>CM062820.1:1640288196-1641576525 GCA_031772625.1 Pinus tabuliformis
TGCTTCTTACTTCCATGTTTAGATAGTAGCATTTGCTTCATGATAATTTAGCGTTAGTGAAAAGCATAGTTTCGTGGCAGTTAATTAGGAAATGATGTGATTTAGCATTGAATTTCCATCTCTTTCCTTGTACTTTCTTTCTTGCAATAGGTTAGGGTTTCATTTCGAACATTTCATTTTTTGCAATTAGTTTAGGATTTAACTTCGTACATGCACTCCATTGCAATATGACAGCAAAGGGAGGACACAATGTATGTTTCACATATAGTGCTGACACCTCTTAAGTTTGTACGAACCCCAGGTTGATAATTAAAGTAAGTAGCCTTAGGAGTTACAGCATCCTTGTTGCAATACTGAGACTCATCACTTTTTGGTGCCGTTACCGGGGAGGTGTCAAACTATGCATTGTTTTCTTCCCTAGTTGATTCATGTCTTTTCACTTTTTGCAAAAACAAAATATTTTCATTAGGCATATCTAATTTCAAAAGTAGAAAATTGCATTGCATTATAGTTTTCATTCAATCATAAAAACAAAAACAAAATTTCTCCAACACCACCCACCCCCTCATTTGATCACATGGTGCAGTAAAACCCACATCACCATTCAATTTTTCAGGTAGAAGAAGAACATGACAAAGAATGTAGAAGAAATGTATGGAGATGATGACAATGTTATGAAACCAACTCAAGAAAAGATAGAAAAGATAAATCAACGCCTTAGAATTCAGCCTCTTCGAGGGGGCAACCTCCTTTACATTACATAAATGAACAATTCTTGGATGATTCAAATGACAAAACCTCCTTTCTATATATAGGAGTCTAAGGAGTCACAATATAACCCAACTGACCTAACAATAATAATATAAAGCCACAAAAATAACAATAGAGGGATTCTATGGGGCACAGTAATAACAATATGGGGATAATAGGGGCACAACAATATTAATAAGGGATGCAACTACAATAGTAATGGAGTAATCACTAGTATTATAGGGACCCAACATGCCCCTCTCCTTCAAAAAAGTGTTGTCCTCAACACTTGAGTAGTTCTGGATGCTTCTGTATAAAATTCTCATCCTCCCATGTGGAATCTTCAGCGGATAAGTTCTTCCAGTTGATAAGATACTCCGAAATTGATCGATTTCATAGATGTCAAGTTCTTGTTTCTGTGACTACTTTTGGTTCCAATATAATTTTTCCTTCCTCATCAAGTTCTGGCAATATTGTTTGAACTGGGAGCTTGTCGCCTATAACCTTCTTTAAACATGAAACATGGAAAACTGGGTGCAATCGAGAAGCTACAGGAAGCTTCAATTTGTATGCCATAGTACCAATCTTTTGCAACACCTTGTACGGACCATAATACTTTGGTGATAATTTATTATCCTTCTTCGCTTGCTTGAGGGACATTTGCTTATATGGTTGTAGCCGTAGGAATACCCAATCACCTTCGTCAAAACTTCTTTCATTGTGATGTTGATCTACCTGTTGTTTCATTCTATTCTGTGCCAACACGAGGTTATACTTTAAGAGTTGGAGGACTTGTTGTTGATGTTCGATGTGATGTTCCACTGCTTGAACCTTAGAATTTTCTCTTAAATATGATGTGATGGATGGCAGCTGATATCCATAAAGTGCCATAAATGGGGTCATTTTTGTTGCTATATGGAAGGAAGTGTTATACCACCATTCAGCCAGAGGCAACCATTTGACCCATTGTGTTTGTCTATTAAATGCAAAGCAACGAAGATATCCTTCCAAACATTTTTTTACTATCTCAATTTACCCATTAGATTGAGGATGATAAGATGAGCTATGAGCTAACTGAGTACCAAGACAAGAAAATAATTTTGTCCAAAAATTTCCATTGAAAATGGGATCTCTGTCACTTACAATAATCTTTGGGTTTCCATGTAGCTTTTGAATTGTTTCCATAAATGCAGTAGAAACTATACTGGCCTTAAATGGATGTGATAATGCACAAAAGTGTGCATACTTGGTAAGTCTGTCAACTACCACCATGATGACACTCTTTCCCTCAAACTTGGGTAAACCTGTGATAAAATCCATTGAAACCTCCTCCCAATGTTGGCTTGGAATGGATAAAGGTTGTAATAGACTTGGTGTCTTAATTGTTTCAACTTTATTTTGTTAGCAAACCAAACATTCCACCACAAATTTTTGAATATCTAATTTAAGGCCATCCCAAAAAAATTCCTTATTAACCCTGTGGTAAGTTTTTAAAAATCCTGAGTGCCCTCCTAAGGGAGAAGTGTGCAATTCCATAAGAATCTTTGGTTTTAGTTGGGAATTCTTACAGAGGTATAAGCAATCTTTGTACCATAAAGAATCATTTTTCCAGCTAATTTTATCAGACGTACTGGAATCTTGCTGTAACTTTCGAATAAGTGCCCACACTTCTTTGTCATTCTTCCATTCCTCCCTTGCTTCGTTTATCCAATTTGGTTGGATAATAGAAATGACGCACAACAATGCTTCCACATCCTCATCTTTTCTTGAGAGTGCATCTGCCACCACATTTTGCTTCCCTCTTTTTGTAGATGATTTCAAAGTCATAACCCAACATCTTTGTGACCCACTTTTGTTGCTCTTCAGAGGATAATCTTTGTTCTAACAAGTATTTAAGGCTATCATGATCCGTTTTTACCTTGAAGTGTCTTCCCATTAGGTAGGGTCGCCATTTCTTAAGTGCATGGAGTATTGCCAACATTTCCTTCTCAAAAATAGCTTTCTGTAAAAACTTTCCCTTGATTGGACGACTTTCAAAAGTAATGGGTCTTTCATCTTGCATTAAAATAGCACCAATTCCATTTCCTGAAGCATCACATTCCACAATAAAGGTTTTTGTGAAGTCTGGTGTAGCTAAGACCGGTGCTTGGCACATTGTCTCTTTAAGATGTTCGAAGGCCTTTGTTGCTTCTAGAGTCCATGAAAATGCATCTTTCTTCAATAATGTTGTTAGAGGTGCTGCTATTCTCCCATAATTCTTAACAAACTTGCAATAATACCCTATCAACCTGAGAAATCCTCACAAATGCTTTATGGATGTGGGGATTTTCCATTCCTTAATGGCGTTAATTTTGCTAGGGTCTACCTTAACTCCTTCATGAGATACAATATCACACAGATATTCTACCTCTTGTAATCCAAAGAAACATTTGGATCTTTTTCATATAATTGTTTCTCTTCCAATAGTTGTAGCACCCTGTCAACATGTTCAACATGATCCTTCCAAGACTTGTTGTAGATTAGTATATCATCAAAAAATACTAACACAAATTTTCTAAGGAATGGTTTGAAAATGGAATTCATCAAACCTTGAAATGTTAAAGGTGCATTGGTAAGGCCAAAAGGCATGAACAAAAATTCATAATGACCCTCATGAGTTCTAAATGTTTTTTTCAGAATGTCTTCAGTCTTCATTTTGATTTGATGATATCCTGAACAAAGATTGAACTTGGTGAAGTAAATTGATCCATGCAATTCATCCAGTAATTCATCAATTACGGGAATGGGAAACTTATCTTTAATAGTGAGCTTGTTGAGCTCCATATAATTTGGACACATGCACCATGATCCATCCTTCTTGTGCACTAATACTACTGGAGTAGTGAAAGAAATTTGACTCAGTTGAATTGTACCAGCCTCTAGCATTTCTACAACCATATGTTCAATTTCACTCTTTTGGGCATAGGGATATCTGTACGGCTTGATGTTTGGAGGAATACTTCCTGGAATCAAATGAATAGCATGATCATGATAACGAATAGGTGGGAGACCTTTGGGAGTCTCAAATACCTTGCAATGATTGTCCAAGACTTTTTGGAGATCTGGAGAAATAGATGATTCCAATGTGGAAACATCTAGTGAACATAATTGTGCAATTACACCCATTTGTTCCTTTTTTAGAAGCTTTGTCATACCGTTAGAGCTAATTATCTTTCCCGGTTTCCCTGCAATACCACTTAATTCAACTTCCTTTCCTTCCATAGAAATTTCATGAAAAGTTCTTAAAAGTTAAAAGCTATTGTACCCAAGGATTGTAGCCATTGGACTCCTAGTACAACATCAGCACCTCCCATTGGAATGGAAAGCGTTGGGCTAGTCAATACATATTCTCCCATCGATAGCTTGATATTATGGCACTTTCTAGAGCAATTTATTGTTCCTCCATTTGTAACCATCACTTGAAACTCTGGTCCTAGATATAAGAAGCAATTCAATTCTTTTGCTACCTTACAATGAATAAAATTGTGGGTACTTCCTGAATCAATCAACACTATTACCTTTTTCTTCTTGATTTTTCCTTCTATCTTGATGGTTTGAGGAGCGGTAATTCCCACCAATGCATTACAAGATATGGTTGGATTCATTTCTTCTTTATCTAGGCTTTGTTCCTGGAGTATATCCTCTTCTTTTGACCTTTCTTGCTCATTTTCTTCTTCCTCTTCACAATCTATGTAGAATAATTTCTTCTCAGCGCACTTATGACCTTTAGTGTATTTGCTATCACAACTGTAACAAAGCCCTTTTTCTCTTTTTTCTTCCAATTTTTGTGGTGTCAACCTTATAGGTTGTGGAAGACTAGGGGAAACAACACTTCCATCTTTATAGTTGTTAGTGGTATGCTTCCTTGTTGCCATAATTTTGCTTTCCAATTTTCTTGCTAACCTGAATGCCTTCTCTAATGAATCAAGTTCCCAAAGGCGAACATCATGTTGGATATTATCCTTTAAAGTCCCTATGAACACATGAATCCTATGCTCCTCTAGAATATTTTTTACCCTTATGTTCAATTTTTGGAACTCCTCAATGTGCTCCATTATTGAACCCTTTTGTTTGAGACTTATCAATTGGCTAAAAAAAGTGTTGCTTTTTGTATCCTCACAATGTGCTATCAATTCTTCCGTACAAATTGCCCAAATGATAATTTTTTTACGAGAGCAAAGCCATTGATACCATACAAACTGATTTGGTTCCAAATATAAAGTTGTAATATGTACCTTTTGTATGTTTTGCACATTATTGAGATCGAAAAATTGCTCCATCTGTAATATCCATGTTGCGGGATCCTTACCATCAAACTTCCTCATATTGATTTTTGGAATATGGTGGGTCTTCGATCCCACATTAGAGTCTAAGAAATCATGATTAACATTTCTTTTGTTTTCATCATGAGTTTCCTTTACTACCTTTTCACCATTAGTTTGTATTTCTTATAGAAAATTTGTTAAATCTGCCTTCAAATCTGCCATGTCTGTCTTCAAATCTTCCATGTCTCTTTTCAAATATGTCTTCAAATCTATCTTCAAATCATCCATCTTAGCTTTCACACCCTTTATCTTAGATTCCACGCCATTTATCTTAGCTCCTGTTTGCTTTTGTGAGAGTGACATTTGTTGCACTTGTTCTTGTAATTTTGATATATCATGTAGCATTTCTTCCTCTTCGTCATGAGTCATGCTAGAGCTTTCAGGTTGCTTACTAGGTGTTTGTATTTCCTTTCCCCAGGGCATCAGGTACTGATAGTAATGCTCTACTATGCCCTTTGAATTCCTTCAAAATAAATTTTCAAAGCAATCTTAAGCAAAAATTTAAAAGAATGTACACACATTTTTTCACTTTGTAGGAGCTCGATATATATGTTTTCCAACTAAAATTAAATATATAATTCTTAATTTTTCTTTATTTAATTGATCGTGAACCTTTTTTGTCCCTATCACTCCATCAAGATTTGAAGATCCAATAGCCTAACTACCTTGCCTTGTTATTTTTGGTCTAATATTTATGCACTTGATCACTCTAAAACTTTGACTCCATTTCCCAATGGCCTTACCTTGCAACCTCAACCAAAAAATTCAAAAAACCAAGCACTCTGAACCTAATAACTAGCCTAAAGTCCCACCATAACAAATCTAAATCTGACAGAGAGATCCCTCTCTAAGTCTTGAAGGGCTAGCTTCTAAACGTAAAAGTGGTTTTGTGGTTACCTCTAGATTTATTTTACAACCTTAAAAAATTACAGAGTGATAACACATGTAATTGTAAATTTTATAAAATCCAAACCATGGCTCTATAAAAAGGAGAACTAATCCATGTCCTAATGTTGTTGGATTAAGTTTTGGGGGCTACTCTCCTTTGATCAATTGTAGTTAGACTACTATAGCTCAAAATGTATTAATGATCAAGATTTATGTTAAGTAATTTGGTTAAAACCTTCATTGGTTGAATGTTGGTATTGAGCAAAGACACCCCCCTTGATCATTTCATTCAGTTTTGACTCTCAGAGAAGTGAGGGTAATTTGATCCTAAGTCGTAAACCTATACATAATAGTTTTGAAGCCTCAAACGTTAGGAACTTGTACGATACTAGGACTATCTGGATAAATATATATATATATATATATATATCAATGCAGGAGTAGATTGTATGCATTTTCATTTTTGAAAAGACTTGTTGATAGAGCCAAGATCTGGATGTTTGAACAATATAAATATTGAATTGTGGATAGTTTGTTTTCTTCTTGGTGCAAGAAAAGGGTGGAGAAACATAGAATAATTGATTTACGTAGTTTTCCTGGGTAATCTATGTAATGGCCTATTGTTTATCATTGATTTTCATGAACCATTAGAGAAATTTTGAGATAAAAAATGGGCCTCAAAACAGAAATGTACAACCAAAATAAACTTTGTAAGAACCAATAAGATTCAAGATGATTATGTCAACCATGGGGAATGATTCACCATTTTTGGAGTAAAAAGGTAAAAT
Source organism: Pinus tabuliformis (assembly GCA_031772625.1). NCBI lineage: Eukaryota > Viridiplantae > Streptophyta > Pinopsida > Pinales > Pinaceae > Pinus > Pinus tabuliformis. The sequence goes on from CM062820.1 coordinate 1,640,294,987, forward strand.
GATTTTAAAAAGATAAAATAAAAAACTACTTTATAAAATCATATTTTCAAATTTTCTCCCTATTATTTCACTCAAATTTCAAGCGGGAACACTCGATAGATGTGGAATTTAATTCCTCATCCAGGGAGTACTCATGTTGCATACGTTTGATGGACCCAACTACACAAAAACCAATAAATACATGAAAAACATGATTGAAATCACGTTTTTCATGTATTTCTCATTTTTCCTGTACCAGGATCCATCAAAAGTATACAACATGGGTACTCCTTGGATAAGGAATTAAATTTTACATCCATCAACTTCTCCCGCTTGAAATTTGAGTAAAACCTTAAGGAGATAAGTTGAAAACATGAGTTGAAATAATCATTTTTTTCCCTCTAAAATTTGATGATGTAATCAATTGTTATTTTATTATTTCCACTATTATTTTATAATATTCCTTAGGAGGCCCATTTTAGACCTCAAAATTTCTCTAATATTTATTTCTATTATGTATTAATAGATATTTTCTGGAAGACCTAGTTTTGATCTCTTGAATCCGGATACTTTTTATTCAGTGGAGTGAGGTTCTTTTGATGATGATTGGGTGAGGACACCAGGGTCGTTATGTTTTCTAATGAAACAATGAATATTAGAGAGTGGTGAGTGCTTTACTAGAACAAATTAGGGCCAATGCAAGAATTATTCTGATAAGAGAGTGCACAAATGTTTTGATAAACTTGTTTGTTTGCTTTGAGACAATGGATTGAAGCCTGTGTTTTTCTCGGGATTTTGTTTTGGTGATTTAATCTATTGTAATATTAGTGTTGTGCTTGTGAGAAAGGTAGTTAGCATCCATATCGATCAAATAAAGTTTCCATTGCAAGTAGTACATGAATAAAAAAATATAATTTTTATTATTTTCTTTAGGACATGGAAGATTGTTAGTGCATAGTCTAGAAGTAAGGAGTGATTTTTATTTTTCAATGGTTAATAATTAGGCTCTTCTTACATATTATTTATAGATTGGTGGATTAGTGTTTATGATTTTATTTCTAAATATTGTTTTGGAGTGCAACATTAGAGCAGTTCAAGAACTCAAAGGTGTGAGAAAATAATCTAGGGTATTATTTTGGAGGTTGTTGGAGTCATTCTATGGAATTTCTAGTGTTATGCCTCCGAGTTTACGAACACCTAGATTTAAAAGTAAATGTTAGTCTATTATTTGAACACAAATTGCAACCAAAGTTTTGGCTCTGTTGTCGAGGAGGAACTTAGGGGATTGACATTGGTAACCTGTTACGGTTTGGTCTGCTCTTTACCTAGTTGTTCTAGCAAGTTTTTTTTGTTTCTTTCCAGCGCATTTTGTTTTAATTTCTAGGGTGTTGTAAGAACCCCCCTATATATAAAATAATCCATATTCTAACTGAATACACTAGCTATCTTGTTGAGAATAAAAAACTGATATTTTGAGGCATTTTTCAATGGGGAGTTTGAGGCTAATATCAATTATCCAATGCACCTATTTCACTAACGAGTTGGAAGGAACATTCGAAGGAGTCTATCAGTAGTACATGGAGAACCTATTATATTTTTGTATAAAATTGAACACATCATTACCTTCAAATTCCCTATCAAATATCTAAGAGGAGTGGTACAAATGCACAGTGTTCTCCCATCCGCTCTACCAAAATTTCAGAGTTTGGAAAATGAAGACCTAGATACATTCTTGGAAAATGAAGACCTAGATACATTCTTGGAAAATGAAGACCTAGATACATTCTTATTTGAGTTTGAAGTAATTTGTAGATGATATGATTATTGTACTAATGCTTAAAGGTTGCAAGTGTTTCTTCTTAATCTTAAAGGTGTAGCTCTCCGATGGTTCATGAGCCTTTGAGGGAACTGCATTCAAATGTGGGAAGACATGAAGAAAGTATTCTTGAAGAAATATCAAGACTATTGCTATGCTAGTGAATATATTTTTGGAATGATACAAGGGGAATATGAAAGTTTGGAGGAATATGTGGAGTGATTTCGATACAACCTTCAAAAATCAAAACATAAACATTTAGCAAAAGAGATGTTGAAAACACTCCTACTCAAAGGAATCAAAGATGAATATTTAGAATGTTTAAATTTGATAGGACCATGTGGTGTTTTTCACTTACCATATGATGATTTCTATGAATTATGCATTAGGTATTCAAGATAAATCTTCAATACTGGTAATAATTCTCAATAAATTTCCTCTCAGTTTTTGAAATTTGCTACAAAAATAGGAGTTATGAAAACCTCTATAAATTAATTGGATGATTTGTAAGAAGAATAGAAGTAGTGCAAGGAGGATCAGTTGATAAATTATTGCCCATATTTTCTATGGTTTCAATAAGTATTGAAGGAATCAAGTAAGGAAATCAATCGATCTCAAAGTATAACTCAAAACTCGTCATCATTTGATACTTGGACTAACATTAATTGTCTGCAATGGGTTCCTCAACATATCTATAACCCTACAGTTCCATGGAAGACTTATAATCCTCCTCTTATTCAATACTCCACCTTATGGCCATATTGGCCCTCTCCCTCGAACAAGATATTCTGACAGCCTCAAGTATAGTTTGGAACTCTCTCTCTAGGGAAATTCCCCATGCAAACCCAATTTGATGAGAAACAATAATTGTAATTCCCATCCAATGTAATACCAATTCTTCCCCCTCTATGGTTTCATTTACCTATGTAACAAAACTCTAAACCTAATCCCAACAATCAAGTTTCACATCAACTTAAAACACCTATTTTTCCTACTCACTCCCCTATTGAATGTAATGTCATTTTTTTTAGAGAGGGGAGAGAAGTGAATTCAGAAAATTCCCATATTACCATAAGGAATTTACCTTCGAAAGAAACTTTAATCCATAAACCATTAGAGGAGAAATCTATGATTGGAATTTGTTAAAAAATTGTTGTTGAAGCTCATGAATAATATCAAGAGAAAAGTCCTATAATTTCCCTTAACCATCCTTGTCAATCTGAAGAGAAAAATATCAAGTTGTGGAAGGCTTGTCCAAGTTGGAGAACCATAAATATGTGGGTCCTATTGAAGGCTAGATCCAAACATTCGTCAAAAAACCCCATTCCCTCATCATTCAACAACTCTTCGTACCATATAAGTTAAAGCAGTTAGTTTATCATACTCTAGTATGCATTGAAGTTTACATTTTAAACCTGAGTGTGAGTATATTTAGCATTTTGTTACAGACATGGCTACCCTAGAAGTACTCTTACACTTGAAGGAGATATTCCTCTCTTTAAATTAGGGTAGGGTAGTGATGGACCTCTAAATTAGACATCAATTAAGGCCAATGCCTCTAATTTAAAACATAAATTAGGCCTATGACCATCCTTCAACACATTAAACCTCTCTTTTTGCATTAGATAATTTATTTTTAACTTTAATATGTTCATTAGGAAGGTTTTTGAATAATTGAATATTTGTGCCTAATATTATTTATTTTTTGTGGAATATTATGAGAATATTGGGCAGATTATGAAGAGTTGGAGGAGGAGATAATTTAGGGACTTGTTCCCTACTACTAGAGGATCAATAATAAATAATAAATCAACAGGATATTATGGAATTATGGCACAAATTGTGGATGAGAAAATATAGGAATGTGTTCCACTAATCAAGGGAGCAGATCCACCAATCAAGGGAGCAGATCCACTAATCAAGGGTTTTCAGTGGGGAAAGATTCCTCCATCCATGGGGAATGATTCTTAATCATTTTGTATGAGTACCAAATCGAATTTTCTTCTAGGGAATGATTGAGAAAATCTAGGAATGTGTTCCCTGCCATTTAATGCAAATTCCTAGTATTGGGGACTAGATCCACTAATCAAGGGATTTTGGTGGGAAATATTCCTCCATTCATGGGGAATGATTACTAATAATTTTTTATAAGTACCAAGTTGAATTTTCCTCTGGGGGGGGGAGGAGATTTTCATTAGTGTTATTTGGAGAGAGCTTGTATTTTTGCAGCTCCATTATATTTTTTTGTAGGGATGTAATTCTATTGATGAAAATAATTAAGATTGGTGTCATGTTCAGATTCTAAATCTTGTTCTCCTCCATAGGTCTCTGAGTTTCCTTGAGCTTGACCATCCTAGGAACCCTACAGCCCTTTTGTATCATTTTCTTTCCTTCTTTTCATTTCTTATTTGCATGCATCTCTAGTTTCTATTTCTTTCTATTTCTGCATTTAGTATTAATGATTTCTTGTTGTAGGATTGAGTTAAATGGTTGATGTAAGTTATTTTGTAGGATCAAAAGCTTTATTTAATCCTTGGAAAATCTTTTTAAGTTAATAATAATCATTTATTTTCTTGGATTAGTTTTCTTATTCCCAAATCTAGATTGTTGGACCTCCTTTTTAGCAAAGAACAGTAAATGTCTGCTATTTTTTAGAGCCTTCTAACAAGCTTCAATAGACTTGATTCCACTTGAATTAGATCACAAAAGAATCATATTTTATAACAAAGAGTAGCCCATTGCATTTTCACTTGATTTGTTTAGGCATTATTTAGATTTACTAGCTCACTAGTTCTCAAATTTCTAGATTTTTGACTAGTAATGTTTTTAATTTTTTTAGAATGGGTTAACAAAGGTCTTTTTGACTTATTCCACCTAGAATGGGGACCTAAGACATCCTACTTAATAAAAAAAATTGTCCCATGCAATTTGGATTTGATTTTCTTGATCATTCGATGAATTATAGTGAATCTATACATCATGTAGGAAACTTCTCCAGGCTTTTTGAGCAAAATCATCCATCTCCCAACTTTGGTTTTGAGTTATGACTGATCCTAGGAAATATCATTCCATTCCACCCATCTACCACCTTCCATAAGCATTCCTTCACCTCTAGCACCTTCCATTTTTCTCTCGGCTGTATCCTGTAGGTTTTTAGGGGATCTTGTAGGTTTCTAGTACATCCTGTAGGTTTTCATGAAATGGCCTGTTTTGAGGCTGAATTGAGAGAAAACCTCTAGGAAGTCACCAAAAGCATCCCAAGGGTCTCCCACACCATCCAACCATATCCTAACCCTTCCATCCAACCTCCAACATCCTTAATTCACCTGCCACGTCACCAAAGGAAATTAGTTTGCATACTTGATTTTTCATGAAAAGACAAAAATATAAGAACAGATTTATTTCAGTTCCTTTACTTGCACATTAGTGATGTCTGATGCTTCTTACTTCCATGTTTAGATAGTAGCATTTGGTTCATGATAATTTAGCGTTAGTGAAAAGCATAGTTTCGTGGCAGTTAATTAGGAAATGATGTGATTTAGCATTGAATTTCCATCTCTTTCCTTGTACTTTCTTTCTTGCAATAGGTTAGGGTTTCATTTCGAACATTTCATTTTTTGCAATTGGTTTAGGATTTAACTTCGTACATGCACTCCATTGCAATATGACAGCAAAGGGAGGACACAATGTATGTTTCACATATAGTGCCGACACCTCTTAAGTTTGTACGAACCCCAGGTTGATAATTAAAGCAAGTAGCCTTAGGAGTTACAGCATCCTTGTTGCAATACTGAGACTCATCACTTTTTGGTGCTGTTACCGGTGAGGTATCAAACTATGCATTGTTTTCTTCCCTAGTTGATTCATGTCTTTTCACTTTTTGCAAAATCAAAATATTTTCATTAGGCATATCTAATTTCAAAAGTAGAAAATTGCATTGCATTATAGTTTTCATTCAATCATAAAAACAAAAACAAAATTTCTCCAACACCACCCACCCCCTCATTTAATCACATGGCGCAGTAAAACCCACATCACCATTCAATTTTGCAGGTAGAAGAAGAACATGACAAAGAATGTAGAAGAAATGTATGGAGATGATGACAATGTTATGAAACCAGCTCAAGAAAAGATAGAAAAGATAAATCAACGCCTTAGAATTCAGCCTCTTCGAGGGGGCAACCTCCTTTACATTACATAAATGAACAATTCTTGGATGATTCAAATGACAAAACCTCCTTTCTATATATAGGGGTCTAAGGAGTCACAATATAACCCAACTGACCTAACAATAATAATATAAAGCCACAAAAATAACAATAGAGGGATTCTATGGGGCACAGTAATAACAATATGGGGATAATAGGGGAACAACAATATTAATAAGGGATGCAACTACAATAGTAATGGGGTAATCACTAGTATTATAGGGACCCAACATGCCCCTCTCCTTCAAAAAAGTGTTGTCCTCAACACTTGAGTAGTTCTGGATGCTTCTGTATAAAATTCTCATCCTCCCATGTGGAATCTTCAGCGGATAAGTTCTTCCACTTGATAAGATACTCCGAAATTGATCGATTTCATAGCTGTCAAGTTCTTGTTTCTGTGACTACTTTCGGTTCCAATATAATTTTTCCTTCCTCATCAAGTTCTGGCAATATTGTTTGAACTGGGAGCTTGTCGCCTATAACCTTCTTTAAACATGAAACATGGAAAACTGGGTGCAATCGAGAAGCTGCAGGAAGCTTCAATTTGTATGCCATAGTACCAATCTTTTGCAACACCTTGTACGAACCATAATACTTTGGTGATAATTTATCATCCTTCTTAGCTTGCTTGAGGGACATTTGCTTATATGGTTGTAACTGTAGGAATACCCAATCACCTACGTCAAAACTTCTTTCACTGTGATGTTTATCTACCTGTTGTTTCATTCTATTCTGTGCCAACACGAGGTTATACCTTAAGAGTTGGAGGACTTGTTGTTGATGTTCGATGTGATGTTCCATTGCTTGAACCTTAGAATTTTCTCTTAAATATGATGTGATGGATGGCAGCTGATATCCATAAAGTGCCATAAATGGGGTCATTTTTGTTGCTATATGGAAGGAAGTGTTATACCACCATTCAGCCAGAGGCAACCACTTGACCCATTGTGTTTGTTTATTAGATACAAAGCAACGAAGATATCCTTCCAAACATTTTTTTACTATCTCAATTTACCCATTAGATTGAGGATGATAAGATGAGCTATGAGCTAACTGAGTACCAAGACAAGAAAATAATTCTGTCCAAAAATTTCCATTGAAAATGGGATCTCTGTCACTTACAATAATCTTTTGGTTTCCATGTAGCTTTTGAATTGTTTCCATAAATGCAGTAGAAACTATACTGGCCTTAAATGGATGTGATAATGCACAAAAGTGTGCATACTTGGTAAGTCTGTCAACTACCACCATGATGACACTCTTTCCCTCAAACATGGGTAAACCTGTGATAAAATCCATTGAAACCTCCTCCCAATGTTGGCTTGGAATGGATAAAGGTTGTAATAGACCTGGTGTCTTAATTGTTTCAACTTTATTTTGTTGGCAAACCAAACATTCCACCACAAATTTTTGAATATCTAATTTAAGGCCATCCCAAAAAAATTCCTTCTTAACCCTGTGGTAAGTTTTTAAAAATCCTGAGTGCCCTCCTAAGGGAGAAGTGTGCAATTCCATAAGAATCTTTGGTTTTAGTTGGGAATTCTTACAGAGGTATAAGCAATCTTTGTACCATAAAGAATCATTTTTCCAGCTAATTTTATCAGACGTATCGGAATCTTGTTGTAACTTTCGAATAAGTGCCCACACTTCTTTGTCATTCTTCCATTCCTCCCTTGCTTCGTTTATCGAATCTGGTTGGATAATAGAAATGACGCACAACAATTCTTCCACATCCTCATCTTTTCTTGAGAGTGCATCTGCCACCACATTTTGCTTCCCTCTTTTTGTAGATGATTTCAAAGTCATAACCCAACATCTCCATGATCCACTTTTGTTGCTCTTCAGAGGATAATCTTTGTTCTAACAAGTATTTAAGGCTACCATGATACGTTTTTACTTTGAAGTGTCTTCCCATTAGGTAGGGTCGCCATTTATTAAGTGCATGGAGTATTGCCAACATTTCCTTCTCATAAATAGCTTTCTGTAAAAACTTTCCCTTGATTGGACAACTTTCAAAAGCAATGGGTCTTTCATCTTGCATTAAAATAGCACCAATTCCATTTCCTGAAGCATCACATTCCACAATAAAGGTTTTTGTTAAGTCCGGTGTAGCTAATACCGGTGCTTGGGACATTGTCTCTTTAAGATGTTCGAAGGCCTTTGTTGCTTCTAGAGTCCATGAAAATGCATCTTTCTTCAATAATGTTGTTAGAGGTGCTGCTATTCTCCCATAATTCTTAACAAACTTGCAATAATACCCTATCAACCTGAGAAATCCTCACAAATTCTTTATGGATGTGGGGATTTTCCATTCCTTAATGGCGTTAATTTTGATAGGGTCTACCTTAACTCCTTCATGAGATACAATATGACCCAGATATTCTACCTCTTGTAATCCAAAGAAACATTTGGATCTTTTTTCATATAATTGTTTCTCATCCCATAGTTGTAGCACCCTGTCAACATGTTCAACATGATCCTTCCAAGACTTGTTGTAGATTAGTATATCATCAAAAAATACTAACACAAATTTTCTAAGGAATGGTTTGAAAATGGAATTCATCAAACCTTGAAATGTTAAAGGTGCATTGGTAAGGCCAAAAGGCATGAACAAAAATTCATAATGACCCTCATGAGTTCTAAATGTTTTTTTCAGAATGTCTTCAGTCTTCATTCTGATTTGATGATATCCTGAACAAAGCTCGAACTTGGTGAAGTAAATTGATCCATGCAATTCATCCATTAATTCATCAATTACGGGAATGGGAAACTTATCTTTAATAGTGAGCTTGTTGAGCTCCCTATAATCCAGACACATGCACCATGATCCATCCTTCTTGTGCACTAATACTACTAGAGTAGAGAAAGAACTTTGACTCAGTTGAATTATACCAGCCTCTAGCATTTCTACAACCATATGTTCAATTTCACTCTTTTGGGCATAGGGATATCTGTAGGGCTTGATGTTTGGAGGAATACTTCCTGGAATCAGATGAATAGCATGATCATCATAATGAATAGGTGGGAGACCTTTGGGAGTCTCAAATACCTTGGAATGATTGTCCAAGACTTTTTGGATATCTGGAGAAATAAATGATTCCAATGTGGAAACATCTAGTGAACATAATTGTGCAATTACACCCATTTGTTCCTTTTTAGAAGCTTTTTCATACCGTTAGAGCTAATTATCTTTCCCGGTTTCCCTGCAATACCCCTTAATTCAACTTCCTTTCCTTCAATAGAAAATTTCATGAAAAGTTCTTGAAAATTAAAAGCTATTGTACCCAAGGATTGTAGCCATTAGACTCCTAGTACAACATTAGCACCTCCCATTGGAATGGAAAGCATTGGGCTAGTCAATACATATTCTCCCATCGATAGCTTGATATTATGGCACTTTCTAGAGCAATTTATTGTTCCTCCATTTGTAACCATCACTTGAAACTCTGGTGCTGGAAATAAGAAGCAATTTAATTCTTTTGCTACCTTACAATGAATAAAATTGTGGGTACTTCCTGAATCAATCAACACTATTACCTTTTTCTTCTTGATTTGTCCTTCTATCTTGATGGTTTGAGGAGCAGTAATTCCCACCAATGCATTACAAGATATGGTTGGATTCATTTCTTCTTTATCTAGGCTTTGTTCCTGGAGTATATCCTCTTCTTTTGACCTTTCTTGCTCATTTTCTTCTTCCTCTTCACAATCTATGTAGAATAATTTCGTCTCAGCGCACTTATGACCTTTAGTGTATTTGCTATCACAACTGTAACAAAGCCCTTTTTCTCTTTTTTCTTCCAATTTTTGTGGTGTCAACCTTATAGGTTGTGGAAGACTAGGGGAAACCACACTTCCATCTTTATAGTTGTGAGTGGTATGCTTCCTTGTTGCCATAATTTTGCTTTCCAATTTTCTTGCTAACCTGAATGCCTTCTCTAATGAATCAAGTTCCCAAAGGTGAACATCATGTTGGATATTATCCTTTAAAGTCCCTATGAACACATCAATCCTATGCTCCTCTAGAATATTTTTTACCCTTATGTTCAATTTTTGGAACTCCTCAATGTGCTCCATTATTGAACCCTTTTGTTTGAGACTTATCAATTGGCTAAAAAAAGTGTTCCTTTTTGTATCCTCACAATGTGCTATCAATTCTTCCGTAAAAATTGCCCAAGTGATAATTTGTTTACGAGAGAAAAGGCATTGATACCATACAAACTGGTTTGGTTCCAAATATAAAGTTGCAATATCTACCTTTTGTATGTTTTGCACATTATTGAGATCGAAAAATTGCTCCATCTGTAATATCCATGTTGCAGGATCCTTGCCATCAAACTTCCTCATATTGATTTTTGGAATATGGTGGGTCTTCGATCCCACATTAGAGTCTAAGAAATCATGATTAACATTTCTTTTGTTTTCATCATGAGTTTCCTTTACTACCTTTTCACCATTAGTTTGTATTTCTTGTAGAAAATTTGTCAAATCTGCCTTCAAATCTGCCATGTCTGTATTCAAATCTTCCATGTCTCTTTTCAAATATGTCTTCAAATCTATCTTCAAATCATCCATCTTAGCTTTCACGCCCTTTATCTTAGATTCCACGCCATTTATCTTAGCTCCTGTTTGCTTTTGTGAGAGTGACATTTGTTGCACTTGTTCTTGTAATTTTGATATATCATGTAGCATTTCTTCCTCTTCGTCATGAGTCATGCTAGAGATTTCAGGTTGCTTACTAGGTGTTTGCATTTTCTTTCCTCAGGGCATCAGGTACTCATAGTAATGCTCTACTATGCCCTTTAAATTCCTTCAAAATAAATTTTCAAAGCAATCTTAAGCAAAAATTTAAAAGAATGTACACACATTTTTTCACTTTGTAGGAGCTCGATATTGCCTCTGATGTATCTCTGTACTTTCGAATCATCTAGTTCTAAAATTGTGATCTATAGTAGCCCTCTGTGTCCTCTTTCCAATGCCACCAGTCTGATCCAAATTGGATTCTCCAAGGAAGAGTTATGCAAAATCTCCCACAGTGACCTGATTATAGACTAATTCAGTAGAGTGAACTTGTACGACGTGCCACGAGTCACTGCTTCGACCTTTGGCTCTAAAAAATATATACATGAAACTACAGTCTGTTATCTTTCTGTACCTTCTTATGAAATTTCAATCCGATGGTGAGAGAGAAAGTTATGACAATTTTCCCCTGGTCACCTGTTTGGAATGTAATTCAGGAGTTTGCAAAAGGACCAACTTCCTCAGATCATATCTCCGGAAATATAGCACGAAAAGCTCTGAAATTTGGACCCAAGGTTCAACGTGATTTCTTCTCAAATGGTTTTTTTTTTTTAGCTTCTGAAACGTTGTAGAAAAAAATTTATAGGGAAAATTCCATGATGACCTATTTGGAGCAACGAAACCATAAAATCCAAATCTCTAATACCAAATGTTATGAAACTAGCTCAAGAAAAGATAGGAAAGATAGATCAACACCTTAGAACCTCTTCAAGGGGGAAACCTCCTTTACATTACATAAATGAACAATTCTTGGATGATTCAAATGACAAAACCTCCTTTCTATATATAGGAGTCTAAGGAGTCACAATATAACCCAGCCAACCTAACAATAATAATATAAAGCCACAAAAATAACAATAGAGGGATTCTATGGGGAACAGTAATAACAATATGGGGATAATAGGGGCACAACAATATTAATAAGGTATGCAACTACAATAGTAATGGGATAATCACTAGTATTATAGGGACCCAACAGACAATGAGGAAGATCCTCTCAGATTTCCCTTTCAAGATATTGATGGTAGTGTGAACATGAAGAACATCCCTCCCTCTTTTCTTCCAAAATTTCATGGTCTAAGGTCAGAGGATCCGGAAACCTTTCTCTTTGAATTTGAGATTGTTTGTAGATCTTATGGTTACTTATTAAAAACTCAAAAACTAAAATTGTTTCTGACAATATTGAAGGATAGAGCTCTTAAATGGTTCATGAGTTTAGGGACTAATTCAATAAGATCATGGAATGATATGCAAAAGATATTTGTAGAAAAATATAAAGATCATGATCTTAAAGAATTTTTTTTTAGAATGAATCAAAGAGAAGATGTGACTCTAGAGTATCTAATAGAGAGGTTAATGTATAATGTTAAGAGGGGAAAACTACATCATTTAGGATCTAACACACCAAAAACCCTCTTACTTAGAACAATTAGGGATGAGTGGATTGATCTCCTTAATCTCATGAGTATAGGCGATGTATATCAATTATCATTTGAGGAAATTTGTGAAACATGCAAACGAATATCAAGAGGAAAAGCAAGAGTAGGTAAATCAACATCAAGATCGGTAAGTCAAGCTAAACTTGGAAATTTGTTTGATGATTTTAAAACAGAAATTCTTAGCAATCTAACAAGACAAGTAGAAATGTTAAGAATGCAAGATGAAGGAAAATAAAATGCTGATTTTTATTTTTTTTGCAGAATCACATGATGTTAAAAATTGTCCATCATTACCAAGGTTGAAGGAAGTTTACCAAGAGGAAAATAGAGCAATTTAATTGCTAATGCGGCTATGTTATGTAGATCCAAGAGAATCATGGTAGCCTATTCAGCCGGATATGATGCAAGAGCCTAATTCACAATTTCAAGGTTATGCATATCCACCTCAAAGTAATTGGAACACACATTTTCCTTGGTAACATTGGCCATCTCAACCCCAAAACCAATCTTGGCAACAAGGTTGGCAAGGAACTTATGGGATACATTCATAATATCCTAAATATTTTCCTTAATATCCTCCATACCGAACTCCATGTTATCCCTACCATTCATCTCCACCACAATCATAACCCCAACCACATCCACCTCAAATATCCACTCCCACTCAACCACCTGTACCACCATTTCCAAACCCACACATTGAAGTAGCTCAACCCACTTAAAATGCTAAGGTACAACACTTCCAAACATATCCTCTTGAGATCAATGGTATTCACCATAGCTCAAGAAGAGTATTGCAAAAAAGAGATAATCTTAATATGATTGAAGGACCACATCTAGAAGAAGAAGATTCAAATGAGAATACCAAAGGATCATGGGCTACATTTGATGAAGAGCAGACAACAAAATCAGAGATCGAGAAAGCTCCCTCATGGTTACCATGAAATCCTCCATGTGGTCAAGAGAAAAATAAGCAAAAAGAGGAACATTCGAAGGTCATGGAAGAAGAATACATCCAAGATGATCCAAATCAGCAAGTGGACCAGAGGCATCAAAACTATATTGAAATATGGTTCTAGACAATCACTAAGTTGCAACATCACACTCTTCCTCAACTATGCTTGATCCTTTAAAAGTAAAATCATTTGGTCTCTGAAATCCAGGTATATATCAAAGCATACATTTCAAGCCTCCACATCATTTTGTTTGCCATCTTGATTACACATGGCTCCATTGGAAGTATTCTTATACTTGAAAGTGATTTTGTTTTTCAAGTAGGATAGGGTAGAAGAAAAAAAAAATGAAAAATAAGATAAAAAAATAAAAATCTAAGGTGAAAACCTCCTTGGAGGTGCCTCAGATTGGCTCATTGATTGAAAACCTCCATGAGGCAGTCAATGGGTTGAAAAAAAGAAAAAGAGAAAAAAGAAGATCCTAGGTGAAAACCTCCTTTGAGGTGCCTAGGCATACCTACTAGTTGAAAACCTCATTGAGGTGACTAGTAGGCCTAGAAGAAAAAAAATGAGAAAAAATAAAAGAATCCTTTCTCCATGCATGCATGTACTCTTCAACATTCGCAAGCAACAAGAATAAGTTGGTACCAAAAGGAAAATTGGTCAAGCCTAGTCAAAAGAAGTTAAATTTTGACTTTCTCCTACTTCGCTCAAATTCTCCAACAAGGGCAAGGCCATGCCAATCCATCACCCTCATCTATTTTCACCATCCACCCATCATTCTCAAGCTTCTACCACTCATTTTCCTTGTCCTAAAAACTACAGGATTCTCTGTTCTACTACACAATACAAAAATACATAGAGAAGAAATCTGTTTTTTCCATAACGTGAAAACCATGCATCCATTTGCAAATTTATTTCAAGGGGAGATGCATATGGATGATGGTAACATGCTCAAGAAATGTCAGCAAATTCCAGTGCACAGTTTCCAAGAAATTTGCCTCCATCACGTTCAACCATTTTTGCATTTTCTCAATATCCATGCATCCATTTAAAAATTTGTTTCATGGGGAGATGCATATGGATGATGGTAACATGCCCAAGCAATTTCAGCAAATTCCAGTGCACAGTTTCCAAGAAATCGACCTCCATCACCTTCAACAATTTTTAGTTTTTCTCAAGATCTGTGCATCCTATTGGGAGTGGGATCCCCCAAGGAAAGTTTTGGGGCTAAAATCCCATGTTTAAGTCAATTTTTGTAATACAATTGTAAGGACTCCTCATTTTGTGGTTGCGGAATGTGAAGGTGTTATGTGTCAAAAAGTGTAGTCCACCCTTAGTTTTTTAAAATAAATTCAGCTGTAAGAGACCTACCCATGGTCCGCGAACCATGGCATTGTATAAAAAGAGCTAAGCTCTAAGTAGTTTAGTCATCGAAAAATAGAATGCCAGATCATGTAATAGAGTGATAGCTCTGAAGAAGAAGTCTAAGTCTTGGGTTGTAGTGTAGATAGAGGCTCCATAGCTGAGTGCATAGAGGCCTAGGGTAGAAGTTTGCCGCTGAGTGCACGGACCCCTGCAGCTGTGTGCGCAATATGAACAGAGTCTGTAAACACTTGGGAGATATTAATAAAAGGATTTATTATGCAATTTCTATGTCTTTGTTCTGTTGATGGGTTTGAATCTATTATGTATGAATTTCCTTTATTAGGCTTATATGATGCACGAATGAATGCAATTACATTGAATAATTAAATGCAATTATGAATATCTGATTACGTGGTGATAACTTTAAGTATTTGATAAAATAAGCAAATCACTTAGGATAATTGAGGAATCTGCATGGCATGCTACCATAGAAACGCAAAACTACCTGAGCCATAGGTTAGGGATGCGCGAAGGTTGATCGTATACTTTCATGAAGGTATTGAAGACTGGAATGGAGGGTTTGTCTTAGAAGCCCTAGAGTGAGACCACCTACGCGAAGGTAGGGATAGAAGAAATCAAATGAAATCACAACCATCTCAGGGTGTAGAAACTTGGTTCCAGCATCCCCCCATACTACTTCAGGTGAGACTTTGGTCCACGCTCCTTGGGATGATGCCGAAAGGGCTACTAGTGTAGGGATTTATTTGGCTAATTAATGCTAAACCTGGGTCAGGCCCCCTCAAGGCAACAAATGGTTCTGGTGCTGAGACTGGAATCTGCATAAGAGATGTGTGATGTCGTATCACTAGAATCCAACTAAGAAGGAGATTGGAGACTGGTTGGATAGAAAGATCCACGAATTCGAGGCATAAGAGAACATAAACCGCAACTGACAAAGGAATAGTGGTTGGATAGATGCCTGTATAGAGAGATCCACAAGATCGTTTTCTTCTCCTTCCCTATTGAGCTATACGAGTGGATCGCGAAGCTAGTAGATAACCAAGGAAGGTGGAAACTTGACGGTCCTATTGTCTGGACCTGGAGCTAGTGCGAAGGTTGGAAGCATTGGAGGATAGTATCGCCGGTGCTGTCGATCATTGGCTCGATCACGTCATAGGAGGATTTGTGACTGAATTCACGATCGACACCTCAGTCAGCTACAACGAGACGGAATGACGCTTTTTTAAAGTACCACAAGGTAAGTACGCAATATCTTTGAATACCTAGATTAAAATGATATTGTGTGAAAAACGGGTTATGCAACTACCTTGATAATCGGGACTACGCGAAACAGAAAAATGTACAGGAACAAAGAAAAAAAGGGTCTGGAGTATAGTCCCTTGATTTCACCTCCACAAGGTGACGAAGAAGGGATAGCGAAGGTTTCTCCACAAAGCCCAATTTAGTTAATAAGACAAGGATTCCGCAAATACCACCTCTGCCTGCGCCACCTCTGACTTCACCACCCTCACCTCCAATTTCACCCATACCACCTCCACCTCCACCGCGGTTCAGTATGGAAAATAGAGTGAAGTTGACTTTGTTCAAAGGCTTTGGAAATGAGGACCTGAACCAATTCTGGTTTTTTGTGAGGGCTCTATGGGAAGCTCAAGGTGTTACAGATGATCATATAAAGAAGGCGACACTGGTTAGTGCTCTGCAAGATCACGTGCTAACTTGGTATATTATGTACTCTAACAATAACTCGAATGCTGGAGTAGCAGACATCCAGGCAGCACTAAATACGGAATTTAGTATGCCTAAATCTGAGGCACAGTCGATTGTGGGATTCAAAGAGATCACGATGCAACTAGACAATATGCCTTGGGAACTAGATCAGAGGCTGAAATGTACAATCCATGAAGCCAACATGAATTTGACAGACGGACAACATCGTGAGTGGTTTGTGGCTTCGCTACTACCACACATAAGGAGTGCACCGTTGCAGCAGAAGATAACAACTCAGGCCGAGGCCTTGGAGATTTCCATGAGACTACATGAAACTCTGACGCAAGATCCTAATCTAGGAGTTCAGTAGATCCATGTGCAGTTGAAGAATCTGTGCCTTGAGATGCAAAATCTGAAGCAGGACAGGACGGTTTGACTAGAGGTACACGAGGAGGTATGGTGCTTGAAATGCAAGAGTCATGGTCATGACAAAGACCATTGCCCAGTCTTTGCAAACTATATTGCAGGAGGAGGACCAATGCCTTTAAGGCTAGAAGCTCAAGCAGGACCTAGCACAGGGCCTGCATTATGGTGCACTATCTGTCAAATAGCTGAAAAACATGCCACTAATAACTGTCACTTGCTACAGAAGTTTGTAGAGACACCACAATAGCTCTTATGCAACTTTTTTAGGTCGGTAGGGAACGATGAGCGTACTTGTAGGAGCTATGAACTGATGATGGATAGAACTCCCAGCTATAGGGATCAGGCCAAAATGTGGCCCCTTCACTAGAGCGCAGGAGTGGCGTGGACAGGATTTCAAGGATGCAAAAGAGGTCGAGGCGGAGGAGGACCTAGTAGAAGATGAGGACAGTTGATTTGCTACAATTGTGGAGGACGAGGAAACTATTCCTGCGATTTCACTAATCCATTGTGTCCGTCGTGCAAGTATTTCACACTATTTGATCATGAAATAGAAGACTATCCTATGTTTATAGCTAGGATATGTGAAAAATGGGCGCTACCACCTCCGCTGACTTAGAACCTGCAAATGATGAGGTTTGAGCCGCACGAGGAAGATCCAAATGTAAATATAGTGCTATGAAGTGGAATCGTAATAGGAGATTACAAGGGGAAACAACCAGAAGATAGTATATAGGTTCACAAAGCCTCGGCAAGGGAGGCTAATTTTGATTTGGAGTGTGCACGTGAAACATTCATGGAAGATAAGAAGAGCTTCGCTGAGGCCTCCATCTCAGGAAGCAAGGATAATCCTAAGCAGGAGATGGACCCCTCTATGCTCACAACTTTCCTAGAAACCTGTATGAAGTTATTGCGCAACAGTAAGGCTGTGAAAGAATTACAAGAACTCATAAATAGATGCACTGGAACTGTGCCAGGTGGGCTGCGTGTAGTACAAAAAATTGGCAAACATAAAATAAGAACGGGACGAGAGATGAGATTAACCGCGCAAATAGGAGAGTATGAAATGGATCAAGTTATTTTAGACCTCAGGTCAGATGTGAACATCCTACCAAAGCAGACTTGGGAGCGAATGGGGAGACCTGCGCTACAATGCTCTCCAATTCAGCTAAGGATGATGAATCAGTAGAAGATCATCCCCATGGGGTGGCTGCAGGGGGTGATTGTGGATATTGAGGGAGTGAGTGTGCTAGCTGATTTTGAAGTAATAAAGATAGTGGATGATAGCATTCCCTATCCTGTGCTATTGGGAGTTAACTAGGCCACTGATATGAATGGGGCAATAAATCTGAAGAAGCAAAAGATGATCTTTGAGAATAAATTGTTGCGCGTAATAGTACCCCTCAACCCTGCTGAAGGATCATGCTATACTAAACCTGGCCGTGATTATGAGAGTGATGAAAACTTGGACTGTATCTATCATATAACAGCGTGGTACCAAGATTGGGTGAATCCCATCGCGGATGGATGGATTACATGGAATAATGAGAGTTCCTGCACTTCAAACTCCGACGAAGAAATAGAACGCTAGTAGAATCGATTACATGAAGTAACTACACTGAATTGCAAATTGATGACCCGGTCGCTACACTATATGTCATTAGAGGTAAGAAATCTACCTACTTATGATGGTCTGAATGAGGTAGATATATTTTTGGATGCATTTGAAAGGGAGGTACCAAAAAAGTAGCACTTCTAGACCTTGGACTGGGCACTGTGTGCTACGCTTGCAAGATGGTGGGGTACGCACAAGGGAAGCTTTGATGACTGGCGCAAATGTAGGAGGATGATGAGAACACGATTTGGGAAGCCTAAGATGCCACTAATAGACAAGTATGATGAGAAGAATGATCCATGCACGCATCTAGCCAAATGGTCCCAGGATTATGGAGAAAATCCCCAACCTAGGTGGGTGCACCTGTTTTGTCATACCTTGGATGTTATCCCAAAGAATTGGTATATAGAAATAGAGCTCCACCATGGGACAGGAAAATGGGATATCCTGCATGAAGGATTCATGATGACATTCATTTTTGAGGACGGGTTTGAGAGTATTGATGAAACGCTACAAGAAGTGAAAGAAACAATCTTTAGGATGTCGTAGGATCCTTTAGACCTGATTCAGCCTAAATGGGCTACTCAACTGAGTTGTGCACTATAATGTTATAATGTAACTACTGAGGAAAAGGATGAGTATCCATGGAAGATTAACATTCCAGAAAAAGAAGGTCACCGCAAGGTTCAAGGATTGAAAATTGAGAACCTTGGTATAACCATGCTGATGAAAATGAAACAAGTGAAGATTGGTACGGAGGAAGAACCCAAATTTCGAAGATTGGAGACTACTAGGAAAACATGATGGTGGATAAGGCCGCTAAATTTCTCCGTGAATACCAGGACTTATTCCCTACCAAGTTTATGGATATGAAAGGAATAATTGGGGACATAGGAATTATGACGATCACGTTAAAGCCTGACATGAAACCAGTTAAGCAAAGGCCTTACCATCTTAATCTGAAATATAAGGAGAAGACCCTATTAGAGCTAGACAAGATGCTTGCGGCAGGCATCATTGAGCCTATCGAAGAATCTGATTGGGTAAGCCCAATGGTGGTACAAGAGGAGAAGTAGAAGGATGAGATAAGGATATGCGTGGATCTCAGAATACTGAATGATGCTTGTGTGCATGATCCTTTCTTGACTCCATTCATTAATGAAGTGTTGGACAATGTAGGTGGCTAGGAAGCATACTCCTTCATTGATGGGTTCTCTGAGTACCACCAAATCAAAATCACGCCAGAGGATATGAGAAAGACAACCTTCGCAACTGAGTGGGGTTGTTTTCAGTACACTGTAATGCCACTTGGATTGAAGAATGCACCTACAATCTTTTCATGTGTGGTTGTTGTGGCATTCAAGGAATTTATTCATAAGTTCCTGGAGGTATATTTTGATGACTAGACTATGTTTGGGCTGGTTAAGCGCCATGTAGAAAGCTTGCGCTTGATGTTGGATACCTGTCGATGATACCAAATTGTGCTTAATCTCAAGAAGTTTTTGTTTTGCATTCCTTTTGGAAACATGTTGGGGCATGTGGTTTGCAAATAATGGCTGATGGTAGACCTCGCAAATATCATAGTGATACTGAACTTGGAAGCTCTGAGGAGTGTGAAATAGTTGCGCACTACTCTGGGACATACGGGATATTACAGAAAGTTTATCAAAAGCTATGCCTAGATCACCACGCCTATGGAGAAATTTTTGAAGAAGGATGTCATGTTCTGTAGGAATGATGACTGAAAGATGAGCTTGGATATATTGAAAGAAAATATGGTTACCATGCCGCTTTTAGTCTTCCTAGACTAGAATAAAGAGTTTCATGTATGTGTCAACGCGTCATTTATAGTGTTGGGAGTAGTACTAACACAAACTGGCAGAGAAGGCTTGGACCATCCTATCACATTCGCAAGCCACAGATTGTCCAAAGCAAAGAACAACTATTCCACCACTGAGCGCAAGGGGCTAGCTACGATGTATGCGCTCCAGAAGTAGCACCACTACTTGTTAGGAGGCCATTTTAAGATGTATATGAATCACTCTGTGATGAAGTACCTGGTCAATAAGCCTGTGTTGGGGGAGAGAATCTACAGATGGCTCTTATTGTTCCAGGAGTATGATTTTGAAGTTTTCGTGAAGCCTGGACGATTGAACGTCGAACCAGGTCATTTGTTGTGCATCGAAACAAGGGAGGAACCTACTAACTTGGAAGAAGGATTTCCTGACGGAAAGCTATTTGCAGTGTGTGTCATATATGGTCACTTTGAGGATATAATACACTTCCTAACAACATGAACTGCACCAGAAGGATACACTATCCAGAAAAATAGGGAATCAGTGGTGCATGCAGCAGATTTCTCTATCATTGTTGGGGCATATGTACAAAATGCGGACTAATGAGATACTGCGACGGTATGTACCTGAGTTCAAAAGAAGCAGCATCCTTGTGAATGCTCATGGGGGCGCTGTGGGAGGACATTATGTAGGGAGAGAAACCATGTAGAATATTCTACGCGTAGGGTTGTGGTGCCCAACCCTTCATCAGGATTCAAAAGCATATTGTAAGGCGTGTGATGTATGTCAAAGAACGAGCAAGCCATTGTGGAGGGATGAAATGCCTTTGAATCCAAAAATGAAATTGCAACCCTTTGATAAGTGGGCGATAGAATTTTTAGGACCCATTCAGCCATAAGGGAAGACAGGAGCAAGGTACATTATTGCTGCGATAGAGTATTTGACTCGTTGGGAAGAAGTGCGGCTGGTGAAGGATTGCATGGGTGCGACTCCCACGAAGTTCCTATTTGAGCATGTACTGACATGATTTGGATGTCTGAAGATCTTGATGAGTGATCGTGGTATGCACTTCTTGAATAAGACAATCAGCATACTAACGGAGGAATTTCAAGTATACCACCAGAAGAGCACACCTTATCACCCACAAGCTAACAGGACAATGGAGGCATTCAACAAAGTGCTTGAAAACATGCTAACCAAGGTTTACAATTCTCACCGAAGTGATGGGGACCTACGCATATCTGCAGTACTGTGGGCTTATCAAACAACATGCAAGAATTTGACAGGACAAACCCCTTTTAGGCTTCTCTATGGTTTGGAAGCAGTAATGCATATGGAATATATCATACCTAGTATGTGCATAGCAATGCTCACAGGTATGACAGATCCTGGAGCCCTGGAGGAGAGGTTCGCGTAGCTGGATGAGCTCGAAGAAGAAATATTTTTGGTTGGATTTCACCAGCAGGTCCAAAAGCAGTGCGAAAAGGCATGGCATGACCGACGCATCAAGCTGTACACATTTAGGGTAAATGACTTGGTTTTGTTATATGATAGTAAGTATGATAAATTTCCAGGGAAATTCAGGATGCACTAGTTAGGGCCTTATGTTATTAAGGAGATTACCGATGGAGGAGCGGTACAGTTGGTCAAATTAAATGGAGAACCCTACCTAGGAAAGGTGAATGGCAGTCGCTTGAAGCCATACACCAGTAGTTTGGCCATGTGACTAAATGAAAGTAGCACAATATTAGTGCTCCAGACAGCTAAAAGGAGGCGCGAGACTATAAACTACACTGCCCGGGTTGGGGAAGTGCACTACTGGAAGATGGTGCGAAGTGAGGACATGTCACTAGGTCTGCAATAGCGCGAAGGGAGCTACACTACCCAGGGAGAAATCACGTAGGTTGGGCAGAAAGTGTCCGTTAAAGTCACTGTTCATGAAAAGATAGTAGAAGTGAGGCCAAATGGAGCGGGCGACCAAAATTTAAGACAAAATTTATGGCTTAGATCCTTGAAAATATGCCACCAATCCGGCATTAATGAACCAATTTTGGGGGGAATGGTCGATTTGAATTCAAAATGCCCTATAAATTACAAGTGGTTGCCCAACGAAAAACACTTGGCATTTTGAGAATTGAGTTGTTGCACTTTCAGGTGCGCATGAGCTGTGAATTCTTTCGAGATCTGATAGGGAGTCCAATGTTTGAACAATTGTGAAAGGAGACACAAGCACTAGTGAATAGCATCATGTCAACTCGCGCAAAATATATGAACACTGAAGGAGTGGCAGCCGAGGAGAATTTGCAGGAAATTGATATGGGGGCCAAAGTAGCTGCCCCGGAAGTGGTCGAAGTATTAGTGGAGGTCCATAAATCCCCGAGAATGCCGAGACTGAAGCCAACCCCAACCAAGCAGACCATGAAGGACAAGAAGGGCAAGCAACCTGCCATATCGGTGCATGCGTCACCAAGACGAAACCCACCAAAGCCCACTACCTAGGATAAAGGCAAGGCTATAAACGTAGAAGTATAATAGGAGGATATTGAAGACATCCCCATGGATGATGAGGATGTGGGAGTTGAAACAGAGGAGGTTGAAGCTGGGGGTGCAGACCCTATTACAGTGTTGCCGGAGTATGTCCCTCTGCTCAAGCCTAAGTCCAAGGTCCCAAAGGACATTGATGAAAGTAAGACTCCCCTGCAAACCCCTCTGCTACCAGAAGAAACTTCTCTTGATGGTCCACATTTGGCATGGGTGCCGATATTGAAGCTAAAATACTGGAACTTGGCAGACCACGAGAAGTTCCCACACCTAGCGACCAAATAGCTGATGCGCTACATCATAGACACAATACAGGGATGACTGCATTGGTGATCTAGGAGGATTCCGTTGATTCAATTGTATAGATGTTCAAGTGTCGTCATCAATGTTCAGTGTCGTAGTCACTTCATTTCAGCTTCGACAGTTCGACAGTGTGGGTTGTGGATCAGGTTGTTCAGGTAATGTTACTGGTTTTCATGGTGTTCAGTGGATATGGGTTTAGCACTTGGCTTTCGACTTGTGTTCATCGATATTTTTGCCAGGATTGGTCGACGACATGTGTCATGTCATTGCCTCACAATATTTTGATGTTGACAAGGGTTTCGTTGATGGCAAAGGTTCAACATGGTTCATTGTCAGGTTGTCGTCGTAACTGTGGTTTGTGTAGACGATATGCATTGATACGTCATCATGCGACAAATATTGCTAATAACGCTTAGTGACGAAATATTGTACAACGGTTGCTAAATTTGATTTACAAAACCCTAATCTATGTACTAAATCCTAAATCTAAGTCAAAAACCTATGCTACACCTAAAACCATTCACCAAATACATTAATACCTATGCTAAAACCCTAACTATCTACAATACATTGCAATATGTATTTCAAAACCTAATGCTAAAACCTAAAGTCCTAAAACTTAAGTTTAACACCCTTTCGGGGCCATGGAAATACATTGAAAAACATATAAAAATACAAACCTCATCCCTAAACCGTATCGCTAACTGCCTTGGGAAATCGTGGGCATGAGAATAGAGAGAGATCACCGGGCAGAGATAACTCTTAACCACAGCAAATAAGCAAACCGCGTCAGAACCTTAGCCTCATTCACATGTGAGCGGTTAAGGGGATAAGCCGTTGGGGTTACCATAGCAGAGAAGATCCGCGACAAAGAGTTATATCCAGCATGTGATCACATAGATGGTGATTGCGTTAGAAAAGGTTGATAGCTCACTGTAACCGTCAGAGGTTGCTGTCACATGCAAAGTCAGCAAGCAGTTCCGAAACCGTTTGAACATACCTGCAACCATGTCCATTTTTTATTTGACCACAAGCCCACTCATATGGAAATGGTTAGTTCAACACACCATCAACCTGACTGCCAGTGGGAAAACTTTATGATAAAATTATTTTGGGGTTTATTATGGTTTTTGTTATTAAAAATTAATTCAAAGGTCATGAAACCCTAGCCTAGGTGTCAGGCAATCACAAGACCGAAGCTCCTGAACCCAAATTAGGCCAAATTCATCCCTAATCTTAGTGAAGGGAGTTTGAATGTATTTGCAGGACTACAAGAGGTAGATTCACCCTTTGAAAGACATTAGAGTGGTTTTTGACTTTTGTATGCAAATTCTGGAGGACATAGGCGGTTTTTGTTTTCAGTGTTACGGGAGCATCCGGGGTCGGTTTTGGAAACCATAAGAAGCGTTGGAAAACTGGTTCAAAGGGATATCTGATGATAGTGATGAGAAGTGCCTATGTGCACATTAATACTGATCAATTATCTATGTAATCAACACCTTCTTCTCATTCCTAATAAAAACGGTCGCACATCTTGAAAGCAGACCTAGAGACGTAGTCCATCAGGGGCGAACTCTGTCATCAATCTTGTTGTCTGGTATCACTGTGTTTTTTTTGTTTGTACTTCTTTTATGCATTTATTTTATATTTAATCAGTTGTCGTAAAGTGTTCTTACCAAGCAGTTTTCCTTGATTTGCGTGCTTTCAGCTAACATTCAAATCATTAATGGTTAATCAATTCTACATCAGTTTTTAGTTTATGGTCATCTCAGATCATATAATTTAGTATCAGAGTAGGTTGCGTTTGTATAATTTTCCATTGAATGTTAACAGGGTCAAAGTCATAACAAGGAGAAGGAATCCTTGAGCAGATCAATCCAGAGATTGGAAAACAATGAGTCACTCAGAAATCGACCATGTCAGGACTTGATGCAGGTGAAAACACTAAAACTAAGATGAGTGAAGAACAGTTTCAGCAGGAATTCTTAACCATGCAACAAATTTTGGGAGAATTGTATGAAGATAAGAAGGCGAGAGATGTAGCTTCTTCAAAACCATCGAAGAAGGACAAAGGTAAAGGGAAGACTAATAAACCACCTTCACCTCCATCATCTCCATCATCCTCTTCTTCTTCTTCTTCTAGTGCAGAATCTGAAATGGAAAAGAAACCCAAGAAAAAATCTCTTTTGAAACTTGATGTTCAATTTGAGTTACCTATTTATGATGGCAAAATGAATCCTGAAAATCTAGATAACTGGATAAAGCAGTTAGAATTGTATTATTGCATTCAGAACATTTCTATCAATAAAACTAAAATTCAGTTAGCTACACTTAGAATGGGGGGGAAACTTTAATCTGGCAGGAAAGTAAAACTTAGATAGATGTAAATCGTAAAGGAAAAGTCATCTCGTCATGGTCTAAGTTTTTAAAAGCTCTTAGGAAATAGTTCTATCCTTTAGGATAAATTCAGCAAGTTTTTATTGATTGGTAGCATCTGAGGCAAGGTAAAGGGCAGAGTGTTCAGGAGTTTACTCAGGAGTTCAGAAAGAAAGCATTGGTGCTTGGTATTTCATTGGATACACGTGAAACTTTGTTAAAATACATTGGCAGTTTACATTCATATTTGCAACATACTTTATTGATGTTTAATCCTGATGATTTTGATGAAGTGTGTGTTCAGGCCATACATATTGAATTAGATGGCATACCATTCAAGTTTTCATCGCAGTCTTCCAAAGAGTTGGAAACCTAAGATTCCAGTGATAGTAATGGGAAGAACAATTCAAATAGAAAGAAATCAGCAATCCTTCAGAAGGAAAGATCTACTTGTTCTCATTGCCAGATAATCGGTCATGATGAATCAAAGTGGGAAACTTCATCTAGAACTTAAACCCAAAAATTTCTTTAAGGAGAAGGATGAAAAGAAGGCCATTGCGGTAGTCTAGTAGAATGTAGGTTCAGATTCAGGTGATGAAAGGAGGATAACTGCCATGGTTACGACAGGTAAATTTTTTTAAACTAGTTCAAGTTTGAGAACTATTGCATCATCTTCAAACATAAATCCTTCACATGAGGATAAAAGAGTTGAATTCTTTAGCATAAGGATAACTTCTAAGCACATAAAGATAGATAAAATGTTTGACAGTGGATCATAGGTGAATTTAATATCTGAGTATTTAGTTAAAAGTTTGGGTTTGGAAACATGGAATCATCCAAGACCTTACCCATTAGGATGGCTAAATAAGTCAACTGAGATAAAAGTCACCAAACAGTGTAAATTAAGATTTTCCATAACAACTAAATACATTGATGAAGTGGAATTAGATGTGGTTCCAGTATACATATATGGAGTTGTCTTAGGAAGTCCTTATCTTTATGATCGTGATGCAGTATTTTACAGGAGAGAACATAAATATCACCTTAAGAAAGATGGGGTTAGGGCAAAACAAAACAAAAATAAATTGAATTCAGTTAATGTTAATCAGATGAAGTGATTAATAAGTTCAAACAAGTGGTTTGTAATCATGTGTGTAAAGGATCAGCATAACAACCAACATGATTCTTTTTTAATTTATGCAACTCGGCTTAACGATAGTTTGTTTAAAAAAATAGAAACTTTTTCAATTCTGTGTAAAACAAAACATCTAAATCATAAGCAGGGAATACAACATGAGTTACAGTTTGTGCCTAAAGCTCCTCTTCCTAATGTCAAAATGAATCAATAGAGTTTAATTTTGGAACTTAACAGTTGCAGGGATACAGGTCAGTATTGGGCAAAGTTAGTGTTCAAATTCTCCTATATTGTGTCACCATGTCATGTCTCGAATAGTTTGGAAACCTCTTTTCAAGTGGAGAGGAAACCTATTTGTTTTCATACGAAAGCCTTTTCTAAAGCAGTATCATAGTGTCTAATGGGAACTTATGCATCAGGGGAAAGTGCTAACCAATCGAAACATCATGTAATAAATGAAGGAAAAGTGATTCAAACAAATCAACAACTAACTCAATACTTCGAAAATCAAACTAAGTTGCAGCAAATTTCACCTTACAGTTGGATAGGTTCAGTGTAGCAAGTTCACTTAGTAAATAGGAATCAGGAAAATATGTTAAATTAAGTAGTTGATTTGATGTCGAAAGTATCTTTGAATGTCTCAGTCATTCCACAAAGTATATTGTTTATACATGCTGATGGTATTAAACAACATTCAGTAGAGACTGTTTTCAAATATTATGAATCACTAGCTCATTGTTCTTCGTGGAAAGAATTCAATTGCCATGTTGATAATAGGTTGTTTGCTCATCGTCGCAAGTTATGTATACTGTAGATGGATGAAACAGGTCACAGACTCAAAAAGTGCCATGGTCAGCATCATCAGGGTCATCACTTTCAAGTGATTGATCAAATGTATTGGTATATCATCAGGTCAAGGTGGAAAAATACGGAGTTCTACCCTCATCGACTAATTGTTTAGTCAAAATTTTATGTCTAAAAGCTTTCAAGTGGATAGGAATGATCGAGGAGGATTCTATAGATTCAATTGTATAGGTGTTCAAGTGTCGTCATTAGTGTTCAATGTCATCATCACTTCAGTTCAGCTTTGACAGTTCGAGAGTGTGGGTTGTGGATCAGGTTGTTCAGGTAATGTTACTGGTTTTCATGGTGTTCAGTGGATATGGGTTTAGTGCCTAGCTATCAACTTGTGTTCATCGACAGTTCTGCCAGGATTGGTTGATGACATTTGTCATGTCGTTGCCTCGTAAGATTTTGATGTCGACAAGGGTGTCGTTGATGGCAAATATTCAATATGGTTCATCTTCAAGTTGTCGTCGTAACTGTGGTTTGTGTCAACGATATGCATTGGTATATCATCATGCGACAAATATTTCTAATGTCGCTTAGTGACGAAAGATTGTACAACGATTGCTAAATTTGATTTACTAAACCATAATCTATGTACAAAATCCTAAATCTAAGTCAAAAACCTATGCTACACCTAAAACCATACACCAAATACATTAATACCTATGCTAAAACCCTAACTATCTACAATACATTGCAATATGTATTTCAAAACCTAATGTTAAAACCTAAAGTCCTAAAACTTAAGTTTAACACCCTTTCGGACCATGGAAATACATTGAAAAACATATAAAAATACAAACCCTATCCGTAAACCACAGCGCTAACCACCTCGAGAAACCATGGGCATAAGAACAGAGAGAGATCACTGAGCAGAGATAAGCGTTAACCACAACAGATAAGCAAACAACGTCGGAACCTTAGCCTCATTCACATGTGAGCAGTTAAGGGGATAGGCCGATGGGGTTACCGTGGCAGAGACTAACTGCGATGGAGAGTTATATCCAGCATGTGATCACATAGATGGTGACTGCATCGGAAAAGATTGATAGCTCACTGTAACCTTCGGAGGTAGCTGTCACATGCAAAGTCAGCAAGCGGTTCTGAAACCGCTGGAACAAACCTATAACCGTGTCCATTTTTTATTTGACCACAAGCCCATTCACATGCAAACGGTTAGTTCAATGCACTGTCAACCTGACCGCCAGCGGGAAAACTTTATGATAAAGTTATTTTAGGGTTTATTATGGTTTTTGTTGTTAAAAATTAATTCAAAGGTCATGAAACCCTAGCCTAGGTGTCAGGAAATCTTATTCAATTTCAACATATTTCCAGAAACTTAAACACATTAATTGACTCATTAGCAAACTATGTGTTAGATAGACATTTGCAACATTTATAAAAAGAAACACATCATCAATGTTTTTCATGTGGATCATGTAGCTCAACCAAAATAAAACTCTGAAAATCAAAAATATATATAACTATTTATGGTTTACACATAATGTTCTGTAACCAAGAAAAAAACGGTCAAATGACCCAAAAACGGAAAATACTAGGGGACACCCTAGTCTAATGATGCTCGTGATAGCAAGTCACAGCCTGTGCGATCATGCGTAAGAGACGAGTCCATCGTCTGGGAACACTAGTAGTATGCTGTTGTAACCACAAAGGTAGCTCATCGGTCCTCACATCTGGAATACCGAGAGTGAGGCCCTCAACCTGCTCCTGTAATGCTGTGAGAGTCTCGGCCACATCAAGGTCACGAAGAATAGCCCTTCCAGCGGCCTCTCCTGCTGGGGCAGCAGCTGGCACTCTCAGGCGAACTACTGGACGAACAGGACAACATCTGCATGTACACATGAGTTTGATTAAAGTCTTGATAGAATAAAGCACAAGGACATTATAAACAAAAAACGATAAATAGGAATATGGTCAAAGATTTTACCAATGGCGCCCCACTGCTCGCCATCCAGCAGTACTAAATCTGGATCACCCCGGAAGTCCATGCCAGCGTATGGATACTTAGAATAAACCATCTCCTGACGATCAAACCACCTAAAGAAGGTATCAGAAAATGAAATCTGAGACTGGCCAGCATGCCTAGACATATGGTCAACCCATCTCTGCATACGTGGTTTAGTAGGAGAAGGTAAATTGAGTGAAATGTACTACGGATGCATTAGTGGTATCTTCTCCAAGGCAAAGGCGGTCAAAATATAACCATACCCAAAGTTCTTCAACCTCCCGCTCTTTATCTTGGTCAACTTTTCTTTCATCACAGGAAGTACTGCATCACACCAGTTGAACACCTTCGGTTGGAGGCATTCCAAGGCATGCTGCATGTAAGATCGGTTGGCTACATGAAGAGCCACACCATTGGCTATCCTACCAAAGGTAAATAGAATAGTCCTGAGGGACCTGTCAGTGACATCGCGGATAATGATCTTGCCGTCTTTACTCGGCTGAGATCCTTCTCTGCAGTACCGACGGACATAATCTCTCACAAAATCGCCTCCTCGAGCCGAACCTAACAAAGAGATGGGGGCACCCCGCCTCGACAAGCCAGTCAAGAAATAGATGTCTACTATAGTCAAGGGGATAGATTTTCCCCTGATCTGGAAAACCTGATTGGTAGGATCCCAAGCATCGAGCAAATACTGCAGTAAGTTGATCTGCTGTCTCATGCTAGAAATGTGGAAGAACTTCAGCAAGCCACAATTCCGCAGCGTGTTCACTGTAACTGGATCATGTAGGGCAAGCATGTCCTCTTCTTCATGCTCACGTTCTCGCCATGTAATGGTCATCTTACTCCAAAGATCTTTAAAAAACAAACAAGAGAAGAGTTAGATCCTGATTTTGGCAAGAAACATGCAAAATTTCCATCAAAAATTGTGCACAGAATTCCTTCTCTGCGCCCATCGCACCTGCAGCAGTACTTTGGGTGCGTTGCATGTCAGATGGCCTTCACAATGGCCAACATTCAATGCACCTTTCGATACACAGAGGGTGCGCTGAAGGCAGAATGAATTTTTCAAACACCAAGGGCTTAGAAAAACTAGGAATCAAGCTCAGAATGCAAAATGGAAACCACTAAATGAAAGAGCTCAGGTTTAGCTCCTACCTGGTCCAGACGACGCCGAGAATCGTCCACCGAATCTTCCGAAATCAGCTGATGAAAATCAAGGGGGAAAAACACCTCTGAAGCTCCAACAAACCAAAGTTCAAATGAAATGGTAAAATGAGAGGTAAAAACACTTTTTCATTACTTTCTACGTAGTTCAAAGTAAAATATTAGTGTTCTAACTCGTTTTCAAGCATATATTGTTCATTTCTGACTAGTTTGATGAAGCAGTTGAAAATACAGTACAATCCTTGAAAGAACTAAACTATTTATGGTAAAATAAAAAAGGGACCATTCAATCGAGCAGTTTTAGCACATAGTTCAAGCTCGTTAAAAAATAAACATAAGACATGAGCAAATGTTTCCACCCACATTTAAGCTCGTTAAAAAATGAACTATTCCCCAGTAAATAACCATCGTGAATGTAGTACTTCAGCCATTAAAGCCTTGGTCGTGTTTAGACCGAAGCTCCTAACCCCAAATTAGGCCAAATTCATCCCTAAACTTAGTGAAGGGAGTTTGAATGTATTTGCAGGCCTATAAGAGGTAGATTTGTCCTTTGAAAGACATTAGAGTGGTTTTGACTTTTGTATGTATATTCTAGAGGACATAAGAGGTTTTTGTTTTCAGTGTTATGGGAGCATCCGGGGTCGGTTTTCAAAATTGTAAGAAGTGTTGGAAAGCTGGTTCAGAGAGATATCTGATTATAGTGATGAGAAGTGCCTTTTTGCACATTCAGACTGATCAATTCTCTGTGTAATCAACACCTTCTTCTCAGTCCTAATAAAAACAGTTGCCCATCTTGAAAGCGGACCTAGAGACATAGTCCATCAGGGACAAACTCCATCATCAATCTTGCTATCTGGTATCACTGTGTTTTTGTTGTTTGTACTTCTACTATGCATCAATTTTATGTTTATTCAGCTGTCATAAAGTGTTCTTATCAAGCAGTTTTCCTTGATTTGCGTGCTTTCAGCTAACATTCAAATCATTAAAGGTTAATCAATTCTACATCATTTTTTAGTTTATGATCATTTCAAATCAATTAGAGCTATGGAAGTGGCTCATAGTAGTAGAGAAGGCAGGATTACTCAACCTGCTCTAGGTGTCGCACTATAACCACACCCCCGTGACAGTGTTGGTCATCAAGCAGTTGTTGTGCTTGGTGCATGATGGGTGTTTGTCGCTGGAGGAGCCAATACCCATCACCGATATGTTGATTCACAACATAATGCACCTTCCGTATACAGGTGAAAATCCAGCTATGATATTTGGCGGCAAGGGTGGCAAGTAGGCGCTCGGAGAATCAATGAAAGAGAACTTCAAACTGGTGAAGAAGCCGTGTGGGTATGCTATCTCTAGCATATGTTACCCTGTTGTGAAGGTGGAAACACAGATCCTTGCAGGGAAGGTGATGTGGAAGTGTCGTGCTGATGAGGTGTTGGCTCTTGTCATCGCACTCACATAGCAATGCATGGAAGGATTCCAGTCTAACTGGTTGGACTACCTTCATGGAGAGTTCCTGGAGAACTGAAACGAAGCACAAAAGAAAAGCAAGACCTTCCACTACATGTGGCTCTTTCTATTGAGCATGATGGTAGCATGGGAGCTACCAGAGGAGAGCCAATTCCCCTCGGTCGCACCAGACCTTCCTGAAGCAGCAAAGTACACTTTGCTATGGGTGACCAAGGATGCACCCACGGTATATGCTAACCTGCAGGTCTATGTCGAGTTTAAAGTTGATTTCCATCAGATCTCAGTGAGGGCACCAAATGACCCTACGTAGAAGTGTTATGATTTGTCGTACCTAGCCACAGATGATGCCATCGATGTGGTGCTTGATAAATGGCTGGCAGAGTGGTGCACTACCATGGACTTGGCGGTGGGTGGAAGCAAGTCCACCGCATAGAAGAAGAAGGAAGAGGCTAAGCTAAAGATGGCGCAGCTAGTCGAAAAGAGGAAAAAGGAGGCTATTGAGGAGGCCCATGTAGAATAGGCAGGAAAGGAGGCAGGAAAACAAAACAGGTGGCACAAAGCGGGGCTCTGACAAAGGTGCATGGTCGCCTTCACCTGTGACCGAAGAAGAGGACACAGAGAAACATGGCGTAGACCCTCAGGAGACGTCTGCCCGCATTAAGAGCCTGAGAGAGCTAGAGAAGGGAGGGTCCAGAAAGAAATTCAAGGCAACCAAGACCTCACTGAACCCTATGACATTTACGGAGGGAGGCTTATATGGCATTAGTGACACAGTCAGAGTTGTCATTGTGGAGGCCCTACAACAATTTGAAAAGCAGTAGTAGATCATTCTAGGGGCCATCCAGACCAAGTTGTAGGAGTTGTAGACTTGCACATCGCAAGCTAGTATGCTGTCCACTAGCTTGGCTAACGGCACATCAGAGGCTACCAATACTCTGCACACGAAAGCGTCTAGTGCGATAGTGCTACCAGATGGAGCATTGACCACAGAAAATAAGGCTGACAAACCCACTATCAGCACCATGAAGGGATTTGGACTGAACTTGCTAGCTTTTTCGTGTGAAGCACTCCACCTCTTGCAGGATGGAGTAATTACAGAGCTGAGGGCCCGCAAGCACCGTGCCTTCCAGGTGATCAGTGAATAGAAGATAAAAAGTGAGCAGATGGCCCTATAGAGGAATGTTGACATCACCGCCAAGGATGAGGTGGCCAACTAGAGCAATAAGATCATACAGGTCGTGGAGGAGGCATGCAGAATGGTCCCAGAGTTGGCCATTTCGAAGGAGGAGCCAGTCGAGGTTTGCATCCGCAAATTGGCCATAGGGGTGTGTGACACTCAGACAGAGATGGCGCGAGTTCAGTTGGAGCTAAACCTATAGATTACAAAGCTCTAGTTGAGGGCCCAGCCTTCAACACCACCAAAGGTAAAGAAACAACGGGCGGTCGCTGTCATAGAAGCAGTCACAGTGGTGGAGAGTGCAATAGCAAACTATACACAGTTGTTCGAACAATGGTTTGAGGTCCTGACCAGCTTGCAGGAGGACCAAAACATCTAGAGGCTATAGACAGAAGTGCGTGAACTCCAATGGTGCTATGATGAAGTTAAGGGCACAACGCGAACTATCATGCTAACACAAAGGTTAGCTAAGCTACAGGAAGCCAAGTAGCTGAAGGAACAATTGGACATAGCGTTGCACAAGGAAGCAGTGCTGAAGGCATGATTGAATCCCTAGCTGGAGGAAGCTTACGCAGTCACAAGAAACATTGAAGAGAAGCTTGTGACTCTACAAGCGACGCAACAACTAATTCAGGCTGACAGTGCAAGGGCAGTAACCGATAAAATTGTTGAAGATGCGAAGCAGGCAGCAGCTCATTGCATAGCCAAATTTGCGCTCATCAGGGTCAAGATGGACAAGCATCATGCAAAGATCTCCGCGCCTACTAAGTGACTCGAGGGCGAGTCATGATGTTTGTGTTGGGGGCCTGTTAGGAGCGGGATCCCCCAAGGGAAGTTTTGGGGCTAAAATCCCATGTTTAAGTCAATTTTTGTAATATAATTGTAGAGACTTCACATTTTGTGGTCGTAGAGCGTGAAGGTGTTATGTGTCAAAAAGGTTAGTCTACCCTTAGTTTTGTAAAGTAAAGTCAGCTGTGAATAATTAAACGCAATTACGAATATCTGATTACGCGATGATAACTTTAAGTATTTGAAAAAAAAAGTAAATCACTTAGGATAATTGAGCAATCTGCATGGCACGCTGCCATAGCAGTGCAAAAATACCCGAGCCATAGGTTAGGGCTGCATGAAGGTCGATCATATACTTTCGTGAAGGTATTGAAGACTGGAATAGAGGGTTTGTCTTACAAGACCTAGAGCGAGACCACTTGCGTGAAGGTAGGGATAGAAGAAATAAAATGACATCACAACCATCTCAGGGTGTAGAAACTTGGTTCCAAAATCCACCCATACTACTTTGGGTGAGACTTCAGTCTGTGCTCCGTGGGCTAATGCTGAAAGGGACAGTAATGTAGGGATTTTTTTGGCTAATTAACGCTGAACTTGGGTTAGCCCCCATCAAACGAACACATCCATTGACCAAAATGTTTCTATGGGGAGGTGCATAATGATTATGGAAACATGCTTAAGAAGTTTCATCTCAATCCAGTCTTCCATTTGGGAGATATGGGCAAAACAAGTTGATGTCCTGTAAACCTATAGGATACAAAACAACACCTACAGGATTGGCAGTGAGCAGTTTTAAAGGAGATATAGAGGTCACAGAAGCTCCTCCAGAGCTTAGTAGTAGCATTAGGATCATTAGCATCACCATCCAACACATGCACATCAACATCAATTCAGGAGCAACATGCATGTCTCTCCAACAACCATCCGGTAGGTACAAGTATGCAATATTCTTGAACTCTTGTCTTGAGCATATTATAGTTAAAAATTTGTTTTCAATGCATGAGAGATGATTTTTTATAAGCTGATGGGTAGTAGTCTAATCCATCTTAAACAGTTGATTGCAGCTCACTCCTTCACTCATGCAACATTGAAAAGTCAAATTATGAAGGGTGATGATTTCAAGGAATGAGGACAGCAGTTAAAAGAAGAAATTTTTTCAAAGGCCAAGGTCACCACAGCACTCCAAGCCCTCCATCCACTTCATATTCACTATATATTCATCATTCATCCATCCCATTTCATTCTTGAAAAAAAAGAAAAAAGAAAAAAGAGAGCATCCTCTCCATTTTCATGAAATTTCCATTTGTAGGTCAGCAAGAAGGACAGTCAAAGAGAAAAGGAGGATCACAAAGAGACCCTTGTCACTCAAATTTTTATTTTTCCACTCATTACCGTTCATTCCTCCACCATTTCTATCATTTTTTCCACTCCTTTACTTTAGTTTACAAAGGGACTGTGTTTTCTACAGGATGATCCTGTATGAATTATAGTGACCCAAAAATCCTATAGGGGGAAGTCCTAAGGAAAATAAATGACTTTCTATGCTAATAGAATGCACACCCTTCATCATTCCATCACCATACCTTGTCCAACATCAACACCCCTGCATTCACCCTTGAAAACAAATTGAGTTTCAAAAAGAAAAAATTAGTCTTCGAAAAGAAGGGAAACATGGAGGAATAGAGAGCATCACCTGAGTATTATTTTTCTCCACACTCCTAGTCTTTCTCTCCATCCATGCCACCATCTCAACAAAGTGTATGATTAAGAGTTCTGATGGAGAAGCAGCTACATGACATCATGTAGAAAATCCTGTAGCAACATATCCCATAGAATACAAATCATAGCAGTAGCAAGCCTCCAGCATGATGATCCAAGAGAAGAAGGAGCTCCAAAGCAGCAGCACCACCACCATCTTCAACCATAGGTACCTGCACAAACAAAGGAGTCTTCAAAAAACAACAAGAAATGGAAGAAGACTGTAATACAATTAGAAGACCCTGAAAGAGGAGGAATGACTACTACAGGAAGGAAAAATGTTGCTACAAGGAAGAAATGAACAAATTATGCTAAACCCCAAGATGGCAAAGACTTTTTAGATAACTCCAAGGTGATTAGGAAGACACCTAGGCCCCAAAAGAGAAGAAGAAGGCAACAAAAGGAAGTGGGGCATTCACCATGAAAATAGAACTCAAACCGCAGTGATAAAAAGAGGGTTTCCAAGAGGTCTCCAATCTCTTTCTTGATTTTGTCCAAGGCCTAAAAGATGTTATAAAAATGGGAGAAAGGCATGGAAGTCAAGTAAGGGCCTTCCATAACCTCAGACTATCATTTATGCTAAAAAATGGTGTCCTGTACTTTTAACAAGTTTTCCAGTAGTTTTGACAGAAATTACTACAGGATGTCCTAGTTGTCATCTAAAGGAAATTTGAAGGTTTTAGAGGTGTCCAAATGGTGGAACAAGGTAGCAGAAGGTTGATAAGGATATGGAAGACCTTGATAATATATATACATACATACACACACACATACATACATACATACATACATACATACATACATACATATATATATATATATATATATATATATATATATATATATATATATATATATATATATATATATATATATATATAGATAGATAGATAGATAGATATAGATATAGAGAGATATATATATAGATATATATTCAAGAACTCATCTTGAATAAGGGCAAGAAAGCAAGCTAATGGTATCAAGAAACAATGATTTTTCTTTGAACAAATATGTTTTTGGCTTGTCCTTGTAGAGCTTACAACCAATATTCTTAATAGAGAGAGGCCACCAGGGCCATGAATAAGGCATAATGAGGTCACTAAGTTGCTCAGAGGGTGAGCAACACTTTCAGCAGGGGGTATGATGGGCCACTAAATTAGACATAAATTAAGGCCCATGCCTCTAATTTAGAACATAAATTAAGGCCTATGACCAACCTTTAGCACATTAAACCTCTTTTTTTGCATTAGATAATTTAATTTTAACTCTAATATATTCATTAGGAAGGTTTATGAATAATTGAATATTTGTGCCTAATATTATTTATTTTTTGTGGAATATTATGAAAATATTGGGCAGGTTATGAAGAGTTGGAGGAGGAGATAATTTAGGGACTTTGTCCCTACTAGTTGAGGATCAATAATAAATGATAAGTCAACAAGATATTATGGAATTATGGCACAAATTGTGGAACTCCAATGATTAAGAAAATCTAGGAATGTGTTCCACTAATCAAGGGAGCAAATCCACCAATCAAGGGAGGAGATCCACTAATCGAGGGATTTCGGTCGGGAAAGCTTCCTCCACCCATGGGGAATGATTCTTAATCATTTTGTATAAGTACCAAGTCAAATTTTCATCTAGGGAATGATTGAGAAAATCTAGGAATGTTTTCCCTGCCATTTAATGCAAATTCCTAGTATTGGGGACTAGATCCACTAATAAAGGGATTTTGGTGGGAAAGCTTCCTCCATTAATGGGGAATGATTCCTAACCATTTTTTATAAGTAAAAATTCGGTTTTTCCTCTAGGGGGTGAGATTTTCATTAGTGTTATTGTGGAGAGAGTTTGTATTTTTGCAGCTCCATTGCATTCCCTTGCAGGGATGTAATTCTATTGATGAAAATAATGAAGATTGATGTCATGTTCAGCTTATAAATCTTGTTCTCCTCCATAGTTCTCTGATTTTCCTTGGGCTTGGCCATCGTAGGAACCTCAGAGCCCTTTTGTATCATTTTCTTTCCTTCTTTTCATTGCTTATTCACATGCATCTCTAGTTTTTATTTCTTTCTATTTCTACATTTAGTATTAATGATTTCTTGTTGTAGGATTGAGTTAAATGGTTGATGTAATTTCTTTTTCAGGATCAAAAGAATTATTTAATCCTTGTAAAATCTTTCAAAGTTCATAATAATCATTGAGTTTCTTGGATTAGTCTTCTTATTCCCAAATCTAGATTGCTAGACCTCCTTTTTCGCAAAGAACAATAAATTTCTGCTATTTTTTAGAGCATGCTAATGAGCTTCAATTGACTTGATTCCACTTGTATTAGATCAAAAAAAAAATCTATTTCATAACAAAAATCACCCCATTGCATTTTTGCTTTATTTGGTTAGGCATTGTTTAGATTTACTAGCTCACTAGTTCTCAAATTTCTAGATTTTCGACTAGTAATGTTTTTTATTTTTTTAGAATGGATTAATAGAGGTATTTTTAAGTGATTCGAATTGGAATGGGGACATAAGACATCCTATTTAATAAAAATAAAAATCCCATCCAATTTGGATTTGCTTTTCTTGGTCATTCTATGAATTATAGTGAATCTGTATATTTCGTAGGAAACTTCTCCAAGCTTTTTGAGCAAATCCATCGATCTCCCAACTTTGGTTTTGCGTTCTGAGTGATCCTAGGCATTTTATCACTCAATCCCACCCATATTCCACCTTCCATAAGCCTTCCATAACCTCCAAAACCTTCCATTTTTCTCTCAGATGTATCCTGTAGGTTTTCAGGGGATCTTGTAAGTTTCTAGTACATCCTGTAGGTTTTCCTGAAATTGCCTGTTTTGAGGTTGAATTGAGAGAAAACCTCTAGGAAGTCATCAAAAGCCTCCAAAGGGTCTCCCACACCATCAAACCATCTCCTAACCCTTCCATCCAACCTCGAACATCCTTAATTCACCTTCCACATCACCAAATGAAATTAGTTTGCATACTTGATTTTGCATGAAAAGGCAAAAAGACAAAAACAAATTTATTTCAGTCCTTTTACTTGCACATTAGTGATGCTTGAGGCTTCTTACTTCCATGCTTAGATACTATCATTTTCTTCATGATAATTTAGTGTTATTGAAAAGCATAGTTACCTCATAGTTAATTATGAAATGGTGTGATTTAGCATTGAATTTCCGTCTCTTTCCTTGTACTTTCTTTCTTGCAATACGTTAAGGTTCCATTTCAAACATTTAATTTTATACAATTAGTTTAGGATTTTACTTCAGTACATGCACTCCATTACATCATGACAGCAAAGGGAGGACACATTGTATGCCACACATATAGTGTCGACACCTCTTAAGTTTGTATGAACCTCGAGTTGATAATTATAGTCAATAGCCTTGGGAGTTGCAACATTCTTTTTGAAATACTGAGGCTCATCAAGTAGTATAAGAGAAACAATAAAATTTTTATCTAGAAATAAAATAAGTATAATAACACTCTTGAAATTACGATTCCTAAGGCATAACTATTGAAATTTATGTTATTATGCACTCTTATGGTAAGTCTTGTCAGAATAAATTCACTCTTAATGCCTTATCATTTTGTAAAGTCACTATAATTTATGGAATGTTTCCTCTTTATAATCGTTTGGTCATCCATTGAGTTAGTGACGGGGACTTGTCATTGTTTGTTATGTAACTAGCTCACAAAAAAATAGAAAAGATAGATCATCAACTTAAAAATTATCCTCTTCAAGGGGAAAACCTCATTTACATTACATAAATGAACAATTATTAGATGACACAAATGATAATACATCCTCGATATATATAGGAGTCTAAGGGGTCACAATATAATCAGAGCTTACATAATAATAATAACATAAGGGTTATTAGAAAATTAGATATTACAGAGCAATGGAACACAGAGAATATTGCAGAAATATAAACACAAAAAACACATAAAAACAAAAGAGACACAGATATATGTGGTTCACCCAATTTGGGCTATGTCCATGAAGAAACAACCATTCCTTCCTTTTATGTTATCCAGTAAAATGAAGAGATATAACCCACTGGAGATCTGTTGTAATTCCCTCTTCGTTCTCACACAATCTCCTCTCTCTTTCTCTCTCAGAATACACATCTACATAGCCACAATAAAATTACCTTACATATAGCAAGGGGTTTCCTTCTAGGGAAAAAACCCTAATTTAAACATAACTTCTACCATCAAATTTCTGCCTAATGAATAGCCCAAATTGATTACAAAATTACAACATTTTACAAGGAAATTCTACATCTATTTTTAGCTTCGAGGGCACTGCACCCGATCCCCCACCAAGGGGTGATCCTAAAGATCACTTCCCACCCCCAGATCCCCCTTTGTAGTGCAAATAATACACAGAAAATGAGTTCCAATGCGATGATACCTCTGAATAAAGAAGATAATCAGGCTCCACACCTAACAAGGGCACAACAATAAAAATAGGTGTCTACACTAACAATAAAAAAAAGGATAATACACTAGTATTATATAAACCTAATGTGCCCCTCTCCTTAAAAAAAGTGTTGTCCTCAATGCTTGATTAGTTTCAGATGTTTTTGTATAAAATTCCCATCCTCCCATGTGGAATCTTTAGTGGGTAAGTTCTTCCACTTAATGAGATACCCTAAAATTATGATTTCGTAGTTGTTGGGTTCTTGTTTCCATGACTGCTTCAAGCTCAAATATTATTTTTTCTTCTTCATCCAGTTCTGACAACATTGTTTGAACTGGGAGCTTGTCATCGATAACCTTCTTTAAGCATGAAACATGGAAAACTGGGTGTACTTGGGAAGATGCAAGAAGCTCTAAATTGTATGCCACTGTACCAATATTTTGCAACACCTTGTAAGGACCATAATACTTGGGTGATAATTTATTATCCTTCTTAGCTTGATTGAGGGACATTTTTTTGTATGATTTTAGGCATAAAAATACCCAGTTGTCTACATCAAAACTTATTTCACTGTGATGTTGATCTACCTATTGTTTCATTTGATTCTATGCCAAAGTGAAGTTATCCTTTAAGAGTTTGAGAACTTTTTTCTTATGCTCGATGTGATCTTCCATTGCTTGAACCTTACAATTTTATCTTAAAGATTATGTGATGGATGCTAGATGATATCAATAAAGTGCCCTAAATGGAGTCATTTGTGTTGCAGTATGTAAAAAGTTTTATACCACCATCCAGCTAGAGGTAACCACTTGACCCATTGTGATTGTTTATAAGATACAAAGAAACGAAGATATCCTTCCAAACATTTCTTTACCATATCAGTTTGCTCGTTAGATTGAGGATGATCAGGTGAGCTATGAGCTAATTGAGTACCAAGACAAGAAAATAATTTTGTCCAAAAAATTCGAGTGAAAATGGGATCTCTTTCACTTACAATAATATTTTGGTTTCCATGTAGCTTTCGAATTGTTTCCATAAAGGGAGTAGAAATTGTACAGGCTTTAAAAGGATGAGATAATGCGCAAAAGTTTGCATACTTGGTAAGTCTATGAATTACCACCATGATGACATTCTTTCCTTCAGATTTGGGTAAACCTATAATAAAATCCATTGAGACCTCCTCCCAACAATGACTTGGAATGACTAAAGGTTGTAACATACTCGAGGTCTTAATTGTCTCAACTTTATTTTGTTGGAAAACCAATCAATCAACCACAAAATTTTGAATATCAGATTTTAGGCCATCCCAAAAAAAAAAAATCTTGACCCTGTGGTAAGTTTTCAAAAATCCTGAGTGCCCTCCTAAGGGGGAGGTGTGCAATTCCAAATGAATAATTTTCTTGAGTTGTGAATTCTTACAAAGATATATGTGATACTTTTACCATAATGAAATTATCATTTTTCCAACTAAATGTATCAGATGTATTGGGATATTGCGGAAACTTTTAAATGAGTGTCCACACCTCTCCATCATTCTTCTAGTCATCCTTTGCTTTGGTTATCCAATCTGGTTGGATAATAGAAATGTGACAAAGAAATGCTTCCACACCCTCAACCTTTCTTAAGAGTGCATCTGTAACAACATTTTTCTTACCTTCTTTATAGATGATTTAAAAGTCATAACCCAACATCTTTGTGACCCATTTTTTCTACTCTTCTGAAAATAATATTTGTTTCAAAATGTATTTAAGACTATCATGAACTATTTTTACCTTGAAGTGTCTTCTCATTAGGTAAGGTCACCACTCTTTAGTGCATGTAGTATTGCCAAAATTTCCTTCTCATAAATAGGTTTGTGTAAATACTTTCCTTTGATTTGATGACTTTAAAAATAAATGGGTCTTCCTCCATTCATTAAAACAACACCAATTCCATTTCTTGGGGCATC
Organism: Pinus tabuliformis; assembly: GCA_031772625.1. Classification (NCBI taxonomy): domain Eukaryota; kingdom Viridiplantae; phylum Streptophyta; class Pinopsida; order Pinales; family Pinaceae; genus Pinus; species Pinus tabuliformis. Next base: position 1,640,337,025 of record CM062820.1, read on the forward strand.
ACATTCCACAAACAATGCTTTTGGGAAGTCTGGCATAGCTAAGACTAGTGCTTGGCACATTTCCTATTTGACATGTTCAAAGGCCTTAGTTTCTTATAGAATCCAAGAAAATTCATCTTTCTTTAGTAAGGTTGTTAGAGGTGTTGTTATTATCCCATAATTATTAACCAACTTATGATAATACCATGTGAACCTGAGAAATCCTCAAAGATGATTTATGGTTGTGGGCATTTTCAATTCCTTAATGGATTTAATTTTGTTAGGGTCTACCTTAACACCCTCATGAGATACAATATGACCCAAATATTCCTATACTCCAAAGAAAAATTTGGAAGTTTTTACATATAATTGTTTCTCCTCCAATAATTTGAGCACCCTGTCAACATGTTGAACATGATCCTTCCAAGACTTGTTATAGATTAGTATATCATCAAAAAATACTAACACAATTTTTCTAAGGAAAGGTTTGAAAATGGAATTCATCAAACCTTGAAATGTGGAAGGTGCATTATTAAGGCCAAAAGGTGTGAACAAAAATTCATATTGACCCTCATGAATTGTGATTTTTTCTTTCATAATTTCTTCAGTATTCATTCTAATTTGATGATATCCTAGATGAAGATCCAACTTGGTGAAGTAAATTGATCCATGTAATTCATCCAACAATTCATCAATGATAGGAATGGGAAATTTATCTTTAATAGTGATCTTTTTAGTTCCCTATAATATGGAAACATGTGTCATGATCCATCTTTCTTATGCAAAAAAACTATTGGAGAAGAGAAAGAACTTTGACTAGGTTGAATTATACCAACCTCTAGCATTTTTGCAACCATACATTTTATTTCACTCTTTTGGGCATATGGATATATGCAAGGTCTAATGTTTGGAGGAAAAATTCTTGGAATCAAATGAATAACATGATCCTAATCAAGAATGGATGGGAGGCCTTTGGGAGTCTCAAATACCTTGGAATTATTTTCCAAGACTTTTTGAAGGTCTGAAGAAATAGATGATTTCGATGTTTGAAACTCTAGTGAGCATAATTGTGAAATTATGCCCCATTGTTATTTCTTCTAAAGCTTTGTCATACCATTAGAGTTGACTATATTTCATGGTTTCCCTATGATACCCCTTAATTCAACTTCCTTTCCTTCCAAGAAATAATTCACGAAAAGTTCTTGAAAATTAAAAGCTATCATCTTGAAATATTGTAACCATTGAACTCCCAGTACAACATAAACACCACCCATTGGAATAGAAAGCATTGGAGTATTCAATAAATATTCCCCCATGGTTAGCTTGATATTATGGAACTTTCTAGGGAAATTTATAGTTCCTCCATTTGGAACCATCACTTGACACTTTGGTGCTAGATATAGAAAGCAATTCAATTCCTTGTCTATCTTACAATGAATAAAATTATGGGTACTACCCGAATCAATCAGAAATATTACCTTTTCCTTCTTGAAATATCCTTCTATCTTGAGATTTTGAGGAGTGGTAGTTCTTACCAATTCATTACCATATATGGGGGTGATATCCTCCTCTTTCAATGTTTCTTGTTACTTTTCCTCCTCTTCACAATTTATGTAGACTAATTTCTTATCAACACACTTACGACCTTTAGTGTAATTTCTATCACAACTGTAACAAAGCCCTTTTGCTCTTTTTTCTTCCAATTTTTGTGGTGTCAAACTTGTAGGTTAAGGAATACTAAGAGTAGAAACACTTCCATATTTATAGTTGTGAGTGGTAGACATCCTTGTTGCCATAATTTTGCTTTCAACTTTTCTTTCCACCTTGAATGCCTTCTCCAATGAATAAGGTTCCCAATGGTGAACCTCATGTTGGCTATTATCATTTAAAGTCCCTATGAAGGCATCAATATTATTCTCCTCTATATATCAGTTACCCTAATATTCAATTTTTTGAAATATTCAATGTGCTCCACCATTGGACCCTTTTGCCTGAGATTTATCAATCCACTGAAGAAGGTGTTTATCTTTGTTACTTCACAATGTGTTATAATTTACTCCATAAAAATTGACCTATTGACAAGTGGTTTACAAGAAAAAATCAATCTATATCTGTAGTATCCATGTTACTGAATCCTTTCCATCAAACTTCCTCATATCAATATTTGGAATGTGGCAGGTATTCAAAAAAAAGTTAGAGTCTCTAAAATCATGATTAATATTCCTTTTGTTCTCATCATGAGGTTCATGGAATACCTTGTCGCCATTAGGAAGCATTTCTTGTAGCAACTTTGTAAAACGTTCTTTCAAACCTTCGATTTCTCCTTTTAAACCATCCTTCAAAATCATGAGCCCTAGTATTCCATAAAGGGCACTGCAACTCCTAGGGTGACCAACTTTACTTTATCAACCCAAGGTTCATACAAACTTGGAGGTGACAGTGCTATATGCACAACATATGCAACAATCTACTCTTGTCACTTCTCAACTGGGGCGATAGACCACTAGGATTTTTCAAACCAGTCTTCTATTGACTAGAAGGAGGCTGACTACTAACATTGAATGTAAAGATATATTTAATGCATAAATTAAATGCTTTCCTATGTTAAGGAAATGAAAGTGATAAATAGAAAGTGCTATGGAAATGACATGAAATCACCTAGCTAGGAATTAACACACATTACTTGCAAAAGAGACCTAATTTAACCTTGCATTCTATCATCTAGTTATCTGGACTAAGTAGGCATGGAAATGATCCTAATATTGTTAAGACTGATGTATGCATGCATTAGCTAAATATTGCAAAAAATAGTATTTTGTTTTTTTTTTTTCAATTTAAAAATGTAAATGTTAAATTAATTAAGATGATCTTTTACCGGGGAGGAAGGTATGGGAAAAATGGTAAAAAATGGCATTGAGGGGTATGAAGGTCAAGTTGAAGGCCTACCCTAGGCTCTGATCATTATTTCTACCCAAAACAGTCTAAAATAGGTTGCTACATGGTTTCATGTAGTTGCTACAGGGTTTCCTGTAGTTACTACAGGATGTCCTACTTTACTAAAGGAAACTTAGCTTAAAGCTATAGGAAGGTAGGGAAGGTGAAAGGAAGTATTGGGAAGGTGTATGATGGTGTAATAAGGTATGGGGAAGGTGCACTCTACCCAAGGGTCAACCCAACTCTTCAGTATGGTTGGATTTTCTCAAGGTGGTTGTGCACGGTGGCTATAAAACAAAAATATGAACTGATGATTGGTAGGGTTTAGCAAGAGATGGAGAAGAATTAGATGAGGAGGGTGGAACGATTTCTCCCTGCATATTAGAAACTCTTGCAACAACACATATTCAATTCTAAATTTATGCACAACTTTATGTAAATGTGGAAAAGATGAGTTGAATTTAAGAAAATGATGTATTGATGGCCAGTGGATCAACTCTATGGAATGGAATGCTTTCTAATACACAAAAAACTTAAGAAACCAAAATGACAATTGCAATTGCTTCAAAGAAATCATGAACAATGACCTACTCAACAAGAAACCCTAAGTTATGTAATAACCAAAAGATAACTATGTTTTTGGGGTTGTGAGAGTGGGGCCCTCAAACCATGATCCCATGAGGGTGATGATGATGCAGCCATTGTCACAATCTTTTCTGAAGTATTTTCTTTCACTACTATAACAATGATCTACTTATCCAACTAATCAAAGCAAAACTAACGAATCATTCAAATACTTGTAAATTAAATGAAACGAAAACAATATCAGCAGTTAATCTATGATTCTAATCTAAGGATAAATGTACAAAAAGAAGAGGAACCTCTTCTGCTAGGGTTGGGCCCTAACCCAAGAGATTCAGCCCCCTGATAGTTATATCAAAACGTTGTAATAAAAGAAACCATATAATAATTCTAGCACTCACATCAGGTTTTTTCATCAAATATTTAATAGCAACATGGTTAGTATGTACAAAGGTTTGGTAACCAGTGATGTAATGTCTAAATTTATTCAAGGAATGGACAACATCTAGGAGATCTTTTTCAGTCACAGTATAGTTCAATTCAACCTTGGATATATTTTTGTTGATGAAATAAATGGCATAAGGCAACTTGTCATCTATTTGTCCTAGAGCTACTCCTATAGCTTTGTTAGAGGCATCAATATGGATGTGGAAAGGAAGAGCTCAATTTGGGCCTCGGAGTATAGGTGCAGTAGTCAACTTGTCCTTTAAGGTTTCTAAGGCCTCTTGGCAACTTTCTGACTAGAAAAATTCAAATTCCTTGGTTGATAGTGCAAACAAAGTGTTACACAACATTTTGTCACTGTCCCTATACTCCCCATTCCTTGATCCTAGAGGACCTCTACAGTGAATCCTATATGCTTTCCCGTCATGAAGAAACTCCCATTATCTCCCTCTTCATGAGCAGAACATTTCCCTTTTGCATCATTTCCCAAGAATATTCCTTTTACCCCAGTTTACAAGACCGGCGCTAATGACCCATTCCTCCTCGCGCCAATTTACAGAGTCTAAAACTTGGCCTAGTGTTGTACAACGCAAATGAGCTTTTTCTCAGTCGCACTGATCCTCTTTTGGCAAGTTTTCTAAATATGGAGTCGAAGCTTCTAGGTCTAGAAGTTTTGTAATGGAAGTTTGGTAAATGGTTGGGCTGAATGGAGTCGAGGAAGTCACTTTGAGCTCATTCCCCTATTAAGATGGAACAAACCAAAGAGATAAGCCCTCTCCCATCATAAGAGGAACCATCTCCCCTCCATCAAAGCTATATAAACTCCTCCTTTTCCAAGCTAATCTAGTCTTAGTCTTTTTGGAGCTTGAATAACCAGCAAGATATCTATAGCTTGTAGCTTTCTAGTTTATGTTTGTGGAGGGAGAATAGTGTGTTTGGTTTGGTTTGGAACTAAAGGGAAGAAGCCTTAAAACTTCCATTGCTTGGGCTATCCATGAGATGCTAGCAGAGGTGTGGGAACTAGGATACATCAAAGGAGACCAAAAACATCAAGGCTTTGGTTGTAATGTCTTTCTGAACTTATATGAATACAACTATTGATTGATTTCCTACATTAAGTGTTATCTTACATTTGATGACTTAAGATTCCTTGAGCCTTTAAGTAGGTTGAATGCAATTTGTATGCTATCACATTTGTTGTTGTTGTTTGTTTGCTTGTTTCAGGTGTTCGAAGCAAGGAAATGAAAAGTAGCTGGAGTAAGGAAGCAAGATCATTACCAAGCGGAATAGTGTTCTAAGAGGTAGGCCCTATTATTTGATTCTAGCTTAAGGAAGTTTTCCATAGATTGTTTGTTTGTGGCTAGACCCACTCTCTCGGGCTAGAGGAATTGTCTTTTTCCACATCGAGAATTTACCTACACCATAAATGGATGACCATACTAGGGAAGTTATCCTCTCATTTGATTGATTTTAATTTCTTTTTTTGTGTGAACTTTTGTAGTATCACCTTTTCCCTTTGGTTTTCTCTTCTTTGCGTGGTTTACTACTCTGACTCTAAAATTCACAATGGCAGGTCTGGTTTTGGCTTTTGAATTTTTTTTCCTTAAAATCCTCAGTCAGCATGCTTAATTTTCGGACAGTGGTGTTGATCAGCGTGATTTTCTCTAAAAAAGTCGCATCGTACCCCCCTGTGGTGCTTGTTGTCAGTTAGGAAATCACGTCGATTCTTGTAGGTGAAGATCAAGATTTCTCATGGATCATAATCAGTCTATCTTTCCCTCTTAATTTCTGCCTCTTAGCCTATTTTTCATGTGTTCTCCCTAACTAGAAAGCTTCATTAGCTTGGTTTGTGTGCTTCTTTGGTTTGCCTTTTCCTTACTTGATTTTTTGAGTCTTTGGATGGTTTGTGACCCTAGGGCATCTAGATCATCGCCCATTCTGCTATTAATGTGCTCAGCAAGTCAAGTTGTTGGTTAGCTTCTCCATGCATTTTGTGTTTTAGTCCTTTTATCCCTTTGATTTCAACTAAACAAGTTTGAAAAGATTTGTTTGTTCTTCTCTTGATTAAGCATCTCTTTTCAGGCATATATTACATTGCTCATCTTGTTTTTGTTTGAGTCTTTGCATCATTGGTTTGGAAATAATTCACTTTTTTTGCTTCGTATTTTCTTGATGTTGATTGTTTGAAAATTTCCACTGTAGTGCATGTGAAAAATTCATCTTATCATTCAATTGAAAATACACAATTCTAGTTTGCTGAATCAATATGTTACATTAGCTAGCATCATTGAAAACTAGAGTTGCATCATCATTTGCATTTGAAAAGAAATGAATTCTCTTTATTGTTGAAAGGACTACTTGAAGTGCATTTGATAGGAAAGATAGAAAGTTGAAAGAACTTCCATTATTTTGTTTTCAAAGGTGAAAGAGTGAAAAATTCATCTTTCTTTCAGTTGCTTGTTTGTTGCATTGATTGGTTTCTCTACTCTCATTAGTGTAGACATTCATTGAATTGAAAGGGTTTTGTCTCATTTTGCTGCATATAGGAGTTTTTTAAAGTCACATCGATAAGGCTTGAAAACCGAGACATAATTTCAAGATCAACTTTAAAATATGTTCAATTAACCTAAGGTGCATTTGAAACTTAACACTCAGACTTAGAAGGTCTAGTATAGAGACATGTTCGGCGTCTTTAAACCTAGCAGTGGTCATTCACTTTGGCACTAGACAGCAGTAGTACGAACTTGTGCTCCCCATACCATCGCGTATATCAAGGGAGACCCCACTAGGTTTGCAATCCTTTATCCGTTGGAAGCCGAGTCTTCAGCCTTGTAAACATTATACACCGAACACATCATTTGGGGAGATTGCTTCCGTGTACTTCTTGGTTCATTGGGAGGTATTATGCAGTTCACGGTTACTTGGTAATCCTTCTTGCCTAGATTATCCTAAGTGGTTATTTTCATATTTTTGACTCCCTACATATAAAAGATCACTGATTGTTGGCTTGTTGGGGCTTGACCTAGGTTCGGAGATGAATTAGCCAAACAAATCCCAGTACTATTGGCGCTTTCAGCAACATTATGTGGAGCACGGACTGTGGTCTCACCCAAAGTAGTATGGGAGGGTGCTAGAACAAGGTTTCTGCACCCTGGAGATCTCTGATGTTTTCAAGTGGTTCGTTGTTCGACCGTACGTGCACATCGCTACGCGAACTTACCCATTCCTTGCAGCTTGTGATGCTACCTTCGCGCAACCCTACTCGGGGTCCGAATAGTGTTATTACCCAAGTCCTTACTAGTAACCTGATATTAGTTAATTAACTCAGCTTACTGTCATGTAAAAAGTATACTTAGCAGTATAAATCATTCATACAAGTGCGTGCAGTAAATAAACAGTATAGTTGCAATTCATATTCAACAGATAATAACCCAAGACAGATACACATAATTTAGAAAACACTTCTCTTTATTATTCTCTTCCTTCGGTTATAGACTCTATTTTTCCCTGTGCACTCAGCTGCAGAGTTTTGTGCACTCAACTACAGACTCTACTAGGCCTCTGTGCACTCAGCTGGAGAGCCTCTTCCTACTACTGCAACCCAAGATACACTTAGACACTTTCTCTGTACTTCTATCTCATACTTCACTCTTACTTCCTTACTACTTTTCACACTTAGAGCTTCGCTCTATTTATACAATCCCATGGTCCGCGGACCATGGGTAGGCCGACATTACATTCAAACTTAGGGTGGATAGCCCTATGACTCTAACATACATTTCGCGCCCACAATTTGCAGAGATTTACAATAATAACACTCAAAAATTGGGCTTTGAGCCCCAAAAGATGTTGTGGGGGGATTCCATGTCCAGCAGGCCCCCAACACAAACATCGTGGCTGGCCCTCGAGTCACTCCGTCGACGCAGCAATCTTGGCGCGAAGTCCCTCCAACTGTTCTCATACAGTGCTGATGTCTACAACGCACTGAGCTACTGCTTGTTGAACCCGATGCAACCTTTGTTATGATACCTTTGTGGCTGATGCGCTTTCTTGCATTTGTGTATGCATCCCCTGAATGTGTGCAACCTTCCCTTCAATATTCGCCGTGATGGTGAAGGCCTCATCAATCCATGATTAAACACATTCTTTGAGAACTGCTTCCTTATGGTGTGCTGTGTCCACCTGCTCCTTTAATTCCTTGGCTTCCTACATCCTTGCAAGCCACTAAGTGAGGACTACCCTCTGCGCAACCCCTCGGATGTTGTCATATTGCTGCTGGACTTCTCGCATCTCTGTCTCCAGGTGCTAGATGTTGGTATCCTCCTGCAACATTGTGAGGACCCCAAGTGCTTGTTCCAACATGTCAGTACAGTGGCACACTACTCCTCCAATTTCTTCCAACCTCGCTATAATAGTGCTAGCGCGTTGTTCTCTGATCTCTGGGGGAGTGGAAGGCTGCGCCTTCAACTGCATCTCAGTGATTTGAATATTCACCTCGAACTGAAACTTTGTCATCTCTTCCCTGGCCTCGTGGACTCCAGTTGCCAAACTGTGGATTTGCACTTCTACTAGTAGATCTTCTGCTATGGCCAGCTCCTGGATGCATCGGCAAGTGTCATCTACCGTATTCACCAATTGTTGATTCTACGACACCAATTCGTCGCACTGCAAGCTGAGTTGTTCTATGTTTATTTTCTACTCACTAAGAACCTAGATCACAGCTCTCCCTGGCCCGCATCTCTACTGTTATCCCATCCTATAACTAATATAGTGTTTCCCAGGGAAGGGCAGCCAAATTAAGGCCAAGGCCTTTCATCATGCTAACCGACAACTGATCCATTGCATTTGATGACACTAGCGCTCCCTCTAGCAACACTATTGTGTTTTCCATCCTTGCGTAAAACATCTACTCTACTACTGAAGTGCCTGCTGTGACATGGGTTGACAGGGTACCTTCCTGAGGGGGTCATACCTATAACTCCTGTAGCTGCACCGTGGTGGCCCCCAACACAGTCTGATGCTCCTACATGAACTCCTGAAGCGCTTCACCTGTGACATCGTGGACTGTCTCGCTGATGTCATGGAGATCACCTTTGGTGAAGGTAGTCGGGTCAATGGCCAACCTTGAGGCCTTGACCTTCTTCCTTGGACCCGATCTCTCTACGATGCACGGGCGCTTTAACTGTGTGGACGCGGCCCCTGGGTTCGCGCTCCCTTCTGTTGTTTTTGTTTCCTCTGCCTCATGCCCTGAGGATGTTGGTTAGCCCTCGTCTTCCTATGCTATTGCTACCTCTGCTACTTGCATGGCTACTACTGTTTCTATAGCTTTCTTCTGCTCCGTAGCTTTCTGTGCTACTTCACGCACTGCCCTTACATCAACTACTGCTTTTTCGTTCCGCCTTTTCTCTGCTAATTAAGTGACGCACAGCTTAGCATAATCCTTTTTCTTCTGGGCTGCTACCTTCTCCAGTTTTTCCTGGTCTGGAGCGTGCCATTTGGGAGGCCATGTCTTCAAGACAGTAAAAATCACATTGTCAGTGGCTACAAATGGTAGCTTCGTACACTACTTCGCTAGATCATTTCGCGCCCTTATATAGATGTTTTGCATATCAACTTTGAATTCTGCAAAACTTTGTATACTATTGTGCACTGTAGCTGACAAGCACAGCCTCCTATTGATCCACATCCAGATGCTCGCCTCCATGAGCACCCAGAAAATTTTGATCTCGCGAATCTATTTTGCATCCTTGGTGGCCCAGAGCGAAGCGTACTTCGCGGCCTCTGGTAACTCTCTGTCAATATTGGGGAACTGACTGTCCTCCAACAGTTGTCATGCTACGAGTAGTATGGATAATAGCAACCATGCGTAGTGGAAGGTCTTACCCTTCTCCTAGGCTTCGTGAAAGTTTATCAAAAATTCCTCGCAAAGGAATTCAACCCAGTTGAACTGGACCCCCTCTAAGCACTGCTCGGCCAGCGCAACCACCGACGCTGGTACCTCATCAGGGTGACACTTTCTCATAATTTTGTTGGCCATGAGTTGGGTCGCTATGCACACCCCTTTGTCCTTGATACTTGAGATGACGTAGCCCCTCTTCTTCTTCTCTAGCTTATATTTTTCCTTCATGGTTTCCACAAGAGCCAAATCGCTACCTTTTCTGGCTATAGTCGTGAGGTCCTTTCCTTTACAGGGGAGCTGAGAAATTTGGTGAATGAGGTCTACCGTGATGGGAATAGGCTCCTCCAGCCATAGATACCCATCATGCACCAGGAAAAGCAGCTGCCCGATGATGAAAATGGTGATGGGTGCACGGTGGAAATGTGGTATCCATAACAAATGCAACAACCCAGCCTTTTCCACACCGCGCAGCCATTTCCGTGGCTCTAACGTGATCACCTCCCCCTTGGCGTTATGCTTCATTAAGTTCCCAATCTCTAGGTGCAGGAACTTCTCCCTGTCAGCAAGGTCCCAGTCTTCATATTTCATGGTTGGTACACGGCCTAGGTGCGTGCCCTCAAATACAATGTCGTCAGGGAGGAGCAGGGTCTAGAGTGAGATTTTCGTTTCATCCAAGTTCTTCGGCAATTTGGTTTTCCCTTTGCGCAAAGGGACATATGCTGGCAATTTTGTTGCAGAGCACAATGGTTGGATATCCTCCTCCACCTCTTCTTCTTCTTTCGGTGCAGCAACTCATGATGGAGGATATGTTGGTGGATAAAGATCAGTGGATTGCAGTAGATCTAGGTACTAAACCAACAGGAGTGTCCGATGAAGAATGGAAGAAGTTAGATCGGAAGGCAAAGAGCACAATACGATTATGTGTCTCAGATTTAGTATTGCTGAATGTATCCGGGGAAGCTATGGCTAAGGATTTGTGGAACAACTTAGGGACTTTGTACCAATCTAAGTCCCTTGCAAATAAACTGTTCCTGTGAAAAAAGCTATATAACCTGAGGATGAAAGATGGAGACTCGGTGATACAGCATCTGAATGCATTTAATACTATGGTATGTCAATTATTATCTGTTCATATTAAAATTTCAGATGAAGATAAGCACATGATTTTGTTGTGTCCTCTACCAGATTCATGGGATAGTCTAGTTATTGAAATAGGTAGCAATAAAACTGCCTTGCAGTTTGATGAAATAGTCTCATCCTTGCTAACGGAGGAGATGAGACGGAAAAATATGGAGAACCAAAATGGTGATGCCTTGTCTGTATGAGGACGGTCCCAGAATAGAAACAAAAATAAGTCATCGAGTGGGAGATGTAAATCTAGAGGGAGATCTAAATCTCTAGGAAAACCTATAAAGGTGGTGTGTTGGAAATGTAGAAAGGAAGGGCACTACAAAAGGGACTGTAAATCTAAAGCTCCTGATAAAGGAAAGGGATATGATGATTCTCCTTCGGCAGAGGTGAAAACCACCTCAGATGAAGGTGGGGATGTGTACTTGGCTTCTTCAAGTACACATGTAGATCATGAGGCATGGTTGATTGACTCAGGTGCATCCTTTCACTTCATTCCCCATAGAGAGTGGTTCCGTGAGCATGAGAAATATGATGTTGGTTATGTCTTCTTGGGGGATGACAGGAAGGCTAGAATCATTGGTCACGGAAAAGTAAAGTTGAATTTGCATGGTGGAAGGGTTAGAACACTTCCAGGTGTTCTGCATATTCCTGCATTAGCCAGAAATATGATTTCTGTAAGCAAGCTAGATGATGCATGTGTAAAAATAGTGTTCAAGAAGGATACCTGCAAGATGGTTCGGGGGGCACTAGTATTGATGCGGGGAGTTTGAATGGGAACTCTGTATAAGCTGCAAGGTAGCACTATTGTTGATGGGTGCAATAGTTCCGTGGTTCCTAAAAGTGGAGTAGAAAATCCAGTGGTCTCTCGAGAGAAGACCATGTTGTGGCTTCAAAGGCTTGGACATATTGGAGAGAAGGGCCTTTGAATACTTCATGGTAAAGGTATGGTAGAAGGTAAGAGTAATAACTCTCTGGATTTTCATTTCTGTGAAAATTGTGTATATGGGAAGCAAAATCAGGTGAGTTTCCCCTCTAGTGGTAAGAGGATGAAATAGATATTAGAGCTTGTGCACAGTGATGTGTTTGGACCTGTGAAGGTTCCATCACTGGGTAAGTCTATGTACTATGTATCATTTATAGATGACTTCTCAAGGAATACATGGATATATTTCCTTAAGAAGAAATCTGAAGTCTTTGATAGGTTTAAAGAATTTAAGGCTATGGTGGAAAACCAGATAGAAAAGAAGATAAAGGTGTTGAGGATAGATAATGGTGGAGAGTTTTGCAATAACAAATTTGAAGAAATTTGTAAGAAGTGTGGTATAGCACGACAGAAGACTACTCCATATACAGCTCATAAAAATGGAGTTGCAGAAAGAATGAACAAGACATTGATGGAAATGGCAAGAAGCATGCTCAGTGGTGCCAGGTTAGGACATGAATTCTAGGCAGAGGCGCTGGAGACTGCATGTTACCTGGTCAACAGGTCACCTTCATCAGCATTGGAGGATAAGACTCCACAAGAGGTATGGACTGGTAAGAAACCCACTCTTTCACATCTGAGGGTATTTGGATGTGATGCATATGTACATGTTCCAAAGGAGAAACGAACCATGTTGGATAGTAAATCTAAAAAGTGCATCCTTATTGGGTATGAGGATGGTTTAAAGGGTTATAAGTTTTGTAACCCAATAACAAGGAGGGTTGTGTACAGCTGAGATGTGGTGTTCAGAGAGGTGAAAGATGTTATTAAACATGATGTCAAACCAAAGGAACCTGAGAAGATAGATTTTGAGCTAAAGAAGGAAGAATCAGACTCTACAGCAGAGGAGGAATCAGAAGATGAAGAGCCACAAACTCTGGGTGTGAGAAGATCAGTTCAAGAAAGAAGGCAACAAGAAAGGTATAGTCCATCTGCATTCTGTTCAAATTGTTCTTTATCTATTACTGATGATGATCCCAGAAATGTGAAGGAAGTAGTAGATTTAGAGGATGGAAAAATCTGGAAAGAGGCCATGGTTGATGAAATGGCATCTTTGCATAAAAATGAGGCTTGGGATCTAGTGGAGTTGTCGGCTGGAAGGAAACCCATTGGTAGCAAATGGGTGTTCAAGAAGAAGACAAATGCAGAAGGAAAGGTGGAGAAATACAAAGCTCGATTGGTAGAAAAATGTTATTCCCAGGTGCAGGGAATTGATTTTGGTGATATTTTTTCTCTTGTTGCCAAGGTAACTTCTATTAGATTACTTTTATCTCTTGCTGCTGCTTTTGATTTTGAGGTAGAACAGATGGATGTGAAGACAAAATTTCTTCACGGGGATCTGGAAGAGGAGATCTGTATGAAGCAACCTAAAGGCTTTGCGGTGAAGGGTAAGAAATAACTAGTATGCAAGTTAAATAAGACTCTATATGGGTTAAAACAGTCACTAAGGATGTGGTATCAGAATTTTGATACATTTATATGGGGACTTGGCTTCACCAGAAGCAAAGTAGATCATTGTCTGTATTTTAAATTAATTGGTGACTGTGTTATTTATCTGGTCTTGTATGTGGATGATATGTTGCTGGTTGGAAATCACAAAGAAATTATCCAGAATTTGAAGACCCATTTGTCATACAAATTCGACATGAAAGATCTTGGTGCTGCAAACTATATTTTGGGCATGGAAACTAAAAGATATCAGACAAAGAGGAAGCTCTGGTTAAACTAGAGGAAGTATGTCAAGAAAATATTACAAAGGTTTAATATGCAGGATAGTAAACCGGTGAAGGTTCCTATTCCTGTAGGTATAAAGTTATCTACTAAACAGTGTCCCAAGACACAAGACAAGGAAAATTTTAAGGACGGAAAATTTTCTTGAAGTTTAAAATATTGGCGAATCTCACTAATCCCTAATATGCAAATTATAAATGTTTATTGATATATTTGTAAAATTAATCAAATTTATAATTATTTTATATATAGTCTCTATATAATGTTGGCGATTTTTAAGGTAAAATAATTTTATATTCTAAAATTTGGGCGAATCGTCTTTTATAAAATTGGAAATTGGCGAATCTTTTTTGTGGAAAAATCATGGAAAATTAGCCCACTGGGCGAACATTAGCCCCTAAAATTTTCCATGACACAAGAAGAGGAAGAGGACATGTCCCATGTTCCATATGCAAGTGCAATTGGTAGCTTGATGTATGCAATGGTCTGTACTAGACCGGACATTGCACATGCAGTGGGAGTATTGAGCAGGTTTATGTCAAAACCAGGGAAGGAGCATTGGACAGCAGCGAAGCGGGTTTTCAGGTATTTGCATGGCACTAGTGATTATGGTTTGTGCTACCAAGGAAGACCAGGATTGGACGAGTGTTGGATATTCATGGCTTTGTTGATGCAGACTGGGCTAGAGATATGGATCAAAGAAGATCTACAAGTGGGTATGTGTTTAACCTATTTGGAGGTGAAGTCAGTTGGATGAGTAAGAAATAATCTATAGTGGCACTATCAAATACAGAGGCAGAATACATGGCAGCCACTCATGCAAGCAAGGAAGCAGTTTGGTTGTAGAGATTGTGTTCAAATATGGGGTTAGTACAGGGAGCTATATGGATAGACTGTGACAGCCAAAGTGCAATTTTCTTGGCAAAGAACCCTACCTATCATTCAAAGACAAAGCACATTGATGTTCAGTATCACTTTGTGAGGGATATGATAGAAGACAAAAAGGTGTTGCTGGTAAAGGTGGACACTTTGAAGAATATTGCAGATGCATTGACAAAATCTATGAGCTCTGAGAAGTTTTGTTGGTGTAGAGAAACAATGGGCATTGCGGGGCTGGATAAATGACTAGGCTCTCTTGTGGCCCCCTATGGAAAGAAAACAACAAGTGGGAGAATGCTGGGTTGTGTTATATTCTTTCCACCACTAGCCCATGTAGTTAACTTGGAGGTTAGAAGGGGGCTGGAGCCCCCACATCGTTGCGCCAATTGCATAGTGAGGGGAGTCATAGGGGGTTTGAGGGGTGCAGGTAACGCCACTTTATGGGGTCCGGGGCATCGCCTTAGAAAATTTTGGTTTTGGACCCTGTGTTAGGTTGGGCGGCCCTACCTATGGTTTTGTGCATGATTTTCGCACATGGTTTTGGACGCGATGGCTTTCGGTCCATGGTTTTGGACGCGATGGTTTTCGTTCAATGGTATTGGATGCTTCGGCATGTATAAATATGTATTGTAACATTGAAAGGAACATAATGAAAAATCAAGCTGGTAGTCTCGATTTTGGGATCCAGGGGAAAATCTTTATGTATATGTGTTTTATGTGTTATGCTCTCGCATTGTCTTTTTTCTGTGTTTTAGAATTCATATGCAGGTAATTTCTATACGGGGTTAAAACCTACATACCATTTGGGGTTATGGCCTTGCCGATGGGTACCTCTTCAATTTCCAACCCATCCTTAGTGGTCGTCATCATCTCTAGACTGTATTCTGTCTCTCGTGAACTTAGGGGCTCAATTATCTCTCGAATCTCAATGTTCTGTGCTCCGCTCAAGTGCTCAATTTTCAAATAACCAAGTGTTGTTCGTTGGCTAGCCTTTTGAGCTCTATAGCACCTTTTGAATTTGAATTCGACTGTTCCCCCCAATTTCGAGCCATTAATGCTTTCTTGGTAGAAGATTTTCCCAAATCCTGCCCATAACTTGCATCTTAAATGCCTGTTGCCCACTCCATTTGGCCTCAAATTGAACATCCCATCGTGAATAGTGACACTAACGGTCACTTCCCAACCAACCCTCATGGCAGCGCAGCCATCCATACGTAGTTGCAAACCTTGTGAAGTTCTGATTTTGTTGCATCTCTAATATCGTGTAGCTCCTAGGCATAATATTTTATAGTCCCACGCTCCCTTGCAACTTCCTAGAGCACTAAGATTATTCTTCCTACAGCTAGTCAGGTGGTCGCACCACCCTTGCGGGGCTCCATCCCGTCCTCTATCATATTTCATGAAGAATCCCCATCTTCCATTGTGGTGACTAGCATCGCGCACTTTACTACTTGCAACGCATTATCCTAGTCACTTCGTTTGGTGATATGCAGTCCAAGCCATGGCAACAGACTAACTAGTTCACGACGATAGTCCTCCAACTTTTTAGTATGCTCGTACGCACCTTGCCTTACTATTCTTGGCTTTTCAACAAGAAATTCTTCCTTTATTTCTTCTTCTAGCTTCTTGACCTCCACGTCCATCAAAACGCTTTTCTTCCTTAGCCATACCCGGTCTTTTTTTAGTTTGCGAAGTCTAAATTTTCCCCGTCGAATTTCTTCCTCAAGTCTTATATATTCTGCTTTTCATAGCTTTTTGATTTCGTCATTCCCATCTACGTAGACCGTCATATCTATAGGTACTGTTGGCTTCACATGCTCCATAGGGACTACATCCTCTGCTTCATAAATCAGATTCAAAAATGCTTGCACGGTCATAGTTTTGCACATGGCCCTATAAGCCCATACAACCACTGGTACGCGTAGGTCCTAGTCAGTGTGTCTCACATGGCGAGCCTTGTTCAACACTTTGCACACCTTGTCAAAGGCTTCCCCGTGTATGGTTTTTGGTGAGCTAGGTTGTATCATCCTTCGCCATTCACACACTTGTCCTGCCTGCTTCTAATTGCTGTCCCTATTTCCTATCATTAGAGCAGTGTGCGTTCGTGCGAGCTACGTACCATACGCCTGTACCAATCTGGAAAGGTGGGTGCGAAGGCTATTTCTTCCACCCTTCCTAGCTTCTGTCCTCATCTAAGGCTTCCCAAATCATAAGTGCATCATCTTTCTTCATTCACGCTAGTCTCTGAAACTCTGCTGGTGTGTACCTCACCACTTTGCGGGCATAGCGCACAGTGCCCATTTTAGAGCATCAAACCATTGTTATTTTGGCACTTCTATTTCAATTTTTTTCAGGAATTCATCCACTGCTGTCAACCCATCATACATAGGTAGATCCCTCACCTCTGTTGTTACGCAGTGCAGTGATCTTACCATCATGTTACAATTGAGTGTGGTTACCTCGTGTAACCAATTCTGCCATCATTCTGTTTCCTCATTTGAATCTAATGTGCAGGAGCTTTCATGCTCCCACGAAATCCTACCATCAGTTGTAGGATTTACCCAATCCTATTCCTGAGTAGTTATCTTGTAGATACATCCTAGCTTGTCGTCACTCTCATCGTCACGCACTGGCTTTGTGTAGCACGATCCTTTCGCGGGGTCTAAAGGTACCACTACGCATAGTGAATTTTTCTCAAAAAATCATTTTACACTTCTTTAGATTTATCACTCCATTCATATCAGTGGCCCAATCTATTCCCAGTAGCATGGGATAGGGATTGCTATCATCGGCAATCTCTATTACTTGAAAATCTGCAAGCACACTCGCACCTTCAATGTCTACAGTTATCCCTTACAGTCTTCCCATCGGTAGGATCTTCTGCTGGTTCACCATTCATAATTGAATAGGGGACCATTGCAACGTGGACCTGCCCATGCATTCCCATGTATGCTTTGGCAGTACATTCGCATCTGATCCTAGATCTAGAATTACTTGATCCAATTTCATACTCCCTGATTTTCACAGTCAATCACATTTTTCTTCCTATTCGCGATGTATGTTTCCTGAGCTTCCGGACTATGTGAGGTTTTCCTGACCTAGAGCACCTAGTGATAAGTTCCTGCAATCCTTTCATAGCCTTGCTATCATGCAGCAGTTTCATACATGTCTACAGAGAGGTAGTGATCATTGAAGGATTCAACTCCTACTCTAGTTGATCCTTACTGCCTAAAGTGGAGGCCTTCATGAAGCTCTTCTTAGCTTCCATGAATGTCTCCTTCACGCGCTCCAAATCAAATTCACGTTCCTTTGTAGGAGCCATGCGAACCCACACACTTTCTTCAGGCTGTTTACCTTTGTCATCTCCTGTTGTGATACCACTTCGAAGCATGATGTTTACATTCGGGTCCTCTTTACGCTATTCAGACCTTATCATTTGCAAATTTTGAGTCGGGGAAGGCTGGATTATCCCTTTATCGCACAGCCTCACTATCAATGTAGGGTAGTCCTCCATCTCATGATCAAACTAAGTACAATATAAAAATTATGCTCTCATCGGATTTTTAAAATCGCGGGCATAACACCCTGTCCCCCCCCCCCCCGCAATTGTAACAAATCAGTTGTCTATGACCCCTTCTTGGTCCCATTCCACCTCGACCTCATCTGTGCCCCTGAAATCCAGTGCACACCATCCCTATATTTGGATCAAGGGCTCATGTTTCGGTCTGCACTCTATAGGAAAGAGTCTGATCCATCATTATTTCATAACTTCTGCAAGTGTGCTCATCATGGCCTACTGACCTGTAGAAATTACAGAACAATTTTTGGGACGTATGTGCATACTTCTATAATAGGTGATAGTTATCCATGGTGTTTTTTCCTCTAATCTAACAAATCACACACCATAATGCAGGTGACATGCTCAGTCCTGCCTGTGCATCTGGTCTCAATGGCATCGGCCCTCCTCCCACCAAGTAGTTCATGAAGACCGAACAATGGTCCTTGTCATGCCCCTGGCCCTTACACTTTATGCACCATACTTTCTCATGCACTTCGGGGTGAGTTGTTTTGTCCTGTTTCAAACTCTGCATTTCCAGACACAAATTTTGTAGTTTCACATGGATTTGTTCAACTCCCAGGCCAGGATCTTGTATTGGGGTCTCATGTAGTCTCATTGCAATTTCCAAAGCTTCGGCATGGGTGGATAACTTCTGCTGTGACAGTGCCATCCTTAGATATGGTGTTAGTGATGCTACAAACCATGTGCAGTACTGCTCATCCGTCAAGGTCATGTTGGCTTCATGAATCATACTCTTCAGTCTCTGATCTAGATCCCACGGGGTTTTCGCCTAGAAGCATCACGATTTCCTTAAACTCGATAATCGATTGTGTCTCCGAATTTGGCCTGCTAAATTCCTTATTCAGCGCAGTCTCGATATCTACGATCCCCACATTTGGATGGTCATTATAATGCTTAATGTACCATGTTAGTGTGTAATCCTACAACGCGCTTACCAGTGTTGCCTTCTTTTTACTATCATCCACAACTCCTTGTGCTTCCCATACGGCCTTTACCACGAACCAAAATTGGTCTGGATCTTCATTCCCTACTCCTCTTAATACCTGTAATTTTAGTGCACTCACCATATTGAACTGTGGTGGTGGTGGAGGTGGTGTGAGCGGAGATGGAGGTGAAGATGGTGAGACTGGTGGTGGTGTAGGTGGAGGTGGTAGGCACAGAATTCATTGCCTTATCAGACTGACTGTGCTTCTTGGAGAAACTTTTGTGAGCTCTTCCTCACTTTCCTACCAAGGTGAGATCAAGGGGCTATTTTCTATCTCCGTGCTACCTTTTTTTCTATAGATCCTCCCACTTCGCATAGCCCCAAGCATCATTTTATTCACATAACCCGCTTTTCACACAATAGCATTTTAACCCAAGTGTTTAAAGATTTAATGTACTTACCTCGCGGTCCTTTGAGGAAGCGTCGTTCCGCCTCGCTGTAGCTAACTGTCGTATCTACCACGAAATTGGTGATAAATCCTCCTATAATTCGATCGAGCCAATGGTCCACAGCACGCGTGATATTATCTTCTGATGCTTCTAGTTTGCTCACTAATTATGGAGTCCACACAATCGGTTTGTCGAGCCTACAACTTCCCTGATTGTCTGCTAATTTCACGATCCACTCACACAACTCAAAGGGGAAGGATGCAAAGGAAATTTCATGGATTTCCATATATAAGTAGCAATCCAAACACTGTTCCTTTGACACTTGCAGATTCCTACTTTCCTACGCTGCAAACTTGTCAATCTTTCTATCTAACCATCCTTCAATTTCTTTCTTCATTGGATTCCAGTGACATGACATTAGACATCCCTTATGCAGATCACGGTCCCAACAATTGAACCATTTGTTGGCTTATCGGGGCCTGACCTAGGTTCGGAGATGAATTAGCCAAACAAATCCCGGTACTACTAGCCCTTTCGGCAACAGTCCACAGAGCGCAGACTAAGGTCTCACCCCAAAGTGGTATGAGAGGGTGCTAGAAACAAGTTTCTGCACCCTAGAGATGTCTGACGTTTTCAAGTGGTATGCAGTTCGACCCTATGTGCACGTCGCTATGCGCACTTACCCATTCCTCACATCTTGTGATGCTACCTTCGCGCAACCCTACTTGGGGGCCGAACAGTGTTATTACCCAAGAACTTACTAGTAACCCAATATTAGTTAATTAACTTAGCTTACTATCATGTAAAAAGCATACTTAGCAATATAAATCATTCATACAAGTGCACACAGTAAATAAAAAGTATAGTTGCAATTCATATTCAAAAATAATAACCCAAGACAGATACACATAATTTAGATAACACTTCTCTTTATTATTATCTTCCTTCAGTTACAGACTCTATTATGCCCTGCGCACTCAGTTGTGGACTCTACTAGGCCTCTACACACTCAGCTATAGAGCCTCTTCCTACTACTACAACCCAAGATACACTTAGACACTTGCTCTGTACTTCTATCCCATACTTTATTCTTACTTCCTTACTACTTTTTACACTTAGAGCTTTGCTCTATTCCTACAATCCCATGGTCTGTGGACCATGGGTAGGTTGACATTACATTCAAACTTAGGTCAGACAACCCTATGACTCTAACATACATTTCACACTCGTAATTCGCAAAGATTTACAATAATACACTCAAAACTTGGGATTTGAGCCCCAAAACAGGCTGTGGGGGTATTCCATGCCAACCACTGAGATCTTGTCCTTTTGAGCTTGTTTCAAACCGAAAGTGATAGAGTCATATTTGCTTTTTTCTTGACTCTTAAAACATGAAAAAGCACCAGTTTGTTTTAGTTTCTTAAAAAATTGTTGCCCACAATCACATAACATCCCTGTCAGTCTTTTTCTGTACCATATCATGAGTATATCTTTAAATACACTTGAAAAGCCTTGAAATTAATATCTCTCTTCTTGTTGTTTAAGACAAGGTCATCGTGGCTGACCCATCAGTTTCACCTAGTTGCTCTTCCTCTCCTCCATTTGAAAGATCATCTGAGGAGCCTCTCCCTAAACTTCCGTAATCACTTAAGGATCAAGGTGTTGAACTTGGAATTGTTCTGAGTATTCAAACTTTGTCATCTCGTCCTCCTCCTCCCTTAGATACTAGGTCACCTTATGAATCTGGCTCGGAATCTCTGGATAATCCTATCTAGACTCCCAAGAGTCCACTAACTTCTAAAGGTCATCTAAGACTAGTTGTTTATCCTCCGAACCCTTTGTTCAATCCTGTTGTGATATCACCACAGTGTCCATACAATCCGTACAATCGGCTGGGTATTCCTTTGTAATTATCCCCTCAAACATCTTCAATTGTCCATCTTTGTTTGTTTCCACCCATGGAATCAGAAGGTGAGATCCTAGTCTCCTCTCCGGGTCACTTCGAGGTGTTTGCTACACACACTCCTCACATTGTCGATGAGCAGGGATATCCATTCCATCCTAAAGGTTTCCCTTACACAGGAAGCATTCCGACTAGTGTTTATCCCGAGTTACCTCCTGATTATGTTTCATTAGCTCAGTTGGTGACATGCACCCCTAGTACCTTGTCATTATATCACAACCTTATCCAGTCATCTGGTGCTATGCCTACCTCAGGTCCGTTCGTTTAGAAAATGACCTCTTATCCGATGGTGCATTTTGTAGTCACTTTTGTTCTGGTGCAACCCACCATTCCAAATCCACTTTTTTCATTTGTCCAAGTTACTCACCCAATTCAAACGATGATTTCAAGTCAAGTCTCTTTCAGTTCTTCGATCCCTCTAGTAAGTGGATAGGTTGTGCCATCGCCTGGGGGGGGAAATCCAAATATTTCTATGATGTTTGGCACAACCAATGTGAGTGGCTCACAAACTCACATGGTTGTAATGAACCAGCCCTCTTCCGGTACTATTCCAAACCCTATGTTGAAGCCTCGAAAATCATTGCTACAACATGAGGGAAAACTATCTGGTTTGGACCTTGGTTGGCAGCTCCTTTTCCGTTTGGTGTAGTGGATTTGATTGGGGATAATGGGACCAGTTTCCCAAAAAGAGATTTTGGTAGTGTTGATGGGGTGATATATGATGTAACAGGGGAATGATTTAGCTAAGCGTAATCTAATCTAAACTACTAATCACATGCATATATCCTAGTTTTCAACACTATCTAACTATAACTATACCTAGGAATAAAAGTGAAATATGTGATCTACAATAATGTCCTATAGAAATTGGTAATAAGGATCATTCAACTGCAATAAGAAATGAAATTGTTTAACAATAATCGTTTTGGATAAATGTTTAGTCAAAACGATTGTGAGATATATGGCATATAGAATCGTTAATGTATTCAACACGAAATTAAAGCCAACACCATACAAAAGTGCAATAATGCTAACTAAAACTAAAACTTTCATACATAAAGGAATTGAAGAAAATTTATTTCCTGATACATAAGTAAAACAAAATCACAAGACAAAAGTACTATTTGTAATAAGTTGTGCTCATGTGTTTCAGCAATATCGATCTAATTCCAACCAATCCAACATCATCTAAGAATGAAAAAGTGCAATTTCAATAGAGCGTGCCAGATATAAAAGGACATAGATCATGTTCCATTCATTCCACTAGAACCTCCTCAAAGTTATATAAGTTCATGTTTTGAAGAATGTTTCTAATAAAATTTCTAGACCCCTCCCTAAATGCATGAGAGGGGTTTAAATACTAAAACTATAGGTCCTAAAATAGATTATTACAAAAATAGTTGAGGAGGTTTAAACGAACTTCCTCATATTATGTGAAATGAAACTAAAATAGAAATAAACCAAGGTGAATAACTCATTTGCATTTGATCCTTAAGAGCACAGATATCCGTCATTGGTTTGAGCTCTGTTGGTTGGCCAATCACAAATTTCAACTGTCCAATAAATACAACATCCATCAATGCTAGCACCATTTTCTGTGTGGAAGTGGTTAGGAATCACAGGGTCATCCACTGGATATATGGCTTGACTAAGAATTTACTGTATGCTTCCCAGTTCAGCTTGCTCATTTGTCTGATCCCCTCCTCCCTTTCCTTTGTTGCTTGTCTCCATTGCTACTCTAGTTGATTGGTGTTTGGAAGAAATCCTGGTATAGATTCTACAACCAGGTTAGCGCCATGTAGATTTTTGTTAATGGCTTCAATGATGTTGTTTTCTATGGTTGTCGCGACCACTATTGCCCTTTCTTCTTGCTTGAGCCAAGAATCCTAGTCTACAAATAGAATTTCTTCCTGGGAATGTAGCCAATTTCATAGATTTCATAATATTTTCTTCCTTACATGCATGTCCAAAATCGTGTAGTGCAAACGCACCACATTGCAATGGAAATGTAGGCCAAATGGCCTTTTTCTATTCCTTCAATCCTTTGCTCAGGCCACCTTCTCCTGTTTTTTGGTAGGCTATCTCCCTAGCCATTAACTTATCAAGGACATAGTATGGGAGGACATCTAGTGAAGCAATGCTCCCGAATACTCTGATATATATAAATGTCTCCTTCCCAAACCATCTGGCTACAGGTAGGATATCTACTTTAGCTTCTCTAGAAAATCTAGGGGAATTCCTCTTATAGACTTGTTTATGAATAGGTAGAATAAATCCTTGACAAATTTTGTAAAACTGCGGGTGAAAATGAGACTCCCACGTATTATTATGATATATATGAATGGGAAGTGGGTCTTTCACAATCCACTTCCATCCCATGATAATAAATTTGGAACCAAAATAGATAGGCCCATTATATATGCACTCATGAAAAATGGGGGGTAAACCATAGAAGAGATACTCCTCCTTCTCCTATACTCCATTATGGATTTCGCCAAATTATCATACAAAATTTGGGCCCAATTCATTATTGTTGCGTTTACGGTTGCATCTATTAATGGCAACCATTCTAGTGAAAATTTGGTACTATCGGGGTTGTCGAACATTCTAGATAGCATGGCTGCTGCAAAACTATGAGGGGAAGATATAGATGATTTAGAATACATACCTGATTTATCCTTTTTGATCTTGCCTTCATTTTGCATCCAAGTTGATGTGACGTCTACTGGGTCTTCATTCTCCTTAGAAAATTTCTCGAGGAACAGTTTGTTGTAGAACATTTGTGGCTCTAATAGATTGTACATAAGATGTAGGTTGTCTGGTGAAAAAGATCACATAGTCTCCTACCTGCTATTCTTAAATTCTCTATTTGAGACATCCACCTGATCAATTATCCACTTGACCATATATGTATATGGAATTATCTTTGGTCTTGTGGCTATGTGGTGGAGAAATGACCACGCTGTCTTGAAGATGGAGGCATCTCAGGAAGCATGACCATCGACTATGGATTTTGTTACCAGAGGTCTTGGTTTCTCTTCTTCTAATAAATCATACATGGTTTCCCACGTAGAGGTTCCTTCGTCTCTGCTGCATGTAGTATTAGAGAATAAAGGAGTCATTTCTGATTTCTCAAATGCGGCTACCTTGCCCCTCTTTTCCATTGCTCCCAATGACTCTTTCTGTGAATTTTTCTTGAAAATGGAGCAAAACATAAGCTATCAGATATATAGAGATAAGAATGAACATAAGAATGAATCATGCAGATAACTTTGAAAAGATGACAAGAAAGGATTTTTTATTTGAACGTAGGTGAGAAGATATCATATGACATTGAACTACCTTTCAAATGTAAATGTTATTAATCCTTACTAAATGCAAAATAATGGTTCCTTATCCCTAGCTTTATTGCTCATTAATGCTCTTCATTGTAAGTCGAGGAAGAAACTTTTTAGGGTGGTGAGACTTTAAACCACAAAAATGTCAATTTTTTGATTCCAATGCAATATCGCAAATTGCATTATCGCATCGTGGTTATTCGCTTTATTTAATGTTTCTTTAGTTTCTTCGGGATGCGAAATTAGGGTCGCTCATTATCATTTTTGAAGGATAGCTTATTTGTTAGGATTTTTCTATGTAAATCCCTTTTTCTTAAGCAGTGGACTTGAGTGCTTGCTTATAACATATTTCAGAATCGGGTCGAGGTCTTCAATCACATTTCACAATCTCACATGATGATAAGGGTTGGGGCTTCTCTTAAGTGTTCTCAATGCGATGCGATAAGGGAGAATTTGTCATCACAATCTTGCATATCGCATGGTTTAACGTACTTTGCTAAGGCGCATCCCTTGTAAGTGGTGATTTGCGATGCGGGCCTTATTTTAATAAGAAATGCTTTAGAACTTAGTTCACATGGGAAACCTAATAGTTTCGAGGTTTAGTGTGGTGTTCTCTTTTGATCTCTTTTCACTAGTTTTGATGGATAACACGCGTTTTGACACACTTGATCATGCGATATGCAAAAAGGTGAACATTTGCTAGCTTTTTCCAAAGGTTTTATCTTGATATCTTGCTTTATTCCAAAAATTAACAAGAAAAGTGCCTAAATGATAAACTTATTTTTGGAAGGATTTTTTAAAGAGTCCCCATTTATTAATATATTATTGAATATCATTATTAATAAATGGGGGCTTGTTGAATAGAACAACAATTGGTGATTCACTTGGAAGAACCAGTTATCTCTGACAGTTTGTTTTTTGAAATTTCTAAAAATTTCCAAAATAAAGGTAATTTAGAAAATAAAAATTACATGAAATATAAGATAAGAAACATTGCTTTGAATAATAAAACAACATTTACCTAACTATCATCCTTTTGATCATCCTCTTCAATATGAAAGTTTCTTTGTCTACATCTATCATTACTTGGTTTTAAAGATAAAAACAGGGAGACTCTCAAAAATCAACTTTTGGTATACTCAGTTGCCATAGGTAGAGCCTATGCTGCTAGCAGGCGTCCATATCCTCGACAAGGTTACCTTTTAACCATCAATGATTCAGTATCCCATCTAGATAAGAATACAATCCTTAAAGATAAGTTCAAATTTATATACTTGTTTTTCCAAATAATTTTATTTTCTTTAAAGTTTTCATTTCACTCCTCAAAGGTCATTGTCTTCGTTTGGTGACCAAAATTGACAATGCCATTCACTGATTGTAACTTGGTTGAATGAGCTGGCTCTTGATGAGACCCCTCATCTTTTGATTGATGGAATCTCAAGCCATTACCCTGTTTTGATATGCAGTATTGGTAATGTCAGCGAGTTATTTCCCTATGATCATGGTAAGCCGACACTTGATGAGACCTCTTATCCTTTAAGTTTAAGCATATTATAGACTTACACTCTGAGGATGAAAGATTACTAGATGGGGAGAATCATTGACTTCTTAAGAGTTTCTAGATGACAATTGTAGAGTTGAATATGATTTTCTGTAGAGAGACTTTTCTTTGTTGAAGATACTTTTCTTCACTGATGGTAGAGAAACAGTTTCTTTATAAAATCAAGGTTTAGCAAAAGAAAAATAATTTCAGCAGAGAATAATAAATTTCAAAGGAATAAAACTTAAACCATGTTTCAAATGCGAAAATCATCTTCTTAACCATCTTTAGTTATACAAGCGAAAAGTCAAAAATATAAAAGAGACTATTATTTGTAAAGCCAAAAGTAAATGCAACTCAACTTTTACTTTTCCTAAAAATTAAAGACAATAATATACAAGGAATAGAAGAGGTGATCTTCTATGAAAAATATTTCTCAAGGATCTTCCCATTAATAGGTAGAGATTCTCTCTTGCCTGATAAATCTTGTAATAAAAAGGTTGATGGGCCTATATGTTCCACAATTTGAAACGGGTCAAGCCACATTCATTGGAACTTCGTATGCTTATTGTTTTCCTCGTTTGCTTTATCCCATTTCAATACGAGGTCTCTGAGCTAAAAGGATTTTGTACTTACAGAATTAGCGTCAAAGGAAGCTTTGACTAATTGTTGATGATGTGCATGTGTAACTTTGGCCTTTTCCCTTTCTTCTTCAAGCTTAAGGATTTGTAATTGTCTCACTTGCATAGAAGAGGAAGGATTTTCTTCAATAAATTGAACTAGGGTTGGCAAGGGAATAGCTACATTTATTGGAAGGACAAATTATTTTCCATAGACCAAATTAAAAGGAGAAGTGCCTATGGAGGCCTTCTGCCCATAGAGCAAATATTAAAGAATTATGGCAGTTTTTCTAACTTTGATCAATGGTTCGTTTAATAATTCTTATGAGATTTTTGTTTATAGATTCGGCTAAGCCATTTCCTTGAGGATAATAATTAGCAGAGTATTTAAGCTTAAAACCTCTTTTAAGAGAAAATTATGTCATAACATTGCTGAAAAATAAGATGCATTATCAAACATAAGGGAAAATGGCATACCAAATTTGGTAATAATAAATTGATTGATGAATTCAATGGTGTTATTAGAATTGGCTACCTTAGGCAGAATTTCTTCCACCCATTCTGTGAAGTAATCAGTTGTTGTAAGAATGTCTCTATGCTACTTAGAGTAGTGAGGAATGATCTCACCTGTTATGTCCAGTCGTCTTTGTTCAAATGGATGTTCAATGTTGACTGGTTGAAATGTTAATGCGGGTTTCCTCTATCTACCAACAGTTATTTGACAAAATTTACATTTCCTTACATAACTGTGTTCATCCTTGAATAATGTTGCCCAATAATAGCCAACATGTAGGATTTTATTTTTGGTTGTATCACCTCCAAAATGTCCACCAGCTGTCCCATCATGGAGTTCATGCAAAACCTTTTCTGCCTCAGTTTTTTCAAGACATCTAAGCAAAACAGAATCATAATTTATTCTAAATAACACGTTATTGATGATTTGGCATTGTCTAGCTTTTAGCCTCAAAGCCCTTTTTCTTTGGTAATTTAGTTGTGGAGAGGCATACCCATTTCTTAAATAAAAAATGATATCAGCATATCTGGATTTAGTGTCATTAAGGTTTACCTCGTATACTTGTATATCATTACCTGAATATTGTAGTGATGATAATTTGGATGTTCTTATTAACATTCTACAAAAACCTTGACCTTTCACAATTTTAGCTGGTTTGATTTCAATGTCATATTCTTGCAGTGTTGTTACCTAATTTTCTCTCTTCTCACCTACATCCCTTTGTATTAACAGATTTCTCACTGCTGAGAATGGTACTGCTACCTTTGTCTGGGTTTTAAGGAGGAAGGGTCTGAAATGCTTTATGGCTTTGAAAATAGCAAAGGCTTATTTTTCAACATTTGAATAGTTCAATTCAACCCCCTGTAAATTGGAGCTAAAGAAAGAAATTGTTGCTTTGGCTTTATCATCATTGACCTATGTTAGTATAGCTGCATATGATTTCTCAAAAGAAAAGGTATATAAAATGAAATGACTAGAAAAAATCGAAGTTGCCAAAGAGGGAGCATTTATGATCGCTCGTTATATCAAATCAAAGGCTCATGCTCTGTGTGTCCCCATTTAAAAAGATAATTTTTCTTAATCATGGATTGAAGAGGTAAAACAATTTGTGAAAAGTCAGGACAAATATTTTAACAAAATTTATTTGTCCTAGGAAAGATTGCACAAACTTTTTGTTATGAGGTAAAGGAATTTACAAAAAGTTCTCTTATTCTATTAGGGTCAATGTGAATCCCCTCTTTGGATACAATGAATCCAAGGAGTTTTCCTTCACTTAACGAAAAGAAATATTTCTTGGGATTAAGAGAAATTATGTACCTTTGACAACGTTCAAATATTTGTTTTAAATCTCTCAAGTGATTACTGTGCTTTTTGGAGTATATAGTTATGTCATGTAAATATATTACCACTGATTTGTTTACCAAACCTTTGAAAGCTATATCCATGGCTCTTTGAAACATTGCACCAACATTGATTAATCCAAATGGCATCTTTTGATAGGCATAGGTGCCCCATTTGGTTCTAAATGTAGTCTTTAGCTGATCATCTGGGTGTACAAGAATCTGATTGTAACTTGAAAATCCATCTAGGAAAGACATTAGGTTTGAGCCTGCAACTGATTGCAATATCTGTTCCATACGGGGCAATGGAAAGTTGTCCTTTTGACAAGCTTTATTGAGATTGGAGAAGTCTATACATATTCAAATATCACCATTATTTTTTCTGATTGGGACAAGGTTGGAGACCCACCTGGAATGTCTAACCAGGAAAATAATCTTGGTTTTCAGCAGTTTATTCAGTTCAGACTTAATCTGATTTTCTAAATTGGGATGAATCTTTCTCAATTTCTATTGCATAGGTTTTTCATCAGATGCAATGGGGATGGTATGTTGAATTATAGAAGTGTCATATGTTTTAACATATTCATAGTTCTAAGCAAATACATACTTATATTTCTTCAAAAATTGTATAAAGGTTGATTTTTCATCTGATGTAAGACCAAGACCTAGATTGATATTTTTAGGTTTAAGGTTAGTTCTGAGATTAACCAATTCTAACCTCAGAGTTGAACTCTGAAGTTTTGAGTTGGTCAGTCTTTTGAATCTATCCTTAAGATCATTTAAGTCTTCTAGCTTAACAATAGACTTAGGTATAGCATTCATTGTTGCATATTGCTTAAGTTGGCTCTCATGTTGATCTTCATCAATTATCCGGTCATCATAAGAACCTTCTGATGTCAAAAATCTTATGATATCCAGATCATTATTAAAGACTCGCCAATTGGTGACAATGTCAAGAATACAAGCCCTAAAAATAAATTCAATAGAAAAGCGATCAGGACTATAATCTCCTGGTGGAATGAACTTGGAGGCCACATTAGCCAAAAGATCGGCGCTTGCATTTTGGAGTCTTGGGATAAGGGAAATATTAAACACTGTAAAGTGAAAAATAAGGTCTTGGACTAACGATTGATAATGTTTCAAATGTCCAGACAAACAATCTATAGTATTTCTTATCTATTTTATCACAATTTCTAAATCCCCAAACACTTGTAGGTGTTTGATATTAAGGTCGATGGCTTTATACAGGCCTTGAACTAATGCTTCATATTCAACAGTGTTTTTTGTGCAATCAAATTCAAGTCTGCATGCTAACATGGTTTTTTCCCCTTCTGGGCTAACTAATATGCATACTGCTCCTGCTCCATTGTTGGATTCAGATCTGTCAAAAAATAATTTCCAAAATAAAGAGCTAACTATAGGTTTATCTACAAAATTTATACACTTAGAAGTATCTGTTTGAGAAAAAATTTCAACTTGCGATACAACAAAATTTTCCAAGAAACGTGAAGTATTTTCATTGAAATTTCTTAGAAATGATTCGATTGAGTAGCTTCCATTGATATTTCTGCTATACACGACTGGTTCGTTCTCTCCTTCCAATTCTTTAACAATATAATTTTGATTTTTTTCATGATCAACCCTTATTTTATTTGGCTTGCCATTATAGGGAAGCCACATGTGAGACCAGTAGGTCACAAAATAACCATGGAGCTTCTATGACCAGTCTCTACTAAGGATTAAGTCGTAGAACTCAGGAATATTAGCTACAATAATGTCAATGACTTGAAACACTTTAGGGTTCGATGAAAGTCTAATGGTAAATTGATTAAGTTCCCCTATAACTTTGACTTGGGATCAGTCTAACTGCAAAATGCGCACAACAGATTTTTGAGGCTAAACATTCAATTTCACGCAAATTGTTCTTGGTAAAATATTAGACGAAGCTCTAGAGTCAACTAAACAATCGTGTAGCTTTTTTTTGAAAAATTCAAAAGTCAACAAAAATGGAGAAGTATGGGATTTAGATATTCCTCTGATTAGATCAATATCGGTAGGATTAATTCTGTCTAGTGAAGTACAAGTGGGCCTTCCCATTTCTTAGGCATCTTGTGAGACTATAGTGGTAGGAAGAGGTGAAGTAGGGACTGCTTTGATTTCTTTGAGTAGAAGCTTCTATTGATGTTTCAACTTGCTAAGCTCTTGAAAGGTAATGTTTTCCCTAGTCTTTTTCATATCATCCACAATGTTGTATTCCATTTCATCAGACACTATCAGGGTCTTGGATGGAGGTGAAGAATTTGATTGAAGAGGAGTGGTTTGGGTAGATTTCGATGGAGACTTATTACCTGTCGTTTTGTCCTTGGGAGCTGGAGTTGATACCTTCTACTTTGGATTTGTTTGAGGTGAATCAACAGAGCCTCTACTTTGGGTTGCAATAGGTAGTGCTTCTTGTGTTTCTTCATTGGGAAGGATAAAATCCCACATCCCTTGTAACTCGACCACTTCCTCATCATCTATTTTTTCTTCAGTTGTTGAGACTTCATCTTCCTCTTCATTCGATTCAGCATTCGATATAGCATTTGGAGGCTTAGGATCAATAGGGGAATTCCTTTTATATGGTCTAAAATATTTCTTTGAGGAAGTCTCTACTACTTGTTTCTTAATATCAACCATTTCATTAGACATGGTTTTGAGGACTTTTTGTAAACCTTCAAGATCAAAAGGATATTTAGGCGCTTCTTTCTTGGATTCATCCCTAAAAGTCACTTTCTTGAATTTTCATTCTTCTAAAGCATTTTTATTATCTAAGGCTAGAATTTTCTTTTCTACAGATATTGCTTCTTTCATGTTTTCTGCCAAAGTTGGTTTGGCAGCCCTATCGATGAAAATAGTTGTGTTCGAAGGGAGAGCAGAAATGTACCACTCATTTTGGACTTCATCGCTGGGCTTGGATGTTGCTGGTATTTTATTCAATAATTTATTAAAGCAAGAATTGAAGTCTTTAATCAGTTCCTTAGGTTTGACTTTCAAATTGGAGAGATCATTGATTAGGGTAGTTGTGGATCTGTCATCTCCAAATTTGGTTAGGAACTGCTCTTGAAAGGCATCCCAACTATTTATAGAACCTGATGGTAATGAGAAGTACCATGATCTTGTTGATCCTTGTAAAGTATAAGGAAATAATCTTACAACTACATCTTCTTCTACTACTACATTTATATTAATAGACAACATAAAATTGTTGATGTGTTCCTCAGCTAGTAGGCCATTATCAGGATTGAACTTTGGTAGCCATTTTTCAGGAT
Source organism: Pinus tabuliformis (assembly GCA_031772625.1). Classification (NCBI taxonomy): domain Eukaryota; kingdom Viridiplantae; phylum Streptophyta; class Pinopsida; order Pinales; family Pinaceae; genus Pinus; species Pinus tabuliformis. Next base: position 1,640,369,163 of record CM062820.1, read on the forward strand.
GAGCTGGTAATGGATGTAAAGGTCCTGCCATTCTTACAACCCCTGGATTTTTCCATGGCCTTGGAGTATTTTGAGCCATTGTTGGTGTCTACATAGAAGAATATGTTCCAGTGGTTGAAGGTGATTGGGTAGAGGAGGGTTGAGTTCCAGTACCTATGTAAATCATGATCTGGAGTTGTGAGGTGCATGATTAATCTTGTGATGAAATGGATGGAATGAATGAAGATTATTGAGTTGTTGATGAGAGAACCTCACTATGGGATTCACATGGTGTCTTCATATCCCTCTTACATCTTGGTAGAGGGAATTCGAATGGAGGGATCCCAAACTCTTCACTCTGTGCTCTAGTCAATCTCTGAGATGAGGAAAACTGAGAGGTAACGCTATCTTGGGATACTCATATTCTTCTTGAGATATTGAAATCCCCTATAACTTATGAATCAGAGATTGGACTTCAAGGGTTTCTATAGAATAAGAATAATCTGGTTTCTATGGAATTTCAATAGTGGGTTCTAAGGGTGTGTTTACAACTTCTCGCTTAGGATTCAGAGATTTGGAATGCGATCGAGAAGTTGGAGGTGAGGATGAGGGATTTTTACTCTTACAATGGCCTGTTGGTTTGAATTTACTTTCCATTCATATTTAGGCCCTCCTTCTAGCACCAAAATGTTGAAGCCTCGAAAATCATTGCTACAACATGGGGGAAAACCACTCGGTTTGGACCTTGGTTGGCAGCTCCTTTTCCATTTGGTGTAGTGGCTCCGACTAGGGATAATGGGACCGGTTTCCAAAAAGAGATTTTGGTAGTGTTGATGGGGTGATATATGATGTAACGGGGGAACGATTTAGCTGAGTGTAATCTAATCTAAACTATTAATCACATGCATATATCCTAGTTTTAAACATTATCTAACTATAACTATACCAAGGAATAAAAGTAAAATATGCAATCTACAATAATGTCCTATAGCAATTGGTAATAAAGATCATTCAAATGCAATAAGAAGTGAAATCGTTTAACAATAATCATTTTGGATAAATAGTTATCCAAAACAATTGTAAGAGATATAGCGCATATAGAATTGTTCATGTATTCAGTAGGAAATTAAAGCCAACACCATCCAAAAGTGCAATAATGCTAACCAAAATTCAAACTTTCATACATAAAGAAATTGAAGAAAATTTATTGCCTGATACATAAATAAAACAAAATCACAAGACAAAAGTACCATTTGTAATAATTTCTTCTCATGTGTTTCAACAATATCGATCTAATTCCAACCAATCCAACATCATCTAAGAGTGAAAAAGTGCAATTTTAGTAGAACGTGCCAGATATAAAAGAAAATAGATCATGTTCCATTCATTCCACTAGAACCTCCTCAAAGGTATAGAAGTGCATGTTTTGAAGAATGTTTCTAATAAAATTTATGGACCCCTCTCTAAATGCATGAGAGGGGTTTAAATACTAAAACTATAGGTCCTAAAATAGATTATTACAAAAATAGTTGAGGAGGTTTAAACGACCTTCCTCATATTATGCGAAATGAAACTAAAATAGAAATAAAATAAGGTGACTAAATTCTTTGCATTTGATCCTTAAGAGTGCAGATATCTATCATTGGTTTGAGCTATGTCAGTTGGTTGATCGCAGATTTCAACTGTCGAGTAAATACGACATCCGTCAGTGTTGGCACCATTTTCTATGTGGAAGTGGTTAGGCATCGCAGGTTCATCCACTCGCTATATGGCTTGACTAAGAATTGCCAGTATGCTTCAGAGTTCAACTTGCACATTTGTCTGATCACCTCCTCCCTTTCCTTTGTTGCTTGTCTCCATTGTTGCTCTAGTTGATTGACGTTTGGAAGAAATCCTGGTGTAGATTCTCAACTAGGTTGGTGCCATGTATATTTTCATTAATGGCTTCAATAATGTTTTTTGATGCTGCTATTGTGACCATTGTTACCCTTTTTGCTTTCTTGAGCGGAGAAACCCAGTGTGCAAATAGAATTTCTTTATGTGATTCCTCCAGTTTTGGAAAATCAACCTTTCTCCCATCTTTTGATTCTTGCCAGGTGATAAAGTCAAAAATCCTTTTATGGATTTTGTCATACTCAAGCCTCATGTCGACGACTTGGCTTGTTATCTTATCACTGATCTCGAAATAAGGATTTATTTACAAGATTTCCTAGCATAGAAATTCCTTTTGTTGCATTAGTTGGGCGTTAAGGCTGAGTGATTCTTTTATGAACTGATCGATTTGTGGACTACCTTTATACTTCTCTGTCATAGCTTGAATCAACACATCCTTTTCTGCTAGGCTAGCTTGATGTTGTATTTACATCTCTTCAAACTCCTATTGTAGTTTAGCAATTTGTAACTCTGCTTGTTGGTTAGATTTTTCTTACTCTAATTGTTGTTCCAACAGCAGGATCTTCTGTTCCTTTTCCATTAGCAACATTTGAACCTCTATTTCTTTATCAATAGTTGTCATAGCATAGGCTCCCGCAAATTGCGACACTCTCGTAATATTCTGAGATGGGTCCATGGGCGAATCTTTCCAGACAATATCCATTGGTTCATTGTTAGGAGTGGAAACAGCTGCAACATCCAACTTTCTTTTCTTCCTCTACCTTTTGACGATAGCTTTATGGGTAGGGCTATAAAACACATCTAAGGGAGGAATTTCCTCAATTCTCAAAACAATTTCAGAAGTGGGGGTGGCAGGAATGAGCTCTACATCTTGAGTGCTTTCAGTTTTCTCCACTATAACTTCTTGAGTTGATATTTGCTGTGGAGTATGTACTTCAGATGTTTGTTCGTATGTATGGAGATTTTTATTAAAATTCTCCCATTCTTTTTCTAAATCAATAACTGGAGGTTTTTCTGACTGGGTAGAGGTAGATTGAATTTCATCCTGTTTCTTCGCCGAGGTTTACATGGCCGCATTCTCTGTAGTTCCGGCTGTGTCCCTTTCAGACTCTTTATTTTTATTACCCCCATTCTGGGATTGTTGCTCTGAGTGCTCTGACTCATGGGTAGACTTCTCCTGTGACTTTGCTTCATAATTATCTTTATACTTTTCTCTGGAGCTTTCCTCTAAGATTACACTGAGAGTTGGCTCCCTTATTGGTTAAATCTGTAGTAGGTCCAATGGGACCTGTAATAATATCCTCTCTCTATATTCATGCAAGGCCTCAAGATCATCTGGGGCTAAAAGTTGTGATGCCATATGATTTACTTCCGAAGATGTCTCTTTTTGTAGGAAGAGGTCATCAAATGCATCTTCCTCATGGGTGAATATTTTCACTTTAACCATAGTAGTGAAATCTTTGGTGGTGCCATTTGGGTCATACTGTCTTCCTAGGAATGTACCCAATTTCACAGATTTCATAATCTCTGCTTCCTTGCATGCATGTCCAAAATTATGTAGTGAAAACACGTCACATTGAAACGGAAATGTAGGCCAAATGGCATTTTCCCGTTCCTTCAATCCTTTTCTCAACCCACCATCTCCTGTTGCTTGGTAGGCTATCTCCCTAGCCATTAACTTACTGCGAACATAGTATGGGAGGACATGCGGTGAAGAAATTCTCCTGAATGCTCTGATATATGTAAATGTCTCATCCCCAAACCATCTGTCTATAAGTAGGATATCTACTTCAGCTTCTCTAGAAAATCTAGAGCCATTCCTGTTATAGAACTATTTATGGATAGGCAACATAACTCAACAGATTCTATGAAAATGGGGGTGAAACTGAGACTCCCACATATTCTTATGATATGTATGAATGGGAAGTAGGTCTTTCACAGTCCACTTCCATCTCATGATAGGAAATTTGCAACCAAAATATATAGCATCCATTATATAGGCACTCATGAAAAATGGAGGGTAAACCCTAGAAGAGATACTCCTCTTTCTCCTATACTCCATTATGTCTTTTGCCAAATTATCATATAAAATTTGGGCCCAATTCATTATTGTTACGTTTACAGCTGCATCTATTAATGGTAACCATTCTGGGGAAAATTTGGTACTATCAGGCTTGTTGAACATTCTACATAACATGGCTGCTGCAAAGCTATGAGGGGGAGATATAGATGTTGTAGAATACATACCTGTTTTATCCTTTTTAATGTTTCCTTCATTTTTCATCCAGGTTCACATAACGTCTGTTGGGTCTTCATTCTCCTTAGCAAAGTCCTCAAGGAACTCTTTGTTCTAGAACATATATGGCTCTGGCAAATTGTACATAAGCCATAGGTTGTCTGGTGAAAAAGATCCCATAACCTCCTTCCTGCTATTCTTAAATTCTCTGTCTGAGACATCCACCTGATCAATTATTTAGTTGACCATATCTATATATGGAATTATCTTTGGTCTTGCAGCTATGTGATGTAGAAATGAGCATGCCATCTCAAAGATGGAGGCATCTGAGGAAGCATGACCATCGGCTGTGGCCTTTATTACCAAAGGTCTTGGTTGCTCTTCTTCTAATAAATCATACATGATTTCCCATGTAGAGGTTCCTCAGTAGAGTAGTATCAGAGAATAAAGGAGTCATTTCTGATTTCTTAGACGCAACTACCTTGCCCCTCTTTGCCATTTCTCCCAGTGACTCTTTCTGTGGTTTTTTTCCTAAAAATGGAGCAAAACAAAAGCTATCAAATATATAGAGATAATAATTAAGATAAGAATGAATGATGCAGATAAATTTTAAAAGGTGACAAGAAAGGAGTTTTTATTTGAACGTGGGTGAGAAGATATCGTATGACATTGAATTTCCTTTCAAACGTAAATAATATTAATCCTTACTAAATGCCCACTAATGGTTCCTTATCCCTAGCTTTATTGCTCATTACTACTCTACATCGTAAGTCGGGGAAGAAACTTTTTAGGGTGGTGACTCTTTAAACTGCGGATGAAATATCGTAAATCACATTATCACATGGGGGTTATCCACTTTCTTTAACATTTCTTTAGTTTCTGTGGAATGCGAAATGCGGGCTACTCATTATCATTTTCAAAGCATAGCTTATTTGTTAGGATTTATCTATGTAAATCCCTTTTTCTTAAGAAACAAGCTTGAGTGCTTGTTTATAACATATTTCAGAATCGGTTCCTGGTCTTCAATCACATTTCGAAATCTCACATGATGATAAGGGTTCGGGCTTCTCTTAAGTGTTCTTAATGTGATGCGATAAAGGAGACTGTGTCATCGCAATCTCAAATATCACATGGTTTAAGATTGTTTGTTAAGGCACACCCCTTGTAAGTGGTGATTTGCAATGCAAGACTTATTTTAATAAGAAATGCTTTAGAATCTAGTTCACATGGGAAACCTAATAGTTTCGAGGTTTAGCGTGGTGTTTTCTTTTGATTGCTTTTCGCTAGTTTTGATGGATAAAAAGGCTTTTAAACACTTGATCATGCGATATGCAAAAAGGTGAACATTTGCTAGCTTTTTCAAAAGGTTTTATCTTGATATCTTGCTTTATTCCAAAAATTAACAAGAAAAATGCCTAAATGCTAAACTTATTTTTGCAATCATTTTTTAAAGGGTCCCCATTTATTAATATAATAATGACTATCACTATTAATAAATGGGGGGTTGTTGTATAGCACAACACCTACTAGTCCTACTGGATCGAGTAATGTCTAGTACCAATAGCCGAACCTTGTTGGTCCTTCTGGGTCAAGTAACGTTGAGTATCAGCAGCCATATATGGCTCAGGTTCAATACCAACCTTCTTATGTTCCACATGGTTCAGAAGTGATGGTACATCTGCCTTACGTCCTTTAAGCTAGACCTTATGTTCAGCCTGGTGATGAGCCCCAAATTTGGTAACATTTTGGGCTCATTTGGCCTAACTACCCTTGCTCAACCCTTCATCTTTCATAACTTATGCATCATTTTTTAGTATATTTATGTCATTTGTACGAATGAGGGCAGTCACTATTCCTAGGTGGCTAACACATGTTTATTTCAGGTTTTGTACATTTAATGGAGCAAAACCACGCAGATGAGGCCTAGGAGACAGCCAAGAGGGGATTGAGATTTTGTAGGAAGGTTGTCCACAGCATTGAATGGCCTTCCTCGTGATCTTCACCCCCAACTCCGAGCTCCAACAGCCACCATCACCGAGCTAGAAGGCAGCCAAACGGATTTTGAGGAAGCAGGAGATTACTCTTAGTTTGGTCAGCCAAACCCCACTAATTTAGGAGGCCAGCTTGGCCCTCGTAATGTATAAATGATGAGGCTGTAGCCTTCGATGGGGACTTTTGAAACCTTGTTGCATATTCTGAACTACGAGCTGATAGCTCTGTTTTGCTCTTTGTAAGCCATTTTTGGCATGTTATTTGACTTATGACTATTATCTTTTAATGAAAAGTAGGCAGATTTGAGTTCAGTTCTAAGTTCTTAGAGGAGCCATAGCTCTCAGGGTTGGGCCCAACCTGAGAGCAATAGGCCTCCTTCCTTTGTATTGTTACCTTTCTTTCAGCATTGTATTTCTTTTCCTTTACATGCATTTGGAAACACAGTTTGCTGAGTTGAATTTCTTGGTGTGGTTAAGTAGGTTAGTTTTATGAACAAAGTTGCTTTCAGTAGTTTAGATTAGAGTAAGGAGATTGGAGTTAATCAGAGTTCCAAAAAGGGTTGACTGCACACTCACTTCCACCTCTGTTTAGGGACTGGAATTGCAGACCGTGCCACCCACCAAAAACACTGTTTTACATGTTCATGCAAGCTTTGATGCAATGTTCTCGTTTGTAGCAGCGTCCATGCATTCAGATCTTATGGAATGAATCTTTGCTTCAGTACCATGCATGATCTTCCTTACAAAATCACGTTGTTGTTCTTTGGTTTTATAAAAACAGTTAGAATAGGTTGATGAAATTTTAGTTATGTGCAAGACATGGATGATTTGTTTCATTTACACTGTGCAGTACTACTCCCTCACTCCCTTATCCCTCTAAGCCGTGCCTAGGCCATCCACTCATATCTCCATTAGACCACTTGCCTCCTAACTCTTCTATCACCCACGTGACTCTACCTTTTCGGCCTTCCATTTCCTCTAACCTCCTCTAGACCAACCCGCTTTGCACACCCCCTCTTCATCTCATCTCTCTGTCCATAAGCCATCACAAGCTCCCCTCCTACCTCCCTGTCCATCCATATAGCCTCTTCCACTCATCCATCACCCAAAAATCCTATTGCAGAACATCCTGTAGGAATTACTGAACTTCCTGTAGAAATTCTGAACATCCTGTAGAACCCCTGCAGACTTCCTGTAGAAGCTTGTAAACACGGTTGCCAGGCATCTAAACTTTGTGAACTTCTCTAAAAGGATGTTATGGATTCCTTAGACCCTCTCTGAGCCTTCCTGACCTTTTCCAAGCATTTCCCTCCTTGATCTATCCCTGCACAGTCAAGACCCAGTTAGAAGCACACACATAATAATTCCAACAACTTGAACAAAAATACAAAAATATGTTTTCTTTAGATCAAAGTAGTCTAGACACATGCATCTCACCTTCCTAGAAGTAATGGCACCTCTTTCAGTAGTTTGCATTCCCCACCTTTGCATCAGTGGGACTAGCTAGTAGAATTAGGGTTTGCTAGGGTTTTCATTTCTTGTTGGCTTTCAGTTCCTTCCTACAGTAGGTTAATTTCCTTTGAGGTAGCTTTCATTCATCGGTTAAAAAGCTTCTTCTGAGAACTCATAGAAGTTGGCTTGAGCCCTAGCGGACTTGTGCCAACTGACCAAGTGACAGCTGCGACAAGAGCTAGTACTTGTGCATACAACATCGTCGCTTCCAAGTTTGTTACGAACTACCGGGTTGATCAAATTAGAGAAGGAAGCTCCAGGAGTTGTAGCATTATTGCTACAATACTGGAGCTGACCATCTTTTTGGCGCCGTTGCCGGGGAAGCGTCAGAGTATTAGTAATTGTTGCTTTTCTTCTATTTTCCTACTCTCGCCTTCTGCCAAGTAGTTTATTTCATTTCCATTCTGCAAAAGTAGCATAGACATTTCTTGCTTTCATAGATTAACATTTCAATTCCGTAATTTCATTTTTGCAAGCGTAGATTAGCATTTCAATTCTGCAAGCGTAGACTAGCATTTCCATTCCTGCAATTTCATTTGAGCAAAGTAGATTAGTTCTTTCCTGCTTTCATTTCAATTCTGCATTTTCATTTCAGCAAGATAGTTAGTTGTAGATCAATCTGTTTCAGTTTTTGCAAGTACCAAAGAAAAAAACAAAAGCAATCAAAAGTCTTTCCATTTCATGCCTCGTAGGAATCGAGATAAAACAGGAAAATTCTTACCCAACACCCCCACCACATCACTGAGTCACCCTTCTCTCTTCTTTGGTGACAGTGATCCAGAAGAACCTATAGGTGAACCTCCTGAGATATACGAAGATCCTATAGCAGAAGAAGAGTTAGAGACCATTCCATCTGAAGCTATGGCTGACAATAGGGGAGAAGATGAGAGAATAGAAGGTGCCTTCCCCATCCGAGAGACCAATGGAGACATGAAAATGAAGAACATAAGCCCTTTTGCTTTACCTCACTTCCATGGACTGACTACTGAAGATCCTGATACCTTCCTGTTTGAGTTTGCTGTCCTTTGTCGAACCTATGACTATACTGAAGATGAGCAGAAGCTGAAACTCTTCCCCTCAACCCTTAAGGATGCAGCATTACGCTGGTTCATGGGCTTACCTGGGAACAGTATCACCACTTGGGCTCAGATGCAGCAAGCTTTCAATACCAAGTACCGGGACTACTGTAGGTCCAAGGAAACCAAGGGAGAAATCTTTCGGATGACCATGGGAAATGGTGAGTCCTTAGAGGATTACGAGGAAAGGTTCCAACTTAGCTATAAAAGGGCCAAGTGCACACTTGACCCTGAATCCATCAAGTTGGTCCTGCTCCGAGGAGTCCCTGAAGACCTCTTAGATACCCTTCACATGTTAGCTGGAGGAGATATTTACCAACTGCCTTATGAGGACATAAAGACTGTGTTTAGAAACCACTCTAGGGCAGCCCGAAAACGAGGTAGAGGAAACCTCCTCTCAGCTGGTATTCCTTTCTCCAAACATGAGTTTGCAAATCAATTAGAGGATCTCAAGAGTGAGGTGAGACAGACCATTGCCATGCAACTTGATACATTCAGGATCCAGCAGAAGAAGGAAGAAGCTGAGAGGGCCTTGGCTATCTTCTGCCCTAGGTGTACAAGGAAACACCCTAAGAACGAATTCCCATTACATTCGGTTGAAGTATGTTTTGTTTGTGAGGAGGACCACCCCACAAACCAATGTCCAACCTTACCTGGGCTTAAAGCCATGTATCAAAGGACAGAAGCCCCCACCGAACCTCTCTATTTCCTCAACCAAAGGAGGCCACAAGGACCTAGACCTTACTAGCAGGGGATGCAAGGGGCACCCCAAGCTTATTATAGCCCCAACCAATCTACTCCTATGCCTTCCTGGGGTCCCCCTGCTCATCCTTCTTGGTCTATGCCTCCTCCATGGTCTTACCCACCTCAGTACCATACTCAACCCACTACTCATTCGTATCACTCACATGCCTAGCCATAGCCTCAGTGGAATGCACCTCAATCGAGGTGGAGGCCCCAGTACAACACTCCTCCCGCCATTTTGCCTCCACCACCAGTTCAACCACAACCATTACCTCTTGCTCCTCCAAGGCAACCTCAAATGCCTGCTCAACCGAACCCGAACCCCAACAACAGACCGGCCCAGCAGGTATATACTGGGGAAACATCATGCCCTACCTATGCTGTGGAGATCCAGGAGATCAATCTACGATCTGGAAAGACTCTTCCGGATCGCCAACCTCCTCCCCCAGAGGATGAGGAAGATAAACAGGAAAGTGAACCAAAGGCTATTCCACCCTTTCCTGAGAGACTAACAACCACCACACAACCCAACCCAGAGGAGGATGAGCTTCTGGGAGAGCTCAAACAGTTGTGTGTGAAAATACCACTTCTCCAAGCCATCAAAGATGTACCAATATACAACAAATTGGTTAAGGACAAGTGTTTCAGACACCCATGCAGGCGAAAGGGGGATGCTTCAACCATCAATGTCATAGGACAACTGTCTGACCTTATGTTGGGACAAGTCATCTACCTAAAGTATCTAGATCCTGGGAGTCCTGTAGTAGATGTCCACATCAATGGCACCATCATACCTCACACCTTGATTGATCTGGGGGCTTCCATTAATGTGATGACCAGAGATACCATGCTCAAACTCAACCTTCAAGGTTCCTTGAGGAAGACCTCGACAGTCCTACAACTAGCAGATCGCTCCACCGTGACTCCCAAAGGGATTGTGGAGGATGTCTTGGTCTCTGTTGACTCTTGGGAATACCCCACAGATTTCTTGGTTCTGCAACCAAAGGCAAAGCTTACTAGATGTCCTCTTATTTTGGGAAGGCCTTGGTTAGCCACTGCAGATGCTTACATAAGCTGCCGTGCAGGAAACATGACCATCAAAAATGGTCCTATGTCCAAGCAGCTAGTCCTATACCCTCTTGCCCAACCCTCATTAGAGCATGACTTACCACTTTGGTTGGAGGAAGGAGAAGAGGATGAGGTGTACTCAGCACCTTTGTGCACCCTAGACACCACTAGGGGAGACCCCCCAACCGAGGATGATTTGATTGAGACCTTGATCCAGAATCCACCTCCCAGTGCACTGTCCTTAGAGGAATTGGTGGAGGATGCCCAAGCCAGCACCTTAGTGGACCATTGTGCGACCAACCCTGTCGCTCCCAGAGTAAAAAATGTGGAGTTCGGCCCTGAGAGAATGTTGAAGATCAGCTCCTCCCTATCTCCTTCCCAGGAAACGGAACTATGTAGTCTGTTGGCCACTAATCTAGATGCTTTTGTTTGGAGGTATAAGGAGATGAAAGGAGTCCATCCTTCAGTCTGTACCCATCACATCTACATCAAAGAGGATTGTAAACTGGTTAGGCAACCCCAGAGGAGAATGAATCCAGCCCTTAAGGACATCGTCAAGGAAGAATTGCAAAAACTATTGGATGCCGGATTCATTTACCCCATCTCAGATAGCGAATGGGTGTCCCCTCTAGTGTTGGTTGCCAAGAAAAATGGGAAGTGGAGAATCTATGTGGACTACCGAGAACTGAACAAAGCTACAAAGAAAGACCATTTTCCTCTACCTTTCATATATCAAGTGTTGGATGGACTGCCAGGAAAGAAGTTTTTCTCTTTCCTAGATGGGTTTAGCGGGTACAACCAAATCCAAATCAGCCCGGAAGACCAAGATAAGACCACCTTCACTTGTCCTTGGGGTACCTTTTCCTACCGAGTTCTTCCCTTTGGGCTATGCAATGCTCCTGCTACCTTCCAGAGAGCCATCTTGAGCATCTTTTCTGAGCTGGTCCATGATGCGGTGGAAATCTATATGGATGACTTCACTCCTTATGGGTCCAACTTCCAGGAAGCATTGTCCAATCTGGGAAAAGTCCTAACCAAATGCATTGAGATGAACCTGTCCCTTAGTCCTGAAAAATGTGAATTCTTGATGACTGAAGGGACCGTGCTAGGCCATACCATTTCTTGCCAAGGGTTACAGGTGGATCCTAACAAAATTGCTCTCATCAAGAAGGTTCCACCTCCTCAAAAAGTAAGGGATGTTCGGAGTTTCTTAGGATTAGCAGGGTATTACAGGAGATTCATTAAAGACTTCAGCAAGCTAGCCTCGCCATTGTTTGGCCTCTTGGCAAAAGATGTGGAGTTTAAATGGACTGACGATTGTCAGAGGGCTTTGAATGAATTAAAGGACAAGTTGGTGTCTGCCCCAATCTTGAGAGGTCCAAACTGGGCCCTACCTTTCCACATCCACACTGATGCCTCGAACAAAGCCATAGGGGCAGCCTTAGGACAAGTTGAACAAAAACTTCTGTATGCCATTTACTTTGTTAGCAAAAACTTGTCCAAAGAAGAACTGAATTACACTGTAACTGAGAAAGAATTCTTGGCTGTGGTCCATGCACTGAACAAGTTCCGACATTATATCACTGGCTATCAAACATTTGTACATACTGATCATGCTACAATTAGATATTTAATGAATAAACCAGATGTGAATGCTCGTATTATTAGATGGTTACTTTTGTTGCAGCAGTTTGATTTGACTATCGTTCACAAACCAAGTAAAGAAAATGTTGTTGCTGACTTTTGTCTAGATTGGATTTATCTGCAGATGAGGATGGAACAGTGGATGACCAGATGCCCGATGAACATCTGTTTGCTATTTCAGTACTCTCTCCATAGTTTGCTGATATAGCAAACTACCTTGTTTCAGCACAGTTCCCTCCGCACCTATCCTCAAGAGAGAAGAGCAGAATCGTTAGAAAAAGTGCCTCATTCACTTGGATCGGGGGCAACCTGTTCAAGCTTGGCCCTGATCAGATCTTAAGGCGTTGTGTAAGGGAGGAGGAAGTCTTTGATATTCTCCTCACCTGTCATGATGGGCCTTGTGGAGGACACTTTGCAGCAAAGAGGACTGCCTTCAAAATCCTGCAGGCAGGATACTATTGGCCCACACTTCATCAAGATGTCAGAAGGTATATCAGCCAATGTGACCAATGCCAAAGGATGGGGAAACCGACTCAAAGGGATGAGATGCCTCTCCAACCTCAAGTGACTCTTGAGCCATTTGAGAAGTGGGGTATGGATTTTGTGGGTCCAATCAACCATCCTTCGAGGCAAAGGTCTTACATCATTATGTGCACAGACTACCTGAGAAAGTGGGCAGAAGCTAAGGAAATCAAAGCAGCAACAGAAGAAAAGGTGGCTGGGTTCTTAAGAGAAAACATCTTCTACAAATTTAACTACCCAAGAGAGCTAGTCACCGATCAAGGAAGCCAGTTCACATCCAACTTAATTGAATACCTACTAGCTCATCACAAAATCAAGCATAGGACTTCCACCCCCTATCATCCTCAGGCAAATGGGCAAGTGGAAGTCACCAACAGAGCATTGGAAGGGATTTTGACTAAGGTGGTGAGCAGCAGTAGGAAATATTAGGCAGATCGCCTGGTTGAGGCCACATGGGCTTACAACACCACTCGGAAGACCACAACCGGCTTCACACCTTATGAGCTGGTCTATGGAAAGAGAGCTTTGCTGTCAATTGAATTTGAATACAACACTTTGAGGATGGCAGCTCAGCTGGACCTAGATCTCAGCCATGCCCAACAAGAAAGGTTATTGCAGCTGAATGGATTGGACGAGCACCGAATGCAGGCCCTCCTTCACTCAGAAGTGGTTCAACTTCAGAGAAAGGTGTGGCATGACCAACACCTCAATGACAAGCAATTTAAGCCAGGAGATTGGGCGCTGTTGTATGATTCCAGGCATAAAGATTTCAAGGGGAAGCTGAGAACCAGATGGCTGGGACCATATGCAGTGGAAAAATGTCATGACAATGGATCTGTTCTTATTCGGACCATTAATGAGGAGGCCATCCCCATGCTTGTCAATGGGCATCGACTGAAGATCTATAGGAAACCTCTCTCAAGACAAGAGTTCATCAAAACTGTGGAGAAATCAGTGTTGGTCATAGAGAAGGGTTTTGCCTCTATTTTGGGCATACCCTGAAAGATCTTAAAAAAAAAAAAAAAAAAAAGGAAAAATAAATAAATAAATAAAGATCCTTGGGTGAAAACCTTTCTGAGGCTCCCAAGGCAGATGGTAGGGGTGAAAACCTCATTGAGGCGCCCCTGCTGTCTTTCAAAAAAAAAAAGAGATTTGAAAAAGAACCTTGAGTGAAAACCTCTCTGAGGCACTTAAGGCAGATGGCAAGGGTGAAAACCTCATTGAGGCACCCCTGCTGTCTTTCAAAAAAAAAAAAAAAAGGAGAAAGAAGAGAAAAAACAATAAACAAAAAAACAGGGACAGCAAGTTCACAATGTGGCAATGCATGCAGGTTGCAGGTATTCTATGAAGGAGAGGAGGTCTCTCAACTCAAATTCAAGGGTCCTTATCATGCTACCAGGTGACCTCACAAGCACCTCCTCCGAAAACACTCATCTTCTCCAAGGTATGGGCACGATTTCATCACAGCTCAGACTTCTACAGGAAACTACAGACTTTCTACAGGAAGTTCTGTATTTCTACAGGAAACTCCCAGTAGAAGTTTTGGATAGCCCAGAACTAATTGTGTGGGGAGATCTAACTGCCAAGGTTCGACATGGAGGCATGCAAGCTACTATTTTCTCCATCACACGCTGCTGTCACCTCCCTCTACCACCCCAGTTGACATGCAATAAAAGTACCTACACAATCAAAACAGATCATTGAATTATCAAGAGGAAGTGGTTCTTAAATGAAAAAAGATGCCGAGATGCCATGCAATACTCATCACAGCTATCCGAGGGCCCTGCGAGCGAGATCGTGATGCCACTGTCTTCACCGTTCAGCATGCACCCGAGGAGGAAAAACTGCTACAGGACATCCTACAGGAATCCCGTAGCAGTTCAGCCAACTAGAGTGTACACCATTCAATCGCCTGCAACATGCAATAATAAAGCGGGCGCATGCAGCCGAGTCACAAGTTTCATCATCAGCAGCCTGCGAAGAGGAACCTCCGGGCCTGTGCAAATAGCAGCAGCAAGCAAATCTAGTCATCGTCGTCCTGAAGCCTGGAAAATCATGTCGCGGACGCACAGGTAAGTGCCTCGCCCTTTCTTTCGTCGAATTACATGAATACTACTTTGAAATGTTTGCAAGTATGAAATGAATGGGTTGAGCAGTCGTATGGCCATTTGGCTAGCCACGTCGACCAGTCAGATGGTCTAGTCAGATGTGTAAAAGGTGGTCGTGGAAAAAAGGAACGGGTAGTGAACACGTGAGAACCATCCAGTCGGGGAGAAGTGCGTTTTAACAGAAATGACGGCGGCGGATCTGCGGAGAATGATGTGGCAATCAGGGAACTGGCAGTAGAATGATTAAGTGACGTTGTCCAATGGTCCGGCAGGGACAGCTCACCCCCGCGCCACAGATTCCACTGTATTCAAATCTATCGGCTAGATCGCCACCCCACGCATTTATCATCAGCCGTTTCGAAGTCGAGTGAGCATCCGAATTCCTCTGAAGCTCGACACTCCAAGTCTTCGGCCGTTCAAACGTCTGATAGCAGCACAGAGGGCGCAGAACCACTGCAGTGTTCTCCAGAACTCGTGCGCTGCTTCTACAGGAAAGCTCCGCTACAGGAAGCTCATTGCCACGAGGAAAATGGGGCTCTTCACGTCAAAGGTGGCGAATTAAAAAGGTAAGCCTGAACCTTGCCTCCCATGCAATTGGTTTCGAGGGTGGCGGAGTCGACGTTCTACAGTCTGCTCATAAAATAATTGCAAGTGTTGTCTGCCGGTTGCATGAATTGTCGTCGAAGTGTATGTAAGGTTTCCTACAGGATATGATTTGTAATTAAGCCCTGTTGAGGCTCATCTGGATATAGTCTTCGTAAATTGTATGCGTGGCAGAAGCGTAATTCTACGCTCTGTCCCAAAAGGCTAGTTTTTTGCGCATCCGCCACCTCCAGCTAACGTAGCAGTTTTTCACCATGCCGGGTGGGTTCATCAGAAAGGAACCAACCGACTCAAAGAAACTAAGAGAGAACCCTGAGGTGGTAGAGCAGTTCACTCGAGCGCAATGGATGTCGTTCTGCGACAAATTACAAGGATATGATGATGAGGTGGCAAAGGAGTTCTTGCGGGCTCTGAAGCCAAAATCAAAAACATTGGCAACCGTCAATTTCAGGGGTTTGAGTCTCAGACTCACCCCACAGTTCATCAGCCGAGTTACTGAGCTCCCAATGGGGGTACCATGGGACAAAGAAGAGAGGAAATTAGGCCAGCAGGCTAAGAAGGAATTCTTCCCACCAGAGGAGCAATTCTCAGAGGATAAGAACGGGGTTCGCAGAACCAGCTTACTGCCACTTTGGAGCGAAGTCAGCCTCCAAATTATGAAATACATCACCTGCGAAGGACGGTTTAGCATTGTGTATGGGTACCATTTTCGGCTACTCACAGAATTAAGGCATCAGATGGACCTACCTGCAGAGAACAAACTAAGTATTCCCTACTTTCTACTGCAGTCTATGACTGAATGTGCCACCAAGTTGAGAGAAGGCACACTAGACCAGGTAGCTCATCACGGGATTATTAAGCTCCTCGTGGAGGATGCACTCCACACATACAAAGTCCCTCTCTCATGGGAAGCCTTCCGGAATTTGACTAAGGATGGCGATATAAAAATTTTGACCGAAGAGCTTGGTTCCTCCAGTAGCGAGGAGAAGGAGTCAGTGCCCATAGAAAGGAAGGAAAAAGGCCAGAGACCCACGGCCAAAGCACCGAAGAAAGAGCAAAAGGAGAAGCAAGAGAAAAAGGGTGCCAAAGAGAAGGATGACACACCCATATTAATGCCAGAGAGAAAGGATTACAAAGCAGGGTGGACAAGACTGAGCAGGTCCACGTCAGCAAAGGCACCTCGACAGCAGCCTCGACCAAGTCAAAAAGAAAAACACCCTCAGCAAAGCAAACTAAAGCGGTGCCACCTGTTTCTACAGGAAAACCAAAACCGGCTTCTATAGGAAGCCAGAAATCAGTTGAAAAAGGGCCTTCTACAGGAAGCCCTGAGAAAGGAAAACCCAAGGAAAAGAAAGCCAACATTCTTGCAAGGGAGGCAGCAGCCGTGCTGGCCGCCCTCAGTACACCTCCTAAGCCAAAGGAAAAGAGAAAGAGGGAGGCCCCTCTATATTTTAAAAGCTAGGAGAAGTGTGAGAATAAAAATGGGCAAGCCACAGCCTCCATCCAGCAGCCCAATCACTATAGAGGATGCCCCTACTTCGCCCAGGGAGAGTTCTCCCTCAAGGATATCAGTCACCTATGAGAGGGGGAGCCCGAAAACAACTACTTGGAAACAGAGGTTGGACTAGTTGGCCTCAAAAGCCCGGCTATAGGATGCTAAGGCTGCTCTACAGGAAACATTAGCCCGGCTTAAGGAAACAGAGAGGATGGAAGGAGAAGCACCCTCATCACCACCGAGGGAGGACGAAGTAGAGCCACCAAGAGAGGAAGAGAAAGAGCATATTCCGGAGCCTAGCCCTCAGCCAAGTCTGAGCTCATATTATAACTTCTTAGAAGCTGGCAAAATTATACCACAGAAATTCACTGTGCCACTGTTCTTTGCGTTGGAGGAAGAGAGAGTACGAACACACACGTGGATGAAAATAGCCAAATCAAAAGGTGTGGCGGACATAGGCCCCTTGGAGGAGCAACTCAAGGAGGCAAGAAGGGAATTAGCTATGGCTAAACACGTGGCAAATTGCCAGCGGGTGTTCCTACAGGAAGAAAACGAAAAACTTAGACTGCAGCTACAGGAGCTGAGGAGAGGAACAGGCACATCCTCAGGGGACATCACAGCAGAACAGCAAGGCAGAAAGGAACTGCAAGTTGATCTTGGAGAGCCAACCACGCATCTACAGGAAACAGAACTGCAAGCACAAATTAAGGTGCAAGCTCTCAAACAACAACTGCAGCAGAAAGAGGCACAATTGGCTTGCATGGCCAGTTGGGCCATGGATGCTATACAATGCAGACAGCCGGCCAAATCCTATGGCCTGTACCTGAGAGACCAATGGCTACAATTTCAAATCAGTACCTTGGCACAAAGGGGTATCTCTTAGCTCCAAGACCCGCAGCAGTTCACTGAATTATGTAATACCAGTTCATCAAAGGATAAGGTCAAACTATCGGAGTTCTACCTCCATAATTTGGCCCTTCCTAATGTGACTTCATGGGATCCCAACACGGTCTTAGGGGATATGCAGTTAATGGCATTTGCCTCATGGTTGAACCATGAAGACAAAAGAGCAGCAGAAGCCAAAGCGGTCATGAACCG
The DNA here is from genome assembly GCA_031772625.1 of Pinus tabuliformis. Lineage (NCBI taxonomy): Eukaryota > Viridiplantae > Streptophyta > Pinopsida > Pinales > Pinaceae > Pinus > Pinus tabuliformis. Next base: position 1,640,387,132 of record CM062820.1, read on the forward strand.
AGAGCTGACTAAGCCATTACTAATTAGAGCAGAACTAGGGGATCCAACTGCATTAATATCAGCACACCAACACTTATCCACCGACCCTCAAGCTTCATTGAAATATATGGATCAGCAGGCCCAGGCCATAGCGCATTTTGAGGATATGGAGAGACTGCTAGGGGACAGCTGTGTTCACGCTTGCACCAGCCGATGGAATACATTGGCCCACAGTCTAAAATCAGAGAATATCATACTCCAACTCGAATGAGGGAAGCTCTAGTACGGGTGCCCCTTTATAAGAAATCCATGCAAAACCTCCAGGCCAGCTGGATTGGCCTCAAGCTAAGCCCACCTCTGCTGTTAGGATTGATGGAAGGCAGCATAGAGAAAGATGAGCATGAACAGTGGGAAGAGGTGGAAAGAAAGGTTGGGTTCCATGTCAGTAAGGAGGACACTACTGCAGAAGCTTGGGATGTGAGGGTGGCAGTAAAGGCAATGAAGGATGAGGAGCTGGATTAGTTGCTCAAGGATGAGCAATCATTTTAGCTGGGGGGTGATGATGAGCCCCAAATTTGGTAACATTTTGGGCTCATTTGGCCTAAGTACCCTTGCTCAACCTTTCATTTTTCATAACTTATGCATCATTTTTTAGTATATTTATGTCATTTGTACGAATGAGGGCAGTCATTATTCCTAGGTGGCTAACACATGTTTATTTCAGGTTTTTTGACATTTAATGGAGCAAAACCACGCAGATGAGGGCTAGGAGACAGCCAAGAGGGGATTGAGATTTTGTAGGAAGGTTGTCCACAGCATTGAATGGCCTTCCTCGTGATCTTCACCCCCAACTCCGAGCTCCAACAACCACCACCACCGAGCTAGAAGGCAGCCAAACGGATTTTGAGGAAGCAGCAGATTACTCTTAGTTTGGTCAGCCAAACCCCACTAATTTAGGAGGCTAGCTTGGCCCTCGTAATGTATAAATGATGAGGCTGTAGCCTTCGATGGGGACTTTTGAAACCTTGTTGCATATTCTGAACTACGAGCTGATAGCTCTGTTTTTCTCTTTGTAAGCCATTTTTGGCATGTTATTTGACTTATGACTATTATCTTTTAATGAAATGCAGGCAGATTTGAGTTCAGTTCTAAGTTCTTAGAGGAGCCATAGCTCTCGAGGTTGGGCCCAACCTGAAAGCAATAGGCCTTCTTCCTTTGTATTGTTACCTTTCTTTCAGCATTGTATTTCTTTTCCTTTACATGCATTTGGAAACACAGTTTGCCTGAGTTGAATTTCTTGGTGTGGTTAAGTAGGTTAGTTTTATGAACAAAGTTGCTTTCAGTAGTTTAGATTAGAGTAAGGAGATTGGAGTTAATCAGAGTTCCAAAAAGGGTTGACTGCACACTCACTTCCACCTTTGCTTAGGGACTGGAATTGCAGACCGTGCCACCCACCAAAAACACTGTTTTACATGTTCATGCAAGCTTTGATGCAATGTTCTCGTTTGTAGCAGCATCCATGCATTCAGATCTTGTGGAATGAATCTTTTCTTCAGTACCATGCATGATCTTCCTTACAAAATCACGTTGTTGTTCTTTGGTTTTATAAAAACAGTTAGAATAGGTTGATGAAATTTCGGTTATGTGCAAGACATGGATGATTTGTTTCATTTACACTGTGCAGTACTACTCCCTCACTCCCTTATCCCTCTAAGTCATGCCTAGGCCATCCACTCATCTCTCCATTAGACCACTTGCCTCCTAACTCTTCTATCACCCACGTGACTCTACCTTTTCGGCCTTCCATTTCCTTTGACCTTCTCTAGACCAACCCGCTTTGCACACCCCCTCTTCATCTCATCTCTCTATCCATAAGCCATCACAAGCTCCCCTCCTACCTCCCTGTCCATCCATATAGCCTCTTCCACTCATCCATCACCCAAAAATCCTATTGCAGAACATCCTGTAGGAATTACTGAACTTCCTGCAGAAATTCTGAACATCCTGTAGAACCCCTGCAAACTTCTTGTAGAAGCTTGTAAACACGGTTGCCAGGCATCGAAACTTTGTGAACTTCTCTAAAAGGATGTTAGGGATTCCTTAGACCCTCTCTGAGCCTTCCTGACCTTTTCCAAGAATTTCCCTCCTTGATCTATCCCTACACAGTCAAGACCCAGTTAGAAGCACACACATAATAATTCCAACAACTTGAACAAAAATACAAAAATATGTTTTCTTTAGATCAAAGTAGTCTAGACACATGCATCTCACCTTCCTAGAAGTAATGGCACCTCTTTCAGTAGTTTGCATTCCCCACCTTTGCATCAGTAGGACTAGCTGGTAGAATTAGGGTTTGCTAGGGTTTTCATTTCTTGTTGGCTTTCAGTTCCTTCCTACAGTAGGTTAATTTCCTTTGAGGTAGCTTTCGTTCATCGATTAAAAAGCTTCTTCTGAGAACTCATAGAAGTTGGCTTGAGCCCTAGCGGACTTGTGCCAGCTGACCAAGTGACAGTTGTGACAAGAGCTAGTACTTGTGCATACAGCACCGTCGCTTCCAAGTTTGTTACGAACTACCGGGTTGATAAACTTAGAGAAGGAAGCTCCAGGAGTTGTATCATTATTGCTACAATACTGGAGCCCACCACCTGGTCCATCTGTCGCGCCTAGTGGATATGGCCAGATCCAGTTCGAGAACTTTCAGGGAACTGTCCAAGTATCCTTTCAGCAGCAAGGAAAACCTTCACAATAGCAAGGGCCATCCTTGTAGCAACAAGGGAAGATAATGCAACAACAAGGACAATTGCAACAACCGTAGGGGAAACCCTTGAAATAGTCGCAACAAACCTTGTAGCCACAGTCACAGTATGTTCCTTAACCCTCCCAGCCTATGTCCTCACAAGGTCAACCTCTGCAGCCGTAGGGACAACCTTTATATCCACAAGATCAACCCTTGCAACAAAAAGGCCAACCAGGGCAGCAACAACCCTTGTACTCTTATCAACATGGTCAACCTTTGCAAGGTTAAGGTCAAGGTCAAGTCCTGCAGTAGCAGGCCCAAGGTCCTGATGTCGAAGAGCAGTAGGTTCAGACTCCTTATGACCAAGTGCAGCAGGTGAAAAATCCTTATGTCCAAGGGCAACAGGTTCAGAATCCTTATGTCCAAGGACAATAGGTGGAAAACCCTTTTGTCCAGGGGCAACAGGGTCAACACCCCAATTCCCAAGGGCGGAAAGTACAAAATCCATATGTCCAAGGTCAATAGTCTCAAAAACCTTTTAAACTGTATGTTGCTTATCAGCTACCTATGGCTGGACAGTTTCAAGGCTATCAAGGTCAAAATCCTTGCTACGGGCAAGGTAACCTACAGTGGGGGAAAAATCAAATGCCATATGGACAAAACCGTCCACTATGGGGACAAAATCCTTACTAGTAGGAATTGGTTTCACAAGCTGGGCCCACTTATAGGCCTCATATGCCTTTCAATACCCAATTGTCGTTCTTGGCCACATTGGAATTTCCAGATGTGTCTAGACTCACGAATGATCCTATTCTTCATTCGCCATACTGGCCTCTGGTTTCGTCCAAGATTCCTAGTGATTGTCTGAAGTTTGAAGGAAAAGTGAAAGAGGATCCACAAGTCCACATGATGACATATCACCTCTGGTGCTCCTCAAATTTGTATGTTGATGATTCCATTCATCTCTGACTTTTCCAACGAACTCTTATAGGTGTTGCATCCAAGTGGTACATCGAATTGCCTCGAAGTACCTATAATGACTTTAACACTCTCGCTATGGCCTTTCTCACACATTTCCAGCTGCCGGTTCACTATGAAACTGGCACCCATCTGCTAGCGTCACTCAAGCAAGACACTGCAACCCACATCTTCCATCACATCCATGAATTGAGGCGTCGGAGTCTCCTGATCAATTTTGAGATTGCTGATTAGTTATGGACTGAATGGTTCACCAAATCATTCGTCAGCAAAATTGTTGAGGACATTGCTATGGGTGGAAGTGTCACTGAGCAACAAGCCATCGCGCATGCCTAGTATCTAAATCTCATCTATTCACAATCTGAAACGTTATATGATATGTTACCCAATGTGCCCAGATCATCCTTTGATTTGGTGACATCCAAGTCTCCAAATACACCTCTTATTTATGGAGTAATTGGTTCAGTGTCCTAGACCCCCTGAAAATATTCTTCCAAATAGAAGTTGGTCTCAAACACTGCTCCCAATGTTAATTCTCAAAATTCAATTGGTCCTAGTAAAACCTTAGAGGTTCATGTTGCCTAGTCTACCACAGTGGACAAATCCTCTAAATGTAAAAATAAAGGTTAAGGCAAGAGTAAAGCCATTGCCCTGAAATAGGGCCCTCCTAAGTCATCTGTGGGTGATGCTTCTTAATGGAAGCCAAAGTATCCATGCCTCATCTGTGAGGAGGATCACTATACTAAAGATTTTCCTCGATGATCTGAAGTTATTGATTTGCTCAAAGGGACCCTAGTTGTCTCGAAAGAGCCCTTTCCATCCTAGTAGATCCAAATGGTAGACCAGCCTCAGTCATCCACTTCCTCAGGTTCACAAGTTTTCATGATGAATACTCATATCAACGTGGCTACCAGATCAAAATATTATCGAACAGCTACCCCAACAGTAGTGAAAGAGAAAGAAGGTACCCCTTCTTCCTCCATCTCGTCAAGTTCCAGTCCTCTCCACATAGAGCGACCTAACCCTAATTCCGCCATTTGACCAACATCTCAAGGTGTGTTGTGAAATACCTCATACAATATGAATGCTCGCGCCACTCATAATTATAATATTGTTGAGGATTTGGCTCAGGCGCCATCAGCTATGTCTGCTCTCAAGGTCCTTCAAAATTGTCCGTCTCAGTGGAAACCATTACTGTTAGCTATCGGAGCTATTGATCCAACTGACTCTAATCTCATTTGTTTTGATCTAGAAAACCACATTCCACGTTTACCTCATCAGATTGCCTTTCTCATTCAGGTCATCATAAATGAGAAAACCATTCATAGGACTATCATTGATGAAGGTGATTCTACCTACATCATGTCTGTCGCTTATTGGAAGGCAATTGGTTCTCCTACTTTGAGCCAATTACCTAACACCCTGGAAGCCTTTGTTGGGCATGATTCTTGACCATATGGTGTCCTTCCTAACCATGCCATTACTTTGGAGGGTAAGATAGTGCATGTCAAAGTAGAGATTGTTGATGCTAATTTTAACTATAATCTTCTACTTGGCTGAAGTTGGACCCATGCCATGCATGCTGTAGCCTCCTCCCTTTTCCACATGATCTATTTTCCCCATCAAGGGAAGATTGTCATGGTCAACCAACTATCCTTCTTTGCCTCTTCCTCCTCAGATGACAATGTTCCTTCTGTTAAGCACACTGATGCTCCTTATGAGAGTGTGGGCGTAGGACTTTTTAAAGATCTCGCCTTAATGGGTATTTTTTCGCTCACACCTCTGCATATTGCCTCTGTTAACACGAACTCGGTCAAGTTTGATCCTTGGGTCATTCCCTCACCAGATCTTGTTGATACATGGGGTGAGGTTATGTCGTTAAGCCCCGATGAATTTAATTTTGTGGAGATTTTTTCGGCCTCGACTTCGGTATCCTCTGATCATTCTGTTTTGAGGTTATCTCTCGATAAATATTCTCAATTCCCGTGGTTCGGTTCTTTATAATCTCTTGATCCCTTAGTTGATACTTTTCTTTCTGACGAGAGTATCATGGAAGTAATGTCTTTGGAGGAAGTACCTTGGAATGACACTCATCATCGTTCCTTGTTCTTGCCTGGCCTGGTGATCATGTCTACTTGTCTTGAGAAGTTTGCTTCTCCATTGCCTATTGACATGTCAGTTTATCCTAATATTGTTAAGAAATTTCAACTGGAGGCATTATTACCTCCTCATAGGTTGAGGTTTTTTCTCCTTGCCCAAGTTTTTATCAATTTCCCATTACTGCAATGGGGTTGTCATGTTATGACTCGTAACCATCCCTCGCCCAGGGGACATGGGGGAATAGCCTTATCTGAGTTCTAATCTACTATTTGGCTGAGTCGATGCTTACTCGTCGTGTCAATGCTAAAACTCTGGCTTTACCCGCTGTTGATTGATTACATGAGTCCAGTAATGAAATCCATCAAGGAGTACTATGCCTGAGTCATCTTGCATGGCTACTTTTGTACAATAGTATTTTATTCATTTTTGTGTAGTGTTGTTTGGTTTGTTGTTTTTCAAGCAGCTTTCCTGCTTACAATGTCTTCGCCTGCTTTGCAAATGTCTGTGAATCCTCACATTGGTTTCACTAATGGTGCTTGTCGTAGTACCCAGAATCTATCCTCCGTGGCATGGGCCATTTATGACCCCCATGGTGAGTTGATTGATCTTCAAGGTATTTTTTTAGGTCGAACAACTAATAACATTGTTGAGTATAGCATAGTTATCGAAATGTTATCAGAAGCCATTTCTCTTGACATTCGAGAATTAGTTGACAACCTTGATTCACAACTTGTTGTTCTTCAGGTAAATGGGCAATATTCCATCAACAACGCTCAGATATTGAGAATGCATTTGCTTATTCATCTCTTAGAAATAAATTTTTATTACATCACATATCATCATATTCCTAGGCATATGAATACATTAACAGTTGCATTAGATAATTATGTGTTGGATAGACATTTGCGAAATATGTGAAGAACAAAAACATTTGTACCATAGTAAGCAGAAAATATAGCATATATATATATATATATATATATATATATATATATATATATATATATATATATATATATACATACATATATATATATATATTTAGATATATATATACATATATATATATATATATATATATATATATATATATATATATATATATATATATATATATATATATATATATATATATATATATATATATATATCGATATATATATATATATGTCGATAATGTTTGAGTGTCATACATCAAAACTCCAAAAAATAATACATGTGTTCAAAAGTACATACGTGGCTCACAAGGCTCAAAAGTGTAAAATGATAAACCTATAGACTACTTGACATGGCGCTCATGATAGTATGTTACTGCTCGTACTACACGAGTCAGTAGTCGGCATATCTGTTCTGATATCTATTAACGGGAAAAGTGTCTACTCAGAATGCCCTTATCCCACTAAGGTGTGACAGTACCTTAGAAACAAACAAGGAAAACTACTTTCGTATTCTTCTTTATGAACTATAAACGAAGAGGAATAGGATGAACCAACCTGTGTCTTGCGCTAGTCCTTTGATCCAATCTCTCTCCTCTTTGACAGCTTCCAGCTACCTGCTCCCTCACTTGCCTAGCTTCACCAAGTTCCTGCAAGATCACAGAAGAGGAAAACTACACAAAGACATGGATTTATATTCATAAATAGCTTAGGATCAGATTTAAGCTAAACATGCAAATATAACAAAACATCACTGATACACAAGCATGTAGGAGAAACTCAAATAGTTTTATTGATATAACAAGAAGGTCCAGGAGGAGTTACAACCGATGATTCCTGATCCAGCATCAACCCCCCAGCAAAGGAATCCCCTCTTCACCTCCAACAAAGCATAAATCACCCAATACACTGATCTCTATCTCAAAACCAACAGCAATTCTCTGCAATGTACAAAATTCCAGCCTCTGGATCTCTGGGATGAGGGATCCATATATAGATGTATGCAAAGAGGATGAGTCATCTTATGATTTGACTAGTGGCCTCTCTCTGTCAGTTCTTGCTTCCACTTGGAGACTGAGAGCCTCTTACTCATCCTTGGTTGAACTCAGTGAGGCAAGTGTCATTGGGGAAGATTCTGGAAGCTTCCATTGTCTGTCCACCTCGCGGAATGACACTGCCATTTGTCATTTCCCGCTCAGCGCACCCTGGTAGTGCATTTAGGTGCATTGCAACGCACCTAGCTAGTGTACTGGGGTGCTATGCAACGCAACTAGCTAGTGGAGCAGCTGAAATGATCCTGATTTGACTGATTCTGAGCAGTTTCTGGTGGAGAACTTCTGGGAGAAGCTGTAATTGGTTGACCTTGTTCCTCTAGGGGTAGGAACAACAATTTTAGGGACTTAGGATCCCTTGGTTTATGGAAATTTCATGCTTAGAGTTGTAAGGCACAAAAATGTCTATAACAGTTTCCCCCTAAAGTATGAGGCCGTTTATCAGGTGAAATGCTTTATTAGGAGGATCCGAAGTTCTTTCAATGCTGGGAGGAGACCTGTAATAAGATACAATACAATACATTATCTTCATACTGTTTTCATGATCTAGCTGAGGCGGGCATTCCCATGCTCAGCTTTATACATTCATTTTTTATGTACACAAGACAGTCAATCGTCTGATGGTAGACTGATGATTCTGATGAAGTCATCATCCTTTTGGTAGGATGATTATCTGTGCTGCAATGCTGTACATGTCAATGTTTTTATTTTTCCTGAATATATATCGCAGCCCGAATGGATGAAACTAGATCCGGGGTCTTCAATCTCGTCTGATCTTCACTCGAAGTACAAGTCGATCCATGTGAGAAATGTTTTGAAGTCGAACATGGAAAGACATCGCTTGATTACCAGTCGATGATGTAAACTGTTAACAAGCGCGAGAGGAATCACCGATAATGATGATGACCCTCAAGGTACTGCAGTACAATTCACGTGGTGTGAATAAAGGGCTTGGCGTCGAACACCACGTAAAATCTTTCAGTCGAAGGTCATTGATGTATACCTGTCGCCGGAAGTGAGAAACTTGCCATTGAGGCATGCAAGCTTCAAAGTACTGAATGGGGTGTTCCTAGATCAACTTCTTGGATAATGAGCTGATGTCGACAAGAAGTTATCCGTCAAAGGAGGGCCTTGATGAATCCCACATCATTGACACAGAACGGAGCAAATGATTTTGATGGAGGTGAAAACGATCTGATGATATATGGTTCAGGATGGCTGTCATGAAAGAATGAAGTATAATGTATGGTAGTGGATGGGACACGGGTGACTTCTCTGGATGACTTCTCTTGAACATGTCAGCGACACTTATGTGATGGATTGGTAGCATTACCCCAAATGTGGATCGTATGGCGTGACCATGGTGATGTGACCGGTGAATGAAACAACCCAACCGGACTCAGGCGTGGAGTGGAAGTGTCATGTTCAAGAGCGACTTGCTACCAATAAAGATTCTTTGAGTTTCTTCCCAATTTTTCCCCAGTCATTGCTGACCAGTACCTCTTTATTTTTGTCAAGCTTGAGGAGGATAACATATGCTTGTTCTATAATTTTCCCTTCGGGCAAACCCATCGCTATGTTTTAACGAGCCTAGCGATAGTGAAACTCGTTCTCGTCTAAAGACAAGTTTGTCGCTATTAATCTTTTTAACGAGTTTAACGACAAAGATAACTCGGTCCTTTTCATTTTTAGAGAGTCTGAAAAGGTACGTAAAGGTAACTCCGAAATTCCTTTTTCGTCATCTAATCCCTTAAGTCCTAAAAAGTATAAAACAATACAGAAGGGATGAATTTTGGATAGTTTTAACGAGCCGAACAAAACAAGCGCTCGATCTTTTTGTGCAATAATCCCTCAGGTCCAAAAAGATTAAAATCTAGAGGAGGGATAGCACTTCCGGTCGCTTTAACGAGCTGGAAGGCCAAAACTCAGCAATCTTTTCATATTTTACGAGTCAGTTGAAAAGAGCTTAAAGAAGACTCGTCTTTTGAGGAACGAGTGATAAAATGGGTAGCAGCTGATTCCAGGTAAGGTTTGGAATTTTCCAATCACGGCAGTGTCACAAGGATGGCTAGTGAAATCACTCTTCGCAGCTGTTCCTCAAAATGGGTAAACAATCAAATGGAGGTGAATGATCGGCCAATGGAAAAGTGGAGGTGACGGTGCAAACACGACCAAGGCTTTAATGGCTCAAATCTTCATTCACGGTGGTTATTTACCGGGGAATAGTTCATTTTTTAATGAGATTAAACGCGGGTGGAAACACTTGCTCATGTCTTATGTTTATTTTTTAACGAGCTTGAACTATGTGCTAAAACTGCTCGATTAATCCAGTCATATGATAAGAATGTCTCATATAAAACGGAAACTTTTAGATTTTTTCCCCACATCCTTTCTTTATGCAACTTAGGTGACGACTAATCCTACGAGTTTAAAGGGTTAGAGGTCCTAAAAATTTAAAAAAATAAATAGCCGCCCCTCGCTTGCACTCCAAAAGGTTTGCATGCCCCCAGGTATAAAACAGAGTTTCGAGGTCTCCCTCTATTCGAGCTGACAAAACATTCATTTTATCAGGAAGGGTCACCCTTTATTCGAGCTGAAAAAACATTCATTTTATCAGGAAGGGTACTACCTCTTAGAGGTTACCCAAAGATTGTTCTATTCGCGCAGCAAACAAAACACTTCTTCGGCGATGTCTACTGAGATAAACAAAGGTGAGCGACGATGCCCGCCAACTCACATAACTTTGACAAAAGAATCTTATTCTAGAATAACCGCTCTTCCAATCACGGACGGGGTACAGACTAGTCATATTCTCCCGCGAAAACCTACTCTATACCTGAAGGTTTCCTGCCGAAGCAGACCAGGACGCATGCCCCCTGGGTTTCAGTCATATCCCTCCAAATTACTCGCGCTCATCGGGGGGACGGACTGGAGATTGAGACATTTCTTGCGTGAAGAGACCATTTAGGGATGGTATATGACTATTTTCTATGCGTGATCCGGGAAATGAAACCTGGTCCACAAGCTTGACCACTCTTCCTTCGTGCGGAAAACACATTACTCTAAAGAGTGAGGAGACGATGGCTCCCATGCAATAAATATAGTCTCGTCCAAGGAGTAGGTTATAATCCAAGGGTCCTTGAACTACCATTACGTTCATTTGAACTGTCTTCCTTCTCAATGTTATGGGCACATTGGGAAGGATCCCTAAAGGTCGACTGGTTCCTCTATCAAAGCCTGTCAGATTTCTCATTTCAGGCAAAAGCGATGGCGAACCAAGCGCTTTCCAAGCAGTAGAGGAAATGATACTCACAGAAGCCCCTTCATCTATGATGGTACCAGCCATGACCATTCTATATATTTGAATGATAATTCAGAATGGTATGCTTGATGGTAAACGGGGTCTGCCTAGTTGATTCCAGTCGAAGGAGACAACTAGGTTGCTTGGTGGTGGGACCGAGTAGATGGCCGGGTACGGCTCTGGTGAACTTCCCTCCTGCGGTAAGGGAATGGGTAGATTGCCCCCATGTTCGTCGGAGTCTGTGTTGATGAAGAGAATTTGGACGGTGTCATCCTTGTTCTCTTCAGCGACTGTATCATCCGAAGATAAAACCTCTGAAGGCAAGACCGGGTCAACTGCCGCCTCGACCTTTTGACTTTCTTCTGGTATGGATTCAGATGGTTTATCTTCGATGATAGGCGTTTTAGTCGACCACTTGAGCGGGTCGGCTGGATTTTCAACTAGCGACGGACTCGGCAAGAGTTTTTTATATCCAGGAGGAAGTCGTAACGGTGAAACCGGACGATCATCCAAAACTCTTTTCGCTTCTTCTAAGAAGGGACAATGGTGGACAACATGATTTCCTTAGCACAGTTTACAGGGAAATCTAGCTTTCCCTCTTTGTCCTGGGGCTTCACTTTCACTAGTTGACGGTGTACTTTCAACATGATCACCAGAGGTTGATGACACCGGATTGTGCAAACGAGGAGACCAGTCCCTTAGTATCCGAGGGATGCAAGGACAATCTCTGTGAAAGTGGTCTCCTTTGCAAATGACACATGGTGATTTAGGCCTGGTCGGTGCAGTGTGTGGATTTTCGTTAGACGACACTCATTTTCCCCCATTCGCCTTTGGCTCCTTCTTCTTCTTCTCTTTCTTCTTCTTCTCCTTCTTCTCCTTAGGAACTTGACTTTTTGCTTTGCCAGCCCTATCAAGCGAAGAGGAAGGAGGAGAGGAAGAATTAGAGGAAGTAGACGGTTGGTGGGCAACTCTGGACTCGTCTAATTGCTTATTCGATTGTTCAGGAATAGTGGTGTTCTGAACGACATTGGTTGAGAAGAGACAGACTGGCAAGCCAATTGTCAGTCCTGGAAGCGACAATGTGGCCATATGGGGTGCACCAACATCTCCCCAAGAGGAGAAGGGACTAGGATTTCCACCAAGGGGAATTCCTTGGTTGGTAGACTCCATTTTCTCAACCTAAGATCAATGTAGGAAAAGGGTATGAATATTCCGTTTAAAATAAATTTTAAGACGCTTTGACACAACTTGTTTTTTTAGTTTTAAAGAGTCGAGAAAAAACAAAAGATGACTCTAGTCTCGTTCGATTTTTAATGAGCCTGAAGTGACAAGTGCTCAGATGGACCTTTTCCGTTAAGGAGTCTAAAAAGGAACGAAAGGGACTGCTCTGGAGATCTAGGTAGAGGGAGTACCAAACCAATCGCAAAACTGCAGAATACTTTTTACGGTATGGCAGTCAATCTTCCCGAATGTTATGTTCGGTGCATTGCGATCAGTAGGGCGGCCGACACGGCTTCCTATGGATAAAAGGTTTTAAGCCTATAGGGGTCTCACAATATATACTTGATGGTACATGGGAGCACAAGTCCATACTGGCACTTATCGTCTCAAAGTGGAGGAATCACCCAACCATCAGTGAGGACAAAAGTTACCAGGCTTTACGACGCCGGAATACGTCTCTAGCCTAGACCTCTAAATGTTGTGTGTTAAGTTCCAAAGCGTTGTTAGATTCATTCAATTTATTTTAAGTTGATCTTTCTTAGAAGTTTGCCTTTTGGGATCACCACGAGATGTAGATGTAATTCCTAAAATGCAATCTAAAGATGATAAGCAAGCTTTTATCTCTTTTCAGCAATGAAAATCCTAGCTACAAGGGGAAAAGAAAGACACAATATTTTCTCAAAGAGCAAAGAGCACACTGTAGATGCACTTTTCCTAAATCAAGCCAAACAGACTATCAATATGCAAATGCACATATGAATGTATTTGTTTTCACTTTCTTAATATTGATGCCTAAAAATAAAGTTGATGTACAAATCTGAATTTGCTTTCAAGTGAAAAACACAAACAAGCTTCTTTTCGAAATCAAAAGGTAGAGAAGATTACGACACTTTATGATTTTGAAATAAACACTCGTTTCGACACTAGAAAATGACAAATTCAAACCAAAGACAAAAGTAAAAGCATAATCGACTGTCAACAGCAAATAAACTTTCTCCTAAGATCAAAATTGACACTTACGATAGATCTAAATCTGAGGACGACAGTATGACTATTCTACTCTTTCAATGGAAAACTGTAAATGATGTAACAAACACACAAAGAACATCTACAGTCTTTTTGTACAAAGGAGGCAGAGTTAAGGCAAAGGAAAGGGGTTTTTAAACAGACACACACTGATCACAGGCTGCAAAATCAGAGACAAAACTGAAAAATGAAGCAAAGAACCTCAGCTACACAGGGCTAGGCTGATCAACGCACCTGTTACGCAAAGAAACTGAATTGCAGCGCAGGTAACCCTCTCGGGAACTGCGTTGAAATGCAGAGTCTCTTCATAGTGCCTGCGCTGGGGCAGAAACGAGACTTCTATCCGAGTTCTGGGTCACAGTTTTCAATTTAATCTATGGATTTTGGCCGAGTAAAAGCAATCAGTAATGCACAATCAGAGGGTGGATTTAAAGGAGGTCTAAGAGCTATCACAAAGGGTAATCAGATCATTTGTGAATCAGCTGTTCAAATCATAAACAAATCCAGTGAAAGGATTGAAGTAGCAGGTGTCTACTTTGCATTTGATAATGACAAATGCAGTTCGATTGCTACTTCTGTGTTTATGAAACAGACAACAAGAGAAACACAAACAAAACTAACTAGACACGATCCCCAGTGGAGTCGCCATTTTGTTAACGGGAAAAGCGTCTACTTAGAATGCCCCTATCCCACTAAGGTGTGACAGTACCTTAGAAACAGACAAGGAAAACTACTTTCGTATTCTTCTTTATGAACTATAAACGAAGAGGAATAGGATGAACCAACCTGTGTCTTGCGCTAGTCCTTTGATCCAATCTCTCTCCTCTTTGACAGCTTCCAGCTACCTGCTCCCTCACTTGCCCAGCTTCACCAAGTCCCTGCAAGATCACAAAAGAGGAAAACTACACAAAGACATGGATTTATATTCATAAATAGCTTAGGATCAGATTTAAGATAAACATGCAAATATAACAAAACATCACTGATACACAAGCATGTAGGAGAAACTCAAATATTTTTATTGATATAACAAGAAGGTCCAGGAGGAGTTACAACCGATGATTCCTGACCTAGCATCAACCCCCCAGCAAAGGAATCCCCTCTTCACCTCCAACAAAGCATAAATCACCCAATACACTGATCTCTATCTCAAAACCAACAGCAATTCTCTGCAATGTACAAAATTCCAGCCTCTGGATCTCTGGGATGAGGGATCCATATATAGATGTATGCAAAGAGGATGAGTCAGCTTATGGTTTTACTAGTGGCCTCTCTCTGTCAGTTCTTGCTTCCACTTGGAGACTGAGAGCCTCTTACTCATCCTTGGTCGAACTCAGTGAGGCAAGTGTCATTGGGGAAGATTCTGGAAGCTTCCATTGTCTGTCCACCTCGCGGAATGACACTGCCATTTGTCATTTCCCGCTCAGCGCACCCTAGTAGTGCATTTAGGTGCGTTGCAACGCACCTAGCTAGTATACTGGGGTGCTATGCAACGCAGCTAGCTAGTGGAGCAGCTGAAATGATCCTAATTTGACTGATTCTGAGCAGTTTCTGGTGGAGAACTTCTGGGAGAAGCTGTAATTGGTTGACCTTGTTCCTCTAGGGGTAGGAACAACACTTTTAGGGACTTAGGATCCCTTGGTTTATGGACATTTCATGCTTAGAGCTCTAAGGCACAAAAATGTCTATAACAATATCACCACTGTGTGCCACTGATACTAGCGTGGCATGTCACCCACCCGGGCATACTGTAGGATACCTTTGGTCAATTCCTCAAGGTTCTTCACAATTTCCTCCTCATTATCAACCCCTTCTAAGGAGATATATCAAACTGCCGAGCAATGTGCCTGTTAATTGGGGACATCTCAGCTAGTTGCTATGGTCCCACATCAGCATTTACAAAATTGAAATGTCATGAATGCATATATTTCAAAAAACAATAAAAAAAATCAAAAAATCGAAAGGATTTTGTTTACCTCCATCATAATAATCTTCTCCCTCTGGGAGTGGCATATCTGGATCGCCACGGAAGTCGGTACCACTATAGGGCCAATCCTCTACTACGTTCAGCTGTCCCCTTAGCCATGAAAGGAAGGTGGGATTGTATGACATATGTTGTCACCTAGTGATTATAGGCATCAATTCACTCCAACGGACCATCTACGCATTTCGTGGAAATGGCGAGTTCACCTCTACAAGATGGTAGTGAAATAGTGGAATCTGCTTCAAAAAGAAGGTCACTAAAACAGAACCATATCCAAATTGCTTCAGGTTTCCTGCCTTGGCTTTCGATAATTGGCACTTCATGTTTACCTTCATGGCTTGTGCCCAATTGAAGATAGTCGACATCATACAGTCTATAGCATAATGGAACTTGGATTTGTTGGATTTGTTGGACTCATGCAATGCCTGAGCCCCAGCCACTTTGTTTATGGTCAAGAGAAGTTTTTTCAATACAAGGTCATTAACACTAGTAATGTCAACCTTGCCACTCTTTGATTTCAATGCTTCTGGGGAGTGTTCTGCGAGCAACATGTTCACACTTGCCCCAATAGGCCTAGCCCCATATATATTGATTAGTTCCCCTCCTCGAGATAGTCCAATGATGAAATAGATGTAAAATGTTTCTAAATCCAGTTCCTGGTCCCAGATCACAAATATTTCCCAGTTAACATCCCAAACATTGATCAAATATTGTAGCAGCTTGGGTTGAGCCTGAAGACCAGGTGTTGTTATCACTCCTCGAGATCTCCAAGGTTGAGGAAGAGTCCAGCTGAGGTAACCACAAACGAACCTTTTGGCTTGGTAGCTAGCCCTACCAAGCTAGAGAGGGCTCTCTCCAAAGAATCACAACCAAGAGGACTGGATGGATTAGGGTTTTAGGCTAGATATATTAGCTCAGGGTTTGTTTGATTTGATTTATTGGGGTAGTCATTGGATGAGTGAATTAGGTCAAAGATTGAACTAGGTCAGGGCAAGAGAGAATCAAAATAGGTCAAGGCAAGAGAGAATCAGAATTGCAGACATCTGATGGGGCAAGGTAGGAAAGTGTTTTAACACTTTGTAGTATATTTATGGAATGGTTTAGAGTGATGAGATGCTAAAAAGAGCATGAAAATCATGAATTCTTTTTAAATTGAATAAATTAAACACATTATGATGATTTTCCCAAAACAGAGCATAGAAGATGAATTCTTCTTATCACACCTAGAAAATCAAACATATTTAGAAGTGAAATGGATAATGGAAGATAAAAAACATTCACACACATGTAATTGAAGAAGAAACAATGTCAAAATACCATGCCACAGAAATCCCACCAAAATAGCTGCAACTCATCAAATATATTCCATGCCAAAGTCTAAAACACTAGTACAACATCCAATGGAGTCCAACCTATATAATGACTGAAGAAATACATGATATAGGCCTAAAAAAAAATCCTCCTAGCCTTAGGGGTCGAATCCATGAGAGGTGTAGCAGTTCCACCAAAAACTAAACTGATAGCTAGAGTGTAGAGTGGTCAAAGTGACTCATCCCTCACTTTTTGGAAGCTGATTCATTACATCACAAAGGATCTTTCACCTAATGTATTTACCCTAGGTAACAATAAAAAAATCATTATCACATTTTCATCCATCAATTACATTGTTAAAAACATGATTTTTCAAGGTGAAACTATCAAAACTGAGAAACTCAGAAAATTTGTGTCAAAAGCACAACCCCAACTTCAGCGCCACCTTTGGGGGGTTCCCGGTGTCAGAATTGAGTCCAGGATAGCTCATTGGAAATAATATCCTATTTAGTTTCCATATCTACCTTTATTTTCCAAAATGGTTACGTTTTAACCTTCCAAAAGTTTCTTCTCCCAATACTAGTCAAAAGCACAGCGCCAGCTCCAAAACAGGGCAAAAACATGGTTTTTTGGGTGTTTTTTGACATTTTGATTGCCCATTTGACCCAAAAAAAATTAGAAAAGTGATTTCCCTGACTGTATTTGGCCTTATAAATCCAATGGTGGTGCCCATTGTTTATTTGGAGGTCTCTAGTAAAAGCACAATGCCTTGCCCAGAAGTGCATTGCCTGTGTTGAAAAACACAGCGCCCAAAGCTCTAAGCATAGCGCAAAATTCAGCTCCACTTTTGATTGCCTTGATGAAGTCCAAATTGAGATCATGATAGTTCGTTGGAAAGATATCTCTCTTGGATAAACAATGGACCTATCAAGCACTGAAAATGATCAAGAATAGCCCCTCAAAAATCAATTCTCCCGAGACTGGTCAAAACGTGTTGAATGAGGGTGCAAAAATGAAGTGTTCTCTTGCAGGAAACTTTTGGAGGTCTTCCTCAACTAAAAAATGTGCTCACGGTATCTAATTGGAAATCACTTTCTGTCTAGTTATCATTTGACTCATCAAGCAAGTCATTTGGACACTCTAGATAGGAAAACTATTGCTTTTTCCAAGGTCACTTCAGAAGTGCAAAAAACCTCTTGTAGCACTTATATGTTTTACATTTCTAAAAAACCATAACACCTTTGTAAAAAATGAAGGAATTTTTTGTTCCTTGGCATATTATGGATAAAAACCTCTCTCACTTTTGTAAAATTCATCTCTGTTTGGTTGGAAACATACTTTGAAGAAAAACTGGCCCTATGTGTGGCAAATGATTTGTCCCTTGGAATGACTTCTTGAAAAATGATGGAGACATGATGTTTATGAGTTGTAATGGCCTAATACTTGCTGAAATTACCTCCCTTAGGCCTCATCTTCTTAGATGTCTCTGATTCCATATCCAACCCTAGCTCAGTGGGAGAGGAAATTAGGGTTTAGTGTAGGCAAAACAAGGGATTTGGGAAATTTATAGGAATGAAGGGAAATGAAGGGGATAGGGGGCTTCTAAATTATTAGGAAAATTTTGGGAGGTAGGGAGGGATGTTAGGAAGTAAGGGAAACTGTAATTTTAAGGATTGAGTGAGGGGAAGGGGTCCAAAAGGGCGAAACACATGCCTAGTCTAGAAAAGTATCAAAAGCGTAGCAATAGGCTAGGGTTGTAGAAAAATGATTCTTTTGAGGGATAGGAGTGATGGGAAGTATTTAGGAAGGTATATCAAGGAAAGGAGAAGGCATAAGAGCATCAAGATACAAGTTTTGTTGATTATTTAACCATGGAGGTCATGAAACCAAGAAAAATGCCCTCCAAACCCTAGGAGAGGGAAATGAGAGGAATGGGCATGGGGAAAGGACAAGGGAGGCAGATGGAGTGTAGGTGAGTGAGGTTTTTTTTTTACTAGGGCTACCGTCAGTGAGTAAATATTTAAATGAGGACCTAGGTGGAATGACAAAAATTTCTGAGCGAGACCCTAATATGAATATGAAAAGAGGAGTTCTGATCACTGATGGCAGTATGCAAATACTGACGCTAACAGGTGTGAGGAAGAATTTGAGGAGCCCACAATTCCTTAAGGCACTCAAATAGTTTGGGTCCACCAATGCTTGTGAATCGATTGCCTCATGCTCATTTTCTTTCCAATCGACCATTTTTCGTTGTGTTTTGCCTACAAAAACCATAAATCCAAGTCAACATTCATCCTTAACTGAAGAAATCCGGATTCAAGCAGAGAAATCAAGAATTCTTTTTTCTTTTCACGGAACTGGCATGACTATTTTAAAAACTATAGCGCTGATGACACGCTTGATGGTGTTTATGACCCTCGATCAGTGTGATCTCGTGCTTGGAAATCGTGCCGACCAAGGGCAATTTTTTTTTCTAAAATCTCCTCCAAAAATCCAAAAAATGGTTAAAAATAGGAAAAGCAAGCATGAAAATGATGCTAAGGGTATTAGCTCTTAGCTGCAGCTGACGAATTTTCGAATGGTCTCCCGGATCTGCCACAATCCACTCCTGAAAATCTAGGGTACAAATGGGTGAAAATTTCTTCACACAAGGTAAAAATGTAAAATGGTAAAAAAATTATTTACTTCTCCCCATTTTATTCATTTTTCATGATATTTTAGGGTTTTTAAATCATTTTTCACCTATTTTACCTCTGAAATGGGATAATATGTTTACCTTTTGTGTAGTGCCAGGTGATAGATTGTTGATGATGGTATTGGAGTCGCTTTTAAGTTCTTTTATCGACTCATAAAAGCTCAAATGAAAAGATCACCAAGTATTTTTCCCTTTTTAACTCATTAAAGAGAATAAAAATGGGGAGTTCGCTTTCAAGCTCTTTTCCGACTCTTTAAACACAAAAAGATTATCGAGCTCTTATTGTTTTGAACTCATTAAAGGTTGTGAAACATCATTTACCTAGTATATGTTTACCCCTTTTTCGGGCTAGGATAAACTATTTACGAAAAAGGTACTCCTTGAATGAAATGGTCAAGTGGTTATCTCAAGTATCATTTTCTACCTTTTTGGGCTTGAGAGACACAAATGTACGAAAAGGGACCATGTGGATTTTTCCTTTCCGTGTCCTTTTCAAACTCTCTAAACATGAAAAGGATATCGAGTTACACCTTTGTTGAACTTGTTGAAACATTAAACGACATCGGATTCATCGCCATGGCGAGCATGAGCTTCTCCTTCCTAGGGCTCATTAATCTTACTAGGTCAGATTCATCTGAAGGATGGACTTATAGTGTAATCACATGTTATTCCCTTCAATCTTGCAATTAAAAATAATTGGGGTACCTGCTAGATATGGTGGTGGAAAATGGGAAATTCTATTAGTTGTGTTGGAAGCTCACTCTTGAACATGACACTTTCTACTTCATGTCGGGTTGGGATATCCTCACTTCATCGTTGACTTTGCTGGGTTGGCCATTCATTTTTTCCTTCCATTTGATCACTGCCACATCATCATGACCTCCGATCCTATGGATCCAAAAGCTGCCAAACTCCAGAATCTTGTCGCGGATATGTTCAAGAGTTGTCCTTCTACAATTACACTCATTCCTAGTTCTCTATATCATCCATTATCATTGCATCCCTTAATCTTGTGTCAATGATGTGGTATACATCATGGCCCTCCTTTGACACAGTCACTTCCGGTCGAATTCAGCTCATTATCTGGGATGTTGGTCGAGAGACTCCCTTCCAGTACCTTAGAGCTTGTATGCCTTAATGGAAAGTTCTTCGCACTCAATGACAAGTTCACATCATTGGATTTCTATTAGGTGGGTGTTCACTTTCAGTTCCTTATTCAAATTCCGTGGATTATGCTGTTGGTACCTTGAGCACCATCATCATTATTGGTGGTTTCTCTCGTGCTTGTTAACAGTTCACATCATTGATTGGTAATCAAGCAATTTTCTAGCATGTTCAACATCGACACATCTATTCACATGTTAGAATTTGTACTTTGGTCGGGTCGTGTTGGAGCACAAGACCCTGGGCTCAGATTACTAAAATCTAGGTTGCAAGGTAATGTGACATGATAATGAGTTGTTATATGTGATCCTTCGCATTATTGGATGGTTACAACCATACCTTAGTTTCAATATGATCCTCTTTATTGAATGGTTGCGCCCATGCCTTGGATCCATTTACATGATCTCTCTCTAGATGGTTGCATCCATACCATGATTCATGTATCATTTCTCAGAGTTTCATTCATGTATATGTATCTATGCTTGCTTGCAGGTTTTCTGACGACGGACTCTTGTTCCTTGCATCTACTTGTAAAGAATTTCACCCCTCACTCTACTTTGGCCTTCATGCTTTAGGGGGCATCTGTTACATAGCATTTTGTCACTATCCCTGTAATCCCCATTCCTCGATCCTAGAGGACCTCTACATTGAACCTTACATGCTTTCCCATCATGAAGAAACTCCCATTATGTCCCTGTTCATGAGCAGAACATTTCCCTTTTGCGTCACTTCCCAAGAATCTTCCTTTTACCCCAGTTTACAAGATTGGCACTAATGACACATTTCCTCCTCGCACCTTTTTGTAGAGTCTAAAACTCGGCCTAACACCTTATGGTACAAATGATATTCTTTTCAGTGGCACCAATCCTCTTTTGGCAAGTTTTTTAAATATGTTGTCTAAGATTCCAGGTCTAGAAGCTTCGTAACAGAAGTTTGGTAAATGGTTAGGATGGAAGGAGCTGAGGAAGTTAGTTTGGGCTCCTTTTCCCTATTAATATGGAACAAACCAAATAGATAAGCCCTCTCCCATCATAAGAGGAACCATCTCCCCTCCATCTATATAAACTCCCTTTCCAAGCTAATCTAATCTTAGTCTTTTCGGAGCTTGAATAACCAACAAGATATCTATAGCTTGTAGCTTTCTATTCTATGTTTGTGGAGGGAGAATAGTGTGTTTGGTTTGGTTTGGAAATAAAGGGAAGAGGCCTTAAAACTTCCATTGTTGGGGCTACCCATGAGATGCTAGCAAAGGTGTGGGAACCTGGATATGTCAGAGGAGACCGGAAACTTCAAGGCTTTGGTTGTAATCTCTTTGTGAACTTATATGAATACAACTATTGATTGATTTCCTACATTAAGTGTTATCTTACATTTGATGGCTTAAGATTCCTTGACATTTTAAGTAGGTTGAATGCAATTTATATGCTATCACATTTGTTGTTGTTGTTTGTTTGCTTGTTTCAGGTATTCGAAGGAAGGAAACGAAAAGTAGCTGGAGTAAGGAAGCAAGATAATTACCAAGTGGAATATCATTCTAAAAGGTAGGCCCTCTTATTTGATTCTAGCTTAAGGAAGTTTTCCATAGATTGTTTGTTTGTGGCTAGACCCGATCTCTCGGGATAGAGGAATTGCCTTTTTTTGGATCGAGAATTTACCTACACCACACAAAGGTGAGGCTACTTTATTGAAGTCAATTATGAATCTCCTATGGTATCAAACTAAGCCCAAGAAACTTTTCACATCCCTATTATTCTAAGGAGTAGGGACCCTCTTTATGATAGAAATTTTATTTGGGTCCACTTGTAGTCCTTCCCGATATATTCAGTGACCTAGAAAAGTCCCTGCATTCATCAAGAAATCACACTTCTCAGGACTAAGGGATATGTTCATTTAAATCAATTTATTTAATACTTTCCCCGAGTTGGAGAGAGCCTCCAGGAAATCACACCCATAGGGAGTGAAATCATCTATATAAATTTCTACAAAGCCACGGACTAGCTCTCCAAAGATGCTTAGGACTTCCCTCTAAAAAGTGGTAGGGGCATTACATAATCCAAAAGGAAAGACCCTATAAGAAAATATACCCCAATGACAAGTGAAGGTGGTTTTATCTTGGTCCTATGGGCTGATCTGGATCTGATTGTAACCACTGAATCGATTCAGGAAAGAAAAGAACTTTTTTCCTGCAAGAACATCCAAGACATTATCAATGAAAGGTAGAGAGAAATGGTATTTTTTGGTGGCTTTGTTTAACTCTCTGTAGTCCACACAGATCATCCATTTTCCATTCTTCTTTGGGAGCAGAACTAGAGGAGACACCCATTCACTCTCTGAGATGGGGTAAATGAACCCTGCATCCAACAAATTCTGCAATTCTTCTTTAACTATGTATTTGAGGGTTGGGTTCATTATCCTCTGAGGTTGGCATGTTGGCTTGCAGCCTTCCTTGATGTAAATGTGGTGAGAACACACCAAAGGTTTCACTCCCTTCATTTCCTTATAACTCTAGGAAAAGGCATCCAGATGCTCTCTTAGCATGTCACATAACTCCTTTTCCTGATGTGCAGAGAGAGAGGGGTTGATTTTAAATGTTCTATATGGATCAAATTATATCATCTTGACATGAGTAATACTTGATTCAGCTAGGCACAAATGAGTCCAAGGGTTATATTTAGCTTTCTTTACTAACTCATCAAGAGACATGGTGTTGGGGAGGTGATTCTGGAGGATTTGATCAATCACGTCATCTTCATCAGGTCGCCCCCCTCATATAGTATCATCTAGGGTATAGATTGGGTAATATGTGGCAAAGTAGACTTAATCTTCCTCCTCCTCTTCCAACCATAAAGGTAAGTCATGATCTAGAGATGGTTGAGCAGGAGGGTACAAGACTAATTTGGAAAAATGCCTATTTTTAATGGTCATATTCCCATCCCTGTAGCTTATGTAAGAATTAGCAGTGGCTAACCATGTCCTTCCAAGTATGAGAAGATAACCATTGAACTTGGTCTTTGGTTGGAGAACTTAGAAGGCAGTAGGGTATTCCCAGGAATGAATGGAGACCATCACATCCTCGACAACTCCCTCAGGAGCTACTGTGGATTTGTCTACAAGCTACAAGACTGTTGTGATCTTCCTTAATGATCCTCGGAGATTTAGGTTAAGCATACTCTCCTTATCCATCACATTGATTACAGCCCCAAGATCAATCAAGGTATGGGGAATAATGATATCATTGATGTGCACATCTACAATAGGACTTCTAGGGTATAGATACTTCGGGGAAATTTCTCACCCCAACATTAGCTCAGACATTTTTCCAATGAAATTAATGGTAGGGGTGTCTTTATTTCTCCTCCTAAGGTGTTTGAAGAATTTATCCTTGATTAACTTGTTATAGATGGGGACATCCTTGATAGCTTGGAGGAGTGGTATTTTAACACATAAGTTTTTCAATTCACCCAGAAGTTCAGTCTCTTCTAGGGTGTGTTGGTTAGGATGGATTAATCTCTCAGAAAAAGTAGGATTGGATTGAGGGACACTCTCTTCCTTTTCCTCTTCAAGATCCTCAGGTGGAGATGGAGTTTGATGATCTGGAAGCACTCTTCTAGACCTAAGGTTGATTTCTTGAATTTCCACATCATAAGTAGGGTAGGATGTCTCTCCACTATAGACCTATTGTGGTTTTTTGCTGTTCAGGTTCAAATTTGGCTGAGCAGGCATCTGAGTTTGCTTAGGTGGAGCAGGATGAAGGAGGCGTGGTTGATATGGAGGTGGAGGCAGTAAGGCTGGAGATTGGTTCTATGGGGGCCTCCAACCCTATGATGGTGTATTCCACTGAGGTTGTGGGGGAGCATATGGATGAAATGATTGATTGGTAGGTTGGTAATGGTACTAAGGTGAAAAATACTAGAGAGAAGGTTGGACCATGAAGGATGAGTAGGAGGACACCAAGGGGGAATGGATGTATTCTGGTTAGGATTGTAATATGAATAGGATGCCCCTTGCATGCCTTGCTAGTATAGTTGAGGTACTTGAGGCCTCTTTTAGTTGATATAGCAGAGTTGTTCAATCAAACCTTCAGTTCCTTGATACACATATTTAAATCCAAGTAGAGAAGGGAAATTTTATATGGAGTGGTGCTCCTCATAGACCAAAAAAATCTCTATAAGGTTCAATGGGTGTTCATTTCTAGGGTGCCTCCTGGTGCATCTAGGGAAAAAAACAGCTAAGGATCTTTCTTCTTCCTCCTGCTTACTATTGATTTGCATGGTGTCCATTTGCAGAGCAAGGGTATGCAACATTTCACTCTTAAAGTCTTCCAACATGTTCCCAATTTCACTTTTGATGGATGTGTTGGAGGAGGATGAACTAGCCAAAGCTTGAATAGCCCTACCCTTCTTTCTGGCTACCCTAGAATGATTTTTGAAAATTGTCTTGATATCATCATAAGGTAACTGGTAGATCTCCCCTCCTCATAACATGTTTAGGGTTTCTAGGAGATCTTCCCTAATCCCTCTAAGAAGGACTGGCTTGATTGATTCACGATTGAGGGTGCATCTGGCCCTTTTGTAGCTGAGTTTGAACCTTTCCTCATAATCTTCCAAAGATTCATCATGTTCCAAGGTCATTACAAAGATTTCCTCTTTGGTTATTTTAAAGCTATAATAATCCCTGTACTTGTTTTTGAAGGCTTGTTGCATTTGAGCCCAGGTAGAGATGTTGTCCCCAGGTAAACCCATGAATGAATGCAAGGTTGCATCCTTATGGGTGGATGGGAACAACTTCAACCTCTAGTTGTCAAAAGTATAATCATAAGTTCTGTAGATGAAAACAAACTCAAACACAAAGGTATCAGGGTCCTCCGAGGATAAGCCATGGAAGTGAGGAAGGGTGGAGGGGCTTATGTTTTTCATTCTATCATATCCATGAGTTTCTTTGATGGAAAAAGCACCCTCCATTCTATTTTCAGCTCCATTTTTGTTTTCAATCCCATTTCTATTTTCAACCATGGTGTAGGTTGATGGAATGGTTTCTTCTTCTTCTTCCCCAATAGGTTCTTCAAAGATCTCTAGTTTTTCGCCTAATGGGTCCTCTAGCTCACAACCACCGAAGAAGAGGCAAGGTTGGTTGTTTGATCGTGTGGGGGTATTGGAAAAAAAATTCCTAAGTTGTCTCTACTCCTAGGAGGCATGACAAAAAAATTTATTTTTTTTCTTTTAGGGTTTTTTCATAACTACTTGTAGAATGGAAAGAAGGCATAAATTGAAACTATCTATTGAATGAAAAACAAAATGAAATCAAGAATTGCATCTATTTACTGAATGTCAAATGGAAAGGAAAGTAGAAATCACATCTGCCTAGACACCTTCTCAATAATGGCGCCAAAAAGTGATAAGCCCCAGTATTGCAGCAAGGATGTTGTAACTCCTAGGGAAACCAACCTTAATTTATCAACTCGAGGTTTGTACAAACTTGGGGGTGACAGTGCTATATGCACAGCAGATGCAACAGTCTACTCTTGTCACTTCTCAACTGGGGCAATAGACCACTAGGATTTTTCAAACTAGCCTTCTATTGACTAGAAGGAGGATGACTACTAACATTGAATGTAAATCTATATTTAATGCATAAATTAAAGCTTGCCTATGTTAAGGAAATGAAAGTGATAAATAGAAAGTGCTATGGAAATGACGTGAAATCACCTAGCTAGGAATTAAGACACATTACTTGCAAAAGAGACCTAATTTAACCTTTCATTTTATCATCTAGTTATCTAGACTAAGTAGGCATGGAAATTTTCCTAATATTGTTAAGACTTATGTATGCATACATTAGATAAATACTGCAAAAAAGAGTCTTTTGTTTTTTTTTCCAATTTAGAAATGTAAATATTAAACTAATCAGGTTGATCTTTTGGAGGGGAGGAAGGTATGGGAAAACTTGTCAAAAATGGCATTGAGGGGTATGGGGGTCAAGTTGAAGACCTACTCTAGGCTCTGATTATTATTTCTGCCCAAAACAATCTAAAATAGGTTGCTATAGGGTTTCTTATAGTTGCTATAGGATTTCCTGTAGTTACTGCAGGATGTCCTGGTTTACTACATGAAACTTAGCTGAAAGATGTAGGAAGGTAGGGGAGGTGAAAGGAAGTGTTGGGAAGGTCTGTTATGGTGGAATAAGGCATGGGGAAGGTGCATACTACCCAAGGATCAACCTAAATCTTTAGGATGGTTGGATTTTCTCAAGGTGGTTGTCCATAGTGGCTACAAAACATAAATTTGAATTGATGTTTGGTAGGGTTTGGCGAGACGTGGAGGAGACTTAGATGAGGCTAGTGGAATGATTTCTCCTTGCAGATCAGAAACTCCTGCAACAACACATATTAATTTCTTCATTTATGCACAACTTTATGTAAATGTGGAAAAGATGAGTTGACTTTAGGAAATTGATTCATTGATGGCTAGTGGATCAACTCTATGGAATGGAATTCTTTCTAATCTACAATAAACTTAAGAAACCAAAATGGCAATTGCAAGTGCTTCTAAGAAATCATGAAAAATGACCTACTCAACAAGAAACCCTAAGCTATTAAATAACCAAAATATAACTCCATTTTTGGGGTTGTTAAAGTGGGGCCCTCAAACCATATCCCATGAGGGAGATGAGGATGAGGCCATTGTCACAATATTTTCTAATGTCTTTTCTTTCACTACTGTAACACTGATCTACTTATCCAACTAATCGAAGCAAAACTAACCAATCATTCAAAGACTTGCAAATTAAACAAAATGAAAATAATTTCAGTAGCTAATCTATGATGCTAATATAAGGATACAAGTACAAAGAGAAGAGTAACCTCTTCTACTAGGTTTGGGCCCTAACCCAAGAGCTTCAGCCCTCTAAGTCAACTTAGTGTTGGATCAAAGAAACCCTTTTCATTATCACCAAAATTTCAAAAATAACATGAGAAGCATAGTCCCAATATCTTAAGTTCGAAATTTCCTCTTGGATATAATAAAAATTCGAATCCTATTGAGGCCCTAGGCCTTCTTATTTATAAAACTGAAACTACCAACAAATTCCTTGAAATTAGGGCGGCGTGGCTGCCAAACTCGAGATTAACTTGTCTTCATCTATCACTAGCTTGACTTCCAATGAACTCAGTGGGCTTGGCTACTTGTAACTCTGAGATGATGAGGTATCGTGGAGGAATCTTCGAGTGATTGAGGAGTTAAGAAGGGAGACTTAACATCCTAAAATCCCTCTTGCTTGTCTACTTTGAGTTGTTGTACTTAAATTAGCCAAAAACTTCTCCAAATATTGCAATTAATGCACATTAGACCACATGACATAACATCTCACCTTTACCCTTCTCACTAAAGAAAATATAATAAATATGTAAAGAAATGTGAGAAAAGTTGATTTTAATAATCTGGAGAGTGCATTAAGGCCCATATAATTTACCTATTGATGGGCCTCCTCACAAACCTTCCATTTTTGTTTCTAGACCATCCTTGAAGCCTTCCATGTCCATTTTTATTTTTGATTCTAAACCATCCATGTTCCCTTTTAAATCATCCATATTAGCATTCATCATGACTTACAATTCATTTTTGGTTAATCTTTGTGAGAGTGAAATTTGTTGCACTTGGTATCATAATTTTGATATATCATGTTGCATTTCTTCTTGTTCTTCATGCATCATAGAAGAGATTTTTGGTTTCTTACTAGGTGTATCCATTTTTTTGTTTTAATGCATTTTGAAATCAAGAAATGATATATATGCTATTTTGTTTCCTTTTAATCACTTCAAACTAATTTTTCAAACAAAAATTATGCAAAATTTTAAAAAATTACATACATTTTTCTTGTTTTTTAGGATCTCGATATTGAAATTGTTGTATATCTATAATTTCAAATCCCCAAGGTCTAAAATTCGTCTTGTGGTATCCCCTTGAGTCTTATTTCCAACCCTAAAAGTCAGACCAATATTAGATTCTTCAAGAAAGAGTTATGACCAATATCCCATGATGACCTGATTATCGATTGGTTCATTAGAGTGAACTTGTACGGAGTGCCACGTGTCATTGTTTTGACCTTCGGCCTTGATAATGATACAAAGAACACTAACGTCCATGAAATTTCAGCCAATTTTTATGAAATTCAAATCCAATTCTTGGAGAGAACGTTATGGAAATTTTGCCTAGTTTGCCTATTTGAGATTGAATTCGGGAGCCTACAAAAACCCTAACTTCCTCAGATCATATCCCTGAAAATATATCACACCAAGATGTGAAATTTGTACATGAATTTCATTAATATATTGGCTCCATGTGGTTGTAATTTTATATTTTTAAGCCTCATAGGAAAAAATGTATAGTGAAAATTCCAAGATGACCTATTTGAAGAAGCGAAACCCTAAAATCCAAAGCTCTCATACCAAATGTTATGCAACCAACTCACAAAACAATAGAAAATATAGATAAATAACTTAAAAATTATCCTCTTCAAGGGGGGAACATACTTTAAATTACATAAATGAATAAGCCTTGGATGGAAAATTATAATACCTCCTTGGTACATATTGGAGTCTAAGGGGTCACAATATAATCAGAGCCTACATAACAATAATAATGTAAGGGTAGAATAATAACAATAGTGGACTTTTATGGGGCACAACAATAAGAACATGGGGGATACATCAGCACAAAAATAATAATAGGGGGCTACACTAAGAATAACAGTAAGGGGAATACATTAGTATTATAGGGATCTTATATTTTCATGCTTAATACTTTCCATTTATAAGCCCAAAACCCTAACCCTAACCTAGTCACTTGATCAAGTTTCTATCCAACAAACCTTTTCAAGTTTTTCTTTGAAGGTATTGATGAAAAGCATCCAATGGTGGACCTGTTGGCTTGTGGGGCCCTAACCTAGGTCCAACGTTAGTTATCCATACAAATCCCTACACTACTGGCCCTTTTAGCATCAGCCTGTGGAGCATAGACTGAAGTCTCACCCGAAGCAGTATGGGGGGATGCTGGAACTAAGTTTCCACACCCTTGAGATGGTTGTGATGTCGGTTTATTCCAACTACACCTATCTTCGTGCAGGTTTCTTATCCCTCTGCTCTACCCTTCAGTACCTTCGCGTTATATTACAATCGGCTTCTATGCAGCCCTAACCAGGGGTTGATATGCCTTTGTGTTGCTAAGGCAGTGACTATGATATTTCCCAACCTAAGTTAAGTATCTTACTTATTTTATTAACCGATCTTCGTTAGCTTCACGTAATAGATGTTCTTACTTGTGTTCACTTAACCAATCTAGTTATACACATTCACGCATCATATAAGCTTTAGAAGTGAAACTCATACCCAATATAACAGATGCATAAACAGGAAATAAAGACATATAAATTATAGAATAATTCTCTTTATTGATAGTTCCAGACTATTACAAACTCGACTCACCTTCCGCACTCAGCTCCAGCTGTGGAATTCTAGGCCTCTACACACTCAGTTGCATAGCCTCTACCTACGCCACGACCCAAAACTTAGACTTCTACTTAGAGCTATCTCTCATACATCATTCCATCATTGATTTCTTCTTTCTATTGATTGATGCCTTGACTACTTAGAGCTTCGCTCTATTTATATAATCCCATGGTTCGCAGACCATGGGTAGATCTTTTACAACTGACATTACATTATCAAAATAATGGTGGACAACCCTAAGACTCATTAACATCTACGCATTCTACAACCACAAAATGTGGAGTCTTTACATTAGGATTACAAAATTGGACCAAAATATGGGTTTTAAGCCCCAATCTACCCTTGGGGGATCCCACGCCCAACAGGCCCCCGACACAAACATCGTGACTCGCCCTCGAGTCACCCTGTAGGGGTAGAGATCTTAGCGTGAAGACCTCCTAGATATATTTGGAACTCCCTTTTACCTCTGTCTCTAGGTGTTCTATATTGGGGTCCTCCTGCAGGGTGGTTAGTACCTCGAATGATTGTTTGAATAGCTACATGAAGTCTGCCACTACACTGTCAACCACCACTATTTTTGTTGTAATCGTGGTGGTACGTTGTTCCATGATCTCTGGCAGAGTTGAAGGTTGAGCATTCAACTGCGTTTCTGCAATCTACAGGTTCAACTCTAGTTGAACCCTGGCCATCTCTGCTCTTGTGTCACGCACCCCTATTGCTAAATTACGAACGTGTGACTCCACAGGTTCTTTTACCTAAATTTCCAACTCGAGACCATCCAATAGGCTTCCTCTATGTTGGCTTATTGGGGCCTGACCCAGGTTCAAAAGTGATTTAACCAAACAAATCCTGAACTACCGGCCCTTTCGGAAACAGTCCACCTAGCATGGACTAAGGTCTCACCTAAGGTAGTATGGGAGGGTTCTAGAACCAGGTTTCTGCACCCTAGGGATGTCTTGATTAGGTCTAGGAAGTCCATGACCCGATCCTGTGCACTCATGCTGCCCCACGCAGTTGTCTGACCTTCGGGTAGTTTAGGTACAGAGCGCGAAGAGGCGTTGTCTAGATCCTTTACCATTACTGTGTTATTATTATAGATCTGACTTAATTTTATGGGCCCAGTAGTCTTAAAAATAATTAACATTCATAACAAGTGCACACAATCATATAATGTAAAGAGATGCATAAAAATATAACAAAATCATAAACACACAGATCTACGAGCAGATGCACAATATTTTAGAATCCACGCATCTTTTATTAAACTTCTGTTCTGTTACAATCCCACTCTGCCCTGCGCACTCAGCTATAGGGGTCCAAGCACACAGTTGTAGACTCTACCAGGCCTCTGTGCACACAGCTGCAGAGCCTCTTCTTACTACTACCAAGCACGACTCGGACTTATAGAAGCAGAGCGAATTTCTCATTCAAAAACCCATAATACTTAAGATTAAGACTAAAAACTCTCCTCTACCCTTAGAGCCTCGCTCATTTTATACATTTCCATGGTCTGTGGACCATGGGTAGGCCAATACATTCTATATTAAATTATAGTATTTTTAGGGCAGACTACCCTAGACTCTCATGCTCCGCGCCCACATTTTTCGGGGTATTTACATTACATTGGCCCAAAAATTCGGGCTACAATCCCCAAAAATCTGCTATGGGGGGATCCGCTACCCAATAGGCCCCAACACAATCATCATGACTCGTCTCGAGTCACTCGGCTGGTGTGGTGATCTTCGTGCGAAGTTCATCCAGCAACCTCTGCGGTTCACTTGCTTTTGCGGCACATTCTTCTGTTGTCCATTGTACCCATTGTGCGCGTATCTCCGATGCTTTTTTGTCAGGTGCAATTCCTTTCTTGAGTGCATATATGCCCTGCATCTGTGCTAGCTTTCCCTTGATCTTGGCTGCGACCATGAATGCTTCCTCGAGCCAAGGATAGATGCGTTCTTTAAGCACTACTTCTTCCTAACGTGTGGCATCCACCTGCTCCTTGAGAGCTTGGGCCTCCCTCATCTTGGCCAGTCGCTGAGTAAGGGCTTCCATCTGCGTGGTCCCCCTGACATTTTCATAGGCTTGCTACAATTCCCACACTTCTATCTCTAAGCGTTGTAGCATTGGGTCTTCCTGCAGTGAAGTGAGGGTGAAGAGTGACTAATCTAACAAGCTTGTGCAATCCTGTATGGTGCACTCTATTGCTTCCAACCCTGATTGAATGTCACGGTGCCACTACTCTCTGACTTCCGGTCATGTAGAGGGCTATGCTTTCAGCCTCAGCTCCGTGATCTACAGGTTGAGGTCCATCTGGATCCTTGTTGCTTCCTCCTGTGCCTAGCGGAATCCACTGGCCAGTTTGTGGATCCAGATACCTACTGGTAAGTCTGCTACAATCTCTAGCTCGGGGACGTGGCGACATGCTTCATCAACAATTTTCTCCAATTGCTGAGCCTATGCTATTGCTTCATCGCATTGGAGGCTCAGTTGCTCGATGTTGATTCGTTGTTCACTGAGCACCTATATGGCGCATCCTTCCCTAGTGCGGAGCTCTGTCGTTGCTCCATCCCATAGCTGGTATGATATTTCTCACAGCAGGGCAGCCAAGTATAAACCAAGTCCTTTGAGCCAGTTTACCATGGCTCTGTCCTCCGTATTTTCTGTTATCAATGCTCCTTCCAGCAGCGCAACAGTATTTTCCATTTTGGCCCGCAGTAATTTATCGGTTGCTAATGTACCCGTAACCCCGACTATCGTTCCCTTTAGTGGGGCCTGCACCTAAAGTTCTTGGAGTTGCGCCCTAAGCTCCCCCAACACATTCTACTGCTCCATCATTGCCTCCTGGAGTGCCTCCCTGGTGACTTCGTGAACTTTGTTGCCGATGTCATATAGGTCACCCTCAGTCAGTGTAATAGGCTCCCCATCCAACTTGGAAGCCTTGGTCTTCTTCTGTGGCCCTATTCGTTCTGTCCCGCACGACTATTTCAATTGTGTCGAGGTGGTGCTTGGTTCCGCGCCTTCCATTGTATCATTTGTCCCCTGTCCTATGGTTAGATCTAGGCCTCTTTCTTCCTGCATCGTAGTGGCCCCTACTATTGCTGCCTTTTCCACAATAGCCTTCGCTTCCTCCCATGATGCCCGTACTTCCTTAGCTAGTTGTTCATTCCGCTTGTGTTGTGCTAGCTGCTTGGCGACAACCTTCTAGTTTTGAATCTCCATCTCATTGCGCACTACCACATCTGGTGTGCACCATTCTGGTGGCCATGTGTCAAGCACCATGAAAATAGCATTGTTGAGTAGTAAACAGGGTCTTTTTCACCTCTATTTACCCTACATTAATTATCAATCCAGGTACGATTTTTTAACTCAAAGAGTGTACTCAGTCTGAGGCAGTCACTTGTCAAGAGTAATGCTAGTAGTATAGTGCTTTTACAAGAGTAAATAAATGATGGAAGCAAACTCTAAATGTAATCGCAAGAAATGGAAATGCTTTGTAACTAAATCATTCATTTGAGAAACTATGGCACTTCATCAGTCAAGGGTGTAGTAATGATAACTCTTCCTTTATACACTGATGCAATTGAAAAGAAATCAAAGAGAAGATCTTCAATCTCGGAACTTGACAGCAATAGTCAATGTTCACTACAGTTTCAGATCATTTTGTTCGCACTAAAGCAATTACTTGAAATGATAATTCAATTAACGGGAAAGGGAACAACAACTAATCTACTTGAAAAGATTGAGCAACAAGGTTTTACAGTAGAAATAGTAATCTAAAGGAATTAAGCAGCAACTGTTAACTCAAAAATGATTTGAACAACAAACTAGAAATGGAACAACAAACTAAAATAAGTCTTACGAAATATTGAACAACAACTTGAATCAAATGTAAACGGACAGCAAACTAAATCAAATATTAACACTCAGTGAATCTACAATGATAGAAGCAGTAGTCTGAGTTTCGACATAACAAGTATTAATCACGGTTATGAAGAAACAACAATTGTGGTTACAATGGAACGGCAATCCGAATGAACAACAATCACACTTAGAGGTAAACCGTAGCTAAATAGACAATAATATCGATCTGCAAATACACAACATTGTTACTCTGTAAACAAACAGTAATGTTAATCTCTAAAGGAACAACAATGTTACACAGTAATGCCAATCTGTAAGGGAACAAAAATGTGATACAATTTTAGAATGAACAACATAACATTCCAGTTGTAGAAGATAACCTTATTATTCAAATATGAATGAAATATAATAGAGCCAGTACATGAAATAATAAGGAACAACAGATTACTACATGAAGCGAATAAAATAAATCAAACCACACACGACTTGGAATCAAAAAATAATGGTACAGAAAGCAAGTGATCCACTAGGGCCAGGCCCTTAGCCTCCAGGGACGCACTGCTACAATTTGTCTAGAATCAAAGACAGAACAACAACAAAATTTATATATTAATCATGAAAAAAGAGTTACAGTAATCACTCTTTAGAGAGAGCCGATGATCAAAGTTTGGTTTACAACAATAAATTCTATAGAACAATAATAACCCACCCCCTGGGCTAGCAGTGTTGTCCCTTTTTATAGTGGCCAGGTAGAAATACCCAAGATACAGATATTCTTAAGGTATCGATCCCTCAGGATCAAAGGATCCTGAGGGATTCGCCCGTTATCCTCCAGTTATCTCTTCGTTCTCTTGCACTGATTTGGTATTTCTTCTCCCTTTTCCTGGCTTATGTGCTCTAATCTGGATTGCCTCGTTTGGATGTGGTTCCCTGTCAAATGGACATAAATCGGTTTTGCTTTGTCTTTTCCTTTGAGATGGAAATCTTCCGTTTTCTTCATTTTATGCATAAAAAGGTAATAATTAGTCAATTTAGGTTACTTACAAATCTCTTAAACTTTATCATAATCCTTTATCATATGCCTATTTCATAATGTAAATAAGTTATGAATTAAAGGAAAAGATAATGAAATAAGTGGTAATTAGATACCTTCTCTAATGCTCAACACACCCCCCTGCTTACCCTTTTTCATGCCCTGATGAAAACATTATAATTGATATGTAAGGCAGTTAGGGAATAGACTAGAGAAGGGTTCTCAGTCGGTGATCTACAACCATGATTCCTAGCTAAGAATTCAAAAATATGCCCTATCTGACTTCAGGAAATTCATATAAGGCTCTATATCCTAGTGCAGGATACCAAATGACTGGACTTCAGAACCTACAACCTAACCAAGATGGGCCTTCTCTCAAAATGAGGTCACCAAACGATACCCAAGTGGTCAGCAACTAGCTTAAAATTCTCATAATTGAATGGTTCTCTATTTTGGATATTCTGATTAGAAGTCTGATATTGGAATTTGGCTGCTGCTATGGCAAGGTCTTTGATGGTAAAGAAGTATTCTAACCCTTGTTGGGTGACTGCTCTGTGAATAGAACCCAATTTCTGGATCACACCCTGAGTTCTCATTAGGCTCCTATGTTTATTCCATAATTGCAATGGGTCTCTAGGTTCACCCTCACCCATAGATCTAATCCATTCTCTTGTCTTTGAAAGACATTGTAGGCTTTAAGCCACTTTATCTGATTAACACCAAAAGAAATAAATGCCTGAAGTTGGACATCTCCCACAAAAGGGCTAGGGTTCTGTTCTGTTTGTCCATATAACACAAGATTGTGCAAATAAAATTCACATAACACTTGCTAAACTTTCACCCCGTAATGCTTACAACAGTTTATGAAATCATCAATGGTTTTTATCTCTATAGGTACTCTTGCCTTGACAGCTTTAATTTTCAATTGTAAATATCTTCCCATAAAAAAAAAGCATAGTTTCTGGCAGGTGCCCTACACGCTGGAACAATAGTATATAGAGAACATAAGGTATCCATTTGATTTATGACTGTGTCTAGTCTATGGGTTACCTTTTTTACTCTTTCTTCTGCCTTTCGTCATCCTTCAAAGGCTTGGCTTTCCGATGCATTGATGTTCTTCAGCTGCTATTGTAACTTCTGGTATTTTTCTTGAGGAACAATTTCCTTCGTGAGTTTCTCTATTGTTTGTTGGGCTTGTGCCAAATATTTTCGCAGAGTTACTATCCTCGGGTCATTATCCAACATGACAATTTTATGCTGGAGATCTACTTGGACCTCCTTATTGCGACATCTAGAGAGGATAGTGCCTTTGTTTGGATTTCCTTATCATAGGCCTGTGCATTGTCCGTTTGTGCTTCTGCATTTGCAATTGCCAAATGTTGTTCCTTGCGATTCTAAATAACATGTTGGACTTGAGTCCTCTTGGTCCTTTTCTTATGGGGTTTTACCTGGGTGGTTGCACGCTTTGCCCCAGAGGTTCTGTTTGAGTTCTTCCCCAATTTCAAGACTCTTATTTGTTGTCAAAGTTGCTTAATTACGTTAAGCAATCTCTACTGTTCCTTTCACAATTTTCTAATTTCTTCTGTTTTCTTAGAATGAACAGTCGTTTGTTTTCTCGAGCCCGGACTTTGTAACTTAGGCACTGTACCTTCGTCTCAGCCAATTTCCATGTTCCCTTCTTGGAACACCTCCTCATTATTCTGTTGATCAGGTTTCTCAGGGGTAGAAACCCTAGTTTGTTCTGTTGTCCCTGGGCAACTTCTTCTACCTCTTCTTCATCATTAAATTCTTTAGGTGTATTTTGACTAGGAATAGATAGTTCCTCTTCCTCATCCTAGTCACTCTTCTCCCTAGATACACTCTTATCATGAGTAGAGTGATTCTCTTCTTCTTCCTCCTCGTCACACATTTCCTCGGATGCACTTTTATCATGAGTAGAGTGCTCTTGCGATTCTTCTTCAATATTGGGGTTGAGTGGGTTGTGACATTGGACATACTCACCCATATTGGCCAAAATTTGGGCCAATTCATCTTCATGCAGAGGGTCCTACAGTGGACTTTCACTGCACTGCTCTGTTTCTTCCACTTCTTCCTGACCTGATTGCTCCGTCTCCTCTTCCGATTCTTCTTCGTCATTTTCCTCCGATTCTTTTTCATTCTCCCCACCTTCTAGTTGTGGGGGTTTCTCATCTTCTGAGTCTTGTATTTCCATAGGTTGACTAATGTTTCGCTGGGAAGTTCCCAGCATTCCTCTCCTCCTTGCCAATCTAACAGACTGTCTTCATTTCAGTGGTCTACTCGATGTGCTAGCAATATGTTTTCATTTTGGGGCTGGCAAAGCCAGTCCCCTATCTATCGAGAAAATAAATTCTTCCCAACTACTCTGCTGTTGGGAAAGACTGTACTAACTATCAGTCGAATTAACCCATGGTGGCTTACTACTGACTCTACATGGCGAGACTTCCTCATGCTTCGGGCAACATCATGTAATAAAAAATTTAAAAACGCAGGCAAATTCACATCACATTTTTTCTTTAACACAATTAAAATTTTCAGATGGCGTGGTCTTACCACGTCCTTTTTTCCATCGCAAGTGATGTAGCTTTAGATAACTCTCGCCAATTCTGCCCACGGCTCACCCAGGGTTGCCGGCAGGACTCCTTTCCCTTTTACAGTAAGGTTTTTCCCTTCGTCTTAGAAGATGGTTATGGCATCTCGTAGTCTCACCTTTTTCAAAGTCCACACTGGTCCAGCGGCTAGCAGTCCCCAAACTTTAGCAATTATGTCATCTAGGACTGCTATCTGTCTCCCTCTCACCATGGAATAATTTTCTTGCAAGTTGTGCAGAAACTCAATTGCCACCATCTCGTTGGATTGCTATAGACGGTTAAGGTAAGCTATCCATCCTGCCCTTGCTAGGATTTCTCGTGTGGCGTCAGATACCATTAGCACCTGTGGCTCACTGCAAATTGATCTTCCTCCCATCTTATTCATGCTTAGCACACTGTAAAAACACAAAGACGATAATGGAACAGCAGGCTGTTTAAATTTTTAGCTCACTGTTAAGAAAACACAAAGAAGATGATGGAACAACAAGTTGTTCAAATTTCTAACTTATTGCTAATTTTTGCAGAGCAAAACATGGAAATGGCATCAGAACAGCAAGCCATGCATATTGGGAAACAAAATACCGTTAGGCTTGCTATTCTCGAGTCATAATTCCTCCGAATAATGAGCTGACACATATGCCAGCGAATTATGGAGATCACCCGCGACCCCCTATAATGTGATAGGCCGTCCTAGGCTGTCAAATGAAGGAGCAGCATTTTGAACTGCAATCGTACAAAGGAATAAAGGAACAACGTATAGATATATGGCATGTTTACGAAAATGAAAGGATTACCAAAATCGAGACATATGATAGAATCTCTAATAAATATGGAAATGTCGTGATATGATGTGAGAAGTGGAGGATAGGACAACTGATGTGAATAAAAGTTCTTATGCGATCATTATCGACTTTTACCATCATGATTGATTTGTAAATGATTTTCATGTATCAAAGGTTTGAGAGGGTTATATACATAATCTCATTTGAAATCACTATAAAGATATAAGAAGAAGGGTTTTATAATGACTATTGGTGTATAAGAAATACGACTTCAATGCCATCAACATAGCTTTGTTGCCCACAGGTGTCCATAACCTTGACAAAGTTTTTTATTTCACCCTTGGAACCATAATCCTTTGTGTATGCCTAGGAAAGTGTTGTGCAATGTCATTGTTAGCACGTAAATCTGCCTTAGGCTGAAGGAAGGCAAAAATTAGGGTAACCACAAACCACTCTCAGTCTGATAGCTAGCCCTACCAGAATAGGAGAGGGCTCTCTCTGAGTCACGCTTAGTGAATAGATAATCAAAAACGGTCTGAGATGACTTACAGTGAAATATTTGATCTTAGGCTAGTAAGTGAATAGGGATACAAGAAACCATTTCCGTGAATGACTGAGCTTTTGGGATGGTATGGGACCAATAGTCAGCAAAGAACAGAGAATTTAATACAAAGGCACAGATTATTCCGTGAGGCAAGGCAGGTAGAAAATGTAGCAATTTAGTTTGAGGTACGCGGAATGAATAGATTGCTGAAGAAATTGGAAAGGGCATAGTTACATGAATCCTTTTCGACAGAAGAATAACATTGAACATGAAATTTTCCCACAGGCAGAGCAATAAAATTGAATTCTACCTAATCTCACTCAAAAAATTTCACTGGAAATGAACATGAATTGAATTATGAAACATAACGAAATACATATGAAAACATAAGAGACACATTTGCTACACTCACAACCACAAGAATCACATGAAACCGAGCCGCTACCTTTCATTAATTCTCTGTCAAAATTACACAGTGAAGAAACAGAGTTTCTTTCCCACAGTCTCCCAGAAGTTACAAGCCAACCAACCCTTTGCAAATAGCTTGCATACAATATATAGAATGTGTAAGGAAGAGATAGAATGCCTAAGGGTTGGGGAGTTACTCGAATCATAGCAAAATGGATATGGAGAGCCAACCATCAGCTACAAGTGCATCGCTACAAACATGACATTTGGCTTGGGTGACCGTTTGCCTCCATTCGCCACTTGGATAGAAGCCAATTTGGAGAAAAAATACTTTAAATGCCACCTTTGGTGCCAAAAAACCGAAGTGTAGATGAGCGGGTCCACTTGGAGAAGTCGTGAACCGAAATTTCGCGAAACGGAAGAAAATTTGGTAATTTTTCCTCTGTGCGTCGTGCCATTTTCTCTGTGCACTGTGCTACTTTGGGGCCTATTTTGGGGCACTTTCAGGGTCAAAATGTGCCCAAGTGGGCTTGTTGGAAAGCCTATCCTGTCTACTTTCTAAACCCACTAGAATTTTTGAATTTGGTGCTAATTTTCCCCTCCAAATCTTCATTCTCCCAAGACTGCTTCCTGTGTGTCAAAAAAGGGGCAGAGAGGCCATTTTTGAGCCTTTTTTGGACCTTTTGGAGAGTCATATCTTGCCAAAATTTCTTTTCCGGGCACCAGTAGTTGCGATTTTCCATGCTAAATCCAAAAATACAAACCATTCCTCATTTGGAGCTCTATATTTTTAGCGTCGCGCCACTGGGAGAAAAACCCTGTGTTTTGCCCAAAAATTTGTCATGTGACCGAAAATTCCCCAAATTTATTGAATTTGGGTTGGAGGTTCTCTATGGGCTGTTATCATGGGCCAAGGAGGCCTCAGCCAAGATTCAAAGCCGATCTTTCTCTTTTGCCTCTTTTGCGTTTCTTGTTACTTTCATCAATTTCGCCTTCAAGATCCTTATTCGGGCCCTTGCACTCATATTTCCTGTCCTGTAATGATAAGCCATGTGTCTCAGCAAGGCAAGGTCCTGATCGGCCATGTCGAGCAGCCTCTCCAAGTGCATGTTCACGCTTTAGCTAGGATTCACGGTCATTGTTGATCTCTTGTTCCAAGGTAGTGAGCTCGATCCTCCTTTGTTGGGCAGCTTGTCGATTCTCACGGATGTTTTGTAGCTCCATGATCTCATGCTGGTCCTCAAGCTACTTGTTTCTCTGCTCCAAATACTTGATGATCCATTTGGCCCTCTCCACATTCAGTGACAAGTCTTGGATCTCCATGTTCTGCTCCTGAATAGTCATCCTAAGCCGGGCGCTCTCCACATCTGCATCATCATCCTGAATGAGGATGAAATCGGCATCTTTTTCACCTGATGGCCCCTCGTCATGCATGGGCTTCTTGTCCTTGTCCTGTACCTATGTTGTCGATGTAGGAAGCGAGGCCCCTTCCATCCCGGGTGGAGATAACACTCACTTTGCTGCTGCAAACAAGTGCCTACTGCCTCTCTGATAGGTGATGGATACTGGCATAGCAAGAGGGCATGCCTGCAATTCAGTGACGGTGTTTGGCTCATACCTTTGCCACTTCTCTGATGTCTCCTGGGAGCCTGTTCTCCTGAAGCTGTATCGCTGTGAGTTTCCACCTCATACTCTGATGAATGATGTGATGCCATGACTACTGTTTATAAACTGTATTTAGGCTACCCCTTTGATGATGGTGAAGCTGGGTGTTGTTTTGATAATCTGCCACCAAGGGGGACAATGAAACAAGGGAGTATTAGGAGGGGAGTAATAAAATGGGAATAGGAGTTATGGGGAGAAGTTTTTTTTAGGGATATGTAGGGGGTTTTGGGTATTTATTAGGGTAGGGTTTTGGAGTTTGACAAGGTAGGGTTTGGGGTTTGTATTGACCAAATAGTGGAGGGGATAAGGAGTATGAGTTTGGTAGTATTTTAGGGTAGCGAGAATAGGAAAAAATGGCATATGGGGGATGGTAAGGAAGGAAAATGGAACCTTGGCATCAACACCACATTTATACAACCCTAGCAACAATGGCTTTGGTGTTTTTAGGTGGTAGGTTTTAAGAGTTTTTGTGCAACCATAAGCCACCATAAACTATCATCATACTAACATAGAAATGGATGAAACACTGAGAGATTGACCCCACCTGGAAAATTCAAGGGATTGAAGGCAATTGGTTGCAAATTCTAAGCAAAATCAGCCTTGGCAGCTCTGTGTGTTGCGCCTTCCATGTGCACCGTGCCAGTGTAAATTTACACTGGAAATTTTCTCCCAGTGCGCCGCGCTCTCTATGTGCATCGTGACCTTTTCCAGGTGACTTTTGGAGGCCTTCCTAGCGTCCAAATTTGGTACAGCATATCTCGTTGGAAATTTCTTTGAGTCTACTTTCCAACCCAATTCGAATTTTTCAATTTGGAGTTCATTTGCCCTGTCAAAAATCAAATCTCCCAAGACTGGTCAAAATGTGCCAAATGGGGTTGCCTCACGGCAGAGTGCTGTTGCAGTCAACTTTTGAATGCCTTATTAAACTCCAAATTGAGCTCATGATAGCTCCTTGAAAATCTATTTGTTTCTAGTTATCATTTGACTCATCAAGCAAGTCATTTGACCAACCAAGCTAGGAGAAAACTTGATTTTCCCAAGGTCACTTCAGAGGTGCATCAATTCTCCCGAGGCGATTGTATTTTTGACATTTCTCCAAAAACATGACACCGTGTGTAAAAAGTGAAGGATTATTTTCTTATTTTTCCTATTTTGGACAAAAACCTCTCTCAGTTTTCAAAAATTCATCTTTTATTGCTCAGAAACATCATTTGAGTGAAACCTATCTCGATGTGTGGAACTAGAGATTTGTCGAAATGAAGAGAAATGAAGGGGATAAGCAGCTTCTAAATTCTTGGGAAAATTCTTGGAAGTAGGGAGGGATGTTATGAAGCAGGGGAATGTGGAATTTCAAAGATTGATTGAGGGGAAGGGGTCCAAAAAGGCAAAACACAGGTCCAATCCTAGAAAATTGCCAAGTTGTAGCAAGAAACTAGGGTTTGTGCGAAAATGAGGAATTTGGGGAATCTTAGTGATGGGAAGTGTTTGATAAGGTACTTTAAGGATAGGGGAAGGTGTATGAACATCAGGATACAAGTTTTGCCGATGATTAGACCATCCAAGAGAAATTGCCTTCAAAACCCTAGGAGAGGGAAATGATCGTAGCTAGGCGCAACTGAAGCATGAACAAGGTGTAAAATGACCCATTGAAACCTGGATGATGATGAAAACCCTCTGAATGATGGTAGACTCAGCTGAATAGTGACATAGACCGACATTTGGACAAATTTGAAAGGAGTGAAAGCAAACCCTAGACCTAATGCCTAGTGACCAAATTTTACTTGAAGACTCACTGAAATGATAAAATTTGACCCTGACACCTTAAAATCACTATGTAAGAGCATGTTTGATCACTGGAGGAAGGCTGCAAATACTGACACTAACATTGGCTCCAATGGGGGATGGTAGCTCCTTGGAGGTGCCAAGAACTGCAGATCTTTGGGTGAGCAGACAATGCCTTCGTCCATTGGGCTATGGAGTCCATTATTCCAACAAACCAACATGACTCAATTTATTGAGTGAAACTTGACTCAAACTGACTCAATGCGAACTGAAATGACTAAAAAACTTGACTCTATGCAAAAGGAAATGACTCATGACTGACTTAACCAAAACAAGAACTAACAAAACTTATTCAATGGCAGAAGTCCATCAAGATTCGAGGGTTTCAAATCATGATGAAAGCCAACTGCGTACTAATGCAATATGTACAATCATGTGTAATGTGTCTTCCAATGTAACCAATCAAGTAGATGCCTCCTTGATTGATTCTCCAGATCAGATCTTCTGGTCAACAACATATACTGGTAGCTGGGCCTCCAAAAACATAATTGACCATGATCTCCTTCATCACTGAATACTGCAATAATGACCTTCACTGCTGACTGTAACAGATTTTCCATTGGATCATGAAGAACATAAGGTCTTTCCCCTTGCTGAAGGAACAAGGTGTCGTTTTCTTATGATGCTGATCTCTTTTCATAAATAAGAGTAGGTTCCTGGTATTCAAACAATTCTGAACAAGTAGATGAGGAGATTTCCTCTTCAAAGAACATTTCAGAACATGAAACATATGAGGAAGAGTCTGAAAGGCAATCCTGAATGTTCTGCTCTTCGGTAGCCTGAATGTATTGTAGGTCACCTTCATATGATATGACAGCCAGATTGTATTTTCATCCATCAATCATGAGAAAAGAAACATCAAATGATTCTTGAAACCCAAGCATGACATTTATATCATCTACCAACAATTCATCCAAGGAACCTTTTTCACCTACTTGAACAAAATTCTCATCTTGCTGTTCATGAGCTGACTGGATTACCTCTTCATAAAGACTGTGTTCTGATGACATGAGAACATTTGGATCCAAAACTTTGTCTTATTCTATGGACAGATCCGAAATGACACTTTTTCTTTCATCACTTTCAGCCATATGGAATTCTTCAACCTGCTGATCTATAAATTTGTTCACCAGATTGTCATCCTTTTCGAAAGAGGAAGAAGTTTCAGCAACACTTCCTTGACCATGTGTGCACTGCAAATCCGCTTAAGCTTGAGCTGGAACATAACCATGCAAGAGTTGACCTATCTCATCTTCAGACAAAGGAGATAAGACCTTTTGTTTCCTTTTGCTCAAACAGTGATTGTCTTCATTGATGTCAAGTGAAGGTGTATATAAATATTCCTCATACTGCTGATCCATTTCATGTAATTCATGTTGACTGTCAAGATGCAAAATTTTTTCGTCTTCCACCGTACTACAATCTTGATCATACTGCAAATTTTCATGATCGTCTTTACGCTGCTGAAAGGGGTTTTCATCCAGGGCCTCCATGATCTCATCGTCCATAAAATTATCATCCTCATAGTATTTT
The DNA here is from genome assembly GCA_031772625.1 of Pinus tabuliformis. Classification (NCBI taxonomy): domain Eukaryota; kingdom Viridiplantae; phylum Streptophyta; class Pinopsida; order Pinales; family Pinaceae; genus Pinus; species Pinus tabuliformis. The sequence continues at coordinate 1,640,431,394 of CM062820.1, forward strand.
TCAAGGCTTTCAATAAAAGTAGAAGCATGTTTGCAATAGTCATGAACGATTTAGTGATGGATAAGAGTCTTTATATCTTTCAATTAACATGGCATGAAAATCCTTTAAACAGTAAATACAAGCAGGCAGCAAACTTTCATACCAAGATTGGGCTTCACCTTCTAGAGTGGCCATGAATATCTTCATTAAGCAATCTTTAGGAAAATCAACCTTCAACTTGCGAATATGCATGTGAAATCGAACTAGATGTAAAGAAGCATCCTTCTTACCATCATCTTTAAATGTAGGAAAATTCCTTGACCAATCTACTTTCAGAATCTTATTTGGAAAGCCTGGAATGTGATCTCGGCTCATGGGAGTGTATCTTCTTGCAACCCGATCCATCTCGAAAATCTCAAAGCTACTGACCTCTCTGTAGTGGAGTCACCATAAAGCGCTGATTGTTGGATTCTTCAGTGAATGGAGTCATCGGTGAATGATTTTAGCCGTCTTCTTATGTCTGATCGTTGTTCACCAAAAACCATCAGATCTGAGCTTGATAGATGTACTGGGGCAAAACACTCTTCAAGCAAACCATTTTCTTCCCCAGTGGAATCGCCACTATGTTAGCACCTAAATCTGCCTTAGGCTGAAGGAAGGAAAAAATTAGGGTAACCACAAACCACGCTCAGTCTGGTAGCTAGCCCTACCAGAACAGGAGAGGGCTCTCTCCAAGTCACGCTCAGTGAATAGATAATAAAAAACGGTCTGAGATGACTTACAGTGAAATATTTGATCTTAGACTAGTAAGTGAATAGGGATACAAGAAACCATTTTCATGAATGACCGAGCTTCTGGGATGGTATGGGACAAACAGTCAGCAAAGAACAGAGAATTTAATACAAAGGCACAGATTATTCCATGAGGCAAGGCAGGCAAAAAATGTAGCAATTTAGTTTGAGGTAATGCGGAATGAATAGATTGCTGAAGAAAGTGAAAAGGGCATAGTTACATGAATCTTTTTCAACAGAAGAAAAACACTGAACATGAAATTTTCCCACAGGCAAAGAAATAATATTGAATTCTACCTAATCTCACTCAGAAAATTTCACTGGAAATGGACATGAATTGAATTATGAAACATAACGAGATACATATGAAAACATAAGAGACACATTTGCTACACTCACAACCACAAGAATGTCATGAAACAGAGCCACTGCCTTTCATTAATTCTCTGTCAAAATTACACAGTGAACAAACAGAGTTTCTTTCCCACAGTCTCCCAGAAGTTACAAGCCAACCAACCCTTTGCAAATAGCTTGCATAAAATATATAGAATGTGTAAGGAAGAGATAGAATGCCCAAGGGTTGGGGAGTTACTTGAATCATTGCAAAATGGAGATGGAGAGCCAACCATCAGCTACAGGTGCAGCGCTACAAACATGACATTTGGCTTGGGTGACCGTTTTCCTTCCTTCGCCACTTGGATAGAAGCCAATCTGGAGAAAAAATACTTTAAATGCCACCTTTGGTGCCAAAAAACCGAAGTGTAGATGAGCGGGCCCACTTGGAGAAGTCACGAACCAAAATTTCGCGAAACGGAAGCAAATTTGGCAATTTTTCCTCTGTGCGCCGCGCCATTTTCTCTGTGCACCGCGCTACTTTGGGGCCTGTTTTTGGGCACTTCTAGGTGTCCAAAATGTGCCCAAGTTGGCTTGTTGGAAAGCATGTCCTATCTATTTTCTAACCCCACTACAATTTTTGAATTTGGTTCTCATTTGTCCCTCCAAATCTTCATTCTCCCAAGATAGCTTCCCGTGTGTCAAAAAAGCGGCAGAGAGGCCATTTTTGGGCGTTTTTTGACCTTTTGGAGACTCATATCTTGCCAAAATTTCTTGTCTGGGCACCAGTAGTCGTGATTTTCCATGCTGAATCCAAAAATTCAAACCATTCCTCATTTGGAGTTCTAGATTTTTAGCGTCGCGCCATAGGGAGAAAAACCCTGTGTTTTGCCCAAAAATTTGTCATGTGACCAAAAATTCCCAAAATTTCTTGAAATTTGGGCTAGAGGTTCTCTATGGGGTGTTATGATGGGCCAAGGAAGCCTCAGCCAAGATTTGAAGCCGATCTTTCTCTTTTGCCTCTTTTTCTTTTCTTGTTACTTTCCTCAATTTCGCCTTCAAGCTCCTTATCCGGGCCCTTGCACTCATATTTCGTGTCCTGTAATGATAAGCCATGTGTCTCAGCAAGGCAAGGTCTTGATTGGCCTTTTCCAGTAGCCTCTCCAAGTGCATGTTCACGCTCTATCCAGGACTCACGGTCATTGTTGATCTCTTGTTCCAAGGTAGTGAGCTCGATCCTCCTTTGTTGGGCAGCTTGTCAATTCTCACGGATGTTTTGCAGCTCCATGATCTCATGTTGGTCCTCAAGCTGCTTGTTTCTCTGCTCCAAATACTTGATGATCCATTTGGCCCTCTCCACATTGAGTGAAAAGTCTTGGATCTCTGTGTTCTGCTCCTGAATAGTCATCCTAAGTCAGGCACTCTCCACATCTGCATCATCATCCTGAATGAGGATGAAATCGGCCTCCTTTTCACCTGATGGCCCCTCGTCATGCATGGGCTTCTTGTCTTTGTCCTGTACCTATGTTGTCGATGTAGGAAGCGAGGCCCCTTCCACCCCGGGTGGAGATAACACTCGCTTTGCTGCTGCAAACAAGTACCTACTACCTCTCTGATAGGTGATGGACACTGGCATAGCAAGAGGACATGCTTGCAATTCAATGCGGGTGTTTGGCTCATCCCTAACATGTTTGCCACTTCTGTAATCTATCATGGGAGCCTGTTCTCCTGAAGTTGTATCACTGTGAGTTTCCACCTCATACTCTGATGAATGCTGTGATTCCATGACTGTTGTTTATAAACTGTATTTAGGCTGCCCCTTTGATGATGGTGAGGCTGGGTGTTGTTTTGATAATCTACCACCAAGGGGGACAATGAAACAAGGGAGTATTAGGAACGGATTAATGAAATGGGAATAGGAGTTATGGGGGGAAGTTTTTTTTAGGGATATGTAGGGGGTTTTGGGTATTTAGTAGGGTAGGGTTCTAGAGTGTGACAAGGTAGGGTTTGGGGTTTGTATTGACCAAATAGTGGAGGGGATAAGGAGTATGAGTTTGGTAGTATTTTAGGGTAGTGGGAATAGGAAAAAATGGCATAGGGGGGATGGTAAGGAAGGAAAATGGAACCTTGGCATCAACACCACACTTATACAACCCTAGCAACAATGGCTTTGGTGTTTTTAGGTGGTAGGGTTTAAGAGTTTTTGTGCAACCATAAGCCGCCATGAACTATCATCATACTAACATAAAAATGGATGAAACACTGATAGATTGACCCCACCTAGAAAATTCAAGGGATTGAAGGCAATTTTTTGCAAATTCTGAGCAAAATCAGCCTTGGCAGCTCTGTGCGCCGCACCAGTGTAAATTTACACTGGAAATTTTCTCCCTGTGCGCCGCGCTCTCTATGTGTGTCGTGCCCTTTTCCAGATGACATTTGGAGGCCTTCTCGATGTCCAAATTGGGTACAGGATAGTGCGTTGGAAAGGTATTTGAGTCTAATTTCCAACCCAACCATAATTTTTGAATTTGGAGTTTAGTTTCCCTATCAAAAATCAAATCTCCCAAGACGGGTCAAAATGTGCCAAATGGGGCTGCCTCAAGGCAGAGTGCTGTTGCAGTCAACTTTTGAATGCCTTCCTCAACTCCAAATTGAGCTCATGATAGCTCATTAAAAATATATTTGTGTCTAGTTATCATTTGACTCATCAGATAAGTCATTTGACCAACCAATCTAGGAGAAAACTTAATGTTCCCAAGGTCATATTAGAGGTGCATCAATTCTCCTGAGGCGATTGTATTTTTGACATTTCTCCAAAACCATGACACCTATATAAAATGTGAAGGAGTTGTTTCTTATTTGGCCTGTTTTGGACAAAAACCTCTCTCAGTTTTCAAAAATTCATCTTTTATTGCTCCAAAACATCATTTGAGTGAAACCTATCCCGATGTGTGGAACAAGGGATTTGTCGAAATGAAGCGAAATGAAGGGGATACGCGGCTTCTAAATTCTTGGGAAAATTATTGGAAGTAGGGAGGGATGTTAAGAAGTAGGGGAAAGTGGAATTTCAAAGATTGAGTGAGCGGAAGGGGTTCAAAAAGGCAAAACACAGGTCCAATCCTAGAAAATTGCCAGGTTGTAGCAAGAAACTAGGGTTTGCGTGAAAATGAGGAATTTGGGGGATCTCAGTGATGGGAAGTGTTTGATAAGGTACTTTAAGGATAGGGGAAGGTGTATGAACATCAGGATACAAGTTTTTCCGATGATTAGACCATCCAAGAGAAATTGCCTTCAAAACCCTAGGAGAGGGAAATGACCGTAGCTAGGCACAACTGAAGCATGAAAAAGGTGTAAAATGACCCATTGAAACCTGGATGATGATGAAAACCCTCTGAATGATGGTAGAAACAGCTGAATAGTGACATAGACCAACATTTGGACAACTTTGAAAGGAGTGAAAGCAAACCCTAGACCTAATGCCTAGTGACCAAATTTTACTTGAAGACTCACTGAAATGATAAAATTTGACCTTGACACCTTAAAATCACTTTGTAAGAGCATGTTTGATCACTGGAGGAAGGCTGCAAAGACTGACACTAACAGTCAGAATGGAGGCCATTGTGCTGGCTTGGTAACTAGATGAATCACAATGCCATTCACCAAGAAGGAGTGAAATGTGGGCAGGCTGGCTCATGATGAGACCTCCTGTTCCAAGGACTTTTGTATTTTTCTGATGTGCCTCTTGGATCATATCCCTGGTGTGGTGGCCATAGTGGGAATGCCACTTCACTTTCTTCCTTATGATCATGGTAGGCTAGCTCTTGATGAGACCCCCTATCCTTCATCTGGCAAATCATGTTGTTAATCATATAGATATACATTTTTTCTTTTCCTTTTTTCTTATTTATATAGCACTTTTCCTATTTATATACAAAGGGTGGCTCAACACTCCTTCAGAGTAGGGATGGTGGAAGAAGTCTGAACATCTCAATAGAGAAAAAAAATATGCCCTTATTCTTATTCAACAATAATGATCAACGAGAATTATGAGGATTTAGAAAGAACCATCATGATAAAAAATAATCATCATATTGATATTAGTGAAATAATGACATCAAGGTGATACAAATAGTTGTGTCATTTCCTCTTTTCTCTTATCAATTCAAAGCAATTTCTTTTAAAGATAACGATTTTTATTCGATTTGCTAATTTCAGTATCCTCTAGTTTTTGTATTCTTGCATAAATGTATAGTTGTGCCTTAAATGACCATCACTCACAAAAATCCTCTAAATGGTAAAACATATATACACACAAAAAAGAAGAAAAATACACTCCAAAAGTGTTGTTCTCAAGATGGAACAGCTGTTGTTTCTATAGAGGGACAACTAAAGAATATTTACACACAAAAACTGCAAGCAAAAAGGAGAAAAAAACAAACTCGAAGCTGTTGTTCCTTGGGAGGAATAGTAGCTGTTCCCTAATCAGAACAGCAAAATAAAACAAGCGCAAACAAAAGATGCGGAAATGTTGTTCCTTTGGAAAGGAACAAAAAAAATTTAAAGTGTCGTTCCTTTGGAAAGGAACAACATAAAAACGAAAGCGTCGTTCCTTTGGAAAGGAACAACAGAAAACGAAAGTGTTGTTCCTCTAAAAAGGAACAACAAAAATGCGGATGTGATGTTCCTTCGAAAATGAACAACAAAAAGGTGGAAATGTTGTTCTTTTGGAAAGGAACAACAAAACGTGAAAGTGTTGTTCCTTCGGAAAGGAACAATAACAGACAGAAATGTTGTTCCTTTGGAAAGGAACAGTAAAATGAAAAAGGTGTTGTTCCTTCAGAAAGGAACAACAAATGGCGAAAATGATGTTCCTTTGGAAAGGAACAATAAAATGAAGAAGTGTTGTTCCATCGAAAAGGAACAGCAAAATGGTGGAAATGTTGTTCCTTTGGAAAGGAACAACAAAATGAAAAAGTGTTGTTCCTTCAAAAAGGAATAGCAAGGCGGTGAAAATGTTGTTCCTTCCGAAAGGAACAAAAAAATGCAACAATGTTGTTCCTTCGAAAAGGAACAGCAAGGTGGTGAAAATGTTGTTCCTTCGAAAAGGAACAACAGAGTAAAAAAAATTGAAGAAATGCAAAAATATGTACAGAAAGTAATTTACACAAACAGAACACAAAAATTTATGTACAAAATTTTGAAAGCAATCAAATTACTTAGTGAGCCAAAGGTGAGGAAGAGTTTTCTTCCTCAGCTAGAACGTGCATGTCAGAGTCTTCCCGAAGTTGCTGATAAAAGGATTCTCGAGTAAGTGGTTTGTGGTATAGTAGAACTCGGTGACCATTTGCTTTAAAGGTATGTCCAGATCCATCAATGGTGGTTAAAGTAATGGTGCCATTATGATGCACTTTCTGGATTTCATATGGTCCTAGCCAGCGAGTTTGAAGTTTCCCCAGAAAATCTTGAAACCTGGAATCATATAGGAGTGCCCAATCTCCTTCGTGGAAGACCTTCTTTTTGATACGGGCATCATTCCATTTTTCTCTCTGTTGTTGGATTAATGCATTATGTTGAAGAGCGGAGAGCCTGATTTCATCTAGCTCATTGATTTGTTGTAGTCTATTAATCTGGGCCTCATTTAAATCTAGACTAACTTCTTGTGTTGTTCTCAACGTTTGTATTTTGAACTCTATTGGAAAGATGGGTTCCGTTCAAAATACTAGCTGATATGGTGAATAACCGGTGGTGTTTCTCCACATTGCTCTGTATGCCCAAAAGGCTTCAGGAAATCTTGTAGCCCAATCACGTCTATGTGACGTAATGGTTTTTGTTAATATTGCTTCTATTACCTTATTCGTGCTCTCTACTTGGCCATTTTCCTGTGGGTGGTATGGCGTGGTAATCTTGTGCTGAATATGATAGTTTTTTAATGTCGCAACAATTTTATTACCAACAAATTGTGGTCCTCCGTCCATGATTATGTCTCTTGGGAGGCCATATCGCACAAATGTATGGAATAGGAAATGAATGAAGGAATCCTCTGTAGCTCTTGGAAGTGCCTCTGCTTCAACCCATTTGGTCACGTATTCTGTTGCTACCAAAATATATGTTTTTTGGTTTGATGATGGGTTGATCAGACCAACAAAATCGAGTGCCCAATGCTCAAATGGTTTGATTACTAGCTGTGGGTTAAAAGGCATTTCGTCGGACTGTTCAGGGAATCTTGCTCTTTGGCAACTACCACAAGCTTGAACAAATTTCTTCTCATCTTTGAAGATTGTGGGCCAGTAATACCTTGTTTGCAGAACTTTGTGGCCAGTTCCTCGATCTGCAAAATGTCCGCCACAGGGTCTATCATGAAAAGATTTCAGAATGTCACAAATTTCATCTTCGCGGATGCACCTTCTAATGTGCATATCTGCCCCTGTATGGAATAGGTAGCCCCAAATCCAAGAAAATTGGGTACTACGCTGGATGATCTATTTTCGTTCATTGAGGGTCAAATGCTTTGGTAATTTGTCTACTACTAAATAATTTGCAACATCAGCATAACAAGGTGTTTTGACAGTAACAACTAATAAATGTTCATCTAGAAATTGATCTTCGACTGTTGTTGTGTCTACTGGCTTTGGCATTCGTGAGAGAAAGTTAGCTATAGGATTCTCTTTCCCAGGTCGATCTTTTATTGTGATGTCGACTTCCTGTAATAAAATCAACCATCTTGTTACTCTACCATTTGTAATTGGCTTATTTGCTAAATATTTGATGGTAGAGTGATCTGTATATAAAACAACAGGATATTCAGTGATATAATGCCTAAATTTATCTACAGCATGTATTACAGCTAAAAATTCTTTTTCAGTAACAATATAGTTTAGCTCAAAAAGAGACAAATTCTTGCTAATATAATAGATTGCATATGGGTTTTTGTCTTCTTCCTGCCCAAGGACTGTTCCAATAGCTGTGTCCGAGCATCTGATGAAATTTGAAATGGCAGATCCCAATTTGGGCCTCTGAGCATTGGGGCTATTAACACAAGATTTTTTAGATCCTCAAAAGCACGATCACATTTATCTGTCCAAACAAAATAAACATTCCCTGTTAGTGTGTATAGAGGTGCATCTATTTGAGAAAAATGTTCTATAAATCTCCTATAATAACCATAAAAGCCAAGAAAACTGCATACTTATGTCTGTGTGGTAGGAGTAGGTATTAACAAAATTATTTGAATTTTGGCCGGATCTACCTGTATTCCAGCTGATGAGATATAATGACCTAAAATGAGTCCTTCAGTCATCATCATATAGCATTTTTCATGGCTCAAACAGAGCCTGGTGGTGATACATCATTACAACACCTTTTCTAATTTGTCTAGTGCTGGGTCTAAATCATCTCCGTATGGTCTGAAATCATCCATGTATACTTTGAGCCCTTCATTTATTAAATATGAAAATATGCTAAGGATAGCCCTTTGAAATGTAGCAATGGAATTGCATAGGCCAAAGGGTAAAACTCTATAGGCAAACGTTCCCCAAGGACAGGTAAAAGTAGTTTTGTCCTGGTCTTCAGGGGCAATCTGAATCTGATTGTACCCACTGAAGCCATCCCAGAAAGAAAAGAATTTCTTTCCTACTAATGTATCTAATACCTGGTCAATGAATGGAAGGGGAGAGTGGTCTTTTTGGGTTGCTTTGTTTAATTCTATATAATCTACACAAATCCTCCACTTTCCATTCTTCTTTGGCACCACTACTAGCGGAGAGACCCATTTGCTATCGGAGATTAGATAAATAAAATTTACATCTAAAAGTTTTTGTAGTTTGCTTTCACAATGTCTTTTAGATGAGGGTTAAGTCTTCTTTGGGGTTGGTGAACAGGTCTTGCATCTTTTTCTGTATTAATGTGGTGTGTACATAGCTGGGGATCGATTCCCTTCATGTCCGAATAATCCCATGCAAAAGCTTCCTTGTATTTTCTCAGTAGTTGGATCAGCTTCTCTTCTTGTTCATGAGTCAGGTTGTTATTGATGTTTAAAGTTTCTCCCAGCTTAATCTCTATAGTTTGGTTATTTGAAACAGAGGTAGTTGGTATTGTTTGATCATGAGTGTCTTTGAGAGGATCTTCTTCTAGTTCATTGTCAAATGTTGCCTCTATCATGTGACATTGTATATGGGATTTGGACTCAGCTTAGTTAATAAAGTTATCAATAACATCATCCTTTGTTTGATCTTTGAAATCGAGGGCATATTCTATAGTTAATGGGGATCTAATGTTTTTGGTAAGGTATGATACAGAATGTTTGTTAGTTTTTTTATTGTTACACTTGGCTGGGTTGGAGGGTATAGGGCTAGATTCTTGATGGTACTTCCTCTAGTTATGGTCATACTGCCTTGTCGGCAGCCAATATAAGCATCAGCGGTTGGAAGCCAAGGTCTGCCTAAAATTAGTGGATGTCCATCGAGTTGGTTTTTAGGGTTTATTATTAGAAAGTCAGCAGGATATTCCTAGGAATCAACAGATACCATGACATCATCTAGTGTACCTTCTGGCCTAACCACTTATCGATCAGCCAGTTCTAATAAGGTAGAGGTTGGTTCTATTGATGTAATGCCTAGCTTTTGACAAGTGGTGGTTGTTAAAATATTAATTGCAGCCCCTAAATCAACTAAGGCATTTGAAAAGGTTTGTCCAATGATTTGCACTGTCACTATTGGATTTTCTGGGTCTTCATATTTGACAGGTGCTTCTCTTCTTGATAATAGGTCGGATAGGATGACAACTACTTGGACTGTTGGGTTATTTTTTATTCTCCTCCTTAGTTTTTTTATACATAGCTCTTTGATGGTCTTTGCATATATCGGGATATCTTGGATAGCTTGGAGGAGTGGGATTTTTATGTACAAATTCTTTAGTTCTCTGAGAATATCAAAGTCAGGATGCTCTATAAGACACAGTATGATTAATCGTTCTAGGAATGGGGGAGAAGATGTGGTTGCTTGGTTATGAATCTATTTTTTGACCACCTCTTCATCTTGTAATGGTTGTTCTATGGGTAACTAACTTTCAACTTGAACAGTTTTTCTCCCTCGGTTTCTATAATGCACCTAGACCATAATTAAAGGTCATTGCACTTCCTTAGATCGGTTTCTAGTTCTGGTGTTTCAATTATTTGAATAGATTGCACCAGTCTGTTATTTGGGTTCAGGTTGGGTTGGGTTGGGAGTTGCGGTCTTAAGTTGGTCTAGGGGTTTTGTTGTAGTGTTGGCAGTGCAGGTTGAGAGAGTGGAATGGTTCCTACTAGCTGATTCATCGGTATTTGCCAGTTTGTCCGCCAGGCTTGATTTTGTGAAGTGGGATGAGACCATTGTGTTGGATATGAATTGTTTTGCCAATATGGTGGGGCGTAGGGAAAATTTGGCCAATTAGATTGGCTTGCCTGATTTGGCCATGGTGATGATGAAGGAAATGGTTGTTGTGACCAATTTGAGAAGGGAGGTTGATTTTGCCACATTGTATTATATTATCGAGCATGATATTTTGAAGGCTAGAAAGAAGAAGTTGGATCGGGAAACATACCTGATTGTCGCGGCTGCCGTTGATGGCGCTGGTTAAGTAGGTACATCGGTTCTGGTTCTTCTTCTGCTTCTTCGTATACTGCTTTCAAACTAGGAAGTGAGGGGTAGCTTTCCGTAGAGTGGTCGTTTGTACAAATAGCGCAAACCTGAACTACATCTAATGGGCACTCTTTGTGGTTGTGGTTCTTTCTGCATCTGGGACAGAATATTTCCAGATTCTGCTCTGCCGCTGCTTGTTTATGTTTTTCTTGCATAATATCAAGTTGCGTTGTCAGAGTCGCCAATATATCAGTTTTGAAATTTTATAATAAATTTCCAATTTCTGTGCGAGTTACTCCTCCAGAGATCTTGTTGTCCCTTGTAAACATGTCATGCTCTGCTAGTTTTAGCCTTATGCTGCCTCATGAACTCCTGATACATAAATCAATGATGTTAGCAAAATCTTCTTGATAGATGTCTCCTTTTCCCATAATATTTAGTGTTTCAATCCATTGTTCCTTCATACCTTTAATTAATATTGTTTTTAATACATTGTCAGGTAAGGGTAATGACGCATAAGAAGATCTTTGAAGATTATATTGAAAACGTTCAACATATTCTTCTAGTGTTTCATTAGGTCTAGCTACCATCTGAAATATTTCATCCTCTAACTCTTTGGACCTACAATAATCCTGATATTTCTTCAGGAAAGCACCTTTCATCTGATCCCAGTCATTTATAACACCTCCACCTAACCCCATAAACCATCGTAAAGCAGCTCCTTTTAATGTAGAAGGAAATAGTTTCAGCTTTTTGGGATCAGTGGTGTAGTCATATCCCCTACACAGCACATCGAATTCAAAAACAATTGCATCTGGGTCCTCTAATGTTAGGCCATGAAATGTGGGGATATGCTGGATAGGAATTGCCTTCATAGATGCGTTGATTGCAGTATCTACAATAGGATATTGCAGTGTGGAAGTTTGGGGGTTTGCTGGTGTTATCACAAAATCAGGTACTAAGGGCTGCCACTTAGCAAGATCTTATGTAACTATTTCAAACCAGGCTTTAGACTAAGGCTTAGCCTCCTTAGTCAGAGAGGGCTCTCTCAAACAAACTATTGATTATGATTAACACTAAGAGGGCTAACTCTTGAAATGAAAACTTAATAAACATGCTGGTTGGACAGACAACATAAGATTTCTTCCATTGGGCTCATGGAGTCAAACACCATTTCAGTAAACCATAAAACTACTCATTCATGGAAGTCAGGGCATGTAATGTTTAAACACTCAAAACATTTCTCAAATGAACCTCAACTCATAAATACACACAGGAAGTCTGAGCAGCTAGGTGAATTCAGAGTGATTGTGTATCTATAAAGCTGTAAAACATAAAGGGTAAGACAAAGCCACATACATCTTGAGCATCTGAACAAAGTATGAATCCTGAGAAGAAAAAAGTAGTCTTTTATATTACTGTAACAAGTCTTTACATAAGCCAATATAAACTCTGTTTTTTCAAAAACATCCAACCCTCATTACATCCAAGTCTGATCCATATATAGGAATACATGCTTAACCACCTCGAGCTTCCTCCTCCAGCATGAGGGGAGCATCGAAGGCTGCTATTAACTATCCCTATCTACTGTTTAACTAATTTATTAATTACATAAGTGCTGAACTGTAATTACAAAAAATCCTACTTAATTCAAAACTCAAATCTGTCCTCCTCGTAGCATGATGACTTTCTGATCCTTGACACCTGTATATTTTCTGTTTTGGCCGAGATATGTTGGAGGAGAATACACTAAACGAGCTGGCTTTGGATTCTAGTTGCGCAGATGGCTCATTAATTAACCAAGAGAAGTGCTCTGTTTTTACGGTCCCTGTCTCCCATCATTCTTCATCACTTAAAGAACATGTCCCCTGCTCTCTAATTCTTCATAAACAACGCATATCACCATACTCTCCAATGAGCTGGAAGCCTTGTGAGCTGAACAAGTGTACAAACAAAAATCTTCGATAACCTTAACAGGAACCCTAACAATTCGGTCATAAAGTACCTTTAACGAGACTTGAGCTAGAAAAGAAATATTTCACCTTTTCCAAAATGCACATCTGTCATTCTCTGAATAGCTAGGAGAGTCTTTTAAGGTTTCCCTTATGTCCTTGAGGCTTTTCCTTCAAAAATTTGCTGACCTCATCATTAAACTCCTTGTTTTTCTTATAAAACAGCACCTACAGCAGTTTCGTAGCGCGCTACGAAACTGCTGTTTTTGCTAAAACAGAATGCATTTGCACTAAAGATTCCTTTGCTTGAACTTTTGACTTTTCAAACTTCCTCTATAGGTGTCAAAGACTTAGATGACTTCAAAATAGTGGAACTCAAACAAAATTGACCAAAACTGAAAATATCACCTTTTCCTCAAATCAATGAGCTAGCTGACCTAGTCGTATCTTCAAATTTGAAATCTCCTTCTTTAAAGCTTTGTTTTTAGCTCTCAGGGTCAGGTTCATTTTTCTGAGGAGTTTAGCTTGCTTGAGGGCTGGGACCGTCCAGGTATATACATCAGCCACGGAATCTGTCTGACCCACTAGGTTTTTGCTGCCCTTTAACACAGCTCTTTTATAGTTGGCATACCTAACTGCACGCTCCTTAATCACATTTTTGGCTTTGACAATTTCTTCTTTGGTTGCTCCCACCTGATCTTTTATGGCTATTTCCACTTGACTCTTTATGGCAATCACATTTCCTCCTTCGGTGATGATGACCTTCTTATTCTTGTCTTTATGTTTGACTGCCTCCACTGTTTTTGTCAATACTTCAATTACCTCTGTTCTGGGTGACTTTACAGCTTTCTTTGCTTTATGCACTTTCTCCTTTATAGCTTCTTCTCCTTTATGCACTTTCTCAGCCTCTTTAATTTGTTTCCTTGTAACTGGCCTTCTTAGCTTGAACGTAAACTCCTCACTAGGCTCATCAAACCTTAATCTTTTCGAAGCTTTTGATTTCTTAGTGCTCTCGGGAGAAGATTGGGTCAAATCAATATGCATGGGTTCAAGATGCACTGGTTCTTCCTGCTCAAATTCAATAGCCTCAAGTAGGTCACTTAGGCTGGCCTTTGAAATTGGACTTTCTTCCACAGCTACTGATTTACCTTTCTCCTTGCTTAGTTGACCCCTAATTTTAACTCTTGATGCTTTTTCAGATTCAGCTGATCCATGAACATCCTTCTTTTGCTTGAATTTTTCCTTTGATGATGACTATGGTGGCTGAGGTGGCTCTTTAATAACCAAGGCTTTGACTGGTTTGTTCAACTGAGATTTAACCTTCTTTTTCTACCTAGCTTCCTTTCTAAGCTCAGCAATAGTAGGTTCCTCCATTAATTCTTCTCTTCCTCTAAGTGGCTGTGGGGTGAGGCCTGTCTTACTCTGGAAACCGGCCACATAGATGAAAGAATCCCAATCCCTACCAATCTTCTGCAAACCATCCATCACTAACAGTTTAACTAGGCCATGATGAAACAGTGATGACTCACAATCATCCTTCCTCAATTGAATTTTATCACACATCTTACTGAGGCTTCGAAACAAGTAAAATGGGAGATCTATAGATGCTTTACCCGTGAAATGCAGCAACAACTTGAAATGATATGAATAAACTTTGTTATATCTGCCCTCACAAGTTAAATATTTTTGAATACAAGTAAGAAGCATAGCATAACTCTCCTTAACATAACTTCTAGGTACAGCCTTGGTTAAATCTTCATTCACATAGGCTTCCTTCAAGAATACTTTACAGGGGCTCATATCAAATTTGAAATTTTTGAACCACTCCTGCCCTCCTCTAGGAATCTCAGTTACCCTAGCAATAGCCTCTGGAGATACTGGGAATTCTAACATAGATACCTTGGAACTTAAGCCTGTAAAATTCAAGGCAAATTCTTTTGTTACCTGAGTGTGTCCTCCCTTCAGCTTTTCACAAAAACTCCAGCAGCCAGCGTCTTTGAAGGCCTTTTTAACACCTTCCTCCCTTAATGTCAAGTCCAATCCTTCGGGCTCTGCCCTTTGACACCTTCCGGACCGATGCTCCTTCTTCTCCATTACACCTTGAAAACTTTTGCACAGAGAAACACCGGCAGCTTCAACTCGAAAAGAAAATTCAAACTTTAGAACACAGGCTCGCTTGCAATGCAGCTCTCTTGAAGAAGAAACTCGGGCTCGTTTCAATTCAAATATCTTAACATATAAGCTGGCCACTTCATGTAATAATAACAGAACATCATGACACAACCATGTATGACAAAAACATTTGAATGAACTTAATGTGTATGACTATGAACCTATTGGTGGAATGATATCTCGTAAGTGCTTGGAAGGTACACTAACTGACAACAACCGACCGGACACAATGACTCATCCCCGGACATGACATTTCGAAGATCTGCGCTGCAAAATCCCCGAATCCGCGATTTCGTAGCGCAGACAGTTATAACTTAGCGACATGTGCTGCGAAATGGCTGGCGCTACGAAAAGGCTAAAACATTATTGTGCTTCAAAATTAGCCAATCAAACTGCGCTACGAAACTCCGAAAAGGACAAATGACATATACGAGATAAGACACATCTTAATCAATCATAATGGAGGATGATTAACGGTTTTGAAAATGATTCTCATTGACATCATTGAAAAACATGACCCCCTAAGTAGTTAATATAGGATAACAACCATTTGACATCCATTTTTAACAATGAAATTTTGGACTCAACTTATATACATGTGACTGCAGTTCTCAGTGATAACAGCTGGTTCTAGGCCATTTGGTCAAATATGTGCTAATAACCTTCTGGGATTTCTAGGAGGGCATTCCTAGGTTGGTTGGATGGAGCAGGGATGGCCTTAATAGGAATGGCCTTAACATCACTTCCTTTGTCTGGGATGATGAGAGTTCCTACTATATGGGGGGATTTTAGCTCTTGAGGTTCTTCGTTCTGGATGATTTTTGCAGCACTTCCCTTATCTGGGCTGCTTAATGGCTGAATTATTTCAAGAGATCTTGGTTCTTTAGCTTCCCATGTTTGTCCTCTCCCTTAACAAATATTACTAAGGTTCCATTCTTGCAATGATTTTGGGATAGAATTCTCAATTTCTTGAAAATATTGCTCCTTAATTTGGCTGTGCACCTCAGCAAAGGCTACAGATGGTGATCCTGTGGCCTGAAGGGAACTAGTAGGTTGTCTAGAAGCAACTTTTCTAGGTCCTACTGAAGGCTGAGATTCTTATTTTTTAAGGATTTCGTCTATAAAGGTCGATCGGCCAAGGGTCACCGGCTCCTTAGCTTTATCAGGCTTGGGTAGTAGTTTAAGATTCTTTTCAGGATTTTTCTTCTTAGCCATCCATACAAATCAAATGTTGATTTCTACCCAAAATGAAAACAAATCTGCAGGAAAGCGGGTAGGGGAGCAGGGTTGTTACATGCTCCGTACGCAGGTTCTTACCTTCCGTTTTTAAAACCCAATTCTCTCCTAGCAAGTACTTACACTACTCTCAAAAGAAACAAATGGCTACACTCTTCCCCAGAAATGGCACCAAAATGTCGAGCAGTAAACAAGGTCTTTTTCACCTCTATTTACCCTACATTAATTATCAATCCAGGTACGATTTGTTCTCTCAAATAGTGTACTCAGTCTGAGGCAGTCACTTGTCAAGAGTAATGCTAGTAGTATAATGTTTTTACAAGAGTAAATAAATGCTGGAAACAAACTCTAAATGTAATGGAAAGAAATGGAAATGCTTTGTAACTAAATCATTCATTTGAGAAACTATGGCACTTCATCAGTCAAGGGTGCAGTAATGATAACTCTTCCTTTATACACTGAGGCAATTGAAAAGCAATCAAAGAGAAGATCTTCAATCTGGGAACTGGAAAGCAATAGTCAATGTTCACTACAGTTTCAGATCGTTTTGTTCGCACCAAAACAGTTACTTGAAATGATAATTCAATTAATAGGAAAGGGAACAACAACTAATCTACTTGAAAAGATTGAACAACAAGGCTTTACAACAGCAATAGTAATCTAAAGGAATTAAGCAACAATTGTTAACTCAGAAATGATTTGAACAACAAACCAAAAATGGAACAACAAACTAAAATAAGTCTTACGAAATATTGAACAGCAACTTGAATCAAATGTAAATGCACAACAAACTAAATCAAATATTAACACTCAACGAATCTACAATGATAGAAGCAGTAGTCTGAGTTTCGACATAACAAATATTAATCACGGTTATGAAGAAATTGAAATTGTGGTTACAATGGAATGACAATCCAAATGAACAGCAATCACACTTAGAGGTAAACCGTAGCTAAATAGACAATAATACCGATCTACAAATACATAGCACTATTACTCTGTAAATGAACAGTAATGTTAATCTATAAAGGAACAACAATGTTACACAGTAATGCCAATCTATAAGGGAACAACAATGTGATACAATTTTAGAATGAATAGCATAGCATTCCAGTTGTAGAAGATAACCTTATTATTCAAATATGAATGAAATATAATAGAGCCAGAACATGAAATAATAAGGAACAACAGATTACTACATGAAGCGAATAAAAGAAATCAAACCACACATGACTTGGAATTGGAAAATAATGGTACAGAAAGCAAGTGATGCACTAGGGTTGGGCCCTTAGCCTCCAGGGACGCACTGCTACGATTACTCCAGAATCAAAGACGGAATAGCAACAAAATTTATATATTAATCATGAAAACAGAGTTACAGTAATCACTCTTAAGAGAGATTCGATGATCAAAGTTTGGTTTACAACAGTAAATTCTATAAAACAATAATAACGTGCCCGCTAGGCTAGCAGTGCTATCCCTTTCTATAGCAGCCAGGCAGAAATACCAAAGATACAGATATTCTTAAGGTATCGATCCCTCAGGATCAAAGGATCCTGAGGGATTCGCCATATCGTTATCCTCCAGTTATCTCTTCATTCTCTTGTGCTGATTTGGTATTTCTTCTCCCTTTTCGTGGCTTATGCGCTCCGATATGGATTACATAGTTTGGATGTGGTTCCCTGTTAAAAGGATAGCAATCAATTTTGCTTTGTCTTTTCCTTTGAGATGGCGATCTTACGTTTTCTTCATTTTCTGCATAAAAATGTAATAATTAGTCAATTTAGGTTACTTACAAATCTCTTAGACTTTATCATAATCCTTTATCATATGCCTATTTCATAATGTAAAGAAGTTATGAATTAAAGGAAAAGATAACGAAATAAGTGGTAATTACATACCTTCTCTAATGCTCAACAAGCATAATCTATTACGATGAAGGGGAGTGTGGTCCACTTCTATTCCAGATCCTTCCGTGCCCTGATATACACATTGTGCATATCTGATTTAAAGTCTACAAAGCTCCTCAGGCTATCGTATATCGAGGGGGATAGGCATGGTCGTTTTTTGATCCATAGTCGTATGCTCACCTCCATCATTACCCAGAAGATCTTGGTTTCTCGGATGTGTGTGGCATCCTTCGTTGCCCATAGCGATGCGTATTTTGCTGCCTCTGGCTAGTCCTGGTCAAGGGGAAGAAACTGACTATCCTCAAGCAATTCTCCTATAACCAACAGGATGGATAAGAGAAACCACGCGTAGTGGAATGTCTTACCCTGCTCTTGGGCCTCCCTGCAGTTCGTCAGGAACTCCTAGTAGAGGAACTGCAACCAGTTGAATTGTACCCCTTATACGCATTTCTCAGCCAACACGATGACTGTTGCTGGTACCTCATTGCCACGGAATTTTCTCATCACCTTTCCTGCCAACAACTGGGTAGCAATGCGAACCCATTTTTCCTGAATGCTAGTAATAATGTAACCCCTCTACTTTTTCTCCAACTTATATTTCTTTTTCATGGCCTCCACAATCACCATATCTCCACTTGTACTTGCTATTTCCGTGGGGTCCCTTCCTATATAGGGAAGTCAAGAAATCCTATGAATGAGCTCCGTCATGATGGGAATGGGCTCCTCCAGCCACAAGTACCCATTGTGCACTAGGAAAAGCAGTTACTTGATGATAAATATCGTGACTAGGGCCCGATGAAAGTGTGGAATCGATAGGAGGTTGAGTAGCCTAGCTTCCTCCACCCCATGCAGCCATTTCTGTGGCTACAGTGTTTTAACTGCCCCCTCTGTGCTTTGTTTCATCAGTTGGCTAGTTTCCAAATGAGGGAAATTCTCGCTATCCACGAGGTCCCAATCTTCAAACTTCATAGTGGGTACGCAGCCCAGAGCCAAACCTTCGAACAGAACTCCCGCGGGGAGGAACAGGGTGTTGAGTGTGGTTTTAATGACTCCAAATTTTTAGGTACCTTTACCCTCCCTTTCCGTAGAGGAACATACTTGGGCAGCTTTGCTGTGGCACATACTGGCTGGATGTATTCTTCCATCTCTTCCTCTGGTTCTATCTCTTCTACAAATGTCTAAGGCTCCTCCTCATCATCATCACTCTCAATATTAAATGTTTTTCCCTTTTCTTCCATCGACAGTTTTCCAAATTGCAGATTTCACGGAGACATACGGACTGGTCTTGCTCCCTGTGGATCCGTTTTGGGCCTTGGCATCTGGGGAAATTTTGGAATTTCCGTTGTGTCCCCCACTGGTGACATAGGGCTTGGTGTTGCTTCCTTGGCGGTCGACATTTATCTGGTCAGTAGGTCCTACATCTCTTTCGGTAATGCTTCAAATACTGAACTTGTTGTGAAAGCCTCTAAAGTCGTAAATTCCATGCATAACAACTGAATTCTCAAGATGCCAAGGGTCGTTTGGTGGATGATCATTTGGGATTTATAGGCCTGCTGGAATTGAAATTCGACCATTCGCCCCTTTGCTAGCTCATTAATGCTATATTGGAGGCAGATCATTTCAAATCTAGTTCTAACTTAGTGTCTTAATTTCCCATCGTCCATTCCTCGTTGCCTTAAATTGGACATCTTGTCATGAACAGTGACACCAATGGTCACTTTCCACCCTATCCATACAGCAGCTCAGTCCCTTGTGCGCGGACACGATCTGTGTTGTTACAGGGAAAAGTGTCTATGCAGAATTGCTAATCCCACTAAGGTGTGGTAGCTACCTTAGAAACAAACAAAGTAAAACTATTTTCGTTTTCCTTTATGAAAGATAGATGAGAGAAGAATAAAGGAGATCAACCTCTCTCTTGCGCTTGGTTCCTTGCTCGATTCCTCTCTCTTCTGATAGTCCTTTGCTACTTGCTTCCTTATACACCTATAGAATCAAAGCAGCGTAACACTATACAAGAACATGGATCTATTATCATTAACAATCTAGGATCAGATGTAAATTGACCATACAAATGCATGAAACATAAATGACACAAGAGTATGGAGGAAAAATTGAATAGCTTTTTTGATAATCAAGAAAGAGCCAAGAGAGTTACAACCAGTTGTTCTGACCCAGCATCATCCTCTCAGCAAGTAAGCCCTTCTTCACCTCATGCAAAGCTTAGATCACCCAACACTATGATGTTTCCTCGAGAAACCAACAGCAATTCCTTACAAGATGCAAAATTCCAGCCTCTGGATCTCTGGGATGAGGGATCCATATATAGATATCTGTAAGGGAGATGAGTCAGCTTGTGATTTGATTAGTGTCTTCCCTCTGATAGTTCTTGCTTCCACTTGGAGATTGATGATCTCTTACTCATCCTTGGTCGAATTCAGAATGGAAAGTGTCACAGTAGAAGTTGCTGGAAGATTCCATGCTTTTCCACCTCGCGGATTAACACTGCCATTTGTCTCTTCTCGCCCATCGCACCCCATACAAGGGATTTTTGAAATGCAACGCATCCACTGAGTGTACTTAGGTGAGATGCAATGCACTTTGCCTATGGAGCAGCTGAAATGATCTTGTTTTGACCAGTTCTGAGTAGTTTTTCATGGATAACTTCTGGGAGAAGCTATAATCAGTTGACCTTGTTCCTTTAGGGGTTGGAACAACACTTTTAGGGACTTAGGAGCCCTTGGTTTACAGAAATTTTATGCTTGGGGTTGCAGTGCCCAAAAATGTCTATAACAGTTGCCCCTAAAGCATGAGGTCGTTAATCTTTTTTGATGTCGGGTGAAATGCTTTATCATGAGGATCCGAAGTTCTTTCAAGCTAGGAGGAGACCTGTAATAAGATACAATACAATACATTATCTTCATAATATTTTCATGATCTAGCTGAGGCGGGCATTCCCATGCTCAACTTTATAAATTCATTTTCATGTACATAGGACAGACAATCGTCTGAGTGTAGACTGATGATTCTGGTAGAGCCATCATCCCATAGATTGGATGATTATCTGTGTATCAATGATGTACATTTGATATCTTTATTTTCCTAAATATATATCGCAGCCCGGATGGATGAAACTAGATCAGGGGTCTTCAATCTCGTTTGATCTTCACTCAAAGTACAAGTTGATCCATGTGAGAGATGTTCTGGAGTCGAACATGGAAAGACATCGCCTGATTACCAGCCAATGATGTAAGTTGTTAACAGGCGCGAGAGGAATCACCGATAATGATAATGACCCTCAAGGTACTGCAGTACAATTCACGTGGTGTGAATAAAGGACTTGGCGTCGAACACCACGCAAAATCTTTCGGTCGAAGTTCATTGATGTAAACCTGTCGCCGGAAGTGAGAAGCTTGCCATTGAGGCATGCAAGCTTCAAAGTACTGAAAGGGGTGTCCCTAGATCGGCTTCTTGGATAACGAGCTGATGTCAACAAGAAGTGATCCGTCATAGGAGGGCCTTAATGAATCCCACATCAATGACATGGAACAGAGCAAATGGTTTTAATGGAGGTGAAAATGGTCTAGTGATATAAGATTCAGGGTGGCGGTCATGAAAGAATGGAGAGTAAATGTATTGCAGTGGGTGAGACACAGGTGAATTCTCTGAGTGACTTCTCTTGAACATATCGGCGACACTGATGTGATGGATTGGTAGCATTAACCCCAAATGTGGATGGTGTTATGGGACCATGGTGATGTGACCGGTGAATGAAACAACCCAACTCGACTTGGATGCAGAGTGAAAGTGTCATGTTCAAGAGCGACTTGCTACCAACAAAATTTCTTCAAGTTTTCTTCCCAATTTTTCCCCAGTCATTGCTGACCAGTACCTCTTTATTTTTGTCAAGCTTGAGGAGGATAACATATTCTTGTTCTATAATTTTCCCTTCGGGCAAACCCATCGCTATGTTTTAACGAGCCTAGCGATAGTGAAACTCGTTCTTGTCTGCTATGGACAAGTTTGTTGCTGTTAGGTTTTAATGAGTTTAACGACAAAGATAACTCAGTCCTTTTCAATTTTAGAGAGTCTGAAAAGGGACATAAAGGAAACTCCAAAATCCTTTTTCGTCATCTAATCCCTTAAGTCCAAAAAAGTATAAAACAATACAGAACGGATGAATTTTCAATACTTTTAACGAGCCGAACAAAACAAGCGCTCGATCTTTTTGTGTAATAATCCCTCAGGTCCAAAAAGATTAAAATCTAAAGGAGGGATAGCACTTCCGGTCCCTTTAATGAGCTGGAGAGGCCAATGGCTCGGCAATCTTTTCATATTTTACGAGTCAGTTGAAAAGAGCTTAAAGGAGACTCATCTTTGAGGAATGAGTGATAAAATTGGGTAGCAACTGATTCCAGGTAAGGTTTGGAATTTTCCAATCACAGCAGTGTTACAAGGATGGCTAATAGGATCACTCTTCATAGTTGTTCCTCAAAAGGGGTAAAAAATCAAATGGAGGTGAATGATCGACCAATACAGAGTGGAGGTGATGATGGGAACACGACCAAGGATTTAAAGGCTGAAGTACTACATTCACGATGATTATTTACCGGGAATTGGTTCATTTGTTATTGAGATTAAACATTGGGGGAAACATTTGCTCATTGCTTATGTTTATTTTTTAACGAGCATGAAGTCCGCGTTAAAACTACTCGATGTAACGATATTTTTTTGACTTTACCATAAATAGCTTTGTTCTTTCAAATATTGTACTGCATGCTCAATTGCTTCATCAAACTAGTTAGAAATGAACGATATACATTTGAAAAATGAGTTAGGACACTAATATTTTACTCGAATTACGTAACAGTAATTTAAAAGTTCTTTTACCTCTCATTTTACCATTTCATTTGAACTTTGGCTTGTTGGAGCTTTGGAGGTGCTTTCCCCCATTGATTTTCATCAGCTGATTCCGGGAGATTCTATGGACAGTCTTCAGCACTGTCTGGACTAGGTAGGAGCTAAACCTGAGCTCTTTCATTTCATCCTTTCCATTTTGCATTCTGAGCCTGATTTCTGGTTTTTCTGAGCCTTTGGGGTTTGAAAAACTCACCCTGGCTCCATCACACCCTTTATGTATCGAAAGGTGCATTTGATGTTAGCCTGTCTACTGGCCAATTGACATGCAACGCACCCAGAACACTACTGTAGGTGCGATGAGCGCAAGGAAGGAAATTTATGCACAGTCTTTTGATGGAAATTTTGTCTGTTTCTCACCAAATCAGGATCTAACTCTTCTCTTGTTTGTTTTCAGAGATTTTTTGGAGCGAGATGACTATTACATGGCGAGAACGTGAGCATGAAGAAGAGGACATCCTTGCTTTACATTATCCGGTTATAGTAAACGCACTGCGGAACTGTGGCCTATTGAAGTTTTTCCGCATCTCTAGCATGAGACAACAAATCAACTTGCTGTAGTATTTGCTCGATGCTTGGGATCCTACTAGCCAGGTGTTCCAGATTAGGGGAAAATTCATCCCCTTGACTGTAGTGGACATCTATTTTTTGACCGGCTTATTGAGGCGGGGTGCCCCCATCTCTTTATCAGGTTCGGCCCATGGAGGTGAATCTGTGAGAGATTATGTTCGTAGGTATTGCAGAGGGGGATCTCATCCGAGTAAAGACAGCAAGATCATCATCCATGATGTCACTGTCAGTTCTTTGAGGACCATTCTGTTCACTTTTGGTAGGATGGCTGGTGGTGCGGCTCTTCATGTGGCCAACCGATCTTATATGCAGTACGCCTTGGAATGTATCGAACCGAAGGTGTTCGACTGGTGTGACGCAGTACTCCTTGTGATGAAAGAATAGTTGACCAAGGTGAAGAGTGGGAGACTGAAGAACTTTGGATATGGTTCTATCTTGACTGTCTTTGCCTTGGAAAACATACCACTGATGCAGCCACAGTATATTGCACTCAGTTTACCTCCACCGACTGAACCATGTATGCAGAGATGGGTCGACCATATGTCTAGGCATGCTGGTTAGTCTCAGATTTCCTTTTCTAATACCCTTCTTTTGATCGTCAGGAGATGGTTTATTTCAAGTATCCATATGCTGGTATGGATGTCCGGGGTGACCCAGATTTGGTACTGCCGGCTAGCGAACAGTGGGGTGCCAATGGTAAATTCTTTGACCATATTCCTGTTTATCATTTTTCTTTTATAATGTCGTTGTGCTTTACTCTGTGAAGACTAATCAAAACTCATGTGCCCATGCAGATGTCGGTATCGTTCGGCTAGTAGTACGCCTGAGAGTGCCAGCTGCTGTTCCTGCAGGAGAGGCTGTGGGAATGGCTATCCTTCGCGACCTTGATGTGGCCGAGACTCTTTCAGCATTACAGGATCAGGTCGAGGGCCTCACTCTCGGTATTCCAGATGTGAGGATTGATGAGCTGCCTTTGAGGTTGCAGCAACATACTACTGGCGTGCCAAGTCGATGGACTAGGCTTTTACACATGATTGCACAGGCGATGACTTGTTATCACCAGCATCATTAGACTAGGGTGCCCCCTAGAATTTTGAGTTTTGGGTCATTTGACTAATTTTGTCTTGGTTACAGAACATTATGTGTAAACCATAAACAGTTATATATATATTTTTGATTTTCGGTGTTTTATTTCAGTTAAGTTACATGATCCTGATGCAAATATTGATGAGATGCTTCCTTTTATAAATGTTGCAAATGTCTATCTAACACATAATTTGCCAATGAGTCAGTTAATGTGTTTAAGGTTCTGGAAATATGCTGATATTGAATAAAATCAAATTGCCTTTCCAAAATCTTGACCCTTAGGAACATGCGATAGATAGCTGGATTTCGAACGGAGTAGATACCAGTGAGTTGTAGTATGACGCGCTGTGAGTCTAGCCTGACGACCAGTCGGCGTATGCCATGTGTGATGGCATCAGAGAGAAGTTCTATCAACGTGCTATATTCAGCGATGTTATTCATTTACCGACCAATGCATACCCCTCTGAAACTTACTAACTCGCCGCTTGGGTCAAAAATGGCCCAGGCCGCAGAAGATAGGTTTCGCGAACTACGACTTGCTCCTTCGGCATATCCGACAAAAGATTCCAATAGGTTCGACATCTGCGACGAATGTAAAAAGTGGATTTACTTGACCAAAACAAATACTTTAGCGAAAACAAAAATGTAACAAAAGCATATAGGTTACCACACTCGATCACGCATAGTAATGCTTAAGGTACAACCCATTACGAGGTTGTGCCAGTGGAATCCCGTCATAATCCATTAACTCGTAGGCTCCTTTTGCTAACACTCGCTTAACAATATAGGGGCCCATCCATAAAGACTTGAATTTACCTGCTCCCAATTTATCGGATTCTTGGTCATAAAGCAAGACCAAGTCACCTTCTGAGAAGACACGGGGTTTGACATTCTTGTCGAACTGCGCCTTGACTCATTTCTTATGGGCTTCGTTAGCCAAAGCGACATCACGATGGGTTTCATCCAATTGGATTAGTTCCAAGAAATGAGCCTCCTCTTCTGAAGTCCCGGGGAGAAGGTCGATTGCAAGTTTGAGGGACGAGATTTCGCACTGAACAGGTAAAATTGCTTCTAGGCCATACACCAGTTGGAAAGGTGTAAACTCGGTTTCATTCCTTACCGATGTTCGGTATGCCCACAAGGCTGAGTACAGGATCAGGTGCCAACTCCTTTTGTGAACTCCAATCATCCTTTGCAGCATGCGCTTCAAGACTTTGTTGATTGCTTCAACTTGTCCGTTGGCTTGCGGGTAATATGGAGTAGAGCTGTCGTGAGACAACCCTAATTTGGTAGCTAATACGACCATCTTGTGATTGCAAAAATGCAATCCATGATCTGTGACTATAGCCTGTGGGACGCCGAATCTGGCAACTACATGATTGAAAAAGAAAAGGGCAGCTGTTTCACCTGCGTTATCTAATGTAGGCATCGCCTCGACCCATTTGGTAAAATAGTCAACTGCGACTATGATATACCCATGCCCCCCAGTCGAGGTGGGGTTACATGTCATGAAATCGATGCCCCATTTGGTGAATGGCCCAACAACAACTATTGGCTGTAGAGGTGCGGGTGGTATTCTGGTTTTGCTATCGAAAATTTGACAGGCATGGCAACTTCTGACTGTGGTTATGCAATCTATGAACATTGTTGGCCAGAAGTACCCTGCTCATAAAAAATTTTGCACCGTAGCGTAACCGGATTGATGCCCCCCACACGTGCCTGAATGGCAATCATTCAGGACTTTTTCGGCCTCCTCATGGGTGAGGCACCTTCGTATAACTATATCGACACCTCGACGGTAAAGTGTATCACCGACGATCATGTAGTCTTTTGATTGGTATCGAATACGTTTTTGTTTGGAGCGGGAAGTATTAGGTATATATTTTTGGGTTTGGAGATAAATGATTATATCCCCATACCACGTATTGCTTGAAGATATCAAAAACAAAGTTTCATCCACGATCGTTTCTTCAGATGTTTCATCGTTGGACAACGATGGGAGATCGCATAATAATTCTGCAAAAACCAGGGCTTTCTTTGACTTGGATTTTACAAATTCCATATCAAACTCTTGTAGAATTGCTATCCATTTTGAATATTTGTCCCCAAGCAACTGTCGCGACAATATATAAGTCATGGGGTTGCAATCTGACAGAATGGTAGTTTTTCGAAAGAGGACATAGTGTCGAAATCTTTGTATCGCTTGAACAGCTGCGAGCGCTAGCTTTTCAACATAAGAATATTTTCTTTCTGTATCATTTAAGTTCTTACTCAAATAATATATAAGACGTTCAATTCCATTGTCTTCTTGAACTAAAACCATTGCGATGGTTGTATCTGCTGCAGCCAGATACAGATTAAAGTCTTTTTGATAATCGGGAGCGTACATTAATGATGCTTTCATTAGTGATTCTTTTAAAGCATCAAAGGAAGCTTGCGCAACCTGATCCCAGATGAAGGGTACTTCCCTTTTCAATAGACGAGTATAACCTTTAGCAAGTTCGGCGTAATTTGGAATGAACCTCCTCAAAAAGTTTGCTTTCCCTTGGAGTTTCTAAATCTGAAGAAAATTCGAAGGTGGAGGCAAATTTATGATTGCCTGAACCTTACATGGGTCGAGACGAATCCTGTCCTTCGAGACTACAAAGCCAAGTAGACGACCAGAACTGACACAGAACACACATTTGTGTGGATTTAGTCGTATCTTGTAGTGTCGGCAACGTAGAAATATCGCTCTTAAATGTTGCGGATGATCAGTCCGCTTTTGTGAATGAGCCGGAAGGTCATCGAGATATGGTTGAATGATGTTTTTGATGTCATTAAAGGCATAATTCATTGCCCTTTGAAATGTTGCCTCTGTGTTCTTTAAACCAAAGGGTAATTTTCGATATGCGAATGTGCCCCATGGACAAATAAATACAGTCTTTGACTGGTCCTGTGGGCAGATATTTATTTGATTATACTCGAAGAATCCATCCATAAATGAAAAGATTTCACATCCGACGCATTCATCAATTATCTGGTCAATGAAGGGTGTAGGGTAGTTGTCTTTTGGACAAGCTTGATTTACATCCCTATAATCAACGCACACTCTAATCGTTCCTTGCTTTTTCATAACAGGAACAATGTTCGATACCCAATCGGTTAGAGGAACCGGGTAAATGAAACTAGCATGGAGAAGTTTTTCAACTTCTGCCTTGATGGCAGCGGCTTTCTTGGGTTGCACCTGCCGTAGCCATTGTCGTATTGGTTTGACATCTAGATACATATTAATTTCGTGTTCAACGATACTCAAGTCAATGCATGGCATTTCATTATATGACCAAGCAAAGACATCTCTGAATTCACGAAAAAGAGCGTTATATATTTCCAGTTATGAAGGAGAACAACATTTGCCAACATAAATATTCTCTACAACATCTGTTTTGGTTGAGATATTTATGGCGATAGTCTCTTCAATGTTGGACAAGTTTCGCTCAGAATCCACCGTGTTTACAGTATTTGATAGGAAATAAAAAACTGAAGGATGATGAAGGTCATCAGGGATATCTTCTTCACAATCCAGAAGAAGGGAACGATGGTGGTAATCTTCCCAAGGTGCCCCTTCAATCACCATTGATTGAACAATTCCTTCGTCGGTGTAATGCACTCACGACCAAGGATCTGAAGGGGTGCCATATTCCTTAGACCTATCTATCCTAACGCTTGATGAGCGTTGATTTGAGTTTTCCTCCCATGCTAGGAACATTGATTGCTACAATATTTCCATTGGGCTTGGGGGCAATACCTACGTATGATCCATGTTGATATCGTTTTCTGAGATCTTTTCAATTGAAGATATCATATTGCAGGTTCCTACTGATGCTACTTCCGCCAGATTTATTGGAGGTGGAAGGGCAAAAGTTCCCATTAATATAGGGTCTTTTAGTAGGCCTACTCCGATATTTTGAAGGGAATGGGGGCTTCCATGGATCATTGGAATGCTTCCCGTAACTTGAGAACCATTGGGGAGGAAAGTTTGTTGGTCAACGATTGTAATCCCTCCTTGAAAGGGGAATGCAATCTTCCTAAAATAGGTCGACACAACAGCTGCCATAGCATATATCCATGGTTTTCCCAGTAGGATGTTGTAATCGAGGTTTCCGTCGATTACTTCAACATCTATTTCTACTATTTTGCCTCCTAGTTCAACTTGCAAGTTACTTAGAATACCATATGGGGTATATGTTCGTCCGTCGAATGCTTTTAATGTCGTCGAAGATCACGACAAGGTTGGAGATCCTAAAGTTTTCCAGCAACTCATCAACATAATACATGTAGATGCCCCCTCATCAATAATCGTTTGGTGAACAGTTTTGTTGAGGGCTTTCACTTGAACAAGGAAAGCAAGTTGAGCTAGCAACTGAGGATCATATCCTTTATGATTAAAGGATACAAGATTGGAATCCTTTAGGTATATCCCACCAATAGCTGATAATAAAGCCTGCTTTTGGGATGGGCAATTTTGTAGTACCTCAAGTGTCGACATAGCGGATGGCGATTGGGCCAGATATTCCACTATATTATAATGTTGTGCTGCTCTAGCACGAGGATTAAATGTCAACTTGTGTACTACTCCCTTTTGGCAGTTTTATTGTCAAATCAAGAATGATGGGCGGCGCAACTTCTATGGAAGTTGTTGTCGAACTACTAGGTTGATCTTTACCCTTGTTGTTCGATAGCTATGGATTCCCGTAATCTTTGTTCCTTGTCAATACAAAAGCATCATTTTGCTGTTTGGAAACCGACAACATCAGCACTTGAGATGGGGAAGCATTTCCACTGTCAACCAGATTTTTTCCTGGATTCAGAAAGGGATCAGTTAATACTGCTGAGGTCTTTGTATTCTTGAATAATTTTTTAAGCTCAGCTTTATATGGACAATCTGATGTCCAATGATTCTCATAGCATATAAAGCATGGATGATTTGGTTTCCTATTTCCAAAAGGGTTTGTAGAAGATTTTTCAGGTGATGATTCCTCCTATTTCTTCTTCTTCCCTTTGTTTTTCTTCTTGCCTCCTGGTTGCTTGGTTTCTTTGCCTTTATCTATCGAGACGACATTTACTTCCGAGGCAATAAGTTCTTCTTTTGCATTTTGACTGGAAATATTACGGGCCTTTTTAGATGTAGCCTTTGTCGATTTCATGTCTGTTGCGCCAATCATGCCATCGCTGGCATGAGAGTCATTGTTTGATTTAGAAGGAGGGGGGACCGAGAATTCCGATCTAGGAGCGTCAGGTATTTTATCGTAGAGCATGCCAGACTGAGTGTAAATCAAGTCTAAATATTGCACACGAGCGATAACTTTCTCTTTGATGACGACTCCCCCTTTTGCCACATCTTCCGTAATGGAAGGCAATAATGACTTAATAAACCATTCAGCTAAAAGCTGATCAGGAACATACGTTTTTACCATTCTACGTTGACGTCGCCACTCATGTATATGATCAGATATGTGAGTGGCCGTTGTTTTTTTGAAATTGGTAAGAAGTTCCATTCCCGTTTCGTACCTTATCGATAACTGAAAATGGGTTAAAAAGGTTGTGGCTAGGGTACTGAAGTTGTCAAACGAAGCTCTGGGAAATTCGATATACCTTTTTGCTGCCGGACCAGTTAACGTCCTCTGAAAAAGGCAAAGTCTAATCGAATCATCGTTTAGGGTGTTTGATGAACACCATAGATGAAAGGTCATCACATGATTCGATGGATCTTCACCCAGATTTCCATTAAATTTAGGAATATCTGATGGAAGTTTATGCGGAATCGCTGGCCACCAAGGGGCGTAAGCGATTGGATCGTTTGTTAACTGATTTAAATCAGGTAACTCTAAAGTTGCCACGAAGGGTAATTGTTGATTCAGGTTAGGTGAAGCATACCCAGGATAAGATGGAATCGCCTGAGCAGTTGGTCTTTGCATACCAGCATAATGCATTTGATGCTAGTAACTTTGGTAAGGTTGGTGGGTATAACCATTGTAGAATGGTTGATTTTGACCGTTTTGAATATACGGTTGTCCACTATTTGCAAATATTTGTTGCTCAGATCCTTGGTATACTTGTTGGAATTGCGGTTGTTGGTATTGCACCAGCCATGGTTGTGAAGCCATGTGCTGTTGCCTGATACTAATTGTTTGACCAAGATGATGGGTAATTGTACCCGTTTGGACCTGTGTCATTCCACCAGTCGGCGATTGTGGTTGAGTTGCAGGGTCAAGAGGTTGTTGCATTACAACCTGAGAAACCTGACGCTGGCATACAACAGGTAGCGCTTGTACTTGCGACACCGTCACAATAGTTGGCGTAGTTGGTATATTTGACATAGGTAAACATTGTTGCATCGAATATACAACTCTTGGTTGTTGAGGTAGTATCGGTACCCAACCACTAGATGTAATTTTGGCATAACCTGAATTTTGTTGTGAACTCCCGTATGGCTATCCTCCCAGAGGGGACAATGAAAGGGCATACTGGCCCCCATATGATGGTAATCTAGTACTTAAAGGAATGGTTTTCCCTTGAGGACCGGACTGCCCAAATTGACATCCCAAAGGATCAATTTGTTGAGACTCAACATAAGAGTTTCCAGATACTATTCCGGATGAACAAACAGGAACGGACCATATTGTCGAAATAGCCCCTGAGTGGGCTCCTTCTAGTGATTGAGAGATAGTTGGGACAGATGGTATACCGGCGAACATTGTTGGAGTGATAGCAGGAATTTCTGTCGTCACTATGTCAGACGACACAGTCCTAGATGTTGACGGTCGTTCAGACATTTCTAGTCTATCCAAAAGATTACTTAGCGATTCTACATGAGCTTCCGCTGGCGGTAGACTAATTTATGATGAAGAAGGATACAGAGTGATCCCGACTCCAAATTGCGATGGAGTACTAGATGGAGGATCCTCCACAATCTCTTCTATAGCAATTAGACCAGGTGGAAGAGGTAGACCGTCAGGTCCGTAAACTATTTATGGTGCCGAAGAAGGTATGGAATCTGCAGCAATAGATGTTTGGGGAACAACACTCTCCGAACCGGTTGTAGATGAAACTGGTTCAGTAACACAAGTGTTTACCCTCAGATTAGGATCAATACTACTGTCCTTCAGTGGCTGTTGTACTTATTCTGTAAAGGCAGGGATACCAAAAATGTTTGGAGTAACCGGAGTCTCTGATGTTGTTGGAACACTTGTTCTAACTTTACCAGGAGATTTGGAAACAGTTAAACGAGTTCGATTTGTCCGTAATAGCTTTGATTCCGGAGACAAAGACAGTTGACTCGTAAACCTCCGCGAATGACGGGGTTTCAATTGACTTTCTTCCATGATTGCGGATTATTCGATCAACTAAAAATAAAGGGGAAGTATGTTTCCGAATTAGATGAATTTTAGACGTTTTTGACACAACTTGTTTTTTCAATTTTAAAGAGTTGAGAAAAAACAAAAGATGACTCTAGTCGCCTTCGATTTTTAATGAGCTTGAAGTGACAAGTGCTCAGATGGACCTTTTCTGTTAAGGAGTCTGAAAAGGAACGAAAGGGTCTGCTCTAGAAATTTAGGCAGAGGGATTACCAAACCAATCGCAAAACTGCAGAATACTTTTTACGGTACGGCAGTCAATCTTCTCGAATGTTGTGTTTAGTGCATTACGATCGATAGGGCGGCAGACACGACTTCCTATGGATAAAGGATTAAGCCTATTGTGGTCTCCCAAAATATACTCGACGGTATGTGGGAGCACAAGTCCATACTGGCACTTATCATCTCAAAGTGGATGAATCACCCAACCAACAGTGAGAACAATAGTTACCAGGCTTTATGACACCGGAATACGTCTCTAGCCTAGACTTCTAGATGTTGTGCGTTAAGTTCCAAAGCGTTGTTAGATTCATTAAATTTATTTTATAGTTGATCTTGCTTAAGAAATTTTCCTTTCGGGTTCACCACGTGATGTAGATGTACAATTCCTAAAATGAAATCTAAGATGATAAATAGTCTTTTTATTTTCTTTGTGCAATGAAAATCCTAGCTACTAAGGAAAGAGAGACATAATTCTTTCAACAAAGAGCAAAGAGCACACACTATATGCATTGTCCTAAATCAAACCAATCAAACAGTCTAAATGCAAATGCACATGCATGTATTTGTTTTCAGCCTTCTTAATATGTGAATGATAAAAAGAAAGCTAATGCGCAAATCTGAATTACTTTTCAAGCGACAAGTACTAACAAGTTTCTTTTCAAAATCAAAATGAAGACAATGACAACACTTTGCGATTTGGAAATGAAGACTTGCTTTTGACACTAGAAAAACTACTAATTCAGATCAAATATAATAGTAACAGGGTAATCAACTATCAAGAGCAATCAGACTCTCTTCTATGACTGAAAACGACACTTGCGACACTTTCAAATCAAGAAACGACAGTACAATTACGTTACTTTTTTGCAAAGTAGAACTAAAAATGACTCAACAAATACACAAAAACATTTACAGTTCTTTGCACAATGGAGGCGGAATATCAGCAAGGAAATGGGTTTCAAATAGAGGTGTACTGACTACAAGCAGCAAAATTCTTGAATAGATCTGAAAAGAGTGAACAGAAACCAAAATTCAGGAACAATGCCTAGTCTGATCAGCGCACCTGTAACACAGTGAACTTGAAATGCAGCGCACATACTACACTCGGGAAGTGCACTGAATTTAAGATTCACAGAACAGAGAGTGCGCTGGGCCAGGGATGAGACTTTGCTTGGGTTCCGGGTCACAGTTTGCAGTTCAGTTCAGGGATTTTGGCCGAGCAAGTGGTAATCAGTAAATCAACAACAGGTGTAGATCTAAGGAGGTTACTAGAACCACCACAAGGGCAATTAGAGAGTTTGTAAATTAGTTGTTTAATTCATAAACAAAACCCGGAGATTGATTGAAGCGGCATTTATCTACTTTGCATTTGCATAGAAAATGTGGTTCGAAAGCTACCTAGCTCAACTTCAGGCTCCGTCTGTAAGTTTATAAAGTAAACAAAATGTAGATAAACAAACAACCTAGTCGCTCCCCAGCGGAGTCGCCATTTTGTTACAGGGAAAAGTTTCTATCCTGAACTGCTAATCCCACTAAGGTGTGGTAGCTACCTTAGAAACAAACAAAGTAAAACTACTTTCGTTTTCCTTTATGAAAGATAGATGAGAGAAGAATATAGGAGACCAACCTCTGTCTTGCGCTTGGTTCCTTGCTCGATTCCTCTCTCTTCTGATATTCCTTTGCTACTTGCTTCCTTATACACCTATAGAATCAAAGCAGCATAACACTATACAAGAACATGGATCTATTATCATAAACAATCTAGGATCAGATGTAAATTGACCATACAAATGCATGAAACATAAATGACACAAGAGTATGGAGGGAAACTTGAATAGCTTTATTGATAATCAAGAAAGAGCCAAGAGAGTTACAACCAGTTGTTCTGACCCACCATCATCCTCTTAGCAAGTAAGCCCTTCTTCACCTCATGCAAAGCTTAGATCACCCAACACTATGATGTTGCCTCGAGAAACCAACAACAATTCCTTACAAGATGCAAAATTCTAGCCTCTAGATCTCTGGGATGAGGGATCCATATATAGATATCTATAAGGGAGATGAGTCAGCTTGTGATTTGATTAGTGTCTTCCCTCTGATAGTTCTTGCTTCCACTTGGAGATTGATGATCTCTTACTCATCCTTGGTCGAATTTAGAATGGCAAGTGTCACAGTAGAAGTTTTTGGAAGATTCCATGCTTTTCCACCTCGCGGATTGACACTGCCATTTGTCTCTTCTCACCCATCGCACCCCATAGAAGGGATTTTTGAAATGCAATGCACCCATTGAGTGTACTTAGGTGAGATGCAACGTACTTTGCCTATGGAGCAGGTGAAATGATCCTGTTTTGACTAGTTCTGAGTAGTTTTTCATGGAGAACTTCTGGGAGAAGCTATAATCAGTTGACCTTATTCCTTTAGGGGTTGGAACAACACTTTTAGGGACTTAGGAGCCCTTGGTTTATGGACATTTTATGCTTGGGGTTGCAGTGCCCAAAAATGTCTATAACATGTGTGTCATATTGATCCTACGCACAACTTCTGGGTCGCACAACTCCCATACAGACTCTTTTATAGTCCCGCGCTCTCTTTCAATTGCTTGGAGCACTGAGAATATGCTTCCTACAGATAGTTAGGTGGTCGCACTATTGGTGCGAGGCTTCAAGTCATCTTCTAGCCCAGTCCGCGAGCTTCCCTTAATTACCCTTGCGCTAATCATTGCCTCGCATTCTTCCTTATGAAGTGCTCCTCCTGAGTTGTTTTGCATGATAAGGTGTGATTGCAGCCATGGTAGTATGGCCAAAAACCCCCAGCAACAATCTTCGGTGGTAGGGTTGCCCATACGTGGTCCCGTCCTATGGTCGACACGTAATGCTTGCAAGATTTTGGTTTCAGTTCATCCCATCTGGTCCCAATTAGTTCATCCCATCTGGTAAACTCTGTTCATGACTCCACATAGCTTTGGGAAGGCTCCAACGTGGAAGCTTTGTTGCATGCATTGTGTTCCCTGCGTCGGGTTCTGATTTTCGATCCTTAGTCTGGGGTATGCTTGCACAACACCCGTCTGCACTGCTCGACATAGGTGAGCATGCAAACTGCTTCGTCCTGGCTACCCATCTTGTGTTCAACGTTGGGGACTTCCACACCATAAGCACATCTATCTTCTACATTCACGCCAATTCCCCATAGTCTTCTGAGGTGTATGCCCCCATCGTATGGGTGTTGCGTGCAACGCCCATTCTAGCGCACCGCACCACTGTTGTTTTGACACTGCACTTTCAAATTTGTCTAAGGATTCATCCACTCTTGTTACCCCATCATCGGTTGGCAATTCCCTTGCTTCGGGCATCACGCATCGGAGTGATCTAATCATCATGTTTCAATTCAGCATTGATACTTTGTGCAACCGGTTCTACCAGTGTTCTATTTCTTCATCTAAATCTGAAGCACAGGAAATATCATGCTCCCTTGAGATTCTCCCATCTGTTGTTGGGTTTACCCAATCCTGGTCTTGTGCCATTATCTAGTAAATGCAATCTAGCTCATCGTCACTATCATCATCGTGCACAGGTTCAGTGTAGCGCACTCCTTTGGCCAGATCTAGCGGAATTACTATGTGTAGAGAATTTTTTCGAATATCGTCTTCCACTTCTTCAGGTTGATGACCCCATTTATATCAGTGGCCCAGTCTATTCCTAGCAATGCGAGATAAGGATTGATGTCATCAACAATCTCTATTACTTCAAAGTTCGTTTCTGTGCTTTTGCCTTCGATATCCACTGTTACCCTTTGCAACCTCCCCATGGGAAGAATATTCTGTTGGTTTGCCATTCGTAATTGAATCAGGGACCACTGCAACGCGGGCCTGTCCATGTGTTCCCATGTCTGCTTTGGTAACACATTCGCGTCCAAACCCAAGTGTAGGATTACCTCCAACCGCACTTCTCGGAGAAACCCGAGCGCGCTCTTCCTCACTCTCTCGCGAAGCTGAAATTAAGGGATTGTTTCTTAATCCTTTGATACCTTGGTAGATCTTTCCGCTCTGCGTCATTCCAAACATTAATGTATTCGCATAACCCTCTTTTCACATAATAGCATCTTAATCCAGATATTCAAAGATTTAATGTACCTACATCGCAGTCCCTTGAGAAAACTGCGTTCTACTTTGCTATAGCTTATGATCGTGTCTATCGTGAACTCAATAATAAATCCCCTATTATCTGATTGAGCCAAAGGTCCACATCTCGTGCGATCTTATCTTATGATGCCTCTAGCCTATGCACTAACTCCAGATTCCACATTGTCGGTTGATCGAGCTTATACCTTCCCTGGCTGTTGGCTAACCTCGCGATCCACTTGTATAGTTCAGAAGAAAAGGACGCAAAGAATATCTCATGGATTTTTGTATATATGTAGTGATCCAACCAAATTTTCTTGGATATCTGTGGAGTTTCTTTTTTCCTATGCCAGGAACCCATGAAGCTTTAATCTAACCACTCTTCAATTTCCTTCTTTGTGGGGTTCCAGCATTCCAAAATCAGACATCCTTTAGGCAAATCTCGGTCTCGTCAACAGAACCATTTGTTGCCTTATTGGGGCTTAACCCAGGTTCAGAAGTGATTTAGCCAAACAAATCCCGAACTAACGACCATTTTGGCAATAGTCCATGCAGTGCACACTGAGGTCTCACCCAAGGTAGTATGGGAGGGTGCTGGAACCAGGTTTTTGCACCCTACAAATGTCTTGATGAGGTTTGGGAAGTTCGCGACTCGATCCTGCATGCTCACGCTGCCCCGCGCAGTTGCATGACCTTCGTGTAGTTTTGGTACAGAGCGCGAAGAGGCATTGTCTAGATCATTTACTCTTACTATGTTATTATAATA
The DNA here is from genome assembly GCA_031772625.1 of Pinus tabuliformis. Lineage (NCBI taxonomy): Eukaryota > Viridiplantae > Streptophyta > Pinopsida > Pinales > Pinaceae > Pinus > Pinus tabuliformis. The sequence goes on from CM062820.1 coordinate 1,640,468,453, forward strand.
GATCTGACCTAATTTTGTCAGCCCAGTAGTCTTAACAATCATTCACATTCATAACAAGTGCACGCAATCATAGAATGTAAAGAGATGCATAAAAATATAACAGAAGCATAAACACATAGATCTATGGGTAGATGCACAATATTTTAGAATCCACGTATCTTTTATTAAACTTCTATTCTATTACAATCCCACTCTACCCTGCGTACTCTGTTGCAGGGGTCCACGCACAAAGCTGCGGACTCTACCAGGCCTCTGTGCGCACAGCTGCAGAGCCTCTTCTTACTACTACCAACCACGACTCAAACTTACAGAATTAGAGAAAATTTCTCATTCAAAAACCCATAATACTTAAGATTAAGGATAAAAACTCTCCTTTACCCTTAGAGCCTCGCTCTTTTTATACATTCCCATGGTCCGTGGACCATGGGTAGGCCAACACATTCTATATTAAATTAAAATATTTTTAGGGTGGACTACCCTAGACTCTCACGCTCTGCGCCCACATTTTGCAGGGTCTTTACATTACATTGACCCAAAAATTCGGGCTACAATCCCCAAAATTCCACTATGGGGGAATCCGCTACCCAACACTCTACGACCTACATTATCTATTTCTTCTACGCCATTGCCTTGTTGCGTTACAGGCCTAACTACTCAATGTTGATGCGTTGCTTGCTCATTACCTATAGAGAACGACTCTCCCTGACTCAAAGTTCTACGGTGACTACATCTTGTAAGAGGTATAGCATCTCCCAAGGGAGCGCAGCCATGTTCAACCCTACCCCTTTCAAACTACTCACCATGGGTCTGTCGGCTTCTTTCTCTGTAGTAAGTACCTCATCTGGTAGCACTATTGTGTTGGTCACCCTTGTGCGCAACATCTCCTCGGCTGCTGAAGTGTTGATCATGAGGTTTGTGGGCATTGTGCTAGCCTGTGGAGTGCAGACCTGCAACTCTTGCAGCTCTGTTCGAAGAGACCCCAATACCAACTACTGATGTTCTTCAAATTGTTGGAGAGCCTTCGCAGTGACATCCCTCACCATTTCACTGATATCATACAAATCCCCCTCAGTGAGGGTAAGTGGTGTTAGTGTCAGTCTTGCCAGCCTTCCTCCAGTGATCAAATATTCTCTTACAAAGTGATTTTGAAGTGTCAAGGTCAAATTTTGTCATTTCAGTGAGTCTTCAAGCAAAATTTGGTCACTAGGCATTAGGTCTAGGGTTTGCTCTCACTCTTTTCAAAGTTTCCCAAATGCCAATCGATGTCACTATTCAGCTGAGTCTATCATCATTCATAGGGTTTTCATTATCATGTCAGTGTCTAATGAGTCATTTTACACCTTGTCCATGCTTTAGTTGCGCCTAGGTAAGGTCATTTCCTTCTCCTAGGGTTTTGAAGGCAATTTCTCTTGGACAGTCAAATCATCGGCAAAACTTGTATCCTGATGTTCGTACACCTTCCCCTATCCTTAAAGTACCTTATCAAATGCTTCCCATCCCTTAGATCCACCAAATTCCTTATTTTTGCACAAACCCTAGTTTCTAGCTACAACCTGGCAATTTTATAGGTTTGGCCTGTGTTTTTCCCTTTTGGACCCCTTCCCCTCACTCAATCTCTAGGATTCCACTTTCCCCTGCTTCCTAACATCCCTCCCTACTCCCCAAAGTTTCCTCAAGAATTTAGAAGCCCCCTCTCCCCTTCATTTCGCTCCATTTCGACAAAATTCCTTGTTTCACACATCCGGACAAGTCGCACTCAAAAGCCGTTTCAGAGCAATAAAAGATGAATTTTGGGAAACTGAGAGAGGTTTTTGTCCATATGCCAAATAAGAAAAACCTCCTTCACTTTTTGCACAGGTATCATGGTTTTAGAGAAATGTCAAAATTGCAATCGCCAGATCCAAGGCAGTTGGTCAAAGCACAAAAAAGGAGAAAAAGGCCCGATCCCCTCCACATCTTGGCCGAGGCTTCCTTGAAGGAGCATGGCACTAAATAGCCTAGCCACAACACAAATCCCAAGAAATTTTGAGCTTTTTTGGTAAATTTTGGTTTTTTCAGGCAATTTACAGGTTTTCTCCATTAACGGGTCTCACCCCCCGCGCGACCCTTCATCCTGGCAACTCTATTTTGCAAAAACTCAGCATTTCTAGATTTTTCATGAGAATTTACATATTCTCATCCATGGCCAAGAGATTTTATGAAGTTTTGGGCCTCCAGAAAGTCAAAAAACAAGCAAAAAATGACTTTCTGCCACATTTTTAAGACACAGAAAGCAGTCTTGGGAGATTGCAATTTTAAAGGAGAAAATGACCACCAAATTCAGAAATTCCAATTGGGTTGGAAAGTAGACTCACAGACCTTTCCATCAAGCCTACTCTTGCTCAATTTGGACACCTGGAAGTGCCCCAACAGTGGTCCCAAAGGCGCGCGACCCGTCAGGCAAATTTCTCCAAATTTTAGTGTACAGCTCAGAAAAACGCAGTTTGACCCTGTTTGACTTTTTGGGGTGGATTATTATCCTCTTTGATGTAATTAATGTAATTTTATGACACTTTTACACTCATGTATCTCTTCTAGAAGATTCATTCATGAAATAGGTGAAAATTAAATGAATGAATTGGTTTCCTAGCTTATAGAGGCAAGTTGTTTTGACTGCCTAGTTTGTAGTGCTTAGTTTAGAAGTGGTTGAAACAGCTCCTAGGATAGTGAGCTCGACCCATGGAGGCAGAGAAAGAGGTTAGATGATCTATATTATGTACTTTCTTGCTCATTTTCATGGCTGGACTCTTGAGGGAGAAGCTATCATTGTATTATTCACTGTATCTCTGCAATTTTTGGCTAAGGAAGACCAGGGTTTTGCAGTCTTTTTTGGGATTCTTGTGGTTACATGTATTGATGGTGTGTTTCTCTATGTACCTGTAAGTGTGTTATGTGAATCATTTCCTTTATTTTCCTTCTTCACATTAAGCAAATGAAGTGTTAAAGTAAGAATTCATGACTGTCATGCTCTGCTTTTAAGTTTGTTTAATTTCAATGTTTTCTACTGTTTAAGGAGAATTCAAAGTTATTGTTTGCTCTCCTTAGCTCCTCACCTGTCATTCCTGACCATCCACCTCAATCAAAGGCATCAATATTGTCTCCTACCTCGCCCCAAAGAACCCCCTACAGAAACTGTGTCCAATCCCCGCACCCAAAATTGCCATCCCCTCAATTTGCCACCAAAAACCCTAAAAACCCCAAATCAACCTTTTTGATCAGTTTACTAGCCTAAAATCAGTGTTACCCTATTGGTCATCTCATCCATTGAAGATTTCACCGAGATAGACCGGAGAGAGCCCTCTCCAGCCCCGTAGGGCTAGCTACGAGGCTAAGTGGTTTGATGTTGCCTTGAGGTTTACCTTTCTCAACCTGAGGTGAAATTTCAAGCGCTAACATATTGGCGACCATACTGGGGAGAACAAACTTGTTTATGGATTGATGTGTTTGTTTCATAAGTCTTAGACAGAGCCTGAAGTTATGCCAGGTAGCCTTCGAAACGCTTTTGCTTTGCATTAGCGGAAGTAGATAAACGCTGCTTCAGTCAATCTCCGTGAGCTTGTGAATACAACACTTCGTTTTCATTTTACCCCAATACATGTATCAATTTCAAATCTGATTGTTGATAGTGGACAACGATCAGACACTGACATGGCTGAAATCATTCACTGGCGACTCCTTCACTGAAAACTCCAGAGAGCAATGCTTCATGGTGACTTCACTGCAGAGAGATCAGTAGCTTTGAGCTTTTCAAGATGGATCGGATTGCAAGAAGATATGCTCCCTTGAGCCGAGATCACATCCCTGGTTTTCCAAATAAAATTCCGAAGGTAGATTGGTCAAGGAATTTGCCTATATTTAATGATGATGGTAAGAAGGATGCTGTTTTACATCTGGTTAGATTTCATATGCATATTCGCAAGTTGAAGGTAGATTTTCCTGAAGATTGCTTGATGAAGATATTCTTGGCCACTCTAGAAGGTAAAGCCCAATCATGGTATGAAAGTTTGCTGCTTGCTTGTATTTACTGTTTAAAGGATTTTCATGCTATGTTCATTGAAAGATATATGGACTCTTATCCATCATTAAATTTGGTTCATGACTGTTGCAAGCATGCTTATGATTTTATTGAAAGCCTTGAGAAATATTATGAAGATGATAATTTCATGGATGTTGAGATCATGGAGGCTCTGTATGAGAATCCATTTCAGCAACATAAAGAGAACCTAGTGGATACCCATCAGGAGGATCAGGAAATTTTGCAGTAGAATCAAGATTAGCAGGTTGAAGATAATATGGTTATACTTGATGAAAGAGAAGATCTGCCCACAGAAGACAGTAGTATGCAACCCATAAAAGAGAGCTCTGTTGTTGAGATCATAGACATAGTTTTGGATTCAGATGTTCATGAACAGCAAGGTGAGATCTTTGTGCAAGTAAGTGATGAATCTCCTTTCAATAGCTGAGTAATAAATGATAGTTTGAGTTCCCTATCGTATGAAGATAATTACTGTTTAAGCAGAAGAGAACAAAAGGCATTGTCTCCTTTGTCTGAAGAGGAGATAGATCAGCTTTTGAAAGGTCTTGTTACAGCCCAAGCTACAGCAGATTTGCAATGCACACATAGTCAGGAAAGTGTTGGGGAAACTTCTTCCTCTGTTGAAAAAGATGATTGTCTTGTAGATCAACAAACAGATAATGTTTTCCTTCACAAAGATGATAATCCGGCTGTGATATCATATGAAGATGACCTACCATATTGTCAGACTACAAAAGATCATAGCATACAGGATTACCTTTCAGATTCTTCATATGTCTCATGTGCTGAAATGTTTTTCCAAGAAGAGATCTGCTCATCCATTTGTTTGGAGTTTTTTGAAGCTTATGAGCATACTTTTACTGAAGCACATGATGAAGGCAGATTAGAATTTGAAGCAAAAGGCACCTTGTTCTTTCAGCAGGAGGTGGCAATGTCAAGTCTTCATGTTTTCTAGGATCCAATACAGTTAGCAGTGAAAGTGATTATTGTTGTGTTCAGTGATGAAGGAGATCATGGTCAGCTATGTTTTTGGATGCTCAGTTATAGGTTTGTACTGTTGACCAGAAGATCTGATAAGAAGAATCAATCAAGAAGGCATCTGCTTGATTGGTTGCATTGGCATTTTGATATAGTTTGATGTATATTGTCTGGTAAGAAACACAGGTGGTTGTCATCATGATTTCAAATCTTGATGGACTGCTGCCCGTCAATAAGCTTTGTAAGTTCTTGTTTTAGTTAAGTCAGTCATGAGTCATTTGTGAGTCAGTTTTCCATCATGTAGGTTTCATAATTGAGTCGGTTTGAATCAAGTTTCAGTTAATAAATGAGTCAAAGTCTTGTATTGTTTGTCAAATAATGACTCCATTGCCCAATGATTGAAAGGCACTGGTCTGCTCTCCCAGAGGTCTGCAGTTCTTGGCACCTCCAAGGAGCTACCATCCCCATTGGAGCCAATGTTAGTGTCAGTCTTGCCAGCCTTCCTCCAGTGATCAAATATGCTCTTACGAAGTGATTTTGAAGTGTCAAGGTCAAATTTTGTCATTTCAGTGAGTCTTCAAGCAAAATTTGGTCACTAGGCATTAGGTCTAGGGTTTGCTCTCACTCTTTTCAAAGTTTCCCAAATGCCAATCGATGTCACTATTCAGCTGAGTCTATCATCATTCATAGGGTTTTCATTATCATTTCAGTGTCTAATGAGTCATTTTACACCTTGTCCATGCATTAGTTGCACCTAGGTAAGGTCATTTCCCTCTCCTAGGGTTTTGAAGGCAATTTCTCTTGGACGGTCAAATCATCGGCAAAACTTGTATCCTGATGTTCGTACACCTTCCCCTATCCTTAAAGTACCTTATCAAATGCTTCCCATCCCTTAGATCCACCAAATTCCTTATTTTTGCACAAACCCTAGTTTCTAGCTACAACCTGGCAATTTTCTAGGTTTGGCCTGTGTTTTGCCCTTTTGGACCCTTTCCCCTCACTCAATCTTTGAGATTCCACTTTCCCCTGCTTCCTAACATCCCTCCCTACTCCCCAAAATTTCCTCAAGAATTTAGAAGCCCCTTGTCCCCTTCATTTCGCTCCATTTCGACAAAATTCCTTGTTTCACACATCGGGACAAGTCGCACTCAAAAGCCGTTTCAGAGCAATCATAGATGAATTTTGGGAAACTAAGAGAGGTGTTTGTCCATAACATGCCAAAGAAGAAAAACCTCCTTCACTTTTTGCACAGGTGTCATGGTTTTAGAGAAATGTCAAAATTGCAATCGCCAGATCCAAGGCGGTTGGTCAAAGCACAAAAAAGGAGAAAAAGGCCCGATCCCCTCCACATCTTGGTTTTATCAGGCAATTTACAGGTTTTCTCCATTAACGGGTCTCACCCCCCGCGCGACCCTTCATCCTGGCAACTCCATTTTTCAAAAACTCAGCATTTCCAGTTTTTTCATGAGAATCTACATATGCTCATCCATGGCCAAGAGATTTTATGAAGTTTTGGGCCTCCAGAAAGTCAAAAAACAAGCAAAAAATGACTTTCTGCCACATTTTTGAGACACAGAAAGAAGTCTTGGGAGATTGCAACTTTGGAGGGGCAAATGACCACCAAAGTCAGAAATTCCAGTTGGGTTGGAAAGTAGAGTCATAGACCTTTCCAACAAGCCTACTCTTGCTCAATTTGGACACCTGGAAGTGCCCCAAAAGTGGTCCTAAAGGCGCACGACCCGTCAGGCAGAGGCACGCGACCCGTCAGGCAAATTTCTCCAAATTTCAGTGTACAGCTCAGAAAAACGCAGTTTGACCCTGTTTGACTTTTTGGGGTGGATTATTATCCTCTTTGATGTAATTAATGTACTTTTATGACACTTTTACACTCATGTATCTCTTCTAGAAGATTCATTCATGAAATAGGTGAAAATTAAATGAATGAATTGGTTTCCTAGCTTATAGAGGCAAGTTGTTTTGACTGCCTAGTTTGTAGTGCTTAGTTTAGAAGTGGTTGAAACAGCTCCTATGATAGTGAGCTCGACCCATGGAGGCAGGGAAAGAGGTTAGATGATCTATATTATGTACTTTCTTGCTCATTTTCATGGTTGGACTCTTGAGGGAGAAGCTATCATTGTATTATTCACTGTATCTCTGCAATTTTTGGCTAAGGAAGACCAGGGTTTTGCAGTCTTTTTTGGGATTCTTGTGGTTACATGTATTGATGGTGTGTTTCTCTATGTACCTGTAAGTGTGTTATGTGAATCATTTCCTTTCTTTTCCTTCTGCACATTAAGCAAACGAAGTGTTAAAGTAAGAATTCATGACTGTCATGCTCTGCTTTTAAGTTTGTTTAATTTCAATGTTTTCTACTGTTTAAGGAGAATTCAAAGTTATTGTTTGCTCTCCTTAGCTCCTCACCTGTCATTCCTGACCATCCACCTCAATCAAAGGCATCAATATTGTCTCCTACCTCGCCCCAAAGAACCCCCTGCAGAAACTGTGTCCAATCCCCGCACCCAAAATTGCCATCCCCTCAATTTGCCACCAAAAACCCTAAAAACCCCAAATCAACCTTTTTTATCAGTTTACTAGCCTAAAATCAGTGTTACCCTATTGGTCATCTCATCCATTGAAGATTTCACCGAGATAGACCGAAGAGAGCCCTCTCCAGCCCCGTAGGGCTAGCTACGAGGCTAAGTGGTTTGATGTTGCCTTGAGGTTTACCTTTCTCAGCCTGAGGTGAAATTTCAAGCGCTAACAAGTGGGTCGAAAGAAGTCTTTGATGTCTTTGTTTTCTTTCATGGCACTATCTACTCTCGCGGTCTGTGGGTCCGCGCCACATTGTTCTCCGTCTGTTTCTGGTTCAGGTGAAGGTGACTAATGTCCTTCGCACTCTTCTTCTCTTGTTTTCTGTTGTTGAGCCAGCTTCGCAACATCACGTGCTACCTGGGCCTTAGCTAAAGCTTCCTCTTTTCTGCACCTTTCACCAATTGTGCCATTCGAAGCTTTGTCTCTTCCTTCTTGCGCTGCACAGTGGACTTGTCTATTTCCACCACGGAGCCAGCTGGAGGGCGCCACTCCTATGTCCAAGACTCAAGGACTGCGAATATCACATCGCCAGTCGCCAGGTATGGTAAATCATGTCACATCTTTGTAGGGTTCTTCCATGCCCTTATGAAGACATGGTGGAAATCTGCTTTGAACTCTACAAAGCTCTTTAAACTAGCATAGATTGTGGGCGATAATTGCGATTTGCAATTGATCCCCATCTAGATATTCATCTCCATTAGCAGCCATAAAATCTTACTTTCTCTCATACATTGTGCATCCTTGGTCGCCCACAATGAAGTGTACTTCACTGCCTCTAGAAGGTCTGGCATGACCGAATGGAATTGACTATCTCCAGGCAGCTCCCATGCCACCAGTAATATTGACAACAGGAGCCACGCATAGTGAAACATTTTTCCCTGCTCCTGTGCCTCGTGATAGTTCACAAGGAACGTGCCACATAGATAGTTCACCCAGTTGAACTGGACTCCTTCTACGCATTGGGCCACTAGTGAAACTGCTGGCACGGGCACCTCATTCGTGTGACACTTCCGCATCACCTTCCCTACTAATATTTGTGTCGCGACCTTGACTGCATGGTTGTTAATGCTGGAGATGGCATATCCTCATTTTTTATTTTCCAGCTTGAACTTCTTCTTCATTTCTTCCGCGAGGGCTAACTCGCCACCTTTTCCCTCTGAAATTTTGGCTGGATCCTCCCTTGAGTAAGGCAGCCATGTAATTCGGTGAATTAGATTCTGTGATGGGGATGGGTTCCTCTAGCCACAAGCACCCATCATCCACCAAGTAGAGCAGCTACCAGATGACGAAGATGGTCACTGGGGCACGGTGGTAATGCGACACACATAGCAGGTTTAGCAACCTAGATTTCTCTACACCTCTGAGCCATGTGTGCAACTCCAATTCAATCGTTCCATCCATCACATCCATCCTCTGGCACATTAGCTTCGCAGTTGCTAAATGCGAGAACTTCTCGTGGTCTGCGAGGTCCCAATATTCAAACTTCAACACAAGAACTGGCCCCAAGTGTGATCCCTCAAAAATGATATTCTCTAGAAGCAGCGGAGTTTGTAGAGAGCTCTTGCTCTCATCTATGTCCTTCGGCACCTTGGCTTTACCCTTGCACAGAGGAACATATTCCGGCAGCCTGGTGATATGGTCTGCACCCTAGGTTTCAACATCCATCTCTACATCCTCCTCCTCCACTAGGATTTCTTCAGATTCCTCCTTGTCAGCCTCCAAATTAATGGTCTTCCCCTTTTCCTACAAGGTGAGCTTGGTCCTCAGTGGATTTCTGGGCGAGACGCATACCGGCGTCATGGCCTGCTTATCCTTCTTAGGTCTTCATGTTCGGGGTGATTTAGGGACCTCTACGATTTCTCTGACGCTCTCTAGGGCTTCTACTTCCGCAATTTCCTGTGTGGCTTCCTCGGTTGTCACTACTCTTGTGCCCATGGCTTCTTCGGGTGCTGACATAACGCTATTCCATAGTTCTTTCAGTGTCTCTGGTAGTTGCTCAAACAACGAATTTTCTTTCAGAGTCTCGAATAAGTCTCGGTTCATGAATACTTGAGCCCGCAACAAATCAGTTCTCAAATTTCCAAGTGTTTTTTTGTTATGAAACCAGCTCAAGAAAAGATAGAAAAGATAGATCAACGCCTTATAATTCAGCCTCTTCGAGGGGGCAACCTCCTTTACATTACATAAATGAACAATTCTTGGATGATACAAATGAAAAGACCTCCTTTCTATATATAGGAGTCTAAGGGGTTATAACATAATCAGAGCCGACATAACAATAATAATGTAAGGGCACAATACTAACAATAGTGGGCTTCTATGGGGCACAATAGTAACAATATGGGAACTACATGGGTACATCAATATAATAAGTGGGTTATACTAATAATAATAAGGGGTTACACTAGTAGTATAAGGTCCTAACATGCCCCTCTCCTTCAAAAAGCGTTGTCCTCAACGCTTGAGTAGTTCTTGATGCTTCTGTATAAAATTCTTGCCCTCCCATGTGGAATATTCAGCGGGTAAGTTCTTCCACTTGATGAGATACTCTAAAATTGATCGATTTCGTAGCTGTCGGGTTCTTGTTTCTGTGACTGTTCTAGGTTCCAATATGATTTTTCCTTCCTCTTCAATTTCTAGCAATATTACTTGAATTGGGATCTTTTGCAACTTTTGAATAAGTGGCCATACTTCTTCGTCCTTCTTCCATTCATCCCTTGCTTCGTTTATCCATTCTCGTTGGATAATATAAATAGCACAAAACAATGCTTCCACATCCTCATCCTTGAAGAGTCTTCCCATTTGGTAAGGTTGCCATTTTTTAAGTGCATGTAGTATTGCCAACATTTCCTTCTCATAAATAGCTTGCTTGAGATGTAGCAGTAAAAATACCCAATCACCTACATCAAAACATTTTTCACTATGATGTTGATCTACCTGTTGTTTCGTTTGATTTTGCATCGAAGTGGCGTTATCCTTTAAAAGTTGGAGAACTTCTTGTTGATGCTTGATGTGATCTTTCTTTGCTTGAACCTTTTTCTTCTTGATATGTCCTTCTATCTTTTGAGGAGTGGTAATTTCTTCCAGTCCTTTACAAGATATGGTCGGATTCATTTCTTGATGCTCGATGTGATCTTTCACTTCTTGAACATTTTTCTTCTTGATGTGTCCTTCTATCTTGATAGTTTGAGGAGTGGTAATTTTGTCCATTGAATTACAAGATATGGTTGGATTCATTTCTTCTTTCTCGATGTGATCTTTCACTTCTTGCACCTTTTTCTTCTTGATATGTCCTTCTCTCTTGAGAGCTAGAGGAGTGGTAATTCTTGCCAATGCTTTACAAGATATGGTCTGATTCATTTCTTCTTTCTCTGGGGTGGTGTCCTGGCGTATATCTTCTTCTTTTGATGTTTCTTAATCCTTTTCTTCCTCCTCTTCATATTCTATGTAAAATAATTTCTTCTCAGCACACCTATGACCTTTAGTGCATTTGCTATCACAATTGTAACAAAGCCCTTTTTCTCTTTTTTCTTCCAATTGTTGTGGTGTAACCCTTGTAGGTTGTGGAAGGCTGGGAGAAACAACACTTCCATCTTTATAGTTGTGAGGGGTATGCTTCCTGGTTTCCATAATTTGGCTTTCCATTATGTCACAAAGCCCTTTTACTCTTTCCAATTGTTGTGGTGTTGCTCTTTGTATCCTCATAATGTGCTATCATTTCCTCTGTGAAAATTGACCACGTAACAAGTTTTTTACGAGAACAAAGCCCTTCATACCATAAAAATTGATCTGGTTCTAAATATGAAGATGCAATACATACCTTTTGTAACAGTTGTACACCATGTAGATCAAAATATTGCTCCATCTGAAGTATCCAATTTACCGGATCCTTGCCATCAAACTTCCTCATCTTGTTTTTTCTTGATTTTAGGAGCGCAACCTTGAAACGACCGTAACTCTGTCCTTTCCAAACATCTAGTTCTAAATTTGTGACCTGTAGTAGCTCTCTGTGTCCTCTTTCCAATGCCACCAGTCTGATCCAAATTGGATTATCCAAGAAAGAGTTATGCATAATCTACCAAGATGACCTAATTATAGACCTTTCCAGAAGAGCTAACTTGTATGAAGTTCCACATGTACAATTTTCGATCTTTGGTTCTGAAAAAGATATAAAAGAAACTACAACCCGTCCTCTTTCTGTACCTTCTTATGAAATTTCAATCCGATCCCCAGAGAGAAAGTTATGACGATTTTCCCCAGCTCACCTGTTTTGAATGTAATTCAGGAGTCTGCAAAAAGACCAACTTCCTCAGATTATATCTCTGCCAATATCGCGCGAAAAGCTCTGAAATTCGAACCCAAGGTTCAGCGTGATTTCTTCTCAAATGGGGTTTTTTTGCGACTTCTGAAACGTCACAGAGAAAAAGTTATAGTGAAAATTCCACGATGACCTGTTTGGAGCAGCGAAACCCTAGAATCCAAAGCTCTGATACCAAATGTTATGAAACCAGCTCAAGAAAATATAGAAAAGATAGATCAACGCCTTAGAATTCAGCCTCTTCGAGGGGGAAACCTCCTTTACATTACATAAATGAACAATTCTTGGATGATACAAATGAAAAGACCTCCTTTCTATATATAGGAGTCTAAGGGGTTATAACATAATCAGAGCCGACATAACAATAATAATGTAAGGGCACAATACTAACAATAGTGGGCTTCTATTGGGCACAATAGTAACAATATGGGCACTACATGGGTACATCAATATAATAAGTGGGTTATACTAATAACAATAAGGGGTTACACTAGTAGTATAGGGGCCTAACATTTTCACTAGATAGCCACTTGTAATTTATAGGGCCTTTGGAATTTGAATTCGACCGTTCCCCTACATTCAACCCATTAATGCTAGATTGACCGCAAATTTTCAAGAATATAATCCATAAAGTTCACCTTAAATGCCTACCCCCCACTCCATTTGGCCTCAAACCAACCATCAAACCATCTATAGTGACTTTAACAATCACTTTCCAACAGACCTGCATGCAAGCGCAGCTGTCTTTGCACTGTCGCAAACTCTGTGTCACTTCACTACTTCGCGTAGTCCTGAAATCGCGCAGCTCCCAGGCAGTGTAGTTTATAGTCCCGTGCCTCCTTTCAGCTACCTAGAGCGCTAATACTGTGCTTCTGTCAGATATTCAGATGGTAGGGCCACCTGTATATGGCTTCAAATGACTCCCATTCACTTTTCCCGTGAAAGGTTCTCCATTTAACTTAACCAGCTGTACCGCGCCTCTGTCGGTAATCTCCTTAATAACATATGGTCCTAGCCAGTGTATCCTAATTCATTCACCTTAAAGGTGCACAACTTAATATGTTGATCGTGCCATGCCTTTTCACGCAGCTTTTGGACTTGCTGGTGAAATCTAGCCAAAAATCTCTCTTCTTCCAGCTCATCCAACTATGCGAGCCTCTCTTCCAGGGCTCCGTGATTTGTCATGCCTGTGAACGTTGTTATGCACATACTAGGAACAATGTATTCCATAAGCATTATGGCTTCCACTCCATAGACAAGCCTAAACAGTGTTTGTCTCGTCAGCTTTTTGCATGTCGTTCGATAAGCCCATAACATTGCAGGTATTCCTATCTCCCAATCACTTCGTTGCACATTGCATGCCTTGGTCAGCGCGTTTTCAAGAACTTTGTTGAATGCTTCCACTGTCTTGTTGGCCTATGGGTGATAAGGTGTGCTCTTTTGATGATACACCTGAAATCCTCTGTTAGTGCACTGATCATCTCATTCAGGAAGTGTGTACCACGATCGCTCATCAATATCTTTGGACATCCAAATCGCGTCAGTACATGTTCAAATAGAAACTTCATGGCTATCATGCCTGTGCAATCCTTCACTGACTGTGCTTCTGCCCAATGAGTCAAGCACTCTGTCGTAGTGATAATGTACCTCGTGCTTGTCTTTCCTTGTGGCTGAATAGGTCCTACAAAATATATTTCCCACTTTTCAAAAGGCTACAACGTCATTTATGGATTCAAAGTCATTTCATCCCTTCGTGATGGCCTACCTGTTCTTTGACATACACCGCACGCCTTGCAATATGCTTTTGAATCTTGATGAAGGGTTGGCCACCACAACCCTACGTGTAGAATCTTTTGCGTGGTTGCTCTCCCTGCATAATGTCCCCCTGCGGTGACCCCATGAGCGTCCATGAGGATGTTACTTCGTTCAAACTCAAGTACATACCTTTGCAGTATTTCATTATTTCCCATCTTGTATAGATGGCTAGCAATGTCAGACAAATCTATCGCGCGCACCACTAATTCCTTATTTCACTGGATAGAGTATCCTTCCAGCGCAATTCTAGTTGTTAGGAAGTGTATTATACCCTCAAAATTTCAATCCGCGACATGCACAGCAAAAAGTTGCACGTCAGATAATCCTTCCTCCAAATTAGTAGGTTCCTCCCTTGTCTCAATGCGTGATAGGTGTTTTGGTCCCATGTTCAACCATCCAAGCTTCACAACAATTTCAAAATTGTATTCCTGGAACAATAAAAGCCATCTGCAAATTCTCCCCCCAACACAGGCTTATTGACCAGGTACTTCAACATGGAGTACATGTGCATCTACTTAGGTAGGGGCTTTTCTCCATAGGCCTACGTCCACCTGGCCAGATGCAGGCGCGGATCATCCTGCCCATAATACTTGTCTGTTAGTTGCATCTTAGGCTTCCCAAATCATGCTCGCATCATTCTCCTACATTCATGCTAATAATCAAAGCTTCCTTTGTGCGTACCCCACCATCTTGCGGCCATAGCGCGCAGTACCCAATCCAAGGCCTGGAAGCATTTCTTTTTTGGCACCTCTCTTTCAAATGCATCCAAGAAGGTATCTACGTCATTTAAACCATCATAACTAGGAAGATTCCTTTCTTCCACCGACACACAACACAACGACCGGGTCATCATATTGCAATTCAACGTAGTTACTTCATGTAACCAATTCTACCATCGTTCTATTTCTTCATCAGAATCCGAAGCGTAGGAATTCTCGCTCTCCCATGTAATCTACCCATCCATAGTGGGATTCACCCAGTCTTGGTCTCGCGTTGTTATCTTATGGATGCAGTCCAGATCATCATCACTCTCATAGTCGCGGACAGGCTCCGTATAGCGTGATCCTTCAACAGGATCCAGGGGTATTATTATGCGTAGTGACAGCCTTTCAAAGATCATTTTTCGCTTCTTCAGATTGATTACGCTGTTTATATCTATAGCCGAGTCAATTCCCAAGAGCACGGGGTAGGGATTGTTGTCATCAATAATCTCTATTACTTCAAAATATGCCAGCGCGCTCGCTCCCCCAATATCCACGGTTACTCCCTACAACCACCCCATGGGTATGATTTTCTGCTAGTTCACCATCCTCAACTGAATCGGAGACCATTGTAGCGCAGGTCTTCCCATTTGATCCCATGTCTATTTCGGTAGAACATTCACATATGATCCCAAATCCATAATGACTTGATCCATTTTGTATTCTCTGATCTACACGGTGAGTCTCATTTCACATCTCGTCCTTGTCTTATGCTTTCCGATCTTGCGGACTACGCATGGTTCACCTGGCGTGGTCCCAACACATCTATTGATAAGTTCTTGTAACCCTTTCATAGCCTTACTGTTGCGTAGTAACTTCATACAAGTTTCGAGGAAAGTTGTCAGCATGGAGGGGTCCATCTCTGGCTCTAGTTTATCTTTGATTCCTGAAGTGGAGGCCTCAACAAACCTCTTCTTATCTTCCATGAAGGTTTCCGGAGTGCGCTCCAAATCAAACTCGACCTCTTTGGCCAGGGCTTTGTGAACCCATGTACTGTCTTCCAATTGTTTTCCCTTGTCATATCCCGTTGTGATTCCACCTCGGAGCACTATATTTACATTCAAATCTTCCTCATGCAGCTCAGACCTCATCATCTGCAGGTTCTGAGTTGGGGGAGGTGGTAGCGCCCCTTTGTCACATATCCTAGCTATCATTATAGGACAATATTCTATCTCATGATCAAACAACATGCAATACTTACATGACGGGTGCGTTGGATTAGTGCAATCGCGAGCATAGTGTCTCAGTCCTCCGCAATTGTAGCAAATCAACTATCCTTGACCTCTACCAGGTCCTCCTCTACCTCAGCCTTATCCACGCCCCTTAAATCATATCCATGCCATCCCTACATTTTTTTCAAGTGGCCACGTTTCAGCCTGAACTTTGTAGGCAGGAATTCTATCCATCATCAATTCATAGCTCCTACAAGTACGCTCGTCATGCCCCACTGACCTACAAAAGTTGAAGAACAACTGTTGCAGAGTTTGCTTATACTTATGTAACAAGTGGCAATTATCCATGGCACGTTTTCCAGCTATTTGACAGATAGCACACCATAAAGCAGGCGCCGCACTAGGTCCTGCCTAAGCTTCCAGCCTTAAAGGCATCGACCCTCCCCTTGCAAGGTAATTTGTAAAGATCGGGCAGTGGTCTTTTTCATGACCCTGGCCCTTGCATTTCACACACCATACTTCTTCGCCTACCTCTAGCCGAACCTTCTTATCCTGCTTCAAGCTTTGCATCTCAAGGCACAGATTCTTCAGTTGCGTGTGGATCTGCTAAACCCCTAGACTAGGATCCTGCGTCAGGGTTTCATGTAGTCTCATGGAAATCTCCAAGGCCTCTGCCTGAGTTGTTATCTTCAGCTGCAATAACGCACTCCTTAAATGTGGTAGTAGCGAGGCTACAAACCACTCACGATGTTGTCCATCTATCAAATTCATGTTGGCTTCGCAGATCGTAAATTTCAGCCTCTGATCTAGTTCCCAAGGTGTCTCACCTAGTAGCATCATGATCTCTTTGAATCCCATAATCGACTGCGCTTTAGATTTAGGCCTGCTAAATTCCCTATTCAGTGTTGCTTGGATGTCCGCTACTCTAGCATTCGGGTTATCGCTGGAGTACTTAATATAGCAGGTTAGTGCAAGGTCTTGTAGAGCACTAACCAATGTTGTCTTCTTTATGTTATCATCTGTAACACCTTCAGCTTCCCATACAACCCTCATAATGAACCAAAATTGGTTTAGGTCCTCATTTTCCATGCCTTTGAACAAAGGCAACTTCACTGTGTTTTCCATACTGAATCGCGGTGGTGGTAGAGATGATACGGGTGAAGTTGGAGGTGATGGAGGTGAAGCCAGTGGTGGTGTGGGCAGAGGTGGAATTCGCGGAAATCCTTGTCTTATCAACTGAATAGAACTTCACAGAGAGACCTTCATGATCCCTTCTTCATCTCCTCGTGGAGGTGAAATCAAGGGGCTATGCTCTAGACCGTTATTTCCTTTGTTTCTGCAAATTATTCCACTTCGTGTAGACCTGAGCATCAAGGTAGCTGCATAACCTACTTTTTGCACAACAACATTTTAATCCAAGTATTTAGATATTTTACGTACTTACCTCATGGTCCTTTGAAAAACTGTCGCTATGCCTGTCTATAGTTGACTGAGGTGTCAACCACAAACTCAGTAACAAATCCTCCTATAATGCGATCGAGCCAATGATCAACGACATGCATGATCTTATCCTTTTTTGCTTCCAACCTTCATACTAGCTCTGGGGTCCACAAAATAGGACCATCAAGTGGTGAGCACCAGTATTGCAACAATAACGCTGCAACTCCTGGGGCTTCCTACTTTACTTTTATCAACCCGGTAGTTCGTAACAAACTTGGAAGCGATAGTGTTGTATGCATAAGTACTAGCTCTTACTGTAGGCTATCACTTGGTCAACTGGTGAAAGATCACTAGGAGCTTAAGCCAACTTCTATGATTTCTTAGAAGAAGCTTTTAACTGTGATGAAAGAAAGATAACTCTAAAGAGGCTATTCTACTTGCAGAAAGAGAAGGAGAATTGAAATGTAACACAAACCCTGGAAAACCCTAATTTACCCACTAACCCTACTTTTGCAGGAAAAGAGATGAAAACTGATGAAATGAGTGCCATTGACTACTGACAAGGTAAATTTCATTTATTCAAGCTACTTCTGAAAATAAATGAGAAGAAAACATCTTTTTGTTCTTTTGAGTGCTTTTATGTGAAATTATTATGCTTGTGATTTATCTGGTTTTGATTGTGCAGAGGTCTGATGGGGAAGGAAGGTGGAGTTGGCTTTTGCAGAGGTGGAGGAAGGTGTGGAGAGGTCCTAAGTAGCCCCTAGTACCCTTCTGAAGACTTTTATAGTGATTGAACTTCGAAAAATAACTCACAGGAAATTCTACAGGAGGATCTATAAGAGGAGGCTGAGAGCTATTTTTGGATTTTTGAAGGTAGAAAAATGGTGGGAAAGGGTAACTAAAGGATAGAGGAAGGTTTTGAGGTGTCTGGAGCTTGTCAAGGAAGGTCAAGAGGGAACATGATGGTTGGATTTGTTCAAATGGCAAGAGAGAAGCTTATGGAGAAAAACGCAGAAATTAGTGCAGATTGATGAATTTCGTGAATGACTTGGGAAATATATGAGAAGTGAGCTAGTGCTGGCTACTTTATGGATGTATGGTGAGCTTAGGTGTCCTGCAAGAGATCTGCACATCTACTTATGAAAACTGATCAAAGAAAGGACTAAAAAAACTGAAATTTCTCTAGGTTGACCTAATTTTTGATCTACAAACAGAAAACGCTGAAAAATAACCTTGAACAAAAAAACATGTAGAGATATCTATGGTAAAAGAATAGGAAATGATCTAGGCAACTGAATCTGAACCAATATATCAATCTTTCCAATTCAAGTTATCACACTAGTAGTTGCATGGAAGAGCAAAACTGTGTTTTTGGTGGCAGCAGAAGTGCCTTGACCTTAAATCATAGTCCCAGGAAGGGAGAAATGAGATTAGGGCCCGCTGTTGGCCTTTTTGAATCTTATTCTATCACTGCATTAACCTACTTGAGCAACTGAAACAAAATCAGCTATGCAAACCATCAAAAGCAACCTAATCTAACAAAGTAAAATGAATTTATGTAAAAGAAATTAACTCATGAACTGAAGCAAAATCATATAAGTAAAAAGAAAGAGGTGCTAGGTAGCTTGGGTTGGGCCCTAACCCAAGAGCTTCAGCCCTCTGAAAGAGATCAATGCTGGCTCAAAAACTATTTCATCTCCATTATCAAAAATAAAAGTCACATTACATAAATTGTCCTAAAAAAGGAAGCTCGAAAATGAGCTGCACAAGAGATGCACAAAAGTGTGAAAATTTCACTAATAACTGGCTAAAATACTCAGTCTCTAAGCTCCTTTATTTATAAAAATGGAGTCCTCCAACAGTCCTCCTAAAATCAAGGATCTCGGCTTCCTAGAAATGGAGATAAACAACAGTGCTTCTTTACTTGCTCAGCTGCCCCTTGGAATGTGGACCTTTGTGCTCTAAGTTGTTGATGGAGGATTCGAGAAAAGGGGTAATAAATGAAGGAGACACCCCCCTACAAATCCTCTTCCTTGTTTCCCTCAAGTATTTGCTGCCATTTTCTCATAGATCCCTTGACTTTGTCCAAAATTGACCAAAAAATCTGCATAAAGCACACATTAGACTACATGGCAAAATGACTAGCCCAATTCAGTCTATTAGCATAAATATATTAAAAAAAATGCAATAAACTAATGAGAATGGTGGATTAAGTTGAATTAAGAGGAAAAATGAGCCCATATAATTATCAATTTCTAGGGATCGTCGTCACCCCCCTACTGAATGGGTTGCTCATCCTCTGAGCAACTAGTCTAACTCTTCATCCTTGATGGCTTTGACAGATTCCTTGACATCCCATGCTTCTGATGTGATATCTTCCTCTTTATCATGGAATCCTGCCTTCCTATCCACCTCTTCCCACTGTTTCTGTTCTTCCTCCTCTTTTACTCCTTCTAGCAGTCCTAACAGCAGTGGAGGACTGAATTTGAGGCCAATCCAATTGGCCTTCAAACTTTGCATAGAGTGCTTATACAGTGGCACTCTCCTCATGGCTTCCCTCATCCTGTTTGGGGAGTGATACTCCCTGATCCATAGGCTGTGTGGCAATGTGTTCCACCTTCTCATGCAGGCATGAATGTAGTCATCTCCAAATAATCTCTCCATGTCCTCGAAATGAGCAATAGCCTGGGCCTGCTTATCAACATAGTTTGGGACAACTTGAGGATTAGCTGCAAGGTGTTGGTGGGCATAGATGAGAGCCATGGGTTCTGCTGGTTCTACTCTAACCATCAGGGGTTCATTAAGCTCTTTTGCCATCATTTTCTGGATTTGTGCTGCCCTTTTCTCTTCATGGCTCATCCAATATGCCATAGCCATCAGCTGTAAGTCTCCCAATGCAAAATTTGGATCCCATAAGTTCATATCAGTAAGTGCCATGTTGTGCAAGTAAAACTCTGCCAGCTTCATTTTGTCCTCAGCTGAATTGTGATCACATAGATTCATGAATTGGCTATAATCCTGAAAATGTATTGTGCCCCTCTGGGCCAGTGTCTTGATCTGAAATTGGAGCCACTAATCCTTGAGGTACACTACATATGATTTGGCTAGCTACCTGCACTGTAATGCCTCCATAGCTCAGCTGGTCATGCAAGCTAATTGGGCTTCCTTTTCCTGTAGTTTCCTTCTCAAGATCAACACCTCATTTTCTACCTGGGATTCCCTTTCCTATTGTTGTCTTATTAATGTCTCACTGTCTGCTTGGGGTTCCTCTTCCTATTGTTGTCTTTTTAAGATTGACAACTCATTTCCTCCTTGAGGTTCCCTTTCTTGCAGCTGCTTCTTCAACATTTCATTTTCTGCCTCCATTGAGCTCTTCTAATGCTTTCTGTATGCCTGACCATGCTCAATTATTTTCCCATTTCCCTCAATTTGTTTTCCATGTGCCCAATGCCTTCCACCCCTTTTGATTTTGCAATCTGCATCCATGTATGGGTCCTGACTCTTTTCTTTTCTAGCTCGAAGAAAAGAGGGACTGCAAAATTTTGTGGGATGATTTTCCCCCCTTCAAGAAGGTTGTAGTAAGAGCCTAAGTTAGGCTCAGGTCCAGGCTCTGGTATCTCTTTTGGCTTTTCTTCCTCATTGGTCTATTCTTTTGCCTTCTTTTCAAGTTTTTCAGTCTCTTGGAGCTTTGCCAATGTCTCCTGTAGAGAGGTCTACGCCTCCTGTAGGAATATTTTAGAGTCCATAAGTTTGATCCTTTCTTTCCAAGTAAAGGTCTTAGGACTTCCTCTTTCATAAGTGATGGGGGTCTTAGATGGAGATTCCTCCCTTGTTGCAGTAGGGACATCCTCAATGATGAGGGGCTCCTTTGAAGGTGGCTGAGGCTTCCCCATCTTTATTCTGGTGCTCTTTCGAGCCTTGAAGTACATAGATGGTTATCTCTTCCTTCTTCCTTTGGGCTTGGCTAGATTGCTAAGTGCGGCAAGAATAATTGCTACCTCTCTTGCTAGTGTCTCAGGAGACACTTCTTCTTGCTTTGCTTCTTCTTCTTCATCTATTGTTTTTCCTGTTTCTGCTAGTTTTGTTTCTGCTGTCTTTGATTTTTTTTTCTCCTCTACTTGCTTAGTTTCTGCCTTTCCTATGGCAACCTTTTTCTGACCTGTCTTAGGATTCTTCTTTTCAGTTCTTGGCCTCTTCTTTTTCTCTGCTATGGTTTTACCCTTTTCTGCTTTTGATTCTTTCTTCTTCTCTGCTTTAGGCTCATCTTTGGTGGTGTCATGTTTCTCCTCTCCTATCTGGTTTCCTTCTTCTTCTGTGTGGGGTTCCTCTTCTTCCAATTGAGTGTTCTTTTCTTCTTCATGGATTTCCTTCTCAGCTTCCCCTTTTTGTTCCTCCTCTTCACTTCCAGATGGACTAAGGTCATTAGTGAGAGTTTTTATATCATCCTCTTTAGTCATGTTCCTGAAAATCTCCCAGGCTATGGGGATTGTGTAAGTGTGGAGGGCATCCTCCACCAGCAATTTAATTAGCCCATGGTGAGCCAATTGGTCTAGAACCCCTGCCTTCAATTTGGTGCTAGATTCTATCAAGGATTGGAGGAGAAAATATGGAATACTGAGTTTTCTGGATGCAGGAAGGTCCATGCCATATCTTAGTTCATGTAACAGTCTAAAATGGTACCCATAGACTATGTTGTATATTCCTTCATAGGAGATGTATTTCATGACCGAATAACTGACCTCACCCCATGGATAAGGTACACCTTTCCTCCTAATTCCATTCTTGTCCTCCACAAGATATTCATTAGGCTGGAAAAAGGTCTTCTTGGCAACTTGGCCCAGTGGTTTTTCTTCCTTTCTCCAGGGGAGTCCAAGTGGGAGACTTGTAATCCTGCTGATGAACTCGGGTGTAAGTTCTATGGTTAGACCCCTAAAACTGATAGTGGCATGGGTTTTTGAGTGAGGTTTTAAAGACAATAAAAATTCCTCTGTGACTTTTTCATAATACCCATGAAATTTTTCAAAGAAGGGCATCCAATTTGCCCTGGTAAAGAGGGCTACCACATCTGGATGTTCATGAAGCTTAGTTGAATTCAGAGGCTCCTTCCTCATAAAACCCCCTGTCATGATGTTCAACGATTATTAGAAATTCTCAGGTGAGGAGGAAGGCAGCAAGTTTCAAACCCAAAAACGGAGGAATAGCTAAGATTTTCTTTCTTTTTAACAAAAACAAATTGCAACTTTCCTTCCTTCCAAACTCTATTCTTAAACTTAATTTACTTTTTGGTCTATTTGAGGGAAACAATATCTTAAAAAAACAGAGAGTACACAGGACAATGTTTTTTCCCTTTCACAAGATAAGTAGACTACCCAATGCAAATTCACTTTTTTTACAGGATTAATTTTCTAGAGTTGCATTATCTCTTTACACAAGAGAATACCATGGAGAAGAAAGAGAGTTTTTCAGTGCAAAGAGCAAATGGAGAGACCGTATATATATATATATAACACAGGCAGACTCTGTTCTCACTTTTCCCTTCTTTTCAACTCAATACCTCGCTTGAAATCACACCACCCTTTATAGAGACGGACATGTAGAGAGGGTCTACACAAAGTTGTTGGGTCGTTAATATGCCATTATTATCATCACTTTTGAACACTTATTCCACCCATTTCTATTATTCTTCATCATGTCATTTATTATAATTTATTATATAAATCCATTTTATGATGATTTATGCTTCTATGAATGAATATTATTTATTCTCCTTTATTTCTAATAAATTGATGATTATGCATGATTTTATCAATGATAGTTTTAATAAATCAGTTGTAACATTATTCACCATTTTTAGCCTCCAAGATAATTTCCAGATTGAAGATTTGATCATTAAAAGTGCCAACTCGGAAATTCGCTGGAATAAGAAGTGACGGTTTTGCAGTTGCGATTCTGAGCAAATGAAGCAGAATCTGGAAAATCCGGAACATGGGTTTTGTCTAGAACGGACCCAATTAACTTTGTCAAAAAACGGTTTGCCCAAATTCGTCTTGTACTGAGAGAAACGCAGGGTTTTTTGAGTACGATTTTCTCATATTTGTTGTTGCGACCGTCCTCCAAATCTCAGTTGCAAAGCCAAATTCGTCTTGCTCTTGTTGAAAGCTGGATGGAAATATATCTTCTTGTTGATCAATTGGTTAGAAGCAAACCAATTTTGTAATAGAAATCATGTTGTACTTATCTTTATTGTAACTGCTCTCTGATCTCTCTTTATTTAAATCAGAACAGAGATCAGAGATGGGGATTTGGGGGATTTGAATGATGGAAAAAGGATGGAATTGAGAATTTAGAATTAGAGATTTAGAATTAAGAATTCATGATAGGATAGGAGGAAGAAAGGATTGTTTCAGGCTGTAAGTCTCAAAGCTGCTGATGTTGTAATGATTTTACCATTTAATGATTAATACCTGATTTGGGAGTTGTTGTTCATTCTTTTCATCTGAAGTACCCCAGCAGCATCCGCTGGTAGCTAAGGGCCCAGCCTCTGGTGGAGTATGCTACTGCTGCGTATCATATCTTTACAATTGTTGTTGTGTGATGGTTTGATTTATTTCCTATTTTTTGGAATTGCATTATTTTACAGTTTCATGTTTTGATAGTGTGTTGTTAGAATATTTTATGGAATTGTTTTATTGCACAAGTTGAGATTGAATCGCGTGGCTATTCTTTTCCATCATAACAGAGATTATTATCCTTTTCAACTTATATTGTTATGATGTTCATTTCAAATGTAAAGCTTCGCTATTCATTTCAGATTGTTGGTTATTCGATTCCACTAATCAGAGTTTGTTGTTCAGATTTATTAAATATGATTCATTGTTTAATTCCTTTAACTATAAGTTTGCTATCCATTTACTTCACTGTTCAGTTTGGTTGATTAATTACAAGAGTTTGCTTTTAAAGAGTTTTCCTAATTTACTTTCAATGGCAGCTTTAGTTCAATTTCGATTTCCTTTTGATTGCTTTAAAGCAGGACTGTCAACTGTAGAGAACATTGGTTATTGCTTCCTCATTCCCAGATTGATTGTCTTGTTCTGGTTTGATTTCAATTGCATCAATCTCTAGAGGAATGATTTATTGCTACTATATCCTCAATTGAGGGTTGTTTGAGTGAATGATTTAGTTTAAAAACATTTCAGTTTCTTGCTATTCCATTTCTTAATTGTTGTTCCATTTCTTATCTGCCGTTCCATTTCCTGTTATTTGCAGTATCTTTGCTTTGGTCTGAAGAACGATCTGAAATTGTAGTGGGCATTGGCATTTGCTATCTAGTCCCAAGATTGATGACCTATTCCTTGATTACTTTTGGTTACATCAGTTTCCAAAGGGATGAGTTATTGCTACTGGACCCTTGACTGATGCATTGCTTATTTTTCTGAATGCATGATTTAAGTCTTAAAGTGCTTTGTTGTAAGTAGATTTTATTTCCAGCTTTCATTTACTTTTGGATTTTAAGCACTATACTACAAAACATTACTCTTGAGTAAATAGCCGCCTCAGACTGAGTACACTCTTGAAATAAAAAGTCATCCCTGGGTTGATAATTAATGTGAAGGTAATTAGGAGTTCAAAAGACATCTTTTTATCGCGCCACATTTTGGCACCGTTGTCGAGGAGAGTGTAGCCATTTTTAAAGAGTAGTGTGCATCTGATGAGTGCCTGTTAGGAGAGAATAGGGTATTAAAAACAGAAGGTAAGAACCTACGTACGGAGCATGTAAAAGCCCTGCTCCCCTGCCCGCTTTCCAGCAGGACTGTCAAAGAACCTAGGGTAGAAATAGATGTTTGAATTTTTGTGTGAATGAATTAAAAGAAAAAAATAGAAATTTTGAAAAACAAATCTCATGATTTCTCTCAAGTGGTGATGTAAGCACCACCCATTTCACTAACCGATTGACAGGAACATTTGAAGAAGGGGCCTCGAAGAAACACATGAAGAACATCTTCTATTATGGTAAGAAATGGATCACATTTTTACTTCTGAATTTCCTATCAAAGATCTAGGAGGAGTGACACAAATGCACATAATTCCCCCATTGTCTCTACCAAATTTTCATGGCTTGACAAATGAAGATCCAGATACATTCTTATTTGAGTTCGAAATACTTTGTAGAGGATATGATTATTGTACTAATGATCAAAGATTGAAAGTGTTTCCTCTTACTCTAAAAGGAGCAGCTCTCCGATAGTTCATGAGCCTAAGTGGGAATTGCATCTAAACATGGGAGGACATGAAGAACATATTCTTGAAGAAGTACCAAGACTATTGCAAATCCAATGAAGATATTTTCTGTATGATACAAGGGGAAGATGAAAGTTTGGAGGATTATGTAGATCGATTTCATTATAACCTTCAAAAATCAAAGCATAAGCATTTGGAAAAAGATATCTTAAAAACACTCCTTCTTAAAGGAATCAAAGATGAATTTTTAAAACTCTTAAATGTGATAGGAAAAGGTGAAGCTTTTCAATTATCATATGATGATGTTTGTGAATTGTGCATAAGGTATTCAAGAGGAATCTCCAAGGCTGGTAAGAATTCTAGAGATGTTTGTTCTTTCTTTTTCAAATCTGCTACAAGAATAGGAGACATAAGAGTTGAAATCAATACTTTATTTGAAAATTTTAATGTTGATTTTATTATCTCTCTAAGTTCAAAATTGGATGCTTTGCAGGTTCAGAAAAATCAAGAATTTGATGAAGTGTTTTCCACTCATGACCGAAAGGAGCAGTCCATAGATAGTTGTTCTTCCTTATCTAGGATGGAAGTAGCATATCAAAGAGATGAGGAAGATGCAACAAAGTCAAAACCATGGAAATCATGGCCTACAGGTATGGTTCAAAACACTTCCTCTTCATTCTCTTACTTGCATAATCCATTATGGAATACTAATGTGTTAGGGCAGCCATGTCAATTTCAATATAACCACCAATCTTGTTTACAAGTTGGGCATGGTTCATCTTATGATGGCATGAATACTTTCACTCATCTTGTAGCACAAACATATTCTCCATATTTTTCACCAGCTCTTCCACAACATCCTGCTTGCATACCAAATTCATCCACTCAACCCAATCAACCACATCATCACAATGCTCCATTCCTTACACATTTTCCTGCTCAACTAATTCCACACCCTCACCATAATAAACCAGTACAACATGCTTACAATGTTGAACTGCCAAACTTACCCACCCTTCCCACCCATTCTATCTCAAATGCGCCATTAGAGAAAACTTATAATGAGATTCAAAATGTTTCAAATTCAAAAATTGTAGAAGCTATGGAAGAAAATGAGGTTTCTTATAGTATGTATCAACAAGTTATTTTAAAAGCTCAAGAACTTCATGATCTTATGGATATGAGAAATCAAGAAAGTAACGGATACATTGAACATTGGCTTCACTCCATCATTTGCTTGCAACATCACTCTATGCTTCAACAATTTTTGATACCATTTTTTGAAGGGAAGTTGGCTTCTCATACCCTAATATCCATTAACATGCATTTTTCAAATTTGGGTATGTGCATACATGAAGCCCTATTTCGAAAATGGTTCCATTGGAAGTACTCCTATACATACTCATATTCATTTTTCAAATCAAAATAGGTTAGTGTAGAAAATAAAATAAATAAGGGAATAAATAAATGCATTTTGTTTTTTTTGGTAAAACTAGTTGTTTCTTTTGTTGCAACACGCTATTGAAATCAACATCGATGATAAATGTTTCAATTCATTTGTGTATGTAGATGATTTATAATAGAAATAAAAATCCTACCAACACTTATATTCATCTTTATCATCAATATGAAAAAATGGTTGAATATCATTTTTTTGGCTTGCGGGCTTGATGAGATTTCTAGAAAAACAGTCGGGACAGTCATGTTTTGAGGGACTAAAAGTGAATATTTTTAAAACTTGTTTCCATCCTAAGTAGCCCTTGATGTCTACTTTCTAACCCAATTTGAATCACTCAATTTGGATTTGAAACGAAAAAGTTAGAAACAAAACATTGACAGGGTGTCTAGTGGGCAGCTTAGGAACAGAGTTGGGACAGTCAGTTTTTGGAGGCCTAAATGTTTGAATTTTTAAAACATGTTACTATCGTAGATTCCAATATGAATATAGTTTTCAATGCAATTGGAATCACTCATTTTTGATATCGTATGGGGAAGTTATGATCAAAATACTGACTGTCTATCGTAAATCAGCACCCTTAAAACTATGTCTTTCCGGCTGTTCCTTACAGTATTTGACCTATCAATTATTCTTTTCTTCAAAACATGTTTCTATTGGAGATACATAAATGAATATAATTTAATTTCCAATTTAAATCATTTGAATCTGACATCAAACGAAAAACCTATGCTTAAAACATTAACTGTTGGTCTGAGTTGGGTAATCGAAAATGACTTTGTTATGGAGGTTGTTCTAACTAAAATTGACATATCATATCATTGAATTTTTAAAATCTGTTTCTATTGGAGATACGCCTTTGAATTAGCTCTCATTTTGCTTTGGAATCACTCAATTTGGATGAAAAACAAAGAAGTTGTGATTCAAATACCGCTGGTTAGTATGGTCGACCACTGCTCTCCCGCAGGTGACAC
The DNA here is from genome assembly GCA_031772625.1 of Pinus tabuliformis. NCBI lineage: Eukaryota > Viridiplantae > Streptophyta > Pinopsida > Pinales > Pinaceae > Pinus > Pinus tabuliformis. Next base: position 1,640,496,272 of record CM062820.1, read on the forward strand.
ATAAATTTTACTTTGTTATTTTCTCTGTGGATTTGTTATATATAGTAACTAATTGTTAATTTTTTGCATAATTCTTGGATTAGAGGAGCCTGATCACCTCTCTTTCTCCATGATTTGATGTTTTATTGTAGGTAGACACTCGTTTTTTGCAGGTCTTGGGAAAATAAAGAAGGTCAATTTATGGACGAGTGATTTTTGAAAAAAAATTAATGAAACAAAGGAATTTCATCCAAGTCATTGCCCAACGAATTCATAATAGAAGAAATGAAGAATTGATTTCGATTTGAAGATTCATATCTTGTCACTGCTGCCAAAACATTTTTCAAAAACATCATTTTTTTTTACATAATATCATAGTTGTTGTAACTTAATTTACATATTGTTTTTAAATAAAATGTTGCTTCTTTTCTAATTTCTCTTATATTTTGTGTTTCGAGTATTGCTTCATTCAAAGTGTAACTCATCCTCAGCATTAATGCCATGAACAACTACTTTGTTTTTTTGCATGTTTGCATTTTATGATTGTCCATTTTGCTGTTCCTTTCTGAATGGAACAGCACTTCTGCACTTTCATGTTTTGTTGTTCCTTTCTGAATGGAACAACACTTCTGCACTTTTAGTTTTTGCTGTTCCTTTTCGAATGGAACAACACTTCTGCACTTTTCATTTTTGCTGTTCCTTTTCTAAAAGAACGGCACTTGCGTTTTTGCTGTTCCGTTTTCCAAAGGAACGACACTTTTCATTTTTGCTGTTCCTTTTCCAAAGGAACGGCACTTGCATATTTGTTGTTCATTTTCCAAAGGAACGACACTTTTCATTTTTGTTGTTCATTTTCCAAAGGAACGGCACTTGCGTTTTTTATGTTCATTTTACAAAGGAACGACACTTTTCATTTTTGTTGTTCCTTTTCCAAAGGAATGACACTTGCGTTTTTGTTGCTCCTTTTCCAAAGGAACGACACTTTTCGTTTTTGTTGTTCCTTTTCCAAAGGAACGACACTTTTCATTTTTTCTGTTCCTTTTCCAAAGGAACGACACTTGCGTTTTTGCTGTTCATTTTCCAAAGGAACGACACTTTTGATTTTTGCTGTTCCTTTTCCAAAGGAACGAGACTTGCATTTTTGTTGTTCCTTTTCTAAAGGAATGACACTTTTAGTTTTTGCTGTTCCTTTTTCCAAAGGAACGACATTCGCATTTTCACACTTTTTTTTGTGTGTATTTTTGCTTTTTTTGTGTGCATTTCCTTTGCTGTTCCCTACACGGAACACCAGTTTTTGAGTGTTTTTGTTGTTCCTTCAAAAGAGCAACACTTTGGGAGTATTTTCAAGAGCAACCCCTCCTTCCTCTTGTGGAATTATTCTTAGTCCATCTCAACCACATTTTATTGATTCCCTTTCATGGCATGAAGTACACTATTTTTATGAAGACAAGAATTATAGATTCTTTTGAAGCAAGTTAATATCATTCATGTTATGATCTTTAACAGGACAACTCCTTGATGATAGTTTATTTTCAAAAGGGACACAATTATTTATATACTACTTTACTGCATTGCCTTCTGCTATACATGATATGATTGATCATCTTAATACCATGCTGGTTCCACCCTTCTTGGTTATAATCTTCTCTGTCTGTAATAAATAAGATTATGGGTATATTTTTTTTTCTATTGACATGTTCAACTTCTTCCACCATCCCTACTCTTAAGGAGTACTGAGCCTCCCTCTTTTTATCATAAAAATGTGTAATAACAACAAAATTTTGTTCGCAGATGGAGGATAGGGGGTCTCATTACGAGCCAGCCTACCATGTTCATAAGGCTGTAACAAAGTGACATTCCCATTATGGCCACCACACCAAGGTTATGATCCACTGGATAGCCAGATTATCCTTGGAACAGGAGGTCTCATCATGAGCCGGCCTGATCACTTCTGCTACATCCCAGTGAATGGCAGTGTGGTTATCTGGTTACCACACTGGTCTCTTCTGTAAGAACAGCACTGAAACTCTCTAGTTATAAATTGAGGATTCTGGCTCATATAGGTTAAAAAGCAACCCTGCCGAGGCTATGGACGCCTGCTGGCAGCAGAGGCTCTGCTTATGGTATTGAAGTTATATCTTATCGTCAATTATTACTATAATACCCTTTTCTTATTTTTTCTTTTTATGAGAGAAGTTATTTCCTTAATTTTTTTCCCTACTTTGAACCTTTATGCATGAGAAATTGTTTTATGATCAATCACATCATTTTCAGCTAGCATACTATCAGTAAAGCATCTTTTTGGCATATTGTTGTTCTTTTTATCTTTTTCATAACTTATCATCAATCCTAACTGTCCTATATCTTATTCATAACTATCTTTACATACTCTGCTCTCATTATAACCATAACTCTCACTGTCCTATCATTGATAAGTGTACTCTGCTTCATTTACTGATATATTGTTCATTCCTGTGCCTTGCCGTCAACATAACCCCTCTCATACGCTTTATGGTCATGGAATTCATTTTCCAATTGGAGGGGGGGGGGGGAATGTATGCATTATGGGATTGCATGCGATATGATTACTGCACTCTGCCATAACTTGTTGATTTGACAAAATATTAATATTGCATGTATACAAAAGTTTTTCTCCCGGAAAGTTTTGCATGCATCTTATCTATTTATTCAAAGCTAACACTATGGATTCAAGAACATTTTATGCAAAATAGTGATTTGTTTACAGGAGAACAACAAGTATGGGGGGAAACTCTATTCGCAGCATGACCACACTATTGCAACTAACAGAAGAGGCTCGAGCAACTCGTGAACGTGAACAATTCTTCAGACATGATGTGCTTATCTGGATCCCACCTTTTGCATCACTTTTAGTGCCAACTCTGTCTAGATAAGTTTCAACAAATGCCAGTACATATATGTCATTCCACATTTTTCTTTTTGGAGGTAAAACTTGAGGTAAAATAACATAATTTACTGATTTATTATGAATTTAGGAGAATTTAATGAAATCCATTTTGAGCATTATTTATCATCCTTCATTCCACATCTTTACCACTTCCCCTTTTTCAGCGGCATATTATCTTTCAGTTTGGGGGAGTGTTGCTTTCATTCATTTCTTTCTTATGACCATGTCATTCATATTCTTTATCATCCATTGCTATTCTTATTCATTCTCAACACTTCCCTTATTCCATGTTGTTTTACATCAAGCATAGACTTCAACATATAGTAGAAACCACCTCTATTTGTTTTCTAGCATCGCATGAGGGCATGCTAATTTTTCAAAGAGGGGGAGGAATTGCTACGCATGATGGATGTTTGAATTGCTACGCATGATGGATGTTTTCTATTTTCTTTTTCATTTAAGGCATACAATTTCAGTGTAGAAATTGATTTCCATAATATTTTTAAAGCTATGAACTCAATTCTTGTGATTTTTGGAAAACACAGACGTATCATTAATCAAAACCCAGACAACTTCAAGATAAATTTGTTCATAGAATTTCGGAAATCATGCACTCTCACCTACAGCCATTTTATTTATATCTCATGATCTGTGCATCAAAACAGTCTGATTTTTTGGATCATAAAGGAATTCATATATTATAAATTTACTTGCCAAATTTCAACAAAAACTGGTTTGTAGTTTTTGAGAAAATGGTTAATGAAGTTTGTTGTTACTTATATCATATTTTGTTGCAACTTCATATATACATATAGTTGAATGTCAATGTAAAAATTGTTATGCCTTCATCAAGATTACTAAAAGTGAATATTCATTAATTAAGGAAGAATTCATTTGTTCTATCCATTTCATGAGCTGAGATGAACATATCTTTTATTGCTTGGTTAACACATGGGTTTTTGTCTTTGGGTTGAATGAGGACATGCAATATATTCAGTTTTCGTTGCATGAGGACATGCAACATATTGAGTGTGGGGGTATGTTGGGCCGTTAATATGCCATTATTATTATCACTTTTGAACACTTATTCCACCCATTTCTATTATTCTTCATCATGTCATTTATTATAATTTATTATATAAATCCATTTTATGATGATTTATGCTTCTATGAATGAATATTATTTATTCTCCTTTATTTCTAATAAATTGATGATTATGCATGATTTTATCAATGATAGTTTTAATAAATCAGTTGTAACATTATTCACCATTTTTAGCCTCCAAGATAATTTCCAGATTAAAGATTTGATCATTAAAAGTGCCAACTCGGAAATTCGCTGGAATAATAAGTGACGGTTTTCCAGTTGAGATTCTGAGCAAATGAAGCAGAATCTGGAAAATCCGGAACATGGGTTTTGTCCATAACGGACCCAATTAACCTTATTAAGGAATGGTTTGCCCAAATTCGGCTCATACTAAGAGAAACACATGGTTCTTTGAGCACGATTTTCTCAAATTTGTTGTTGCGGCCGTCCTCCAAATCTTAGCTGCAAAGCCAAATTCGTCTTGCTCTTGTTGAAAGCTGGATGGAAATATTTCTCCTTGTTGATCAATTGGTTAGAAGCAAACCAATTTTGTAATAGAAATCATGTTGTACTTATCTTTATTGTAACTGCTCTCTGATCTCTCTTTATTTAAATCAAAATGGAGATCAGAGATGGGGATTTGGGGGATTCGAATGATGGAAAAATGATGGAATTGAGGATTTAGAATTAGAGATTTAGAATTAAGAATTCATGATAGGATAGGAGGAAGAAAGGATTATTTCAGGCTGTAAGTCTCAAAGCTGCTGCTGTTGTAATGATTTTACCATTTAATGATTAATACCTGATTTGGGAGTTGTTGTTCATTCTTTTCATCTGAAGTAGCCCAGCAGCATCCGCTGGAAGCTAAGGGCCCAGCCTCTGGTGGAGTACGCTACTGCTGTGTATCATGTCTTTACAATTGTTGTTGTGTGATGGTTTGATTTATTTCCTATTCTTTTGAATTGCATTATTTTACAGTTTCATGTTTTTATAGTGTGTTGTTAGAATATTTTATGGAATTGTTTTATTGCACAAGTTGAGATTGAATCGCGTGGCTGTTCTTTTCCATCATAACAGAGATTATTATCCTTTTCAACTTATATTGTTACGTTGTTCATTTCAAATGTAAAGCTTCGCTGTTCATCTCAGATTGTTGGTTATTCGATTCCACTAATCAGAGTTTGTTGTTCAGATTTATTAAATATGATTCATTGTTTAATTCCTTTAATTATAAGTTTGTTGTCCATTTACTTCGATATTCAGTTTGGTTGATTAATTGCAAGAGTTTGCTTGTAAAGAGTTTTCCTATTTTACTTTCAATGGCAGCTTTAGTTCAATTTCGATTTCCTTTTGATTGCTTTAAAGTAGGACTGTCAACTGTAGAGAACATTGGTTATTGCTTCCTCGTTCCCAGATTGATTGTCTTGTTCCGGTTTGATTTCAATTGGATCAATCTCTAGAGGAATGAGTTATTGTTACTGTATCCTCAATTGAGGGTTGTTTCAGTGAATGATTTAGTTTAAAAACATTTCAGTTTCTTGCTATTCCATTTCTTAATTGTTGTTCCATTTCTTATCTGCCGTTCCATTTCCTGTTATTCGCATTATCTTTGCTTTCGTGTGAAGAATGATCTGAAACTGTAGTGGGCATTGGAATTTGTTGTCTAGTCCCTAGATTGATGACCTGTTCCTTGATTACTTTTGGTTACATCAGTTTCCAAAGGGATGAGTTATTGCTACTGGACCCTTAACTGATGCATTGCTTATTTTTATGAATGCATGATTTAAGTCTTAAAGTGCTTTGTTGTAAGTAGATTTTATTTCCAGCTTTCATTTACTTTTGGATTTTAAGAACTATACTGCAAAACATTATTCTTGAGTAAATAGCCGCCTCAGACTGAGTACACTCTTGAAATAAAAAGTCGTCCCTGGGTTGATAATTAATGTGAAGGTAATTAGGAGTTCAAAAGACACCTTTTTATCGCGCCACATTTTGGCGCCGTTGCCGGGGAGAGTGTAGCCATTTTAAAAGAGTAGTGTGCATCTGATGAGTGCCTGTTAGGAGAGAATTGGGTATTAAAAACGGAAGGTAAGAACCTGCGTACGGAGCATGTAAAAGCCCTGCTCCCCCACCCGCTTTCCAGCAGGACTGTCAAAGAACCTAGGGTAGAAATAGATGTTTTGAATTTTTGTGTGAATTAATTAAAAGAAAAAAATAGAAATTTTGAAAAACAAATCTCATGATTTCTCTCAAGTGGTGATGTAAGCACCACCCATTTCACTAACCGATTGACAGGAACATTTGAAGAAGGGGCCTCGAAGAAACACATGAAGAACATCTTCTGTTATGGTAAGAAATGGATCACATTTTTACTTTTGAATTTCCTATCAAAGATCTAGGAGGAGTGACACAAATGCACATAATTCCCCCATTGTCTCTACCAAATTTTCATGGCTTGACAAATGAAGATCCAGATACATTCTTATTTGAGTTCGAAATACTTTGTAGAGGATATGATTATTGTACTAATGATCAAAGATTGAAAGTGATTCCTCTTACTCTAAAAGGAGCAGCTCTCCGATGGTTCATGAGCCTAAGTGGGAATTGCATCCAAACATGGGAGGACATGAAGAACATATTCTTGAAGAAGTACCAAGACTATTGCAAATCCAATGAAGATATTTTCGGTATGATACAAGGGGAAGATGAAAGTTTGGAGGATTATGTAGATCGATTTCATTATAACCTTCAAAAATCAAAGCATAAGCATTTGGAAAAAGAGATCTTAAGAACACTCCTTAAATGAATCAAAGATGAATTTTTAGAACTCTTAAATCTGATAGGAAAAGGTGATGTTTTTCAGTTATCATATGATGATGTTTGTGAATTGTGCATAAGGTATTCAAGAGGAATCTCCAAGGCTGGTAAGAATTCTAGAGATGTTTGTTCCTTCTTTTTCAAATCTGCTACAAGAATAACAGACATAAGAGCTGAAATCAATACTTTATTTGAAAATTTTAAAGTTGATTTTATTAGCTCTCTAAGTTCAAAATTGGATGCTTTGCAGGTTCGGAAAAATCAAGAATTTGATGAAGTGTTTTCCACTCATGACCGAAAGGAGCAGTCCATAGATAGTTGTTCTTCCTTATCTAGGATGGAAGTATCATATCAAAAAGATGAGGAAGATGCAACAAAGTCAAAACCATGGAAATCATGGCCTACAGGTATGGTTCAAAACACTTCCTCTTCATTCTCTTACTTGCATAATCCATTATGGAATACTAATGTGTTAGGGCAGCCATGTCAATTTCAATATAACCACCAATCTTGTTTACAAGTTGGGCATGGTTCATCTTATGATGGCATGACTACTTTCCCTCATCTTGTAGCACAAACATATTCTCCATATTTTTCACCAGCTCTTCCACAACATCCTGCTTGCATACCAAATTCATCCACTCAACCCAATCAACCACATAATCACAATGCTCCATTCCTTACACATTTTCCTGCTCAACTAATTCCACACCCTCACCATAATAAACCAGTACAACATGCTTACAATGTTGAACTACCAAATTTACTCACCCTTCCCACCCATTCTATCTCACATGCGCCATTAGAGAAAACTTATAATGAGATTCAGGATGTTTCAAATTCAAAAATTGTAGAAGCTATTGAAGAAAATGAGGTTTCTTATAGTATGTATCAACAAGCTATTTTAAAAGCTCAAGAACTTCATGATCTTATGGATATGAGAAATCAAGAAAGTAACGGATACATTGAACATTGGTTTCACTCCATCATTTGCTTGCAACATCACTCTATGCTTCAACAATTTTTGATACCATTTTTTGAAGGGAAGTTGGCTTCTCATACCCTAATACTCATTAACATGCATTTTTCAAATTTGGGTATGTGCATACATGAAGCCCTATTTCGAAAATGGTTACATTGGAAGTACTCCTATACATAGTCATATTCATTTTTCAAATCAAAATAGGTTGGTGTAGAAAATAAAATAAATAAGGGAATAAATAAATGCATTTTGTTTTTTTTGGTAAAACTAGTTGTTTCTTTTGTTGCAACACGCTATTGAAATTAACATCGATGATAAATATTTCAATTCATTTGTGTATGTAGATGATTTATAATAGAAATAAAAATTCTACAAACACTTATATTCATCTTTATCATCAATATGAAAAAATGGTTGAATATCATTTTTTTGGCTTGCGGGCTTGATGAGATTTCTAGAAAGACAGTCGGGACAGTCATGTTTTGAGGGACCAAAAGTCAATATTCTAAAAACCAGTTTCTACCCTAAGTAGCCCTCGATGTCTACTTTCTAACCCAATTTGAATCACTCAATTTGGATTTGAAACGAAAAAGTCAGAAACAAAACATTGACAAGGTGTCTAGTGGGCAGCTCAGGAACAGAGTTGGGACAGTCGGTTTTTGGAGGCCTAAATGTTTGAATTTTTAAAAACTGTTACTATGGTAGATTCCCCTATGAATATAGTTTACAATGCAATTAGAATCACTCATTTTTGATATCGTATAGGGACGTTATGATCAAAATACTGACTGTCTATCGTAAATCAACACCCTTAAAACTATGTCTTTCCGGCTGTTCCTTACAATATTTGACCTATCAATTCTTCTTTTCTTCAAAACCTGTTTCTATTGGAGATACATAAATGAATATACTTTCATTTCCAATTTAAATCATTCGAATCTGACATCAAACGAAAAACGTATGCTTAAAACATTAACTGTTGGTCTGAGCTGGGTAATCGAAAACGACTCTGTTATGCAGGTTATTCTAACTAAAATTGACATATGATATCATTAAATTTTTAAAACCTGTTTCTATTGGAGATACGCCTTTGAATTAGCTCTCATTTTGCTTTGGAATCACTCAATTTGGACGAAAAACAAATAATTTGTGATTAAAATACCGCTGGTTAGTATGGTCGACCACTGCTCTCCCGCAAGTGACAAATAAATTTTACTTTGTTATTTTCTTTGTGGATTTGTTATATAGAGTAACTACTTGTTATTTTTTTGCATAATTCTTGAATTAGGGGAGCCCGATCACCTCTCTTTCTCCATGATTTGATGTTTTATTGCAGGTAGACACTCATTTTTTGCAGGTCTTGGGAAAATAAAGAAGGTCAATTTATGGACGAGTGATTTTTGAAAAAATTTTAATGAAACAAAGGAATTTCATCCGAGTCATTACCCAACAATTTCATAATAGAAGAAATGAAGAATTGATTTCGATTTGAAGATTCATGTCTTGTCACTGCTGCCAAAACAGTTTTCAAAAATATCATTTTTTTTACATAATATCATAGCTGTTGTAACTTAATTTACATATTGTTTTTAAATAAAATGTTGTTTCTTTTCTAATTTCTCTTATATTTCGTGTTTCGAGTATTGCTTCATTCAAAGTTTAACTCATCCTCAACATCAATGCCATGAACAACTAATTTGTTTTTTTGCATGTTTGCATATTATGATTGTCCATTTTGCTGTTCCTTTCTGAATGGAACAACACTTCTGCACTTTCATGTTTTGCGGTTCCTTTTTGAATGGAACAGCACTTCTGCACTTTTAGTTTTTGCTGTTCCTTTTCGAATGGAACAACACTTCTGCACTTTTCATTTTTGCTGGTCCTTTTCTAAAGGAACGACACTTTTCATTTTTGTTGTTCCTTTTCCAAAGGAACGACACTTGCATTTTTGCTGTTCCTTTTCCAAAGGAACGACACTTTTCATTTTTTCTGTTCCTTTTCCAAAGGAACAACACTTGCGTTTTTGATGTTCCTTTTCCAAAGGAATGACACTTTTCATTTTTGCTATTCCTTTTCCAAAGGAATGACACTTGCATTTTTGTTGTTCCTTTTCCAAAGAAACAACACTTTTCGTTTTTGCTGTTCCTTTTCCAAAGGAACAACACTTTTCATTTTTGCTGTTCCTTTTCCAAAGGAACGGCACTTGCATTTTTGCTGTTCCTTTTCCAAAGAAACGACACTTTTGATTTTTGCTGTTCCTTTTCCAAAGGAACGGCACTTGCGTTTTTGCTGTTCCTTTTCTAAAGGAACGACACTTTTAGTTTTTGCTGTTCCTTTTTCCAAAGGAACAACATTCGCATTTTCACACTTTTTTTTGTGTGTATTTTTGCTTTTTTTGTGTGCATTTCCTTTGCTGTTCCCTACACGGAACACCACTTTTTGAGTGTTTTTGTTGTTCCTTCAAAAGAGCAACACTTTGGGAGTATTTTCGAGAGCAACCCCTCCTTCCTCTTGTGGAATTATTCTTAGTTCATCTCAACCACATTTTATTGATTCCCTTTCGTGGCATGAAGTACACTATTTTTATGAAGACAAGAATTATGGATTCTTTTGAAGCAAGTTAATATCATTCATGTTATAATCTTTAACATGACAGCTCCTTGATGATAGATTATTTTCAAAAGGGACACAATTATTTATATACTACTTTACTGCATTGTTTTCTGTTGTACATGATACTGATTGATCATCTTAATACCATGCTGGTTCCACCCTTCTTGGTTATAATCTTCTATGTCTGTAATAAATAAGATTATGGGTATATTTTTTTTTCTATTGACATGTTCAACTTCTTCCACCATCCCTACTCTTAAGGAGTACTGAGCCTCCTTCTTTTTATCATAAAAATGTGTAATAACAACAAAATTTTGTTTGCAGATGGAGGATAGGGGGTCTCATTACGAGCCAGCCTACCATGTTCATAAGGCTGTAACAAAGTGACATTCCCATTATGGCCACCACACCAGGGTTAGGATCCACTGGATAGCCAAATTATCCTTGGAACAGGAGGTCTCATCACGAGTCGGCCTGATCACTTCTGCTACATCCCAGTGAATGGCAGTGTGGTTATCTGGTTACCACACCAGCGCACTGGGCTCTTCTGTAAGAACAACACTGAAACTCTCTAGTTATAAATTGAGGATTCTGGCTCATATAGGTTAAAAAGCAACCCTGCCGAGGCTATGGACACCTGCTGGCAGTAGAGGCTCTGCTTATGGTATTGAAGTTATATCTTATCATCAATTATTACTATAATACCCTTTTATTATTTTTTCTTTTTATCAGAGAAGTTATTTCCTTAATTGTTTTTCCCTATTTTGAACCTTTATGCATGAGAAATTGTTTTATGATCAATCGCATCATTTTCAGCTAGCATACTATCAGTAAAGCATCTTTTTGGCATATTGTTGTTCTTTTTATCTTTTTCATAACTTATCATCAATCCTAAGCGTCCTATCTCTTATTCATAACTATCTTTACATACTTTGCTCTCATTATAACCATAACTCTCACTGTCCTATCATTGATAAGTGTACTCTGCTTCATTTACTGATATATTGTTCATTCCTGTGCCTTGCCGTCAACATAACCCCTCTCATACGCTTTATGGTCATGGAATTCATTTTCCAATTGGAGGGGGGGTAATGTATGCATTATGGGATTGCATGTGATATGATTACTACACTCTGCCATAACTTGTTGATTTGACAAAATATTAATATTGCATGTATACAAAAGTTTTTCTGACTGAAAGTTTTGCATGCATCTTATCTATTTCTCTTCAAAGCTAACACTATGGATTCAAGAACATTGTATGCAAAATAGTGATTTGTTTACAGGAGAACAACAAGTATGGGGGGAAACTCTATTCGCAGCATGACCACACTATTGCAACTAACAGAAGAGGCTCGAGCAACTCGTGAACGTGAACAATTCTTCAGACATGATGTGCTTACCTGGATCCCACCTTTTGCATCACTTTCAGTGCCAACTCTGCCTACATCAGTTTCAACAAATGCCAGTACATATATGTCATTCCACAATTTTCTTTTTGGAGGTAAAACTTGAGGTAAAATAACATAATTTTCTGATTTATTATGAATTTAGGAGAATTTAATGAAATCCATTTTGAGCATTATTTATCATCCTTCATTCCACATCTTTACCACTTCCCCTTTTTCAGCGGCATATTATCTTTCAGTTTGGGGGAGTGTTGCTTTCATTCATTTCTTTCTTATGACCATGTCATTCATATTCTTTATCATCCATTGCTATTCTTATTCATTCTCAACACGTCCCTTATTCCATGTTTTTTTACATCAAGCATAGACTTCAACATATAGTAGCAACCACCTCTATTTGTTTTCTAGCATCGCATGAGGGCATGCTAATTTTTCAAAGAGTGGGAGGAATTGCTACGCATGATGGATGTTTTCTATTTTCTTTCTCATTTAAGGCATATAATTTCAGTGTAGAAATTGATTTCCATAATATTTTTAAAGCTATGAACTCAATTCTTGTGATTTTTGGAAAACCCAGACGTATCATTAATCAAAACCCAGACAACTTCAAGATAAATTGGTTCATAGAATTTCGGAAATCATGCACTCTCACCTATAGCCATTTTTTTATATCTCATGATCCGTGCATCAAAACAGTATAATTTCTTGGATCATAAAGGAATTCATATATTATAAATTTACTCGCCAAATTTCAACAAAAGTTGGTTTGTAGTTTTTGAGAAAATGGTTAATGAAGTTTGCTGTTACTTATATCATATTTTGTTGCAACTTCATATATACATATAGTTGAATGTCAATGTAAAAATTGTTATGTCTTCATCAAGATTACTAAAAGTGAATATTCATTAATTAAGGAAGAATTCATTTGTTCTATCCATTTCATGAGCTGAGATGAACATATTTTTTATTGCTTGGTTAACACATGGGTTTTTGTCTTTGGGTTGCATGAGGACATGCAATATATTCAGTTTTCGTTGCATGAGGACATGCAACATATTGAGTGTGGGGGTATGTTGGGCCGTTAATATGCCATTATTATTATCACTTTTGAACACTTATTCCACCCATTTCTATTATTCGTCATCATGTCATTTATTATAATTTATTATATAAATCCATTTTATGATGATTTATGCTTCTATGAATGAATATTATTTATTCTCCTTTATTTCTAATAAATTGATGATTATGCATGCTTTTATCAATGATAGTTTTAATAAATCAGTTGTAACATTATTCACCATTTTTAGCCTCCAAGATAATTTCCAGATTGAAGATTTGATCATTAAAAGTGCCAACTCGGAAATTCGCTGGAATAAGAAGTGACGGTTTTCCAGTTGAGATTTTGAGTAAATGAAGCAGAATTTGGAAAATCCAGAACATGGGTTTTGTCCATAACAGACCCAGTTAACTTTAGCTAAGAACGGTTTGCCCAAATTCGGCTTGTACTGAGAGAAACACAAGGTTCTTTGAGCACGATTTTCTCAGATTTGTTGTTGTGGCCGTCCTCCAAATCTCAGCTACAAAGCCAAATTCGTCTTGCTCTTGTTGAAAGCTGGATGGAAATATATCTTCTTGTTGATCAATTGGTTAGAAGCAAACCAATTTTGTAATAGAATTCATGTTGTACTTATCTTTATTGTAACTGCTCTCTGATCTCTCTTTATTTAAATCAAAACAGAGATCAGAGATGGGGATTTGGGGGATTCGAATGATGGAAAAATGATGGAATTGAGGATTTAGAATTAGAGATTTAGAATTAAGAATTCATGATAGGATAGGAGGAAGAAAGGATTGTTTCAGGATGTAAGTCTCAAAGCTGCTATTGTTGTAATGATTTTACCATTTAATGATTAATACCTGATTTGGGAGTTGTTGTTCATTCTTTTCATCTGAAGTAGCCCAGCAGCATCCGCTGGAAGCTAAGGGCCCAGCCTCTGGTGGAGTACGCTACTGCTGTGTATCATGTCTTTACAATTGTTGTTGTGTGATGGTTTGATTTATTTCCTATTCTTTTGAATTGCATTATTTTACAGTTTCATGTTTTTATAGTGTGTTGTTAGAATATTTTATGGAATTGTTTTATTGCACAAGTTGAGATTGAATCGCGTGGCTGTTCTTTTCCATCATAACAGAGATTATTATCCTTTTCAACTTATATTGTTACACTGTTCATTTCAAATGTAAAGCTTCGCTGTTCATTTCAGATTGTTGGTTATTCGATTCCACTAATCAGAGTTTGCTGTTCAGATTTATTAAATATGACTCATTGTTTAATTCCTTTAATTATAAGTTTTCTGTCCATTTACTTCGCTGTTCAGTTTGGTTGATTAATTGCAAAAGTTTGCTTTTAAAGAGTTTTCCTAGTTTACTTTCAATGACAGCTTTAATTCAATTTCGATTTCCTTTTGATTGCTTTAAAGCAGGACTGTCAACTGTAGAGAACATTGGTTATTGCTTCCTCGTTCCCAGATTGATTGTCTTGTTCCGGTTTGATTTCAATTGCATCAATCTCTAGAGGAATGATTTATTGCTACTGTATCCTCAATTGAGGGTTGTTTGACTGAATGATTTAGTTTAAAAACATTTCAGTTTCTTGCTATTCCATTTCTTAATTGTTGTTCCATTTCTTATCTGTTGTTCCATTTCCTGTTATTCACATTATCTTTGCTTTGGTGTGAAGAATGATCTGAAACTGTAGTGGGCATTGGTATTTTCTGTCTAGTCCCCAGATTGATGACCTGTTCCTTGATTACTTTTGGTTACATCAGTTTCCAAAGGGATGAGTTATTTCTACTGGACCCTTGACTGATGCATTGCTTATTTTTCCGAATGCATGATTTAAGTCTTAAAGTGCTTTGTTGTAATTAGATTTTATTTCCAGATTTCATTTACTTTTGGATTTTAAGCACTATACTGCAAAACATTACTCTTAAGTAAATAGCCGCCTCAGACTGAGTACACTCTTGAAATAAAAAGTCGTCCCTGGGTTGATAATTAATGTGAAGGTAATTAGGAGTTCAAAAGACACCTTTTTATCGCGCCACAAAAGCCTACTTCTTCAAGCTCAAATTTTCCATAAAATCCCGAATTTTCCTCTGCGGTGCTGCTCACTGGCCCTCCTAAAGAAAGGCTTGTGTAGGACTATGTTTTTGCTCCTATACAGTTCGATAATGCTCCTGTAGAGCCCGATAAGTGGAAGGGTTCTGAAACTGACATAGAGAAACTATTTCGAGGCTCTGGAGGTGGTAGGTAGGTTGCTACAGCCAAGAACTCGTCGATACAAATGAAAACAAAGGTAGTCGAGGTGGTCGACTGCATCGTACTTAAGCTTACGGGAGTGTTCTGCAGTGACGAGGTGAGGTGGTAGGAAGGGTACATTACGCTCATCTGGACCATTAGTCCCTACTTCAGTGCCATTATGAAACTTCATGCGGCCTGCCCACAATCACTTCCATCATTCCCGTTAAACGCCGCCACTACATGTTTTGAGTTTTTCTCGAATTAACTGAACACATGTGCTAATTGCACCCACTGAGCACTATTTGAACTAGAGGAGGGTGGCCAGTTAGCTGGCCACCAATCTTGTTTAATTGCAACGATCTCACTTGTCCATGCAGTTTTTAAATTATAGTCATGCAACAAAGGAACGGATTTAGTCACTTACCTGTTAGTCGCTACCGTGTTGTTGCATGCTCAAACTTTGGCGTTCTATTCATGGATTGTTGCTGATGGTGCCTGTGGCTTTTGAATTGGTGGCTTGGCTACCTCATGCTGGTGATCTTTAATCAGGATCAGCTCCTTGCATGTTTTATCATCTGTGGATGCACTGACCCTGCCTCTAGAGCTCGACTTTTAAGGGGATCAACTGCTATAGGAATCCTGCAGGATTTCCTGTAGCTGCTTCTCCCTCTAAAACTTTTGGTTGAGGCTTGAGCAGGGATTGGAGAGGTAGCTAAGGAAGGTTCTGTCAGTCAAGGAAAAGTAGCTGGTATACACTAGGTAAGAGTTAAGTTAAGGGTGCTACTAGTTTATTCTTCATTTTTTTTAAGACAAAAGAAACAGGATTTCTGTGTTTTTTGTGCAGGGAAGAAAGAAGCGAGTGGAAATGCAGTGGTGTGGGTATGGAATGGAGAGTTAGGAGGATGAATGGTGGTAGGGGGGTCCACAGGTCTTTTGGACGAGTTTCTAGCCCTCTGATCCTTTTTTGGACTTGATTTCGAGCTCTCTGTTTTTTCTACAGGAGCCTCCTATAGAATGCACAGAGCCTCCTATAGGATGCATAATTTTCCAGAACAAGTGAGACCAGGGGCTGAGAAAAGAAAATAGTATTGGAGAATGATCTGTCAGAGGTGTCTTTGGCTTGGACATGTCCCTTTTTCTTCTGTGCCCCTCCTGCAATCTGCAATGCATTCAAAAGAAGTTAATTTTTTGTTTTCACCCTCACAGTTGGGGCGCCTCCAAGAGGTTTTCACCCTCACTACCTGCCCTGGGCGCCTCCAAAGGGAGGTTTTCACCTAGGGATCTTTTATTTTTCTCATTTTTATTTTTTGTTTTTTTCCCCTTTTTTTTAGGGTGTGGGTGGAGTGGAGGCAGAGACTTGCTCCACTACCAACACTGTTTTACTCAGATTCTCAATGAATTCTTGCTTGGAGAGGGGCTTCCTGTAGATTTTCAACCTATACCGATTGAGAAGCATGAGATGGCTTCTTCATCGATGGTCCTGATCAGAACTAAACCACTGTCATTGCACCTTTCTACTTTGTACGGTCCCAGCCATCTTGTCCTCAGTTTGCCCTTGAAATCCTTATACCTTGAATCATACAGTAGTGCCAAATCTCCTTCCTGGAATTGTTTCTCTTTGAGGTGCCTGTCATGCCATATTTTCCTTTGAAGCTGGACTACCTCTGAGTGGAGAAGGGCCTGCAATCTTTGTTCATCCAAACCATTTAGCTGAAGTAACCTTTCCTTTTGTGCATGGGTGAGATCTAGGTCCAGCTGAGCTGCCATCCTTAGTGTGTTATATTCAAATTCTATTGATAACAAAGCCTTCTTCCCATAGACCAGATCATAGGGTTGTTGGCATTATGACACAGGTTTCACTCGATGACATAAGTGTTGTCGTTGATGGAAATTCACTCAAGAAGCAGATAAAAAGTTCATGCTCTCAGAATGATAGAAAATGGCAGGTTTGCAAGTTCCTGTTCACAAAGTTGCGGTCATCGGCAGGTTTCACAGGTGCGTAGAACAAAAGGTGCAGACATGTTCACCGGTGTGCTGGACAAAAAGTGTGGTCGTAAAGTACACAAACTTTCATGCAAATAAAAACGCGTGCACGTGGGAAATATTGTGGTTAGTCCATGGTATTTGTCCGACGATTTTGATCTTATGGTTTTGGTCCATGGTTTTGCTTCTAAAGTATTGAACCCAAGTTTTGGGTCCCTTGTATTGGGTTTCTATGGTTTTGGTCCATGGTTTGAGTGAGTTCTTGTCTATAAAAAGGAAAGGAGATCATTCGGCTAAGCACTAATGTGTTGAATATCTTAAGAAGAGCAAGATCTGAAATTCTGGTGATCGGTTGGTGAGTGATAGCTGAATCTGAATCAAGGAGAAACTTGAGCATTACAAGACGACTCTACTAAGGGGTCGAGATCTCCTTGACACATGATTAGATCTATAAATCTATTAGTCAGGGGTATAATTGAAGTTTGAAAAATATCTATACCCTCAGGACCATAGGTGCGACACGGTGCAAGTGCGGAGAACCGTAGGGAAGACAAGGTGCAAGTGTGGAGAACCACAGGCCAGTCAAGGAGCGGGTGCGGAGACCCGCAGGTCAGTCAAGGCACAGGTGTGGAGGTTCACAGGTTTTGGACACAGAGTGAGCACGGAGACCCGCAGATTCAACACATATAAGGCACGAATGTGCATAGGTTACTATTGGTGAAGTTGCGGACATTTTTCTTGAAATATTGTTTAGCTACTTTTGCTTATTACTGTAGTGTTCAGGGCTCTGAATTGTTTACTGGTACTGTGTTCTGAGAAGTTATTAATTCAGTAGTTGCACAAGGAAGTTGGTTAATTGCAGATCTATTTGATGTTTGATTGAAATTCATGGATCCAATCTGAAAATTCATGAAACGTGGTCCTTGAGGAAAAAGAGAAGGTTGTAGCCTTATGCAAGTTGAAGCCTGCGTGCTGGTATAAGACCGCACCAGTACAGAATCATTGTAAAAAGAAGTTTCTAATTGAAAAAAGATAGAGACATATTGCAACAAGTGGTTTTCACCCACATTGGGTTTCCACCTTATATCTTGTGTTCTTTGGTGTGGCTGTTTACTCTGTTCTTGTTTACTATTATATGGTTCTAACACACAGATTAATAATCCACATCTGAAGAATATATTAAATTATAATTCTGGAAGATATACGAAAGTTTCATTAGTAATATCTGCAAATAATTGAGTTTGATAATACTGATTCACCCCCCCTCTCAGTATTATTTCCAACAATTGGTATCAGAATAGGTCCTTCAGGAAAAGCTTGATCACTTGAAGGAAGATCTATCATCATGAGAAACTACGAGAAAGAAGCATCTATCAAGCCACCGATTTTTTATGGGAGCAACTTCGTCTATTGGAAGGTAAGAATCACTGCTTATCTTCAATCTCTTGGTACAGAAGTTTGGGATATTGTGGAAACAAGATACGCATTTCCATCAACAACTCCTACAGATGCAGCTGGTAAGAAGAAGTATGAAACAAATTCAAAGGCTGTCAATACTCTATTAGGAATTCTACCTCAATTAGAATTTGTCAAAGTGATGCAGCTCAAAAGCGCAAAATAAATATGGGACAAGATCATTATAATCTATGAAGGAGATGAACAGGTAAAACGAGCAAAATTACAAACTCTTAGAATTCAATATGAAAGTCTCAGAATGCATAATGATGAAAGTGTGGCTAGCTATTTCCTACGTATATATGAGATTGTAAATTGTAGGAAAAACTTGGGTGAAGAAATAAAAGAAGTGGTTTTGGTTGAAAAGGTTCTAAAATATTTATCTCCTAAGTTTGATTCAAAAGTTTCTGCCATAGAAGAAAAGCAGAATCTATAGAGCCTTACCATGTCACAACTGCACGGAATTCTAACAGCTTACGAAATGAGAAAAGGAGGACTATCAGACAGAATAGAAGTTGAATCCAAGACTTTAGGAAAAGGAGATTACTATGAGTCAGAAGATGAGGAAGAATCAAATTTTGTCAAGAACCTCCAACGGGGATCTTGAAGATTCAGAGGTAAGCTGCCTTTGAAATGCTTTGCTTATGGAAGAGTCGGTCATTATGCTGCAAAATGTCCTCATAAAGATAAACTAGAAAAAGGTAAGGAACCTGTTAGATGGAACAAAAAAAAGAATGTAAATAAGAAGAGCTATTACACTCATGAAGACAGTGATGGATTGTCAAATAGTGATGAAGAAGAACCAGGTAATGATGATAGACTTTTGATGGCTTTTGAAGATGATGATTTCTTGGATGCTACAAATGAAGAAGGGATTTATGAAGAAATCTCTAAACTTAAAGTTAGTTTAGAGGAAAAGAATATGATTATAGATACTTTAACATTCCAACTTGCTGAAAAAGATAAACACAATGAAGAGTTAGAATGTGAAATTCTGAGACTTAGAAAAGAAATTGAGAAAACAAAAGCCCTTAATCTCAGATTTGCTCAAGGATCTGAAACTCTAGATGAGATTATCAAAGTGCAGTGTTCTCCTCTAATCAAGACAGGTCTCAGATATTCCGAAGAAGCATCTAAAGCTCAAAAGCAAGCACAGAAGCCATCCACCTCCAAAAGTTATCTTGATGTAGCAAGGAGAAGTGAACAAGTGGACAATCGACAGCAAAAGCATATTGCAAATCAGCAAGTAAATCGGGGGCAATTTACTTCAAGAATGAACAGAAGTCTCAACAGATCACAGGTAAATCATTCTAAATTTGGCTCAAGAATGGATGGGAACTATAATCATATGGTTGATAGATTTGATAAACGTAGGAGTTTCGTCAATGGCCAATGTTTCTCTTGTCGTAACTTTGGTCATAAAGCTGCTCAATGTGTTGCCTACAAGACCATCATGACTAGGGAAGCTCAAAAACAAAGGAGTATGATAGGAATCATGAAAAGAACCTACAATAACTTCTCTGCTCTTGAAAATGAAATAGAATGCTCTATATGTAACAACTTCGGTTTTGAAGATTCTAAATGCAGGAGCAGGTTTCGGCAAGCAACTTAGAAGGAGCTAGCTTCATTGAGTTCCAAAATATGGAAAAAGAAAGAAGTGCAACCGGAAAGATGTGGGATAGCCTTATATGCAGAAGGATAAGAAAATCAATGGTACATCAACAGTGGCTGCTTGAAACATATGACAGGTGATAGAGAGAAACTTTAGTCATATAGTGCCTTAGAAAAAGAAAAGAAGGTCTCATTTGGAAACGACACCCTTGCATACATAAAAGGTAAAGGCTCTGCTCATTAGAAAGAAAAGGTCAAGGCTGGAAATGTTATGTATGTTGATGGCTTAAAGCATCATCTATTGAGTGTCAGTCAGATGTGTGATCAAGGAGCGAAGGTAATATTTCGATCAAATGGATGTATTGTTTGTGAGCTTGATACAGGAAAAACAGTGATAAGAGGCATTAGAACTCCAAATAACTTATACGTACTCAAGGGAGGACAACAACAATTCTATTTAAACAAGAATGATGAACGCTGGCTATGGCACAAAAGACTGGGGCATCGTAGCTTCTCTTAGATGAGGAAAGCATGCAAATATCAGGCAGTTCGGGATCTTCCTAATATCAGAATTCTGGACAATACAATATGAAAATCATGTCAAATTGGTAAGCAAACTAGAACTAATTTCCTTGAGAAGGAAGGATCAGCTAGCAGGCCACTTGAACTTATCCACATTGATATATGCGGTCCAACTAGGAAGTGGTCACCTCGAGGAGAAGAGTATTTCATATTGTTCATTGACGATTTTTCAAGGATGTGTTGGATAGGACTCATGAATTATAAAGATGAAGCTTTCGAAAAGTTCAAGTCATTCAAATATTTGGTTGAAAACCAATCAGATCGCAGAATCAAATGCCTCAGATCTGATCGAGGAGGGGAATTTACCTCAGATGAATTTTTCGATTTTTGTGAAGAACATGGAATAAGAAGGGAATTTTCTGCTGCAAGGACTCCTCAGCATAATGGAGTTATGGAAAGGATGAACAGAACAGTTCAGCAAATGGCTCGTGCTATGATTGATGAGTCTGGAACTCCTGCAACCTTCTGCGGTGAAGCCGCATTTGCCGCTGTTACTATTCTCAACAAGACAAACGTCCGGGTAAACAGCACTCAGACTCCACATGAACTTTGGTACAGTAAGACTCCCACGGTAAAATAATTCAAAATTTTTGGAAGCAAATGCTACATTAAAAGGACTGATGAAAAACTTGGCAAGTTTGAACCTAGAGTAGATGAAGGCATCTTACTTGGTTACTCTCCCCACAGCAAAGCTTACAAATGTTATAATAAAAGACTTGTTAAAATTGTTGAAAGAATTGATGTGGTGGTGGATGAAGAAGGAAACACTCCTAAGCAGGTAAAATCTGAAGATTTCGAAGATGGCGAAGACTATCCATTGACATCAAATCAGATTCATGATGAACAAGAAACCCATGAAGCACCAGAAGAAGAGATAAGGATAGAAGAAAAGACTCCATCCAGATACGTTCAGAAGAATCATCCAGAATCTCAAATTTTGGGGTAGAAAGAGGCAGGTGTACAAACAAGGCGAACCATTTCAAAAGCTTCAAGTTATCTAGAATTGCTCTCCTCCACTAAACCACAGAATGTAAGAGAGGATTGCAAAGATGAATGTTAGGTCAATGCCATGGATGAAGAACTCGAGCAGATTGAAGAGAATAATACTTGGGAGTTGGTTCCTAGACCAAAAGATAAGAATGTCATAGGTACAAAATGGATCTTCAAAAATAAGCTGAATGAAAATGGGGATGTGGTTATAAACAAGGCAAGACTTGTTTGTAAAGGATATGCACAACAAGAAGGCATAGACTTTGAAGAAACATTTGCACCAGTCGCCAGGCCTGAGGCTATAAGGATTTTCCTTGCTCTGTCTAGCTTTCAGAAGTTCAAAGTATTTCAAATGGACGTGAAGTCTTCTTTCCTGAATGGAGACTTAGAGGAAGAAGTGTATATTGAACAACCAGATGTGTTTATTCTTGGAAATGATCCAAAACTTGTATGCGAACTCAAAAAGGCTCTCTATGGCCTTAAACAAGCTCCTAGGGTGTGGTATTATCGGTGGGATAAGTACCTCCATCAACAAGGCTTTATAAAAGGATCAACTGATAGCAACCTATATATAAAGGTTGACAATGAAAAGTTGCTAATACTTGTTGTGTATGTTGATGATATCATCTTTGGCAGCAATGAGGAAGACATGAGTCAAAATTTTGCCTTGGTGATGCAAAAGGAGTTTGGAATTTCCATGCTTGGTGAGCTCACATATTTCCTTGGTTTACAAATCCAACAAAACAAAGACGGTATTTTTCTATCAAAAACCAAGTATCTCAAGTAGATCTTGAAGAAATATTGGATGGAGGATTCGAAACCAGTGTGTACCCCTATGGTGACAGGATGCAGCCTCAGCGCAAATGACGAATCGGCAGCAGTACATCCACCAACCTATAGATCTATGATTGGTAGTCTACTCTATCTAACAGGTACCCGAACAAACATTATGCATGCAATGGGAATAGTTGGAAGGTTTTAGGAAAATCCAAAAGAAACTCATCTTTAGGCAGTTAAGAGAATTTTCAAGTATCTTCAAGGAACTCAAAACTATGGCTCATGGTATCCTAGAGGTACAGATCTCACACTTCATGCATACACATATGTGGATTGGGCAGGAAGCGTGGATGACAGGAAAAGCACTAGTGGTGGTGTATTCTTCATGGGTCCTAGATTAGTATCGTGGTTCAACAAGAAACAAAGCTCTATTGCATTATCTAGAGCTAAAGCAGAATATGTAGCTGTTGCATCCTGCTGCACACAACTCCTTTGGATGATGCCAACATTGCAAGACATGCAAATCACTTGTACTCCACCTATCTCCATCTTCTGTGATAATAAAAGTGCAATCAGTATTTTAAAGAATCCTGTCATGCATTCAAAGACTAAGCACATACCAATCAAGTATCACTTTCTCCGGGAACAAGTACTTGAACAAAAGTCAAATTGGAATATGTTCCCTCTAAGGAACAAGTTGCTGATATCCTCATAAAACCACTGCCCAGGGAGACTTTTGAATATCTCAAAAAAAAGCTGGGGGTAGTTGATGCATCATCTGGTTGTTGAATCTTGTCTGTTTCAGAGATTGTTGGTTGTACGCGAGTTTCATATGGGGTATACACGTACATATGCTGGTACAGTCAACTTGAAGAAGAGCAAGGATGAAGAGTCTGATATGGGTCTGTCAGAGACAATCTGGTACAAGTTCAGGGGGAGCATATATTCTTCTAATAATGCATTGTTGGTATTATCATAGAAGATCTTGGTTCAATTCTTCGGTTGTCTTGATTTCAGGAGGAGCAAGTGAAAAAGGAGAACATGGATACTGATCTGAATAGTACTTGACAGATGCTCCTAATATTTTGTCTCTATCTTTCTTTTGTCAAGATATTGCCTATTTCTTAGGGGGAGCTTGGAACTTCTGTAGCATTTAGGGGGAGCATAACCCTTTTCCCTTGATGTCAAAGGGGGAGGAAAGACCTTGAGTGACGTTGGGTTGCCATCAAGTCCAAAGGGGGAGATTGTTGGCATTATGACACAGGTTTCACTCGATGACATAAGTGTTGTCCTTGATGGAAATTCACTCAAGAAGCAGATCACAAGTTCATGCTCTCAGAATGATAGAAAATGGCAGGTTCGCAAGTTCCTATTCACAAAGGTGGGGTCATCGGCAGGTTCCTCAGGCGCGCAGAACAAAAGGTGCAGACATGTTTGCGGGTGTGTTGTAAAGTACACTAACTTTCATACAGAGAAAAAGGCGCGCACGTGGGAAATCTTCCTGTTAGTCCATGGTATTTGTCTGACGATTTTGATCTTATGGTTTTGGTCCATGGTTTTGCTTCTAAATTATTGAACCCAGGTTTTGGGTCCCTTGTATTGGGTTTCTATGGTTTTGGTCCATGGTTTGAGTGAGGGCTTGTCTATAAAAAGGAAAGGAGATCATTTGGCTGAGCACTGATGTGTTGAATATCTTAAGAAGAGCAAGATCTAAACTTCTGGTGATCGGTTGGTGAGTGATAGCTGGATCTGAATCAAGGAGAAACCTGAGCATTACAAGACAGATCTACTGAGGGGTCGAGATCTCCTTGGTGCATGATCAGATATGTAAATCTATTAGTCTAGGGTATACTTGAAGCCTGAAAAATATCTATACCCTCAGGACCGTAGGTGCGACATGGTGCAGGTGTGAAGAACCACAGGGCAGACAAGGCGCAGGTGCAGAGAACCGTAGGCCAGTCAAGGAGCAAGTGCAGAGACCCGCAGGTCAGTCAAGGTGCAGGTGCGGAGGTTCGAAGTTTTTGCACACAGTGTGAGTGTGAAGACCCATAGATTCAACACAAATAAGGCGCGGGTGTGCGCAGGTTACTATTGGTGAAGTTGCAGACATTTTTCTCGAAATATTGTTTAGCTTCTTTTGCTTATTACTGCAGTGTTCAGGGTTCTGAATTGTTTACTGGTATTGTGTTCTGAGAAGTTATTGATTTAGTAGTTGCACAAGGAAGTTGGTTAATTGAAAATCTATTTTATGTTTGATTGAAATTCATGGATCAAGTCTGAAAATTCATGAAACGTGGTCCTTGAGGGAAAAGAGAAGGTTGTAGCCTTCTGCAGGTTGAAGCCTGTGTGCTAGTATAAGATTGCACCAGTATAGAATCATTGTAAAAAGAAGTTTCTAATTGAAATAAGATAGAGACATATTGCAGCAGGTGGTTTTCACCCACATTGGGTTTCCACCTTATATCTTGTGTTCTTTGGTGTGACTGTTTGCTCTGTTCTTGTTTACTGTTATATGGTTCTGACACACAGATTAATAATCCACATCTGAAGAATATATTAAATTATAAATCAGGAATATATACACAAGTTTCATTAGTAAGATCTGGAAATAATTGAGTTTGATAATACTAATTCACCCCCCCAGTATTATTTCCAACAATTGGTATCAGAGCAGGTCCTTCAGGAAAAGCTTGATCGCTTGAAGGAAGATCTATCATCATGAGCAACTACGAGAAAGAAGCATCTATCAGGCCACCGATTTTTGATGGGAGCAACTTCGTCTATTGGAAGGTAAGAATCACTGCTTATCTTCAATCTCTTGGTACAGAAGTTTGGGATATTGTGGAAATAGGATACGCATTTCCATCAACAACTCCTACATATGAAGCTAGTAAGAAGCAGTATGAAACAAATGCAAAGGCTGTCAATACTCTATTAGGAAGTCTATCTCAATCAGAATTTGTCAAAGTGATGCAGCTCAAAAGCGCAAAAGAAATATGGGACAAGATCGTTCTAAGCTATGAAGGAGATGAACAAGTAAAACGAGCAAAATTACAAACTCTTAGAATTCAATATGAAAGTCTCAGAATGCATAATGATGAAATTGTGGCTAGCTATTTCCTAGGTATAGATGAGATCATAAATTGTATGAAAAACTTGGGTGAAGAAATAAAAGAAGTGGTTTTGGTTGAAAAGGTTCTAAGATCTTTATCTCCTAAGTTTGATTCAAAAGTTTCTGCCATAGAAGAAAAGTAGAATCTACAGAGCCTTACCATGTCATAGCTGCATGGAATTCTAATGGCTTACGAAATGAGAAAAGGAGGACTATCAGACAGAAGAGACACTGCATTCAAGACTTCAGGAAAAGGAGATTACTATGAGTCACAAGATGAGGAAGAATCAAATTTTTTCAAGAACCTCCAACGGGGATCTGGAAGATTCAGAGGTAAGCTGCCTTTCAAATGCTTTGCTTGTGGAAGAGTCGGTCATTATGCTGCAAAATGTCCTCATAAAGATAAACTAGACAAAGGTAAGTAACTTGTTAGATGGAATAGAAAACAGAATGTAAATAAGAAGAGCTATTACACTCATGAAGACAGTGATGGATTGTCAAATGATGATGAGGAAGAACCAGGTAATGATGATAGACTTTTGATGGCTTTTGAAGATGATGATTTCTTGGATGCTACAAATGAAGAAGGGCTTTATGAAGAAATATCTAAACTTAAAGTTAGTATAGAGGAAAATATATGATTATAGATACTCTAACATTCCAACTTGCTGAAAAAGATAAACACAATGAAGAGTTAGAATGTGAAATTGTGAGACTTAGAAAAGAAATTGAGAAAACAAAAGCCCTTAATCTCAGATTTGCTAAAGGATCTGAAACTCTAGATGAGATTATCAAAGTGCAGCATTCTCCTCTAATCAAGACAGGTCTCGAATATTTTGAAGAAGCATCTCAAGCTTAGAAGCAAGAACAGAAGCCATCCACCTCCAAAAGTTATCTTGATGCAGCAAGGAGAAGTGAACAAGTGGACAATCGACAGCAAAAGCATATTGCAGATCTGCAAGTAAATCGGGGGAAATTTATTTCAAGAATGAACAGAAGCCTCAACAGATCACAGGTAAATCATTATCAATTTGGCTCAAGAATGGATGGGAACTATAATCATATGATTGGTATATTTGATAATCACAGGAGTTTCTTCAATGGCCAATGTTTCTCTTGTCATAGCTTTGGTCATAAAGCTGCTCAATGTGTTGCCTACAAGACCATCATGACTAGGGAAGCTCAAAAACAAAGGAGTATGACAGGAATCATGAAAAGAACCTATAATAACTTCTCTGCTCTTGAAAATGAAATAGAATGCTCTATATGTAACAACTTTGGTCATGAATATTTTGAATGCAGGAGCAGGTTTCAGCAAGCAACTCAGAAGGAGCAAGCTTCATTGAGTTCCAAAATATGGAAAAAGAAAGAAGCGCAACCGGAAAGATGTGGGATCGCCTTACATGCGGAAGGACAAGAAAATCAATGGCACATCGACAGTGGCTACTCGAAACATATGACTGGTGATAGAGAGAAACTTCAGTCATATAGTGCCTTAGAAAAAGAAAAGAAGGTCTCATTTGGAAATGACACCCCTGCATACATAAAAGGTAAAGGCTCTGTTCGTTTGAAAGAAAGATCAAGGCTAGAAATGTTATGTATGTTGATGGCTTAAAGAATAATCTATTGAGTGTCAGTCAGATGTGTGATCAAGGAACGAAGGTAATATTTCGATCAAATGGATGTATTGTTCGTGAGCTTGATACAGGAAAAACAGTGATCAAAGGCATTAGAACTCCAAATAACTTATATGTACTCAAGGGAGGACAACAACAATGCTATTTAAGAAAGAATGATGAACATGGCTATGGCACAGAAGACTGGGGCATCTTAGCTTCTCTTAGATAAGGAAAGCATGCAAATATCAGGCAGTTCAGGATCTTCCTGATATCAGAATTCTAGACAATACAATATGCAAATCATGTCAAATTGGTAAGCAAACCAGAACTAATTTCCCTGAGAAGGAAGGATCAGCTAGCAGGCCACTTTAACTTGTCCACACTGATATATGTGGTCCAACTAGGAAGAGGTCACCTCGAGGAGAAGAGTATTTCATATTGTTCATTGACGATTTTTCAAGGATGTGTTGGATAGGACTCATGAAGTATAAAGATGAAGCTTTCGAAAAGTTCAAGTCATTCAAAGCTTTGGTTGAAAACTAATCATATCACAGAATCAAATGCCTCAGATCTGATCGAGGAGGGGAATTTAACTTAAATTAATTTTTCGATTTTTGTGAAGAACATGGAATAAGAAGGGAATTTTCTGCTGCAAGGACTCCTCAGCATAATGGAGTTGCGGAACAGATGAACAAAACAGTTCAACAAATGGCTCGTGCTATGCTTGATGAGTCTAGAACTCCTGCAACCTTCTAGGGTGAAGCCGCATTTGCCGTTGTTACTATTCTCAACATGACAAACTTTCGGGTAAATAGGACTTAGACTCCTCATGAACTTTGGTACGGTAAGACTCCCACGGTAAAATACTTCAAAATTTTTGGAAGCAAATGCTACATTAAAAGGACTGATGAAAATCTTGGCAAGTTTGAACCTAGAGCAGATTAAGGCATCTTACCTGGTTACTCTTCTCACAACAAATCTTACAAATGTTATAATAAAATACTTGGTAAAATTGTTGAAAGTATTGATGTGGTGGTGGATGAAGTAGGAAACACTCATAGGTAGGTAAAATCTGAATATTTCAAATATGGCGAAGACTATCCGTCAACATCAAATCAGATTCATGATGAAGAAGAAACCCATGAAGCACCAGAAGAAGATATAAGGATAGAAGAAAAGACTCCATCCAGATACGTTCAGAAGAATCATCTAGAATCTCAAAATTTGGGGCAGAAAGAGGCAGGTGTACAAAAAAGGAGAACCATTTTAGAAGCTTCAAGTTATCTAGCATTGCTCTCCTCCACTGAACCACAAGATGTAAGAGAGGCTTGCAAAGATGAATGCTGGGTCAAGGCCATGGATGAAGAACTCGAGCATATTGAAAATAATAATACCTAGGAGTTGGTTCCTAGACCAAAAGATAAGAATGTCATAGGGACAAAAAGGATCTTCAAAAATAAGTTGAATGAAAATGGGGATGTGGTTAGAAACAAGGCAAGACTTGTTTGTAAAGGGTATGCGCAACAAGAAGGCATAGACTTTGAAGAAACATTTGCACCAGTCACCAGACTTGAGGCTATAAGGATGTTCCTTGCTCTGTCTAGCTTTCAGAAGTTTAAATTATTTCAAATGGACGTGAAGTCTGCTTTCCTGAATGGAGACTTGGAGAAAGAAGTATATATTGAACAACCAGATGGGTTTATTCTTGGAAATGATCCAAAACCTGTATGCAGACTCAAAAAGGATCTCTATGGCCTTAAACAGGCTCCTAGGGCGTGGTATTATTGGTGGGATAAGTACCTCCATCAACAAGGCTTTATAAAAGGATCAATTGATAGCAACCTATATATAAAGGTTGACAATGAAAAGTTGCTAATACTTGTTGTCTATGTTGATGATATCATCTTTGGCAGCAATGAGGAAGAAATGAGTCAAAATTTTGCCTTGGTGATGCAAAAGGAGTTTGAAATGTCTATGCTTGGTGAGCTCACATATTTCCTTGGTTTACAAATCCAACAAAACAAAGACGGTATTTTTCTATCACAAACCAATTATCTCAAGAAGATCTTGAAGAAATATGGGATGGAGGATTCGAAACCAGTGTGTACCCCTATGGTGACAGGATGCAGCCTCAGCACAAATGATGAATTGGCAGCAGTACATCAACCAACCTATAGATCCATGATTGGTAGTCTTCTCTATCTAATAGGTACCCGACTAGACATTATGCATGCAGTGGGAATAGTTGGAAGGTTTCAGGCAAATCCAAAAGAAACTCATCTTCAAGCAGTTAAGATAATTTTCGAGTATCTTCAAGGAACTCAAAACTATGGCTTATGGTATCCTAGAGGTAAGATCTCACACTTCATGCATACACAGATGCAGATTGGGCAGAAAGCATGGATGACAGGAAAAGCACTAGTGGTGATGCATTATTCATGGGTCCTAGATTAGTATCTTGGTTTAGCAAGAAACAAAGCTCTATTGCATTATCTACAGCTGAAGCAGAATATGTAGATGTTGCATCTTACTGAAAACAACTCCTTTGGATGATGCAAACATTGCAAGACATGAAAATCACTTGTACTCCAACTATCTCCATCTTCTGTGATAATACAAGAACAATTAGTATTTCAAAGAATCCTATCATGCATTCAAAGACTAAGCACATACCAATCAAGTATCACTTTCTCTGGGAACAAGTGCTTGAACAAAAGGTCAAATTGGAATATGTTCCCTCTAAGGAACAAGTTGTTGATATCCTCACCAAACCACTTCCCAGGGAGATTTTTGAATATCTCAAACAAGAGCTGGGGGTAGTTGATGCATCATCTTGTTGTTGAATCTTGTCTGTTTCAGAGATTGTTGGTTGTACGTGAGTTTCATATGGGGTATACGCGTACATATGCTGGTACAGTTGACTTGAGGAAGAGCAAGGATGAAGAGTCTGATATGGGTCTGTCAAAGACAATCTGGCACAAGTTCAGGGGGAGCATATAGTCTTCTAATAATGCATTGTTGGCATTATCATAGAAGATCTTGGTTTAATTCTTCGGTTGTCTTGAATTCAGGAGGAGCAAGTGAAAAAGGAGAACATGGATACTGATCTGAATAGTGCTTGATAGATGTTGCTAATATTTTGTCTCTATCTTTCTTTTGTCAAGATCTTGCCTATTTCTCAGGGGGAGCTTGGAACTTCAGCAGCATTCAGGGGGAGCATAACCCTTTGCCCTTGATGTCAAAGGGGGAGGAAAGACCTTGAGTGACGTTGGGTTGCCATCAAGTCCAAAGGGGGAGATTGTTGGCATTATGACACAGGTTTCACCCGATGACATAAGTGTTGTCCTTGATGGAAATTCACTCAAGTAGCAGATCACAAGTTCATGCTCTCATAATGATAGAAAATGGCAAGTTCGTAGGTTCCTGTTCACAAAGCTGCGGTCATCGGTAGGTTCCGCAAGCGCGCATAACAAAAGGTGTGGACATGTTCCCGGGTGTGCCGAACAAAAAGTGCAGTCATAAAGTACACGAACTTTCATGCAGTGAAAAACACGTGCACATGGGAAATCTTGTGGTTATTCCATGGTATTTGTCCGACGATTTTGATCTTATGGTTTTGGTCCATGGTTTTGCTTCTAAAGTATTGAACCTAGGTTTTGGGTCCCTTGTATTGGGTTTCTATGGTTTTGGTCCATGGTTTGAGTGAGGGATTGTCTATAAAAAGGAAAGGAGATCATTTGGTTGAGCACTGATGTGTTGAATAGATTAAGAAGAGCAAGATCTGAAATTCTGGTGATCGGTTGGTGAGTGATAGCTGGATCTGAATCAAGGAGAAACTTGAGCATTACAAGACGGATCTATTGAGGGGTCAAGATCTCCTTGGCGCATGATCAGATCTATAAATCTATTAGTCTGGGGTATACTTGAAGTCTGAAAAGTATCTAGACCTTCAGGACCGCAGGTGCGGAGAACCGCAGGGCAGACAAGGCACAAGTGCGGAGAACAGCAGGCCAGTCAAGGAGCGGGTGCAGAGACCCGCAGGTCAGTCAAGGTGCAGGTGTGGAGGTTCGTAGGTTTTGCACACAGTGTGAGCGCGGAGACCCGCAGATTCAACACAGATAAGGTGCGGATGTGCACAGGTTACTATTGGTGAAGTTGCAAACTTTTTTCTTGAAATATTGTTTAGTTCCTTTTGCTTATTACTGCAGTGTTCAGGGTTCTGAATTGTTTACTGGTACTATGTTCTGAGAAGTTATTGATTCAGTAGTTGCACAAGGAAGTTGGTTAATTGCAAATCTATTTGATGTTTGATTGAAATTCATGGATCCAGTCTGAAAATTCATGAAACGTGGTCCTTGAGGGAAAGGAGAAGGTTGTAGCCTTCTGCAGGTTGAAGCCTGCGTGCTGGTATAAGACTGCACATGTACAGAATCATTGTAAAAAGAAGTTTCTTATTGAAAGAAGATAGAGACATATTGCAGTAGGTGGTTTTCACCCACATTGGATTTCCACCTTATATCTTGTGTTCTTTGGTGTGACTGTTTGCTCTGTTCTTGTTTACTGTTATATGCTTCTGACACACAGATTAATAATCCACATCTGAAGAATATATTAAATTATAAGTCTGGAAGATATACGCAAGTTTCATTAGTAAGATCTGCAAATAATTGAGTTTGATAATAATGATTCACCCCCCCTCTCAGTATTATTTCCAACAAGGGTGTGAACCCTATGGTGGTCTTCCGGGTGGTGTTATAGGCCTAGGTGGCCTCAACCAATCGATCTGCCCAATCCTTTCTGTTGCTGCTCACTACCTTGGTCAAAATCCCTTCCAAAGCTCGGTTAGTAACTTCCACCTGTCCATTTGCTTGTGGATGATAAGGAGTGGAAGTTCTGTGCTTAATTTTGTGATGTGTGAGCAAGTCTTCAATCAGATTAGAGGTAAACTAACTCCCTTGATTTGTGACTAATTCTATTGGATATCCAAACTTGTAGAATATATTCTCTCTCAAAAACTCAGCTAATTTTTCTTCTGTTGCTGCCTTGATCGCCTTTGTTTCTGCCCATTTTGTCAGATAATCAGTGCATACGATGATGTAAGATTTCTTCTTTGAAGAAGGGTTGACAGGACCCACAAAGTCCATGCCCCACTTCTCAAATGGCTCTAACGTCACTTGAGGTTGCAGGGGAATCTCATCCCTTGGAGTAGGTTTCCCCATCCTTTGACATCGGTCACATTTACTGATATATCTCCTTACATATTGATGAAGGGTGGGCCAATAATAACCTTCTTGCAGGATTTCAAAGGCTGTGATCTTTGTTGCAAAATGGCCCCCACAGGGCCCATCATGATAGGTTAGGAGAATGTCAAAAAATTCCTCCTCCCTGACACATTTCCTCAAAACCTAATTTGGGCCAAGTTTGAAGAGATTTCTCCCAATCCAAGTGAAAGGGGCACTTTTCCTCACGATCTTGCTCTTCTCTTTTGAGGACAGGTGTGGCGGGAACTGTGTGGAAACCAAGTAATTTGCTATATCAACAAATCATGGAGAGAGTATTGAGATAGCAAGTAGGTTTTCATCTGGCATTTGGTCATCCACCATTCCTTCTTCACCTGCAGGCAGATCTATTCTAGACAAAAAATCAGTAACAACATCTTCCTTACCTGGCTTATCAACAATGGTTAAATCAAATTGCTGCAACAAAAGCAACCATCTAATAATGCGAGCATTTACATCTGGTTTGTTCATTAAATACCTAATTGTAGCATGATCGGTGTATACAAATGTTTGATAGCCAGTGATGTAGTGTCTGAACTTATTTAGGGAATGAACTATAGCTAGGAACTCCTTTTCGGTTAAAGTGTAGTTTAATTCTTCCTTCGACAAGTTTTTACTTACAAAATATATGGCATAAGGCAAATTCTCATCAATTTGCCCTAAAGCTACTCATATCACTTTGTTCGAGGCATCTGTGTGAATGTGGAAAGGTAGGGCCCAGTTTGGACCTCTCAAAATTGGGGCAGTCACTAGTTTACTTTTCAAGGTATCCAAAGCCTCTTGACAGTTGTTAGTCCATATGAACTCAACATCCTTTCCCAAAAGACCAAAAAATGGAGAGGCTAGCTTACCGAAATCCTTAATGAATCTTCTATAATACCCTACTAAACCTAGGAAACTTCGAACATATCTTACCTTTTGAGGAGGTGGGACCCTTTGGATGATGGCAATTTTGTTGGGGTCCACCTGTAATCCTTGCTGAGAGATTGCATGACCTAGCACGGTCCCTTTAGTCATCAAGAATTCACATTTTTCAAGACTGAGGAACAGGTTCATTTCAATACACTTGTCCAAAACTTTTCCCAAGTTATACAAAGCTTCCTGGAAGTTAGAACCATAAGGGGTAAAGTCATCCATATAGATTTCCACTGCATCATGAACCAGTTCAGCAAATATACTCAATAGTGCTCTCTGGAAAGTGGCGGGAGCATTGCATAATCCAAAGGGAAGGACCCGGTATGTAAAGGTACTCCAAGGAAAAGTGAAAGTGGTCTTTTCTTGGTCTTTCGGGCTAATTTTCATCTGGTTGTACCCGCTAAACCCATCTAGGAAGGAGAAAAACTTTTTTCCTGCCAGGCCATCTAACACTTGATCTATGAAAGGCAAAGGAAAATGGTCCTTCTTGGTGACCTTGTTTAGCTCCCAATAATCAACACAGATTCTCCACTTCCCATTTTTCTTTCGTACTAGCACCAAAGGGGATACCCATTTGTTGTTAGAAATAGGGTAGATGAATCCTGCATCTAGTAACTTTTGCAGTTCTTCTTTGACAATGTCCTTAAGGTCTAGATTCATCCTCCTTTGAGGTTGCCTGACTGGTTTTCAATCTTCCTTAATGTAAATGTGATGAGTATAGACTGAAGGGTGCACTCCCTTCATCTCCTTATAGCTCCAAGCAAAAGAATCCAAGTGGTTTCTTAATAAGCTACATAGTTCTTTCTCCTGAGAGGTGGATAGGGATGGGTTGATCTTCAAGGTTCTTTCTAGGAAAAATTCCACATTCTTAACTCGGAGAGAGGTCGGGTCAGCCACACAGAGATCAACTAAAGGATTGGCTTAGGTTTCTTCCACCAGCTCTTCTAATGGCAACACAATGGGGGGTGGATTCTGAATCAAGTTTTCGTTGAAGAACTGCTACACAAAAGTGCGAAAATTATACTATTGAATGGATAAACTACTGAGGCTCTAAGCCCCATTTTTTATACAAATGGAGTCCTCCAACAGTCCTCCTAAAGTCAAGGAGCTCGGCTTCCTAGAACTAGAGATAAACAACAGTCCTTCTTTACTTGCTCGGTTTCCCCTTGGAATGTGGACCTTTGTGGTCTGAGTTGCTGAT
Organism: Pinus tabuliformis; assembly: GCA_031772625.1. Lineage (NCBI taxonomy): Eukaryota > Viridiplantae > Streptophyta > Pinopsida > Pinales > Pinaceae > Pinus > Pinus tabuliformis. The sequence goes on from CM062820.1 coordinate 1,640,530,912, forward strand.
GGAGGATTCGAGGAAAGGGGTCATAAATGAAGGAGACACCCCCTACAAATCCTCTTCCCTATTTCCCTCAAGTATTTGCTACCATTTGCTCATAAATCCCTTGACTTTGTCCAAAATTGACCAAAAAATCTGCATAAAGCACACATTAGACTACATGGAAAAATGACTAACCCAATTCACTCTATTAGCATAAATATATTCAAAAACATGCAATAAACTAATGAGAATGGTGGATTAAGTCAAATTAAGAGGAAAAATGATCCCATATAATTACTTATTTCTGGGGCTCATCATCAGCCCCCTACTGAATGGGTTGCTCATCCTCTAAGCAACTAGTCTAGCTCTTCATCCTTGATGTCTCTAACAGATTCTCTGACATCCCATCCTTCTGATGTGATATCTTCCTCTTCATCATGGAATCCTGCCTTTCTATCCACCTCTTCCCATTGTTTCTTTTCTTCTTCATGGATTTCCTTCTCAGCTTCCCCTTTTTGTTCCTCCTCTTCACTTCCAGATGGACTAAGGTCATCAGTGAGAGTTTTTATATCATCCTCTTTAGTCATGTTCCTGAAAATATCCCAAACTATGGGGACTGTGAAAGTGTGGAGGGCATCCTCCACCAGCAATTTAATTATCCCATGGTGAGCCAATTGGTCTAGAACCCCTGCCTTTAATTTGGTGCTAGACTTTATCAAGGATTGGAGGAGAAAATATGGAATACTGAGTTTTCTGGATGCAGGAAGGTCCATGCCATATCTTAGTTCATGTAATAGTCTGAAATGATACCCATAAAATATGTTGTATCTTCCTTCATAGGAGATATATTTCATGATCTGATAACTGACCTCACCCCATGGATAAGGTATACTTGTCCTCCTGATGCCATTCCTATCCTCCACATGATGTTCATTAGGCTAGAAAAAGGTCTTTTTGGCAACTTCGCCCAGTGGTTTTTCTTCTTTGCTCGAGGGTAGCCCAAGCGGAAGACCGGTGACCCTACTGATGAATTCTGGTGTGAGTTCTATGGTTAGACCCCTGAAACTGACAGTGGCATGGGTTTTTGAGTGAGGTTTTAAAGACAATAAAAATTCCTCTGTGACTTCCTCATCATACCCATGAAATTTTTCAAAGAAAGGCATCCAATTTTCCCTGGTAAAGAGGGATATCACTTTTTGGTGCTGTTGCCAGGGAAACCAAAAATCAATTTTTGTTTCTCATCAATTTTCCCTGAGGCTACTCCTATCGCTTTGTTTGAGGCATCTATATGAATGTGGAAAGGTAGGGCCTAGTTTGGACCTCTCAAAATTGAGGCAGTCACTAGTTTACTTTTCAAGGTATCCAGAGCCTCTTGACAGTTGTCAGTCCATATGAACTCAACAACTTTTCCCAAAATACCAAACAATGGAGAGGCTAGCTTACTAAAATCTTTAATGACTCTTCTATAATACCCCGCTAAACCTAGGAAACTTCGAACATCACTTAACTTTTGAGGAGGCGGGGCCCTTTAACCCTACTAAACCTAGGAAACTTCGAACATCTCTTACCTTTTGAGGAGGTGGGATGCTTTTGTTGGGGTCCACCTGTAATCCTTGCTAAGAGATTGCATGACCTAGCACGATCCCTTCAGTCATCCGGAATTCACATTTTTTAGGACTGAGGGACAGGTTAATTTCAATACACTTGTCCAAAACTTTTCCTAGGTTAGACAAAGCTTCCTGGAAGTTAGAACCATAAGGGGTAAAGTCATCCATATAGATTTCCACTGCATCATGAACCAGTTTAGCAAATATACTCAATAGTGCTCTCTGGAAAGTGGCGGGAGCATTGCACAATCCAAAGCGAAGGACCCGGTATGCAAAGGTACCCCAAGGACAAGTGAAAGTGGTCTTATCTTGGTCTTCTGGGCTGATTTGGATCTGGTTGTACCCGCTAAACCCATCTAGGAAGGAGAAAAACTTCTTTCCTTCTAGGCCATCTAACACATGATCTATGAAAGACAAAGGAAACTGGTCCTTCTTGGTGGCCTTGCTTAGTTCGCGATAATCGACACAGGTTCTCCACTTCCCATTTTTCTTTGGCACTAGAATCAGAGGAGCATAGCAAATTTTAGGGGAGAATGTTCGCCCTTTGGCGAAATTAAGGGGTTTTAAATTTTTAGTGGGCGAATATTTTGTATCATAGTACATTTTTACAAATCACCTCAAATAGCCCACCTTATTTTAAGGGAGAGGGTAAAAAAGGTAAATTTAGCCCTTGGAATTAGGAGTTACAACCTTCCATTCGCCCATTTTCAAGGATAGATTTTATTTAAGTGAATCCATTCGCCCATTTTCAAGAATAGGTTTTATTTAAGTGAATCCTATGGGCCAAATACCATATTTATAAAAGAGGTATGGTAAATTAATAAAAGTTTAAATAAATGAGAGGTATGGTAAATAAATAAAACATTTTTTATATTTACTCCATAAGTCACCTTATATACATGCAAGGGTGTGAACAAACAAAAATATAAGTAATGTGGAGGTATGGTAAATAAATAAAACGTCTTTTTATACTTACTCAAAAGGTATGGTAAATAAATAAAAATATAAATAAACTAGACGTATGGTAAATAAATAAAACCTCTTTTTGTATTTAGTCCATAACCCTCATTCTATTTATGAAGGCTCAAGAAAGAGGTTTTATTTAAGTGAATCCTATGGGCCAAATGCCATATTTGTAAAAGAGGTATGGTAAATTAATAAAAATATAAATAAACGAGAGGTATGGTAAACAAATAAAACATTTTTTTATATTTACTCCATAAGTCACCTTATATTTAGGAACACTCAAAAAATGTGTTATATTTAGGTGAAACCTATGGGCAAAATACTATGGGACAAATACCAAGGACTAGATTGTTATTAATACCATGCAAAAAAACATTATTAACCCTAATATTAGTATTAATAAAAATAAAAATGGCACATGGTATTGACCCATGGTATTCACATTGAATGTAGCCTATTTAAATGGGGGAATTAAACCAGCATAGATCCATCTTTACTCTGGATCTACTAACCCCCGAGAGGTATCAAATATCGTGATATGTAAACTAGCATAGAGTGAAAAATATTTGATCCCTCTCGGGGCTTAGTGGATAAGAGTAAAAATGGATGTTGTAATTTAATGTATGTTAAACATTTTAGCTTGGTTAAAATAAAAAATAAAACAAAAATCAACTATTAATTTTATTAATTTTTATAAATTACTCACAGTAATTTTTAAGCTCCAGGTTTATGATAACCCATGGTATTGACCCATGGTAATACCAATATCTTACAATATTTTATAATTGAGTAAAATATTCGCCATGCTTGGTGAGATATTCGCCAAAAAATTATATATACATATTATATTATTGATAAAATCGCCTTCCATTTTTCCTATATACCATGGAGATTAACCCATTTATTATACATATAAATTTAGGGGGGTTCTTAAAATTTTCCCTGCAAAGGAGAGATCCATTTGTTGTCAGAGATAGGGTAGATGAATCCTGCATCCAGTAACTTTTGTAGTTCTTCTTTGACAATGTCCTCAAGGGCTAGATTCATCCTCCTTTGAGGCTGCCTGGTTTGCAATCTTCCTTAATGTAAATGTGATGAGTACAGACTAAATGGTGCACCCCCTTCATCTCCTTATAGCTCCAAGCAAAAGCATCCAAGTGGTTTCTTAATAAGCTACACAATTCTTTCTCTTGAGAGGTGGATAGGGATGAGTTGATATTCAAGGTTCTTTCTAGGCTGAATTCCACATTCTTAACTCAGAGAGAGGTCGGGTCAGCCACACAAAGATCAACTAAAGGATTGGCTTAGGTTTCTTCCACCAGCTCTTCTAATGGCAACACACTGGGGGGTGGATTCTGAATCAAGTTTTCAATAAGATCATCCTCAGTTTGTGGCCCCCCCCATGGTAGCTTCCACTGCACACAGTGGTGCGGAATAGACTTCATCCTCATCTTCCTCCTCCAACCAGAGTGGTAAAACATGTTCTAACAAAGGTTGGGCAGGAAGATATAGGACTAGCTGCTTGGACATATGCCCATTCTTGATTGTCATGTTCCTAGCTCAAAAATTGATGTAGGCATCTGTAGTAGCCAACCAAGGTCTTCCCAGGATGATAGGATACCTGGTGAGCTTTTCCTTTGGTTGGAGAACCAGGAAATCAACAGGGTACTCCCAAGAATCGATGGAGACCATTACATCTTCCACAATCTCTTCAAGGGTCATGGTGGAGCGGTTTGTTAACTGTAGTATTGTTGTAGTCTTTCTCAGGGAGCCCTAAGGGTTGAGCATGAGCATAGTGTCCTTGGTCATCACATTAATGGCAGCCCCTAGATCAATCAGGGTATGGGGGATTATGGTGCCATTAATGTGGACATCGACTATAGGACTTCCAGGGTCTAGATATTTCGGACAGATTACCTGCCCCAACATTAGGTCGGACATTTGTCTTATGACATTGATAGTTGGAGCATCTCTCCTGTGCCTGCTTGGGTGCCTGAAGCACTTCTCCTTGATCATCTTGTTGTATATAAACACATCCTTTATGGCTTAGAGAAGTGGTATCTTCACACACAATTTTTTCAATTCTCCAAGAAGTTCAGTTTCTTCTGGGGTAGGTTGTGTTGTTCTAATTAATCTCTCAGGAAAGGGTGGAGTGGCTTTTGGTTCACTTTCCTCTTTTTCTTCCTCATCCTCCTTAGGGGGAGGTTGGTAATCGGGGAGAACCTTCCCAGATTGTAGGTTAATCTCCTGAATCTCCACAGCATAGTTCGGGCATGATGTTTCCCCACTATATACCTGCTGGGTCTGTCTGTTATTTGGGTTCAGGTTCGGTTGAGCAGGTATTTGGGGTTGCCTTGGTGGAGTAGGAGGCAATGGTTGTGGTTGAGTAGGTGGTGGAGGCAAAAGAATGGGAGGAGAGTTGTACTAGGGCCTCCACCCCTGATTAGGTGCATTCCACTGAGGCTGTCGTTGAGCATAAGAGTGAAATGAATGAGCCGCTGGTTGAGCATGGTACTGAGATGGATATGACCAAGGAGGGGGTTTGGACTAGGAAAGATGAGTGGGTTGATTGGGGTTGTAATATGTCTGGGATGTCCCTTGCATTCCCTGCAAGTAAGGTCTGGGCCCATGTGGCCTCCTCTGGTTCATGAAATAGAGTGGTTCAGTGGTTCCTTCGGCCCCTTGGTATGTAGCTTTAAGTCTGGGCAAGGAGGGGCACTGATTCATAGAATGGTCTTCTTCGCAGACTGAACACACTTCTATAGAGTTCAATGGACATTCATTCCTAGGATGCCTTCTGGTGCACCTAGGAAAAAATATGGCCAAAGCCCTCTCTGCTTCCTCTTGTTTTCTTTTGATATGCAAGGTATCCATTTGCATGGCAAGAGTCTACATCATCTCGCTCTTGAAATCTTCTAGCAGATTTCCAAATTCACCTCTAAGGGATGAACTGGATGAGGATGTACTGGCTAAGGGTTGACTTCCCCTACCTGTCTTTCTGGCTGCCCTAGAATGGTTTCTAAACACAGTCTTTATGTCTTCATAAGGTAGTTGGTAGATGTCCCCCCCAACCAGCAAATGGAGATGTTATCACTCAGGTTGTTCCCTAAAGTTTAAAGGAAGGGAATATGGCCGAGGTAACCACAGACCAATCTTTTAGATACAGCTTCTAGCCAATCTGTATCCAGAGAGAGATCTCTCTTTATGATTTAGCTTTGTTTTGATATGTGTTAGGCTAGTTATGAAGTACAGGGTTTTGTTTTGTGTTTGGTTGGAGGAATGGAGATTCAACAGAACAGTGAGGTAAAACTGAATAGTTTTAGTCCATTGGGCATGATGGAGTCAAAGGAGGATAGCTTCCTGGACTAGATTTCTTAACAGAGGAGGTATCACAGAGAAAGGAAATGAAATTGTTGGAAATAATACTGAGAGGGGGGGGGGGGTGAATCAGTATTATCAAATCAATAAAACTTTTTCATTTCCATACTTAGATACGTATATGCTACTTTAGTTAACGGAACCCACGTGTATACACAACTGTGTCTAATGTAACTAGCATATATCCAGAATACTTATGATTCAGTTAATTCATTAAATGTTGATCTTTAGTTAGTGCATCAGAACTTCATTAACCATATGTATAGTAAGCAGGTGCAGTAAAACAGAACAGATCATCACACACAAGAAGCACACATGAACACCATGATATAAGGTGGAAACCCAATGTGGGTGAAAACCACCTGCTGCAAGTCGTCTCTATCTTCTTTTAATAAGAAACTTCATTTTACAATAGTTCTGTACTGGTGCAGTCTTATACCAGTACACAGGCTTCTACCTGTAGAAGGCTACAACCTTCTCTTGTTCTCCAGACTCTCCTGGATGGGAGCTACAACCCCCTTAGCTCTTGTACTAGCTGATCCATTTACTAGTACATAGGTGCCTGCCTACTGAATGCTCCAATCTTCACTTGTTCTCTAGCTGCTACTGGAAGGGAGCTACTACCCCCTTTGCTCTTGTACTAGCTGATGTACTAGTACGTAGGCGCCAGCCTACAATCTCCTTTCACCCTCCAGGGACCACATTTCATACATTTTCATACTGGATACTCCTGAAGCACAACACTATAATCTGAAGGCCACGTTTCATCAAATTTTCATACTGGACCCATAAATATCATTGAAGCACAAAACAATCAATACTAGCATCATCAATTTCTGAATCACTGAAACCCTGTCAACAACACAGTCACCAGAACACAGAGCAGAACACTGAACTCTGCAACAATATTCAGAACCAACTGTATCATCAAAATCATGCATCATAGTGCATACGCTACTTGGAAGTGCTGAACCAACATGTATACGCAACTTCACCAAGGTGAACCAATGTATATGTCATCAATTGCTTACTTATAACTTGATGCACTTCCTATCTTCAGACATATCCAGATTATTACATATACAAGGATAATATGTGTGTTAGCACCCAGATCTAGTCCATCAGATCACATAAATATGAGTCATTATGATCCTGATCCAATATTAGTTCTCATCCATCAATACTAAAGCTAAACACAATCAACCAAACAGGATATGCAGACTACTGACACCTTTAAGCTGTCATCAGAACTCATCAACAACCAGAACCACCTGTAACTTCAAACATCATAGCTCAAATTGTATACGCTACTACAATGAACCAAACCCGCATACATATCTATAAATATTCAATCATGACTTGCAGCGATTTCAAACTTAAGTTATACCCAGTTCAGATCATTACATGCGTCAGTATACAGATCTAGAATAAACATAATCAACCATATAGAGATAGTTCATTTCAAACCATTTGATCCCGATCTATCCTTAGATCTTGTTCTCCATCAACTGGTGAGATCCCTCCTTAGCTTAGATCACGCAATGCATCATAAACCCATAACCTGCATACTGGATCTCATCCTTCATCAGATATTCAAGACTTTTTCGATACCCATGCCTAATGATCTTCTTCTCCTTTTATATTCTTAGGCCTTGCTCAATACCATGGTCCAAAACCATAACAAACCAATACCATGGACCCAATACTTGGGATCAACACATCTGACGAGATACTATGGTCCCAAACCATATGTTCAAATACCAAGGACTAACTACCATGGACCTTAACCCAATGTACGCACATTCTCTTGCATGAAAGTGTTGTATATGCATACGCATCTTTTCAATGACTAACCCGCGTGTATACGCGACTCGGTCATGATGAACTTGCGTATATATATTTTCTCTTCATTCTTGTAGTTTGATCATCAAATCCTTGTTGCTGACCTGCTGCACTATGATCTGTCATCTGTGTGATTTTCCATCAAGGACAACACTTGTCTCAAAATGCCAACAATCTCCCCCTTTGGACTTGATGGCAAAGCTAACTTGTCATACTTAGAACTATCATCTAATTCCTTTGAGATGTCCTGCATCCCATGCATTCAGTCACATCTGGTATCTCTTCTGAAGATTCATCTAGTTATAAATAAGTGAGATGTTCTTCTATGAGTGGGTTGCCATCAAGTACAACACATGCATCATAATGCCAACACAAACATGGGACAATTCATAGGCTGGAATCAGGTGGAATGAAGTCAATGGGTGAAGGGAAATTACGAATCCTTCATCATGTTGATAGAGGGAAAGTGGCTGACTATTGTTAAGGAGCAGTTAATAATTCCTTAGCAAATATTCAAGATGGAAGAACTAGGGGAAACAAGAGAAATTAAGAATTCACTATTTATTCTAATTCTAAAGAAAACATTAATAATAACAAATATTGAACACAGAGTGCAATCAAGCATTATGAGTTATTCTTTTTCTCTATTATTTAGATCATGAAACATAGATGATATAGTAAACACAGAAACTATAAAACACAAGTTAGAAGGGACTTATTGTTCCATAAGATGATTCAAGAATTCTGTAGCATATTCCTTAGCAGCAATTCCTCATTCAGTAAGCTAGACAAAAATGGTTCCAACAGCCTTTTATTCCAAAACTTCAGAATTACAACAAAGTCTGAGAATGCCTCCCAATCAACCCACCAACCAACCCCTAATACTTCGTTTTGGGGGGGTCTTTATACAAAAACATCAAAATATCTTACATAATATCTGATAGAAATAATATCTGCTGATAATTAATGCTTCTTTTACTTAGATAGAGACAGACAGTCTCGAAAACAGGGAGACAATAAATAGATGCAATAAATTCATGCTGCGCTGGTTGCTCCGTCTTTATGAGATGTACTGGAGGTAGGTGCTGCAAGTCGGTTCAGGTTCGTCTTCTGCTAATACTCTGTGCTGTTTATTCTTCCCTAGCTGAACTTTCTTTAGCTTTGATGTGATGCACTTTGACCCGCATGAGTGTGATCCATTTATGTTCTCTGCATTACAGTAGATGGTCCGCAATTTTTAACTGACCAAAGATAAGTTTATAGGATTTCTAACATGCTTTGCCACCACTCCGGTCCTGGTAATTTATGTCTATGCAACTTCCTCAGAGTTTCGTCAGTCTCTGTGTACCTGAAGAAATTAGGTGGGATGGTGAACAAATGCTTCACCTCATGCTCAATTTAAAACAAATTTTCCAAGCTATTATAGAGGGACTAGCCAGATGGAAGTGCTCTTTCTCCTGAAGTACTTGATGATGTATTAGCTTGGTTAACAACATATGTATTCAATTTATGTACATAGTCCTTGTGTTTCATTAGACGATCATTACTTCCCAAAGGACTTGGCAAACCTTTTTGATGCAGGACTGTAAACTTTTCTGTGAAAGAGTTAATCTCTACCTGCATGTCCTGGCATCTTCTGTCCAAATTTTGCATTAGAGTTCTCATGGTTAGAACTCTCTTGACGTCTAGAATGGTGCCTGTTCTGTCTCTGATTTCCAGTGCTTCTAGTTCTTCACTGGTCTTGGTGTTAAAAAAATGTATTAGCCAGTTGGCTTGCTCAGGCATCTGTCCCAATAAAGCTCTTGTTTTCTGAATCTCTGCTTGGGCCACTTTTATCAAGTCAATATGCTCATAAATAGTTTGAATAGACCTCCATACATCACTAAAGGATTGAGTCATGTTGTTCCACAAAATTCCTCTGATTTCTACCAGAGGTTTATCCAGAGAGAGATCACTTTCTAATGCTCTTACCTTTTTCTCCAATGTTTTGATCTCCCTTGTTTTCTCTGCCACATTCATCTTGGATTTATCATAACTTTGTTCAACTTTTGCCAATTTTTCTTTAACTTGTTTCAGCTCTGACACTTGTAGCTTTAATTCCTCCATGGCTTTTATTAATTGCTCTGTGCTCATGAATGTATTGCTACCTAGTGTTGTGGCTGTTGATGTTGCTCCTATGATGACCTCTGTTGTTGATGCCGGGATAGTGGGAGGCACTGCTGTTGTAAGTGTGGAGGGTGCAGTAGTAACTGTTGGAGCTACTTCAGGTGGCTGGGAGGTCTACTCTCCCTGGTTTTCTTGTAGAGCTTTCTCCAATGCCTGATCTATCTCACTCAATCTCTCATTCAGTCTCATGAGCAGGTCCATCATGTCCTCTTCAGATTTCTGCTGCACAAAATTTGCAGTTTGTGGATGCATGGAAGGAGGCATTTTAAGCTGTTTTCTGATGGTAGCAATGTCCTCTTCTTTCTTCTTCATTAGTCCCCTTATGCCTTTGGCATCTTTGGGATCATGTCCCAGTTCAATGATGATGTCCTCCAATGATTTTATCCTGTTGTCCTTACCAAGGGAAGAGGCTTTCTCCAAATCTAACTGAGTAGAGGTATTATTTAAGGAATTTTGCAATTTATGAGCCAACATTGCTTTATCAGCTAGTGTGGAGTATACCATCTCTCCATTCTGTTTGTGCAGCTCACTCTGGTCTATTGGGTGAATATCCTTGGCCAGGACCTCTAGATTTGTCCTAATGTAATCAGCTGTTGATTGTGGTTGCTGCACCTTGGGCTTGAAATAACTCATGATCATTTTGCCCTCTTTTATGTCATATGCAGACATCAACCTTTGCTACTTTGTGGGGGGCATCTTAAGATATTAATTGTAATTTTGCAGCCTCAATGGATCATTTTTTGCCTTTACCTCTGTGAATGTTCTTTTGATGTCAGAGGTCTGCTAGCCTCGTGGCCTAGTGGATGAAACCTCCACACTGTGTTGCCTTTCTAGCTCCTACCTGTGTGAGCTAGTTGATGTGTCCACCACTGGGGAAGTCTGTTGGGTAACCCTCTCACCTCTTAAACTTTCAGTTGTTTCTTCAATGATTTCCTCTTCTGACAGAGGATTCAGTCTTTGCCTTTTTGCACCTGGCTGTTATGTAGGTCCACTGATGGGTGTGGCCTCTTCTCTGTCTCTTTTCTTGCCTTTTTCCTCATTTAGAGGAGTCTATAATGCAGGAATCTCTGCTACTTTGGTCTGGACCGGAGGAATCTGCCCCTACTGATCAGTTATTGCTTGCTGCTCCGTGCCTGCCACTTCCTTGCCCTTAGTAGACCCTGTAACTAGTGTGTTGGTCTTTTGTACAGGTTGTTGTGAAGTTCCAGCAGAGGATGCACCCACTTTGGTTTGCCGAGGCAGCTTGAAAGACACTTGTCCAAAAGAGTCTAGGTCAATGGTCTTTTGTAAATCTTTCATAGTTTGTTCCATCTTTTCTTGTTGAGTAAGTTCTTCTATTAATGTGTCCTCTACCCACTCATCCTGATTAGAAAATTGTTCTACTTCAGGGATCCTATGATGTATGTAAGCTGATAGCATGTTTCTTACTTTTCTGTCACTTATAAAGCTATTTGGGTCATATGGCACCCACCAGAAAATTTTCTTCAATTTAAGGTCTTCCCCTAATATCTTATCAGCATCTTCCCATGCCTCCCTCTAATTAATGATAAAAGGGCTTAACTGGTTTCTTATTCTCAGCTGAGCCTTTTTCTTTACATTGCAAAAGTGAGTTAAATCTGCATTGATAAGTTTCTTGAAATACTCTAGTGCAAATAGTCTCATGGGCACATATCTAGGAAGCTTGTAAGGCCACATTTCACAGCCATATATTCTGATTTCGGTGTGATTCTGGTAGAGGTATCAGTCACCTATTCTGTAGTTTTTGGAAAGCTGTAAAATCTTCTTTATATCACTAGAGAGCCTAGGAGGAGGAGCTCCTATCAATAGAGTGGAGGCTGGATGTATAAACCGATAAATAAATTCACAGTAGGTATAAGGGGATTCACAAACATTGTGGAAGACTAAGGTCCAAAAGATCACAGACCTCCTCTCTCCTTTGGAATCCAACTTCCTGATGGGAAATAAAAAATTGTCTGGCTAATAGTATAGCAGGAGGTGATATATGAATGAGGTGTACTTGAAGACTCCTTCTCTTTCCATATTTATCAATTGCTCATTGATTTTATTGGCAATGAAAGAGGCATAATCATATTTGACAGCAGGGGGCTGTCCTGGAGTAAACATTAAAAACATAACTAAGATGGTCTCATCAACAAATTCACTAGTTTTGAATCCCAAGATATAGGATATCATGTCAAGAATAAGCCTTCCAGTTTTAGTAAACCAGGAATGCACATAGGGAGGTGGGCTTTTGGGCTGGCAATCTGGTTTCATGAATAATTGAGCAATCTAGGTTATTTCTGCACTGGGCAATTGAGAGCCTTGCTCAAGCAAAAATCCCATGGAAAGAGGAGCAAGGGGCTGAGCTGGATGGAAGTGTAACATCTCATTGATAGATTCAGCAGTTATGTAAAAGAGAACAGTTTGGGATGGGGTCATAACTGCTTTACTGATAGGGTCATAATTGGCACAGCATTGGTGGATAATATCTGGGAACACATTGACTGAGGGAAGGTAATACCTGGGGAGATTGGATTCCCATATTCCATAGATATTAGAGTTGCTCAGATGAGTATTCCTAATTTGGAAAAATGCCTGGAGATGGTTCATATCACCAGATAACTCTTTAATTTGAAAATCTTTGTCAGCCAAGGGTAACCAATCCTGGTCTTTATGAGGTGCAATGATGGGCGCGACATTGAGGGCCACAGGTGCTTCCATGTTTAGTTCTCTATGTTTTTTGAGCTGGAGGTCAAGTTTCTATGGAAAAAATGGCAAAACAGCAGTTATGGGTGTCTTTTTTTAGATTTATGGATTGAATTTAGCTTGAATTCGGCTCTTTGGGTAAAATTCATAGAGAAAAAGCGAAATTATAGTTTTGGGAGGCAAATTGGGGTAAATACCTATTTTTTAGAGGTGCACAGTGCAATTGCAGCTTGACCTACGACCTGTGGAGCAGGATGCTGGACTTTGCTTGGCCGGGTGGCGAATTGTATGCTCAAGCTGTTGTTTGGACGTAGTTTACATGAAACAGTTTTGTGGAGAAAAATGAATACAAATGGGCAAAAATGATATTTTCTTGATGTTTTAACAAAATTTGGCTTTCGCGAGGCTTTTTGGCACTTTTTGGTCGGATGACGTCATCGGGATGTGACGTTTTGTCGTGACGCAGGGGTACGGGATGATGATGTGGCGGTGATGTGGTGGTGATGTCAGCAGGCGGGGTCAGCGGTAAGGCGGTAAGCGGTATTGGGCCGCACTACTTATGAGCTAAAATGGTTTGGGGAAGGAAGGCAGCGAGCACGACGGGATGGCGATACGTGTCCCTAGTACGGCAATAATACCACCGACTCCCCGGGAGTTAACGGTCGGATGGAAGGGGGGATGCGATATAAGCGTGGACCATCCGATGAGCGGGGTCAGATCTAACGGCTGGCACTCATTGGAAGTGGCGGAAGGTTATGGCATGGGACCCATTCAATATATTTAAAATTTATAATACATCGGGGTGATTTATGATTGGTTTGGGATGCTGCGGGTTTGGTTATTAATTAACCAAAGGTTAATCAATCCCATGTTTGCGCATGAAGGGTTATTATAAGGTTTCAAACAAACCTTTAATCCCCACTCTCATAATAATATGGTTTATATTTAAACCTGGGCAGGGTATGTAGAATATAGGGATTTTAATGTATTAATAATATATGGGAAAGGGGAGTTTATATAAGGGATTTATATATAACGAAGTTAGCAGTTAATATGAATATGGTTTATGAACTAGGAAGCGTTGAGTCTAATTTTTGAGAAACTTAGGCTAAGGGAATGAAAAGGGTTTTACACAAGAAATGTGGCTTCTTTGCCTAAAGTAAAAATGAGGTTTTACTTAGGCCCTTTTTTATGAAATGAGATGGAGTTATTTAGTGATATTAAGCAGATCTTAATATCCTTGGGGGGAGGTTAGTAAGTGATTTTGGGAGAAGTGTGAAGGGAAGTTAGTCATGCCTCACTTGATTTGTAACCAGACAGTTGCCATGGTACTTATGATAACCATAAGATGAATATCTTTGAGAGACAAAGTTAATCATAAGCATGCTTCTGCAACACCAAAACTACCTACCCAGCCTATTATATCTAACATTTTTTGTTCTTCTTTCATGGGTGCACTTGGACTAGAAAACCCTTACAAATTTTCTTTTCTTTTCATTGCAATCCTATCTAGATCTATCCTTATCACATCCACGGGCTCAGGTTTAATAGTTGAGCTCCTTTGCTTCTCTACCTAACTATTTATCTACCAAGTTTAAACATTTTTTGACAAAGGAATTTTTTTATTTTATTTTATTTTTATTATTATTATTATCTCTAAAATAGGAAATTCAAAGATGAAATGGCTAGGATTAAGTTGTTTGGCCATTCATCAATTGCATTATAAAGTTCAACAGAATGCACATGAAACTTGATTTACAGAACATGAAATGGTAGTGGCATTTGGACTTGCACACTTTCCTGGTCCTTTTCTTTGGGGTTCATTTCTTTCATTTTTTCTTTTGACCACTACATTCTTTTTGCCCTTTGATCTTTCTTTTAGGGCATACCCTCTTTACATTTTTAAATTTTTTTATTTTTTCAAAATATGGAAAACCTTTGCAGCAGGGAAAGGATGAACATATTAGGGACTTTTAACCAGTCAATCATGAAATATGACACCTATTGGTATAGGAGCATAACAGGAGGGTATCTAGAAGGTCTTCTGGGACCCCTCTAAGTAGGACTAGATTTAGAGATTCAGGGTCAAGTGTTCACCTGGCCCTTTTATAACTGAGCTGAATCATCTCTTCATAATCTTCGAAGGATTCATCGCTTCCCATGGTCATTCGGAAGATTTCTTCCTTGGTATCCTTTGACCTATAGTAGTCCCGGTATTTGTTATTAAAGGCTTGCTACATCTGAGCCCAAGTTGTGATGTTGTTGCCAGGTAACCCCATGAACCAGCGCAACACTACATCCTTGAGGGTAGAAGGAAACAGTTTCAACTTCTGCTCATCTTCTGCATAGTCATAGGTTCGACGGATAACAGTAAATTCAAACAAAAAGGTATTAGGATCTTCGGTAGTCAACCCATGGAAGTGAGGTAAGGCTGAAGGACTTATGTTTTTCATTTTAGTGTCCCCATTGGTCTCTCGGATAGGAAAGGTAACCTCTACTCTTCCCCATTCCCTCTAACATTTCTGTTTTCAACCATGGGCTCAGGAGGAATGGTCTCTTGCTCTTCTTCTGCTATAGGATCTTCGTATTTCTCTGGTGGTTCACCTATAGGTTCTTCTGGATCACTGCCACCAAAGAAGAGAGAAGGGTGACTTTGTGATGTGGTGGGGGTGTTGGATAGGAATTTTCCTGAATTATCTTTGTTCCTACGAGGCATGAAAGGAAATCTCTTTTTGGGTGATTTTTGTTTTTTTTTTGTACCTACAAAACTGAAATGGATTGAACAACAAATTGCAACTAACTGAAATGAACTTGCAGAATTGAAATGAAAGCAAGGAAATGACTAATCTACTTTTGCTGAAATGGAAATTGCAGAATTGAAATGAAAGCCAGAAATGCTTAATCTACTTTGCTGAAGTGGAAATTACAGGATTGAAAGGGCTAATCTACTTTTGCTAAAATGAAAATTGCAGAATTGAAATGAAAGCAGAAAATGCTTAATCTACTTTACTGAAATGGAAATTGCAGAATTGAAATGAAAGTAGAAAATGCCTAATCTACTTTTGTAGAATTGAAATGAAACAACTACTATACTTTTGCTGAAATAAACTACTTAGCAGAATGTTGCAGTAGAAAATAGATGAAAGCAGTAATCACAAAATACTCTGACGCTTCCCCGGCAACGGCACCAAAAAGTGGTGAGCACTAGTATTGCAGCAATAATGATACAACTCCTAGGGCTTCCTACTTTACTTTTATAAACCCGGTAGTTCGTAACAAACTTGGAAGCGACGGTGTTGTATGCACAAGTACTAGCTCTCACTGTAGGTTGTCACTTGGTCAGTTGGCACAATAAACATGTCATGAGAAATGAAAGTCTCCCAAGGAATGTTGGGGAGATTGAGATGGTGAAGAACAATAATCTTGATGAAGGAGTAGTGATAGATGTTGTTCATCTACTGAGGGTATGGATTCTTCTACACAAGGTAAGCCATCTTATTAATGTTTCTAAACAAAAAGTATGGGAGGTTCAACATTTAACCCTTGTAAAGTGCACGAGGAGTCTGATGTGATAAGTGTATAACCTGGAAAATCTACCCTCACAAGTGAAGTATTTGATGATGATCCTCATCAAGGGGATATACCTGTTCTCAAGAAATTTGAAAGGGAAAAGCCTCTTCACCTGACTTCTATGCTAAGGTTTAATGTAAGGCTCATAATAATGCTCATTAAGATCCTGAGCCTTATACCATTTCTCACCAAAATTAGAAATCCTGATGGCCTCTAAAATGATTGATGGTGACACTGTGAAAGTCACCCCAACAAGAGTCACTCCATTGTTATGCAGGTGGGCTACAAAAATTCTAGCCAATTCATGGTGAAATTGGACTCTCTCCACTAGTTCACAAAATTCATAACATTTAAGGTGTCTAAAACATGAAACTGCCAATGGAGAGGCTTGTAGTTCTCTTAGGTTAGTTGGCTCTTCTCTTGTGATCTTGCCTCCCTTATGAGGTTTTCTATGCTGCCTTTTTCTCTCTATTGAACTGTCGCTTGCTGTATTCTCCTCATCATAATCATAATCTCCTCTATCCATGTTAACCATCTTTTTAGTTGCACAATCCCAGACAATGAAGATGGGAATGAGTGGGATGCTTTAAGGTTTGTAGGGATGAGTTTTGAGTGAATTTAGCCACTTATGGGTAAACTATGAATCATCAGGGTGAGGGAGAGGGTTTTTAAAATGATGGATGGATGAGGGAATATAGATTAGGGGAAAGGAAATGATGTAAAAATGGTTTTAGTTAAAATGATAGGTAATGGGAAAAACAAGCTAGTTAGGGTTTGTAGTGGAAAACTAGGGTTTGATATTAAGAGTGAAGGAGATGTCTAAAACATTAAATGTGCAAGTGAAACATCAAGTGAAGTAGGGAAACTTACTTGTAGAAGAGGAAATTGCAAAAAATTTTGTGAAATTTTGGTGTTTAAGGCGATTTTGAATCTCACTGCCCTACGCGCAGTGCCTTTCACCTAGAAGCGCAGTACCTTTTTGCAGGCCACTTTTGGAGGCCTTCCCGGTGCCCAAATTGGGTGTGGGATAGCTCACTCAAAATTTTGTCGAGTCTAATATCCAGAACATCTTGAATTGTCAATGTGGAGCTCATTTGCCCTGTCAAAAGCTCAATATCCCAAGACTGGTCAAAATGTGCAAAATGAGGCTGCCAAAATGCAGAGTGTTGTTTCAGTCAACTTTTGCAGGTCTTCCTCAAGTCCAAATTGAGGTCAGGATGGCTCATTGGAAAGATCTTTGTGTCTAGTTATCATTTGAATCATAAAACAAGTCATTGGGTCACTCTAGATAGGAGAAAAATTGATTTTACCAAGGTCACTCCAGAAGTGCATCAACTCTCCTGAGGCAACTGTATTTTTGACATTTATATAAAACCATGACACCTGTGTAAACAGTGAAGGAGGTGTTTCTTTCTTGGCCTATTGTGGAAAAAAACCTCTCTCACGTTTTCCAAATTCTACCCTCTTTTGTCTAAAACATAGTTTGAATAAAAACTGACCCTATATGTGGCAAATGATTTGTCCCTTGGAATGACTTATTGAAAAATGATGGAGACTTGATGTGTATGAGTTGGAATGGCCTCATACTTGCTAAAGTGACCTCCCTTATGCATTATATACTCAGATGTCTCTGATTCCATAGCCAACCCTAGCTCAATGGGTGAGAGAAATTAGGGTTTAGTGCTTGTGGAAAATAATTATTTGGACACCCTTGGGAAAAAAACAACTCCCTTTGGCATGCACTTAACCCTTTGAAACTTTACCTTTTCACTTGACTACTTCCTTTGAAAAATTGATCTTTTGATGGTCTGGCATCTTTGGTACATCGAGTTAACAGCTTGGGATGATGAAATTATTACATTTGAAAGAGATAAAATTACATAATGAAATAAGTATTTCTCTTTACAAATCATCTTCACATGGTGAAGGGATGTTATTTGATCACCCTTTACTTGCTGGTCTCATGCAATGGAATGGAACCTTAGCAACCCTAATGACCTAATGAAATCTTGAAAACCCCTAAAGACCTAATGAAATTAACTGCAAAGTGAATATGAACCATGACTGAAGACTATATGGAAGAGGATCATCAAGTATACTCCATGAGGGAAAAGCTGAAGTGAACACAACCATCAGTGGATCCATGACCTAATGGAGTGATGAAAAATTTACAGTATGAGACTCCTATTATGCAAATGCAAAAGAGAAGATTTTGATCACTAATGGAAGTATGAAAGGACTAACACTAATATTGGCTCCATTGGGGATGGTAGCTCCTTGGAGGTGCCAAGAACACCATAGACCTAGTAGCCTTATCCATTCGGCATGGAGTAAAAAAAACTCAATCTGAAATACATAATTGAATACTGATAACTCAAAGACACAAACTGGCTTTTACTCAACTAAAAACTGACTCAATTCTAAAACAGAACTGACAAACTGGAAAAGATTCTCAAAATGAAGCTTATTCAATAAAACCTACTCTAACTATTCAACTCAGCACCTGATCAGGTGAAATGAAACAATCAATGCAACCAAGTAAACATTCTAGTTGTTGTTTGAATTCTTTGCAATTGCTTGCTTATGAACAACAAGAGAGAACTACTGAAAGGCAACTCCATGAAAACTTGTAAACAGATCCAAATTTTCCCAAATTGAATAATATGGGTGCTCTATCTGACTCCAAAAATACTACATAAGGATCTTGAAATTCATGAGAACTGGGACTTAGCTTATCCAATGGATTACTTTGCTTCTCCTCATACCATGAATGCAAACTTTCATCTGAGCTTTGTGACGAGATGCCTGCTGAAAATGACAAAGAAACCAACTGTCGGATCAAATTTGTATCAATACTTGTTTCAAGCTCACAGTTAGCTAATGGAGAAGGACTTTGACTAAAGACACCATCCAACACATCATCTATTGGATAATGAAAACTTGAAAAGACTGTTGCAACCCATTTTCTATTGGTTCTAATGAGATTGCATGATTTTCTACACGCTGCTCATTTGAAGATATGCTATGCAAAATTCCCTTCAAAAACTGAAATGATTCAAAACATAATGGTACAGAATCATCTTGCATCATTTGATCATATGTTCCAGCTTCCAAGCCTTCATCTGCAGCCTGACAATCAATGGCATTCAGGGGCCACAAATCTAGATATGAAAAGTCTTGAACAAGGATTTCATTTCCCTCTAGATGGTCAAGATCAAAACTTATTGACGGTTGATTTCTGATTGCACGAAAGTTGTCTCTGATGAACTAAAATGAAGTAAAACAAAAAGGCAAAGATCCTTTACTTACTTCAAAATTTTCTGCACTTTCCTGCTCACTTCCATAGCCGATATGCATCGGCTGATCATTGTATTCGAGCTGCTGAAAGCGAACTTCCTCCTTCCACAAACCAACTGTTGATTTGTATTCAAGACTAGCTTCTATTTGGAGAAGATCATCATCATCATACTGATCAAACTTAGGGAAATCATTAGTATAAAACACATCATCAAGCATACATGTCATATCAACAGATCTATCTTCTCCAAGTTCATCTATAAAACAATCATTATCAAATCTATGACAAATGGGATAAGAAAGAAAATGTTTTGGATCAACCACTTGTTCTTCTTCAATCAGCGAGCCATGGTCTTGAACATCATGCTCATTCCTTGTGGTGATCTTTTGCATCATCTCTCCCACTGCACTTACCAAAATGTCTATCTTTACCTCTAAATATGTCGATTCCTCTGGATCTATGTTCTTCATCTCTTCTTCCTTCGACATTGCCCTTCTGATAAAAAAATTAGTCTCTACATATATTGCATTGTTTTTCATCTCTTCAAGTGTTGCAAGGTTCCTTTCTCTCAGCTGAAACTCCATTTCTGGATCAAAGGCTTCCATGTAGTGTAAAAGAGTGGATCCAGGGAGAGGTCTTATATTAGCAGGCATCAAAAAATAGACTTGGTTAAACCTGGTAGAAAATTGTTGTACTGTCTCCCCTGGCTATCTTCTCAGCTGGTTATACTCTTCTAGAATCAAGAAAGGGTTTTGTTTGACCACCCACTTGTTGAGGAAAACTTTGAAGAACTACTCGAAATCTGAGATGCTCACATCAAACAGGGTTTTGAACCAACTCTTGACTTTTCCTTGCAAAGAAAGAGCAAAAAGCCTAACACTAACATCCTCTTCATCAGCTTCAAAATGGTCAATAAAAGACTCAAAATTCAGTACATGTCTCTTAGCAGTGATGTTGTCACATTCACCATCAAATCTTGGTAGATATAGGTAATGATTTTTAGGGAAAGCATGGGATATAGGAGGTAAAATTAGAGGCTTGTATCTATCTGGAATTTTACAAGGTATAGGAATATGTACAGAAGGTGTAGAATCAGTCTTGGTCTCTTGAGGATCATCAATTTGAAGACAGTCATCATAAAATTCGGAAGAATGGTCTTGATCAAGATCAAAGGCATGCGAATATTTTGTATTCACAATCTTCAAAGGGAAGGAATCACATGCAGGTCTAGGATATTTTCTCAAATACAGTATACTTTGTAAAGCCTTCTTGAAATTATCAGGAAAAGAGAAGAAATAATTTATAACAAAGAAAATAATGTCTTGGATGATATTCCAACTTCAATACCCAATCTTTCCATATTGTCCTTTCATGTTTCTACTGGTCAAGTTCATCCTCCAGTGGAGTCCTTGGATCTGATCTCAAAACTGATTTAGAGTCACCAGGTGAATGATTTCAGCCTTTTGGCGTTTGATCATTGTCCAACATCAACAATCAAATCTAAACTTGATACATTTTACTGAGGAACATAAAACTACGTTCCCCAGTATGGTCACCGCTATGTTATCACCTAGATTGACCTCAGGCTAAAGGGAGGCAATTCTAGGGTAACCATAAACCACGCTTAACCTAGTAGCTAGCCCTACTAGGTTGGGAGAGGGCTCTCTCCTTATGGATCTTAGTCAATATGACTAGATCAGGAACAAGATTTTATGCTAGGTATAGTACTCAAAGAGTTTTATAGGTTTTGTTTGTGTTTTTCCATATCAAGAGGAGCTAGGGAATTCGGGTCTAGGAAACAAAGTAAGAATTGCAGGGTGTTCTATGGGGCAAGGTAGGCATGAGATTCAGCACCTTAGGATTGATGGGGTGTAATGCTAGACTAGTGACGAGCTAAGAAGGGCATGAGAAAGTCATGAATCCTTCCTAAACAGTAGAAAAGACATGAAATACTGGTGTTTTCCCAAGGCAGAGCATTAAAACCTCATGTATTCCAACTATCTGACTTGAAAACAACCAATCATAAGCAATTATATGAAAGAGGCATACATAAATAACATGAGAAGATAATAATAGAAGAAAAAACACATGCTAAAGGCCATACCATAGGGATCCCATAAAACTAGTTGCAACTTTATTAGTTTCCTGCCAAAACTGCTACAAAGTGATATGTGTTCAGTACATGAGCATCTAGCTGAATCCAACCCATTCAAATGACAAAGAGAATACATGATATATACATCCAAATCACTCATCCTAACCATTAGGGGTCGAAAACATGAGAAGAGGAGTTGTTTCAACCATTTCTAAACAAGGAACTAGAATCTAGGCAACCAAACAACTTGCCTCTAAAAGAGGGGAAATTGATTCATTACCCTCAAAACCACTTTTAATCTAATGAATCTACCATCTACAAGTGTTTGAACATGATATTTACAAGACATGACATTAATTACATCAGTGGATCATCCATCATGAGAGAGAAATCATGGAAATATCGAAAATTCGCAAAATAGGCATCTTGAGCCAAATTGCCCTATGCGCAGTGCCACTAGTCCTACACACAACACCACTTTCAGGCCACTTTTGGAGGCCTTCCCATCAGCCAAATTGAGCCTAGGATATGTCATTGGAAATTTCTACAAGTCAAATTTCCAGAACACCTGGAAGTTTTGCATTTGGAGCTCATTTGACCCTCAAAAGTGGATTCTCCCAAGGCTGCTTCTGTGTGTCCAAAAAGTGGCAGAAAGGTCATTTTTAGGGTGTTTTTGGACCTTTTGGTGGACCATTTATGCTCCAAAAATTTTGAAAATTGCTAGGGTGCATGTCCTTCATGCCCTAAATCCAAAAATGCAAGCCATTTGTCCATTGGGTGCCCCTAGAAAAAGCGCAATGCCGGTGGCGCTGCACTTCTAGGCAGCTTTTTTGTGTATTGAATTTCAAAAATTCAAAAATGACAAAATTTTCTTAAAATGTGCCCAAAATTGGTATGAAGAACCACCATCAAGTTCTTTGATTAGCTAAGGAGGCTTCATCCAACATCTTAATTCTATCCTCCTCCTTTTTGCCTTCTAAATCCCTCCTTAATCTAGCCTTCATCTTTTTTATTCTCATATACCAAATCTTATTGCGGGTCATGTAGTGATATGCCATGTGTCTAAGCATTCTGTTATCCCTGTTGGCCTTCTTAATCAGCTACTCAATATGTAGATTGACTCTTTCAAGACAAGTCTCCCTATCCTTTTCAATTTCTTGCTCGATAGGAGTCAAAGTGACATGAGCCTCTTTGTCACTTTGCCTCTTTGATTTGAGTACTTCTAGCTCCATGAGGACTTGTTTGTCACTCAATTGTTTGTTCTCCTGCTCCAAGTATGTGATGACAAACATGGCTCTCTCTAGATTGTCTATCAAGGCTTTTATCTGAGCTTCCTTCTCTTGAATGATGATGTAGTTGATAGTTTCCCTCTCCTGAGCTTCTAACTCAATAATCTCAGTGTCAAGCTACTCAGGCTCATCATGTTCTTCCAACTCAAACTCTCTTTCTTTCTCATCGTACAAGTCTTCCTCCTACACCTTTTCCTTCCATTTGTTCAGCTGTTGTACCTGTAACTGTTGTGTTGATGAAGAAGGCAAAGCCCCTTCCACATTTTGTGGAGATAGAATTTGCCTATGGGCTGATGAAGATGGAAAGGTCCCTTCCACATCCTGTGGAGGAAACACTTGCCTAGCAGCTGCAAACAATTTCCTTGTACCTCTTTGATATGTCAAGTATACTAGCACCTCAGCAATTTTTGTCTCCTTTGTTTCTTCTCCTGTTTCCACATGACTAGAAGGCCCACCTGTTTCTTGAACCATTGATGGAGGAATTTGGAGTCCCCTAAACATGTCATGAGCAATGAAAGTCTCCCAAGGGATGTTGAGGAGATTGAGATGGTGAAGAACAATAATCTTGATCAAGGAGTAGTGATAGATGTTGTTCGTCTACTGAGTGTATGTCTTCTTCTACACAAGGTAAGCCATCTTATCAATGTTTCTAAACAAAAAGTATGGGAGGTTCAACATTTCACCCTTGTACAGTGCATGAGGATTCTGATGTGATAAGTGTATAACCTAGAAAATATGCCCTCACAAGTGAAGTATTTGATGATGATCCTCATCAAGGGGACATATCTGTTCTCAAGAAATTTGAAAGGGAAAAGCCTCTTCACCTAACTTCTATGTTGAGGTTTAATGTAAGGCTCATAATAATTCTCATCAAGATCCTGAGCTTTATACCATTTCTCACCAACATTAGGAATCCTGATGGCCTCTAAAATGATTGATGGTGACACTGTGAAAGTCACCCCAGCAAGAGTCACTCCATTGTTGTGAAGGTGGGCTACAAAAATTCTAGCCAGTTCATGGTGAAATTGGATTCTCTCCACTAGTTCACAAAATTCATAACATTCAAGGTGTCTAAAACATGAAACTTCCAATGGAGAGGCTTGTAGTTCTCTTAGGTTAGTTGGCTCTTCTCTTGTGATCTTGCCTCCCTTATGAGGTTTTCTATGCTACCTTTTTCTCTCTGTTGAACTATCGCTTGTTGTATTCTCCTCATCATAATCATAATCTCCTCTATCCATGTTAACCAGCTTTTTAGTTGCACAATCTCAGGCAATGAAGATGGGAATGAGTGGGATGCTTTAGGGTTTGTAGGGATGAGTTTTGAGTGAATTTAGCCACTTATGGGTAAACTATGAATCATGAGGGTGAGGGAGAGGGTTTTTAGAATGATGGATAGATGAGGGAATATAGATTAGGGGAAAGAAAATGATGTAAAAAGGGTTTTAGTTATAATGATAGGTAATGGGAAAAACAAGCTAGTTAGGGTTTGTAGTGGAAAACTAGGGTTTGATATTAAGAGTGAAGGAGATGTATAAAACATTAAATGTACAAGAGAAACATCAAGTGAAGTAGGGAAAATTACTTGTAGAAGAGGGAATTGCAAAAAAAATTGTGAAATTTTGGTGTTTGAGGCCATTTTGAAGCTCACTGCCCTACGTACAATGCCTTCACCCAGAAGCTCAGTGCCTTCACTCAGAAGCGTAGTGCCTTTTTGCAGGCCACTTTTGGAGGCCTTCCTAGTGTCCAAATTGGGCGTGGGATAGATTGTTCGAAAGTTTATTGAGTCTAACTTCTAGAACATCTTGAATTTTCAATGTGGAGCTCATTTTCCCTGTCAAAAGCTCAATATCCCAAGACTGGTCAAAATGTGCAAAATAAGGCTGAAAAAATGCAGAGTGTTGTTTCAATCAACTTTTGTAGCTCTTCCTAAAGCCCAAATCGAGGTCATGATGGCTCATTGGAGAGCTCACAGTGTCTAGTTATCATTTGACTCATCACGAAAGTCATTGGGTCACTCCAGAAGTGCATCAACTCTCCTGAGGCAACTATATGTTTGAAATTTCTCTAAAACCATGACACCTGTGTAAACAGTGATGGAAGTATTTCTTCCTTGGCCTATTGTGGAAAAAAACCTCTCTCACCTTTTCCAAATTCTGCCTTGTTTTTTCTAAAACATAGTTTGAAGAAAAACCAACCCTATGTGTGACAAATGATTTGTCCCTTGGAAGGACTTATTGAAAAATTATGGAGACATCATGTGTATGAGTTGGAATGGCCTCATACTCACTGAAATGACCTCCCTTATGCCTTATATACTCATATTTCTCTGATTCCATAGCCAACCCTAGCTCAATGGGTTAGAAAAATTAGGGTTTAGTGCTTGTGGAAAATAACGATTTGGACACCCTTGGGAAAAAAAAAATCCCTTTGGCATGCACTTAACCCTTTCACTTGACTACTTCCTTTGAAAAATTGATCTTTTTATGGTCTAGAATCTTTGGAACACTGAGTTAACAGCTTGGGATGATGAAATTATTACATTTGAAAGACATAAAACTACATAATGAAATAAGAATTTCTCTTTACAAATCATCTTCACATGGTGAAGGGATTTTATTTGATCAGCCTTTACTTGCCGGTCTCATGCGATGGAATGGAACCTTGGCAACCCTAATGACCTAATGAAACCTTGAAAAACCCTAAAGACGTAATGAAATGAACTGCAAAGTGAATATGAACCATGACTGAAGACTATATGGAAGAGGATCAACAAGTATACTCCATGAGGGAAAAGTTGAAGTGAACACAACCATTAGTGGATCCATTACCTAATGGAGTGATGAAAAATTTATAGTAGGAGACTCCTATTATGCAAATGAAAAATAGTAGATTTGATCACTGATGGCAGTATGAAAAGACTGACACTAACAAATGCCACTATCATTAGCTGGTTAGCAAGTTAGAGAAATGGTATTCAATTAACTTCTAAACCATCGTAAATTCTTTTAAATGGCTCTGAATCTATATCTAATTAATGGTAAATAGGAATTTCATTGGGTTAAAAGACATCCCTGTCGAGGCTATAGACACCTGCTGGAAGCAACAACCATGCCTGTTGTATTAATATTAATCCTCCACTATGATTTACGTGGTCGTCTTTGTCTTTCCCTAAACTCATTATCATATCTATTTGACAATGGCTTTAATATCCTTTTGATATTATGTTTTGGAGTTCTATATTTTATAATAATTTGGTTTCTATGGATGTGGGACCCTTAATGCAGGTGATTTACTTTTCCTGAACAAGAAGAGATTCAACTATATGTTTGGATAATGGTAATATGGTCACTCTAGGAAGGTATCATATTTATTTTTCCATGTTTCCATCTATATTTAATGCCATGGATTTGAAATTATGTCAATTTTATTTGTAATGAGGATATTGAGGTGAATAATGACTAATTAAGAGTTTCTCATGAGATTCTTTGTATAATTTTGATGGTTGGCTATTTCATTCAATAATAACATTGTCCCTATAATGGAAACTTTGTTAACATTCTTATGACACCCTTGGCATCAAATATCCTTTTGGAGCAGTCTTAGTGAATAAAGAATCTAGTAAAAAAATGAACCAACAATGTTAGGTCCCTATACTACTAGTGTAACCCCTTATTTTTATTAGTGCAACCCTCTTATTATATTGTTGTTCCCATGTAGTCTCCATATTATTATTATTGTGCCCCATAGAAGCCCACTATTGTTATTATTGTGCAGTTACATTATTATTGTTATGTCGACTTTGATTGTATTATGACCCCTTACACTCCTATATATAGAAAGGAGGTATTTTCATTTGTATTATAGAAGAATTGTTCATTTTTGTAATGTAAAGGAGGTTTCCCCCTCAAAGAGGCTTATTTTTAAGGTGTTTATCTATCTTTTCTATATTTTTGTGAGCTGTTTTAATAACATTTGGTATCAGAGCTTGGATTCTAGGGTTTCGCTGCTCCAAACTGGTCACCGTGGAATTTGAGCTATAACTTTGTCGCTACAAAGTTTCAGAAGCTAAAAAAAACCCATTTGAGAAGAAATCGGTCTGAACCTAAGATCTGAATTTCAGATCTTTTCTCACTAAATTTTCAGAGATATGATCTGAGGAAGTTAGGGTTTTTGCAAGCTATAGAATTTCATCTCAAATAGGTCATCGTGGAATTTTCGCTATAATTTGCTTTCTACAAAGGATCGGACTCTGAAATTAACATATGTTTGAGCTGCAAGTGTAGTGAATATCGGGTCCAAATTTTAGATCTTGTCGTGCTATATTTCCGAAGATATAATGTGAGGAATTTAGGGTTTTTGTAGACTCCCGAATTACATTCTAAACATGTGTCCTTGGGAAAATCTTCATAGATTTCTCTCTACGCATCAGATTGAAATTCCGTAAAATGTTATAGAAAGAGGATGGACTGTAGTTTTCTATGTATATTTTTCAGATCCGAAGGTCAAAACAGTGAGACGTGTCACGTCATACATTTTTTCTCTATGGAAACATTATATAATCATGTCATCTTAGGAGATTGGGCATAACTCTTCCTTGGAGAATCCAATTTCTATCAGACTGGTGGCATTGGAAAGAAGACAAAGAGGGCTACTGCAGGTCGCAATTTCAAACCTTGGATATCCAAAATTTAAGAGATATAAAATATTCAAGATCAAGCTGCTAAAAGCAAGAAAAAGAATGACTCGAATCAAGAAAATAGAAACACCTAGTAAGCAAAAATGGATGGATGATTTGAAGAATGAGATCAAAACTAAGATAAATAGTTTTATCTATGCCATGGAAGCTGATAGAAATGGTATGAAATGATATTGGAAGAGATGCATGGAATATTTGAAGAAATACATGGAAGGTTTGAAGGAAGGTGGGAAAAAGCTACTGCAAGAAAGGCCTCCTAATGGCGAAAAGGTAGTAGAGGAAACTCATGATGAGAACAAAAGTAATGTTAATCATGATTTCATAGAATCTAATGTTGGATTGAAGACCCAACATATTCCAAAGATAGATATGAGGAAGTTTGTTGGCAAGGATCTCATAACATGGACACTACATATGGAGAAATATTTTGATCTACATAATGTGCAAAACACACAAAAGGTACATATTGCATCTTTATATTTAGAACCGAATCAGTTTGTATGGTATAGAGAGATTTTCTCTCATAAACAACTTGTCACCTAGTCAATTTTCACAGAGGAAATGATATCACATTATGATAATACAAAGAGCAACACCTTCTTTAGCGAATTGATAAATCTATAAAAAAAAGGGTTCAATGGTAGAGCACATTGAGCATTTTCAAAATTTGAATATAAGGGTAAATGATATTCTAGAGAAGTGTAGGATTGAAGTCTTCATAGGGAATTTAAATGATAGCATCCAACATGAGGTTCGCCTTTGGGAACCTGATTCATTGGATATGGCATACATATTGGCAAGAAAAATTGAAATCAAAATTATGGCAACAAGGAAGCCTACCACTCATAACTATAAAGATGGAACTGTTGTTGCTCCTAGCCTTTCACCACCTATAAGGTTGACATAAAACAATTGGAAGAAAAAAGAGAAAAAGGGCTTTGTTACAATTGTGATATAAAATACACTAAAGATCATAAGTGTGCTAAGCAGAAATTAATTTACATAGATGGGGAAGAGGAGCAAGAGGAGGAACAAGAAACATCAAAAGAAGAAGATATACACTAGGAAAAAACCTTGGAGAAAGAAGAAATGAATCTGACCATATCTTGTAATGCATTGGCCATAATCACAACTCCTCAAACTATCGAGATAGAAGGACATATCAAGAAGAAAAAGGTAATAGTGTTGATTGTCTCGGGTAGTACCCATAATTTTATTCATTGTAAAATATCCAAGGAATTGAATTTCTTCCTATACCCAGCTCCAGAGTGTCAAGTGATGGTTGCAAGTGGAGGAACCATAAATTGCTCTGGAAAGTGCCATATTATCAAGCAATCCATGGGAGAATATGTATTGAATAGCCCGATGCTTTCCATTCCAATGGCTGGTGTTGATGTTGTACTAGGAGTCCAATGGATACAATCCTTGGGTACAATAGCATTTAATTTTCAAGAAATTTTCATGAAATTTTCTTCGGAAGGAAAGGAATTTGAATTAAGGGGTATCACAAGGAAACCTGGAAACATAATTAGCTCTAACGGAACGACAAACCTTCTAAAGAAAGAAAAAACGAGGTATAATTGTACAATTATGTTCTCTAGAGGTTCCCACATCGAAATCATCTATTTCTCTAGATCTCCAAAAAGTCTTGGACAATCATTCCAAGGTATTTGAGACTCCCAAAGGCCTCCCACCTATTCGTGATCATGATCATGCTATTCATTTGATTCCAAGAAGTGTTCCTCCAAACATCAGGCCTTACACATATCCATATGCCCAAAAGAGTGAAATTGAACGTATGGTTGAATAAATGCTAGAGGTTGGTATAATTATCCAACCAAATTTGATAAACGAAGCAAGTGATGAATGGAAGAATGTCAAAAAAAGTTCAAAACTCATTCAAAAGTTGCAGAAGATCCCAGTTCAAACAATATTGCTAGAACTTTATGAGGAAATAAAATTCATATTGGAACCTAGATAAGTCATAGAAACAAGAACCCGACAACTATGAAATTGATCAATTTCAAAGTATTTCATCAAGTGGAAGAACTTACCCGCTGAAGATTCCACATGGGAGGACAAGAATTTTATACAGAAGCATGCAGAACTACTCAAGCATTGAGGACAACACTTTTTGAAGGAGAGGGGCATGTTAGGTCCCTATACTACTAGTGTAACCCCTTATTGTTATTAGTGCAACCCCTTTATTATATTTTCGTTCCCATGTAGTCCCCATATTGTTATTATTGTGCCCCTTCAAAGCCCACTATTGTTATTATTTTGCAATTACATTATTATTGTTATGTCGAATCTGATTGTATTATGACCCCTTAGACTCCTATATACAGAAAGGAGGTCTTTTCATTTGTATCATCGAAGAATTGCTCATTTGTGTAATGTAAAGGAAGTTTCCCCATCGAAGAGGCTTATTTTGAAGGTGTTTATCTATCTTTTCTATCTTTTTGTGAGCTGGTTTCATAACAAAAAGTGCTTTCATTTGAATCATTTTACTTGAAAAGAGTTGAAATTCTATGTAAGGAATGACTTGAAATTGGAATTAGCATTTGACCTTAAATTCACAAGATTTTATTTTATAGCCTTATGGGTTAAAATGCATTCCTCCTTGTTTTTATTTCATAAGAATTCAAAAAGCTTGATGTTCTAATTTGAAGTGGGACACCTCCTAATTTACTCTCAATATGACTGATTACAACGTATAAAAGCTCGAGATTCAATCTTTGGCCATTATTTGAATGGCAATTGGAAAGTATTCAATTACAATCATTGCTTGGATTTTTGAAGCTATAACTAATTTAGATATCTAAGGAGAGAGAAAGCCTCTCTTTGATTGTTTGTGTTGATTCCAAGAGTCCAAGAATATTACAATTCCACTTTTCCTTGTGGATCTTGAATGATCCCTCCCACTCATTCAACCCATATATTTCCTTTTGAATTCCCATAAAAAAACAAGAAGTTTTATTCTTGTGCTAATTTCCATAGATACAAGTCGTTCTCAGATATTTGGAGCTACCAACATGACCTAAAAAATTCCCTTCTTATTACTCTTTGAAACATTTATTTTAGAATATGATATTGCTAAAACCATGATTCCTCATCTATCTCTAAGATATATTTTCCCCAATTTCCTTTACTCTGAGCTAGAAAATGCTAGGATAACAACAATATTTCTTTTCCCATTGTGTGCCTTGAATTAACTATTTCTTTGAGTAAGAATTATCTTCCAACATGGGTATTTAGGCATGGATGGCTTGAAATTTTTGAAAACTCCATTAGTCTTGATAATTCCCTTATAACTTAAATTCCATGTTACATACATCTCATTCCATGATGAGGGAATTTTCATTCGGCACCTTAGAATTTGGAAATTTGAATTCAAAACTTGCCAAGAGAAGCTACATTAAAAGAAGAAATAAGGATTTGTTCTAAAATTTTGCAAATGAAGAACACATTTCAAGGGGAAATGAATACCTCATTTGATTATATTTTTTGACATTAAAAGGTTCTTGCACCATCAAGAAGTAGAAAATAATTGACTTTTGGTAAACCATTTAGATATTGGTACAAAATTATAATTCCTATACATTAGAGGATCATTTTAATAGAATATTCAAATTGGAATATTATGTTAATTTGTTTCCTAGACTCTAATTTCCTACATCATACAATAGTTTACATCTACTTTGTTATAAATATGTTTTTACATAGACTAAGGTTTCTATCTAGATTCATCCAAAGTATGATAACTGAGAAAATCATGAAAAGGGTGAGCTCTTGGATCTAAACCCATTTAATATATATCTATATATATATGTATGTATGTATGTATGTATCATAGCCTAAAATACATGTGCTAAGTTTGATATTTTTTTATGGTTATAGTCACCTAATCTATGAATATATTAAGTTCTGTTTCTTTTAGAATACCGTTTTCAAGGATAAAGATCTAACTTCAACCAAGAGAGAAACTATGTTGTTGATGGTCCCCTTAATAGAAGGTGAAAGAAGAAATTTGAATAGGTAGCCTTGGGGCCATATTCATTTCTTTCTTGAGTGAAAATATGCGTCAACTCACTATTGAAAAGAGTTTTCTTCTGACGAATAGGATGATTGGATCTGAAAGGAACATATTGATATGAATTCATATGTTTCTAGTAGAATTTGTTGTCGATTAAATTGTAAAAGAAAAATTAGGAACCTTGAAGACTATGATGTCCCAAATTTTAACTTCTTTCATAGGGACAATGGAATGATATTGATTGTAGGGTATCCTAAAACATGTTTCTCCAATGAGATAGCCAATCCATCCTTTCAGACATGTCAAATTTAAAATGAATAATTAATGAGGATCTTGTAGTATAATAGGCCAAATATGTTAACCATATTCTTCATTTTAAGCACTAGAAATATAGAAACAAGCAAGCATAAACAACTGCAAATTTATTACCCATTGTTGTTCCATTTTTTGTCTTTAGAACCTCTCACTGAACTCCACATAATTTTTGGTCAGAACCAGTTATTCGATGTACTTTATTGTTCGCAAAATATTATTTAATTAAGTGTTATAGAGCTTGAAGCCCTACCTGTGTATGAATTCTTGGGTAAAGTTTCTCAATAACAACAGTGAATAGGAAACACCCTAAGAGATGGGTCTTCTAATGAGATATTTTATTAGAGTTACGAAATAAATCAAATGTTTTTATTTTGTAAATAAGATATTATCATACAATTAATGTTGAAGCCATTTATAGGTGGGCTCAAAAATTTATCCCTATCAAGGAAGTTTTCTAGAGTTTAGGGAGGAGGTGTAAAAAATAAATGCTAGCCTTCTTAGCCATAGTTTGAAGAATGAAGTCAAATTCGTCACAGAGGCTAATAAAAATAAAATTATTTCCATGAGTTCTAAAAGAGTGTTATGATCTATTCTTAATATTTTATAACCCATCCATATGAATTTTGAAGATTACCTTCCAGTTATGACACAATCTCCCTTGCACTATTCTTGTTGGATCTCTTTTAGCTATTACAACAAGGAAAAAATTTCTTGGTGCACCAAGGTAAATTACATTTTCAATTAAATACTTTTAATTTTCTTCAAGGGTTAAATTCTCAAGGATCTATGAGCTACCAAATCTATGATTAACCATATTGTTAGTCAATGAGGTTATCTTATATTGCTTCCAACTAGATAACCACATTGAAGTATCTTTAGAGTTCTTTGGATAGAAATAAGTTGCATGTTAAAAGCCATAAATTCATTAATTGATTCTCTAATTCGATGGAATGTAGGTAAAACCAAATAGGTACTTTTCATATCTATTTTTTTCAAGTGAGGGAAGTTCAGGTATAGTGGAGGAAAGTCATATATATATTACGTCTAACATAAAAAGATCAACTAGAGGTGAGAAGATCATAAGAAAATTTCATAGATGCATGGAATGTTTTATTTCTGAAGGAGTTCATCTTCTTATGATGTTGAGAGCACAAACGACATTAAGGTTCCCTTGACGTACAAACATCTAGTGAAACAATGGATACCCAAGGACCTTCCTCAAGTAAACAATGATGTTTGTCTCAACGAGAGGATATATTGCATTTCTCCATCATCGTTACATGGTTTGGGGCTATTTTTAATGGATGGCATAAAGTTTGTTACAGTGGATTAACTGAATTGATGGACTATGTCATAACTTATTACAGTTACAATAATTGGATGCAGTTGTTCCAATCTATGCGACTTATGCAGAGATGTAGAGTAGTTGCAAATTATATACAACTAAGAGACAATAATAAAAGTAAATGAGTGTCTATTTATATTTATGGAAGGAAAAAATCATCAAGGAATATTGTAGGGTTTATAAACAGTACACGACCCAAGATAAAAAAAAATAAGCAACCCAATTTCATATTTAATGGATGTGAAGGATATTCGTATGTGCAATAAAATCAATAGTTGCAGGAGAAAAGTTGTTGATCAATTACAACTTAAATCAAATATATATAGTTGGAATTGCTATTATGGGGGTGGTATGTAACCTCTCATTAATGATTCTTATCTTTTATATTTATCAATGAGAAGAACTATCTCCATGAAAGAACTTATGAAATAACTAGTTCCATGTTCTATCCTTGAATTACATTTATATATTCTAGTATTAATGGCATGATTTTCACCGTTTGGGAAATAAATTAAATGAATTTGATGCTGAAATTTGGGGGATTTCAAGATGTGATTTTCAACTACCTATTATCAAAATTTCATGGCCAATGAACATCATGTGACTGACTTATAAAAAAATTATATATTTTTTCGTTTTGCATTTTTGAGGGGTAAATAAATGAATTTATGGCTAACATTTTTGTAAGAATGTGTATATATGATCCAACTAACCAAAGTCCAAATTTGTTCTTCATCTCATTTATTATATATTTATTAAGCCAAAAATTAGCTTCTAATGTGGCAGGTTGATTGTGGAAATGTGCCAAAAGGGTTAAGAAGGTAAGCAATAAATAATTTCAATTTAAATTGAATGTGAAATTGATTATTTGTTTAAATAATCGAAGAAACTTTTATTTTGTTGAAATATGTTGTCTGAGGGACATGGTTGTGGTGATTATGATTGGTTTGATGAGGAGTTGTTCAATTATCCTAACCCAATTGAAACAATAAAATAACTTGAGGTTAAAGAGAACAAAGAACTTGAGGTTAAAGAGAACAAAGAACTTGAGGTTAAAGAGAACAAAGAACTTGTGGTTAAAGTGAGCAAAGAACTTATTTGTTTGATTCACATTAGCAATAAAACTCTTGATATTAAACATAGGGTGGACATATTGAAT
Organism: Pinus tabuliformis; assembly: GCA_031772625.1. Classification (NCBI taxonomy): domain Eukaryota; kingdom Viridiplantae; phylum Streptophyta; class Pinopsida; order Pinales; family Pinaceae; genus Pinus; species Pinus tabuliformis. Next base: position 1,640,565,356 of record CM062820.1, read on the forward strand.
GAAGATCTTTAGAGACATTAGGTAATAACCATATTTTAAATTGATTTATTTTATGTCATAAGTTGAATTATGAAATTTTGTTTTTTAACTTTTACATTCTCTAATCGAAAAATCATTTTCCTTCTTATATAGTATTTTTTTATAGAGACGCCATATCATCCTTCCACCATGAGCCAACATGTACCTGTGAGGTTATTCACTTCTCCGCCTTCAAGTGGTCATAACCCCATTAGTCAGACTGGGTCCACATCTTTGCTCTAACCCATGAGAACATGCCCCCAAAGGAAAACACACAACCAACTTTTGGAGGTGGTGATGGAGGTGATCCTATTGGTGACACTATGGTTTCATTTCCTAGATCGTAACATGTTATCAACACAGAGACAATTTTGTATACATTTTTGGTGAATGAAGAAGGAATTCCAATAAAAACACCAAAATTACTAATTAATTTTTAATTTTTTAAATGTTTTTAATGTTTCATGTTGTTTATCTCAAACATAAATCATCTAGATTATTATTTTCAATCATATATTTTTGCATGTAGGAAACAACTTGTTTTATAAACACATGAATGAATTTTTTTAATTTTTTTTTTGGGCCCACCATACACACAAGGTGGAAATCCCAAAATTCCAAACTGAAGAAAGAGCTTATGGACTACCTTAAAGGTCCATTTGGAGAGAAACCTTCAGTAAGAGCGTGGCCACCTCTGCAGTGGACAACTATTTAAAATATATACGAGACATGTGTAGGGTTCGCTTAGAAAATAACTCTAGGTATGAGGATCCACCCATGAGTTTTGGTGAGGTAATGGAAGGCCCTCGTCACTGACACAAAGGCAAAGAAACTAAGAAAAGAAGGAAAAACAACCCTAGTGCACCAAGGAAAATTACATTTTCAATCCAATACTTTTAATTTTCTTTAGTTTTAATAAAATTGTGGTATATAACATACTTGAAACTTTTTATAGCCTCCCTAACACTTCAAAAGCTGCCAAGGAAAGGCTTAAGAAACATGGGCAACAGAAACTATGCCAGGGTGGTTATTTGAAATTATATGCACAAGTTGTAAGTACCCAAACATATTAACAATAATATTTGTTATATCACATTCCAAATGTATGGTAATTTCACTAGCCAGTAAAAAAAATACTCTTATGCATTGGAAGGAAATGAGTTCAGAACCCAATCCGTAGAGGGCTCACTCTTGGCTCGGTTTCAAGTTCGTCTTTCAAGTTGTTGATTTCCGAATATGAATGGGACAAAATCCAAGCTCTAGTTTACTAGACATGGTAAATAAAAATCAATCCACATTAACCTTGCATTAGTTATAAAATGAAATCACGTTTAATATGATCCATAAGTTTAATGTATTGATTTGTTTTATGCAGGGGAGAAACAACTTCAATGATTAGTCTGTTGATAGTGGAGACCAGAAAGAACATATTGCTCTTGTGTAGCCCCATGACAGTGGGGTGCAACCCCATGATATTTCTTTATATGAGGCCCAACACAGTAATTTTACAATTGCGTTATGAATTTTATGATGGTAATTTACAATTGTGTACTCATAAATTTTGTGCTTTGAATGGTGGAGCATGTTGTACATGAGGATCATATACCAGAAGCGGAGCATGGGGCAACCATTCCAATAGTGTCAACTAGTGCACCAGGTCAATAATTACATTGCAAAGGTATTTTTTAGTATTAATGAACAAATTCAATGATATTTCCTTTGAATGAGTTCTTTGAATTATTGGGTAGATTAACCTTTTCTTCGTTTAGAACGAGGATTACAATTAAAAATATTTAATTTCAAATGGTGTATTAATTACAACCTTTCCTATTTAAACTCTAGAGAATGTAGAGGATGAGGGGACAATAAATTACTCTTCCTACCTTTGCTACTCAAGTAGGTAAAGAACAATCTAGTGTTATTTTTATTATGAAATAGTTGTAATAATAATAACAAAAAATATCAATTTGACATTTATTTCTTGTTGCAGTTGATCATTTTCTACTCTTAAAATATCCTTGACGTCATGAGTACACAACCAGGTTTTCAAGAAGACTTATAGAGGCCCTAACATCTAAAGGGGAAGAAGAAACAAATGTCTTCCTTTCTCAATACATGTAAAATAAAAATAAAAAAAATGTTTGAACTAGTTTTATATCTAGAAACATCATGTACAATATTATGAAAACATATTTTTGATTGTAAAATTTATTCATATGAAGTATTTTTTGTCTATGATGAATGGATGAATGTACGTTATATGTTTATTTATGTACAAAACCACATATGTTTCTTTATGATTTTTTTGTTTTGCTAGTGTTTATGTGTGAATCTCAATGTGTTGCTTCAAACTATTTTCTAGTAGATAGATTAGGTACTGGGGAAATGAGAGTGATGTGAGGTGAGGGAGGATGCATAAGATCTTCCACCTTCATGTGGTTTATCCTATTCAATAGAGAATAAATTAGGATTTTAATAATCATGGATAAAACCTCCCTCCAATAGAGCAACAATAAAGTCAATGTTGATTTCACTACTTATCTGTCAAATAGAGGGAGGTTTGGAGGTTTGCTCCAAGATTAGACTACTACAATAAATTATTATCGAAACCAAGAGGATATCATTTAGCTATTCACTCACTCAAGTCCTTTTAATTATTATTTAGTCATAAAAATGTTTATGAATTTATTTTATTATTTTTTTGATTCTCTAAGTGTTGTTTGAATCTTCTGCAAAAATATTCTACAACAACCTTTAGAGATTAGGGCATTCATCTTTTTGTGAGGGCTAAGGAGGAGTTGGAGTAAGAATCTAAGAGATATTCAATTGGGACTTAAGGTAAAAACAACTTGGTTGACGTAATGTGTCTCTTTTTATGGATATAGATCTATATGATTTCCCCTTCATTACCTTGTGTATTCAATATTTTATGGAAAAAAATGGTAGATATAATATTCCTTGGTTATATTAGGTTAGATCTAATAGTATTCAATATTCCTATTACTTGAAATGGTTTTATATTGGTGTTCTTGTTCTCTTGTGTGTAAGAAGCAAGTGCTAGGAGCTGGAGTTAGATCTTTGGGGCTATATCAGCCAAGATTATGAAATGACAACTATCAAATAAAGGGAATGAGCCATATTCTCCATTCCCTTAGCATGTATTAGGATTGATTGCATTAGATGTAGTGGAAAATCACATTGTAATCTATCCCACATTTTATCATGGATCAATGTAATATCTAAGAGAGTGCTCAATTGTCTACCTGAATGTTTTTCCTTAACATAAGTGGTAACTCAATTATCAAAGGATCTAGTGTTTCTTCATTAGATTTCGAAAATCCTTTGTTCTTTCCTATTTTTGACTGTGTTTTGCATCTATTTTTTATATTGAGTTACTGCCTGGGTGTTTAGATCCCTAAAATCTCTCGGATCTAGACTAGATTCAAGTGAATTTTGTTGGATTTATGGCTAATGTGTTGTCCTTGATGTCAACCTCATGGTTTTGTCACACAATCTTGTTACATTATATCACATTCTGATCGAAGTGGAACTAATGTGCTTAGTTAGGTCATGAATGGAGGATGCTCCTAATGATTGCATGTAATATGAATGTGTGTATCAGTGTTGTAGAAGATGAGGAAATGCATTAGAAACTTAGTCATGGGTTTCATTTAAAGTAGATTGAAAAATATAAATTTTTTGAAACATATACTACTTCTATGAACCAAAAGCACGTACATACACAGATGTTAGGAAAAAGAGTCACGTACATGAACCTAAGCATGAAAAATAAAAACCATGAGCATTTTCCATGTAATATCCCAAAGTTTTGAATCAACAATGTCTATTTGATGTCATCAACAATTACCATCAATAAATCCCATGGAATTTCCATGGTATTGGAAATCAAAAAAATGTATAAAAGGAGAAGGAGATTGAGCAGTTGGGTGTGCATTCTTAGTGTTTCTTATGGTTTCTATCGTATATTTGTGCACCAGGGCATAAGAAGGAGGCCTGGATATGAGAGTTATAATGGTGATATGACATAAATTACTATTTTTTTGTTTGATCTTTAATGTGTGAAGTCACTTTCCTGCAGGAGTAGATCTAATGGTTTGATTTCTGTAAAAGTTTGTTTCAATACATATATATTTATGAGAATGCAGGGATCAGAGGGTTGATTATGTGTTGTAGATGAAGGAAATTTTGTAGAGACTAACATATGTTTGATTCACTACATTTGTAATGTTGTCATTGATGTTTTTGTTGTATAGATTAGTGTTTTGATTTGACAATGTATCCATATATTTTTGAAATAGATTAGTATGTAAAATGTTTTGATTGACATGCTATGGAGAATATCTATATGTAAAGATTGTGTTTGTTGCAGAGAGTGTTTAATGAATAATTTTTCCTGAGATATATATGCTGATTGTCTTCCTGAATAACGCATGCATACATGGATCTTCTTCTAAACAATTTCTTATATTATTTGAGTAAATGAACCTTGATTAATATTGCTTCTTATTGTAGAATATAGTCATTCCTTCTATTGATTGATGAATGTCAGAGCTTGATGAAGTCACTATGATGTATGGTTTGATCCAGTGTTAGGTCCTTATAATACTAGTGTAGCCCCTTATTTTTATTGTTAGTGTAGCCCCCTTATTGTTATTTTTGTGCCCATGTAGTCCCCATATCTTTATTGTGCCCCATAGAAGCCCACTATTGGTATTGTTGTGCCCTTACATTATTATTGTTATGTAGGCTCTAATTATATTGTGACCGCTTAGACTCCTATATATAGAAAGGAGGTCTTATCCTTTGTATCATCTAATAATTGTTCATTTATTTAATGTAAAGGAGGTTTCCCCCTCAAAGAGGATAATTTTTAAGTTGTTGATCTATCTTTTTTGTGCAATGGTTGCATAACGTTTGGTATTAGAGCTTTGGATTCTAGGTTTCGTAGCTTCACACAAGACATATTCTTATTTTCAGTATAACCTTTTTTTCTACAAGACTTCAAACAAGGAAATTTCTACCACATAGAGAGGACATCTTGGTGAAATTTGTGTACGAATTTGAGATCTTGGTTCACTATATTTATCGAGATATGGTCTGAGGAAGTTACGGTATGTGTAGGCTCCAAAATTCCATATCAAACAATTGACCTAGAGTAAATCATCATAACTTTCTCTTTGAGAATCAGATATGAATTTCATAAAAATTTACTGAAATTGCATGGACTCTAGTTTCTTGTGTATCGTTTTTAGGGCTGAAGGTTGAAACAGGGACACATCTCGCTCTATACAAGTTCGCTCTACTGAACTAGTCTATAATTGGGTCATCGTGGGAGATCGAGAATAAATCTTTCTTAAAGAATCCAATATTGGTCTGGCTTGTGGAGTTGGAAAGAAGACTCAGAAGGATACCCCAAGACAAAATTTCAGACCTTGGAGATTGGAAATTATAGAGATACAACAACTTCAATATCGAGCTCCTAAAAAATAAGAAAAAGGTGTGTATTTTTTACATTTTTCATACCTTTTGGTTGAATAACCAGTTTGAAGTGATTCAAAGGGAATAGTGAAGCATAGATATCATTTTTTTATTTAAAAAATCCTCAAAACGAAAGAATTGAAATACCTATTAAGCAACCAAAATTTTCTTCTATGATGCCTAATTGAGAGCAAGAAATGCAACATGATATATCAAAATTGTGAGATCAAGTGCAACTATTTCACTCTCGCAAAGACTAACCAAAATTTAAATGGAAGCTAATATGTATGGTTTGAAATATCACATGGAAGAAATTATGAATTTAAATATGGAAGGTTTGAAGGATGGTTTAAAAACATATTTGTAAAGGGACCTAGAAGGTTTGAAGGTTTGACAATATTGCTACAAGAAATGCTTCCTAGTGGTGACAAGGTACTCCATGAAAATCATGATGAAGATAAAAGGAATTAAAATTATGATTTTAGAGACTAACATTGTGGGTTGAAGACTAATAACATTCCAAAGATCGATATGAGGAAGTTGATGGCAAGGATCTGATGACATAGATACTACATATGGAGAAATTATTTGATCTACATGATGTGTCAAACACACAAAAGGTATGCATTGCATATATATATTTAATTTGTATGGTATCGATGGTTTTTTTTTCTCATAAACCACTTTTCACTTCGTCAATTTTTAGGAAGGAAATGATAGCACATTATGAGGATACAAAGAGCAACACCTTCTTTAGCCAATTAACAAATCTCAAACAAAAGGGTTCAATGGTATAGCAAATTGAGGACGTCCAAATTGAATATAAGGGTAAATGATATTCCATAGGAGCATAGGATTTATGTCTTCATAGGGTTTTTAAAATATAACATCAAAAATGTGGTTTGCCTTTGGAAACCTGATTCATTGGAGAAGGAATTCAATGTGGCAATAAAATTTGAAATAAAACTTATGGAAATAAGGAAGTTTACCGCTCACAACTAAAAATATGTAAGTGTTGTTGCTCCTAACATTCCATGACCTACAAGGTTGAAAATACAACAATTGGAATAAAAAATATAAAAAGGGATTTGTTGTAGTTGTAATAGTGAATACACTAAAGTTCATAAGTGTGTCGAGAAGAAATTATTTTACATAGATTGTGAAGAGGAGGAAGAAACGGAAAAAGAACTTCAAAATAAGAGGATATGCACCAGGAACCAACCCTAGAGAAAGAAGAAATGAATATGACGATATCTTGTAATGCATTAGTAGGAATTACCACTCCTCAAACTCTAAAGATAGGAGGACATATCAAGAAAAAAAATGTAATAGTGTTGATTGATTTGGGTAGTACCCATAATTTTATTCATTGTAGGATAGCTAAGGAATTGGATTTCCTCTTGTATCTGGCACGAGAGGGTCAAGTGATGGTTATGAATGGAGGAACTATATATTTCTCTAGAAAGTGCCATAATATCAATCTAACCATGGGGTAATATGTATTAAATAGTCCAATTCATTCCATTCCAATGTGTGGTGTTGATGTTATACTATGATTCTAATGGTTACAATCTTTGGGTATGATAGCTTTTAATTTTCAAGAACGTTTCTTGAAAAAAAAATTGGGAAGGAAAGGAAGTTAAATTAAGAGGTTTTGCAGGGAAACTAAGAAATATAATCATATCTAATGGCATGCAAAAGATTCTAAAGAAATAACAACAGGTCGTAATTGCACAATTATGCTCACTAGAGGTTCAAACATCGAAATCATCTATTTCTCCAGATATCCAAAAAATCTTGGAAAATCATTCCAAGGTATTTAAGACTCCCAAAGTCCCCCCACCTATTCATGATCGTGATGATGATATTCATTTGATTCTAGGGAGTGTTCCTACAAACATCAAGCCTTACATATATCCCTATTCCCAAAAGAGTGAAATTGAATGCATGGTTGTAGAAATGCTAGAGGATAGTATAATTCAACCTAGTCAAAGCCTTTTCTCTGCTCCAGTAGTATTGGTACACAAGAAGGGTGGATCATGGCACATGTGTTTGGAATATAGTGAGCTCAACAAGCTCAATATTAAAGATCAAATTTCCATTCCTACCATTGATGAATTTTTGGATGAATTACATCGAGAAATTGACTTCACCAATATGGATATTCATTCATGATATCAACAAATTAGAATTCAAACCAAACGCATTCCGAAAACAACATTCAGGACTCATGAGGTTCATTAAGAATTTTTGGTCATGCCCTTTGGCCTTGCTAATGCACCTTTGCACATTTCAAGTTTTGATGAATTCCATTTTCAAAAACTTCCTTAGAAAATTTGTGTTAGTAGTTTTTGATGATATACTAATCTACAACACGTCTTGGAAGGATCATGTTCAACATGTTGAAAGGGTGCTCAAACTATTGGCGGAGAAACAAATATATGCAAAAACCTCCAAATGTTTCTTTGGAGTATAGGAGGTGGAATATCTAGGTCATATTGTATCTCATGAGGGTGTTAAGGTAGATCCTAACAAAATTAAATCCATCAAGCAATATAAAATCCCCATGAATGTAAGGCATATTTGAGAATTTCTCGAGTTTACAAGGTATCATTGCAAGTTTGTTAAGAATTATGGGAGAATAGTAGCACCTCTAACAACATTACTGAAGAAAGATGCATTTTCTTGGACTCCAGAAGAAACTAAAGCCTTTGAAAATATTAAAGAGGCAATGTTCCAAGCATTGGTCTTAGATATGCCAGACTTCAAAAAACCCTTTATTGTGGAATGTGATGCCTCAGAAAATGGAATTGGTGTTGTTTTAATGCAAGAACAAAGAACCATTGATCTTAAAAGTCCCCCAATAAAACGAAATTATTTAAAAAAACCTATTTATGAGAAGGAAATGTTGGAAATGCTACATGCACTAAAGCAATGGCGACCTTACCTAATGGGAAGACACTTAAAGGTAAAAAATGATCATGATAGTCTTAAATAATTTTTGGAACAAATACTATCTTTAGAAGAGTAGAAAAAATGGGTGACAAAGATGTTGGGTTATGACTTTGAAATCATCTACAAAAAACAGAAGAAAAATGTTGTTGCAGATGCACTCTCAAGAAAGGATGAGGATGTGGAAGCATTGCTTTGTGCCATTTCTATTATTGAACCAGATTGGATAACTGAATCAAGGTATGAATGGAATAATGATGAAGTGTGGATACTCATTCAAAAGTTGCAGCAAGATCCCAGTACATTTCATACATTTAGTTGTAAAAATGATTCATTATGGTACAAAGATCACTTATATCTTTCTAAGAATTCCCAACTCAAACAAAATATTCTTTTTGAATTGCACACCTCTCCCTTAGAAGGGCACTCAGGATTTTTAAAATCTTACTGCAGGGTCAAGAAGGAATTATTTTGGGATGGCCTTAAATATGATATTCAAAATTTTGTGGCGAAATGTTTGGTTTTCCAACATAATAAAGTTGACACAATTAAGACCTCATGTTTGTTACAACCTTTAGATAGTTCAATTCAACGTTGGAAGGATGCCTTAATGGATTTTATCATAGGTTTACCCAAATCTGAAGGAAAGAGTGTCATCATAGTGGTAGTTGATAGGCTTACCAAGTATGCACACTTTTGTGCATTATCTCATCCATTTAAAGCTATTACAATTGCTATTGCATTTATGGAAACAATTCAAAAGCTACATGGCAACCCAAAGATTATTGTAAGCGACAAAGGTCCCATTTTCACTAGAAATTTTTGGATGGAGTTATTTTCCTGTATGGATACTCAATTATCTCATAGCTCATCTTATCATCCTCAATCTGATGGATAAACTAAGATATTGAAAACATGTTTGGAAGGATATATTTGTTGCTTTGTATCTGATAAAAAACACAATGGGTCAAGTGGTTACCTCTTGTTTAATGGTGGTATAAAACTTCCTTCCACACTACAACAAAAATGACCCCATTTATTGCACTTTATGGATATCATCCACCTTTCATCACATCATATTTAAGAGAAAATTCTAATGTTAAAGTAGTGGAATATCACATCGATCATCAATAACAAGTTCTCCAACTCTTAAAGGATAACCTCACTTTGGCACATAGTTGAATGAAACAACAGGCAGATCAACATCGCAGCAAAAGAAGTTTTGATCTAGGCGACTAGCAGCTACAACCACACAAACAAATATCCCTCAAGCAAGCTAAGAAGGATGATAAATTATCACCAATGTATTATGGTCCTTACAAGGTGTTCCAAAAGATTGGTACTATGGCATACAAATTAGAGATTCCTGCATCTTCATGAGTGCACCTAGTTTTCCATGTTTCATGCTTAAAGAAGGTTATAGGTGACAAGCTCCCAGTTCAAACAATATTTCCAGAACTTGACGAGGAAGGAAAAATTATATTGGAACCTAAAGAAATCACGGAAACAAGAACATGACAGCTACGAAATAAATAAATTTTAAAGTATCTCATCAAGTGGAAGAACTTTCCCACTAAATATTCCACATGGGAGGATAATAATTTTATACAAAAGCATCGAGATCAACTTAATCATCGAGGAAAACACTTTTTTGAAAGAGAGGGGCATGTTAGGTCCCTAAAATACTAGTGTAGCCCCTTATTTTTATTTTTAGTGTAGCCCCCTTATTGTTATTGTTGTGCCCATGTAGTCCCCATATTGTTATTATTATGCTCCATAGAAGCCAACTATTGTTATTGGTGTGCCCTTACATTATTATTGTTATGTAGGCTCTCATTATTTTGTGACCCCTTAAACTCATATATATAGAAAGGATGTCTTGTTATGTGTATCATCAAATAATTGTTCATTTATGTGATGTAAAGGAGGTTCCCGCCTCAAAGAGGATAATTTTTAAGTCGTTGATCTATCTTCTTTGTGATTTGGTTGCATAATAGCTAGTGTTTGATGAAAAACATGAACATAAATATTTGAGATCTATATGTCCGTATTATGCATAAAAGGTGTGTATATATTCAGATACCTTTAATAACATTTGCGTATGTATTATAATTGGACTTTGCATAGGTTTTGTGATATTGTTTTGGTTATGACAGTGAATTGGTACTAAGAGATTTTTGTATTGCTTGCTGCTAATTATCAAGGATGTCTTAATTGGTATCTAACAATATTTGTTGTTTATCAGAGATTAGTTATTGATTTGAGTTTGATTAGTGATTTTGTTGCAAAGGTGTAATTAGTAGCTTGGTTTGAGCATATATGTTTGATCAGTATTTGGTTTCAGCGAGGTTATTGGTATTCATAGATTGAGCATGCTGCTACTTATGGGTCCAGTATGAAAATTGGATGAAATGTGGCATACAGGATTGTGTTTGAGTCAGGTGGATCTAGTTTGAAATATTTTTAAACATGGTCCATAGAGGTTCTAAGGTTTAGAGCCTTTAAAGATGGATTAGTAACTTACTTCCGATGGTGGTTGGCTGTTAAATATCACGAAGTAGTAGCTTCCTTCCAGTGTTGGCTGGTAAATATCACGGAGTAGTAGCTTCTTTCCAATGTTGGCTGGTAAATCTCAGGGAGTAGGATCTTCCTTCTAGTTGGAGTTGGAGAAACTAAGAGGAGGTAGAAGCCTCCAGCGGGTAGGATCTCGCGCACTGGTAAGAGTCTATTCCAGTTCAACGTTCAAGAATATTTTATTCATAATAAGAAGAAGACATAACAACAACAATGGTGTTTCTCTATCAATTGGGTTTACGCCTAAAAATCAATTGTACCTATGCATTTATATGATGCTAATGTGTTTCATTTTATGGTTTATATGCTCTTATGTTAAAAGTTGCTCATGGTTACTGAATATACATAGATATACAACATAATGTGATGCTAATGATATTATGGTAGATATTGTTATCACTCAGATTTTCCCAGAAGTTGAAAGAAGGGGAAAGGGGTCCAAGGTAACCACAAACCAATCTTTTAGAAATAGAATCTAGCCAATCTATATCCAAAGAGGGCTCTCTCTTTAATTTTTAGCTTTGTTTTGAAAGATATTAGGCTAGTTGTGAAATTTAGGAGTTTTGTTTGAGTTTGGGTGGTGAGATTCAATAGCAAAGGGGTAAAACTGAGTAGCTTAGTCCATTGGGATAATGGATTCAAAGAAGATGGCTTAAATGGATTCAGTTTCTTAACAAAAGATAGTTTCATAGGGCAAGATGGTCAAACAAGGAACAAATAACAACTTGGAATAGATGGAATGGGCTTAAAATCGGTGAAGGGAAGATAAGAATCCTTCAGCATATTTAAAGAGGGAACTTGAGTGATTACTACTAAAGAGCAAGTAAGTATTCTTTAATAAATAATCAAAATGAAAGAACTAGAAAACAAGAGCAATTAATATTTCATTGTTTATACTAATTCAGAAGAAAACATAGAGAATAATAATGATTGAAAACAGAGTGCAATCAAGCAAATTCTGCATTATTCTTTTTCGTTTAGCACTCAGATGTGAAACATAGATGACATAATAAACAAGGAAAACTTTAAAACAGAAGGTATAGAGGACTTATCGATCCGATGTTTGCTTCAAGAAATCTGTGAAATGTCCTTTGCTTCAATTCTTTATCCAGCAAGCCATACAAAAGTTGTTCCAACAACACTTTATTCCAAAATAGTCAATATTATAGAAATGTCAAAGAATCCACCCCAAATACTTCAAATGGAGAAGTATTTATACTAATTCTAAACTGAAATATCTTGAAAAAATATCAATATTAGTTTCACAAATGTCTCCAATTGTTTACATTAATAGAACTTAAATAAAGGACATTCAAAGCTAATGAATATATTTGGCACTATTTCTATGGATTTATGGTGACAAAGAAGAGAAAGTCGAATTTGGTGGAAACTCTTAGTTGATGATGAGGCATCCCAGTCACTAACTGCATCCTTCCTTTGTGCATTCTGTCCCGAACATTCTGCAAACTTAGGGTCCAATGATATGCTTTTATATCTCCATCCGAGATAGATATGTAAAAAGTGAAAGAGTTTATTGTAGGTAAGTATGTTTTTGAGATAAACCTCTCTTAGTTTCCAAAAATTCATCTCCAGCTGTTCACAATATTCTCTGCAAAAAGATGTCAAAAACATGACTTTGCACAAACTAAAAAATAGGCTGTGAAGACATGCAATTATCTCCCTCTTGGTAATACCTTTGTAAAATTTGAGATAGTTTTTTGTAGATTGGCCTATTAGGAACAAAAATCACCTCTAGTTTCTCGAAATACTTCTTGGATTAGCCACAATAGTTTCTGCAAAACTATGACTTAAACATGAAATTTCTGAAGAATGTACCATTTTTGCTCTAATTTCATCTTTTAATCTTAAACTTCTTTTGACTGTTTTTCACTTTTACTTTGGATAAAATTCATTGTAGCTGGTAAAAGTGTTTTCATCTTTGTTTAACCCTTAATGTCTTCTTGTTTACTTTTACTTTTACCGCTATGTTTTTTCATCTGTCTTCACTTTGACATGAATTTGTATGCTATGCTTTGTAACTGTCTTCTTTACTGTTTATCTTCATGCTAGCTAATTTACTTGACTTGGTCTTCAATCTGATACTCTTTAATCCTGATACACTTTGACTATTCTTTACTGTGTCCTTTTACCTTCATTGTATGTTTTAGGTTTTTACTGTCTATTTCAACAGTAAATGCTTTTAATTCCATGTTTCCTCTGCTTGTCTTTTAACTGTATGTTTTATCTTTCATCTCTGTTTGAATAGATTTGATAACAATCTTGGAGTAAACAGGTCTTATGACTAGTATTAATACTGTTTATCCAAGGATGTGGTCTTCTGATCACCTGTAAAACAAAACAATTTTTTAAGAAAGCATTGGTTCGCAGGGGAGGTCGAAAAGGTTTCATTTGAGCTTGAGAGGTCTTTGGAGTGATTCGAGAAAGATTTTTTGGAGGTAAACCATCCTTGAATCGGTTAACAGAGGCTTCAGGTGGCACAGATGGGTTACATAGGTTTTTACTGCACAATCAGGTGAAAACGAACAAAACTAGGGTGAGTAAGCTTTGAATGAACAATAGACAGATGGCTTCAACTTGATGATGTGACATTTTTTCATTTATGGGAGGTGGTAAGTGGGTTTCATCATACCACTCATGGAGGGGGGCTGGTATTCGGGCTTGAGCGAGCGATTCCATAGGATGGGCGATGCATGGCGCGGGTACTGTTCACAAAACCACTCTCCATCGCAAGCTAAATGTCGACCAAAAGGATCATGTAATATGCACGATGACCATTGGATCTGTGGGAGCCGATCGGATAGTTGTCGAGGAGGTGAAGTGGTGAAAGGTTAATGGACGACGGGCCCGATATAATTTAAAAGGATTAATCATATCGGGGGTGATGCAATTGGTTATAGAGTTATTAATTAGTCCAAATGACATAACTAATCCTCATTGAATGGTGGCAAGGTCGGGTTCTTAATTAGCTATAGATTAGTTAATTAATCCCATTTTATTGTTTGATTTACGGTTATATTTAACCATCAGGGCGGGATATGTAATATTTGGGGTTTTGTATAATAATATAATACAGGCATGGGTAATTTTGTTTTATAGGGGAATTATATAATAAAACATTAGTGGTTAATATGACCAAAATGAGTGGGACAACGCTAAGTCTAATGTTTTCCGAAAATGAATTTCATCATACAACAATTATACCTTAGACTATTGATATACGAGGGTTTTATGTAGATAGAATGTTTTTAATTTTCCTAAGAAAAATAGGATTTTAATTAAGAAAAGCTTTATAAAGGGAATGAGTGACTTTATGAAAGGGTGAATATTCATGAAGGAAATTTAAGTGCTTTAGGTATTTCAAATTATTGGGGCCAAGGGTCCAGTCCCTCCAAAATTTAGAGAAATGCTCTGAGCCCCCCTAACTTATTTATAGGTACCTTTAGCACTTAGGGGAAATTAGTGAATTTTTTAGGAAAAATGGAGTAAGGAAGTTAATTAGTTTGACTTTGTCTCCTTGATGTGTTGTCTCCAATGTGATTTGTGCTTTTTCCAAGTGATGAAAGAAAAATATTTAAGCATTTACATAACCATTCACCACACATTTATTCTGCAACCACCATCTACTTACACTACCTACTTTATCCTAGCATTTTTAATTCTTTATTAAGGTCCACTTAAACTAGCAAAACCTTATCACACTTTCTTTTTCTTTTACATGCAGATATCTATCTAAGTCTAGCCTTATTACATCCAAGGGATCATGGTAAACTATTGAGCTCCTTCTATTCACTCTACCTATCTACTTATCTGCCAAGATTAAACTATTTGGTCAGATCTTTATTCTCTAGTTCTACAACATGAAATTGAAATATGAAGTAGCCAAGCTTAAGCTGTTTGACTATTCATAAATTGTGGCATAGATGACAAGCTGCACACAATTGTTTATTCTACAACAGTAAAAAGTAGTGGCATTTAGACTTGCACACTTTCCTTGGTCTTTCTTTTTGTTGGGGTTCATTTTCTTTTATTTTTTTGACCATCTTTATTCTTTTTACCCTTTGATTTTTCTTTTAGGGTATACCCTCTTTACATTTTTAAAATTTTTTGATTTTTGAAAATATGGAAAACCTTTGCAACAAGTAAAGGTATGAACATATTACATAGCTCATCAAGTCAATCATGATATATGACACCTATTGGTATAGGAGCATAACATTGGCTCCACTTGGGGATGGCTTTTCCTGGTGGAAAGTCAAGAACAACAGGTCAGATAGCCTTTTAATGATTTTGACTGCACTATGAAAACTTCTTCTTCTTGTTGTTTTATTTGTATGTATGACAATAATGTTTCTAGAGCTTAGGGCCTTCTCTTCGGGCTTCAACTTCACAATCTTACCATCCAATCAACACCAAACATTTATTCTTCCTTCTTGAATCCCACTTGAGCACCTTGTCACTTAGTTAGGAATTTTTTAGTCTTCGTCCTTTTATCAAATTCTTCTTAACCTTTTCCTGCACAACTTGAGATCTGACGTGAAATTAAAAGGTGCTGCAACCTTCAAACCAAATTAGTAAATCATCAATATCTTAGGTTCTTTTGATTGGATTCAAATATTTAAGGATTTATTTCATAATCTACTGAAAATTGAATTAAATCAAACTGAAACCCTACCTACTTACTCTAATTATCTTTCTGACTGTTGGTTAGGTAAAATGAAACAACCAATGCAACCACTCAAGTATCATATATATTGGTGACTTTTGTTGCTTGTTCTTGTTGGTGGTTAAAATTGAGATCTTAAAATCAAATATAGCTTTGTTAACCTTTGAGAAGATAAGGAAATTCCTGATTTCCTTTGTTGACTCTAGAAACTGTACAAAAGGATCTTGTAAAATATATACACTATTCTTGAGCTGATTCAAACAACTATGTAATTGTTCTAGATAGCTTCCATGCCATGAAACTGAAATGTCACTTTTATCTTTATCACCCTGCATGTTTTCAACTGATCTTTGTGATGATATTTCTACTGATTGTAATGTCTGTCCGGTGAAACCATTATCATCTTGATTTTGACTTTCATAGTTTGTTAATGGAGAAAAATTCTGATTGCATTCATCATTCAACCTATCAGCTATTGGATCATAAAGAACTTGGAAGGATTGCTGCAACTTATTACATATAGGTTCAAATGGAACTTCATAGATTTCTACAAGATGCTCCTCCTTTTCTTTAAAAATTTTATACCACATTTCCTTTAAAAATTGAAATGATTCAAAACAAAGAGGCAAGGAATCATCTTGGATCATTTGATCATATGTTCCAGCTTCCAAGTCTTCTTCTGCAACCTGACATTCGATGGCATTTTGGGGCTGCAAATCTAGATATGAGAAGTCTTTAACAAAGATTTTATTGTCCTCTAGATAGTTAATATCAAGACTTGCTGACATTTGATTTCTAATTGCATGATAGTTATCTCTGATAAACTGAAATGAATCAAAACAAAATGGTAAATTTCCTTCACTGATTTCAAAATTTTCTGTACTTTCCTCCTCATTCTCATAGCTGAAATGAACAAGCTAATCACTATTTTCAAGCTGTTGAACCTGAACTTCATTATTCCTCAAATTAGCTTCTAATTGCTTTGTAAATTTGGTTTGGATTTGAAGAACATAATTATCATCATATTGATCATATTTGGGCAAATCATCAAAAGAAGTAATGTCATCAAACATATGCATTAGATCAGGAGATTGCTCCTCCACATATTGCTCTATGAATCTATCTTCTGATCTATGGTAGTTGGAATTAATAGGGATTTGTTCATGGATGTCAACATCTTCTTTTTGTGAAACAAATGTGTCATGGTGATTTTGAACAAAACATTCAACTTTCATTGTGATCTTATGAATCATTTCCTCTATTTTCTTTATCAAAATGTCGAGTTTTTCGTCTTTTTCTACTGCCAAATTTTCTCTTCTAATTTGCAGATTAACTTCTATATCTACTGCCATGTTCTGCATCTGTTCCATTGTTGAGGGGTTTCTTTCTCTTAGATGAAATTCTATCTCTGAATCAAATGCTCTTGGGCAATGCAAAAGAGCTGAATCAGGGGTAGGTCTTCTATTTAATGGCATTGAATAATAGTTTTGATTAAATCTGTCTGAAAATTGTTGTATTGTTTCATCTGGATGTCTTTTTAACTTATTATATTCTTCTATGATCACAAGAAGATTGAATTTAATTATCCATCTGTCAAGGAAGAGTTTGAGAAACTGCTCAAGATTTGAGATGCTTGCCTCAGGCAAGGTTTTGAACCAACTCTTGACTTTGTCTTGCAAAGAAAGTGCAAAAAGCCTAATACTAACATCCTCTTCATCTACTTCAAATAAGTTAAGATAATCTTCAAAAGCTTGAATATGTTTTTGGGTAGTGATACCATTCTATCCATCAAACCTAGGGAGATACTTGGGATAATCGTTAGGGAAAGCATGAAGTGTAGGAGGCAAAATGAGTGGTTTATATCTATCAAGAATTTTATGAGGTACTGGAATATGTACAAGGATTGTACAATTAGTCTTAATTTTTTTATTCTCCTCAATTGGAAAATGCTCTTCATAAGAATTAGAAGATTGTTGTTCAAATGTGTAAGGACACTTTATATCTACATTTTTCAAAGGAAAATAATAAAAATTTAATCTAAAATCATCTCTAAAATACAATATACATTGAAACATTTTATCAATGAGAAAGAACATAATGTCTTGGATAACAATTCAAGCTAAAAGCTTGATCTTTTCGTATTGTTATTTTAGGTTCATTTCTCCAGTGGAGTCTGGATTGTGAAATTGATTTGGAGTCGCCAGGTGGATGATTTTAACCTTTGTGTGTCTAATCCCTGTCCACCATCATAGATCAAATCTAAACCTGTAAAACAATTTTGAAGACAAAGTTAGTTCTCCAAGAAACCAAATTTTGAGTATTTTATGATTATTTTTCTTTTTTATGATTTTTCAAAACAACTTCTATGATTTCTTTCATAGGCTTTAGATATGAGATTTAAATTTTCTTAAAGACTTATTTGACAAGAGGAACTGATCAAGTGTTTGAAACTGGATGTTCAATCCATAAACTAGACCGGAGATAGACTGAAGCAACATTCATTTACTTATGCAATTTCAAAGCAAGAGTAGTTCAAAGGCTACCTGGCTAACTTCAGGCTTCATCTGTAGCTTATAAAGTAAACAATAGTAACAAACAAATTATTCAGATCCAGAGCGGAGTTGCCACTATGTTATCACTCAGATTTTCCCAGAAGTTGTAAGAAGGGGAAAGGGGTCCAAGGTAGCCACAAACAAATCTTTTAGATACAAAATCTAGCCAATTTGTATCTAGAGATGGCTCTCTCTTTAAGTTTTAGCTTTTTTTTGAAAGATATTAGGCTAGTTGTGAAGTTTAGGAGTTTTGTTTGAGTTTGGGTGGTGAGATTTAATAGCAAAGGGGTAAAACTGAGTAGCTTAGTTCATTGGACTAATGGAGTAAAAGAAGATGGCTTAACTAGATTCAGTTTCTTAACAAAAGATGGTTTCACAGGGCAAAATGGTCAAACAGGGAACAAATAACAACTTGGAATAGATGGAATGGGTGTTGGCATTATGATTCTGGTATGGCTTTATGATACATATGTTGTACTTGATGGCAACCCACTCATCTCAGATGATAAATTATAGTGTAGAGAAAATTTCACGCACTTATATGGAGAGAAAAGTTTATTTCATGTGGAGAAAAGTTCACGCACTTTTATGCAGAGAAAAGTTTATTTCATGTAGAGAAAAGTTTATTTCATGTAGAGAAAAAGTTCACGCACTTTCATGTTGGAGAACTTACCTTTGGTCCATGGTAGTTAGTCCTTGGTATTTGAACCTATGGTTTTGGACCATGGTACCTCGTCAAAAGTGTGTATATGTTGGAGAACTTACCTTTGGTCCATGGTGGTTAGTCCTTGGTATTATTGAGCCCCATGTTTTTGGGCCCCTTGTATTGGTTATCTATGGTATTGATCCATGATTTTAGGAAGAAGATTGCCTATATAAAGCAAAGGAGATCACTTGGCTAATTCATTCTTGCAAATCGAATATCTTAAGATTTGAAATATTGGGTTATTGTTTTAAAAGTTTGATCTATGAAAGGGAAGTTGAAAGCGAATCTGTGAAGGGTGATCTCTCGAGTGCTGCAGCTGCGGAAGTGCGGAGGCGCCACAGAAGGTGTAGTGCGGAGGCGCCACAGAAGGCGCAGTGCAGAGACGCCACAGAAGACGCAGTGAGGAGATGCCACAGAAGGTGCAATGTGGAGGCGCCACAGAAGGCGCAGTGCGGAGACGCCACAGAAGGCGCAGTGCGGAGGCGCCACAGAAGGCGCAGTACGGAGATGCCACAGAGGCGCCACAGAAGGCGCAGTGCGGAGGTGCCACAGAAGGCGCAGTGCGGAGGCGCCACAGAAGACGCAGTTCGGAGATGCCACAGAGGCGCCACAGAAGGCGCAGTGTGGAGGCGCCACAGAAGGCGCAGTGCAGAGGCGCCACAGAAGGCGCAATGCGGAGGCGCCACAGAAGGCACAGTGCGGAGGCACCACAGAAGGCGCAGGTGCGGTGGTCGCAACGCCACAGAAGGCGCAGGTGCGGAGGGTTTTGGGTGCATAACTGATGTTTTGTTACTGGTATTGAGTTCAGATAACAACATGATTAATGACTTATATTTATGTACTAGATCTGGTTGATAACTCTCATAATATCATTGTATATGTATGGATCTGGTGATTGGGTGATTTAGAAGGTTGTTTGATTATGAGCTTCAATGTTGTTGTTGGATCCAGTTTGAAAATTTATGAAAAGTGGTCCTTGAAAGAAAAGAAGTAGGGGGTTGTAGCTCCCTTCCAGGAGAGACTGGAAAACGAGAGAGAGTTGTAGCTCTCTGCAGGTTGCAGCCTGCGTACTGGTAAAGGACTGCACCAGTACAAAATCATTGTAACAGGAGTTTCTAATTTGAAAGAAGATAGAGACATATTGCAGTAGGTGGTTTTCACCCACATTGGGTTTCCACCTTATATCTGGTGTTCTTTGGTGTGACTATCTGTTTTTCTTGTTCATGATCATTATTTTATGGTACTGATATGCAAAAATAATTCAAAGTGTAAATAAGGAAGATTTGTTAAAAGAACTTGATAATACTGATTCACCCCCCCCCTCTCAGTATTATTTTCAACAATTGGTATCAGAGCAGGTCCTTCAGAGAAGCTTGATCGCTTGAAGGTAGATCATTCATCATGAGCAACTACGAGAGAGAAGCATCAATCAGGGCACCAATTTTTGATGGGACGAACTTCAATTATTGGAAGATAAGAGTTACTGCCTATCTTCAATCTCTTGGTACAGAAGTTTGGGATATCATAGAGACAGGCTACACTTTTCCTTCAGCTACTCCTACAGATTCGGCCGAGAAGAAGAAATATGAAACAAATGCGAAAGCAGACAATACTCTATTGGGATGCTTATCCCAATCAGAATTTGTGAAGGTAATGCACTATAAATCTGCAAAAGAAATATGGGACAAAATTGTCACGAGCTATGAAGGAGACGAATAGGTAAAGCGTGCTAAACTTCAAACTTTCAGGATTCAGTATGAGAATCTCAGAATGTATAATGATGAAAGTGTTGCTAACTATTTCCTTAGGGTAGATGAAATTGTTAACTGCATGAAAAACTTGGGTGAAGAAATAAAAGAGGCTATTGTGGTTGAAAAAGTCCTAAGATCCTTGTCCCCCAAGTTTGAATCTAAAGTGTCCGCTATAGAGGAAAAAGCAAATCTACAAACTCTTACCATGTCTCAACTACATGGAATTCTAACTGCTTATGAAATGAGAAAGGGAGGTCCATCAGACAGAAGAGAAGCGGCTTTCAAGGCTTCAGGCAAAGGAGATTACTATGAAGCAAGTCACGTGCCAGAAGAAGAAGAAGAAGAATCAAATTTTGTCAGAAATCTTCAAAGGGGTTCTGGAAGGTTCAGAGGTAAGTTACCTTTTAAATGTTTTGCTTGTGGAAGAGTAGGTCATTATGATGCAAAATGTCCTTATAAGGATAAAGGAAAGGAACCTGCTAGATGGAACAAGAAATAGAGTGCAAACAAGAAAAGTTACTACACTCATGAAGATAGTGATGAAGATGAACAAGGTAATGACTATAAACTGTTAATGGCATTTGAAGATGATGATTATATGGATGCTATAGATGTGGATAGCCTTTTTGAAGAAATTACTAGACTCAAGAGATGTATAGAAGAAAAGAATATGATCATTGATACTCTACAATTTCAAATTGATGAAAAGGAAAAACATCTTGAAAAATTAGAAGGTGAAATTGTTGGTCTTAGAAAAGAGATTGAGAAAACAAAATCTATTAATCTTAAGTTTGTCAAAGGATCTGAAACTTTGGATGAGATTATCAATGTACAACGTTCTCCACTAAACAAGACAGGTCTGGGCTATAATGGAGAAACTTCTCAAGCAACCACTTCAAAAAGTTATCTTGATGCAGCAAGAAGGAATGAGCAAAAGCACAATGAAGACCATCAGGCAAGGCAGGGACGAATTGCAAACAGAGACTATCAAGGGCAATCCGTTTTAAGGGTGAACAAAAGCTACAACCAGCCACAGGTAAAATCTTCTCAATTTAGTTCAAGAATGGATGACAATAGAAATTACAATCATTTGGCCGGTAGATTTGATAACCGCAGAAATTTCTTCAATGGACAATGTTTCTCTTGCCATAACTTTGGTCACAAAGTAGCTCAATGTGTTGCATATAAAACAATCATGACTAGAGAAGCTCAAAAACAAAGAAGTATGATCGGGATTACAAAAGGACCTATAACAACTTTTCGGCTCTTGAAAATGAAGTTGAATGTTCTATTTGCAATAACTTTGGTCATGAAGATTCTGAATGCAGGAGCAAGTTTCAGCAGACAAAGGAACAAGCCTCAAACACCAAAACATGGAGAATAAAGGAACCACAAACAGAAAGATGTGGGATAGCATTCTATGCAGAGGTACAGGAAAATCTATGGTACATTGATAGTGGATGTTCGAAGCATATGACAGGTGATAAAGAAAAACTTGAGTCATATTCTACTCTAGAAAAGGGAAAGAAAGTTTCTTTTGGAAATGATACTCCTGCAACTATAAAAGGAAAAGGCACTGCTCAATTAAAAGAAAAGGTCAAGGCTGGAAATGTTTTGTATGTTGATGGATTGAAACATAATCTTCTAAGTGTCAGCCAGATGTGTGATCAAGGAACCGAGCTGATATTTAGAACAAATGGATGTCTTGTTCGTGATCTTGATACAGGTAAAACGGTGATCAAAGGTAAAAGAACTCCAAATAATCTATACGTATTTGAAGAAGGACAACAAAAATGCTATCCAAGCAAGGATGATGAACATTGGCTATGGCATCAGAGGTTGGGGCATCTAAGCTTTTCACAAATAAGGAAAGCATGCAAATATCATGCAGTTCGTGATCTTCCAGATATCAAAATTCCAGACAACACCATATGCAAATCATGTCAGTTTGGAAAGCAAACCAGAACTAATTTTCCACAGAAGGAAGGATTAGCTAGCATGCCTCTTGAGCTAGTACATACAGATACATGTGGTCCATTCAGAAAAAGAACACCTCGAGGAGAAGAATACTTGATATTATTCATTGACGATTTCTCCAAGTTTGTCTGGTTAGGACTAATGAAGCACAAAGATGAAGCATTCGAAAAATTCAAATCCTTCAAAGCCTGGTTGAAAATGAATCAGGATACAAAATTAAGTGCCTCAGATCTGACAGAGGTGGGGAGTTTACCTCGAATGAATTTTTCGATTTCTGTGAAGAACATGGGATAAGAAGAGAATTCTCTACAGCTAGAACTCCTCAGCAAAATGGAGTTGTGGAAAGAATGAACAGAACAGTCCAACAAATGGCTCGTGCTATGCTTGATGAGTCGGGTACTCCCGCAACTTTCTGGGGTGAAGCTGCACATGTTGCGGTTGTTATTCTCAACAAAACAAATGTCCGTGTTAACAGCACTCAAACCCCTCATGAGCTCTGGCGTGGTGAGACTCCTTCGGTGAAGCACTTCAAAATCTTTGGGAGCAAATGTTATATTAAGAATACTGATGAGCAACTTGGCAAACTTGAACCTAGAGCAGATGAAGGCATTCTTCTTGGTTATTCTCCACATAGCAAAGCATACAAGTGCTACAATAAAAGACTTGGCAGAATTGTTGACAGCATTGATGTAGTGGTTGATGAGAAGGGATACATTCCTAGGCAAGTACATCATGAAGACATCGAAGAAGATGAAGGCTACCCTCAAAGACAGAATGATGAAGAAGAAGAACCTCAAGAAGAACCAGAGGAGCAGACAAGAATAGAAGAGAAGACTCCATCCAGATATGTTCAGAAGAATCATCCAGAATCTTAGATTGTGGGGCAGAAAGAAGCAGGTGTACAAACAAGAAGAACAATTGCAGAAGCTTCAAGCTATTTGGCATTACTCTCTTCCACTGAACCACAAAATGTGAAAGAGGCATGCAAAGATGAATGTTGGGTCAAAGCAATGGATGAAGAACTTGAGCAGATTGAAAAGAACAACACTTGGGAGTTGGTTCCTAGACCAAAAGATAAGAATGTTATAGGAACAAAATGGGTCTTCAAAAATAAATTGAATGAAAATGGAGAAGTAATTAGAAACAAGGCCAGACTTGTTTGTAAAGGGTATGCGCAGCAAGAAGGAATAGATTTTGAAGAAACCTTTGCTCCTGTTGCAAGACTTGAGGCCATCCGAATGTTCCTTGCTCTCTCAAGCTTTCAAAACTTCAAAGTATTTCAAATGGACGTGAAATCAGCCTTTCTGAATGGAGACTTAGAAGAAGAAGTATATATTGAGCAGCCAGATGGTTTCATTCTTGGAAATGATCCAAATCTTGTATGCAGATTGAAAAAGGCTCTCTATGGTCTCAAACAAGCTCCAAGGGCTTGGTACTATCGTTTGGACAAATATCTTCATCAACAAGGTTTTTCAAAAGGATCATCAGATAACAATCTTTATATAAAAGTTGAAAATGAAAAATTGCTAATACTTGTTGTGTATGTAGATGACATTATCTTTGGAAGCAATGAAGAAGCTATGAGTCAAAGCTTTGCCTTGGTCATGCAGAAAGAATTTGAAATGTCCTTGCTGGGAGAACTGACATATTTCCTTGGTTTGCAAATCCAACAAAAGGAAGGAGGAGTCTTTTTGTCTCAAACCAAGTATCTCAAATAGATTTTGAAGAAATATGGCATGGAAGATGCAAAACCAGTATGTACACCCATGGTCACAGGATGTAGCCTCAGTGCAAATGATGAGTCTGCAACAGTACATCAACCAACCTACAGATCTATGATTGGAAGTCTACTTTATCTGACAGGTACCTGACCGGACATCATGCATGCAGTTGGAATAGTTGGAAGATTTCAGGCAAATCCGAAGGAGACTCATCTTCAGGCAGTGAAGAAAATTTTCAAATATCTTCAAGGGACTCAAAATTATGGTTTATGGTATCCTAGAGATACAAATCTCACACTTCATGCTTATACAGATGCCGATTGGGCCGGAAGCGTGGATGACAGGAAGAGCACAAGTGGTGGCGCATTCTTTATGGGTTCCAGACTAGTATCTTGGTTCAGCAAGAAACAGAGTTCGATTGCCTTATCTACAACTGAAGCAAAATATGTTGCTGCTGCATATTGTTGCACTCAACTCCTTTGGATGATGCAGACCTTGCAGGATTTTCAAATCACTTGTACACCACCTATCTCCATCTTATGTGATAACACAAGTGCAATCAGCATCTCAAAGAACCCAGCCATGCATTCAAAAACCAAGCACATACCAATCAAGTATCATTTTCTTCGGGAACAAGTGCTTGAACAGAAGGTCAAGTTGGAGTATGTTCCTTCTAAGGAACAAGTTGTTGATATACAAACCAAACCATTGCCTAGGGAGACTTTTGAATACCTCAGGCAAAAGCTGGGTGTTGTTGATGCATCATCTTGTTGTTGAATCTCTTCTGATTGTTGGTTGTACGGGAATATGCGTACATGTGCTGGGTTGCGGATTGGTTGAAGATCAAATAGCACTGGTTCAGGGGGAGCTTATAATGCATTGTTGGCATTATGGAGGATGTACAAAAGGTGATCATGGATGCTGATCTGAATATTACTGCAATATGTCTCTATCTCTTTCATGGTCATTTATGGTGTTTGGTAGATTATGTTTCTTCTTTACAGATCTGGTTCATATTCAGGGGGAGCATGCTCTTAGGGGGAGCATAACCCTTTGCCCTTGATGTCAAAGGGGGAGAATGAGCTGAAGATTTTGAGGTTGCCATCAAGTCCAAAGGGGGAGATTGTTGGCATTATGATTCTGGTATGGATTTATGATACATATGTTGTACTTGATGGCAACCCACTCATCTCAGATGATAAATTATAGTGTAGAGAAAAGTTCACGCACCTATATGGAGAGAAAAGTTTATTTCATGTAGAGAAAAGTTCACGCACTTTTATGCAGAGAAAAGTTTATTTCATGTAGAGAAAAGTTTATTTCATGTAGAGAAAAAGTTCACACACTTTCATGTTGGAGAACTTACCTTTGGTCCATGGTAGTTAGTCCTTGGTATTTGAACCTATGGTTTTGGACCATGGTACCTCGTCAAAAGTGCGTATATGTTGGAGAACTTACCTTTGGTCCATGGTGGTTAGTCCTTGGTATTATTGAGCCCCATGTTTTTGGGCCCCTTGTATTGGTTATCTATGGTATTGATCCATGATTTTAGGAAGAAGCTTGCCTATATAAAGCAAAGGAGATCACTTGGCTAATTCTTTCTTGCAAATCGAATATCTTAAGATCTGAAATATTGGGTTATTGTTTTAAAAGTTTGATCTATGAAAGGGAAGTTGAAAGAGAATCTGTGAAGGGTGATCTCTCGAGCGCTGCAGCTGCGGAAGTGCGGAGGCGCCACAGAAGGCGCAGTGCGGAGGCGCCATAGAAGGCGCAGTGTGGAGACGCCACAGAGGCGCCACAGAAGGCGCAGTGTGGAGGCGCCACAGAAGGCGCAGTGCGGAGACGCCACAGAGGCGCCACAGAAGGCGCAGTGCGGAGGCGCCACAGAGGGCGCAGTGCGGAGGCGCCACAGAAGGCGCAATCTGGAGACGCCACAGAAGGTGCAGTGCGGAGGCGCCACAGAAGGCGCAGTGCGGAGGCGCCACAGAAGACGCAGTGCGGAGACACCACAGAAGGGGCAGTGCGGAGGCGCCACAGAAGGCGCAGTGCAGAGGCGCCATAGAAGGCGCAGTGCGGAGGCGCCACAGAAGGCACAGTGCAGAGGCACCACAGAAAGCGCAGGTGCGGTGGTCACGGCGCCACAGAAGGCGCAGGTGCAGAGGGTTTTGGGTGCATAACTCATGTTTGGTTACTGGTATTGAGTTCAGATAACAGCATGATTAATGACTTATCTTTATGTACTAGAGCTGGTTGATAACTCTCATAATATCATTGTATATGTATGGATCTGGTGATTGGGTGATTCAGAAGGTTGTTTGATTATGAGCTTCAATGTTGTTGTTGGATCCAGTTTGAAAATTTATGAAAAGTGGTCCTTGAAAGAAAAGAAGTAGGGGGTTGTAGCTCCCTTCCAGGAGAGACTCGAAAACGAGAGAGAGTTGTAGCTCTCTGCAGGTTGCAGCCTGCGTACTGGTAAAGGACTGCACCAGTACAAAATCATTGTAACAGGAGTTTCTAATTTGAAAGAAGATAGAGACATATTGCAACAGGTGGTTTTCACCCACATTGGGTTTCCACCTTATATCTGGTGTTCTTTGGTGTGACTATCTATTTTTCTTGTTCATGCTCATTATTTTATGGTACTGATATGCAAAAATAATTCAAAGTGTAAATAAGGAAGATTTCTTAAAAGAACTTGATAATACTGATTCACCCCCCCCCCCCCTCTCAGTATTATTTTCAACAATGGGCTTAAAATCGGTGAAGGGCAGTTAAGAATCCTTCAACATATTTAAAGAGGGAACTTGAATGATTACTACTAAAGAGCAATTAAGTATTCTTTAATAAATAATAAAAATGAAAGAACTAGAAAACATGAGCAATTAAGATTTCACTGTTTATACTAATTCAGAAGAAAACATAGAGAATAATAACGACTGAAAACATAGTGCAATCAAGAAAATTCTGCATTATTCTTTTTCGTTTATCATTTAGATGTGAAACATAGATGATATAATAGACAAGGAAAACTTTAAAACAAAAGGTATAGAGGACTTATTGATCTAGTGTTTGCTTCAAGAAATATGTGAAAAGTCCTTTGCTTCAATTCATTATCTAGCAAGCCATACAAAAGTTGTTCCAGCAACACTTTATTCCAAAATAGTCAATATTATAGCAATGTCAAAGAATCCACCCCAAATACTTCAAATGGAGAAGTATTTATACTAATTCTAAACTGAAATATCTTGAAAAAATATCAAGATTAGTTTCACAAATGTCTCCAACTGTTTACATTAATAGAACTTAAATAAAGGACATTCAAAACTAATGAATCTATTTGGAACTATTTCTATGGATTTATGGTGAAAAAGAAGAGAAATTTAAATTTGGTAGCAACTATTAGTTGATGATGAGGCATCCCAGTCACTAACTGCATCCTTCCTTTGTGCATTCTGCCCCAGAAATTCTGCAAACTTAGGGTCCAATGATATGCTTGTATATCTCCATCCGAGATAGATATGTAAAAAGTGAAAGAATTATTGTAGATAATTATGTTTGTGAGATAAACCTCTCTCAGTTTCCAAAAATTCATCTCCAGTTGTTAACAATATTCTCTGCAAAACGATGTCAAAAACAGGACTTTGCATAAACTGAAAAATAGGCTGTGAAGACATGCACTTATCTCCCCCTTGGTAATACCTTTGTAAAACGTGAGATAGGTTTTTGTAGATTGGCCTATTAGGAACAAAAACCTCCTCCTTTGTCTCGAAATACTTCTTGGATTAGCCACAATAGTTTTTGTAAAACTCTGACTTAAACAGGAAATTTCTGAAGAATGTACCACTTTTGCTCTAATTTCATCTTTTAACCTTAAACTTCTTTTGACTGTTCTTCACTTTTACTTTGGATAAACTTCATCGTAGCTGGTAAAATTATTTTCATCTTTGTTGAACACTTAATGTTTTCATGTTTACTTTTACTTTTTACTGTTTACTTTTTACTTTTACCGTTCTGTTTTTTCATCTTTCTTCACTTTGACATGAATTTGTATGCTATGCTTTGTAACTGTCTTCTTTACTGTTTATCTTCATGATAGATGATTTACTTGACTTGGTCTTCAATCTGATACTCTTTAATCCTAATACACTTTGACTGTTCTTTACTGTGTCCTTTTACCTTCACTGTATATTTTAGGTTTTTACTGTCTATTTCAATAGTAGATCCTTTTAATTCCATGTTTCCTTTGCTTGTCTTTTAACTGTATGTATTATCTTCCATCTCTGTTTGAATAGATTTGATAATAATCTTGGAGTAAATAGGTCTTATAACTAGTATTAAGACTATTTATCCAAGGATGTCGTCTTCTGATCACCTGTAAAACAAAACAAATTGTTAAGAAACCATTGGTTCGCAAGGGAGGTTGAAAAGGTTTCATTTGAGCTTGAGAGGTCTGTGGAGTGAGACTAGAATGATTTTTTGGAGGTAAACCATGCTTGAATAGGTTAATAGAGGCTTTAGGTGGCACAGATGGGTTACATAGGGTTTTATTGCATAATCAGGTGAAAACGAACAAAACTGGGGTTTTTGTGTTTAAACGGGTAAACGGTTGATATTGGCGAGTAAGCTTTGAATGAACAATGGACAGATGGTGTCAACTTGATGATGTGACGTTTTGTCATTTATGGGAGGCGGTAAGTGGGTTTCATCGCACTGCTCATGGAGTGGAGGCGGTATTCGAGCTTGAGCGAGCGATTCCATAGGATGGGTGACGCGTGGTGCGGGTACTGTTCACGAAACTGCTCTCCATCGCACACTAAATGTTGACCAAAATGATCGTACGATATGCGCGATGACCATTGGATCTGCAAGAGCCGATCAGATGGTTGCTGAGGAGGTGAAGTTGTAGAAGGTTAACGAATGGTGGGCCCGATATAATTTAAAGGGATTAATCATATCTGGGGTGATGCAATTGGTTATAGAGTTATTAATTAGTCCAAATGACATAATTAATCCCCATTAAATGGTGGCGAGGTTAGGTTCTTAATTAGCTACAGATTAGTTAATTAATCTCATTTTATTGTTTGATTTACAGTTATATTTAACCATCAGGGCGGGATATGTAATATTTGGGGTTTTGTATAATAATATAATATGGGCATGGGTAATTTTGTTTTATAGGGGAATTATATAATAAAACATTAGTGGTTAATATGACCAAAATGAATGGGACAACGCTAAGTCTAATGTTTTCCGAAAATGCATTTCATCATACAACACTTATACCTTAGGCTATTGATATACGAGGGTTTCATGTAGATAGAATGTTTTTAATTTTCCTAAGAAAAATAGGATTTTACTTAGGAAAAGCTTTATAAAGGGAATGAGTGACTTTATGAAAGGGTGAATATTGATGAAGGGGATTTAAGTGCTTTAGGTATTTCAAATTATTGGGTCGAGGGTCCGGTCCCTCCAAAAGTCAGAGAAATGCTCTGAGCCCCCTAACTTGTTTATAGGTACCTTTAGCACTTAGGGGAAATTAGTGAATATTTTAGGAAAAATGGAGTAAGTTAATTAGTTTGACTTTGTCTCCTTGATGTGTTGTCTCCAATGTGAGTTGTGCTTTGTCCAAGTGATGAAATCAAAAGATTTAAGAATTTAACTTAACCATTCACCACACATTTATTCTGCAACCACCATTTACTTACACTACCTACTTTATCCTAGCATTTTTACTTCTTTGTTAGGGTGCACTTAAACTGGAAAAACCTTATCACACTTTCTTTTTCTTTTACATGTAGATATCTATCTAAGTCTAGCCTTATTACATCCAAGGGCTCAGCTTAAACTGTTGAGCTCCTTTTATTCACTCTACCTGTCTACTTATCTGCCAAGATTAAACTGTTTCGTCAGATCTTTATTCTCTAGTTCTACAACATGAAATTGAAATATGAAGTAGCCAAGCTTAAGCTGTTTGACTATTAATACATTGTGGCATAGATGACAAGCTGCACACAATTGTTTATTCTACAACAGTAAAAAGTAGTGGCATTTAGACTTGCACACTTTCCTTGGTCTTCCTTTTTGTTGGGGTTCATTTTCTTTTATTTTTTTGACCATCTTTATTCTTTTTACCCTTTGATTTTTCTTTTAGGGTATGCCCTCTTTACATTTTTTTAATTTTTTGATTTTTGAAAATATGGAAAACCTTTGCAGCAAGTAAAGGTATGAACATATTACATAGCTCATGAAGTCAATCATGATATATGACTCCTATTGGTATAGGAGCATAATAGAGATAACTTTGTAAAAATTGTTGAAAAATAAGTAACTTTTATATATGTGGGTTTTATTCATTAAAAGAGAGAACACACATGATTTTCTTGAAGAAAATTCATGTATAAATTTTTGAATGCACATTTGAAGATTAAATCAAAATGAAATATTGATTCACCCTCCCCCTCTTGATATTTCTAACAAATTTCTCAACTTTTAAGCATGATCATTCCCTTTCTTGAGCGATAGAGAAATTATTCCCATGCTACTACATTGGAAAGATCTGAATGCCCTATTTGATCATCTCTTATTATAATATCAATAAGTGACTGCCTCCTGTAGGTGACTTTTTAAGGATTTTTTCCCTCTTTCTTTCTAGATTAATTGTCCAATAAGTTTGAGAGGCTCTTTTTGAATTCTCAATAGTGATTTTATGCTTGAATGGGCCTCTTATTTGATATTTTTGTGTGTTAATAAAATAAATTGAGGCTTTTCTCGCTCTGAGAAACTTTTATGTCTAATATTGCTTGAGCTTGTCATCTGGTGAAAACTAAATTGGGAAACACCTTTGGCAAGTTTGAACAAATATAATTGTGACATGTAGAGCCCTTTCATTTGTTTCGTGCTTGAGATAAAAATATTTGCATAACACTTGTATATTTGTTTTGAATTTTTGGTTGATCATATCTAACATAGATATTGGAGCATTCATGTGAATATCTCTACCAATATCATACAACCTTGAAACTTCATAAGTTTGTTGGTTTGATTTGTAGCTTATGTTTCTTTTATTAGACTAAGATAACATTTGCATTTTAGAAGCAATATAGGATGAAAACTTTTGAGGGTCTCTTTAGAAGTTTAATTATTGTAAAGATATTATTTTGTGGGTTGCATAAGAATTTTTTTGGCACATATTGGATGGTTATTAAGAGAGTGTGAGGTTGCTATTTTACTATACAAGGTTGACAAATAAAAAATATCTCTTCCTCCCTCTATATAGTTTTCATTGAAAGAGAAAGTTGTGTTCTTTTGCATTCATTTTTTTTTTCATTCTGGATTGGAAAGTGTCTTCATCCCAAAAAAAATTACACAAGAAATCCCAAATCCTCTTTCAAGTGGACATAAAGGTGGACATATATTAGCACGTTAAAAGGTGCTTCTAGTATTAATCAAATTGAAAGGAATCTTGTGATGTGCATATGTGCCATAGTGAGTGGTGAAGGTAGTTTGTATCCAATGAAACCATTTGAAAGAGGCATCAATTGGGAACCAGAAACTTCTTGGAGGATCTCCTCCATCAGTGGAATAGGGTAGTTTTATTTTAACAACACCTTATTCAAGTGTAAAAAATAACACATAATCAAATATCCCTAGTTTAATTCACAAATGGAACAGTTGGGCGCGGGATCCCCCAAGGGAAGTTTTGGGGCTAAAAGCCCATATTTTGGTCAAATTTTGTAATCCAAATGTAAAGACTCCACATTTTGTGTTTGCGGAGCGTGTAGTTGTTAAAGAGTCATGGGGTTGTCCACCTTTATTTTGAAAATGTAATGTCGACTGTAGAAGATCTACCCATGGTCCCCGGACCATGGGATTGTATAAATAGAGCCAAGCTCTAAGTAGTTAGAGGCATTATTGAATAATGGAATCAAGCAAGATATGATCTATGAGAGATAATTCTGAGTAGAAGTCTAAGTTTTGGGTCATAGCATAGGTAGAGGCTCTGTAGCTGAGTGCGCAGAGGCCTAGAAGTCCGCAGCTGAACGCGCGGACCCCTGTAGTTGAGTGCACAGGGTGGGTTGGGTCTGTAATTGTTAGAAGGTATCATTAAAGAGAAGTATTCTACAATTTTTGTGTCTTTATTTCTTGTTTATGCATCTTTTATATTAGGTATAATTTCACTTACAATGCTTATATAATGTGTGAATGTATGTAATTGTGTTGGATAAGTAACCGCAAGTAGGAACATCTTTTTACGCAAAGCTAACTAAGATCTGATAATAAAGACACTTAGCCTAGTTAGGAAGATATCGCAGTTCGCTGCCCTAGTAGCATGAAAGGACTCCAGCCCCTGGATAGCGCTGCACAGAAGACGATTGTACCCTTTCATGAAGGTACTGAAGGGTGGAACAGAGGGTTAAGCAACCTGCACAAAAGCAGGTATAGCTGGAATAAAACGACATCACATCCATCTCAAGGGTGCGGAAACTTGGTTCCAGTATCCCCCTATATTTCTTCGGGTGAGACTTCAATTCGCGCTACGTGGACTGATGCCGAAAGGGCCAGTAGTGTAGGGATTTGTTTGGCTAACTAATGCTGAACCTGGGTCAGGCCCCCACAAGTCAAAAAAAAAATTTGTTATCGGGACCAGAATCTACATAACAGATGTGTGATGTTGTATCACTGGAATCCAATTAAGAAAGAAATTGAAGGCTGGTTGGACAAAAGGATTCACGAGTTCGCGGCAGAAGAAAACAGAAACCTACGACTGTCAAAAGAATAGTGGTTGAACCGATACATGTATACGGGGATCCATGAAATATTTTTCACCTCCTTTCCTACTAAGCTATACGAGTGGATCATGAAGCTAGCAGATAGCCAAGGAAGGTGGAAACTTAACAATCCTATTGTGTGGACCCCAGAGCTAGTGGGAAGGTTGGAAGCATCAGGGGATAAGATTGCGCGCATTGTTGATCATTGGCTCAATCGCATCATAGGAGGATTTTTTATTGAATTCACGGTCGACACCTCAATCAGCTATAGTGAAGCAGAGAGACGATTTTTCAAGGGACCATGACGTAAGTACGTAAAATATTTGAATTCTTGGATTAAAGTGTTGTTGTGCGAAAAACGGGTTATGTAGCTACCTTGATGTTTGGGACTACACAAAGTGGAAAAATTTATAGAAACGAAGGAAATAAGGGTCCATAGTATAACCCCTTGATTTCACCTCCACGAGGGGACGAGGAAGGGATAGCGAAGGTCTCTCTACGAAATTCTATTCAGTTGATAAGACAAGGGTTTCCATGAATACCACCTCTGCCCACACCACCTCCGTCTTCACTACCATCACCTCCAACATCACCCGGACCACCTCCACCACCACCATGATTCAGTATGGAAAGCACAGTGATGTTTCCTTTGCTCAAAGGTTTGGGAAATGAGGATCCAAACCAATTCCGGTTCATTGTAAGGGCCATATGGGAAGCTTAAGGTGTTACAAATGACCATATAAAGAAAGTGACACTGGTTAGTGCTCTCCAGGATCACGCACTGACCTGGTATATTAAGTTCTCCAACAATAACCCGAATGCGAGAGTAGAAAACATCCAAGCAGCACTAAATAGGGAATTTAGCAGGCCTAAGTCTGAGTATTAGTTGATTGTGGGATTCAAATAAATCATGTGCGACCAGGCGAGACACCATGGGAATTGGATCAAAGATTGAAGTGTCAAATCCGTGAAGCCAATATGAATTTGACAAATGGACAACATCGCAAGTGGTTTGTGGCTTCGCTACTACCCCACTCAAGGAGTGTGCTATCACAGTAGAAGCTAACAACTCAGGCAGAGGCCTTGGATATTGCCACGAGACTACATGATACTCCGATGCAAGATCCTAATTTAGGAGTTCAGCAGATCCACACGCAGCTGCAGAATCTGTGCCTTGAGATGCAAAGTCTGAAGCAGGACAAGACAGTTCGACTAGACGTGCACGAGGAGGTATGGTGTTTGAAATGCAAGAGTCAGGGTCATGACAAATACCACTGCCCGGTCTTTACAAATTTCCTTGCAGGAGGAGGATCGATGCCTTTAAAGCCAAAAGCTCAAGTAGGACCTAGTGCAGTGCCTGCTTTATGGTGTGCTATCTGTCAGGTAGCCAGAAAACATGCCATGGATAACTGTCACTTTCTACAGAAGTATGTGAAAATGCCGCAACAGTTGTTCTGCAACTTTTACAGATCGGTAGGACAACATGAGCATACCTACAGGAGCTATGAATTGATGATGGATAGAACTCCCACGTACAGGGTTTAGGCCGAAACGAAACCCCTTGACCAGAATGCAAGGATGGCATGGAAAAGATTTTAGGGGCGTGGATGAGGTTGAGGCAGAGGAAGACCTGGTAGAGGTCAAGGACAATTGATTTGATACAATTGCAGAGGGCCAGGACACTTTGCCCACGATTGCACTAATCCAACGTGCCCGTCGTGCAAGTATTGCACGTTGTTTGATCATGAAATAGAAGATTTCCCTACACTGATAGCTAGGATACATGAAAAAGGGGCACTATCACCTCCCTCGACTTAGAACCTGTAGATGATGAGCTCTGAGCCGCACGAGGAAGATCCGAACGTAAATATAGTGCTCCAAAGTGGAATCACGACAAGAGATGACAAGGGAAATAGTCAGAAGACAGTACATGGGTTTGTAAAGCCCTGAAAAAAGAGGTTGGGTTTGATTTGGGGTGCACTCATGAAGCATTCAAGGAAGCTAAGAAGAGCTCTGTTGAGGCCTCTATTGCAGGAAGCAAGGATAAACCAAAGATGGACCTCTCTATGCTTACAACTTTCTTGGAAACCTGTATGAATTTAATACACAACAGTAAGGTTGTGAAAGGGTTACAGGAACTTATTAATAGATGTGTTGGGACCACACCAGGTGAACTGCACGTAGTTCGCAAGATTGGAAAGCAATAGACAAGGACAGGACGTGAAATGAGACTCATCGTGCAGATTGGAGAATATGAAATGGATCAAGTCATTTTGGATTTAGGATCAGATGCAAATTTTCTACCGAAACATACATGGGAGCGAATGGGGGGACCTGTGCTGCAATGGTCTCCAATACAGTTGAGGATGGCGAATTAGCAAAAAATCATACCCATGGGGCAGCTGTAAGGAGTGACCTTGGATATTGAGGGACCGAGCGCGCTGGCAGATTTTGAAGTAATAGAGATTGTTGATGACAAAAATCCCTACCCTACGCTCTTGTGGATTGACTGGCCTACTAATATGAACGAGTAATCAATCTAAAGAAGAAAAAGATGATCTCTGAGAAGAAATAATTGCACATAATAATACCCCTAGATCCTACTGAAGGATCGCAGAATACGGAACCAGTCCGTGACTATGAGAGTCATGATGATCTGGACTGCATCTATAAGATAACAGTGCGATACGAAGACTACATGAATCCCACTGCGGATGGATGGATCACATGGGAGAGTGAGAGTTCCTGCACTTTGGATTCCGACGAAGAGATAGAAAGTTGGCAGAATCAATTACATGAAGGAACTACGTTGAATTGCAACATGATGACCCGGTTGCTGCGATGTGTGTCGTCAGAGGTAAAAAAATTTCCTACTTATGAGGACTGAATGAGGTAGATATCTTGTTGGATGCATTTGAAAAGGAGGTACCAGAAAAGCAATGCTTCCAGGCCTTGGACTAGGCACTGCGCGCTACGCCTGCAAGATGGTGAGGTATGCACAAGGGAAGTTTTGATAACTGGTGTGATTGTAGGAGGATGATGCAAGATCAATTTGGGAAGCCTAAGATGCGACTGACAAACAAGTACAGTGGAAAGAATGATCCATACACGCATCTGGCCAAATGGATGCAGGCCTATGGAGAAAAGCCACAACCTAAGCAGGTACACCTGTACTCCGTGCTAAAGTACTTGGTCAATAAGCCTGTGTTGGGGGGGCGCATTTGCAAATGGCTCTTATTGTTCCAAGAATACAATTTTTAAGTTGTTGTGAAGCCTAGACGATTGAACGTGGGACCTGACCACCTGTTACGCATTGAGATAGGGGAGCAAACCCACTAATTTGGAGGAAGGATTACTTGACACACAACTCTTTGTTGTGCGAGTTGTGGATGGACATTTTGAGCATATAATACACTTCCTAACAACTGGAACTTTGCTAGAAGGATACTCTATCCAAAAAAAGAAGGAATTAGTGGTGCACGTGGTAGATTTCTCTGTCATTGTTGGGCATCTATACAATATGGGGACTAATGAGATACTGTGAAGATATGTACCTGAGTTTGAATGAAGCAGCATCCTCCTAGATGTGCATGGGGTTGCCGGGGGAGGACATTATGCAGGGAGAGCAACCGCACAAAAGATTCTACGTGCAGGGTTGTGGTGGCCAACCCTTCATCAGGATTCAAAAGCATATTGCGAGGCATGTGATGTATGTCAAAGAATAGGCAGGCCATCGCAGAGGGATGAAATGCCTTTGAATCTGCAAATGAAATTGTAACCTTTTGAAAAGTGGGTAATAGATTTTGTAGGACCAATTCAGCCCCAAGGAAAGGGAAGTGCGATGTACATTATCACTGCGATGGAGTACTTGACTCGTTGGGCAGAAGCGCAGCTGGTGAAGGATTGCACGGGCGCGATGGCCACGAAGTTTCTATTTGAACATGTAATGACGTGATTTGGATGTCCAAAGATCCTTATGAGCGATCAAGGTATGCACTTCCTGAATGAGACGATCAACTAACTAAAAAAGGAATTTCAGGTGTATCACCAAAAGAGCACACCTTATCACCCATAGTCTAACAGGACAATGGAGGCATTCAACAAAGTGCTTGAAAATGTGTTGACCAAGGTATCCAATGCTCAATGAAGTGGTTGGGACCTACACATACCTGCAGTGTTATGGGCTTATTGGACAACATTCAAGAAGTTAATGGGATAGACACCCTTTAGGCTGGTATACGGGGTTGAAGTTGTAATGCCTATGGAATACATCATGCCTAGTCTATGCATAGTAGTGCTCACAAGTATGACGGATCGTGGAGCCCTCGAAGAGAGGCTCGCATAGTTGGATGACCTTGAAGAAGAGAGATTTTTGGTTGGATTTCACCATCAAGTCCAAAAGCAGCGCGAAAAGGCATGGCACGACCGACATATTATGCTACGCACCTTTAAGGTGAATGACATGGTGCTATTGTATGACAGTAAGCTTGATAAATTTCCACGGAAATTCAGAATGCATTGGTTGGGGCCCTATGTTATTAAGGATATTACTGACGAAAGTGCAGTCTAGTTAGTTAAGTTGAATGGAGATCCCTTCCCAGGAAAGGTGAATGGCAGTTAATTGAAGCCATACTCAAGTGGCCGGGCCATCTGACTAGCCGACAGAAGCACAGTCTTAGTGCTCCAGGCAGCTGAAAGGAGGCATGGGACTATAAACTACACTACCTCGTTTGGAGAGCTACGTGATTTCAAGACTGTGTGATGCAGCAAAGTGTCATAGGGTCTGCGACAGTCCGAAGACAGTTGTGCTAGCACAGAGGTCCACCGGAAAGTGACCGTTAAAGTCATATTCACGATTTGATGGTTGGTTTGAGGCCAAATGGAGCGGGCAGTAGGCATTTAAGGCGATTTGTATGGCTTAGATTCTTGGAAATCTGTCGCTAATCTAGCATTAATGGGCCGAATGTGGGGGGAATGGTAAAATTTGAATTCAAAAGGCCCTATAAATTATAGGTGGTTGTCCAGCGAAAAACACTTGGCATTTTGAGAAGTGATTTGTTGCGTGCTCAAGCATACATGAACCAAAACCTATTCAAGACTCTGAAAGCGAATTCATTATTTTAGCAACTAACATAGACACTGCAGGAATTGTGGAATAGCACTATGTCAACACTGGCAGAATCCATGGACACAGGAGTAGTGACAACCGAGGAAGTCATGCAGGAAAATGCGGTAGTAGCAGGCTGAGAGAGCGTCGGAATAATAGTTGAGGCCCCTAAATCACCAAGAACATTGAGACCTAAGAAGAATAAGCAAGCTATGATATCGGTGCGCATCTCACCACAAAACCCACAGAGGACCAAGCTCACCTTGCAGGAAGAGGGGAAGGCCATTAATCTTGAGGCTGACGAGGAGGAATCTTAAGAAATCCTGGTGGAGGAGGAGGACATAGAAATGGATGTTGAAAACCAGGGTGTAGACCCTATTATCCGGTTATTCGAATATGTTCCTCCGCGCAAAGAAAAAGCCAAAGTGTTGAAGGACATAGATGAGAGCAAGAGATCTAGAAAAACCCCGTTGCTCCCGTATGATATTGTTTTTTAGGGGCTGCACTGACGGCGAGTTCCTGTACTAAAGTTTGAATATTGGGACCTCATGGATCATGAGAAATTCCCGCATTTAGCGACTGAGCATCTAATGCATCGACGGATTGACACGATGACTGTAATTATTGAATTAGAGCCACGCAAATGTGTTATAGCTCCAAATGTCACCCTTGATGTTTGTGATGCTTGGTTTATGGCCTAGGCAACCCCTCCTTCCAGACTTGGTCCAAATATTTTAAAAATAGTGTTTTACTCCCTGTAAGCTACTTTTCCCTGTGATAAAAGCATGTACATGGGGGTTATCCAATACCCAACCTGTGTATATGTGTTAAAACACTTTAAAAAATTTGATTTCCTTAACTATGGGTGGATTTCATGGGTTTTACCTGTTGATTACCTCCTAGTGCCCATGGCCCAGCTGTTCTCAACTATTTCCCCAACTAAAAAACTAATTGGGTGAAGTATAAAAATACTTCTATTGGAAGGCCTTAAGGAGGAGAGAAGAGATAGAATTACTATACCAAGATTATCCCCTGATCAAGTCTGAAGTATCCCTATGATTCAAGCACTTTCCTAAGTTTAGGAAACACTTGTTTCCTTGAGTGTTGATATTATCCCACTTGCTTGAGATATCATGGTATTGGTCATGGAAGGAGGCCGTTGAAGACTGGGACTGGATGGACTTGGAGGACATTTCCACTTGGAGCTAGAAGAGGAAGACCCAAGTGAACCCTTTCCATGTTTATTATAGTTTTCCACAATAAAAAGAAATGTTTCCTTGTTCCTGAGATCGACTTTGTTTATGCATCAGATGTTATTGTTATGGTTCATGTATGAGTGATTATTTTGATGTATAACTAACCATTTATTTATATGATATAAAGTTGATTTCAATAAAATTCTTTATCTATATTGTTATGAAACCAGCTCAAGAAAAGATAGAAAAGATAGATCAACGCCTTAGAATTTAGCCTCTTCGAGGGGGCAACCTCCTTTACATTACATAAATGAACAATTCTTGGATGATTCAAATGAAAAAACCTCCTTTATATAGTATAGGATTCTAAGGAGTCACAATATAATCCAACCGACCTAACAATAATAATATAAAGCCACAAAAACAACAATAGAGGGATTCTATGGTGCATAGTAATAACACTATGGGGGCAATAGGGGCACAACAATATTAATAAGGGGTATAACTACAATAGTAATGGGGTAATCACTAGTATTATAGGGACCCAACATGCCCCTCTCCTTCAAAAAAGTGTTGTCCTCAACGCTTGAGTAGTTCTGGATACTTCTGCATAAAATTCTCATCCTCCCATGTGGAATCTTCAGCGGATAAGTTCTTCCACTTGATAAGATACTCTGAAATTGAACGATTTCGTAGCTGTCGAGTTCTTGTTTCTGTGACTGCTTCCGGTTCCAATATAATTTTTCCTTCCTCGTCAAGTTCTGGCAATATTGTTTGAACTGGGAGCTTGTCGCCTATAACCTTCTTTAAACATGAAACATGGAAAACTGGGTGCAATCGAGAAGCTGCAGGAAGCTCCAATTTGTATGCCACAGTACCAATATTTTGCAACACCTTGTATGGACCATAATACTTTGGTGATAATTTATTATCCTTCTTAGCTTGCTTGAGGGACATTTGCTTATATGGTTGTAGCCATAGGAATACCCAATCACCTACATCAAAACTTCTTTCACTGCGATGTTGATCTGCTTGTTGTTTCATTCTATTTTGTGCCAACACGAGGTTATCCTTTAAGAGTTGGAGGACTTGTTGTTGATGTTTGATGTGATGTTCCACTACCTGAACCTTAGAATTTTCTCTTAAATATGATGTGATGGATGGTGGTTGATACCCATAAAGTGCCATAAATGGGGTCATTTTTGTTGCTGTATGGAAGGAAGTGTTATACCACCATTCAGCCAGAGGCAACCATTTGACCCATTGTGTCTGTTTATCAGATACAAAGGAACGAAGATATCCTTCCAAACATTTGTTTACTATCTCAGTTTGCCCATCAGATTGAGGATGATAAGATGAGCTATGAGCTAACTGAGTACCAAGACAAGAAAATAATTATGTCCAAAAATTTCCAGTGAAAATCGGATCTCTGTCACTTACAATGATCTTTCAGTTTCCATGTAGCTTTTGAATTGTTTCCATAAATGCAGTAGGATGTGATAATGCACAAAAGTGTGCATACTTGGTAAGTCTATCAACTACCACCATGATGACACTCTTTTCCTCAGACTTGGGTAAACCTGTGATAACATCCATTGAAACCTCCTCCCAACGTTGGCTTGGAATGGATAAAGGTTGTAATAGACCCGGTGTCTTAATTGTTTCAACTTTATTTTGTTGGCAAACCAAACATTCAGCCACAAACTTTTGAATATCTGATTTAAGGCCATACCAAAAAAATTCCTTCTTAACCCTGTGGTAAGTTTTTAAAAATCCTGAGTGCACTCCTAAGGGAGAAGTGTGCAATTCCATAAGAATCTTTTGTTTTAGCTGGGAATTCTTACAGAGGTATAAGTGATCTTTGTACCATAACGAATCATTTTTCCAGCTAAATGTACCAGACATACTTGAATCTTGTTGTAACTTTCGAATAAGTGCCCACACTTCTTCGACACTCTTCCATTCCTCCCTTGCTTCGTTTATCCAATCTGGTTGGATAATAGAAATGGCGCACAACAATGCTTCCACATCCTCATCCTTTCTTGAGAGTGCATCTGCCACCACATTTTGCTTCCCTTTTTTGTAGATGATTTCAAAGTCATAACCCAACATCTTTGTGACCCACTTTTGTTGCTCTTCAGAGGATAATCTTTGTTGTAAAAAGTATTTAAGGCTATCATGATCCATTTTTACCTTGAAGTGTATACCCATTAGGTAGGGTCGCCATTTCTTAAGTGCATGGAGTATTTCCAACATTTCCTTCTGATAAATAGCTTTGCTTAAAAACTTTCCCTTGATTGGATGACTTTCAAAAGCAATGGGTCTTTCATCTTGCATTAGAACAACACCAATTCCATTTCTTGAAGCATCACATTCCAAAATAAAGGTTTTTTTGAAGTCCGATGTAGCTAAGACCGGTGCTTGGCACATTGCCTCTTTAAGATGTTCAAAGGCCTTTGTTGCTTCCGGAGTCCATGAAAATGCATCTTTCTTCAATAATGTTGTTAGAGGTGCTGCTATTCTCCCATAATTCTTAACAAACTTGTGATAATACCCTGTCAACCTAGAAATCCTCGCAGATGCTTTATGGATGTGGGGATTTTCCATTCCTTAATGGCTTTAATTTTGCTAGGGTCTACCTTAACTCCTTCATGAGATACAATATGACCCAAATATTCCACCTCCTGGACTCCAAAGAAACATTTGGATCTTTTTGCATATAATTGTTTCTCCTTCAATAGTTTTAGCACCTTGTCAACTTGTTCAACATGATCCTTCCAAGACTTGCTGTAGATTAGTATATCATCATTAAATACTAACACAAATTTTCTAAGGAATGGTTTGAAAATTGAATTCATCAAACCTTGAAATGTTGAAGGTGCATTGGTAAGGCCAAAAGGCATGACCAAAAAATCATAATGACCCTCATGAGTTCTAAATGTTGTTTTCGGAATGTCTTCAGTCTTCATTCTGATTTGATGATATCCTGAACAAAGATCCAACTTGGTGAAGTAAATTGATCCATGCAATTCATCCAGTAATTCATCAATGATAGGAATAGGGAACTTATCTTTAATAGTGAGCTCATTGAGCTCCCTATAATCCGGACACATGCGCCATGATCCATCCTTCATGTGCACCAATACTATTGGAGCAGAGAAAGAACTTTGACTCGGTTGAATTATACCAGCCTCTGGCATTTCTGCAACCATACGTTCAATTTCACTCTTTTGGACATAGGGATATCTATACGGCCTAATGTTTGGAGGAACACTTCCTGGAATCAGATGAATAGCATGATCATGATCACGCATAGGTGGGAGACCTTTGGGAGTCTCAAATACCTTGGAATGATTGTCCAGGACTTTTTGGAGATCTGGAGAAATAGATGATTCCGATGTGGAAACATCTAGCAAGCATAATTGTGCAATTACACCTCTTTGCTCCTTTTTTAGAAGCTTTGTCATACTATTAGAGCTGATTATCTTTCCTGGTTTCCCTGCAATACCCCTTAATTCCACTTCCTTTCCTTCCGTAGAAAATTTGATGAAAAGTTCTTGAAAATTAAAAGCTATTGTACCCAGGGATTGTAGCCATTGGACTCCTAGTACAACATCAGCACCTCCCATTCGAATGGAAAGCATTGGGCTAGTCAATACATATTCTCCCATGGATAGCTTGATATTATGGAACTTTCCAGAGAAATTTATTGTTCCTCCATTTGCAATCATCACTTGACACTCTGGTGCTGGATATAGGAAGCAATTCAATTCTTTGTCTACCTTACAATGAATAAAATTGTGGGTGCTTCCTGAATCAATCAACACTATTACCTTTTTCTTCTTGATTTGTCCTTCTATCTTGATGGTTTGAGGAGTGGTAATTCCCACCAATGCATTACAAGATATGGTCAGATTTATTTTTTCTTCATCTAGGCTTTGTTCCTGGAGTATATCCTCTTCTTTTGACCTTTCTTGCTCCTTTTCTTCTTCCTCTTCACAATCTATGTAGAATAATTTCTTCTCAGCACACTTATGACCTTTAGTGTATTTGCTATCACAATTGTAACAAAGCCCTTTTGCTCTTTTTTCTTCCAATTGTTGTGGTGTCAACCTTATAGGTTGTGGAAGACTAGGGGCAACAACACTTCCATCTTTATAGTTGTGAGTGGTATGCTTCCTTGTTGCCATAATTTTCCTTTCCATTTTTCTTGCTAACCTGAATGCCTTCTCTAATGAATCAGGTTCCCAAAGGCGAACATCATGTTGGATATTATCCTTTAAAGACCCTATGAACACATCAATCCTATGCTCCTCTGGAATATCTTTTACCCTTATGTTCAATTTTTGGAACTCCTCAATGTGCTCCATTATTGAACCCTTTTTCTTGAGACTTATCAATTGGCTAAAAAAAGTGTTGCTTTTTGTATCCTCATAATGTGCTATCAATTCTTCCGTAAAAATTTCTCAAGTGATAAATGGTTTATGAGAGAAAAGCCATTGATACCATAAAAATTGATTTGGTTCCAAATTTAAAGTTTCCATACGTACCTTTTGTGTCTTTTTCACATTACTAAGATCAAAGAATTGCTCCATCTGTAATATCCATGTGGCAGGATCCTTGCCTTCAAAATTCCTCATATCGATTTTTAGAATATGGTGAGTCTTCGATCCAAAATTAGCGTCTATGGAATCATGATTAACATTTCTTTTGTTCTCATCATGAGTTTCCTTTAGTACCCTTTCACCCTTAGGGACCATTTCTTGTAGCAACTTATTCATATTTATCTTCAATTCGTCCATGTCTGTCTTCAAATCTATCTTCAAATCATCCATCTTAGCTTCCACGTCAATCATCTTAGCTTCTACGCCTTTCTTTAAACAATCCATCTTAGCTTCTACACCTTTCTTTAAACCATCCATCTTAGCTTCTACATCTTTCTTTAAACCATCCATCTTAGATTCTGTTCCTTTTTGTGCAAGGGACAATTGTTGCACTTGGTCTTGTAATTTTGATATATCATGTTGCATTTCTTCCTCTTCTTCATGAGTCATGCTAGAGCTTTTAGGTTCCTTACTAGGTGTTTGCA
The DNA here is from genome assembly GCA_031772625.1 of Pinus tabuliformis. NCBI lineage: Eukaryota > Viridiplantae > Streptophyta > Pinopsida > Pinales > Pinaceae > Pinus > Pinus tabuliformis. Next base: position 1,640,609,950 of record CM062820.1, read on the forward strand.
TTTTCTTTCCTCGGGGCATCAGTTACCGAAATAATGCTCTACTATGCCCTTTGAATTCCTTCAAAATAAATTTTCAAACCAAGCTCAAGCAAAAATTTAAGAAAATCTACACACCTTTTTTCACTTTGTAGGAGCTCGATATTGCCTCTGATGTATCTCTGTACTTTCCAATCATCTAGTTCTGAATTTTTGAGCTGTATTAGCCCTCTGTGTCCTCTTTCTAATGCCACAAGTCTGACCCAAATTGGATTCTCCAAGGAAGAGTTATGTGACATCTCCCACAGTGACTCGCTTAGAGACTAGTTCAGTAGAGCGAACTTGTACGACATGCCACGAGTCACTGTTCTGACCTTTGGATCTAAAACATGCCTACAAGAAACTACAGTCCATCCTATTTCTATACCTTCTTACGAAATTTCAATCCGATCCCTAGAGAGAAAGTTATGACAATTTTCCCCAGGTCACCTGTTTTGAATGTAATTCAGGAGTCTGCAAAAAGACCAACTTCCTCAGATCATATCTCCGCAATATCGTGTGAAAAGCTCTATTTGGAGCAGAAAAACCCTAGAATCCAAAGCTCTGATACCAAATGTTATGAAACCAGCTCAAGAAAAGATAGAAAAGATAGATCAATGCCTTAGAATTCAGCCTCTTCGAGGGGGCAACCTCCTTTACATTACATAAATGAACAATTCTTGGATGATTCAAATGAAAAAACCTCCTCTCTATATATAGGAGTCTAAGGAGTCACAATATAATCTAGCCGACCTAACAATAATAATATAAAGCCACAAAAATAAAAATAGAGGGATTCTATGGGGCACAGTAATAACACTATGGGGGCAATAGGGGCACAACAATATTAATAAGGGGTATAACTACAATAGTAATGGGTTAATCACTAGTATTATAGGGACCCAACATATATGCTACTATTTTTATTCGAATTGGTTGATTTACAGATTCGAATATCATCAGGAGCTGTAAAGGGTTTGAACCCTGGTTGGAACTACCCAAACGAAGGACATCCAAGTATGTTCATCCTCGCATAGTTTGTTTATTTAAGCATGTTGCCGAGTTGAATGCTTGTTTCTTGTTGTAGATTACTCCTGCTTTGTTGGGGTTCTAACCCAAAGCCCTAGGGTAGTTATTCCCTTAACAAAATTGGTGACTCCACTGGGGATAACAATCTTGTTATTCCTAGTTTGGGTTGTTCAGTGTCAATTAGGGCTTAGTTCTTAGTTGGCTTGTTGTGACAGTATTGCCTGCTCCTGTAGGAACTCAGACGTAAAGTCTGATCTTTTTAATCAAGCCTTGTTTTTTATTTTTCTTGTAAAACTTAGTATACGCACCTTTGCATGTTTACAAAAGTGTACACACGCTTGTTTCTGTGAACTGAAACTGCGTATACACAAGTTTCTTTTGTCAGAAGCATGTGTATACGCACCTGTGCTGAGACACAGTCATGTATACCATTTTTTGCATGCTTTTTTCAAATTTTTTTGCCAAGAAAGGTTTGTTACTTGGTCTTCTTGGTTTCTGAGTGGTCAGTTTCTGTCTTTAGAATTTAATTATTTAGTGAGCTTACTATTTTAAATCCTCTCCTATTTTGAAAATTTTTTGGCCTAGGTTTGCTTTTGAGTGAGCTTTATGATTTGTGTTTTAACACACAAGGCTTCTCATCGTGGTTCTTGATTGTTCTAGTCTTCCAGAATAGCATATTGTCTTCAATCTTTGTGTCAAACTTGATTATTGGTCTACTTGAATTTCTTTCCGCCGTTTTGTGGCCTTATACCTCTTCTTGCTTTTCGAAAGCTTCCTTTTGGTGAATTTGAAAGTGTTTCTTTCCTGACTTCTTGGTCAGTTTCTCAAAGCTCTTTTGCTACTTTTAGATCATTTAGTGCAAGTTGAAACCCTTTTTTGTTCAAGTTTTTATTCATGTTGAATCGATAACTTACAAAGTTTCCTTGTGCTTTGCTTTCAGTCTTTGAGTCTTTAGTAGCATTTTGAGTGCTTTTAAAAAGTTGTTTTCATTGTTTTTGAAAAAGAAAAGTTCTTCAAAACCATTGTTTTTGCTTTCTTTTGCCAAATTTAAGTTTGGTTTCTTTTGGTTTTTGAGAGTGATTTGGGATCTTTTTGATTAGTCCTTCTTTTTTGGCAAATATTTTGCGTTCAAAATTCATATTCCTTTCAAACACTTAAGTTGGCTTATAAAAAAAATTGCTTTCATTTCTTTTTAGAGTAATCTAGATTTTTTGCATTATCATGTACATATTGCATTAGGGTAGTTTTGCATCATTAAAGCATCAATTGTCTTTTTAGTTTTTGTGAGTGTGAAGTCTTCTATAAGAAAAGAAAAGGAAAAAGGTCTTTTGTTTTATAGAAGTTTCTTAGAACCCAAGTAGAAGTTGCTTTTCATCGAAGAACAAACAAGTGCATTTCATGTAAGTTAGTTTTTCATTAATTTCTTTTGCATCATATAAACATCATCAGTTTCATTTCCATATTGTCCATTTGACTTAAAAAGAACAGCCACTTAAAATCAAGTGCTTAATAAAATAAACTAGAACTTTTTGTATTGTCATCAGAATACACCAAAAAGTTTTCGATTTATTTAGGGCCTTGGATTAGGTCAGAGGAGAGTAAACTCTCCAAGGCCACTCTAAATTGTAAAACATAGAAGTCTAATTAAAGAGTGAAATCCAATAACGTTAGGGAGACCGGGAAAGTTCCGTGGCTATGAGTTAAGCACGAGGGTTTGTGAAGATAAGGATGAGAGATACCCCCTCTCTTACTTGTCGAATCTTACCTCACAACTATTCTGCCCGGATTCTGATACGAGTTGGTGTCTTTAGTTGCCAATCCTAGGGATCTACACAGGTGGCTACGGAGGGGAATCTCATGGCACCTAAGGCTGACATTGCATCACGTTCAGCAGTACTTCTGGAGGGCACCCTTGCGAAGCTTGGGGGCTTGTACCGGCAAAGGCTATTGTTTGGAGGTCAGCGTAACTACCTCTGATACCTTCGCTAGTAGACCTGGGGCGTAATTACCCTAGTATATTTTCGGAAGGCCCTTTTTATTCACTTTCTTTTACTTTGGTGTCTGGTCCTAATCACCCGGAGTGGAAATACTTGGAAGTTGTTTGACTGCTGATTTCTTTAGGGACATTTTTAGTGTGTGTTATGTGCTCCTAGTCGGCCTAGCTTTCAATTTTCTTGAGTCTTTAAGTAGATCTTATTAAAATAATTCAAAGTGGCTGACCGACCATCTCAATAGTCTTGGAGACTTCGTGGGCTTTCATCTGTGAGTCCAGAGCCTTCTCCTAAAAGGCATAGGAGTGATTCTACCAGTGGTTTTCAACCAGTGGCAGCTGGTGCATCAGAGATTGATCCTCCGCTTGGGGGAATTAGTGTACAAGATAGACTTGGTACTACCACATAGTTAGAGAGGAACACACCAGTTCTTTCTCGAGTACTCTTCCAATCAGAAGATAGTATTGAAGTAGAAGAGATTTCAGAGTTGGTTGCAGCTCTGAATTCTCCTCTCCCTCCTGATCATCCAAACGTATTGTTATACGTTGGAACTCTGACTCACAGGCCTTCAAGCCCAGGTCCACACACATCTATTCCTTTGATGACCACTCCTAGAAGCATGGCATCCACCATGAGTGCTACGAGTATGCAAACTCCTATATCAGTGCAAGGTTTAGACATGTACTTGTTCGATCACAATCAGATGATCCATTATGTACTTTTAGTCTTTTATACTTGTATACATAGTGGACCCGCTTGTGCTTGATATACAGACATGATTTACATTATTTGAGCATGGGTATGCCCACCTTAGACAGTTGTTTCTTTCTGATCTTCTTTTTGATGGCTTGGCAGGCTGAAATCTGGTGAAGTCCTTCTCAGTTTTTGACAGGTTTCCTTTCCATATACTCTATACATTTCAGCCATCATGTACCCCTTCTAACCTTATATATTAGGTGGCATCTGTTATAGCTCCAAATGTCACCCTTGAAGTTTGTGATGCTTGGTTTATGGCCTAGGGAAACCCCTCCTTCCAGACTTGGTCCAAATATTTTAAAAATAGTGTTTTAATCCCTGTACGCTACTTTGCCTTGTGATAAAAGTCTGTACACGCGGGTTAGTCAATACCCAACCCACGTATATGTGTTAAAACACTTTGAAAAATTAAATTTCCTTAACTATGGGCGGAGTTCATGGGTTTTACCTGTTGATTACCTCCTAGTGCCCGTGGCCCAACTGTTCCCAACTGTTTCCCCAACTAAAAAACTAATTGGGTGAAGTATAAAAAGACTTCTATGGGAAGGCATTAAGGAGGAGAGAAGAGATAGAATTACTATACCAAGATTGTCTCATGATCAAGTTTGAAGTATCCCTGTGCTTTAAGCACTTCCCCAAGTTCAGGAAACCCTTGTTTCCTTGAGTGTTGATATTCTCCCACTTGCTTGAGATATCATGGTATTAGTTATGGAAGGAGGCTTTTGAAGACTAGGACTGGACAGACCTGGAGGATGGTTCTGCTTTGAGCCAGAAGAGGAAGACTCAAGTGAACTCTTTCCATGTTTATTATAGCTTTCTACAATAAAAGGAAACGTTGTCTTGTTCCTGAGATCAACTTTGTTTATGCATCAGATGTTATTTTTATGGTTCATGTATGAATGATTATTTTGATGTATAACTAACCATTTATTTATATGATATAAAGTTTATTTCATTAAAATTATTTATCTATGTGTATTCAAATTGGTTGATTTACAGATTCAAAGATCATCAGGAGTTGCAGAGGTTTGAACCCTAGCTGGAACTACCCAAGCGAAGGACATCTAAGTATGTTCATCCTCGCATAGTTCATTTATTTAAGCATATTGCCTGAGTTGAATGCTTTTTCTTGCTATAGATTACTCCTGCTCTGTTGGGGTTCTGACCCAAAGCCCTAGGGGACTTAGAGATGTAGAGAACGTCAAGTTGTTAAACTTCCTCTGGGTGCCACATTACCACCGTGCCCCAGTGACCATCTTCATCATCAGGCAGTTGCTCTGCTTAGTGCATGATGGATGTTTGTGGTTGGAGGAGCCCATTCCCATCACAGATCACTTGATTCATCGAATCACATGGATTCCTTATTCAGGGTAGGAACCAGCGAATATATTAGAGGGAAATGGTGGCAAGTTGGTCCTCGCGGAAGTGATGAAGACGAAGTTGAATTTGGAGAAGAAGAAGTGAGGATATACCATATCTAGCATTAACGGCCCCGCAGACAAGGTAGCGACACAAATACTAGTAGGGAAAGTGATGCAGAAGTGTCACACAGATGAGGTGCTCATGCCTATGATTGCACTAATTTCCCAATGCGCTGAAAGAGTCCAGTTAAACTGGGTGAATTATCTATGCAGTGAGTTCCTTACGAACTGTCGTGAGGCACAGGAGTAGGGAAAAACATTTCACTACGCGTGGCTCCTTTTGTCTATCGTACTGGTGGCATGGGAGTTATCTGAAGACAGCCAATTCCCTTCGATCGTGCCAGAGCTTCCAGAGGCAGTGAAGTACGCTTCACTATGGGTGACCAAGGATGTGCAATGAATAAAAGAAAGAAAGATCTTTTGGGTCTTAATGGAGATGAGCATTAGGATGGGGATCAATCAGAAACCGCGGTTGTCACCCATAGTATACGAAAGTTTGAAGAGCTTTGTAGAGTTCAAAGTAGATTTCCACCATGTTTTTATCTGGGCACGGAAGGACCCCGCAAAGACATGGCATAACCTACCATACCTGGCGATTGATGATGTAATTTTCACAGTCCTTGAGTCTTGGCCGCCGGAATGGCATGCTCCAGCAGGCTCCATGGTGGAAATGGATAAGTCTGTCATGTAGCGCAAGAAGGAAGAGACAAAGCTCTGAATGGCACAACTAGTGAAGTAGCGTAGAAAGGAGGAAGTAGCGGCTAAAGCCTGGGAAGCGTGAAACACTGCGAAATTGGAATAACAATAGAAAACAAGAGGAGAAGAGCGAAAAGGATAGAAGTCACCTTCGCCCAGCACTAAGGTAGAAACAAAGATAGAACAAGGTGGTGCAGGCCTGTAGACAACGACCACCCAACTCAAGTGTTCGCGACCACATGAGGAGGCAGTGCCACAAAAGAAAACAAAGGCATCAAAGACATCTTTCGACCCAATCACCCTTAGTGAAGGGGATTTGCATGATATCGGAGAAACGGTGAGGGATGTCACCCCGGAGGCCCTCCAATAGTTCGAAGAGCAATAGAATTTGGTATTGGGGGCTCTCCGAACAGAGCTCCAGGAGTTGCAGGTTCGAACTCCACAAGCTGGCATAGTTTCCACCATCCTAGTGATCAGCACTTCAGCTGTCGAGGAGATGTTGCACACAAGGGTGACCAACACGATAGTGCTACCAAATGGGGCACTTACTACAGAGAAGGAGGCCAACAATCCCACAGTTAGCAGTTTGAAAGGGGTAGGATTGAACATGGTTGCGCTCCATCAGGATACGCTCTACCTCTTACAGGATGGAGTCACCGCGGAACTCAGGGCCCAGGAGAATCATGCTCTGTAGTTGATGAGTGAGAAGTGCATCGACATTAAGCAGTTGGGTCTGCATTGCAATGGGGCTATTATGTAGTTAAAGTTCCCTCTGCAGACAGAAGCAACCCCTCTAGCCCTAGAGTGGGTCTAGTCATAACAAGACAAATACAACAGCGAATTCCTTAAATAGCCATCATTGAAAGAGCCTACCTTATCTCGGTGTTTGATGCAGTCTTTGTTACGCTGCTCCAGCTATTGTTTTCTTCTCCTTGATGAGTGATTCACCTGAAACAACACAAGAGAACAACGAAACACATAATAGAGCACAATAATCAACTATTCACTTACAGAGTCAAGGAACCATAAGCTATCAAATAATTTCATACACGATATAGGAAATAACCATAGATTGTATTAATATGAGCAAAAGTAAAGCTTACAACCATGCCTTGATGTTGCAAGCTTCCTTGAAGGGTCTAGTCAGGATGTCTCCACAAGAATTCACTCTCAAAGGGTCTCCCAAAAAGGCTAACGATTCTCTCTCTCACTCAAAAGCACCAATATAAGGCTAAGGAAATCCACAACCAATTTCTATGCTATCAGCAATTCACATTGCAAACTATCAATCCAACAACAAGAACAAGCTAATTTGCTCACTACCAAAAATTAGCTAATCATAGAAATGGAGGATGCTTTTATAAGAGGAGGAGCCTCCATAAATGAGGGGGAGGAAGCTTATCTTCATGGGAGGTTACTCAAAAGGAGGAACCACCATCTCAAATGAGGAAAGGTGAACTTCCTTGACCCAACAACCAGTTCCAAAACCACCAAAAGCATTATGCTTGAACTAATTCACCATATCTGGGTCATTGCAAGTCAAACACTAAGACTAAGAGACGACATCACGAGGCAATAGTGTATTTAGAGCTATCATCGCAAGCAGGATACTGATGACTTGCGACGATCCCTAAAATTTGACCGTCGCAAAGAATAGATGTACTCTTACAACGGTGTCATGAGGTTCTGGTTCACTTTGGTCCATCATCGCAGACAGAACACTGATGCCTTGCGACGATCTTAAAACATAGGTAAAACGGGGTCAACTTTAGTATTAATGAGCATGGTTGATCTTCTTGAGTGATATGGAAGATATGGAGACACATTTTGGTATATGACACAGAACAGATGCCATTCAGGGACCAACTCCACCTGGGATCAGGGGATGTGGGGTCGGTGACAAAATACTGTGTAACAGAGGCAATGGAGCAGGACAAGGAGATTATGTAGATAGTAGAGGAAGCCTATCGGATGGTCCTAGAGCTGGATATTCAGGCAGAAGAACCGGTGGAGGTGTGCATCCGCAAGTTAGCCACAAGGGTACACGACGCTCGAGCAGAGATGGCCAAGCTGAACCTGCAAATCGCAGAACTGCAGTTGAAGGTGCAGCCCTCAACTCCATAGGAAGTCAGGGAACAACGTACCACCGTTGTTACAACAACAATAGTGATGGTTGACAGTGTAGTGGTAAACTGCATGCAGCTGTTTGAACAGTCATTCGAGGTCCTAACCACCCTATACGAAGACCCGAATGTAGAGCACCTAGAGATAGGCGAGCAAGCTACAACAGAGGTATGATGAAGTAAAAGGGACCATGCAAATGGTTGCCCTTACGCAGAGGCTTGCATGGATACAGGAGGCAAAGGTGCTCAAGGAACAGGTGGATGCCACTCGGCATAAAGAAGCAGTCTTAAAAGTGTGCCTACAGCCATGGATAGATGAGGCTTACATGATCACAGCCTCCATTGAAGGAAAGCTTGCGAAACTGCAGGCAACTAAATAGAAGATTCAAAGCAGCAGTTTAGCAGATGTCACCAAACAATGAGTGGAAGAAGTCCAATAGGTGGTCACTCAATGCACTACTGACATTGCGGTGATCCAAACATAGTTGGGAGGTCTTCACGCTAAGATCTCCACAGTTGTAGAGTGACTCGAGGGTGAGTCACGATTTTTTGGTTGAGGGTCTATTGGGCGCAGGATCCCCCAAGGGAAGTTTTGGGGCTAAAAGCCCATATTTTGGTCAAATTTTGTAATCGAAATGTCAAGGCTCTGAATTTTGTGGTCACGGAGTGTATAGTTGTTAAAGAGTCATAGGGTTGTTCACCCTTATTTTGAAAATGTAATGTCGGTTGTAGAAGATCTACCCATGGTCTGCAGACCATGGGCTTGTATAAATAGAGCCAAGCTATAAGTAGTTAGAGGTATTATTGAATAATGGAATCAAGAAATATATGATGTATGAGAGATATCTCTGAGTAGAAGTCTCAGTTTTGGGTCGTAGCGTAGGTAGAGGATCTGCAGTTGAGTGCACAGAGGCCTAGAAGTCTACAGCTGAGTACGCGTCACCATACAGCTGAGTGTGCGGGGTGGGCTGGGTCTGTAATTGTTAGGAAGTATCAATAAAGATAAGTATTCTACAATTTTTGAGTCTTTATTCTTGTTTATGCATCTCTTATATTGGGTGTAAATTTCACTTATAATGCTTATATAATGTGTGAATGTATGTAATTGTGTTGGATAAGTAACCACAAGTAGGAACATCTGTTTACACGAAGCTAATTAAGATCTGATAATAAAGACACTTAACCTAGTTAGGAAGATATCACAGTTCATTGCCCTAGCAGCACGAAAGGACTTCAACCCTTGGTTAGGGTTGCACGGAAGATGATTGTACCCTTTCGTGAAGGTACTAAAGGGTGGAATAGAGGGTTAAGCAACCTGCACGAAGGCAGGTATAGCTGGAATAAAAATACATCACATCCATCTCAAGGGTGCGGAAACTTGGTTCCAGCATCCCCCCATACTGCTTCGGGTGAGACTTCAGTTCATGCTCTGGGGCTAATGCTGAAAGGGCCAGTAGTGTAGGTATTTTTTTGGCTAACTAACGTTGAACCTAGGTTAGGCCCCATAAGATAACAAACCAAATTGGATACCCATTATGAGTAATGAATAGAATATATGATCCTACTGCTTCCATATTATATAATTCATCCTTAATTATCTATTCCAAGGCAAGGTTATTTTCTTTTGTTTTCATTTAAAATGCTTTGAATTAGGGATTATGGGTATGGCATGAAATATCCCCTACATATTTAATACTTTGAGGTCCTCATAGGACTTGAAAAATGATTGTTGAACACTACTAATAGTTTTGTGAATTGAGTGAACTTTAAAAGGGAAGGAATTAACCCAATAAACCATTTTTGGATTTTATTTTCTTCCCAAGTTTATAAGGGTATTTCCTTTCACCTTCCTAAAAAAATTACTATTAATATTAGGTGTTGAGATAGAAGAATCATTGTAATTAAAAATGGATTCCAAGATGGATAGCCTAGGGGGGATTTTATTGGCTTATAGTTGGATTATATTCCTATTTTCCTCTTATATCTCATGACAAATGTGCAAATATTTGAATTTTGCCTTGTTATGAAGGAATCTACATATTTTTTCATTGGTATCAAAAACTTTAGAGTCAATAGTATGTATAATTTGGCCCTTTATATCCTCAAACAAATTTATGAAATCTTAGGTAAAACATGAGATTTCTAAGGCCAAAGTGTTAGCTATGTGGTTTGAAACCTTAGGTATCGATTAAATGTTGAAAGATAATATTTTTTTGATAACTTAGATTTTTTATAGTATTTTTTAAGGGGAGGGTTATGAACAATATATATTTCCTTAATTCAATTCACAACTAACTTTGAATCTCCATTAACCAAAAAATGATGGATTCGTAAATTTAAGGCATTTTAGAGACCCTAGCCCAATGCTTCATTTTCAAACATGTTATTAGTATTAGGAAAATCTAGTCAAAATGAGAAATGGATTTCCTTTCCCTTGGGATCACACAAAAGAACATTGGAACTAGATCCATTCTTTGATTTGGCACCATCAAAATCCATTCTTGAAATAATTTAGGATCGTTCAGGAGTAAGGACATGAAGATATTCTTCAGATAATACATTATCAGTATCCATCTACGTTTCTTTAAAATACACTTGTCTTGGGTGGTAAGAAGTAGGTATAACATGTTCTAGATATTTTGGCTCTCTCTTAATGAAAACCTCTGCCCCCTATTGAGGAAATATTAAGTGGGTTCCTTCCATGAAATAGAAACCTTTTTTTACCTTCGTGAACCACTCCCTTCCTAAGAGAAATCCATTTTATTTTGGTATATCAGTTACACTGACATGTATTAGCATTCTTACATCAAGAGCTTGGTTAAAGGAAATGGATAAATCTTTGATATAACAATTTTTTTCTATAGTTATTGAATCCAAAGATAGAACATATTTACAAGGGCCCATTCACTCAAGATCCAATATCATTATAACCTAAAGAGGCATGACATTGTGCCTTGCTCCTAAATCAATGACACAATTATGGAGCACAAAGTCAAAAATAGAAAGGAGGAACTCTTGGTCATAATTCAATGACATTATATTCCTCCTTTGGTTGAGAGGAGGCTTCTTTGGAAGGTAGAGATCTCCTTTCTACTTAAGAAGGAGGGGCTTTTAAGACCAAAGAAATAAATTCAAATTGAGAAAGTGCCCTAAGAGCATCTAATAAATTTATATGGGTTAGGACCTTCACTATATATTCAACTATGTCATAAGGTCCTGGTATTGAAAACCATGGAGGTTGTTGTTCATTAGATAAATTAACCTTTTTCAAGACCTAGGGTTTTGTATTCCTGGGAGGAGAAGGTGATATACCACTCATAATAGATTTATTTTTCCATTTTATTCAATATTAGCTTTGGCCCCCTCAACTCCTTAAGAAAGGGTCTAGAGGGCTGAATCCTAGTTTCTACAACAAATCTTCCAAAAGAGGAAGAATTATCATCATAAAGCACAAGCTATTGCATGTTAATATAGTCATTTTGAGAAGTGGAGGTTTGATTTTTGTGAAGTGTAGATAAATGTAACTTTGCTACCTTAGATAATTCCAAGTGTCATTTATATGAGTAATAATACTCAAGATCATGCAAGTCTTGAAAAATGCACCACCAATCCACTTGACAAATAGTATGCCTAGGAGGATGAGCAAGGGCAAAAGGAGGAATTTCCCTTATAGGTGTAGTAAACTACAAGTCATTCACTTTTTATTCATGGAGAGGATTTGTTTATTCATGTTAATTAACAAGATCAATGCTTCATAGCATTCCCTCTGTTGGGGGGGTTTGACATGAGGTGATATCTCAAACCATAGGGTTGGCGGGAGGATGCCTCTCATGCTGCACATTTAAAACAAGACAATTATAACATTTTTTGGGAAGATGTAACAATTATATTACTGTTGTGCAAAGTTTGTCTTCAAATTGTTTGACAATATTACTAAACATAAAAAAGGAAATTTATGATTATGCAATAATTTATATTTATATGCTTGAATGTAGGTTTCACATGTGTGTTTGTGAGAAATAAACAATCTATAATTCTTGGCAATATATTCCAACTATGCTTATGTGTATTACAATCATGTTATGTGAGTTTTAGCATTAGAATGTCATAATATCATAAGCATGAATGGAGACTAGTAGAACTTTATTCTCAGCGTTGGTAAAAAGTTGGGCATATGTTATTCTTCACAATTTATGCCTATTTGATTGAAGAAAATGTAAATATATAGTTTCATGGGATTTTTTAGCATTTTTTAATCTTTCTCATTTATAACCAAAAGTGAAAATTTCATAGTATGCCTGGAAATACTTGAAAAACCTGCAATAACTTTTCTTCCTTTTATTTAGTTTAGTGGAAGTGAAACTATTATCATTAATGGTCTTCGTAAACCTTTAGTCATTCACTGATTGCAAACAATATTAACTTAGAATTAATTCTCCATTTCATGCATCAACCCATTAGGAGAAACATGGTCTTTTCATAACAATTGTGAATTGTGGATAGCTCTAGTGGTTACTCATTGGGATTCAAGAAAATTGATGCATAAATGAATTCACATGTTGGTTTTTAAATGTTGTTGTTTTAAGATGAGACTTAGATTGGTTGTTCCTGTAGTTATGACATGCATTTCACATCCAAATAGATTATGCCATATCACTTGTAATTGTAACATAAGTCTTTGTTTTATCACTTGGGTTTGCGAGTAGTTATTCTATAAAAAATATTGCTAAACATATTAAGATTTTTAAGTATGAAAGTGTTGTAGCTGCTACAACCACCCTCCAAAATTTTCCCCATGCTTTGATTTTGGATCCTTCCTTCTATCCATAAGATCTTATCTTTTATTGTTGTCAAGTATTCATGCTATGATAAAGACTTATCCTTTCATGCTTTTCTTCTGATGTACTAATCTCAGCTTGACATCTTTCAAACACAAGCTAACTCTTGATTTGACCTTATAGCATTGTTAGGCTTGCCTCTAGAAACCGTAAAATCTTGGAAGGAAGGCCAATATTTCCTCTAGAAAATGCGAAATTCTTCTTGGCAGGATAGCCTTGAGCATGAAAACTATGCAATTTTAGATGGCAACCTAGCCTTGTTAATGGAAACAACACAAAGCATCCCTTGAGCTCAGAAAATGCACAATGCACTGAGTCAAGAAGTTTCCTGGTCCTCGAGAATTGTGAAATCCTTCTTGGTTGTGTGCATGTAAGTTTACCAAGAAGGTAAAAAGGAAAAAAATATAAATAAAAAGAATCCACATATTACTTTCCCGAAGGTGGCACACTTACTAGTTTTCGAACTTTTTGCCAAGTGTCACTTTTTCCTTGATTTTAGGCATGTGTGTCATAAACCCTGATCAGTCTATATATATATAATTGACACTGCTAGAGATCATTTGTACATTCAATATTGGAGCTATAGCATTTCCAAGGAGATCAAGGAGCCTCTAGTGGAGTTTGTGGCGCTTTTCTGGGTGAGTTTTTGTTTTGTCATCTTTTGTCGCTTTTACTGTCGCTTTTTGTTGTTTGGATTTTGTGAGTGTTTTTTCATTGTTTATTTTCATGGTTTCTAGTGTTTTAATGTATATTATCTTGTACAATTGTTAGTTTGGCCATATTTCACCTTTCACAAGTGTCACATTATTTTTCTTGTTTTTTCCCATTAGTCGTTATCGTTGTGGCGACTCTCCATGCATGTTTGTTTTTCCTCTTGCATGTTGATCTTCTGAACTTTTTTTTCATTCATCTATCCATGCTTAGTTAGATCTACACTTTAACATGCACTATCACTCATATATGCTTTCTTCCTACACTCTCACTAGGAATATTTGTCCTTCCACTAACCATGCATCACCTTGTCTAGCTAGTCATTGTGCAAGTCTGAAGCTTGAGCTCTCATATTGTCCTCTGAGACTTCAAAATTCATAATACAGGCTGACGCAACTATGCAATAAAAAATGCTAGGGCTCAGGCCTTACCCCTTAGCCACTAAGACTACATAATGTGTAGTCCCTCCCACAATCATCCGAGGTTAGACTGCGCATTGCACAGTCTCTAACCTCAAGCTGCATCATTGGCTTCTGAGACTGTGCAATGCACAATTCCAATGCCCAGTATCCCTCCCTTTACCTCACCAATTGTTCAATACTCCTCATTAGTTCACTGGTTTATTGCTTGATATTTCTTTGAAATTTTATTTGCTAAAGCTAACTTATGTCTACCATGAGCATATGTTGAGCACTTCTCTTCATCAGTCACTGTTATCATGGCACCCAAGATAAATGCTTCAAAGGATATTACAGAGAGTAGAACCGAGGAGGTAGTTGAGAGTACGTCAATTTACTTGCTAGTATTTTGAGACACTCAACTGTTTGTGGAAAAGGAATCATATATCACATGGAAGAAGGTGAAAGAAATTTTCTGAGCAAGAACCTTTAAATCATATCTAGAAGACCAGAAGGTGTATGTCAATGTCCAAAAGCTGGGGTTACACAGGGTTTCATGCAGGTACCCAACGTTCCCATGTGTAGATGTTATTAGTTGGATATCATCTCACATGGATCCAAATACTATGACTCTGATAACTACCAATGAATGGAAGCTTGCTTCCTTTCTGAGAGTAGACTATCATCTCATATACCATTTTCCTGAGGCATAATCGCTCATGCATTCATACTTCTCTGCGAAAACCAACTACTTGACCACCAAAAAGATTGTTAAAGGGTGGGTGAAAGAGCCAAAAGAGTTTCTTCAGACACCCACCAACACATAAAATAAAAAATCTCTTAGGAGGGCCTATCAGTTGTTAATAGTTTTATTTTGTAGAATCTATAGTCAAGGTTTTTAGAAACTCTGCATAGGAAGAAGAAAGCACCTTGCCTACTCTTCCTATGCAAATCAGATTATAAGAGATCAATAATATGAAAGTCATGGATACTGAACGGAAGGCAATAGAAAAGTTTTCATTCGATACTCTGGACTTCAATCCGTATGATCCCTTGAACATTTATAGATACCATTGTGTGAGGATTCATTATGAGTGGCTAAGCAGGACCTTTCACTAGTTAGAGGAGGAACCATGGAAGAATTTTTAAGATTCCTCTAAGTCCCGTGAACTGATAATTTTTGTAGGAACTTCATAGATTACTCTGCAAAAGGAAGCTACTCTAGGGGCACCACCAGAAGAAGAGTGCAACCCAATGCATGAGAAGGGAAAGAAGAAGGTTGTGCATAGTACAGGGAGAAAATGAATCCAAAATATGAAAGAAGATCCATTCATTATGAGAGAAGATATAGAATCGAAGAAGAGGAGGAAACAGAGGGTGCAAGAAATAGATTGGAAACAAAGGGAATAACGAGAGAAGAAGAGATTGGAGGAGGAAAGGAAAAAATAGGAAGAATAGTAAAGTTGAAATGTAATAGCAGAAGAAATAACATAGAGACAAGTTGAAGAGCTAGAAGAAGACAAACAATTAAAGGAGGAGAGAAAAAAGATGTAGGACAGAGATCTCACTCAAGAGATAAAGGAGTTTATCAAAATTCAAGACATGGAAGAACGAGAGCCACAAAACCAAGATTTCAACCTGATTCCAAGTAAACAGAAAGTCACCATTCAGTCTCCCTATCCTCCAACAGAGCAAGTTACAAGCGTGGAAGAGGACATTTTTCCTCCCGATGATGGTCTAGTTAAGGATACATATAATCTGACTTATGTTGTGCTTCAGAAAATGATTGTACAATTGAGGAAGAAACATTTTCTGGACGACCTTGCATCTCCTACATTCATTATAGAAAGGGTGATCGTGACAGACACCAGAAGATATCCAAGTGCCATTATTGCAGCCAACTTGGCCTTCGTAGGTGCTTTGAAGTCAAACATGGAGTATTTGATGGCCGAGAACAAACAACTGGAAAATAGCTTGCATGTTTCTAGGAAATAGGTTGAACAACTATGAGTAGAGGTACAGAATGTAGCTTCCACATAGGTACATCTAAAAGTGTTGAGGGAAGCGATACTTGGTGAAGTATCAACACTGGTAGAGACCATGCAAATTCTTTATGAGGAGCTTGCTATTGTGCATAAGGAAGTTTTCCACTTGCATGGCCTGTAGTAGAAATGTAAATATTTTGTTAAAACTCTCAGGAATGTACAAGTTTTCATCACTGTTGTGCATGAATGGTCAATGCAATACAAAGGGGTACAACTTGACTTGGGCAAGAAAACAAGGCAAGAGGCAGTGTTAGAGAAGTTTTGGATTCTCATCCAAAATAATAAAGAACTTGCCTCATTCATTTCCAACACTCAGACCTCATATGCATGTTTGTACAATAGCCTGACTTCTTGGTGAAATCACATGGGATCCCATCAGTTGGCTCAGTCATAGAGATCAAGTGCATGAATCAAGTCAAGAAAGAGATCGAAGAATACTTGGAACAGTTGAGATAGGTAACCATCAAGGAAGATCTTGAAGTAAAAAAGCATAATATGCACAAGTGCATTGGTGGCCCTATCCAAATCAGCAAAATGTTTCTCCTTCTCAAGAAGGAAACACAAACTGGTTCCAAGTCATAGTACGTGAATTCCATGGAGGGTAGAGTTTTCTTCTAGCCTAACACCATCGCATAGTTTTGGGTTATCATCAAGAAGTACAGGTCTTGTCAGCACTACGTAGTTGAGAAACATCAAGTGGAAGTTCTTCAACTGGAGTTTCCCCAAAATCAACTTTAATTGTTTTGTCCTATTAGGTTATCTAGTTGGCTATACCCAATTTTGTCTTATATGGGTATGAGAAAATTGTAATATTATTTTGTAATCAATTTGTAAGTGAAATTCCAAGTGTCAATTGTCGAATGTGAAGAGTCATGATGTAATGTAATTGAAGATCCATTTTGTAAAGAAGTTGAAGAGTCACAAATGGGAGTTGAAGAGTCACCCCCTATTCTTATAAATAGATCCTCATAAATCATGTAAAGGTATTTTTGGGGAGCCAATATTTTGGCTAGGCTTAGGCTTAGAATCAAGAGCTTTGGATTTTGAGAGAGACTTAGCTTCTCCGTAGCATAGAGGGAGTATATTTCTTTCGAGGAGTAGGTGATGACTTCATGTTCCACTATTGGGGCTAGTTGTCGATCAATGGTATATGTATGATTAGAACATTCACTTAAAAAATCTCAGAGCCTGTTAGGATATTCCGACACATAGGATATTCAGTGTTTCAGAAGAAAACACATACTGAGCAGTATCTTCATGCCAATTACCATCATTTCCCTGCTCAAAAATTGGGTGTTCTTAACACCCTCGCTACTCGTGCCCTTAGGATTTCTAATAATAAGAGCTTCGATAAGGAGAAATCCCATCTCCTTAATGTCTTTGTGGAGAATGGCTGTAGTAGAAGCCCTGGTTAGAAGTCTTTCCTTAAAGCCTCCAAAAATTCAGTGATTAAAAGAGAACCTAAAGAATGTCTCCTAGGTGTCCATCTTCCCTATGTCCAGGGAACCTGGACAAGATTGCTCGAATTCTTAAGAAGTATAATATTCCCTCAACCTTTAGGCCCCTCAACACCATTTGTAAATCCCTCCGATCAGTGAAGGATCCTATTGACCCTAAGGACATGAAGGGTGTCTACATGATTCCTTGTTCTTGTGGGACCCCCTATATCAGGGAAACAGGGTGCTCCATCCATCAAAGGATCAACGAACATGTAGCTAACCATGGGAGAACCAGGTCTTCAGCATTAGCAGAGCATGCGGAAAAGACCAATCATCATGTTTGTATTAAGGAGGCCAAGGTTATTGCCAAGGTTGAACAGTTCCATCACCGTAAATTCAGGGAAGCTATTGAAATAGAAAGAAGGCCAAACAATCTCAATAGATATGACATCTGGAAGATTAGTTGTTGCTAGATCCCTACCCTTTCTTCCTAGTCGTGTCTTCCCCTCCCCCCCCCGCCCCCGGACCCTTTTTTTGATCTTTTCTAGCTTTCTAGGTTTCCCCGCATTTCCCCGTATTATCCTGTATCCTTCTCCTTCGAGCCATGACTTTTCTATCCTTCGAGGGTTTCTCCTATGGTTAATTTATTTTATTAATTGTCCTGTTCTTGACCTTCTTGTTATAATATTTTATTACTAATACCATATCAATAATATCTTAATATTATCAATCCTTGCTTGTACTAACATCCCTAGATCCATTAGATGGCTTTACTTATAATTTTGATATTAAGCTTTTACCCTTACCTTAATAAATCCAAAAAATTTAACCAATATTCAATAATAATTTATTAATTCCATTCAATTATTAGTTATATTAAATCAATATTATTATAAAACCCCCCTTTACTTGTCCTAGATTGAGTATATCTTATCCCTATTGGATTTAAATCATTAAATAAATTAAAAAGAATTAAATTAATTAATTTAATAACCAAATAAAAACATATAAATAAAATAAAATAGAATAAGATTCAAATATATAATATATTATAATATATAAATTATTGAATTATTTATTAAGAAGAAAATTATTTACTATGATTATAATATTATATTATTACTATGAGTTATTACCTTTTGACTTATTAACCCATGATTAACATTATAATATTATTATATAATCTAGCCGTTTTTATATAGCCGTTGATGGTCAACGTAGCCGTTTGGAAGATTTTCTCTCCCTATTTAATATGCAGCCATGATCTGACTCTTCAACTTGTCCTGACGATGAACCACACTGGTTGGTTCGAAACGCATCGACAAAGGTTTTCTACATGTGATTTACGCCGAAACTCTTCTTAAAAATGTTATGGATCATAGAAGCCTCAATTCAACATAGGAAATATTTAAGTATAACTTGGTCTAGTGTAGAGTTAGGTAAAGTGTGTTTCTTTAATATGTACTTTTGTAACTTACAATCCAATGGTCACGATATGTAGTGATCTGACAGTTCATTCTCTCCTCGATATTACTGACACTTGATCCATGTCTTAACACCTAATTGGTCCATGATCTCTATTTAAAGAGCATGAAGGGTCATTTGTAGGGAAACCATTCATGAGAGAAGCTTATGTAATTTTTCAATCTTTTAATAATAAATTTCCTAAAGTGGCCGCATTGGCTCAGGTCGTGGACTGTTTCCATCTTTGAGGGTTTTAACCACATCAATAATATTGGTGTATTGATCTATGATCTCTTTGTGAGTGGTGTCATTTTGTGTTCTTTCTAAGGAACTTACCCTGTAAATTCCTACATGGTATCAGAGCGATTTGAGGGCCGCATCCATTGGTGATCCAACTGCATCCAACTGTCGTTTCGTAGATCTACTATTTTTGACTGCTTTTGGGCTGAGAGGACTGCTCTATTGTGTTAGGAGAATCTGTTCCAATGAGGAACCCATTTTGTTTCATGTGAAAATGTTTCTGGTAGCCCTAGCTACGTCATTTTTAAGATCTGGATGTATACAGTGTTTATTTGCAGTTTGTAGTTATTTTATCTCTGTTTATTTCGGTTTATTTATCTCTTTGTTTTGTATTACCGGATATATACCTCTTATTTTTTTGTATTATTTTTTCCCCATGACTCTGTACGATCTAGGAAAATTAGAAATAGAAAGGAAGGATTTTTTTCATGCGTAAGCTCTTTTCCGCTGTGCCGTAGTGTGATCTCGGAAAATCAGAAACATTGAGGAAATTTTTTAGTTTTTAGGTAAATCCAACTTCAAACCATAAGGTTTGTTTTTGTTTGTATGTCCATGTTGGGTTTTGTGGTTTTTGTTTTGTAGGCAAAAAAAAGATCTTTCTCAAGTAAGCACGCACCCCAAAGCTTCAGTGCCTTAAAAAAAAAACACCTTCCTCTTTTCCAAAAATTACTAACCTTTTAGACTAGCTCACTTGGTCCAAAGTTGCTTTATGAGAATAGAGGTCTTGGGTTCAAGTCTTTCTTTTTGTTGAGTTACTTTTTCAAAAATCACATGTAGCTTATGTTTTAAAGTTACTTTATGTAAAAGTGTTCTCACCCATTATAAAAAGTGAGTCACTTATAATTCTAAAGTCTATTTATCTTTTATTTAAGTTACAATTTAGTGGGTAGCTCATAAAGTACCATTGTAAAAGTGACTTTAACTTATTTATAAAAGTGAGTCACATTTTTTTTTAAAGTGAGCTAATTAGATTATGTTCAGAAAGGGAGGGGGGATTTTTTTTTAAATATAACATTATCATTCATTTCCGCACATTCACGCACTTCATCGGCATCTTCAACAAATTTTATTCAAAAAGCCATAACTTCTTCATCCGGAAGCTGTTTTCAGAGCTGTTTTATTTGAATCAGCCAATTTTTTCAAGATCTTTCCATTGGAACACTTAGTTTCAAAATCTACAATTTTAGTTTCTATTAAAATGGAAATTCCATGCCAAATTATTCTTGACAGCACCAACTACTTCCAATGGTGGTCCTACATTGTGGATTTACTTAGAAGTAAAGGTCTTTACAAAATAGCCTCAAGCCAAAAAACCAAACCTCAAGATGAAGATAAGACATCCAAATGGGAAAATAAGAAAGATCAAGCATGTGGGTTGATAGGGATGTCTATTTCTCCATACCTTAGATGCCATATCCTAGAACTTGATACTCCTAATGAAGCAATGAAATAGATCACTAAAGTTTTGGAATTAAAAATGAATTAGAGCCCATCAACTCGAAAATGAGTTGCTTACATTGGACCCCAATAATTTTTCTTCCATTGAAGATTTTTTGTCCAAGTTCAAGAACCTTAAACTTCTCTTGGAAGGTGTTAAGGTTAAGAAAAAATATGGTAGCCTTATCTATTCCATTCTTACTAAGTTGGGACCAACCTACTTTGTGTTTGATTCCACCTTCCATTCTACTAGAGAAGCTTTTATTTCTCAAGGACAAGACTACAAGCCCCACTCTTTTGATGCCTTTTGTGATTCTTTAATAAGAGAACAAGAAAATCTCTTATATCTTAGTCTTCTTAATCTTGGAAACTCTTCTAAGAAAGCCTTAGCCACCCAGTAGCAACCAAATTCAAAGAATCCTAAGAAGCAGTATCCTAAAAAGAATGGTCCTAAACCAAACAAGGGTCCTAAGCAATTTCAGCCTCAAAATGAAAAATCATTTCAATAAAATGATAAGGAAAATAGAAACAAAGGGAAGAAGACTGATAGACATTGCCACTTCTGTAATCAAGATGGCCACTTAGAATCCAAATGCTTTAAAAAGATGGAAGCCTTAGAAGCAGCAATGAAGAAGCATAACAACCATTTGTAGAACTCTTCAACTTCAACCTCATCTTCAGGAATAGTACTTTCTACATATGGTTGTCAAGCATCTCGGTCTGGTTATGCACTAAATGTATCTTCTTATTCTCATTCTCATGAGTGGCTCATTGATTCTGGAGCTTCTTATCACATGGCCAAAAACAAAGCCATGTTTTCTTCTTTAAATGATTGTAACACCAAATATATATATATATATATATGTTGGTGATGATAGATCTCTTAGTGTTCTAGGGACTGGAATTTTCCATCTAGACAATGGTCAATTTAATGATGTATTATGTGTTCCAAGCTTATCCTGCAACCTTCTATCTGTATATCAAATAATTCATTCAGGTGAAGGTAAAATCGTTGAATTTTCACCTCACAATGTTGTAATTAAGGACCTAAGAGATCGTAGACAGATTTTAGCTATTGGCATTGTTGATGATTCTACAAGGTTGTATAAGTTTAACAACTTTGGGTGATCAATCTTCACTCAGTATTTGTTTCTCATAATCATGAAGTGAGAAAACTTTGTCATGAGCGATTTGGTCACTTAAGTTATTGCTCCCTTAAGAATCTATGTAAAGAAAATATGGTGATAGGTCTTCTAATAGTATCTTGTAGAGATGGTGTTTGTTCTGGATGTGTACTCGGAAAAAATCATCAAGATAGTTTTGAAAAGCATGCCTCTTGGCATGCCTCAGCCCCTTTATAGCTTGTGCATAGTGATTTATGTGGTCCACTTCCAGTTGTTTCATTCTCTGGCTACAGGTGTTTCCTAAATTTCATTGATGATTTCTCCAAACTCACTTGGGTATGCTTCTTAAAACTCAGGAGTGAAGTATTTAACATGTTCTTGGCCTTTAAGACCTTTGTTGAAAAAAATATGGACATCAAATTCTTAAGCTAAGACTTGATAATGGCAGAGAATACGTTAACAACAAATTCATCAAATTTTGCACTGAGAATTGAATTCAAATGCAACATACTATTCCATATACTCCACAACAAAATGGTGTCGCTGAAAGGAAGAATCACACCTTAAAGGAAATGGCTAATTGTATGCTTCAATCTAAAGGACTTAGTCTTAATTTTTGGGCAGAAGCAATTAACTGTGCAAATTACATATTAAATTGCACTCCTACTAAGTTTTTAAAGAATATCACTCCATAAGAAGCATGGAGCTCAATTAAGCCATATGTAAGTCACTTTCATGTTTTTGGAAGTGAAGCATGAACCCATATTCCAGATGAGAAACATAAATCTTTCAAACCTAAGAGTGAAAATGTATTTTTGTTGGATATTCTGAAGATGTCAAAGGATATAGACTTATTCCACTTAAGTCCAAAAATGTTATCATTAGAAGAGATGTAAAGTTTGCTGAAAATATATCGGCCTACAAGCCTAGTTCGACAGATGTGCCACCTCTCTCTATCCCTTCTATTTCTGAAAATATTTCTTCTTCAGATGATGACAGCGAGGATGACAATCCTCCCCCACCTTCTCGGGATCCTCCTTTAGCTCCTCGGCTTCCAAAATGGGTTCGTGCTACTCAGGATGCAGCAGGTTCTCTTGCCGGTGATCCTACAGATTACTGACGTAAACATTCTCAGTTTGATAGAGCCTCTTATCTACTGGCTCAAGCTTCAACGAATTATGATCCTGACACCTTTGCAGAAGCTTCAGGCCATCCAGATTGGGATGCAGCTATGAATGAAGAATATTTTTCATTATTGACAAATGATACTTGGGATCTTGTTCCTCTTCCAAAGGGATGAAAACTTTTTATATGCAAATGGGTTTACAGAACCAAGTATGGACCAGATGGAAAAGTTGATAAACATAAAGCTTGTCTTGTTGCTAAGGGTTTTTCATAAGTTGAAGGCATTGAATATACTTAAACCTTCTCCCCTATTGCCAAAATGAACTCTATCTGTCGTGTTCTTTCCCTTGATACCTATTTCAAATGGTAAGTCCATCAGATGGATGTTAAATCTGCCTTCTTACATGGGGACTTGCATGAAGAAGTCTATATGGAACAACCTACTAGCTTTATACGAACAAACTCCAACCTTGTATGTCGGCTTAAGAAATCCCTTTATGGTCTCAAGTAACCCCCTTAGACTTGGCATGCCAAAATGGATAGATTTCTTTTAGAAACTGGCTTTTCTAGGTGTCATTATGACAATATTGTCTACACCAAGAAATTGGGCAAGTCTCTTATCATTCTTGTTCTTTATGTTGATGATCTTATCCTTACTAGTAGTGATCCCAACCTTATAAACCATGTGAAGTATAGCCTTAAAAGGAAGTTTGAAATGACAGACTTAGGACACCCAGTCCAAGTATGCCTGTGATCTTCTACGCCATTTTCACATGGAATACGGTAATCCAGTCCCTTCTCCCTTTCAGTCTGGAGCCAAACTTTCAGTCACTTGTACTTCCCCTAAATTTGATGCTACCTTATACCATCAACTTGTAGAAAAATTTTTGTATCTGACCCATACTCGTCCTAACCTTTCCTTTGTTGTTGGCCTTACTGCTAAGTTTATGCTGTTAGCACTTGAAATTTCACCTCAGGCTGAAAAGGCAAATCTCAAAGCTACATCAAACCATTCAGCCTCGTAGCTAGCCCTACGGGGCAGGAGAAGGCTCTCTCCGGTCAATCTCGTTAAATTTTCAATGGGAAGAGATGACCAATCAAGGTAACACAGATATTAGGCTAGTAAACTGATTTAAAGGTTGATTTGGGGTTTTTTGGGTTTTTGGTGGCAAATTGAGGATCTGCAATTTAGGGTGCGGGGATTTGACACAGTTTCTGCAGGGGGGTCTTTGGGGCAAGGTAGGAGCTTGTGTAGATGTCTTTAGCTGAAATAAATGATCTGGAAGAAAGATGAGAGGGCTAAAGAGAGAAAACAATGGATTTGAATTCTCTTTAGACAACAGAAAACATAGAAATTAAACAAATTTAAAAGCAGAGCATGGCTAGCATGAATTCTAACTTTATCACTTCATTTGTTTAATATGCAACAGTATAGAAAGGAAATGAATCACATAAAAAAGCTTACAATAACATGTAGAAACACACCATCAACACATGAGTCCACAAGAATCCCAATGATGACTGCAAAACCCTGGTCTTCCTTAGCCAAAAATTGTAGAGATACAAGTGAAATATACAATGATAGCTCCTCCCTCAAGAGTCCAACCATGAAAATGAGCATAAAAATACATAATATAGATGATCTAACCTCTTTCCCTTCCTCCATGGGTCGAGCTCACTATCCTAGGAGCTGTTTGAACAACTTCTAAACTAAGCACTACAAAATAGGCAGTCAAAACAACTTGCCTCTAAAAACTTGGAAACCAGTTCATACAGTCAATTTTACCCTTTTACATGAGAGAAACTTCTAGAAGAGTAAAACAAGAGTAAAAGTATCCAAAAAGTGCCACAAGTACAGTCAAAAGGATCATCATCGACCTCAGCAAGTCAAACTGGTGCTAATCTGCAAATTCTGGGCTGAACTGGTCAAATCTGGCCAAATCTGCTCAACGGGTCGCGCACTTTGAAGCCCTGTTTGGAGGCCTTCCCGGTGTCAGAATGAGGTGCAGGATATCTCGTTGGAAAGGTCACTGAGTCTACTTTATAACCCAACTGGAATTTTTGGATTTGGAGGTCATTTACGCAGTCACAAGTCAATTCTCCCAAGACTACTTCTGCAGCTCAAAAAAGGGGCAGAAAGTCAAAATTTGACTGTATTTTGACCTTTTGGAGGCCCAAAACTCCATGAAAACTCAAGGTAATGGATGGGAATATGTAACTTTGCATGAAAAATCCACCAATGCTGAGTTTCCACAAAACGGAGCTACGATGACAAAGGGTCTCACCGGGGGTTAGACCCGTTGAGAAGCCAAAACCTGTAAATTTCCCAAAAATACCAAAATTACCCAAAATTCTCCAAAATTTTTGGGATTTGTGCTGTAGCTGATGCTAGTGAGTGCCATGATCTTTGAGGGATGCCTCAGCCAAGATACGGAGTGGATTGGTCTTCTTTTTCCGTTTTTGTGCCTTGGCCAAACTCCTTGGATCCGGCGATTGTAATTTTGGCATTTCTCTAAAACCATGACACCTGTGCCAAAAGTGAAGGAGGTTTTTCTTCTTTGGCATGTTGTGGACAAAAATATCTCTCATTTTTCCAAAATTCATCTTTTATTGCTCTGAAACATCATTTGAGTGCAACTTGTCCCGATGTGTGAAACAAGGAATTTTGTCGAAATGGAGCGAAATGAAGGGGATAGGGGGCTTCTAAATTCTTGGGGAAATTTTTGGGAGTGGGGAGGGATGTTAGGAAGCAGGGGAAAGTGGAATCTCAGAGATTGAGTGAGCGGAAGGGGTCGAAAAGGGCAAAACACAGGCCAAACCTAGAAAATTACCAGGTTGTAGCTAGAAACTAGGGTTTGTGAAAAAATGAGGAATTTGGGGGATCTGAGTGTTGGGAAGTGTTTGATAAGGTACTTTAAGGATAGGGGAAGGTGTATGAACATCCAGAAACAAGTTTTGCCGGTGATTTGACCATCCAAGAGAAATTGCCTTCAAAACCCTAGGAGAGGGACATGACCTTGTCTAGGTGCAACTGAACCATGAACAAGGTGTGAAATGACTCATTAGACACGGACATGATAATGAAAACCCTCTGAATGATGATAGGCTCAGCTGAATGATGACATGGACTGACATTTGGGCAAACCCTAGACCTAATGCCTAGTGACCAAATTTTGCTTGAAGACTCACTGAAATGAGAAAATTTGACCTTGACACTCTGAGAACACTTTGTAAGAGCATATTTGATCACTGTAGGAAGGCTGGGAAGACTGACACTAACATATGCAAAACCCACATGAATGTCATAGGAAAGTAACTAAAAGAATGCTTCATTATGTTCGAGGTACAGTTCAGTTTGGGATTCATTACAATGCATAAGCATCTCCTCTATTGGTTGGTTTCACTGATTCCGATTGGGCTAGTGACCCTGATGATCGAAAGTCTACTGCAAGTTATGTGCTCACTCTTGGTTCAGGACCTATTACATGGGCTTGCAAGAAACAAAGTGCCATTTCTCTTCCTTCAGCAGAAGCAGAGTATCATGGTGCCATAGAAGCTAGTAAGGAAGCCTTGTGACTTTATCAGATCCTGTTAGATTTTGTCTTTCAGCAGCAGCATCCCACTACACTTTGGCGTGATAATCAAAGTGCCATTCAACTATGCAAAGATCCAGTCCAACATCAATGCAGAAAACACATTGAATTACACATGAACTTCATCAGAAAGCTCATTCATGACCATGTCCTTGAAGTGCAATATTGTTCAATAGATCATCAAGTTGCAGACATCTTTACAAAGGCTCTCACAGAGGCAAAGTTTAGTAAACTTCGATTTATGGTTGGAGTTTAGGAAGTTGTCACTAGGGGGGGTTAGGCTCTAATGCCTCCTTCCTTCTCCTATTGTGTCATATATCTAATGCCTCCTTCCTTCTCCTATTGTGTCATATTTGTACATCCTTCAATCCTATCCCAAGTTGTTCTTAAGGGGTGATGTTAGGATATTCCGACACATAGGAAATAGTTAAGTATCACTTGGTCTAGTTTAGAGTTAGGTAAAGTATGTTTCTTTACTATGTACTTTTGTAACTTACAATCCGACGGTCATGATATGTAGTGATCCGACAATTCATTCTCTCCTCAGTATTACTAACACTTTATCCGTGGCTTAACACCCGATTGGTCCTTGATCTCTATTTAAAGAGCATGGGGTGTCATTTGTAGGGAAACCATTCATGAGAGAAGCTTATGTAACTTTTAATTCTTTTATTAGTAAATTTCCTGAAGTGTCCGCCTTAGCTCAGGCCGTCGACTATTTCTCCTTTTGAGGGTTTTAACCACATTAAGAATATTGGTCTATTGATTTGTGATCTGTTTGTGAGCAGTGTCCTTTGGTGTTATGTCTAAGGAACTTACCCTATAAATTCCTACAAAGCCGACACATTTTCATGCATATGTTGTGAATACAGTAGGACTATTCTTGTTATGTTTACAATGTATGCTATTTAACTTATTATTATGCTTATGAACTATTTCATCTTCATTGGTATGAATCTTGTTTAATGTTTCTTCCAGCTTTCACAAGCGTCACATTAGTTTTCTTGTTTTCTCCCATTAGTGGTCATCATTGTGGTGACTCTCCATGCATGTTTGTTTTTCCTCTTGCATGTTGATCTTCCACACTTGTTTTTCATTGATCTATACATACTTAGTTAGATCTACACTTTAACATGCACCATCACTCATATATGATTTCTTCCCACACTCTCACCAGGAAGATTTGTCCTTCCACTGGCCATACATAACATTGTCTAGCTGATCATCGTGCAAGTTTGAAGCTCAAGCTCTCATCTTCTCCTATGAGACTTCAAAATGCAAAATACATGATGACCCAAATATGCAATGAAAAATTCTAGGGCTCAAGCCTTCCCCCTTAGCCACTAATATTACACAATGTTCACTCTCTCCCACAATCATTTGAGCAATGCGTAGTCTCTAGCCTCAAGCTACATCACTGCCTTTTGATATTGTGCAATGTGTAGTTCCTACCCCCAGTATCCCTCCCTTTACCTCACGAATTGTTCAATACTCCTCATTAGTTCACTGGTTTATTGCTTGATATTTCTTTGAAAGTTGATTTGCTAAAGCTAACTTATGTCTGCCATGAGTGTATTTTCCTCCCACAGGTATTGCAAGTGTTGATCACTTCATCAGTCACTATTATCATGGCACCCAAGAGAAATGCTTCAAAGGATACTACATAGAGTAGCACCGAGGAGGTAGTTGAGAGTACATCAATTTACTTGCTAGTATTATGAGACACTCAACTGTTTGTAGAAAAGGAATCAAATATCACATGGAAGAAGGTGAAAGAAATTTTCTCAGCAAGAACCTTTAAAGCATATCTAGAAGGCCAGAAGGTGTATGTCAATGTCCAAAAGTCGGGGTTACACAGGGTTTCATACAAATACCCAACATTCCCATGTGTAGATGTTATTAGTTGGATATTATCTCACATGGATCCAAATACTATGACTCTCATAAGTACCAACGGATGGTGGCTTGCTTGCTTTATGGGAGTAGACTATCATCTCATATACCATTTTCCTTAGCCATAATCACTCATGCATTCATACTTCTATGCGAAAACAAACTACTTGACAACCAACAAGATTGTTAAAGGCTGGGTGAAAGAACCAATAGAGTTTCTTCAGAAAGCCACCAACACATACAAGATAAAATCTCTTAGGAGAGCCTAGCAGTTGTTAATATTTTTATTTTGTAGAATCTATAGTCAGCAGAGCACTGAGACCTTTCCTGAAGGGTGGGCTTCCTTCTGGACCAGGTTGTGAACTAAGGTAAACCATTCAACTGTTCATATTTTTTGGCTCGGCAGTTGTGGATCCATGTATGTCACTCCCATAATCCTCCCAAGGGTGGGAAAGCTATATTTTATATGTCTGCATATCTACTCGATGCAATCTACGCATACAATGCATTCTCTGGCATGAATTCAACTTGGACACCATGGCAACCTGGTGAGTATGTTTATTGCAATCTTCTTCAGAGTGAAACCATAAAGGATTAATGGAGAAGCTAACTAATCACTTCCTCATTTCATTGTACAAAATGATCTTTGAGGAAGAGCCACCTTGTATGTCACATGGGGAAACGGAAGCAGTACCTCAAATAACAAATTGGTTTGCCTCATCGGATGGCACTTTCCTCAAGGTATTCAGTTGATAGAAGTCTATGCATATTTACTGAGGTATGCCACTAATAAGATATTCATGCAAGAAGTTGCATATCATCTCTCTTCAAGGTTTTCAACAACTTTGAACAGGTAGAAGAAAGCACCTTGGCTTGCTCTTCCTATGCAAATTAGATTATACGATATCAATAATATGAAAGTCACGGATACTAAAGGGAATGCAATATAAAAGTTTTCATTCAGTACTCTGGACTTCAATCCATACGATCCCTGGAACATTTATAGATACCATTGTGTGAGGATTCATTATTAGTGGATAAATGAGACCTTTCACTGGTCAGAGGAGGAACCATGGAAGAATTTATACAATTCCTTCAAGTCTCGTGAACCAATCACTTTTGTAGGAACTTCATAGATTACTCCGCAAAAGGAAGCTACTCTAGAGGTAGCACCAGAAGAAGAGTGAAACCCAATGCATGAGAAGGGAAAGAGGAAGGTTGTGAATAGTCCAAGGGGAAAATGAAGCCAAAATATGAAAGAAGATCCATTCATTATGAGAGCAGATATAGAAGCGAAGAAGAAGAGGAAATAGGGGGTGCAGGAAGTAGAGTGGAAACAAAGGGAATAACGAGAGAAGAAGAGATTGGAGGATGAAAGGAAAACATAGGAAGAAGTGTAAAGGTGAAATGCAATAGCAGAAGAAACAACACAAAGACTACTTGAAGAGCTAGAACACGACCAAAAGTTAAAGGAGGAGAGAAAAAACATGCAAGAAAAAGAGCTCGCTCAAGAGATAGAGGAGTTTATCAGAAGCCAAGACATGGAAGAACGAGAGCCAAAAAACCAAGATTTCAACCTGATGCCAAGTACACAGCAGGTCACCATTCAGTCTCCCTATCCTCCAACAAAGAAAGCTACAAGTGTGGAAGAGGAAATTTTTCCTCTTAATGATGGTCTGGTTAAGGATACGTATAATCTGACTTATGATGAGCTTCAGAAAATGATTGTACAATCGAGGAAGAAACATCTTTTGGATGACCTTGTATCTCCTACATTCATTAGAGAAAAGGTGATCGTGACAGACACTAGAATAAATCCAAGTGCCATTGTCACATCCAAATTGGCCTTCATAGGTGCTTCAAAGTCAAACATGGAGTATTTGATGGCTGAGAAAAAACAAATGGAAAAGATATTGCATGCTGCTAGGGAAGAGGTTGTACAACTCTGAGCAGAGGTACAGAATGCAGCTTCCTCACAGGTCCATCTAGAAGAGTTGAGGGAAGCAATACTTGGTGAAGTATTGACACTGGTAGAGACCATGCGGAGTCTTTATGAGGAGCTCGTTATTGTGCATAAGGAAGTTATCCACTTGCATGGCTTGCAGCAGAAATGTAAAGAGTTTGTTAAAACTCTCAGGAACATACAAGTTGTCATCACTGTCGTGCATGAATGGTCAATGCAATACAAAGGGGTACAACTTGACTTGGGCAAGAAAACAAGGTAAGAGGCAGAGTTAGAGAAGTTTGGGATTCTCATCCAGAATAACAAACAACTTGCGTCATTCATTTCCAACACTCGGGCCTCATATGCATATGTTTGTACAATAGCCTGGACTTCTTGGTGAAATCACATGGGATCCCATTAGTTGGCTCAGTCATAGAGATTAAGTGCATGAATCAGGTCAAGCAAGAGACCAAAGAATACTTGGAACAGTTGAGATAGGTAACCATCAAGGAAGATCTTGAATTGAACAACCAGAATATGCACAAGTAAATAGGTGGCCCTATCCAAATCAACAAAATGTTTCTCCTTCTCAAGAAAGAAACAAAAATTGGTTCCAAGTCATAGTACCTGAATCCCATGGAGGGTAGAGCTTTCTTCCAGCCTGACACCATCACATAGTTTGGGGATATCATCAAGAAGTACAAGTCTTGGCACCGCTACATAGTTAAGAAAAATTAAGTGGAAGTTCTTCAATTGGATTTGTTGGGTGTGGAGCCTAATTATCTTCTGTATTCAAAGGTATCCCCACATTGGACCCCAGTTCGTAATGGGGCAGCAACGCCACCCGTAAAATATTCCCTACTGGGGGGGTCCAGGGGGGTGGTTGCGACCTTTGGGAGCCCCCTCCTGGTGGGGGGATTGGGGACAACGCCCCCGAAGCTAACAATAGATGTAAAATTGCCTTGTAAAATGTTGTAATTTCGTAGTCAATCTAGGCCATTCATTAGGTAGAGATATGATGGTAGAAGTTATGTTTAATTTAGGGTTTTATTCCCTAGAAGGTAACCCCTCGCTATATATGAGGGAATTGTATTGCGTCTTTGTATACATGTATTTTGAGTGAGGAATTGAGAGGAGATTGAGAGAGAAGAGGGAATTACAGTGGATTTAATGTAGGTTTTATCTCTTCAGTTTGCTAGATAATATAAAAAGAAGGACTGGCTGTTTCTCCATGGACGTAGCCCAAACTGGGTGAATCACGTATATCTGTTTCTTTCTTGTTTTATGCATTTTCTATGTTTATAGTTTTGCAATATTTTATGTGTTCCATTGCTCTATAATATATAATTTTCTAACAGGAGTTTCGACAAAACCAACTTTAATTATTTTTTCCTATTAGATTGTGTAGTTGGCTCTACCCAATTTTGTCTTATATGGGTACGAGAAAATTGTGACATTATTTTGTAATTAGTTTGTAAGTGAAATTCCAAGTGTCAATTGCATAATGTGAAGAGTCATGATGTAATGTAATTGAAGATCCATTTTGTAAAGAAGTTGAAGAGTCATGAAGTCCAAGAGTCACAAATGGGAGTTGAAGAGTCACTCCCTCTTATTATAAATAGATCATCATAAATCATGTAAAGGGATTTTGGGGGAGCCAATATTTTGGCTAGGCTGAGGCTTAGAATCAGGAGCTTGGGATTTTGAGAGAGCCTTAGCTTCTTCATGGCATAGAGGGAGTATATTTATTTCGAAGAGTAGGTGATGACTTCATGTTCCACTATTGGGGATAGTTGTCAATGGATGGTATATGTATGATTATAACTTTCACTTAATAAAATCTTAGAGCCAACACATTTTCATGCATATGTTGTGAATACAATAGGACTATTTCTTATATGTTTATAATGTATGTTATTTAACTTATTATTATGCTTATGAACTATTTCATTTTCCTTGGGATGAATCTTGTTGAATGTTTCTTTCACCTTTCACAAGTGTCACATTAGTTTTTGTGTTTTTTCCCATTAGTGGTCATCGTTGAGGAGACTCTCCATGCATATTTTTTTTTCCTCTTGCATGTTCATCTTCCGCACTTGTTTTTCATTGATCTAACAATAATTAGTTAGATCTACACTTTAACATGCACCATCACTCAGATATGCTTTCTTCCCACACTCTCACCAGGAAGATTTGTCCTTCCACTGGCCATGCATCACCTTGTCTAGCTGGTCATTGCGCAAGTTTGAAGCTCAAGCTCTCATCTTGTCCTCTAAGACTTCAAAATGCATAATACAGGCTGACCCAACTACACATTGAAAAATTCTAGGGTTCAAGCCTTCCCTCTTAGCCACTAAGACTACACAATGTGCACTCTCTCCCACAATCATCTGAGGTTAGACTATGCATTGCACAGTCTCTAGCCTCAAGCTACATCATTGGCTTCTGATATTGTGCAATGCATAGTTCCTACACCCAGTATCCCTCCCTTTACCTCACGAATTGTTCAATACTCGTCATTAGCTCACTGGTATATTGCTTGATATTTGTTTGAAAGTTGATTTGCTAAAGCTAACTTATGTCTGCAATGAGTGTATTTTTCTCCCACAGTTATTGCAGGTGTTGAGCACTTCTCTTCATCAATCGCTATTACCATGGCACCCAAGAGAAATGCTTTAAAGGATACTATAGAGAATAGCACCGAGGAGGTAGCTGAGAGTACGTCAATTTACTTGCTAGTATTCTAAGACACTCAACTATTTGTATAAAAGGAATCAGATATCACATGGAAGAAGGTGAAAGAAATTTTCTAAGAAAGAACCTTTAAAGCATATCTAGAAGACTGAAAGGTGTATGTCAATGTCCAAAAGTCAGGGTTCCATAGGGTTTCATTCAGGTACCCAACATTACCATGTGTAGATGTTATTAGTTGGATATTATTTGACATAGACCCAAATACTATGACTCTTATAAGTACCAACTAATGGAGACTTGCTTCCTTTTTGGGAGTAGACTATCATCTCATATACCATTTTCCTGAGCCATAATTTCTCATGCATTAATACTTCTATGCAAAAACTAACTAGTTGACCACCAACAAGATTGTTAAAGGCAGGGTAAAAGAACCAACAGAGTTTCTTCACACACCCGCCAACACATACAAGACAAAATATCTTAGGAGAGCCTATCATTTTTTAATAGTTTTATTTTGTAGAATCCATAGTCGGTAGAGCACTAAGACCTTTCCTGAAGGGTGGGCTTCTTTCTGGACCAGGTTGTGAACTAAGGTAAACCATTCAACTTTTCATATTTTTTGACTTGACAGTTGTGGATCCATGTATGTAACTCCCATAGTCCTCCCAAGGGTGGGAAAGCTATATTTTATATGTCTGCATATCTACTGGATGTAATCTACGCACACAATGCATTCCCTAGCATGAATTCAACTTGGACACCATGGCAGCCTGGCGTGTATGTTTATTGCAATCTTCTTTCAGAGTGCAACCATAAAGGATTAATGGAGAAGCTAACTAATCACTTCCTCAGTTAGTTGTACAAGATGATATTTGAGGAAGAGCCACCTTGCATGTCACATGGGGAAATGGATGCAGTACCTCAAATAACAGATTGGTTTGCCTCATTGAATGACACTTTCCTCAGTGTATTCGATTGATAGAAGTCTCCGCATATTTTATGAGGTATGCCACTGATAAGATATTCATGCAAGAAGTTGTGTATCATCTCTCGTCAAGGTTTTCAGCAACTTTGCATAGGTAGAAGAAAGCACCTTGGCCTGCTCTTCCTATGCAAATCAGATTATACAGTATCAATAATATGAAAGTCATGGATACTGAAGGGAATGTGATATAAATGTTTTCATTTGGTACTCTAGACTTCAATCCATACGATCCTTGGAACATTTATAGATACCATTGTGTGAGGATTCATTATTAGTGGCTAAACAAGACCTTTCACTAGTCAGAGGAGGAACCATGGAAGAATTTTTACAATTCCTTCAAGTCTCATGAACCAATCATTTTTGTAGGAACTTCATAGATTACTCCGCAAAAGGAAGCTACTCTAGAGGAAGCACCAGAAGAAGAGTGAAACCCAATGCATGAGAGGGGAAAGAGGAAGGTTGTGCATAGTCTAAGGGGAAAATGAAGCCAAAATATGAAAGGATATCCATTCATTATGAGAGTAGATATAGAAGCGAAGAAGAAGAGGAAATAGAGGGTGTAGGAAGTAGAGTGGAAACAAAGGGAATAACGAGAGAAGAAGAGATTGGAGGAGGAAAGGAAAACATAGGAAGAAGTGTAAAGGTGAAATGTAATAGCAAAAGAAACAACACAGAGACAAGTTGAAGAGCTAGAACAAGACTGACAATTAAAGGAGGAGAGAAAAAAGATGCAGGACAAAGAGCTCGCTCAAGAGATAGAGGAGTTGATCAAAATTCAAGACATGGAGGAATGAGAGCCAAAAAACTGAGATTTCAACCTGATGACAAGTACACAGTAGGTCACCATTCAGTCTCCCTGTCCTCCAACAGAGCAAGCTATAAGCGTGGAAGAGGAAATTTTTCCTCTCGATGATGGTCTAGTTAAGGATACGTATAATCTGACTTATGATGAGCTTCGGAAAATGATTTTACAATCGAGGAAGAAACATTTTCTGGATGACCTTGCATCTCCTACATTCATTCGAGAAAGGGTGATTGTGACAGACACCAGAATAAATCCAAGTGCCATTGTCGCATCCAACTTGGCCTTTGTAAGTGCTTTGAAGTCAAGCATGGAGTATTCGATGGTCGAGAACAAACAACTGGAAAATAGCTTGCATGTTTCTAGGAAAAAGGTTGAACAACTCTAAGTAGAGGTACAAAATGTAGCTTCCGTAGAGGTCCATCTAGAAGAGTTGAGGGAAGCGATACTTGGTGAAGTATTGACACTACTAGAAACCATGCGGAGTCTTTATGAGGAGCTTGTTATTGTGCATAAGGAAGTTTTCCACTTGCATGGCTTGCAGCAGAAGTGTAAAGAGTTTGTTAAAACTCTCAGGAATGTACAAGTTTTCATCACTATCATGCATGAATGGTCAATGCAATACAAAGGGGTACAACTTGACTTGGGAAAGAAAACATGGTAAGAGGCAGAGTTAGAGAAGGTTTGGATGCTCATCCAGAATAACAAACAACTTGCCTCATTCATTGCCAACACTTAGGCCTCATATGCATGTTTGTACAATAGCCTAGACGTCTTGGTGAAATCACACGGGATCCCATCAGTCGGCTCAATCATACAGATCAAGCGCATGAACCAGGTCAAGCAATATATCGAAGAATACTTGGAACAATTGAGACAAGTAACCATCAAGGAAGATCTTGAAGTAAACAAATAGAATATGCACAAGTACATTGGTGGCCCTATCCAAATCAACAAAATGATTCTCCTTCTCAAGAAGGAAACACAAACTCGTTCCAAGTCATAGTACCTGAATTCCATGGAGGCCAAAGTTGCTTCCAGCCTGACACCATTGCAAAGTTTGGGGATATCATCAAGAAGTACAAGTCTTGGCACTTCTACGTAGTCAACAAACATCAAGTGGAAGTTCTTCAGTGGGAGTTTTGCCAAAATCAAATTTAATTGTTTTTTCCTATTAGGTTATCTAGTTGGCTCTACCCAATTTTGTCTTATATGGTGTTGGCCCTCAGTTTTGGTCTATTTTTGCTTAGGGAAACCTACTTAATCCTTATACTTTCCATCCATTTTCCATCACATCCATCTCATTTTGTTGTATTTTATGCATTTTCAGTTGTTTAATTTTAATTTTGCAATTTCTAGAAGTTTTTATGAAAATTGAGTTTCAAGTGCAATTTTGGACTGAATCAGAAATTCCCGTAATAGCTATGTGGATGACATATTTGTAGGACACTTGGGCTCAAGTTTGATGCATGGATGGATAGCTTGGGAACTAGGACTAAGATAACTCCACTTGGTTCGGTCAAAACAAGCTTTATTAGGCCTGGTCAAGGCTGGTCAAACATGACTAGTCACTAGAAAATCCCTAGGAAATAGGGCAGTTTTGAGATTTTATGGGATTGAATATACTTCCTGGGATGAATTGGATGAGTTCGACTTAGATAGGTGGATATGATTAGATATGAGTGTTATAGATAATATAGATCAGTTTGTTTCATAAAACCTCTATTTAAAGCCAATACTTTGATGGCTTTTGAAAGGGAATTTGTATGTAACTTTTGTATAATTGGAGTTGGGAGCTAATTTGAAGAACTTGTTTCATTCCAATTTTTTGTTCATGCTTGGTTGATTTACTAAAGTTTTTGTAGCTGAGATTTCTTCAAGTGTGCAAGGCAAGTGTGGAGGGCCCCCACACCAAGCTAAGTACACTTCTTGGTTCAATTTTCATAGTTTTCATAGACTAGTTTTTGTTTCAAATGTATTTAGATGTGTGATGATTGTTGAATGAATATTGGTTTAATTCTAATCTACATATGAAGGGACACAAAGGAATTTAAGTTAAATTCTCCTTCTATTTGATCTTGAACTAAAATTGAATTTCATTCTCCATTTCTCATTTGAATTTATTTTTGCATTTCTGGTTTGAAGCAATGGTGATTGTGATATAGTAGGATTGTGAAGAAGGACAATCTGGACCTCCTTAGTTAGGAGCCTCTTATTTTACATCTTCTGCATCATAAGCCATTGTTAATTAGTGCTCTTAGATTTATCTTCATGAAAGTAGTATTGTAGGGAAGAACAACTTGGTTCTCCTAAGTTAGGAGCCTCTTCCCTCATATATTACATAAATGAAGTAGAAATTAATAAAATAGGTTTATATTTATAGTATGTACTGTTGTTGGGAAAAGTATCCAATACGAAATGACCCTATCCCACTCTAAGGGTGATAGTACCTCAGCAACAATCAAAGCAAAGCTATTTGAGATTACTTCTTTATGAGATGTAAAAGAGGGGAGAAAGAGATCCACTAACCGCTGTCTTTCGCTAATGATTGATCCAATCTTCTCTCTTTGCTGCTTGCTCCCAGCTCCTTGCTCTTTCACTGGCCTAGCTACACCAAGATCCTGCAAAATGGCAAGAGAGGGAAACTACAAGAAGCATACATTCATAATTGATTCAAGGATTAGAATAAATCAAATACACAAGTATAGCAACACATCATTGAGACACATGTATATAGAAGAACCTCAAATGCTTTGTTAATGGAAGAAGTAAAGTTCAGGAAGTGATACAACCATAAGAGGCCCAATCCAGCATCACCTCCCAGCAGAAAGAAATCTCCTCTTCACCTCCTTCAAAGCAAATTACCCAATAGTTCTATACTCAAACCAACAGCACTTCCTTACATTCACCAGATTCCCGCCTCCTTAGACCTCATGAGAGAGCTCTATATATAGGAGTTTTGGAGAAAGGATGAGTCAGCTTGAAGCTGGCATGAAGCTGACTAGTGTCCTCTCCCACTTCAGTTATTCTTCAGTTCTTGAGTCCACTTGGAGGTTCTTGCTTCCACTTGGAGATCTAGACCCTCTTACTCATCACTAGTCGAATTCCTTGATCCAAGTGTCATTTTGGAAGCTTCCTGGGCATTGACACATTGAGGAATGACTGTGCCACATGTCCCAACTCGCCCAGCGCAGGTAGCCTTCTTTGCAGTTGACATTCAGCGCAAGTAGACAGTGGAGCAGTTGACATTCAGCGCAGATGCTCAGTGGAGCAGTTGACATGATCCAGAATTGCCTTGTTTTTGAGTGTTTTCAGGTGGAGAACTGATATTCAGTGCTGTGGTTTGCTGACCTTGTTCCTCTAGGGGCAGGAACAACATGTTTAGGGACTTTGGATCCCTTAGATTATGGACATTTCATGCTTCATGCTGTAAGGCACAAAAATGTCTATAACAGTTGCCCCCTAAAGTATGAGGCCGTTTATCGGGTGAAATGCTTTATCAGGAGGATCCGAAGTTCATTCAATCGCTGAGAGGTGACTTGTAATAAAATACAATACAATACATTACTTTTCATTCTGCTTTCATGATCTAGTTGAGGCGGGCATTCCCATGCTCAGCTTTATAAATTCATTTTGGTACATAGAACAGACGATCGTCTGATGATAGACTGATAATTCTCTGCTAAAATCATCATCCTTTGAGTAGGATGATCATCTGCTGCAATGATGTACATATCAAATGTCTTTATATTTCCTGAATATATATCGCAGCCCGGATGGATGAAACTAGATCCGGGGTCTTCAGACTCGTTCGATCTTCACTCTAAGTACAAGTCGATCCATGTGAGAATTGCGCTGAAGTCGAACATGGAAAGACATCGCTTGATTACTGGTCAATGATGTAAACCGTTAACAAGCGTGAGAGGAATCACCGATATAATGACCCTCAAGGTACTGCAGTACAATTCACGTGGTGTGAATATAGGACTTGGCGTCAAACACCACGCAAAATCTTCTGGTCGAAGGTCATTGATGTATACCTGTCGCCGGAAGTGAGAAACTTGCCATTGAGGCATGCAAGCTTCAAAGTACTGGGGGGGGTGTTCCTAGATAAACTTCTTGGATAATGAGCTGAAGTCGACAAGAAGCGATCCGTCAAAGGAGGGCCTTAATGAATCCCACATCAGTGACACGGAATGGAGCTAATGATTTTAATGGAGGTGAAAACAATCTGTGACATATGATTCAGGGCGGCGATCATGGATGGATGAAGGATAATGTATGGCAGTGGATGGGACACGGTTGACTCTTTCTGAACAACATCTCTTGAACATATAACGACACTGATGCGATGGATCGGTAGCATTACCCCAAATGTGGATGGTTTGGCGAGACCATGGTGATGAGACCGGTGAATGAAACAACCCAACCCGATGTGATACGGAGGAAAAGTTTCATGTTCAAGAGCGACTTGCTACCATTAAAGCTTTGAGGTTCTCCCAATTTTCCCCAGTCATTTCTGACCAGTACCTCTTTATTTTTGTCAAGCTTGAGGAGGATAACATATGCTTGTTCTATAACCTGCCCTTCGGGCAAGCCCATCGCTATGTTTTAACGAGCTTAGCGATAGGGAAACTCGTTCTCGTCTAAAGACAAGTTTGTCGCTATTTAATCATTTTAACGAGTCTAACGACAAGGAAAACTTGGTCCTTTTCATTTTTAGAGAGTCTGAAAAGGTACAGAAAGTTAACTCCAAAATTCCTTTTTCGTCATCTAATCCCTTAAGTCCGAAAAAGTATAAAACAATACAAAAGGGATGAGTTTTCGATAACTTTAACGAGCCGAATAAAACAAGCGCTCGACCTTTTTGTGCAATAATCCCTCAGGTCCAAAAAGATTAAAATCTAGAGGAGGGATAGCTCTTCCGGTCCTTTAACGAGCTGGAAGGCCAAAACTCGGCAAACTTTTCATATTTTACGAGTCAGTTGAAAAGAGCTCAAAGAAGACTCGTCTTTTGAGGAACGAGTGATAAACAGGGATAGCAGCAGATTCCAGGTATAGGTTGGAATTTTCCAATCACGGCAGTGTCACAAGGATGGCTAGGTGAAATCACTCTTCGCAGCTGTTCCTCAAAATGGGTAAACAATCATATGGAGGTGAACGATCGGCCAAATGACGGTGGAGGTGGCAGGTGCAAACACGACCAAGGCTTTTTATGGCTGATAAATTTACGATCACAGAGGTTATTTACCGGAATAGGTTCATTTTTTATTTAAAAATGAGCTTAAACTCTGGGGGAAACATTGCTCACTGCTTTTATGTATTTTTTAACGAGCATGAAGACCACGTTAAACTGCTCGGATCTTGCGTTTATTTTTTAACGAGCATGAACTTTATGCTAAAACTGCTCGATATACCAGTCATAAGATAAGAAATTTCCCCTGTGAGATCTCTATTTTTTAAGGAGTTTCATCTTCACTAAGCTTTACTCCATATCCTTTCTTTATGCAAGTTCAGAAATGACTAATCCAAAAAACAGATAAATAACCACTCTTTGCCTGCACTCCAAAAGGTTTGCATGCCCCCAGGTATAAAATACAATTTCAAGGCTGCCCCTCCTCTCCCCCACCTCTGCTTTTCTTTGGGTGTTCACAGCTACTTGTCGTCTTGCTAGTCTAATGTTAACGATACTTGTCTTCTCGTTATTTTTAACGGGTCTTACGCGATACTTGTCTTCTCGTCAGCCCAACTTTTAACAGATCTTTTGCAAGATCGCAAGAGAACAGCTACTTGCGACAAGAGAGCAGCTACTTGCGACAAGAGAAGAACACTACTCAAAGATAAAACATTAATGTTATTGAGGGAGGCTTGCCTCTTTCTGGTTACCCAAAGATTGTTTCGTTAATCTTTCAAACAAAACATTTCCTCGGCACTGTCTACCGAAATAGACAAGGGTGAATGACTGTTGTCAAACACGTAACCTTGACAAAAGAATCCTATTCCAGAACAACCCCTCTTCCATCCACGGATGGGGTACGGACTAGTCATACTCTCTCGCGGAAATTCTACCTTATACCCAGGGTTTTTTCTGCCCGAAACAGACCAGGATGCATGCCCCCTGGGTTCCAGTCCCATCTTTCCGAATCACTCGCATTCATCGGGAAGGAGGACTGGGGGTGGAGACATTTCTTGATTGAATAGACCATTCAGGGTTGGTATGTGACTATTTGCGATGCGTGATCCCGGAAATGAAAGTTGGTCTACGAGCTTGACCATTCTTCCTTCGTGTGGAAAACACATTACTCTAAAGAGTGAGGAGACTACAACTCCCATGCAATATATATAGTCTCGTCCAAGGAGTAGGTTATAATCCAATGGTCCTTGAACGACCATCACGTTCATTTGAACAGTCTTCCCTTTCAATGTAACAGACACATTGGGGAGGATCCCTAATGGTCGACTGGTTCCTTTATCGAAACCCGAGAGATTTCTTATCTCAGGCAAAAGCGCCGGGGAACCCAGTGCTTTCCAAGCAATAGAGGAAAGGATACTCACAGATGCCCCTTCATCAATGATAGTTCCAGCCATTATCATTCTGTAAATTTGGACTATAATTCTGAATGGTATACCGGCTGGTAACCGGGGTCTGCCTAGTTGGTTCCAATCAAAGGACACAACCAGGTTGCTTGGTGGTGGGACCGAATACACGGCCGGATATGACCCTGACGATGTTCCTTCCTGCGATAAAGGAATGGGCGCATTGCCCTGATGCTCGTCAGAGTCTGTGTTGATGAAAAGAATTTGGATGGTGTCATCCTTATTCTCTTCAGTGAGGGTGTCATTTGAAGATGAATCTTCAGTGACGGTGTCATTTGAAGATGAAACTTCTGAAGGAAGAACCGGGTCAACTGTCGTTTCGACCTTTGGACTTTCATCCGGTCTGGATTCAGTAGGTTCATTTTCAATGACTGACTCTTCAGCTGACCACTTGAGCGGGCCAGCTGTATTCTCAACCAACGAAGGACTTGGCACGAGTTTTTTGTATCCAGGAGGAAGTCTCAACGGTGAAACCGGACGATCTTCCAAAACTCTCTTCGCTTCGTCTAAGAAGGGACAACGGTGGATGGCGTGATCACCTTCACACAGTCCGCAGGGGGATCTTGCTCCCCCTCTTTGTCTTGAACCTTCACTTTCGCCGGTTGACGGTAAGCATTCAACATGGCTATCAGAGGTTGATGCTCTCGAATTATGCAAACGAGGGGACCAGTCCCTTAGTATCCGGGGAATACAGGGACAATCTCTATGGAAGTGGTCTCCTCTACATATGACACATGGCGATTTAGGCCCGGTCTGTGCTGTGTGTGGATTTTTGTCAGATGTCTTTTGCTTGCCCCCAGTCGCCTTAGGCTCCTTCTTCTTCTTCTCCTTCTTCTCCATGGGAGCTTGGCTTTTGCCGGCTCTATCTTGCGAAGATGAAGGATTGGAGGAAGAGTTGTAGGAAGTAGAAGGCTAGTGGGCAGCTCTAGACTGATCTAACTGTTGACTCGACTGTTCAGGAACCATGGTGTTCTGAACTACATTGGTTGAGAATAGCCAAATTGGCAAGCCAATTGTCAGTCCTGGAAGCGACAATGTGGCCATGTGGGGCGCACCAACTTCTCCCCAAGAGGAGAAAGGACTAGGATTTCCATCATGTGGAATTCCTTGGTTGGGGCGTTCCATGTTCTCAACCTAAAGATCAACGCAGGAATAGGAGGTGATTATGTTCCGTTTAAAATAAATTT
Source organism: Pinus tabuliformis (assembly GCA_031772625.1). Lineage (NCBI taxonomy): Eukaryota > Viridiplantae > Streptophyta > Pinopsida > Pinales > Pinaceae > Pinus > Pinus tabuliformis. The sequence continues at coordinate 1,640,652,558 of CM062820.1, forward strand.
TATAACGACGCTTTAGACACAACTTGCTTTTTCACTTTTTAAGAGTCGAGAAAAAGCTAAAGATGACTCTAGTCTCCTTCGATGTTTTAACGAGCCCGAAGTGACAAATGCTCGGATGGACTTTTTCAGTTATAGAGTTTGAAAAAGGCCAAAAGAAACTACTCTGGAGTTCTAGGCAGAGGGTGTGCCAAACTGTTCGCAAAACCACAGAATACGTTTTACGGTACGAGTGGTTGATCTTCGTGAATGCTATGTTCACTGCATTGCGATCAGTAGGGTGGCCGACACGGTTTCCTATGGATAAAGGCTTTGTTCCTATAGGGGTCTCCCAATATATACGCGACGGTACGTGGGAGCACAAGTCCGTATTGATACTTATCGCTTCACCATGGAGGAATCACCCAACCACTCAACGCTAAGATATCACGTTTAACGACGCCGGAACACGTCTCTAGCTTAGACCTCTATGTGTTTGCGTTATGTTTCAATGCGTTGTTATGTAAATTCAATTTATTTTAAGGTTGATCTTGTTTAGCAGTTTGCCTTTATGGATCGCCACGAGATGTATAATACAACTTCCTAAATGCAGTCTAAGATGATAAGCAAGCTTTTCAATCTTTCAACTTTGAAAATCTTAACTACTGAGGGAAAAGAAAGACATCATCTTTTCACACAGATCATAGAGCACACACTAATGCACTTTTTCCTAAATCAACATACAAACTGTCAACATGCACATGCACAATGCAGGTATTTCTTTTCTCTTTCTTAATGTTGATGTATTACAAAAAGAAAGCTGTTGTATAACTTTGAATTCAATTTCAAGTGAAAGCAAACAAGCTTTTGTCCAAAATCAAAAGACACCTTAAGATTTACTTGTTTCGACACTAGAAATGCATAAATTCAAACCATATGACGAAAGCAAAAGCTTAATCAGCTATGAACAGCAAACAAACTAACTCTTAAGATCAAAACGACACTTATCACAGGTCTAGATCTAAGAGGCCACAGCAAGACTAGTTCACTTTTCGTTATGGGAAACTGCAAATGGCATAAGAAATACACAAAGAACAAATACAGTTTCTTTATACAACCGAGGCGGAATAGTGGTAAGGAAAGGTGGTTTCAGATAGGTACATTGACTGATAATAGGCAGCAAAAACAAGGATGAAAACAGGGCAATAAACAGCACGGAACCCCAGTAGCACAAGGAAAAACTGGTTCAGCGCAGGTAGTACACTGTCAGTTTGACATTCAACGCAGGTAGCCCCTTCGGGACCTGCGATGAAATGCAGACTCCCTTCACAGTGCCTGCAATGAAGAGATAAACTTTTGTTTTTCTCAGTTTCCGGGTTACAGTTTGCTCAAAATTTCACAGTTTTTGGCCAAATCAGAAGCTATCAATCAAGTACACACTAAAGGATGAAAAGCTATCACTAAGAGCTGTTCAGAGTCCTTGTGGATCAGCTCTTCAAATCATAAACATGCCCAGAAACTAAGCTAGAGTAGCTGCCCTCTACTTTGCATTTGAAAGATTCAAATGCAGTTCGATTCGGTACTCCCTGAGTTTATGAAATGAATAGCAAAAACACAAACAACCAACAAGATACGATCCCCAACGGAGTCGCCAATTTATTGTTGGGAAAAGTATCCAATACGGAATGACCCTATCCCACTCTAAGGGTGATAGTACCTCAGCAACAATCAAAGCAAAGCTATTTGAGATTACTTCTTTATGAGATGTAAAAGAGGGGAGAAAGAAATCCACTAACCGATGTCTTTCGCTAATGATTGATCCAATCTTCTCTCTTTGCTGCTTGCTCCCAACTCCTTGCTCTTTCACTGGCCCAGCTACACCAAGATCCTGCAAAATGGCAAGAGAGGGAAACTACAAGAAGCATACATTCATAATTGATTCAAGGATTAGAATAAATCAAATACACAAGTATAGCAACACATCATTGAGACACATGTATATAGAAGAACCTCAAATGCTTTATTAATGGAAGAAGTAAAGTTCAGGAAGTGATACAACCATAAGAGGCCCAATCCAGCATCACCTCCCAGCAGAAAGAAGTCTCCTCTTCACCTCCTTCAAAGCAAATCACCCAATAGTTCTATACTCAAACCAACAACACTTCCTTACATTCACCAGATTCCCGCCTCCTTAGACCTCATGAGAGAGCTCTATATATAGGAGTTTTGGAGAAAGGATGAGTCAGCTTGAAGCTGGCATGAAGCTGACTAGTGTCCTCTCCCACTTCAGTTATTCTTCAGTTCTTGAGTCCACTTGGAGGTTCTTGCTTCCACTTGGAGATCTAGACCCTCTTACTCATCACTAGTCGAATTCCTTGATCCAAGTGTCATTTTGGAAGCTTCCTGGGCATTGACACCTTGAGGAATGACTGTGTCACATGTCCCAACTCGCCCAGCGCAGGTAGCCTTCTTTGCAGTTGACATTCAGCGCAGGTAGACAGTGGAGCAGTTGACATTCAGCGCAGATGCTCAGTGGAGCAGTTGACATGATCCAGAATTGCCTTGTTTTTGAGTGTTTTCAGGTGGAGAACTGATATTCAGTGCTGTGGTTTGCTGACCTTGTTCCTCTAGGGGCAGGAACAACATGTTTAGGAACATTGGATCCCTTAGATTATGGACATTTCATGCTTCATGCTGTAAGGCACAAAAATGTCTATAACATGTACTTCCTTAATTCTTCAAATTTTATCTTCTAAACTTGATTATATCTGATGTCCATATACAGTGGATTTGCCTCCAAGTTTTACAAACCCGGATTGATAATTAAATACTTGTGTTAATTTAGTCAATAAATTAGCTCAACGTTTTGGCACCGTTGCTGAGGAGGTAATTATCAACATAGTCAAATAGAAGATAAACAAAATCACTAAAAAAAATTTAGCTAGTATACATTTCTCTTAGTTATGTTTCTTTATGCCTAGAAATAGAGATCCTAAAATTAGGTTTCCAAAACAAAACCCCCCAATAAAAACATAAAATCAGAAAAATAACTACAAAATCCATTTTCAACAACAAGATGATGTTAAAGAATAGGTTACAACACTACTCCATTCTTCAACATTCTTTCTCATCAAATCATTATGATCAGATAAATTTTCATGTCCAAAATTTCATTAAAGTATATTTTTCAAATTTGGATATGAGTTTACTTATGATCTTGTTACGAAAATGGATGCACTGGAAATTCTCTTATACTTGAGAGAATGAATTAGTTTTCTAAAATAGAATATGATAGAATAGAATAAATAAACAAGTAGAATGAATTCACAATAAGACTTCCATAATAAATTTGTTTCAAACAATTTCTTCAAATCATTGTTCAATATTCATTTGAAAGGACTACATGGAAAAATGCAGTAAGAACAAGCTTATTTTGGGTAACCATATAGGATAATTATGAAATCATGTTTTTTTACATATCTCTTTAAATCTAATTTTGGAATCCATTTTGAAGTTCTCAATTTATATCACAAATAAAAATGTGATCAAAATCAAAACTAGGTCTCAAGTGACATGTTAAGGATAGAGTTAGTACAACCTATATTTGAAGTGTCTAATGGAAACATTTTTATCTAAAATTCATAGGGAATATAGCCCTTGGAATCTAGTTTCCAAATCAATTTGAATCACTTCAATCAGGTATCATATGAAAAATTTATTCTTGAAATACTAACTGCTTGTCGAAAAATCTTCAAGGTGACAATTCTAGGTCTTGACTGTTCATTGGCATATTTGAAATACCAAACCATCTTATTTTCAAAACCTGTTTATATGGGAGATATATATTCAAGTCTAGTTTAATACATAATTTGAATCATCCCATTTTGAGGTGAAATGAAAAGTTATGCCACATTTAGTGACTGCATGTCTTCAAAACAATATAGTAAAACTCAGCCTCCCAGGCCTGTTCATCACCAATTTTGTGATATCAAGCCTAAGAATTTTTAAAACTTGTTTCTACTGGAAATAAAAAAATGAGTCTACTTTAATATCCAAGTGGAATCACATTGATCTGATCTTTATCAAAGAAGTTACGCTTCAAATAGTGATTGTTGGTCTAGTTAAAAATTAACAAGCAGCTCTATCAAACATGTCACTCCTTATAATATTTACCATATCATTTTAAACAATTTTGAAAACCTGTTTATACTAGAGGTAGCCATATGAATTCTTCAACTTGGCTTTGGAATCACTCTAATAAGATATCAAATGAATATTTTGTAAACAAAATACCGCTAGGAGGTCTAGGCTGGCCACCATTCCTCAAGGAGTAAATAAATGCATTATGTTTGTCTATCATATTTGGACTTGTTTTCTCAACAATGCTTGTAATGATTTACATGTTTATTGTAAGAAGAGAGACTGTACACCTCTCTTCTTCCATCATCTAATGTTGTATTGTAGGCAAGTGCTATGTTTTTGCAGGTCATAGGAAGAATGAAGGAGTGAACTCCATGGATGAAGTAATTTTCAAAGTCAAATTCATATTCCAGAATATGAATACAAATGTTCAGGTCAAAGCAAAGTGAAAATTCACTTGATGTTGAGTTCATTCAATAAAACTCAAACTCTTGAAGCTTGCTCTTAGATGTTGACCAACAACACCAACAAAGCCTACAACATAATCGAGATCAAGGCAAAAAAGACATGAAGTTAATCATCAGAAGAAGCAGTCAAGTTCTGTACCATGTCAAGTCACATCAATCTCCAAAGAAGCCTTTCATAAGCCATATTGTTCATGATTTGATCCATCATCCATATTGTATGTTAAGCTCCATGATGTTACAGACATTTTTGTGCCTTACAGCATGAAGCATGAAATGTCCATAATCTAAGGGATCCAAAGTCCCTAAACATGTTGTTCCTACCCCTAGAGGAACAAGGTCAGCAAACCACAGCACTGAATAACAGTTCTCCACATGAAAACACTCAAAAACAAGGCAATTATGGATCATGTCAACTGCTCCACTGAGCATCTGCGCTGAATGTCAACTGCTCCACTGTCTACCTGCGCTGAATGTCAACTGCAAAGAAGGCTACCTGCGTTGGGCGAGTTTGGACATGTGGCACAGTCATTCCTCAAGGTGTCAATGCCCAGGAAGCTTCCAAAATGACACTTGGATCAAGGAATTCGACTGGTGATGAGTAAGAGGGTCTAGATCTCCAAGTGGAAGCAAGAACCTCCAAGTGGACTCAAGAACTGAAGAATAACTGAAGTGAGAGAGGACACTAGTCAGCTTCATGCCAGCCTCAAGCTGACTCATCCTTTCTCCAAAACTCCTATATATAGATCTCTCTCATGAGGTCTAGGGAGGCTGGAATCTTGTGAATGTAAGGAAGTGCTGTTGGTTTGAGTATAGAACTATTGGGTGATTTGCTTGAAGGAGGTGAAGAGGAGATTTCTTTCTGCTGGGAGGTGATGCTGGATTGGGCCTCTTATGGTTGTATCACTTCCTGAACTTTACTTCTTCCATTAATAAAGCATTTGAGGTTATTCTATATACATGTGTCTCAATGATGTATTGTTGTACTTGTGTATTTAATTTATTCTAATCCTTAAATCAATTATGAATGTATGCTTCTTGTAGTTTCCCTCTCTTGCCATTTTACAGGATCTTGGTGTAGCTGGGCCAGTGAAAGAGTAAGGAGCTGGGAGCAAGCAGCAAGGAGAGAAGATTGGATCAACCATTAGCGGAAGACATCGGTTAGTGGATCTCTTTCTCCCCTCTTTTACATCTCATAAAGAAGTAATCTCAAATAGCTTTGCTTTGATTGTTGCTGAGGTACTATCACCCTTAGAGTGGGATAGGGTCATTCCGTATTGGATACTTTTCCCAACAACAAATTGGCGACTCCACTGGGGAGCGCATCTTGTTGGTTGTTTGTGTTTTTGCTATTCATTTCCTAAACACAAGGAGTACCGAATCAAACTGCATTTGGATCTTCCAAATGCAAAGTAGAGGGCAGCTACTCTAGCTCAGTTTCTGGGCATGTTTATGATTTGAAGAGCTGATCCACAAGGACTCTGAACAACTCTTAGTGATAGCTTTTCATCCTCCTAATTACCCTTTAGTGTGTACTTGATTGATAGCTTTTGATTTGGCCAAAAACTGTGAATTTTTGAGCAATCTGTAACCCGGAAACTGAGAAAAAAGAAAGTTTATCTCTTCATTGCAGGCACTGTGAAGGCAGTCTGCATTTCATCGCAGGTCCCGAAGGGGCTACCTGCGCTGAATGTCAAACTGACAGTGTACTACCTACGCTGAACCAGTTTTGCCTTGTGCTACTGGGGTTCCCTGTTGTTTATTGCCCTGTTTTCATCCTTGTTTTTGCAGCCTGTTATCAGTCAATGTGCCTATCTGAAACCAACTTTCCTTGCCACTATTCCGCCTCGGTTGTATAAAGAAACTGTATTTGTTCTTTGTGTATTTCTTATGCCATTTGTAGTTTCCCATAACGAAAAGTGAACTAGTATTGATGTGGCCTCTTAGATCTAGACCTGTGATAAGTGTCATTTTGATCTTAAGAGTTAGTTTGTTTGCTGTTCATAGCTGATTGAGCTTTTGCTTTCGTCATATGGTTTGAATTTATGCATTTCTAGTGTTGAAACAAGTAAATCTTAAGGTGTCTTTTGATTTTGGACAAAAGCTTGTTTGCTTTCACTTGAAATTGAATTCAAAGTTATACAACAGCGTTCTTTTTGTAATACATCAACATTAAGAAAGAGAAAAGAAATACTTGCATTGTGCATGTGCATTTTGACAGTTTGTATGTTGATTTAGGAAAAAGTGCATTAGTGTGTGCTCTATGATCTGTGTGAAAAGATGATGTCTTTCTTTTCCCTCAGTAGTTAAGATTTTCAAAGTTGAAAGATTGAAAAGCTTGCTTATCATCTTAGACTGCATTTAGGAGTTGTACCATACATCTCGTGGCGATCCATAAAGGCAAACTGCTAAACAAGATCAACCTTAAAATAAATTGAATTTACATAACAACGCTTTGAAACATAACGCAAACATATAGAGGTCTAAGCTAGAGACGTGTTCCGGCGTCGTTAAACGTGATATGTTAGCGTTGAGTGGTTGGGTGATTCCTCCATGGTGAAGCGATAAGTATCAATACGGACTTGTGCTCCCACGTACCATCGCGTATATATTGGGAGACCCCTATATGAACAAAGCCTTTATCCATAGGAAACCGTGTCGGCCGCCCTACTGATCGCAATGCAGTGAACACAGCATTCACAAAGATCGAACACTCGTACCGTAAAACGTATTCTGTGGTTTTGCGAAAAGTTTGGCACACCCTCTGCCTAGATCTCCAGAGTAGTTTCTTTTGGCCTTTTTCAAAATCTATAACTGAAAAAGTACATCCGAGCATTTGTCACTTCGGGCTCGTTAAAACATCGAAGGAGACTAGAGTCATCTTTAGCTTTTTCTCGACTCTTAAAAAGTGAAAAAGCAAGTTGTGTCTAAAGCGTCGTTATAAAATTTATTTTAAACGGAACATAATCACCTCCTATTCCTGCGTTGATCTGTAGGTTGAGAACATGGAACGCCCCAACCAAGGAATTCCTCATGATGGAAATCCTAGTCCTTTCTCCTCTTGGGGAGAAGTTGGTGCGCCCCACATGGCCACATTGTCGCTTCCAAGACTGACAATTGGCCTGCCAATTTGGCTATTCTCAACCAATGTAGTTCAGAACACCATGGTTCCTGAACAGTCGAGTCAATAGTTAGATCAGTCTAGAGCTGCCCAACAGCCTTCTACTTCCTATAACTCTTCCTCCAATCCTTCATCTTCGCAAGGTAGAGCCGGAAAAAGCCAAGCTCCCATGGAGAAGAAGGAGAAGAAGAAGAGAGAGAAGAAGAAGAAGGAGCCTAAGGCGACTGGGGGAAAGCAAAAAACATCTGACAAAAATCCACACACAGCACAGACCGGGCCTAAATCGCCATGTGTCATATGTAGAGGAGACCACTTCCATAGAGATTGTCCCTATATTCCCCGGATACTAAGGGACTGGTCCCCTCGTTTGCACAATTCGGGAGCATCAACCTCTGATAGCCATGTTGAATGCTTACCGTCAACCAGCGAAAGTGAAGGTTCAAGACAAAGAGGGGGAGCAAGATCCCCCTGCAGACTGTGTGAAGGCGATCACGCCATCCACCGTTGTCCCTTCTTAGACGAAGCGAAGAGAGTTTTGGAAGATCGTCCGGTTTCACCGTTGAGACTTCCTCCTGGATACAAAAAACTCGTGCCAAGTCCTTCGTTGGTTGAGAATACAGCTGGCCTGCTCAAGTGGTCAGCTGAAGCGTCAGTCATTGAAAATGAACCTACTAAATCCAGACCGGACGAAAGTCCAAAGGTCGAAATGGCAGTTGACCCGGTTCTTCCTTCAGAAGTTTCATCTTCAAATGACACCGTCACTGAAGATTCATCTTCAAATGACACCCTCACTGAAGAGAATAAGGATGACACCATCCAGATTCTTTTCATCAACACAGACTCTGACGAGCATCAGGGCAATGTGCCCATTCCTTTATCGCAGGAAGGAACATCGTCAGGGTCATATCCGGCCGTGTATTCGGTCCCACCACCAAGCAACCTGGTTGTATCCTTTGATTGGAATCAACTAGGCAGACTCCGGTTGCCAGCCAGTATACCATTCAGAATCATAGTCCAAATTTACAGAATGGTAATGGCTGGCACTATCATTGATGAAGGGGCATCTGTGAGTATCCTTTCCTCTATTGCTTGGAAAGCACTGGGTTCCCCGGCGCTTTTGCCTGAGATAAGAAATCTCTCGGGTTTCGATAAAGGAACCAGTCGACCATTAGGGATCCTCCCCAATGTGCCTGTTACATTGAAAGGGAAGAGTGTTCAAATGAACGTGATGGTTGTTCAAGGACCCTTGGATTATAACCTACTCCTTGTACGAGACTATATATATTGCATGGGAGCAATAGTCTCCTCACTCTTTAGAGTAATGTGTTTTCCACATGAAGGAAGAATGGTCAAGCTCGTAGACCAACTTTCATTTCCGGGATCACGCATCGCAAATAGTCACATACCAACCCTGAATGGTCTATTCAATCAAGAAAAGTCTCCACCCCCAGTCCTCCTTCCCGATGAGTGCGAGTGATTTGGAAAGATGGGACTGGAACCCAGGGGGCATGCATCCTGGTCTGCTTTGGGTAGAGAAAACCTTGGGTATGAGATAGAATTTCCGCGAGAGAATATGACTAGTCCGTACCCCGTCCGTGGATGGAAGAGGGGTTGTTCTGGAATAAGATTCTTTTGTCAAAGTTACATGTTTGACAAAGGTCATTCACCCTTGTCTATTTCGGTAGACAGTGCCGAGGAAATGTTTTGTTTGAAAGATTAACGAAAAATCTTTGGGTAACCAGAAAGAGGCAAGCCTCCCTCAATAACACCAATGTTTTGTCTTTAAGTAGTGTTCTTCTCTTGTCGCAAGTAGCTGCTCTCTTGTCGCAAGTAGCTGTTCTCTTGCGATCTTGCGAAAGATCTGTTAAAAATTGGGCTGACGAGAAGACAAGTACCACGTAAGACCCGTTAAAAATAACGAGAAGACAAGTATCGTTAACATTAGACCGGCAAGACGACAAGTAGCTATGAACACCCAAAGAAAACCAGAGGTGGGGGAGAGGAGGGGCAGCCTTGAAATTGTATTTTATACCTAGGGGCATGCAACCCTTTTGGAGTGCAAGCAAAGAGCGGTTATTTATCTGTTTTTTGGATTAGCCGTTTCCGAACTTGCATAAAGAAAGGATATGGAGTAAAGCTTAGTGAAGATGAAACTCCTTAAAAAATAGAGATCTCACAGGGGACATTTCTTATCTTATGATTGGTATTTCGAGCAGTTTTAGCATAAAGTTCATGCTCGTTAAAAAATAAACGCAAGATCCGAGCACTTTTAACGCGGTCTTCATGCTCATTAAAAAATAAATAAAAGCAGTGAGCAATGTTTCCCCCAGAGTTTAAGCTCATTTTTAAATAAAAAATGAACCTATTCCGGTAAATAACCTCTGTGATCGTAAATTTATCAGCCATAAAAAGCCTTGGTCGTGTTTGCACCTGCCACCTCCACCGTCATTTGGCTGATCGTTCACCTCCATATGATTGTTTACCTATTTTGAGGAACAGCTGCGAAGAGTGATTTCACCTAGCCATCCTTGTGACACTGCCGTGATTGGAAAATTCCAACCTGTACCTGGAATCAGTTGCTATCCCTGTTTATCACTCGTTCCTCAAAAGATGAGTCTTCTTTGAGCTCTTTTCAACTGGCTCGTAAAATATGAAAAGTTTGCCGAGTTTTGGCCTTCCAGCTCATTAAAGGACCGGAAGAGCTATCCCTCCTCTAGATTTTAATCTTTTTGGACCTGAGGGATTATTGCACAAAAAGGTCGAGCGCTTGTTTTATTCGGCTCGTTAAAGTTATCGAAAACTCATCCCTTCTGTATTGTTTTATACTTTTTCGGACTTAAGGGATTAGATGACGAAAAAGGAATTTTGGAGTTAACTTTCTGTACCTTTTCAGACTCTCTAAAAATGAAAAGGACCGAGTTTTCCTTGTCGTTAGACTCGTTAAAATGATTAAATAGCGACAAACTTGTCTTTAGACGAGAACGAGTTTCCCTATCGCTAGGCTCGTTAAAACATAGCGATGGGCTTGCCCGAAGGGCAGGTTATAGAACAAGCATATGTTATCCTCCTCAAGCTTGACAAAAATAAAGAGGTACTGGTCAGAAATGACTGGGGAAAAATTGGGAGAACCTCAAAGCTGTAATGGTAGCAAGTCGCTCTTGAACATGACACTTTTCCTCCGTATCACATCGGGTTGGGTTGTTTCATTCACCGGTCTCATCACCATGGTCTCACCAAACCATCCACATTTGGGGTAATGCTACCGATCCATCGCATCAGTGCCATTATATGTTCAAGAGATGTTGTTCAGAAAGAGTCAATCGTGTCCCATCCACTGCCATACATTATCCTTCATCCATCCATGATCGCCACCCTGAATCATATGTCACAGATTTTTTTCACCTCCATTAAAATCATTAGCTCCGTTCCGTGTCACTGATGTGGGATTCATTAAGGCCCTCCTTTGACGGATCGCTTCTTGTCGACTTCAGCTCATTATCCAAGAAGTTGATCTAGGAACACCCCCCCTAGTACTTTGAAGCTTGCATGCCTCAATGGCAAGTTTCTCACTTCCGGCGACAGGTATACATCAAGGACCTTCGACCAGAAGATTTTGCGTGGTGTTCGAGGCCAAGTCCTATATTCACACCACGTGAATTGTACTGCAGTACCTTGAGGGTCATTATCATTATCGGTGATTCCTCTCGCGCTTGTTAACGGTTTACACAATTGACCGGTAATCAAGCGATGTCTTTCCATGTTCGACTTCAGCGCAATTCTCACATGGATCGACTTGTACTTAGAGTGAAGATCGAACGAGTTTGAAGACCCCGGATCTAGTTTCATCCATCCGGGCTGCGATATATATTCAGGAAATATAAAGACATTTGACATGTACATCATTGCAACAGATGATCATCCTACTCAAAGGATGATAATTTCAGCAGAGAATTATCAGTCTATCATCAGACGATCGTCTGTTCTATGTACCAAAATGAATTTATAAAGCTAAGCATGGGAATGCCCACCTCAGCTAGATCATGAAAGCAGAATGAAAAATAATGTATTGTATTGTATTTTATTACAGGTCACCTCTCAGCGATTGAATGAACTTCAGATCCTCCTGATAAAGCATTTCACCCGATAAACGACCTCATACTTTAGGGGGCAACTGTTATAGAAATTTTTGTGCCTTACAGCATGAAGCATGAAATGTCCATAATCTAAGGGATCCAAAGTCCCTAAACATGTTGTTCCTACCCCTAGAGGAACAAGGTCAGCAAACCACAGCACTGAATAAAAGTTCTCCACCTGAAAACACTCAAAAACAAGGCAATTCTGGATCATGTCAACTGCTCCACTGAGCATCTGCGCTGAACGTCAACTGCTCCACTGTCTACCTGCGCTGAATGTCAACTACAAAGAAGGCTACCTGCACTGGGCGAGTTTGGACATGTGGCACAGTCATTCCTCAAGGTGTCAATGCCCAGGAAGCTTCCAAAATGACACTTGGATCAAGGAATTCGACTGGTGATGAGTAAGAGGGTCTAGATCTCCAAGTGGAAGAAAGAACCTCCAAGTGGACTCAAGAACTGAAGAATAACTGAAGTGAGAGAGGACACTAGTCAGCTTCATGCCAGCCTCAAGTTGACTCATCCTTTCTCCAAAACTCCTATATATAGATCTCTCTCATGAGGTCTAGGGAGGCTGGAATCTTGTGAATGTAAGGAAGTGTTTTTGGTTTGAGTATAGAACTATTGGGTGATTTGCTTGAAGGAGGTGAAGAGGAGATTTCTTTCTGCTGGGAGGTGATGCTGGATTGGGCCTCTTATGGTTGTATCACTTCCTGAACTTTACTTCTTCCATTAATAAAGCATTTGAGGTTCTTCTATATACATGTGTCTCAATGATGTATTGTTGTACTTGTGTATTTGATTTATTCTAATCCTTAAATCAATTATGAATGTATGCTTCTTGTAGTTTCCCTCTCTTGCCATTTTACAGGATCTTGGTGTAGCTGGGCCAGTGAAAGAGTAAGGAGCTGGGAGCAGGCAGCAAGGAGAGAAGATTGGATCGACCATTAGCGGAAGACATCGATTAGTGGATCTCTTTCTCCCCTCTTTTACATCTCATAAAGAAGTAATCTCAAATAGCTTTGCTTTGATTGTTGCTGAGGTACTATCACCCTTAGAGTGGGATAGGGTCATTCCGTATTGGATACTTTTCCCAACAACACATGACCAAGCATGTTGAAGTCCAGAGTTACTACTACATCATGACTTCAATATAACCTATTTTCATAAGCTTTCATACTTCCCTACTCCATTACACCCCACCTCCATTCAGAAAAAATAAATAGAAAAAGGTCAAAAATAATAAAGGAGTTTGGTTGTGAAAATCCACGAAAGTGGCATAATACAACTCGAATTCATATTGAAAAACCAACTTGCTTGGCCAATATGAATTCTCTATTTTGTTTTACCATTTCTTCAGTTTGAGTTTGCAAGAATCATCCTCCAAAATAAAAAAAATACTTCAGGACAAGTCTTTCCATCAGCAAGGGGGGAAGGTTCACAAAAAAAAGAAACTTAGTTGTGCAGCTGAATTGACGACGGAACTTGTATTGTTGGCAGTTGGGACCTAAAATATTTTTGAAATCAATTGCAGAGGGACCTGAAATGTTAGCAAAAACATGTATATATTGCATAAAAATGTACACGACAAAAGGGACCTAAGTTATTATAAATCAATTGTAGAGGGACCTGAACGACATCAACAATCAATGGACTAGAATCAATGAAGGGTGCTATAACAGAAAGCATAAATAAGCCCTATCTATCTACAATATTCAATCAAGACAACTTCATCCAATATTGTTAAAGAACAACAACATTCATCCAATACTACAGGGAAGTACAAGAATAGTAAGTGCACAATTTTGCTCTTGTAAATTCAAATTTTTGTAGAAATTTTTAGATTTTGTTAAAATTGAGTTAATACCAGAATGCATTTTATACATTTTCCTCATCCTATACCTAATCCAATGTACATATGTACATCTTATATTCATTCTATAACCCTTGTAAATATCATACCCTCTATCCCTTGTACATCCTATCTCATTCCATGTTCATAACCATTAACCCCTAAGTATTTTTCTTTAGAAGCAAAAAGGGACCAAACGAGGACAACATGTTGAAACCCGCACATACAATTCAACTATTAGATATGGAAATAATTTTAAATATGACCAAGGTGGTCATTTTAAAATTACAAGTGTAAACGATCATACATGTGAATCTAGGTGTGCATATAACTTTGAATACATATGCACAATATGGAAATACTTTGAATACATATGCAATATGGAACGTGCAATATGGAGGCATACGAAACTACATGAAACAAAGTAAAAGTTTAAAAGGTAAGAGTTTCAAAAGTGTTATAAAAAAATTATGCATTAATACCATTTATGCTATGGTCCACGACAGGCATATCATTTAACAGTTTATATGATGGCACAGAGAGGTAGGTGGGTTTGTAGTGATATATGCCATCATACGACACTAATGTAAAATAATAGCATGGTAAGGAAGGCAGAGGTGGTTATCATTGAAATGAATGTCCAGCCAGCATGCAAGTCCAAACCAAATTCATAGGCCTTCACGCGCATATGAGGTTTGAACAACGTGGCATGGAGGTACATGTAAACCGTCAAACGTTTCCATGGTAGGTGCACCGTGAACTGCATAGAAGGGCAGCCACGACCTGCATGGACGGAAGGCTTGAATTTAAATCATAAGAATAGATAGGCCATCCTAATGATGCAGTCAGGCGACTAGTCAACAAGACTACCATGACTTGCAAGACATGCCTACGTGCCCATAACAGCCAATGAAAATGCTTATGACCCAACTCAGCCCAGTGCACGATGCAAACACATAAACAGTCATGAAACGACCAACGGTCTCCTGCACTTGTTTAAACAGCTCCATCATCGCTTGAACCAGCTCAGAACATTGTTGAAGCACTGTATAGCTGAAAGCCAAAGCAAGGGAAATTGTAAGCAAATCTGCGGAGAAATAAGAAGGAAAACTTCCCGAACGCAATGCGAGTTGATTGCTGAAATCTTAGGATAACTCAGGTAACAATACGATTTGATTTGCTCACAAATGATGGGTCGCGTTTCAAACACTGCTCGTCATTTAATGGTCAACACACCTGTTCTTGCCACCAATCAACAAAACGAAGATACAGGGATATGGAATGCCATTAAACAATCCTCAGAACTCGCCAATAGCCAGGTAAACGCCGAAACTACATCTTGATTCTAGAAGCTAATAAATATAAGGGATAGATGAACAGCAGTATTAATGAAGTAAACGGCTATGTGATAAGGAAACACGATTCATCGGTGTAGTTACATAAATCACGGTGCTGAGTAAGGCATGAAAATTATGCAAGACATGCAGCATTCCAACCATATTTCGCATGAAAAACATGTCATTCAAATATCTTTGGGATCATATGCGTATTTTGCAAAGTCGAAACAGAGCTTTTGTATAAAAACGACCTTGTATAGTAGAGGCAGAGTGTTTCTATTTGGCTGTAGTATGCATTATGTAGAATAGAAGATGCATTGTTTTTGAGTGTTGTTTTACAAAATCAAGATTGTATTATACGTTTTTTTACATTGTTACACAAAGATCTATTGCATGATTTTGTATAAAAAGACTGCAATATGTAACAAAGAACGTATACTGCTGTGTAAATAGTTTTGAATGCTGCAGGGGATTGAATTATAATGTTGAATATTGTATTGTATAGTAGGGGGTATAAGAGGCCGAGTCATTTAAATCTTTGTAGAACACGAGTTGTTTTGAGAGCTGTTACAACCAGGGCAACGTTGAAAACTAAAAGGTTTCGGTTATATACAGTGCTGAAGATTTGAAAATTTATACAGAGAACAGTGAATGAAAAAAAACTATGCTAAAGGAATCCTGGTTTGCATGAACAGAGCAGAGATGTTGCAAAGACAAAGACAAAAGATTTTTTTAAAATTTTTGATGAAACAGAGGATAGAATATAGAAATAGATTAATAAAAACATGTTTGTTATGTTTCTATAATCTTTTTATATCAAAACTTTGTTCATATTTTTGAGGATTGGTCTCATCTCTTTGTCAAGGGCATTAGAAAAGAGGTAAGCAGGATGCTGGAGAAACATTTGAAGAAAGAACAATTTCAAATTGAATGATCATTCAATCTCAGAAATGCATTTCAATTTTGAGAAGCTACTATTTTTCATTATTTTTTCTGGGAAAATGAAACTGAAATTTGAAAAACGAAAACATGGGTTTTCTTCAAAACGAGCCTAATTAGTCTCAATGCGAACAATTTTCTCAAATTCATTTTTATTTGGGATATTTTTATGGTTCTTTCAACCTCTATTTTGTAAATTGCCTGGAAAAAAATGCTGAAGTCAACTTTGAGCTTAATGGCTCTCTTGGTTTGGTTAATGGAATACCATATGATGGTGGATGAATTGAAAAGAAAAAACATGAATAATGCTGCAAATATGGAATCATTGTTGGATACAGATCAATATATGACATTCTGTGAAAAGGAGGGACTCTAGTCATTAAGCAGCAATTTCTCTCTTTGATGAATCATAATGATTTTTGAAAGTCCTTGTTTCAGTGGGTTAGAATCCAGAATTAAAGAATATTGATTTGAGAATGTTTTTCTCAGAAGAGTTTGTTAAAATCTCTGAAGGTGCAATAAGATTTTATTTGCAAAAGCAGAGAGGATTAAAATTCAATTTTTGAAACAAGTATGGTTTTGATTTTTAAAGGTTGAAGGCATAGATATCCTTTTTACAGGTAGCTCAAGAGAAATCTTCATCTTCAAGGGATAGAGCCATTGGTAGAACAGTAAGGGAGGTCAACATACAGAGGCAGAAGATCAATGAGACAAAGGCAAGCATGAGGACATGCTTGAAGATCAACAAGGGGGAGATGTTGGCCCTCAGTATTGGTCTATTTTTGCTTAGGGAAACCTACTTAATCCTTATATTTTCCATCCATTTTCCATCACATCCATCTCATTTTGATGTATTTTATGCATATTCAGGTATTTAATTTTAATTTTGCAATTTATAGAAGTTTTTATGAAAATTGAGTTTCAAGTGCAATTTTGGACTGAACCAAAAATTCCCATAATAGCTATGTGGATGACATATTTGCAGGACACTTGGGCTCGAGTTTGATGCATGGATGGACAGCTTGGGAACTAGGACTAAGCCAACTCCACTTGGTTCGATCAAAACAAGCTTTATTAGGCCCGGTTAAGGCTTGTCAAACATGACTAGTCACCAGAAAATCCCTAGGAAATAGGGCAGTTTTGAGATTTTATGGGATTGACCATATTTCTTGGGATGAATTGGATGAGTTTGACTTACATAGGTGGATATGAGTAGATATGAGTGTTAGAGATAACATAGATCAATTTGTTTCATAAAACCTCTATTTAAAGCCAAGACTTTGATGGCTTTTGAAAGGGAATTTGTATGTAACTTTTGTATAATTGGAGTTGGGAGCTAATTTGAAGAACTTGTTTCATTCCAATTTGTTGTTAATGCTTGGTTGATTTACTAAATTTGTTGTAGCTGAGATTTCTTCAAGTGTGCAAGGCAAGGGTGGAGGGCCCCCACACCAAGCTAAGTACATTTCTTGGTTCAATTTTCATAGTTTTCATAGACTAGTTTTTGTTTCAGATGTATTTAGATGTGTGATGATTGTTGAATGAATATTGGTTTAATTCTACCCACAAAGGAATTTAAGTTAAATTCTCCTTCTATTTGATATTGAACTAAAACTGAATTTCATTCTCCATTTCTCATTTGAAGTTATTGCTGCATTTTTGGTTTGAAGCAATGGTGATTGTGATATAGTAGGATTGTGAAGAAGGACAATCTGGACCTCTTTAGTTAGGAGCCTCTTCCCTCATATATTACATAAATGAAGTAGAAATTGTTAAAATAGGTTTATATTTATAATATGTACTTCCTTAATTCTTCAAATTTTATCTTCTAAACTTGATTATATTTGATGTCCATATACAATGGATTTGCCTCCAAGTTTTACAAACCCAGATTGATAATTAAATACTTGTGTTAATTTAGTCAATAAATTAGCCCAACATATGGGTACGAGAAAATTGTAATATTATTTTGTAATTAATTTGTAACTGAAATTCCAAGTGTCAGTTGTGGAATGTGAAGAGTCTTGATGTAATGTAATTGAAGATTCATTTTGTAAATAAGTTGAAGAGTCATGAAGGAAGTCCAAGAGTCACAAATGGGAGTTGAAGAGTCACCCCCTCTTGTTATAAATAGATCTTCATTAATCATGTAAAGGGATTTTTGGGGAGCCAATATTTTGGCTAGGCTTAGGCTTAGAATCAAGAGCTTGGGAGTTTGAGAGAGCCTTAGCCTCTCCATAGCATAGAGGGAGTATATTTTTTTCGAGGAGCAGGTGATGACTTCATGTTCCACTATTGGGGCTAGTTGTTGATCAATGGTATATGTATGATTAAAACTTTCATGTTAGCCTCTCTCATAAAACAATAATAAATCCAAAAATGAATAAATTAATTAAATATTACAAGTTAGGAATTTGTGCCTAGCTCTTGGGTTGTTCTTCTAAGATAGGAGTTAGTTTAGGTAACTCCTATATTGGTGTGTGTCTGGTGAGAAATTATCTCAACCAAAGGAGAAATTATCTCAACCAAAAGTGTCTAAGATAGCACGCACTATCTTGAGAACACTATGTCTCATCTATTTATTTGTAACACTATATTCAATTATTTTAATGAATGAAAAATGTGAGACATAATACCTGAGGCTGAAGCCTTTTTCGCCATTCTTTGGTGTCTGGTTTTTTATGTGTGCTTTATCTATTTGTCTGAGTTAATTTCATTTTTCAATATGTGGTATCAGAGCTTCCCCCCTTCAATGATAAATCAAAAATAAGAACGAGGAACCATCTTCCAAGTTCTCATGTTGATCCTCAAAAGCATTGCCTGAAAAAACCGCCAAATCTGGATGCTGAAAAAACTGCAATATGAAGAGAGTGAGTCAGCTGCATGACTGATTCATCTCAAAGGGATGCTTGACAACTCCATCATGTGCCAGGCCACAAAAGGATCCAACCATCCTTTTCTTGAAAACAGCATCCGATGTCCACTGACACAATTTGATGAACGCCCACTGGTGTATTTGCTGATGATGATCGCCCATTGGCTGAAGATGTCGAAAAACAACTCAATGTTGCTTTTGCTATGATGAAAGCTTCTCACCGCTGCTTTGGTTGTCGATCGCCCACTAGCGAATTTGTTGATGCTCACTGCTGATGAAAAGAGCCCACTGGCTAATGAAGATGCCCACTGGCTACTTCGCTGATGTTGTCAAGACTTTCAGTCTGACAACCACTTGTCAATTTCATTGACATTTCACTTAATAAAATCTCAGACCCAACACATTTTCATGCATATGTTGTGAATATAGTAGGACTATTCTTGTTATGTCTACAATGTATGTTATTTAACTTATTCTTATGCTTATGAACTATTTCATTTTCATTGGTAAAAATCTTGTTGAATGTGTGATGTTGTTTAATTCCATCACTTTTCACTTGTTAACTATTTCGTAGATTAGCTTGTGATGTATTTATGCTCATGTGTTCCTTTCAAGCTGCATACTATTAGAGGCTTATAAGGGACTCACTCATTTTTCCCTTCGTGTGTTAGAACCTCCATGGATTTCACTTAACTTTCCGTAAAGTCACACACTTGTACCCACCAAAGTCACCATACATAACTTTATGCATTATTGCAACCAAGGCACATAATAATGCTCACTACATCAACAACCGTGTTGTATTCTAGATGGGACTCCTACACCAAACGGTGTGAGGTATAATTGGGATTTCATGTCAGGGAGATTCCCTGAATGTTGGCAGGTCCAACATGACCAACAAAATGGTACTTGGTAGACCTCTTGTTAAGAAATTCCCATAAATTGACAAAACCTAGTGTTTCTTTTGTAAGCAGTATAAAATACACACACAAAATCTATTTCCTTTTATGGTCATCCCCACTAGAATATATTACAATAATATTGTGCAAGGAAGCCTTCCTAGTGGTGATCATGCTCACCTTAAAGAACAAGGTGATAGTGGTTTGTCTTCAAATTTCCATTATTTTCCTTAGGAAAGACACTACATATCCATCAAGATAACCAACAATAACACCACCTATAAAATATGGCATTGTTATTTGAAGATTATCCAAAGAACACAATCACTTTGAGTATAAGGAGACTTATTCAACTTCGATAGGTATTTCTTTGCTGCAAATGCATCCTATATTCTCGTTTGGCCTAAATTCATTCTTGGCTAATAATTTTGTGTGTAAATTTGTTTGAAATTAAATACATTGTTGTGGTTTTGGTGAAATGAACCCATCAATATGGATGAAGTCTCAAATTATTGCGGTGTATTAAGGTTCATTATTATGAATACACAAACATAAATTAGATTTATAAATATTAGGATGTCCATCTTACCGTAGGTGCTAGAATGTTAGGATTTAGTTATGGATTCTTTACGTGATGTTTGGTGCAATTGAAATTAAATGTTACTTCTTATGCCCTATTATTAGTTGGAATTCTTTCTTTCATCTATATTTTCAACTTCATGAGTGTTCTTTTGAATTTTTTGATGTTTTATGATTTTAGCATATGTTTTCAGCTAGGTCCTTTTAATACTAGTGTAGCCCCCTTATTGTTATTGTTGTGCCCATGTAGCCCCCACATTGTTATTGTTGTGCCCATGTAGCCCCCATATTGTTATTGTTGTGCCCCATAGAAGCCCACAATTTTTATTGTTGTGCCCTGACATTATTATTGTTTTGTAGGCTTTGATTATATTGTGACCCCTTAGTCTCCTATATATACAAAGGAGGCCTTGTCATTTGTATCATCCAATAATTTCTTATTTATTTAATGTAAAGGAAGTTTCTCCCTCGAAGAGGATATATCTTTTTGTGAGTTGGTTGCATAACCTTTAGTATTAGAGCTTTGGATTCTAGGGTTTCGCTACTTCAAATAGGTCATCATGGATTTTTCACTATAAATTTTTATGAAGTTTCAAAATTTGAAATTGAGATCATGTGGAGCTGAAATATTGGTGAAATTCATGCCATAATTTCAGATCTTGGTTTGCTATATTTTCTAGTATCTGTTCCAAATAATTTAGGGTTTGTTCATGCTCTAGAAATCAGTCTCAAACAAGTGACCGAGGGAAAATCATCATAAATTTTGCTTCAAGTATATGATTGGAATTTAGTAAAAGTGACAAAAATGGAAAATAATGTAGTTTCTTTTGTATCAATCTCAAGGCTAAAGGCTAAAACAATGACACATGGAATTACTAACATGTTTTCTCTACTGAATAAATCCATAATGAGGGCATTGCAGTATATTTGACATAACATTAACTTGAAGAATCCAATTTTGGTCTGACTTATGGAATTGGAAAGAAGACTCAGAGCACTGCCAGAGGAAGTAATTTCTGACCTCTAAGATCCTAAATTATAGAGTTACAACCATTTAAATATTGAGCTCCTAAAAGCAAGAAATGTGTGTATTATTTTTAAAAATGGCATAACTTTTGTTTGAAAAATCAGTTTGAAGTGATTCCAAGGGAATATTGAAGCATATATATCAGTATTAGGTTCTAAAATTCCTCCCAAACAAAAAATTCTACACCCATTAAGGCCTCAGAAAACTCTATTATGATGCATGAAGAGGAAGAAGTGAAGCTTGATACATCAAAATTACGGGACCAACTCCAAAAAAAACTATCTCACAAAGAGAAACAAAACATGAACTAAAAGGGGACATGAATGGTATAAAAGGAAACATGGAGGTTTTTAAATTAGACATGGATGTAATGCATGTCAAGTTGGAAGGGTTGACAAATTTGTTGCAAGAAAGGCTTCCCGATGGTGACAAAGTAATCCATGAAAATCACGATGAGGACAAAAGGAATATGAATTATGATTTTAGAGACTCCAATGTGGGGTTTAAGAAGAATTGCATTCCAAATATAGATATGAGGAAGTTTGATGGCAATGATCTGGTAACATGCATACTACAGATGGAGAAATATTTTGATCAATAAGATGTGCGACCCTCACAAAATGTAGACATTGCATCTTTATATTTAGAATCCAATCAATTTGTATGGTATAGATGGATTTGTTCTCGTAAACCACTTATCACCTGACCAATTTGTATGGAGAAAATGATAGAAAATTATGAAGGTACAAATAGAAACACCTTCTTTATCCAATTGATAAATCTCAAACAAAAGGGTTCAATGGCAAAGCACATTGAAGACTTAAAAAAAAATTGAATATTAGGGTAACCGATATTCCAAAGGAGCGTAGGATTGATGTCTTCATAGGGACTTTAAAATATAAAATCCAACACGACGTTTTCCTTTGGGAACCTAATTCATTGGCAAAGGCATTCAGGGTGCCAAGAAAAGTTGAAAGCAAAATTACAGCAATAAGGAAGTCTACCACTCATAACTATAAATATGGAAGTGTTGCTACTCCTAGTTCTCCATAACCTATAAGGTTGACACCACAAAAATTGAAGGGAAAAGGAGAAAAAGGTATTTGTTATAGTTGTGATAGAAAATACACTAAATGTCATAAGTGTGTTGAGAATAAATTATTCTACATATATTGTGAAGATGAGGAAGAAAAGGAACAAGAAACATCAAAAGAGGAAGATATACACTAGGAACCAACCCCAACAAAGAAGAAATGAATCTGACCATATATTGTAATGCATTGGTAGGAATTACCACTCCTTGAACTCTCAAGATAGAAGGGTATATCAAGAATAAAAAGTTAATAGTGATGATTGATTCGGGTAGTACCCATAATTTTGTCCATTGTAAGATAGCAAAGGAATTGAATTGCCTCCTATATCCATCACTAGAGTGTTAAGTGATGGTTGCAAATGGAGGAACTATAAATGGCTCTGAAAATTTCCATAATATCAAACTAACAATGGGGGAATATTTATTTAATAGTCTAACATTTTCCATTCCAATGGGTGATGTTGACATTGTACTAGGAGTCCACTGGTTACAATATTTGGGGACGATAGTTTTCAATTTTCAAGAACTTTTCCTGAATTTTTTTTTGGAAGGAAAAGAAGTTGAATTAAGGGGTATCGTAGGGAAATTAGGAACAATAATCAGCTCTAATGGCATGACAAAGCTTCTGAAGAAAAAAAACGGGGCATAATTGCACAATTATGCTCACTAGAGGTTCAAACATTGAAATCATCTATTTCTCCAAATCTCCAAAACGTCTTGGAGAATCATTCCAAGGTATTAGAGACACACAAATGCCTCCCACCTAATCGTGATCATGATCATGTTATTCATCTGATTCCACGAAGTGTTCCTCCAAACATCAGGCCTTACAAATATCCTTATGCCCAAAAGAGTGAAATTAAACGTATGGTTGCAGAAATGCTAGAAGTTGGTATAATTAAACCTAGTCAAAGTTCTTTCTTTGCTACAATAGTATTGGTGCACAATAAGGATGGATCATAGCATATGTGTATGGATTATAGGGAGCTCAAGAAGCTCACTATTAAAGATAAATTTCCATTCCTGTCATTGATGGATTGTTGGATGAAGTACATGGAGCAATTTACTTCACCAAGTTGGATCTTCGTTCATGATGTCATCAAATTAGAACTATGACTGAAGGGATTCCAAAAACAACATTCAGAACTCATGAGGGTCATTATGAATTTTTGGTCATGCCTTTTGGCCTTACTAATGCACCTTCCACATTTCAAGGTTTGATGAATTCCATTTTCAAAACCTTCCTTAGAAAATTTGTGTTAGTATTTTTTGATGATATACTAATCTACAACAAGTGTTGGAAGGATCATGTTCAACATGTTGACAGGGTGCTCAAACTATTGGAAGAGAAATAATTATATGCAAAAACCTCCAAATGTTTCTTTGGAGTATGGGAGGTGGAATATATGGGTCATAGTATATCTCACGAGCATGTTTATGTATACCCTAACAAAATTAAATCCATTAAGGAATGGAAAACCCCCACAACCATAAAGAATCTTTGAGGATTTCTCAAGCTGACAGGGTATTATCAATAGTTTATTAAGAATTGTAGGAGAATAGCAACACCTCTAACATCATTACTAAAGAAAGCTGCATTTTCTTGGACTCGAGAAGCAACGAAGGCCTTTGAACATCTTAAAGAGGCAATATGCCAAGAACCGGTCTTAGCTACGCCAAACTTCATAAAACTATTAATTATGGAATTTGATGCATCAGGAAATGGAATTGGGGTTGTTTTAATTAAATAAGGAAGACCCATGTCTTTTGAAAGTGGTCCAATCAAAGGAAAGTATTTACACAAACTTATTTATGAGAAGGAAATGTTGGCAATACTACATGCACTAAGGAAATGGTGACCCTACCTAATGGGAAGACACTTTAAGGTAAAAAGAAATCATGATAGTCTTAACTACTTTTTGGAATAAATATTATCTTCAAAAGGGCAGTCAAAATGGGTGACAAATATGTTGGGTTATGATTGTGAGATCATCTACAAAAAAGGGAAGAAAAATGTTGTTATAGACACAATCTAAAGAAAGGATGCACATTTGGAAGCATTGCTTTGTGCCATTTCTATTATCCAACCTGATTGTATAAATGAAGAAAGCAATGAATGGAAGAATGATGAAGAGGTTTGGTCACTAATTCAAAAGTTGTAGCAAGATCTAAGTACATTTGATACATTTCACTGGAAAAATGATTCATTATGGTACAAAGATCGCTTATATATTTGTAAAAATTCCCAACTCAAACAAAATATTATTTTGGAATTGCGTACTTATCCCTTATGAGGTCACTCAAGATTTTTAAAAGCTTACGATAGGTTCAAGAAGGAATTTTTTGGGATGGCCTTAAATATGATATTCAGAAGTTTGTGGTAGAATGTTTGGTTTTCCAACAAAATAAGGTTGATACAATTGACTCCGGGTTTGTTACAACCTTTAGCCATTCCAAGTGAGTATTGGGAGGAAATCTCAATGGATTTTATCATAGGTTTACCTGATTCTGATGTAAATAGTGTCATCATGGTGGTAGTTGATAGACTTACCAAGTATACAGACTTTTGTGCATTATCTCATCCTTTTAAAGCTAGTACAATTTCTAATGCATTTATGGAACCAATTCAAAATCTTCTTGAAAACCCAAAGATTATAGTAACTGACAGAGATCCCGTTTTCACTAGAAATTTGTGGACATAATTTTTTTCTTTTATTGGTACTCAATTAGCTCATATCTCATCTTATCATCCTCAATCTAATGGGAAAAATGAAATAGTGAACAAATGTTTGGAAGGATATCTTCATTGTTTTGTATCTATTAAAAAAAACAATGGGTCAAGTGGTTACCTCTAGTTGAATGGTGGTATAACACTTACTTCCATACTGCAACAAAAGTGACCCCATTTATGGCACTTTATGGATATCATCCACCATCCATCACATCATCTTTAAGAGAAACTTCCAAGGTTCAAACAGTGGAAGATCACATCGAGCATCAACAACAAGCTCTCCAACTTTTAAAGGATAACCTTACTCTGGTACAAAATCAACATAAGGCCTTAAATAGAGTGCAAACCAAAAGATGCAGGTGGGCTAGGTCTTCAAGATCCAGAGGTAACCAACAAAGAAAATGGAGCAAAATTATGGTGGAGATGGTTAAAAGGGGGGTCATCACCTTGGGAAAGGCTTTGGAAATCAAAATATGCACCTAATTTCCATACAAAAAAGTTAGTTTGGTTATCAAGTTCCACTCAGGGGTTGGCAATTTGGAATTTAGCATGGAATAAAAGAGGTATAATGCAAAAACACTATTATGGGAAATCAGAAATGGAAAGGAGGCCCTATTTTGGGATGATGCGTGGTAGAAACAAGCTAAGTTATGTAGGGAGGAATGACATCCCTTCAAACTAAGCACAGAAATATAAGAGTATAGAGAATTCTACCAATTCTAGGATCAAGGACTAGAAAATAACAAATGAAGGCGATGGAATTTTAATATCTTTCAACAGCCAACCCAGAATGACTTAGCTATTCAGTATCTAACAGAGGAACTAAGAAAATTAAGAATTATGTTCAATAATGAACAAGACCAACTCAAATGGGGGAAAAAAGAAGATGTGGAGTTCAATCTGAAGGAAGTCAAAGCTTATCTTAGTGAGGGATATACTGGTACAAATGATCCATCGTGGAGAAAACTAGATGGTGCCACATTGGCCATAAATTTAAATTTTCATGTCATTGATTTTACACCAGAAGGTCCTAACTCAGGACAAAGTTATAAGGAGAGGATTTATAGGTTCCTCTTCGTGTTTCCTCTCCGAAAACACAAAAGAGAGGCTTAATCATTTACTCAACACCTGTAACTATATGGAGGCACTATGGGACTAATTAGCCTCAATATTTAGATAAAGAAACCAAAGTCGAGAGAGCATACAAGAAACAATAAAGAAATGGCGGGTGCATTATACAAAAAACGAGGTGGTGAACCTTACCTGAAATTTCATTCGAGATTTCATCCTTTGGGAAATTTGGAAGGAGCACAATAGAAGAATATTCTCTTATAATAAGCTTCCTGTTGACAACCTAGTGGAAGGAAAAATGTGTCAGCTAAAGGAAACATTAATTAGTACGGGAAATCAACCATTAGAGGAACAACCACCCCCCCAAGGAAACACAAATTTTGAAGTGATGAGGCTTCATGTTTTTCACCTTGTTTTCCCCAAATAAATATATTCTAGCAGGAAGAATTATTCATTACTTTCCCCTCTTACAAGCAAACACTCGACAAAAAAAGGATTTCACACCTCGGAGTTTTTTTGTAGGATAAAGGGAAAGGTGAGTGGGTATCCTGCAGTAGCTGCATTGGTCTTATTAGCATTACGCCACTTTTCATATGGGTCTTCACAACAAATAATCACCATTACACTTTGTTGATTTGTTTTAAAAATAAACATAACACCCAATAGATTTCTTTTGGGATGCAATGTTGTTGTTGGTAGTATGATTGTATTTGTGCCACATGTAAAGCTAATATGCGTTAAATTTCTTTCACCTTGCAATATTTTTATTGGAAATGTGTTTGTGTTTGGGCTAGAAACTATGCTAGATTTCTTTTGCTTTGCAATAGTGTTGTTGTCAATTTGGTTGTTTATGATAAAACGAAATCTAGCAAGTGTTAGATTTCCATCACTTTGGCAATGTTATTGGAAATCTTGTGCTTGTGTTTGGGCTAGAAGTTGTGTTAGATTTCTTTTGCTATGCAATGTTGTTGTTTTCAATTTGGTTGTTTATTATAGAAGGAAATATAACACGTGTTAGATCTCTTTCACCTTGGTAATGTGATTTTGTTTGTGTTAGAAGGAAATATAGCATGCACTAGATTTCTTCTGACATAAAATGTTGTTATTGGTAGTATGCTTGTATTTATGCTACATGTAAAGCTAGCATGCATTAAATTTATTTTACCTTGCGAAATTGTTGTTGGAAATGTGATTGTGTTTGTGATAGAAGTTGTTGGATTTTGTTGGCTTTTGTTTGCCCTACAATGTTTGTTGTTGGGAAAAGTATCCAATACGGAATGACCCTATCCCACTCTAAGGGTGATAGTACCTCAGCAACAATCAAAGAAAAGCTATTTGATATTACTTCTTTATGAGATGTAAAAGAGGGGAGAAAGATATCCACTAACCGATGTCTTTTGCTAATGATTGATCCAATCTTCTCTCTTTGCTGCTTGCTCCTAGCTCCTTGCTCTTTCACTGGCCCAGCTACACCAAGATCCTGTAAAATGGCAAGAGAGGGAAACTACAAGAAGCATACATTCATAATTGATTCAAGGATTAGAATAAATCAAATACACAAGTATAGCAACACATCATTGAGACACATGTATATAGAAGAACCTCAAATGCTTTATTAATGGAAGAAGTAAAGTTCAGGAAGTGATACAACCATAAAAGGCCCAATCCAGCATCACCTCCCAGCAGAAAGAAATCTCCTCTTCACCTCCTTCAAAGCAAATCACCCAATAGTTCTATACTCAAACCAACAGCACTTCCTTACATTCACAAGATTCCAGCCTCCCTAGACCTCATGAGAGAGCTCTATATATAGGAGTTTTGGAGAAAGGATGAGTCAGCTTGAGGCTGGCATGAAGCTGACTAGTGTCCTCTCTCACTTCAGTTATTCTTCAGTTCTTGAGTCCACTTGGAGGTTCTTGCTTCCACTTGGAGATCTAGACCCTCTTACTCATCACCAGTCAAATTCTCTGATCCAAGTGTCATTTTGGAAGCTTCCTGGGCATTGACACCTTGAGGAATGACTGTGCCACATGTCCCAACTCGCCCAGCGCAAGTAGCCTTCTTTGCAGTTGAAATTCAGCGCAGGTAGACAGTGGAGCTCTTGACATTCAATGCAGATGCTCAGTGGAGCAGTTGACATGATCCAGAATTGCCTTGTTTTTGAGTGTTTTCAGGTGGAGAACTGATATTTAGTGTTGTGGTTTGCTGACCTTGTTCCTCTAGGGGTAGGAACAACATGTTTAGGGACTTTGGATCCCTTAGATTATGGACATTTCATGCTTCATGCTGTAAGGCACAAAAATGTCTATAACAGTTGCCCCCTAAAGTATGAGGCCGTTTATCGGGTGAAATGCTTTATCAGGAGGATCCGAAGTTCATTCAATCGCTGAGAGGTGACCTGTAATAAAATACAATACAACACATTATTTTTCATTCTGCTTTCATGATCTAGCTGAGGCGGGCATTCCCATGCTCAGCTTTATAAATTCATTTTGGTACATAGAACAGACGATCGTCTGATAGTAGACTGATAATTCTCTGCTGAAATCATCATCCTTTGAGTAGGATGAGCATCTGCTGCAATGATGTACATGTCAAATGTCTTTATATTTCCTGAATATATATCGCAGCCCGGATGGATGAAACTAGATCCGGGGTCTTCAAACTCGTTCGATCTTCACTCTAAGTACAAGTCGATCCATGTGAGAATTGCGCTGAAGTCGAACATGGAAAGACATCGCTTGATTACCGGTCAATGATGTAAACCGTTAACAAGCGCGAGAGGAATCACCGATAATGATAATGACCCTCAAGGTACTGCAGTACAATTCACGTGGTGTGAATATAGGACTTGGCGTCGAACACCACGCAAAATCTTCTGGTCGAAGGTCATTGATGTATACCTGTCGCCGGAAGTGAGAAACTTGCCATTGAGGCATGCAAGCTTCAAAGTACTGGGGGGGGTGTTCCTAGATCAACTTCTTGGATAATGAGCTGAAGTCGACAAGAAGCGATCCATCAAAGGAGGGCCTTAATGAATCCCACATCAGTGAAACGGAACGGAGCTAATGATTTTAATGGAGGTGAAAACAGTCTGTGACATATGATTCAGGGTGGCGATCATGGATGGATGAAGGATAATGTATGGCAGTGGATGGGACACGGTTGACTCTTTCTGAACAACATCTCTTGAACATATAACGACACTGATGCGATGGATCGGTAGCATTACCCAAAATGTGG
Source organism: Pinus tabuliformis (assembly GCA_031772625.1). Taxonomy (NCBI): domain Eukaryota; kingdom Viridiplantae; phylum Streptophyta; class Pinopsida; order Pinales; family Pinaceae; genus Pinus; species Pinus tabuliformis. The sequence continues at coordinate 1,640,682,038 of CM062820.1, forward strand.
ATGGTTTGGCGAGACCATGGTGATGAGACCGGTGAATGAAACAACCCAACCCGATGTGATACGGAGGAAAAGTGTCATGTTCAAGAGCGACTTGCTACCATTAAAGCTTTGAGGTTCTCCCAATTTTTCCCCAGTCATTTCTGACCAGTAACTCTTTATTTTTGTCAAGCTTGAGGAGGATAACATATGCTTGTTCTATAACCTGCCCTTCGGGCAAGCCCATCGCTATGTTTTAACGAGCCTAGCGATAGGGAAACTCGTTCTCGTCTAAGGACAAGTTTGTCGCTATTTAATCATTTTAACGAGTCTAACGACAAGGAAAACTCGGTCCTTTTCATTTTTAGAGAGTCTGAAAAGGTACAGAAATTTAACTCCAAAATTCCTTTTTCGTCATCTAATCCCTTAAGTCCGAAAAAGTATAAAACAATACAGAAGGGATGAGTTTTCGATAACTTTAACGAGCCGAATAAAACTAGCGCTCGACCTTTTTGTGCAATAATCCCTCAGGTCCAAAAAGATTAAAATCTAGAGGAGGGATAGCTCTTCCGGTCACTTCAACGAGCTGGAAGGCCAAAACTCGGCAAACTTTTCATATTTTACGAGTCAGATGAAAAGAGCTCAAAGAAGACTCATCTTTTGAGGAACGAGTGATAAACAGGGATAGCAGCAGATTCCAGGTACATGTTGGAATTTTCCAATCACGGCAGTGTCACAAGGATGGCTAGGTGAAATCACTCTTCGCAGCTGTTCCTCAAAATGGGTAAACAATCATATGGAGGTGAACGATCGGCCAAATGACGGTGGAGGTGGCAGGTGCAAACACGATCAAGGCTTTTTATCGCTGATAAATTTACGATCACAAAGGTTATTTACCGGAATAGGTTCATTTTTTATTTAAAAATGAGCTTAAACTCTGGGGGAAACATTGCTCACTGCTTTTATTTATTTTTTAACGAGCATGAAGACCGCATTAAAACTGCTCGGATCTTGCGTTTATTTTTTAACGAGCATGAACTTTGTGCTAAAACTACTCGGATCTCGCTTTTCTATTTTTTAACGAGCATAAATTCCTCGGTAAAACTGCTCGAATCTTATGTTTATTTTTTAACGAGCATGAACTATGTGCTAAAACTGCTCGAAGATAAGTTTGCATGCCCCCAGCATTATAACGCAAATCGAGGTGCATGCCCCCCAAGCTTCATTGCATTCAACTTGGTGGTTGGAATGAAGGTTTACCTTTAAGATTTGGAAAGGGGGTTTGTTTCATTTTTTAATGAGGTTTACATAGTAAAAGAATTATCCTCATGACTTCTTGTTTCATTTTTTAGCGAGGTTGACACGAGATAAGAACTGTCCTCGAAGCTTTAGATCCATTAGAAATAGAAGGTTTCATATTCCACTGTGGCCATTTCCGCCAGATTACTCGTAGGCAGTAGGGCAAAAGTACCCATTAAATTGGGGTCTTTTAGGAAAATTACTCCGATATTTTGGAGAGAATGATTGCTTCCATGGATCATTGGAATGCTTCCCGTAATAAATGGTGTCGCAACTTCTGTCGAAGTTGTCGTCGAACTGCTTGCTTGATCTTTTCCCTTGCCGTTCGACAACTGCGGATTCCTATGATCTTTGTTCCTTGTCGAAATCAAAGCATCATTCTGTTGCTTGGAGGTCGACAACATTAGCACCTGGCAAGGGGAAGCATTTCCACTATCAACCAGATTTTGACCTGGACTCGGAAACGGATCAGTTAACACAGTCGGGGTTTGTGAATTCTTTAAGAATCTTTTTAGTTCAACTTTGTATGGACAGTCTGCTGTCCAATGATCCTCGTCACATATAAAACATGGACTTTTTGGTTTTCCTTTCCTAGGAGGGTTTGAAGAAGATCTTTTAGGAGATGATTCTCCTTGTTCTTTCTTCTTCCCTTTGCTTTGTTTCTTCTTGCTTCCTGGTTGATTGGTTTCTTTGCCTTTATCTGTTGATACGACATTTACTTCCGAAGCAAGAATCTCTTCTTTTGCATTTTGATCCGAATTCTTACGGGCTTTCTTTGACGAAGCCTTTATCGATTTCGCGTTTGCCGTGCCAATCACGCCATCACCGGCATGAGAGTCACTATTGGATTTAGGAGGGGGAGGAGTTGAAAATTCCGGTCTAGGGGCGTCAAGTATCTTGTCGTAGAGCGTGCCGGACTGAGTATAAACTAAGTCCAAATACTGTGCACGAGCGATAACTTGCTCCTCTGTTACGACTCCCCCCTTGGCCACATCTTCCGTTATAGCAGGAAGTAACGACTTTATAAACCATTCAGCTAACAGCTGATCGGGAACGTATGTTTTCACCATCCTACGACGACGACGCCACTCATGTATATGATCAGATATATGGGTGGCAGTTGTCTGCTTGAAGTTGGTTAATATTTCTGTTCCCGTTTCATACCTTATCGGTAATTGAAAATGGGTTAAGAAAGTCGTGGCTAGGGAACTAAAATTGTCGAAAGAGGCTCTAGGTAATTCAATATACCATTTAGTTGCTGGACCTTTCAATGTCCTCTAAAAAAGGTGAAGCCTTATCGAATCATCGTTTAGGGTGTTCGACGAACACCACAGATGAAAAGTCATCACGTGATTCGATGGGTCTTCACCTGGATTTCCATTGAATTTAGGAATGTCAGATGGAAGTTTATGAGGAATCGCTGGCCACCAAGGGGCATAAGCAATCGGATCGTTGGTTAACCGGTGTAAATCTGGTAACTCTAAAGTCGCCACGAATGGTAACTGTTGATTCAGGTTAGGCGAAGCGTAACCAGGGTACGATGGAATCGCTTGAGCAGTGGGCCTTTGCATACCAGCATAATGTAATTGATGTTGGTATGATTGATACGGTTGGTGGACTTGACCACTGTAGATTGGTTGGTTTTGACCGTTTTGGATATACGGTTGTCCACTGTTCGCAAAGATCTGCTGCTCAGAACCTTGGTACACCTGCTGGAATTGTGGTTGTTGGTATTGCACTAGCCACGGTTGCGAAACCATGTTCTGTTGTGCTATGCTAACCGTTGGACCGAGGTGTGGGGTAATTGTACCCATTTGGACCTGTGTCACCCCACCAGTTGGCGATTGTGGTTGTGACCCATGGTCAAGTGGCTGTTGCATTACAACCTGAGAAATCTGAGGTTGACATGCAACAGGCATCTCTTGAACTTGTGACACTGTTACAATAGTCGGTGTGGTTGGGATGTTCGTCATAGGTACACATTGTTGCATAGAATATACAACCCTTGGTTGTTGAGTTAGCATAGGTACCCAACTACTTGATGCAATTCCAGTATAACCTGAATACTGTTGTGAACTCACGTATGGGTTCCCTCCCGGAGGGGGTAATGAAAGGGCATACTGCCCCCCATACGGTAGCAATCCGGAACTCAAGGGGATTGATTGTCCTTGGGGACTGGATTGCCCAAATTGACCTCCAAATGGATCAATTTGGCGAGTTTCAACATAAGAGTTGCCGGATATTACTCCGGATGAACAAACTGGAACAGACCATACTGTCGAAATAGTCCCTTGGTGGACTCCTTCTAGCTGTTGCGAGCTAGTCGGGACAGATGGTATGCCGGCAAACATTGTTGGAGTAACGGCAGGGGCTTCTGTTGTCGCTGTGTCGTTTGACACAGTCCTAGATGATGACGGTTGTTCAGACATTTTAAGTCTATCCAATAGATTGCCTAGCGATTCTACAGGAACCTCCACATGTGGTGGATTAACTTCTGATGAAGGAAATAGAGTGACCCCGACTCCAAAATGAGTTGGAGTACTTGCTTGCGGATCCTCTGCAATTTCCTCTATCGCAATCAAACCCGGTGGAAGAGGAAGACCGTCACGTCCATAAAATATTTCTGGTGCCGAAGAAGTGGTTGTTTCGACAACGACAGTTGTTTTAGGAACAAAACTCTCTGGACCGGTTACAGATGGAACTGGTTCAGTTATACAAGTATTTGCCCCCAGACTAGGATCAGTATTACTGTCCTTCTGTGGCTGTTGAACTTCCTCTATAGAGGCAGGGTTTCCAGAAATGTTTGGAGTAACCGGAACCTCAGATGTAGTTGGAACACTTGTTCTAACTTTTATAGGAGATTTTGAACCGGTTAAACGAGTCCGCTTTGTCCATTCTGTTTTCGATTCCGGAGACAAAGACGGTTGACTCGTAAGCCTCCGCGAATGACGGGGTTTCAATTGAATTTCTTCCACGATTGCGGATTACTCGATCAACCAAAATATTAAAAGGGGAAATTTGTGTTTCCGAATTGAATGAATTTTATTAGACGCTTTTAGACACAACTTGCTTTTTCACTTTTTAAGAGTCGAGAAAAAGCTAAAGATGACTCTAGTCTCCTTCGATGTTTTAACGAGCCCGAAGTGACAAATGCTCGGATGGACTTTTTCAGTTATAGAGTTTGAAAAAGGCCAAAAGAAACTACTATGGAGATCTAGGCAGAGGGTGTGCCAAACCTTTCGCAAAACCACAGAATACGTTTTACGGTACGGGTGGTCGATCTTCGTGAATGCTGTGTTCACTGCATTGCGATCAGTAGGGCGGCCGACGCGGCTTCCTATGGATAAAAGTTATATGCCTATAGGGGTCTCCCAATATATACGCGACGGTACGTGGGAGCACAAGTCCGTATTAGTGCCACCGACTCTCAGGAGGAATCACCCACCTTCTTCGAGATCGATAGTCACTACGTTTAACGACGCCGGAACACGTCTCTAGCTTAGACCTCTATGTGTTTGCGTTATGTTTCAAAGCGTTGTTAGGTTCATTCAATATATTTTAAGTTGATCTTTTTAATGTTTTCCTTTCAAGGTTCACCACGAGATGTGTGATACAAATTCCTAAATGCAGTCTAAGACGAGAAGCAAGCTTTTTTCAATCTTTTCGACTTATGAAAATCTTAACTACTGAGGGAAAAGAAAGACATCATCTTTTCACACAGATCATAGAGCACACACTAATGAACTTTTTCCTAAATCAACATGCAAAATTATCAAATGCAAAATGCACAATGCAGGTATTTCTTTTCTCTTTCTTAATGTTGATGTAATACAAAAAGAAAGCTGTTGTATAACTTTGAATTCAATTTCAAGTGAAAGCAAACAAGCTTTGTCCAAAATCAAAAGACACCTTAAGATTTACTTGTTTCAACACTAGAAATGCACAAATTCAAACCATATGACGAAAGCAAAAGCTCAATCAGCTATGAACAGCAAACAAACTAACTCTTAAGATCAAAGCGACACTTATCACAGGTCTAGATCTAAGAGGCCACAGCAAGACTAGTTCACTTTTCGTTATGGGAAACTGCAAATGGCATAAGAAATACACAAAGAAAAAATACCGTTTCTTTATACAACCGAGGCAGAATAGTGGCAAGGAAAGTTGGTTTTAGATAGGCACATTGACTGATAACAGGCTGCAAAAACAAGGATGAAAACAGGGCAATAAACAGCAAGGAACCCCAGTTGCACAAGGCAAAACTGGTTCAGCGCAGGTAGTACACTGTCAGTTTGACATTCAGCGCAGGTAGCCCCTTCGGGACCTGCGATGAAATGCAGACTGCCTTCACAGTGCCTGCAATGAAGAGATAAACTTTCGTTTTTCTCAGTTTCCGGGTTACAGATTGCTCAAAAATTCACATTTTTTGGCCAAATCAAAAGCTATTAATCAAGTACACACTAAAGGATGAAAAGGAGGATGAAAAGTTATCACTAAGAGCTGTTCAGAGTCCTTGTGGATCAGCTCTTCAAATCATAAACATGCCCAGAAACTAAGCTAGAGTAGCTGCCCTCTACTTTGCATTTGAAAGATCCAAATGCAGTTCGATTCGGTACTCCCTGTGTTTAGGAAATGAATAGCAAAAACACAAACAACCAACAAGATACGATCCCCAGTGGAGTCGCCAATTTGTTGTTGGGAAAAGTATCCAATACGGAATGACCCTATCCCACTCTAAGGGTGATAGTACCTCAGCAACAATCAAAGCAAAGCTATTTCAGATTACTTCTTTATGAGATGTAAAAGAGGGGAGAAAGAGATCCACTAACCGATGTCTTTCGCTAATGATTGATCCAATCTTCTCTCTTTGCTGCTTGCTCCCAGCTCCTTGCTCTTTCACTGGCCCAGCTACACCAAGATCCTGCAAAATGGCAAGAGAGGGAAACTACAAGAAGCATACATTCATAATTGATTCAAGGATTAGAATAAATCAAATACACAAGTATAGCAACACATCATTGAGACACATGTATATAGAAGAACCTCAAATGCTTTATTAATGGAAGAAGTAAAGTTCAGGAAGTGATACAACCATAAAAGGCCCAATCCAGCATCACCTCCCAGCAGAAAGAAATCTCCTCTTCACCTCCTTCAAAGCAAATCACCCAATAGTTCTATACTCAAACCAATAGCACTTCCTTACATTCACAAGATTCCAGCCTCCCTAGACCTCATGAGAGAGCTCTATATATAGGAGTTTTGGAGAAAGGATGAGTCAGCTTGAGGCTGGCATGAAGCTGACTAGTGTCCTCTCTCACTTCAGTTATTCTTCAGTTCTTGAGTCCACTTGGAGGTTCTTGCTTCCACTTGGAGATCTAGACCCTCTTACTCATCACCAGTCGAATTCTCTAATCCAAGTGTCATTTTGGAAGCTTCCTGGGCATTGACACCTTGAGGAATGACTGTGCCACATGTCCCAACTCGCCCAGCGCAGGTAGCCTTCTTTGCAGTTGACATTCAGCGCAGGTAGACAGTGGAGCTCTTGACATTCAGCGCAGATGCTCAGTGGAGCAGTTGACATGATCCAGAATTGCCTTGTTTTTGAGTGTTTTCAGGTGGAGAACTGATATTTAGTGCTGTGGTTTGCTGACCTTGTTCCTCTAGGGGTAGGAACAACATGTTTAGGGACTTTGGATCCCTTAGATTATGGACATTTCATGCTTCATGCTGTAAGGCACAAAAATGTCTATAACAATGTTATTGTTGCCAATGTGCTTTTGTTTGTACTAGAAGTAAATCAATCGTATGCTAGATATCTTCTACACTGCAATGTTATTTTTGGCAATGTGATTGTGTTTGTGCTACAATAAACTCTAGAATGTGTAAGATTTCTTTTACTTTGAAATGTTTTTGTGAGTAATATGCTTCTATTTAGGTTAGAAGAAAATTTAGCATGTGGTGGATTTCCTTCGCCTTAGAATATTGTTATTGTCAATGTGTTTGTGTTTGTGCTAGAAGGAAATCTTGCATGTGCTAGATTTATTTGACCATGTAATGTTGCTTCTAGCATTATGCTTATGTTTGTAGTAGAAGGAATGATATTGATTGTTAGCTTTCATTTGAGGAAACAATGTTTCATTACATACAACATGACAACCATAATATTTTTATTTTTGCATTTATATTACTTTTTCCGAAGTTGTGTGTTTTTGGGGAAATATAAAGTCACACTTTACACGGTTCATTCTTTTAATTACAAGTTACGATGTAATTATTGTTACAGAATTGATGCAAGCTACAATGGAAAATATAATTTTGGCAAAAGGGGACTATGTTGATCTCCTTATTAATGATCAAGTCATTGGGCTAGCAAGGGTTGAATCTGCAGAGTCTAGAACTTATTATGTTGGAAAAAAGGTTAATGTTGGTTATGTTGCAATTTTGATAATTGATCTCATTCAACCACATTTGATTGATGATGATCTTAATGAAGGAGACATACATCCATGGAAGATTATGGATTTGAGACACCACATAGGTAAATCAAAATATTGAAGCATGTGTTATATATTTTTGATACTATAATAAATGTTCTTTTTTTGAGTAAATACTAACATTATTTACATTTGTTTATAGGTACAAATGTTTCTTCTACATTTTCTAGTGGAGACAAGGTAAATCTTCTACAACATGGAGTGAAGGTGGGCGAGGGCTCCATATTCAATACAGAGCTTGGGCATAAAGTGCATGGAAAGATGGTAAAGAAAGGATGCATAATGGTTAAAATTGAAAAGGTGTTAAAACATAATGTTCCTCTACCACATCCAACAGGGTTTGAGCATACACTTGGGGGTGCATTAGAATCTTATGAAATTTGGCCAGAATCAGATTTGGAGCCTCACTGTCATGATCATGCCATAAATATTGCCCAAGATAGGGTTAAATTCATATGTGCAAAGGTTTCTCTTACACATGAATGCATGGGAACAAGCATGTGCATTGCCAAAGGAATGCTAGTTCATGTCCGCGAGGATGACATTGTTGAGGGTGAAACACTAGGTGAAATGGATTTTGGTGTTTTTCTAGAAGAGATAGATGGAAATTGTGAGATATGCAAAATTGGAGATAAGTCTATACATTGTTTGGTTAGATGGCCAATAAATAAGTTGGTGGAAAACAAAGGTGTGATATTAAGGGTCAAGGAAAAGTTCAAGGAACCAACCAAAGAAATGGTGATATGAGATGTTATGGAGGACACAAATCCCTTAAACAAATGGGATGGGTACCTTTGTAATGAAAAAGATAGAAACTCAATTGATATGAATGTAACAAGGCCATATAAAAGGATTAAACGAGTTATGGCTACAAAAAAACTGCAAAATGTCAAACAAAAATAGATGAAGAGAAAGAAATTCGACTTTTGGCAGCAGATGTATGTTGTAGAAAAGATTGTCTTCAACATGTCGATAGGAAGGCCATTGCAGGTGCTAGAAGGGGTATGAGACAAATAAATACAAATGGTATTAGAGAATTTGTCTTGAATTCACTCATGTCAAACACAGTGATGTCAAGCGGCCATGGCCATGGCCATGGCCTACCACCTATTGCTAGAAATGTAAAGGACATGAGATTTAATGGGAATATTATTTGTAAGAAAGCATGGTATAAGATACATAAAATTCCTCAAAGCACATTCTATAACTACCAGCATTATTTCCAACATGGACAGATCAAAGCTATTCATGGTAACACCAACACATGCAAAGCACGAGCTCACACAGTGGCAGCTATATAAATATTGCACAAAATTGTAATGGATAATTCAGATTTTTCACCAAATCAAACACGTCAAGTTGAAGAAGATGGAACATCTGCTCCTTTAAGACTGCTTCCTTCGACTTACACACAAAATTCTTTGTTAAAAGAGATCAATGAGGCTCTTCAAAAGCTCAATTACCCATCAATATCACAACCAACAATGAGCAAGATCTGGAATACTAAGTTTCGAGATGTGGCATTTTCAAAGAACACCAACTTCAGTAAATGCAGTGAATGTATTGTGTTGAAAGCACAAATGAAGTCAGCAACTACAAAAGAGTTGGAAGAAAAGGCACGAGGTAGGTTGACGAAACATAACAAGATTGTTATGTGTGGAAGATATTGCTACTATGCCCATAGAATTATGTCAGAGCCGTTTCCAAAGGAGTATTTGAGCATTATCCATGATAAAATGGACAAAACAAAGACATCAATCCCAAGGCTAAGTGTCAAATCAAAATCTGTTGTAGGAACAAATTTGGGTTTGTCATTGACAGGTATGCTTACACATGGGCATAAGGTGGGAGGTTTTGGTCATTTCTCCTTACCATTTGTCCATATGGGATCACAATTTACTATTACATCCCTTGCAAAGTGCTTAAGGGACCTTGAAGACCCACAAATGGATATGTATGGTGATCTACTTTATGAAAGTGGAATTTCAAGAAACCCACTTACAAATGCATTACTTGACACCTCTATTTACCCAAAATGTCAAGGGTACAAGGATGATTTTATATCTCATGGAAGTTCAAAAAGTCAAAATGTTGATTTTAAACCTCTTCCTCCACATTTGTTGTTACAGTTGGACAATGCAGCAAGTGATAATAAGAATCGCTATCTTTTCATGTTTCTATCACTTTTAACTGCACTTGGTGTCTTCATCACTATTGAGGTTGGGTTCTTGCCTGTGGGGCACACCCATGAAGACATAGATGGAACCTATGGAAGAATGTCTTCCAACCTAAAAAGTAAAGATATTTATTCTTTACCTGAAATGATGGATACATATCACATAATTGAAGAAAATAGAGTGTTTCCACCTACACTTATTGACAAGGTCTATGACTTCAAAAGTTTCCTTAGTGGATACATTAAGGAGGGAAAAAATGCACTAGTTGGACATCTTAATGTTCAATACTTCCAATTTCTTATACTCAATGATGTTCCAGTACTAAGGTATAAAGAATCAATTAGAGACTCTGAGTGGTCAGAACCAGTTGAGTTATGGAATATAGATGATGAAGGTCGACCTATAATTCCCATAGGGAAGCCATATTTCTTAGCTTCCAAACAGAATGATGTCTATTTAAAAGAACTAAAGGAAGGGATAACATCATACATAAAAATGTGGAAAGACACTATTGGGAATGAGGATTCACCAATTGTTACAGAGGAATGGAAAAATAAAGTGGTGTATTGGGAAAAAGTTCTTGATACATTAGATGGAATCTATAATGATCATAGAATAATAGATGGAAATGATTCATCTTCTGAGGATTTCTTGCCCAAGACAAGGGACATTGTTGATGTTGATCGTAATGCACTCCAAGTAATCTCAAGTATTATGGATGGAGATTTTGATAATGCGATAGATGAACCAATATATGTTGGACCCAAATGCAACAAGCCAAAGCCAACATTCAATCCGATGATTGATGTTGAGAAAGGAAAGATGTTGCTAGTTAGATCAGGAAATGAGGATGCAGGTGAGATGATTTGGATGGCAAAATCCATCTCAAATATCTTTAGGGTTAATGAAAGTGAGAATTTTCATGTAAAGGTTGACTGGTGGAAGCCTATGTCAGGGAAATACAATGGAAAATTTTTAGAGCAATATTGGGTACCAAATCCTGATGACAAAGAACTTGGCTCTATTCCAATTAATACCATAGTGTGGGCATGGATGCCAAAGAAAGAACATTGCAAGAAGACCAAGATAAATAAATATGGTGTAGAAGCCATTCTTGATCTACTTGAGCGATTATCTTAAGAGTAGGTTTATATGATACATAAATGTAATTTTTTTTTGGAGGATCTATTAATATACATTCAGACACATTTTCCCATATTTGTTGTATAAATATTCTCTTCATATTTTTTTTGAAGGAGTTTTATATTATTTAATAGTTCAATGTAATCATGTGTTATACAAATTACATGACAATGCCATAAAATATTTAAGTTTTCAAAGCTTTATTTGACCAACATGACTTCTCACCATATCAAATATGCGTAATAAAATTCAATAATGCACCTAAAAACATCTTCTAAACTTGTTATATTAAAACAACAGTGGGGTACCTAATTAGTATTATATTTAATATAAACCATTTAAACACTTAATGAATAAATGCTAGATCCTTGATATAATGTTTGAGGTGAGTTTTCCTTAATTTTCCTTATTATAATTGATATAATCAAATTCCCTATTTTGTTGCATGTTAATTTATAAAAAAAATATTTTGATCATTGAACAACACAACTAGAATTATAAAATATTTCTACTTATAGATTTTGAAGTGGTGCCAACATTATACTAGTATAATTAATTTGTACTCAACATAGGAAAAGTAGTTAGTGTCAATTTAAAATGGTCAATAATAGTAAGAAAAACAATATTAATATATTGTTAAATAACTTTATAGGTAAGATTTTTTTTACACAATCTAGTATTCATGGTCATATTTAATACATAAATATAAATGTTAATGGTAATAGAAATAATGTAAGGAATTTAAGTTTTAGATGAATGTTAATATGTTCTTTTCAATATAGTATCCTTAAACATTACAGGGATAAAAACTAAACATGTGTAATAAATATCTTAATCATTTTTCTCTCTTTCTTGTTGTATTTGAAAATAATCAAATTGTACTACTTTGTTACTATTCTAATTCATGATTGATTTTGATCATTAAAATGATTAGTAATTGAGACGAGAGGCTCATTTTACAGCCCAATATGGGGGGATGCCCAATATGGGGGGATGTGTAAGTTTGTCTATCCTTCTGTGCCCATTTAAAATAAAAATTATGTTCTAAATAGAAAAATATAAAAAAAGAATATTTTGTAAAGTAATTAGAAGTAAAAAAAAAATGTGTGAATGAGAGGTTTAAATCTTATAATTTTCAAAAGTAACTATTGAAGATTTATGTTAACTAATTTATGTCAATATCAACTTCATATATATCTATATATATATATAAAAAAATTCTTATGGTTAAAATTATTATTTGTTCGTATATATACTCTATTTAGCATTCAAAAATACAGTTTCAACAATTAAAAATAACACATTGTATCTTTCACTCTAAATGTGTTTGCACTTGAAATTTGATCCCTACATCTGCACTTAAAATGGATCTATGATGGTATATATTGGACACATTACTATGATCATTTGTCATTGAATAACTTTATACTTAATATATAGCTTGCATATTAATATATTATTCATTAAGTAAGCCTCAACCAACTTCGTTTCTTACATAAAAGTACAAATAATAAATAAAAATAAATTATATTCAACATTTAATTTGATCCTAAAAAAATATTTTCTCCTTAACTCTAAAATGGTGCAAACTTCTTACAATAGTATGTAATGATGAAGGTGATAATAATGATTATCATCCACTAAGACCAAATATGGTATATAAGAAGGTAAAAAGATATTACTAAAAGTTATTTTGAATTTTAAATTGTGCCAACATTGTTTTAGTAATAATCGTAAATCAACATATACATGATATTTACTATATCGGATTATCGGTTAATAATAGTTACACACACATCATTATTTTCATAAAATAACCTTAACAAACTTATCTTTTTAATATAAACCATAAAAATATTAAAATAGATAATGTAAGGAATCCAATATTAATATGTGAAATATTTTCTTTTTCAAGTTTATATAAATTTGTTTTATAAAGTTTATCATGATAATTTTTACACAAAAAATGGTGAATATCTATATAAAAATTAGTGAACTAAGTGGCTTTCTAATTCCTCATTTCGAAAAGATATAATCTAGTTAAAGTTCTAAATAATGGTATATATTGGACACATTACCAAAAATTTCATTTGTCATTAAATAACTTTATACTTAATATATATCTTGCATATTAATCTATTATTCATAAAGCGAGCCTCAATCAACTTCTTTATTAACATAAGTGTACAACTAATAAATAAAAATAAATTATGCTACTACTCACATTCAACATTTAATTTGATCATAAATTTATTTTTCTCCTCAACTCTAAAATGGTGCAAACTTTCTACAATAGTATGTAATTATGATGGTGATAATGATGATTATCATCCACTAAGACCAACTATGGTAAATAAGGAGATAAAAAGATATTATTAAAAGTTATTTCGAATTTTATTGTTATGCTGAAAAAGCATTAAAAGAAGTGTTTCAATATCATCATAATTTTGTTTAGTTAAACAATCAAAAAGGTTGGTACCGTCACAAATATATTGAAATTTAATTCTAATACGAGTATAAACTCGATGCTTTGAGGGTTTTTTAATCTTCAACCATAATATAACTAGTGTTGCAAAGGTGATAGACTTTTAAATTGTGCCAACACTGCCTTAGTAATAGTCATGACTTTTCACATACATGATATTTACTATATCAGATTATAATTAAATGGATTAACAATAGTAACATATGCATCATTATTTTCATAAAATAACCTTAACAAACTTATTTTTTACTATAAACCATAAAAAATATTAAAATAGATAATGTAAGGAATCCAAGATTAAAATGTGAAATATTTTTTTTAGCAAGTTTATATAAATTTGTTTTATAAAGTTTATCATGATAATTTTTACACAAAAATGGTGAATATCTACATTAAAATTAGTGGATTAAGTGACTTTCTAATTCCTCATTTTGAAAAAACTTAATTTAGTTAAAGTTCTAAATTCTAGATCCACTGAATACTTCCATATTTAATGAAATGTGTGTTAAATGAAAAAACATGAAGATCAACATCATAGAAAAATAAATGTTTATGTAGGCGACTAGGTGTTTTTACTACTACAACCATACAAACAAATATCCATCAAGTGAGCTAAGAAGGATAATAAATTATCACCTGAGTACTACTATCCTTACAGGGTATGGCATACAAATTGGAGTTGCCTGCATCTTTCCGTGTACACCCAATTTTCCATGTTTCATGCTTAAAGAAGGTTATCGGTGACAAGCTTCCAGTTCAAATAGTGTTACTAGAACTTGGCAAAGAAGGAAAAATCACATTTGAGCCTGAAGCAATCACGAAAAAAAGAACCCTAAAGCTACAGAATCAATCAATTTCAGAGTATCTCATTAAGTGGAAGAACTTACCGCTGAAGATTCCAAATGGGAGGATAAGAATTTTATACATAAGCATCCAGAACTACTCATGCATTGAGGACAACAATTTTTTGAAGGAGAGGGGCATGTTAGGTCCCTATAATACTAGTGTAGCCCTCTTATTGTTATTGTTAGTGTAACCCCCTTATTGTTATTTTTGTTCCCATGTAGCCCCCATATTGCTATTTTTGTGCCTTATAGAAGCCCACTATTGTTATTGTTGTGCCCGTACATTATTATTGTTATGTAGGCTTTAATTATATTGTAACCCTTTAAACTCCTATATATACAAAGGAGGTCTTGTCATTTATATCATCCAAGAATTGTTCATTTACGTAATGTAAAGGAGTTTTCCCCTTCAAAGAGGATAATTTTTAAGTCATTGATCCATCTATTTGTGAGTTGGTTGCATAACATTTTCTATTAAAGAAAGTCTTTCGGTAGAAATCATATGAGAGAATTTTTTGGCCGACGCATTTCGAACCAACAATTCTTTTATTTCAGTTATATTTCCAACTTCATGAACGCTATTTTGATTTTCTTTTTTTTATATTTTGTGGTTTTAGTCCCAAACACTTTGTATCCAAATGTTTCTAAATCTTTAATCTATCCATATCTTCATTCTTGCAACTTAGGTCCATATTTAAACTCATAATTGTTGGGTTTTGTAATATTCTTTCCACGACTAGCCCCCCTAGTTAACCAATGGGTTAGAGGGGGGGGCAGAGGGCCCCCTTCATTATGCTGATTGCACAGCTGGGGGGTGACAGCGGGACCAGAAGCCCCCCCTATCCCAGGGGTTTGAGGGGGGCAGGTAGGCCCTCTCTACAAGGTCAGGGGCAACACCTCGAGGAAAAAAATTTTATACCCTATATTAGGTGGGCAGACCTACCTATGGTTTTGTGCATGGCTTTCGCACATGGTTTTGGGCACGATGGTTTTCGGTCCATGGTATTGGATGGTTCAGCATGTATATATATGTATTGCAAAATTTAAGGGAACATAATGAAAAATCAAGCCAGTAGTCCCAGTTTTGGGATCTTGGGGAAAATCTCGGTGTATATGTTTTTTATGTGTTATGCTCTCACTATTGTTTATTTTCTGTGTTTAAGAATTCATATGCAGGTAATTTCTGTACGGGGTTAAATCCTACATTTGATATTAGAGTTATTTTGGCTTCAAGGGGACGCCTTTGTTGCTAAGGGGTTTCACTCGGGCCTATGGTAGACCCTGTTCAGTGGGAGATCTGTGAGATCGATTCTAGTGGTGAAAGAATATGGCGACTAGTGTAAAGATAGAGATCGAGAAATTTAATAGTCAGAGTTATGAGTTATGGAAACTCAAGAAGGAGGATCTGTTGGTAGAAAGATCAGTGGATCATGGTGGATCTAGGTACTAAACCAACGGGAGTGTCTGTTGAAGAATGGAAGAAGTTGGATTAGAAGGCAAAGAGCACAATACAATTGTGTATCTCAGATTCAGTATTGCGTAATGTATCAAGGGAAGCTATGGATAAGGCTTTGTGGGTCAGGTTAGGGACTTTGTACCAATCTAAGTCTTTGGTGAATAAACTGTTCCTATGGAAAAAGTTGTATAACCTAACGATGAAAGATGGAGAATTGGTGACAGATCATCTAAACGCATTTAATACTGTGGTAAGTCAGTTATTATATGTTGATATTAAAATTTCAGATGAAGATAAGTGCATCAGTTTGTTGTGTTCTCTACCAGATTCGTGGGATAGTCTGGTTATTGCAATAGGTAGCAATGCAATTGCCTTGCATTTTGATGAAATAGTCTCATCCTTACTGACAGAGGAGTTGAGACGGAAAAATATGGAGAGAAAAAATGGTGATGCCTTGTCTATACGAGGACGGTCCTAGAATAGAAACAAAAATAAGTCATGGAGTGGGAGATATAAATCTAGAGGGAGATCTAAATCTCCAGGAAAACCTGTAAAGGTGGTGTGCTAGAAATGCTGAAAGGAAGGGCACTACAAAAGGGACTGTAAATATAAAGCTCTTGACAAAGGAAAGGGATCTGATGATGCTCCTTCTGCAAAGGTGAAAACCACCTCAGATGAAGGTGGGGATGTGTACTTGGCTTCTTCAAGTACACACGTAGATCATGAGGCATGTTTGATTGACTCAGGTGCGTCCTTTCACTTCACTCCCCATAGAGAGTGGTTCTGTGAGTATGAGAAATATGATGGTGGTGATGTCTTCTTTGGGGATGACCGAAAGGCTAGAATCATTGGTCGTGGAAAAGTAAAGTTGAAGTTGCAAGGTGGAAGGGATAGAAATCTGACTTCTGTAAGCAAGCTGGATGATGCAGGTGTAAAAACTGTGTTCGAGAAGGATACCTGCAAAATGGTTCAGGGAGCACTGGTATTGATGTGGGGAGTTCGGATTGGAACTCTGTACAAGATGCAAGGTAGCACTGTTATTGATGGGTGCAACAATTTTGTGGTTCCTGAAAGTGGAGCAGAAAATCTAGTGGTCTTTGGAGAAAAGACCATGATATGGCATCAAAGGCTTCGACATAATGGATAGAAGGGCCTTCGAATACTTCATGGTAAACGTATGGTAGAAGGTATGAATAATAGCTCTATGGATTTTGGTTTCTGTGAAAATTGTGTATATGGGAAGCATAATCGGCTGAGTTTCCCCTCTAGTACTAAGAGGGCGAAATAGATATTAGAGCTTATGCACAGTGATGGTTTGGACTTGTGAAGGTTTAATCACTGGGTAAGTCTGTGTACTATGCATCATTTATAGATGAATTCTCAAGGAATACATGGATATATTTCTTCAAGAAGAAATCTGAAGTATTTGACAGGTTCAAAGAATTTAAGGCTCTGGTTGAAAACCAGACAGAGAAGAAGATAAAGGTTTTGAGAACAGATAATGGTGGAGAATTTTGCAAGAAGGAATTTGAAGAATTTTGTAAGAAGTTTGGTATAGCATGATAGAAGGCTACTCCATACAGAACTGAGAAAAATGGAGTTGAAAAAAGAATGAACCAGACATTGATGGAAAGGGCAAGAAGCACACTCAATGGTGCCAGGTTAGGACAGGAATTATGGGCAGAGGTGGTGGAGACCGCATGTTACCTAGTCAACAAATCACCTTCATCAGTGTTGGAGGATAAGACTCCACAAGAGGTATGGACTGGTAAGAAAACCTCTCTTTCACATCTGAGGGTATTTGGATGTGATGCATATGTACATGTTCCAAAGGAGAAAAGAACCAAGTTGGATAGTAAATATAAAAAGTGCATCTTTAATGGGTATAAGGATGGGTTAAAGGGTTATAAGATTTGGAACCCAGTAACAAGGAAGGTTGTGTATGCCGAGATGTGGTGTTCAGAGAGGTGCAACATGTTATTAAACATGAATTCCAATGAAAGGAACCTGAGAATATAGAGCTTGAGCTTAAAGAGGAAGAATCAGACTCTACAGCAGAAGATGAAGAGCCACAAACTTCGGGTGTGAGAAGATCAGTTCGAGAAAGAAGGCAGCCGGAAAGGTATAGTCCATCTAATTTATATTCAAATTTTTCTTTATCTATTACTGATGATGATCCCAAAACTATGAAGGAAGCACTAGATTCAGAGGATGGCAAACTCTAGAAAGAGGCCATGGTTGATGAAATGGCATCTTTGAACAAAAATGAGGTTTGGGATCTAGTGGAGTTATCGACTGGAATGAAACCCATTGGCATCAAATGGGTGTTCAAGAAGAAGACAAATGCGCAAGGAAATCTGGAGAAATACAAAGTTTGGTTGGTACCAAAAGGTTATTCCCAAGTACCGGGAATTCATTTTGGTGATATTTTTTCTCCTGTTGCCAAGTAGGTTCTATTAGATTATTGTTATATGTTGTTGCTACTTTTGATTTTGAGGTAGAACATATGGATGTGAAGAAAAAATTTCTTCATGGGGATCTAGAAGAAGAGATCTACATGAAGCAACTTGAAGGTTTTCTGGTGAAGGGGTAAGAAAGAATTGGTATACAAGTTAAAAATGTCTTTGTATGGGTTAAAACAATCACCAAGGATGTGGTATCAAAAATTTGATACATTTATACGGGGACTTGGCTTCACTAGAAGCAAAGAAAATCACAGTGTGTTTTAAATTAATTGGTGACCGTGTTATTTATCTGGTCTTGTATGTGGATGATATGTTGTTGGTCGGAAATTACAAAGAAATTATCTAGGATTTGAAGACCGAATTGTCCTCCAAATTCGACATGAAAGATATTGGTGCTGCAAACTATATTTTGGGCATGGAAATTAAAAGAGCTCAGGTAAAGAGGAAGCTCTGGTTAAACTAGAGGAATAGGGAAAATTTTAAGAACCCCCCCCAAATTTATATGTATAATAAATGGGTGAATCTCCATGGTATATAAGAAAAATGGAAGGTGATTTTATCAATAATATAATATGTATATATAATTTTTTGGTGAATCTCTCACCATGCATGGTGAATATTTTACTCAATTATAAAATATTGTAAGATCTTGGTGAGTCTTTTAGTAAATAATAAAACTTTGTAAAGTCCTAGTGAATCTTAGCATTGTGAACTCTTAGAGAATTTTTTGAAAAAGTATAAAACCATATATGACAAGAGCCACATGGTGGCAATATCACAGTTTTTTTTCACATTTCCACGACATGGAACTTGTTTATAAAATTATAAAAAATCCAACCAAGTCCCTTATAATATGCAGGTAAGCTTATAACAGAGTCTGATACCTCTACTATGCTTATCTTCATTCAAGTTTCATAGTTGCTATACTTAACACTGTGAATCACAACTCTCTCAAAACTCAAATCTATAGTGTAATTAAAACCTTTGGAAATTGAATCTGACAACTCTATAAAAAGGATTAGTGAAATAGAAGCTTTTGTGAATGAGACCACTAACTATCACTGCTAAACAATCAATCTAGACTATGAAGTCTTCCATCTTGATCACAATCATCTTCACGATCAATGGTGTGTGTTATAGACATTTTTGTGCCTTACAGCTATAAGCATGAAATGTCCATAATTCAAGGGATCCAAAGCCCCTAAAAGAGTTGTTCCTACCCCTAAAGGAACAAGGTCAACAAATGACAGCTTCTCCCAGAAGTTCTCCACCAGAAACTGCCCAAAACTAGTCAAATCAGGATCAATTCAGAGGCTCCACTAGCTGCCTGCGTTGAAATGCAGAGGCTACACTGGCTAGGTGCATTGCAACACAGGTGGAAGCACTACCAGGGTGCGCTGAGTGGGAAATGACAAATGGCAAGCTCATTCAACGAGGTGGAAAGACCCTGGAAGCTTCCAGAATCTTCTCCAATGACACTTGCCTCAATGAATTTGACTAGTGATGAGTAAGAGGCTCTCAACCTCCAAGTGGAAGCAAGAACTGACAGAGAGAAGCCACAAGTCAAAATATAAGCTGACTCATCCTCTCTGCTTACATCTATATATGGATCTCTCACCCAGAGGTTCAGGAGGCTGGAATTTTGTACTTTGTAGAGAATTGCTGTTGGTTTGAGATTGAGATTAGTACATTGGGTGATTTATGCTTTGTTGGAGGAGAGGAAGGGATTCCTTTGCTGGGATGTAGATGCTTGATCGGAACTCACTTGGTTGTATCTCCTCTTGGACTTTCTTATTCTATCAATAAACTATTTGAGTTTCTCCTACATGCTGTGTACCAATGATGTTGTGTTATGCTTACATGTTTAGCTTAATCTGATCTTGAGCTTTTTATGAATGTATATCTATATCTTCGTGTAGTTTCTCTCTCTTGTGATCTTGCAGGAATTCGGTGAAGCTGGGCCGGTGAAGAAGCAAGGAGCTGAGAGCCATTGAAGAGAGGAGTGATTGGATCAACAAACTAGTGGAAGACACAGGTTAGTTACATCCTTTCTCCTCATTTACATTTCATAAAGAAGAAATACTCAAATAAGTTTCCTTGTTTGTTGCTAAGGCACTATCACACCTTAGAGTGGGATAGGGGCATTCCAAATGGATACTTTTCCCAACAACAAATTGGCAACTCCGCTAGGGAACGTATCTTGTTAGTCTATTTGTGTTTCTACTGTTGTTCTTCTCATAAACTCAGGAGTGTCGAATCGAAATGCATTTGCCATTTTCAAATGCAAAGTAGAGATCTGCCACTCTAGTCCTCTCACTGGGCCTGTTTTTATGATCTGAACAGCTGATCCACAAGTGCTCTAACAGCCCTTTGTGATAGATCTTAGTCTTCCTTTAAATCATCCTCCTAATTGTACCTAATTGATAGCTTTTATCCGGCCAAAACTGTAGATTAAACTGCAAACCGTGACCCAGAACCCAGAGACAATTCTTGTTTCTGCTTCAGTGCAGACTCTATGAAGAGGTTCTGCATTTCAACATAGGTCCCGTGAAGGATACCTGCGCTGAAGTTCAGTTTCTTTGTGCTAAGGGTGCACTGATCAGCCTTTGCCTTGTGCAGCTGTGGTTCCCTGCTTCCTTTTGCTCAGTTTTATCTCTGTTTTTTGCAGCCTGTTATCAGTCAGTGTACCTATCTGAAACCCCTTTTCTTTGCCTCAATTCCACCTCAGTTTTATAAAGAAACTGTATTTGTTCTTTGTGTATTTGTTACATCATTTACAGTTTCCCATTACAAAAGTAAACTAGTCATACTGTCGCCCTTAGATCTAGACCTGTCATAAGTGTCGTTTTGATCTTAGGAGTGAGTTTGTTTGCTGTTCACAGTTGATTAAGCTTTTACTTTTGTCGTTTGGTTTGAATTTATGCATTTCTAGTGTCTAAACAAGTAAATCATAAAGTGTCGTAATCGTCTTTTTGATTTCGAAAAAGGAGCTTGTTTATGTTTTTCACTTGAAATCGAATTCGAATTTGTACAACAACTTTCTTTTTAGGCATCAATATTAAGAAAGTGAAAACAAATACATGCATATGTGCATTTGCATATTGATAGTTTGTATGTTGATTTAGGAAAAGTGCATTTACAGTGTGCTCTATGCTCTTTGAGAAACGTTGTGTCTTCCTTTTCCCCTTGTAGCTAGGATTTTCATTGTTGAAAAGATATAAAAGCTTGCTTATCATATTTAGACTGCATTTAGGAATTGTATCATACATCTCGTGGTGATCCAAAAAGGCAAACTTCTAAGAAAGATCAACCTAAAATAAATTGAATGAACTTAACAACGCTTTGTAACTTAACGCACAACATAGAGGTCTAGGCTAGAGACGTGTTCCGGCGTCGTAAAACCTGGTGACTGTCGATCTCGCTGATGGTTGGGTGATTCCTCCTGAGAGACGATAAGCGCCAGTACGGATTGTGCTCCCACGTACCATCGAGTATATATTGGGAGACCCCTATAGGCATAAAACCTTTATCCTTAGGAAGCCGTGTCGGCCGCCCTACTGATCGCAATGCACTGAACACAGCATTCAGGAAGATTGACCGCCCGTACCTTAAAAAGTATTCTGCGGTTTTGCGAAAAGTTTGGCACACCCTCTACCTAGAACTCCAGAGCAGTTCCTTTTGGCCTTTTTCAAACTCTATAACGGAAAAAGTCCATCCGAGCATTTGTCACTTCGGGCTCGTTAAAACATCGAAGGAGGCTAGAGTCATCTTTTGCTTTTCTCGACTCTTTAAAATTGAAAAAGAAAGTTGTGTCCAAGCATCGTTAAAATTTATTTTAAACGGAATATTCATACCCTTTTTCCTGCGTTGATCTTTAGGTTGAGAAAATGGAGCCTACCAACCAAGGAATTCCCCTTGGTGGAAATCCTAGTCCCTTCTCCTCTTGGGGAGATGTTGGTGCGCCCCATATGGCCACATTGTCGCTTCCAGGACTGACAATTGGCTTGCCGGTCTGGATCTTCTCAACCAATGTCGTTCAGAACACCACTATTCCTGAACAGTCAAATCAATAGTTAGACCAGTCCAGAGTTACCCACCAGCCTTCTACTTCCTCTAATTCTTCCTCTCCTCCTTCCTCTTCGCTTGACAGAACTGGTAAAACAAAAAACCAAGTTCCTAAGGAGAAGAAGGAAAAGAAGAAGAAGGAGCCAAAAGCGACTGGGGGCAAACAAGTGTCGTCTGACAAAAATCCACACACAGCACTGACTAGGCCTAAATCACCATGTGTCATATGCAAGGGAGACCACTTCCACAGAGATTGTCCCTGCATCCCTCGGATACTAAGGGACTGGTCTCCCTGTTTGCACAATCCGGTGGCATCAACCTCTGATAGCCATGTTGAATGCACACCATTAACTAGCGAAAGTGAAGTCTTTGGACAAAAAGGGAGAGCTAGATCTCCCTGTAGACTGTGCGGAGGCAACCACGCCATCCACCGTTGTCCCTTCTTAGATGAAGTGAAAAGAGTTTTGGATGATCGTCCGGTTTCACCGTTACGACTTCCTCCTGGATATAAAAAACTCTTGCCGAGTCCTTCGTTAGTTGAGAATCCAGCTGGCCCGCTCAAGTGGTCAGCTGAAGCGCCGGTCATTGAAGATGAACCAGCTAAATCCATACCCGACGAAAGTCAAAAGGTCGAGGCAGCAGTTGACCCGATCTTGCCTTCAGAGGATTTATCTTCGAATGATACAGTCACTAAAGAGGATAAAGATGACACCATCCAAATTCTCTTCATCAACACAGACTCCGACGAGCACAGGGGCAATCCCCCCATTCCTTTATCGCAGGAAGGAAGTTCGTTAGAGCGATACCCGGCCGTCTACTCGGTCCCACCACCAAGCAACCTAGTTGTCTCCTTCGACTGGAACCAACTAGGAAGACCCCGTTTGCCAGCAAGCATACCATTCAGAATAATCATCCAAATATACAGAATGGTCATGGCTGGCACCATCATTGATGAGGGGGCATCTGTGAGTATCCTTTCCTCTATTGCTTGGAAAGCACTTGGTTCGCCAGCGCTTTTGCCTGAAATGAGAAATCTGACAGGCTTTGATAAAGGAACCAGTCGACCTTTAGGGATCCTCTCCAATGTGCCCATAACATTGAAAGGGAAGACCGTTCAAATGAACGTGATGGTTGTTCAAGGACCCTTGGATTATAACCTACTCCTTGGACGAGACTATATATATTGCATGGGAGCCATCGTCTCCTCACTCTTTAGAGTAATGTGTTTTCCGCACGAAGGAAGAGTGGTCAAGCTCGTGGACCAGCTTTCATTTTCCGGATCACGCATCGCAAATAGTCATATACCATCCCTAAATGGTCTCTTCACGCAAGAAATGTCTCAACCCACGGTCCGTCCTCCCGATGAGCGTGAGTAATTCGGAGGGATATGGCTGGAACCCAGGGGGCATGCATCCTGGTCTGCTTCGGCAGGAAAACTTTGGGTATAGGGTAGGTTTCCGCGGGAGAATATGACTAGTCCGTACCCCGTCCGTGATTGGAAGAGGGGTTGTTCTAGAATAAGATTCTTTTGTCAAAGTTATGTGTTTGGCACTCGTTGTCACTCACCTTTGTCTATCTCGGTAGACATCGCCGAAGAAGTGTTTTGTTTGAAAGATTAACAGGACAATATTTGGGTAACCTGAAAGAGGTAGGCCTCTCTCGGTAAAACAATTGTTTTGGCGGAATTGAAGTAGAGGTAACCTTGAAATCGTACTTTATACCTGGGGGCATGCAAACCTTTTGGAGTGCAAGCAAGGGGCGGCTATTTATTTTTTTTAAATTTTTAGGTCCTCCCTTTAAACCTGTAGGTCTAACCCTTTAAACTCGTAGGATTAGTTGTTTCCTAACTTGCATAACGAAAGGATGCGGGGCAAAGCTTTGTAAGGCGCAAGCTCCATAAAAAATGGAATCTTACATGAGACATTCTTATCATATGACTGGATAATCAAGCAGTTTTAGCACATAGTTCATGCTCGTTAAAAAATAAACATAAGATCGAGCAATTTTAGCACATAGTTCATGCTCGTTAAAAAATAAACATAAGATCGAGCAAGTGTTTCAACCCACGTTTAATCTCGTTAAAAAATGAACTATCCTCTGGTAAATAACCACCGTGAATGTAACATTATCAGCCATTAAAGCGTTGGTCATGTTTGCACCGTCACCTCCACTTTTCCATTGGCTGATCATTCACCTCCATTTGATTGTTTACCCATTTTGAGGAACAGCTGCGAAGAGTGATTTCACTAGCCATCCTTGTGACACTGCCGTGATTGGAAAATTCCAACCCTTACCTGGAATCAGCTGCTAACCCGTTTTATCACTCGTTCCTCAAAAGACGAGTCTTCTTTAAGCTCTTTTCATCTGACTCGTAAAATATGAAAAGATTGCCGAGTTTTGGCCTCCAGCTCGTTAAAGTGACCGGAAGTGCTATCCCTCCTCTAGATTTTAATCTTTTTGGACCTGAGGGATTATTGCACAAAAAGATCGAGCGCTTGTTTTGTTCGGCTCATTAAAACTATCGAAAACTCATCCCTTCTGTATTGTTTTATACTTTTTCGGACTTAAGGGATTAGATGACGAAAAAGGAACTTTTGGAGTTAACTTTATGTACCTTTTCAGACTCTCTAAAAATGAAAAGGACCGAGTTATTTTTGTCGTTAGACTCGTTAAAAAAACATTAATAGCGACAAACTTGTCTTTAGACGAGAACGAGTTTCACTATCGTTAGGCTCGTTAAAACATAGCGATGGGTTTGCCCGAAGGGAAAATTATAGAACAAGCATATGTTATCCTCCTCAAGCTTGACAAAAATAAAGAGGTACTGGTCAGCAATGACTGGGGAAAATTGGGAAGAAACTCAAAGAACTTTATTGGTAGCAAGTCGCTCTTGAACATGACACTTCCGCTCCGTGCCTGAGTCGGGTTGGGTTGTTTCATTCACCGGTCACATCACCATGGTCTCGCCATACCATCCACCTTTGGGGTAAATGATACCAATCCATCACATAAGTGTCGCCGATATGTTCAAGAGAAGTCATCCAGAGAAGTCAACCGTGTCTATCCACTACCATACATTATCCTTCATTCTTTCATGACCGCCACCCTGAACCATATATCATCAGATCGTTTTCACCTCCATCAAAATCATTTTCTCCGTTCTGTGTCACTGATGTGGGATACATTAAGGCCCTCCTTTGACGAATCGCTTCTTGTCGACATCAGCTCATTATCCAAGAAGTTGATCTAGGAACACCCCCTTCAGTACTTTGAAGCTTGCATGCCTCAATGGCAAGTTTCTCACTTCCGGCGACAGGTATACATCAATGACCTTCGACCGAAATATTTTGCTTGGTGTTCGACGCCAAGTCCTTTATTCACACCACGTGAATTGTACTGCAGTACCTTGAGGGTCATTATCATTATCGGTGATTCCTCTCGTGCTTGTTAACGGTTTACATCATTGACTGGTAATCAAGCGATGTCTTTCCATGTTCGACTTCAGAACATTTCTCACATGGATCGACTTGTACATAGAGTGAAGATCGGACGAGATTGAAGACCCCGGAATCTAGTTTCATCCATCCGGGCTGCGATATATATTCAGGAAAAATAAAGACATTGACATGTACAGCATTGCAGCACAGATAATCATCCTACTAAAAGGATGATGATTTCATCAAAATCATCAGTCTACCATCAGACGATTGTCTGTCCTGTTAGCGCTTGAAATTTTACCTCAGGCTGAGAAAGGTAAACCTCAAGGCTACATCAAACCATTTAGCCTCGTAGTTAGCCCTACGGGGCAGGAGAAGGCTCTCTCCGGTCAATCTCGGCAGATCTTCAATGGGATGAGATGACCAACAAGGTAACACTGATATTAGGCTATTAAACTGATCAAAAGGGTTGATTTGGGGTTTTTTGGGTTTTTTGGTGGCAAATTGAGGAATTGCAATTTTGGGTGCGGGGATTTGACACAGTTTCTGCAGGGGGTTCTTTGGGGCGAGGTAGGAGACCGTATTGATGCCTATGACTGAGGTGAGTGGATGGAAAATACCGGTGAGGAGCTAAGGAGAGTAAATAATACTTTGAATTCTCCTTAAACAGTAGAAAACATTGAAATTAAACAAACTTAAAAGCAGAGCATGGCAAGCATGAATTCTTACTTTAACACTTCATTTGTTTAATGTGCAGAAGTAAAAGAAAGGAAATGAATCACATAACAATCTTACAAGAACATTGAGAAACACACCATCAACATATGAGTCCACAAGAATCCCAAAGAGGACTGCAAAACCCTGGTCTTCCTTAGCCAAAAATTGCAGAGATACAGTGAAAATATACAATGATAGCTTCTCCCTCAAGAGTCCAACCTTCCAATCCCTGAAAATGATTAAGAAAATACATAATATAGGCAATCCAACCTCTTCCCTTGCCTCTAGGGGTCGAGCTCATCCTTCTAGGAGCTGTTTCAACTAATTCTAAACTGAGCACTAAAATC
Source organism: Pinus tabuliformis (assembly GCA_031772625.1). Classification (NCBI taxonomy): domain Eukaryota; kingdom Viridiplantae; phylum Streptophyta; class Pinopsida; order Pinales; family Pinaceae; genus Pinus; species Pinus tabuliformis. The sequence goes on from CM062820.1 coordinate 1,640,708,944, forward strand.
TAGGCAGTCAAAACAACTTGCCTCTATAAGCTAGGAAACCAATTCATACATTCAATTTTTACCCTTTACATGAAAAAATCTTCTAGAAGTGTTAAACAAGAGTGAAAGTATCCAAAAAATGTCACAATTACATCCAAGAGGACCATCATTAACCTCAAAAAGTCGAAAAGAGTCAAATCTGCATTTTCTAGGCTGAACTGGTCAAATCTGGCAAAATCTGCTCAACGGGTCGCGCCCCTTTTCTCAACGGGTCGCGAACTTTGGAGCTCTGTTTGGGGCACTTGTAGGTGTCAGAATTGGGTGCAGGATAGCTCGTTGGAAAGGTCTTTGAGTCTACTTTTCAATCCAACTGGAATTTTTCAATTTGGAGTTTATTTGACCTATCAAAAGTCAAATCTCCCAAGACAGCTTTCTGCAGTTCAAAAAAGTGGCAGAAAGTCAAAATTTTCATGTATTTTCACCTTCTGGAGGCCCAAAACTCCATAAAAACTCAAGTCCATCCATAAGAATATGTAAATTTTCATGAAAAATCTAGAAAGGCTGAGTTTTTGCAAAAAGGATCTGCCATGACAAAGGGTTTGACCGGGGGTGAGACCCGTTAAAGAGCCAAAACCTGTAAATTACCAAAAAATGCCAAAATTACCCAAAATTCTCAAAAAAATTTTGGATTTGAGCTGTGGCTAGGCTATTTAGTGCCATGATCTTTGAGTGAAGCCTCAGCCAAGATACGGAGTGGATTGGTTTTCTTTTTCCTTTTTTGTGCCTTGGCCAACCGCCTTGGATCCAGCGATTGTAATTTTGACATTTCTCTAAAACCATGACACCCGTGCAAACAGTGAAGGAGGTTTTTCTTCTTTGGCATGTTTTGGACAAAAACCTCTCTCAGGTTTCCAAAATTCATCTTTTATTGCTCTAGAACATCATTTGAGTGCGACTTGTCCCGATGTGTGAAACAAGGAATTTTGTCGAAATGGAGCGAAATGAAGGGGATAGGGGGCTTCTAAATTCTTGGGGAACTTTTTGGAAGTAGGGAGGGATGTTAGGAAGCAGCGGAAAGTGGAATCTTAGAGATTGAGTGAGGGGAAGGGGTCCAAAAGGGCAAAACACAGGCCCAACCTAGAAAATTGCCAGGTTGTAGCTAGAAACTAGGGTTTGTGCAAAAATGAGGAATTTGGCAGATCTAAGGGATGGGAAGTGTTTGATAAGGTACTTTAAGGATAGGGGAAGGTGTATGAACATCAGGAAACAAGTTTTGCCGATGATTTGACCGTCCAAGAGAAATTGGCTTTCAAAACCCTAGGAGAGGGAAATGACCTTGCCAAGGCACAACTGAAGCATGAACAAGATGTAAAATGACTCATTAGACACTAACATGACAATGAAAACCCTATGAATGATGATAGACTCAGCTGAATGGTGACATGGACCAACATTTTGACAACTTTAGAAGGAGTTAAGGCAAACCCTAGACCTAATGCCTAGTGACCAAATTTTGCTTGAAAACTCTTTGAAATGACAAAATTTGACTTGGAAACTCTGAGACCACTTTGTAAGAGAATATTTGATCACTGGAGGAAGGCTGGGAAGACTGACACTAATATCTCCTATGTACAGAAAAATGAATTTATAAAGCTGAGCATGGGAATGCCCGCCTCAGCTAGATCATGAAAACAGTATGAAAAATAATGTATTGTATTGTATCTTATTACAGGTCTCCTCCCAGCATTGAATGAACTTCGGATCCTCCTAATAAAGCATTTCACCCGATAAACGGCCTCATACTTTAGGGGGCAACTGTTATAGACATTTTTGTGCCTTACAGCATTGAGCATGAAATGACCATAATCCAAGGGATCCAAAGTCCCTAAAAGAGTTGTTCCTACCCCTAAAGGAACAAGGTCAACAAATGACAGCTTCTCCCAGAAGTTCTCCACCAGAAACTGCCCAAAACTAGTCAAATCAGGATCAATTTAGAGGCTCCACTAGCTACCTGCGTTGAAATGCAGAGGCTACACTGGCTAGGTGCGTTGCAACGCAGGTGGAAGCACTACCAGGGTGCGCTGAGCAGGAAATGACAAATGGCAAGCTCATTCAACGAGGTGGAAAGACCCTGGAAGCTTCCAGAATCTTCTCCAATGACACTTGCCTCAATGAATTCGACTAGTGATGAGTAAGAGGCTCTCAACCTCCAAGTGGAAGCAAGAACTGACAGAGAGAAGCGACAAGTCAAAACATAAGCTGACTCATCCTCTCTGCTTACATCTATATATGGATCTCTCATCTAGAGGTTCAAGAGGCTGGAATTTTGTACTTTGCAGAGAATTGCTGTTGGTTTGAGATTGAGATTAGTACATTGGGTGATTTATGCTTTGTTGGAGGAGAGGAAGGGATTCCTTTGCTGGGAGGTAGATGCTGGATCGGAACTCACTTGGTTGTATCTCCTCTTGGACTTTCTTATTCTATCAATAAACTATTTGAGTTTCTCCTACATGCTGTGTACCAATGATGTTGTGTTATGCTTACATGTTTAGCTTAATCTGATCTTGAGCTTTTTATGAATGTATATCTATATCTTCGTGTAGTTTCTCTCTCTTGTGATCTTGCAGGAATTCGGTGAAGCTGGGCCGGTGAAGGAGCAAGGAGCTGAGAGCCACTGAAGAGAGGAGTGATTGGATCAACAAACTAGTGGAAGACACAGGTTAGTTACATCCTTTCTCCTCATTTACATTTCATAAAGAAGAAATACTCAAATAAGTTTCCTTGTTTGTTGCTAAGGCACTATCACACCTTAGAGTGGGATAGGGGCATTCCGAATGGATACTTTTCCCAACAACAGTGTGCGACCACCTGGCCTGACATAATGGCCATCATAGCTTCCAATAATAAAAAACCACCTTGCAAGGACATCCTAGCTCATGTCTCATGAATTTTATTCATCAATATTAACTGATATAAATCTTATAAATATAATATTAGAATCCTCTCCAGATTCACTGTTAATACAAGGGTAAAGGAAATTTTCTAGCTCAAGGCACTAGCCAAATACCAACTTTGGTATTTGTGACCCCTTTATGGGGATGCACCTACCGTGCCTCGTTGGGTTTCTGCCTTGTAACATAGTTCAAGGATCACAATACTTTCCAATATTCCTACTCCATTAGACACACTTTATATGCTATACATAGTGAATGGAAAAGAAGCATTATAGAACCCACAATTTCACAGAAGGAAGAAAAATCTTAGCCAGATCAATATCAAAATCTTACCCACTGATTAATAAAGAATAACAAGTAGTGTAATGAATTGTTCCAAGTTATTTATTTACAAGATGTAAAGAATCTAGTGGAATGGAAAATATTACTTAGGCAACCCTTCAATATTTTTCTACTAATATGCCTGTGCATGTACATATGAAATTAAGAGCATTGTTGAATACAAAGTTTCCTTTTCTCTTGCCTCCATTTTGACAAATTAGTGTGAAATCAGTGTCACTTTGAATCTCCTTTCCTGTGTGGATGTTTTGACAAATCAATGTGAAATCAAAGTCACTTCGAATTTCCTTTCCTACGAGGGATCACACCACAGTTGATTAGTAAAAGATAATCTACTATATATTATGTTCAAGAAACTAATTGCAATCTACAGTGGAAACAAGACCTCAATTCTTATTCTAAATTTGAATATCTCAGGACAACATGAGAGATAAAAATGCTTATGGTCTTAGTAGCTAGAAAACAATCACTCCATCATTACAATACCACCTAGATTTCAACACTTAACCTAAATAATGGCACTAGTTGCAATGCTTATTTGCATTAACACCATGGAAAAGAAACAACAATGTTTCAAAACACACTTACTGGAAAAGTTGTAACTTTCTGAGAATATTTAATGATAGCATATGAACCTCATAGCTATGGTGGGGAAACTAGGGAACCCAAATCTTGGAAGATATCTCATACCAAATTTGAGAAAGTAAAAAGGGAAAAAATCAAAATCTATAAATCAAGCAATGAATTGTTTACAAATCAAATACAATTCCTTTAACTAACAGTTAAATTGTGGTGATATATTTAAATATTTAGTAAGAGGGGAACTTCTAACCATGGAATATTACCTTTGTCATTACTGTCATCCCTTAGTGACTGAGATTACAAATCAATACTTATGGAAAGATTGTAAGAAATTCTGTGAAATAGTAAAGCATAAGCTCTATTTTCAAGAAAATCAAGACATTGTTACATCAAGAGCCATAATTGATACATAATCAATGAATCAAGTCCTTGTATGGCACAGGCTTGTTTCACAACCTCTATTTTCTCAATAAAAAAATCAAGACATTGTATGTGGTTATTGCCAAAAGGAAATTGTGTTCTAATTTGGAAGAGGATCTTATCAAAAGACATGTATTTATTCAAACCTACAGCCTAATGGGTTACTGAAAAATAAGTTGGAATATGGGAACATGATACTTAAATTGAAAAAATATGCTTTCCTTTTAGAAACATTACAGTTATACAATGTTTTTTGAAAGCATTAGAATTTGAAATTGGGCCTTTCTATCAAGACAAATTTTCATTAACAAAATGTACTTTCCTACCTAAAACGTTGTAGATATCCAAGAAAAACTTGAAAAGCATAAGAGAACTTAGCTTAATGTACTTTCTTTCCTTCCTTAACATTCTTAAAGAGGTGAGGTTCCCCAAGTCATCAGGTAACTTTCGATGGAAATGACAGTTAGTAATAGTCCAATTCACAACTGAAGATGTGTCACAAATACGAGGGGGCATCTACTCCAAATCACAAAAGTGCTCTAGGTTAAAATCTATCATTATTGGAAGCTCAATGCTCGACTGGGTGTTATTGAACCCAAACATTTTTCCAATCTTCACTAAAAGCTTAAAGATAGCTTCTCTAAGTTCTACATGACTTTACTATGCTCTTGAAGTGGGGACACATGCAGCCTCTCCAAGTGAATAGTCTTAAACTAAGTGAAGATAAGGTCGATAGATCATTCAGTGTGGATCTCTTTAACCCATAATTGAATACTATGTCTCTCTTGAACCCATAATTGAAAACTATTAGGACTTTCAAATTTTTCATGGAACTCAAAAATGTTGGAAGAAATTATTTGCTTCCAGAAAATAGTAAAACTAAAGCCTCTGCTTGAGGACAATTGATGTCACACCACTAATACTTCTCCATGGAATCTGTATAGGTAAACCACAAATGCAGAATTCTATTAGAATATTGTGTTTATTGAATACACAAATGAAATCATTGCATTTATTTAAAATATCTTTTGAAATCAAAATTACCGAAATTACATATCGATAACCTAGTGGGTGTAGGATAAAATTCACCGTGTCATTCACAGAAAGCATGAGAAAAAACCGAATACTATATATAAAACCAAGAAAAATTCAAATTCATCACTTCTAGGGACCTAGTAACCACCATGCCAATACACAAGTATGTTCCTATTTGCAGTTAGAAAAATTACCCAAATTACAATCTGTTTACTCCAGCCTATGTTGGAAAGTTATAGAAGGATGACTAGTGCAATCAATCCGTTCCTTTTAGCCCTGGATTTGTTTCAGTTTAAAACAGAAGTATACAAATATACTTGTCCAATGTCTATGCCTTAACCATTCACCTTAAGATGTTTTTACAATATAATTTCCTAAGTCTATTTAATATCTTCCTTATCATAAAAACCAACCTATATCCATCTTAACTCCACATCTACCATTCTTAGGGGGTGAAATCTATTTATCCCTCTGAGCAAGCTGTTTTACAATATAATTTCCTAAGTCTATTTAATATCTTCATTATCATTAAAACCAACCTATATCCATCTTAACTCCACATCTACCACTCTTAGGGGGATGAAATCTATTTATCCCTCTGAGCACTTGGTAGACCCAGAATTAAGATGGATCTAAGATGATAGAATTTCCCCTTTAAATAGCCTATGCTCACATGAATACCATGGTATTACCATGGGTCAATGCCATGCGTTATCATAAACCTGGAGCTAAAAAATTACTATTACTAATTTATAAAAATTAATAAAATTAATATTTTATTTTTATTTTATTTTTTATTTTAACCAAGCTAAAATGTTTAACATACATTAAATTACAACATCCATTTTTACTCTTGATCCACGAAGCGCCGAGAGGGATCAAATATTTTTCACTCTATGCTAGTTTGCATATCACGATATTTGATACCTCTCGGGGGTTAGTAAATCCAGAGTAAAGATGGATCTATGCTGGTTTAATTCCCCCATTTAAATAGGCTACATTCCAGGTGAATAATTCCCCCATTTTTATTTTTATTAATACTAATATTAGGGTTAATAATGTTTTTTTGCATGGTATTAATAATAATCTAACCCATGGTATTTGTCCCATAGTATTTTTCCCATAGGTTTCACCTAAATATAACGCATTTTTGGAGTGTTCGTAAATATAAGGTGACTTATGGAGTAAATATAAAAAAATGTTTTAGTTTTTTACCATACCTCTCATTTATTTATATTTTTATTAATTTACCATACCTCTTTTACAAATATGGTATTTGGCCCATAGGATTCACTTAAATAAAACCTATTTTTTGAGCCTTCATAAATAGAACGAGGGTTATGGACTAAATATAAAAAGAGGTTTTATTTATTTACCATACGTCTAGTCTATTTATATTTATATTTATTTACCATACCTTTTGAGTAAGTATAAAAAGACGTTTTATGTATTTATCATACCTCCACTTTACTTATATTTTTATTTGTTTACACCCTTGCATGTATATAAGGTGACTTATGGAGTAAATATAAAAAATGTTTTATTTCTTTACCATACTTCTCATTTATTTATATTTTTATTAATTTACCATACCTCTTCTATAAATATGGTATTTGGCCCAAAGGATTCACTTAAATAAAACCTATTCTTGAAAGTTAGGGCTAATGGAAGGTTGTAACTCCTAATTTCAAGGGCTAAATTTACCTTTTATACCCTCTCCCTTAAAATAAGGTGGGCTATTTGAGGTGATTTGTAAAAATGTACTATGATACAAAATATTCGCCCACCAAAAATTTAAAACTCCTTAATTTCGCCAAAGGGTGAACATTCGCCCCTGAAATTTTCCATGTAGAGGAAGTATGTCGAGACAATATTGCAGAGATTTAATATGCAGGATAGTAAACCGGTGAAGGTTCCTATTCCTGTAGGTGTAAATTTATATGTTGAATAGTGTCCCAAGACACAAGAAGAGGAAGAGGACATGTCCCATGTTCCATATGCAAGTGTAGTCGGTAGCCTGATTTATGAAATGTTTTTACTAGACCAAACATTGCACATGTAGTGGGAGTATTGAGCAGATTATGTCAAAACTAGGGAAGGAGCATTGGACAAAAATGAAGCAGGTTTTCAGGTATTTGTGTGGCACTAGTGATTATGGTTTGTGCTACCAAGGAAGACTGGGATTGGACAAAGTTTTGGATATTCGTGGCTTTGTTGATGTAGACTGAGCTAGAGATCTAGATCAGAGAATATCTACAAGTGGGTATGTGCTTAACCTATTTGGAGGTGTAGTCAGTTGGATGAGTAAGAAACAATCTATAGTGGCATTATCAACTACAGAGGCAGAACACATGGCAGCCACTAATGTAAGCAAGGAAGTAGTTTGGTTGTAGAGATTGTGTTCAAGTATGGGGTTAGTACATGGAGATATAAAGATAGACTGTGACAACCAAACTACAATTTTCTTGGCAAAGAACCCTGCTTACCATTTAAAGACAAAGCAAATTGATGTTCAGTATCACTTTGTGAGGGATATGATAGAAGACAAAAAGGTGTTGTTGATAAAGGTGGACACTTTGAAGAATACTGCAGATGCATTGACAAAATCTGTGAGCTCCGAGAAGTTCTCTTGGTGTAGAGAAACAATGGGAATTGTAGGGCCGGATAAATGACTAATCTCTCCTATGACCCCTCGTGGAAAGAAAACAAGTGGGAGAATGTTGGGTTGTGTTATATTAATTACCCAACTAGCCTCCCTAGTTAACTAGGGGGTTAGAGGCGGGGCGGAGTCCCCCCTTCATTGCACCGATTATGTAGCGGGGGGGCCCGGGGGGTTACAGGGGGTTTGAGGGGGGCAGGTAGGCCCCCTCTACAGGGTCCAAGGCAGTGCCCCAGAGAAAATTATTTTGGACCCTATATTAGGTGGGCGGACCTACCTATGGTTTTGTGCATGGCTTTCATACATGGTTTTGGGCACGATGGTTTCGACCCATTGTATTTGATGCTTCGACATGTATGTATATGTATTGTAACATTGAAAGGAACATAATGAAAAATCAAGTTGCTAGTCCCGGTTTTGGGATCCAGGGGAAAATTTCTGTGTATATGTGTTTTATGTGTTATGCTCTCGCTATTGTTTATTTTCTATGTTTTAGAATTTGTATGCAGGTAACTTCTGTACAGGGTTAAAACCTACAATAATTTTGTTATGAAGTTAGTGGAGTGTTCTGGATTTTTTTGAACGTTTCCCCCTTATCTTTCTATTTTTAATTTATGCTATTTTTTTTTAAATTTATACTAGTTCCTTATAGTTTCAAATCAAATTGTAAAACATTAGATAAGGAATGAAGGTTGGAAGGACCAGTTCTATCTTAATGGAAATTTTGCAATTTTCCTGGTTAGAGACCTTTAATGATATTATTAAATGATTTTCTAACCAAAACTAAACATGATTAGCATTTATTATGAAGAAAAACCATTCATGCATATGATGACCATCTAACTTTGACACTTGTGTGAATTTCATGATTTTGACAATTGGATTCTTAATCACCTTTAGAGGTAATTTATAATGGTTCCCTTTTAAATTATCTTGCAAAAATGTTGCTTTTATTGATAAGTCCTTGCATTTGAGAGAAGAAGCATGACATATTAGACAATCGGCGGCATGGCTTTGCAGTAAATATTATAGAAAAAAATGGTATAAAGTTGGTGATAAAGAACACATGTTTATTGAAGAGAGATTACATGTCTTTCCTTACCCTTTGACTGAAAAATGATTTAATGAATAAGTATTATAAAATTATTCAATGTTACACTTCCTTTGGCGTGTTTTGACTTCAGATGTATTTCGAGTTATTCATTCCCTTGTATTGAATTAAACTTATGTTTTGTAATATTTTAAAAATGTCCCAGTGATCCGGGTTGTCTCTGCTACCAGAATTTACCAAGATCTTTTACTTCTATGATGTTAGCAGAATTACATGTGAAAGCATATGAAGAACCAAATGTGCATACTTTAAAGAAGATGAAACATAATGATATCCATTAAATCAAAGAACACACACAAGTTGATAATGGATTTCATCCAGTGTGGGTTATGCCTCCAGGCTCGGTGCTAAGAGTGGGGAGGTTGCTTCATTAAATGTTACAAGATGGTGATGAGTGCATGGTGTATTCTTTGTCATTACAAGGACAAAATTCCTCAACTAGAGTGGCATGTCTCTCAACGAGACGTTCTCCTATAGGAAATCTCACCCATATGGGCCCTCCTTTAGCATGAAAATATATAAAATTCTCACATGAAATGGCATACAAGTATCCTCCAACATAATGGTAAAGAAGGATCTCAACATCAATATCATCATCTCAACAAATCAAAAGAAATACATGGCATCATTGCATCATATACCTCCACTTCCGGGGATGGCCTGAAAATGCACAACTCTGTTGAAGAAATGGATTGCACTATTGAATTCATGGCATGAAATCTTATCAAATGACTTTAAAATTGACCCCTTTCTCATATCATCAATTCTGGGAACCTAGGAATCTCAAAGATTCCACAATATTCCTTTATGGATATGGGTGAAAAATCTTCAACTTGAATGACAAATATGACTTCACCACTACACTCCTTACGAAAAAATTAGTAAAATGAGTATAACATTGGCCTAGTTTTGAAACAGTGGTTTTTGGGCCTCTAGGAAATCTTAAAGATTCCTAAAGATTCCATGAAGATTCCTCTTTACAAGTTGACTGAAAATCTACTTCTTAGATGACAAATCTAATCTCACTGTCTCTCTCCTTGTGAAATTCTGAGAAAAATGAGTATGAAATCGACATCATTCTACCTCGTTCAAAAATCAGCCTCCAAGGGAATCTAAAGATTCCTCAACATTCTGCAAAAGGAATATTCCTGCAAGATTCTCCCTGTCTCAAAAATCGTGCCATCATGGTTATGCCTTGGTCACTATGTTAGGGCTCCACCCTCTCAGCCCATATGCTCACTATTCCCTTCGACCTTTGATGGATCCACTCATGTCCCACCACATGCAATGTAATGGTTTAAATACCTATGTATAGGTGGATATAACAAGGTAAGGGTCATTGGCCCAATGGTTTTGCATGGTTAATTTAAGGCACAAGGTTAGCAACTTGGTGGTTGCGGGTTCAACATGTGGACCAAACCACCATTTATGTTTTTAAATCCAAATTTTTAGTTATAATAATTAAACTATCTATCATGCATATAATTAAAAACCATTGGTTATAACATGGTAGTTACAACCCTTTATTATATATGGTATGAACCATATTTTGTTTGTTTTTTATAAAAAGAACCAATGGACCATGCTTTTTTTATATATGGGTTTTAGTTTTAACATATGGTTACCATATATGTTTAACCACCAATCCTGAAACAAATTTATTTGACTATTTTGTTGGTTTTGTTATATATGGTTTAATATATATATATATATATATATATATATATATATATATATGAATATATATGAAACCATATTCTTTTGTGTCATATGGTTTTGTCCTTATGTGGTTATGTTTTAATATTATTTACTTTTGTCTTTTCTATAGGGCAATGAGCCAATGATGGAGTGCTAAGTGTCAATGCTTTATGGGTTGTCATGTACGATTTGGGTGCCACCTGTTGACTGGGATGCCATGTGGCACACCGTGGGCCTCTCTTTTTCCCTATCTTGTCAAACTTTAAACTGCAATAAGTTGATCATACAGACTCAGATTTGAGTGTTGTCTATGCCACTGGAATCGTGGCAAAAACCACTACAATTTGTTCTTTGTTTCACTGCAATCCAAAAACTTTGGGTTTTGAGCCTTTCCTGAGCCCTCTTTGATTTATGAATGTTTTTGGAGCCTCCTGAATTATTCCTCCCCACTGAGGAGATTTTGGTCCTCTAAAAGCATGAACACAATCTGTAATCTATTGTACTCCCTTGTATGCACAATAAGTGCCCTTACAGGCCACACTTCCTTCTCCTTTACCTTTTTTATTTAAAGCCATAAGTGATTAACTGAAACCTACATCGATGGCAAACTTGTGGTACAATAGTTTCAAAATACATGTCCCCTTATAGGACTAAACATGACCCAAGAAAACCCCATACTTACCAAGAATTTATAACACAATATTTTCATCAAAATAATAATAGAAACCAATACCCCAGCTATCAACACAAGTCAAAAAATATCATCATGTTGAATTCATAAGTGATGGCAAACACTTCATCATTTTTTCAACCATTTCACAGCATCTGATTTACAAAATGTTGCCATGAAAAGCTAGTATATCTAATAAAACCATCTCTCACTCAACAAAGCGAATGGATCATATCCCTATAGTTTATTCTCTTGTTGAACAACTTTATCAGTCGATTCCCGCACAGGTGCATTTTCCTTTTTGATTCACTACTCTAGATGGATCTCCCAATGTGTGGCTCTCTGATGTACACCTCTCTTGCAATGACTACAAAAATTCTTGTTCCTCTAGACCTAGTTAACCTTCTTCCTTCCTTAACATGGAGAAGGGCCTACATGTCTTTTCCTCTTCCTTGCTTCCATTCTCTTCCAACTCTTGCCAAAACCCTAGCTATAAAAACCAAAAAAACTACATGGTTTTCTATGCTACAAGTTCTGGTCATCATTAATCTTCTTGTAATCAAAATAAACATTGGCATACTAAGAATTATTATACCTCACTTGGTTGTCTATGGTACATGCTTGGCGATGAGATCTTTCCTTAGCTCTTTCTCTGCAATGTGCACTCTCATGGGATGATTGTGATGTGTTCCCATCATTCTCTTTCCTTGATGATTTGGGAAATGGCTTGGATTCTTTTCTTGAAGAACCCCTTTCTTCTATTTCCTTCGAGAATTCTCTTTCAGAGTACCCCAATCCTGAAATGGGGACTGTTATCTCTGGACCTTATAAGCTTTTCCAAAGATTACATAGAGTGTGGTGACCATCAAAAATAAAAGGAAATAAGCGCATTCAGAATGATTTTGAAGACAAACCTCTCTTGGCGCTGATCCATTGCACAATGAATCGAAGGTTTGAGTTCAACTAAATCGCAAGGTAAACAAGAGGCCCAATAAATGTCTTTTAAGAACAAAGTAAATTGTGCATTCCTTTCACCCAAATCATTATCCGTCAACACCCCCGACACTCTTAAAACCAACTCCAGTAGGTTAAATTGCACGAAGATTAACCGGGTGAATAGTGCCAACTTTGAAAGGTCAAAGGATGAATCGAGGGTCCTGATTGGTTTCGGGAGCTAGCGAAGAGCTCATTCCATCCAGGGAACTCCCTGCCATAGTGCAGTGGGGTTAATAGCCAAATGGGCTCCTCCCATTGGCTCCTCTTGATCTAAGGTCAAACGACCTGAAGGTAAAGTAAAAATGCATCAGCACGCTCCTGTCTTTGATCTCTACTTCCCAATCTTCTGACCAACCCCCCACCGCCACACATCCTTCGCTTTTATCCCTAAACCTTCCACTTGGACATTCATGCCCCTTTTATTATATAAGAGCATGTCGCCTAAATTTCTTCCTCCCAATATCTATTATACAATCTCGAGGAAAATATCCCCCACCTAGTCACTTGTGTAAGATCTATTGCTCTCAATCCCTGAAACATATAAGGACCACTCCCCGACATCACTTTCAGTCATTCCTACAGGTTGCAAGTAACCCGACACCCTGACCACTTGTATTTTTCTTTTATTCGCTCAATAAAATGAATCAAACTGCACCCGCAACCCCCAAAACCTGTGAGGTTAAATCCACTGGTGTCGAACCCTCAGTGGATGCAAAGTGTCAAATTTCAGACCATGCTTGTCCTTATTCTCTTTTTGACCTCCGTTGTGAACTGTTTTCTTACCATGTCAGGAAAGAAGACCCTTTTAGGGTTGTCAAATCTAGTCTCTTGATAGGCCCCTATGCTACTAGTGTAACCCCTTATTGTTATTAGTAAAACCCCCTTATTATATTGTTGTACCCATGTAGTCCCCATATTGTTACTATTGTGCCCCATAGAAGCCCACTATTGTTATTATTGTGCCCTTATATGTCAGCTCTGATTATATTATGACCCCTTAGACTCCTATATATAGAAAGGAGGTCTTGTCATTTGAAGAATCCAAGAATTGTTCATTTATGTAATGTAAAGGAGGTTTCCCCCTCGAAGGGGCTGAATTCTATGGCATTGATCTATCTTTTCTATCTTTTTGTGAGCTGGTTTCATAACATTTGGTATCGGAGCTTTGGATTCTAGGGTTTCGCTGCTCCAAACAGGTCATTGTGGCATTTGCGCTATAACTTCTTTTTTGCTATGTTTCAGATGCTACAAAAAAAAACCATTTGGATTAAAATCGTTCTGAACCTTGGGTCTGAATTTCAGAGCTTTTCACGCTACATTTGTGGAGAAATGATATGAGGAAGTTGGCCTTTTTGTAGACTCCCGAATTACATTCAAAACAGGTGACCTGGGGAAAATCGTCATAAATTTTGTTTTGAGCATCAGATTGAAATTTCGTAAGAAGTTGCAGAAAGAGGACGGACTGTAGTTTCCTATGTATATTTTTCAGATTAGAAGGTCAAAACAGTGACACGTGGCATTTCATACAAGTTAGCTCTTTTGAAAATGTATATAATCAGGCCATCTTGGGAGATTGTACATAACTCTTTCTTAGAGAATCCAATTTTGATCAGACTGGTGGAATTGGTAAGAGGACACAGAGGGCTACTATAGGTCGAAATTTCAGAGCTAGAAGAGCTGAAATTACAGAGTTATAGTTGTTTCAAGATCGAACTCTTAAAATCAAGAAAAAGGGAGATGCGGAAGTTTGATGGCAAGGATCCGGTAAATTGGATACTACAGATGGAGAAATATTTTCATCTACATGATGTACCACCGTTACAAAAGGTATATATTGCATCTAATTATTTAGAACTGAAACAATTTTTATGCTATAAAGGGATTTTTTCTCATAAACCACTTGTCACATGGTCAATTTTCATAGAGGAAATGATAACACATTATGAGGATACAAATAGAAACTCCTTCTTTAGCCAATTGATAAATCTCAAACAAAAGGGTTCAATGGAAGAGCACATTGAAGACTTTCAAAAATTGAATAGAAGGGTAAATTATATTCCAGAGAAGCAAAGGATTGATGTCTTCATAGGGACTTTAAAGGATAACGTTCAACATGAGGTTCATTTTTGGGAACCTGATTGATTGGAGGAGGCATTCGTGTTGGCAAGAAAAATTGAAAGTGAAACTATGAAAACAAGGAATCCCACCACTCATGACTATAACTATGGAAGTGTTTCTTCTCCTAGCCTTACACAACCTACAAGGCTTACACTACAACAATTGGAAGAAAAAAGAGAAAAGGGGCTTTGTTACAATTGTGATAGAAAATGCACTAAAGGTCATAAGTGTGCTGAGAAGAAATTATTTTACATAGAGTATGAAGAGGAGGAAGAAAAGGATCAAGAAACATCAAAAGAAGAGGATATACGCCATGAACAAACCCCAGAGAAAGAAGAAATGAATTCGACCATATCTTGTAAAGCATTGACAAGAATTACCAATCCTCAAACTCTCAAGATAGAAGGACATATCAAGAAGAAAAAGGTTCAAGAAGTGAAAGATCATATCGAGAAAGCAAAAATGAATCCAACCATATCTTGTAATGCATTGGCTGGAATTACCACTCCTCAAACTATCAATATAGAAGGACATATCCAGAAGAAAAATGTTCAAGAAGTGAAAGATCACATCAAGCATCAATAAATGAATCCGACCATATCTTGTAAAGCATTGGAAGAAATTATCACTCCTCAAGCTCTTAAGATAGAAGGACATATCAAGAAGAAAAATGTTCAAGCAGTGAAAGATCACATCGAGCATCAACAACAAGTTCTCCAACTTTTAAAGGATGATGCCACTTTGGTGCAAAATCAAATGAAACAATAGGTAGATCAACATCACAGTGAAAAAAGTTTTGATGTAGGTGATTGGGTATTTTTACGGCTACATCTCAAGCAAGCTATTTATGAGAAGGAAATGTTGGCAATACTACATGAACTTAAGAAATGGCGACCTTACCCAATGGGAAGACACTTCAAGGTAAAAATGGATCATGATAGTCTTAAATACTCTTTAGAACAAATATTATCTTTAGAAGAACAAAAAAAATGGGTCACAAATACGTTGGGTTATGACTTTGACATCATCTACAGAAAAGGGAAGAAAAATTTTGTTGCAGATGCACTCTCAAGAAAGGATGACGATGTGGAAGAATTGTTCTGTGCTATTTCTATTATCCAACCAAATTGGATAAATGAAGAAAGGTATGATGGAAGAAGGACAAAGAAGTGTGGCCACTCATTCAAAAGTTGCAGAATATCCCAATTCAAACAATATTGCCAGAGCTTGAAGAGGAAGGAAAAATCATATTGGAACCTGGAGCAGTCATAGAAACAAGAACCTGACAACTAGGAAATCGATAAATTTTAGAGTATCTCATCAAGTGGAAGAACTTACCCATTGAAGATTTCACATGGGAGGACAAAAATTTTATACAGAAACATCAAAAACTACTCAAGCATTGAGGACAACACTTTTTGAAGGAGAGGGGCATGTTAGGCCTCTATACTACTAGTGTAACCCCTTATTGTTATTAGTACAACCACCTTATTATATTGTTGTACCCATGTAGTCCCCATATTGTTACTATTGTGCCCCATAGAAGCCCACTATTGTTATTATTGTGCCCTTATAAGTCAGCTATGATTATATAATGACCCCTTAGACTCCTATATATAGAAAGGAGGTCTTGTCATTTTAAGAATCCAAGAATTGTTCATTTATGTAATGTAAAGGAGGTTTCCCCCTCGAAGAGGCTGAATTCTATGGCATTGATCTATCTTTTTGTGATTTGGTTTCATAACATCTCTATTTTCAAATTGCGCCTTTTGTTCATCATTTCCCTATATTCATATCCTGGTTGGCCACAACATACCAAGAGGATAAGAATTTCTTTGTTTGTGCCTCTGGGAGCAAAATCCTGGAAATAACTCCTACCTGATCCAAAGGACTTTAATTTTTCCTATTTCTTCCACAATGAAACCTTTCATTGATGCTACCCTAGTTCAACACTTCATTACACTCCCCCATGATGAGCAACAAATTCTTCCTGGATGAAATCCTTGTCCCTGGAATAAAATCCATTCCTTGAGAAGAGTGGTTCCCAATAACCCTCTTCCAGAAACCCATTTGACCCATCCTGACTACAATTGCCTACTTAATTGGTGAAGATGACTCACAAACAATAAATAAAGCCACCATGGGATTTCTGCACAAGATGAAGAAACAAGATTGCTTACTTAACATCCCACTCTACCTATCTGCTACTGTATTCCTTCAGTTTTTTTTATTCCCTCCTTCTTATTTTCACCGCTATTCCCTTCTATTTTACTTGTTCCTATATACCCATGTTGAGGAATTCCAATGTATGGATCTTCAAGTTTTTTCTCCAAACAAGCAACAAAATTCTATCTTTGATTGGAATCTCTCAGTGAGAAAAAGGCTTGGCTTGGGTGGGTATTCCCAATTCATCTCGACCTTCATGGCTATTGTTTACCGTATTATTCATGAAACCCCACCACCTAGAATCTTCCCACAGCAAAAGGAGTTCCTCCAACTCAGCAAGGATGCTATGATAGGAGACTGGTACCTCTATGAGGATTGCATAGAAAGTTGGTTTTAGGGTTGTGAATTTTGTCCATATTGTTTGCCAGTATTCATGCCTATGCGGATCTTCACCCTTGAGTTCATCCAACAGATCCTTAGTGTAGGCCTACCTCATTTTGTACCAGCAAAAAAGGGCTACATATTCAAAATCGAATAGCTAGTAGGTCCTTTTGTGATAAACACAAGGTAGGCTTTTAAAATAGTTGAGACCCTACTAGAATCTATGGAGCTTGAATAGGGAGACACTAGGCATTACAATCCCCAAGGCATCATTTCCCAAAGGAGAGAAAAGATTAAAGCATCAACTTATGTACATGACTCTAAGCCTGAAATTGGATGGAAAGCTAACTTTTATTCATGGCCTCTTAATACAGAAATGGAGACCGAGTCCCCAGTTAACACAGGAAAAGCATCAAAGAGGACTACTGACTTAGCAGGGGATACTGACATAGAGGAGGGCCATATAAATAAAAAAGCTAGAAGTTAGAGTCGAGAAAAGGAAGAACAAGTGGAGGAGGAAGTGGGGATACAACTATATAAACCAGTTCTAAATCATTCAGGCTTCAAGATTAACATAGAAAATCCACGAGTAGTCACAACTTCAACCACAATTGAAGTAGTTATTCCAGATCCTCAAGACATTGCTACTACTACAGGATCCAGTTGGCCTATAGGAAGAGCTATTAATGAAAGCAACAAAAAAGTAAAAGAGAGAATTCATAGAGAAATGGCTACCCAATCAACCCCTTGGCACACCCGACTACTAGCTATTATGGACCTCGAGAAGGATGAAATGAGAATTTCACTACAACACCCATTAGTGTAGGTCTTGCCTACAGGACCTCTATTCAAGATCTTGGATGTCTCCCTGAATCTAGGAAGTGTCCCTTTGTTAGATAAGGTCAACCTACATAAGCAGGTTGGGGAAATGTTATATAATGATATGGGTAAAAACCTCATGACTATCAATAGAGCTAAGACATATTTAGGAAAAGTATCCAATAAAATGAAAATAGAGAAGGCTAACTCTAGAACTCTATATCTCCAAAAATAATAATATAAGGAGTTGATAATTAAACTAGGTATAAACCCAAATGACAGATCAACAGTAGAAACCATTCTACAGTCAAATCAAAAGGAATATCAGGAGCTACGACATAGGCTAAAGATGTCTGGTGGTGAACATATTCAGACAAAGGAGTTGGCACAGGTCGAGATGGAGAAAGAAAATCTAATGAAGGGGTTGTCAGACAGTAAAGTTAAACTATTGGCTTTGGAGAAAACTATGACTAATTTGCAAAGGAAGAATGATTCTCATGTGTGTATAGTATTAGTGCCTAAAGATCCATAGAACCCCATTGATCACCTCACTCAGGCTCTAAGAGAGCTTCAACTTTCTGAAGTTGAACTAAAAAAGAAACAAAGGGACTTAGACACTTCCAAAGCCAAGCTAGCCTAGCAGGAGAAACAACTGCAAAACTCAATTATTAATGTTGAACATGTCACTAAAAACCTCCAGGCTTCCACAAAGGAGATTACTGGACTGAAGGCTAAACTAAAGGGGGACATGTCTCTCCTCAAAGCCAGGCAGTTGGTATGGGACGAGATCATTGAGGAAATGAATCGCAACTGGGAACATGTGACTTTGATACATGATCATAAGGTCATTAGTGCAGAGTGTGGATCACAAACAACAAATACTAAAGAGATAAGTATAAGGAACTCCCAGTTTTCTATAAAATTCATTCATTTCTTTAATGAAGGCCAATTAAGGAGCTGAGACCAATAGACATAGCAGATAGATTCAGTGTAGTGGAGGATATCTCTAAGGTGGTTTCAAAAGAAGAAGCCTGAGCTAGAGCAGAGTAGAGCCTAGTCAGAGTACAAAAGGACATGGCTTCCTTCAATGAAGAGTTTGATAGGATCATACAGGCTGGGTTACCTAACCTCTAGGGGCCTCATGGGGAACTGTTATCTTAGGAGTAGTACAATCAAAAAATGCAGAGGCTAAGATCCGGGGAGGATCAACTCATTATAAAATAACCACTCTTAAGGGTACAATTGTGGTAAATTTACTAAAGAAGGAATTATAGCTACTCGAGATTGTTAGAAGTCTTTTTCTCCGCAGGTTGGACTACTCTGAGGTGATTGATCTAAATATTAACTACAAATGGTTCAGTTCTGATCCTGAACCCCCTCCAGCCTTGTGGAAATGGTGCGAACAGTTTGTAAACCCGCCACTCATACAAACGGTCCATCCTCATGGTCTGCATGTTCCTCATCAGGCTTCATCATCTCATCTTTCTTGAAGATCATCCAAATTATGCCAGCCTTGGCATTTCATTTTCTTTAGTGTTATTTTTACTTATGGTTTTTTATTTTTTTTGTTATATCAACACATTATGGTTAAAACAACTATGCATTCGCACATGCTGGAATTTTGAGTATTGCTTTGGCATAATGAACCAAATCAAGAAGGAATATCTCTCTAATGTCCTATCTCTGTCCAAAGAGGCCTATATATGCAACTTTTGATAAATAAACAAAGGTTCATGATTTTGGAAAGAAACTCTGTATTGTTTTGGGCAACGTTCTGGTTATTTCGATGCATGTATTACTCATAATGTTAATGCCTATCAATGATGATTCCTTCGTTTTGGGATTACAGTATGTCTCCTCTCTTTTGTACTTTCATAAATGTTCATATTCTTCTCATATTTCGCATTAAGTAGATGCTAGATATGTTTCCTCTCCTATACAGATTCATTTGAATTAAGATGTTGATGAAGAATTCATGTATGAATTTTGGAAGATAGATTTTTAAATGTGCTTGGTGAGTCTTTGCATCCACCATCATTCCATAACTATCATTTCTTTCTAAATCCAAATATGTGTAGAATACTTGATATCTCGAGCTCTATATGATGGGTTTCTTCTTTTCTTATAAGTTTTGATGTGCATTTTTCTTTTTCTCAAAAATATTTGAGGATTTTTTCATTTTAAATAAGGGACATGATGAAATGTTTAACACTATCTACATTGTGTGATTTCCAACCAGAGAAATATGTAATATAACATTGGAAAATTACACATAGAAATATAACATTGGAAAATTACACATAGAAATAAAACTTTAAATAAAATAATAATTCATTACATATTATTATTTACTTTTTATTCTAGATGCTTTGAATAAAATAATAAGTCATTACATATTATTATTTACTTTTTATTCTAGATAAAATAAAATATATACATCGCTTAAAATTAAATCCAAAACTATAAATATTATTTAAAAAATAAAATTAACGTTTTTGAATTTTAAAGTTTTAATTTAAATTGATATTTTAAAAAAGAGATAAAAAAAAGTTATATTATAATGATAATATCTATTGAAATAACCATTATAAATTTTGGTGTTCTATAAATCATTTTTATTTTATATATTATTATTACATACATGATAGATTATTTACCATATAAAATAAGTTATAAACTTTTTCGTTATTAAACACAATAAAATAACAAACCAATTATATAATGTTTACTGGATTATTTACAATATATAATGCATTATAAAATTTCTCTTGATCAAATACATTAAAATAACAAATATCAAATTAGAATATATATATATATATACTAAACATCTTAAAACATTTATCTTATGATTATGTATAGTTTTAATAAAAATACATTTAATAAAAGATTGAAAGATTTAAATGAAATATGATATTTTCTTATTAATATAAAACATCTTAAAATGTAATTCTTAAATTGTTAAAAGTTTGGATGCACCATAATATTTTTAGATTAACATAAAAGTTTTTTCAAATCTAATTTTTAAATTGATAAACATTTTAATACAATCAATTTTGTATATCTTTTGAAATATATAACTAATATTTCTAAATTCAAATTTTATCAAATTAAAAAATAATAATAATAATAATAATAATAATAATAATAATAATAATAATTAATATTGTAAGAATTATTTTTCTAAATTTATTTTAATACTAATACCATTAACATAAAATTTTCAGTTAATAAAAACATCAATATGAATAATATTTTATATCCCTTTAAATATAACTAACTTGTACACACCCATCAAATTCCTTGAAATTCAATACAAATACTATTTATCTTTCTAAATTTGTTTTATAGTAAATACTATTTTAATGATTATAATATTTTTTATTCTAGCTAACTTCTGCTAGCCAATAAATTGACCAAAAAAAAATCAATACAAATGATATTTCACAAATTATCATTCTAAAAGCCCAATAAATTGCCAAAAAAATGCAATACAAATGATATTTCACAAATTATCATTCTAACTTCAGCTTCTAACAAATTGACAAAAATTCAATACTGATGATATTTTACAAATTTTCCTTCGCAAATTATCATTCTAAAATCAGCTTCTAGCAAATTGACAAAAGTTCAACACTAATAATATTTTACAAAATTTCCTTCAAAATTTGTTTCATGTAAATACTATTTTAATTGATGTATTCGGACATTTTTACTAAAAGAAATCTATTTGATGAAAAATTTAAGATGAAAGTTTCAGTAAATATAACATTCTGTAAAACCAAGTAAAATTGATTGTCTCGCCAATTTCGATTGAAGCAGAATACTAAAGAACGAGAGCGTTCCGTTCTCAGATAATGCACAGGAAATCCATTGATTAGTCACATAAAGAGACCATCCAATTAGTGCACATGCATGGGCATAATGCCTCCCCCATCGACCAATTATGGGTGCATCATGAAACAATGAAGGGACCAAGAATACATGCACATGGTTAGGAAATTCTTGCGAAATTCATGAACATAGTTACTTGAAAAATAGCACAGGGCAGGCATGATCTTATGGGATTACAATTCCGATCTACTACTTTGCTCACCTATCCAATTTCCTTTTTGTATTTATCAGTGTGGAGGTTGAACAACGGATTGGGAGGAGTATCATTATACCAATCACAAATTTAGAGAATATTTCAGAATCTGACTATCAATTGTTTGAACGAAATTCAAAAGATATAAATACTCTAAGCAGGCAAGCTTGAGCCTGCCTTACTTATCATTCGGAATTGGAAAAAACCTTGGACTTACCAGTGCTGAATCGGTTGCAGCTGCTGAGCTGAAGATCCAGGCACACCTCTGTCGAAGAAGAAAGTTGCTGTAGATCGGTAAACAATGGTCTGTTAGATGTCGATCCAGGAGATTTAACGTGCTCATCTCGTTTTATCCACGGAAAATGGTTCCTGCATCTTTGTCTGCCTGTCATGTGACCATTTGAATTTAAGCTCCAAACATCACAGCCTTCTGAATTGCTGCTGCAGGACTCGGGTATGAAGTCACTGTAAACAACATGATCCCTCGTACCGTGTGGTGAAAGGAGAGAAGACCCGGGAACTCTCTCACGGCTAAACAGATCAATACCATTCTGTTTTCCTGAATAGTTTGAATTGCCAGAGGGCGATCTCTGAAACCTCGTCATTGCCCGGCGCCGTTCTCGTTTATGGGCGTTCTGGTGGCCGCCGAGAGCCTGAGACGTCGGGAAAACCCTACAACAATATCGGCATTCGAATTTCACACAATCATCGGACAAAATTGCTTTCGTGCCTTCGCGCCCGCTGTCCACTGAGCCCATCTCCGGCAACATGACTCCATGGTTGATTATTTGTTTGGAATTTTCCGGTACAACATCGGCGCACGAATCTGGGTCCTTGGTTTTTCCATTGATTTCTATGCCGAAGATCCTAATTATGGGTCTCTCCCGCCGGATTGTCTCGCCATAATTATCACGGCTTGAAGGTCTGCATCGTTCGTTTAATTGATCGTACTGTGATCTGTTGAATGGAAGCTGAGATAACGCATTGACAGAGCCTGGCAAGAACTCCAACGGTATTATGCGATTAATTCCACGGTGCTGCTGCTGTTGCTGGCCATGATCACACTCTCCCATCTGAAGGCAAACGTTAGAATTGTTGCCTCGGCTTCTCAAATCATAACAACAACCGTGTAATGAATGAATGAATAATAATAATAATGGAAGGGAAGGGAAGGGAAGGGAATATGATGGGATAAATGTCGAGTGAAATTAGGTGGGTAGGGATGGCGAGAGTTGGGGAAGTGCGATAATGTTGAGAAGTGTCATTCAGTCTCATTCGACATCGTAAGGTAGCAGTGGGCGTCAATGATTTGCCTTAGATGGGGGAGGTCCCGATTTTCGTGACTTAGGCCGAATGTCGTGATCGTTGGATGAAGTAGATTGTCTTGTGCTTGCGTCAAGGTACGTTCAACTTTGTTGTAGGGCACAAGATACAGAGATGATTGGGCCTTGAGAGCTGGCGACAAACACTTGCATGCCGCAGCATCTTCACACTTGATTGTCTTACTAGAAAAGGGACACAACATGCTTCTTTCACATATAATAACAAGTCAATAACGCAACTTGTGACGAGGACAATGATGATATTCACTTGTGTGTTAAAAACGTAACGAATTTTGCACATTAAACTGTCAAATCAAGAGATAAAATAAATCCAAAGATTAATAAACCCATGATGCTGAGGCTTATCAACTCATAGATTGATTTTGAATGCTATCGCTATAATCTTTTGACTAAACTACTATACCTTTTATGTACCTATCTAGGTGAACCATTATAACTTTTTAGGTAAATTCATTTTAAGTGAACTACTATACCTTTAGGTAAACCCATTCAAACGAACCAGTGTATCTTTTAGGTAAACCCATATTCACCTTTACTCAAGTTTGGTGTGAAATTTGGACATCGAATCATTTCCTTTTCATAAAACTTCACTAATCTTTTAGGTAAACCCATATGCACCTGTGTTCAAGACTGGTGTAAAAGTTGGACCTTGAATCATTTCCTTTTCATACAATTTAATGTTAAGACCATAATTCATTAAAATTTCATAATTTTAAATATATTATAAAAAATATTTAAGTTAATTTTTCTTGTATTTATCATTGTAATGTAAAATGAATTTATATAAATATAATTTTCCTAAATTTTATAATTGAGAGGAAAATATATCTAAATAAGTAAAAATATAAAAATTTAATTTAATTTATTATTTTATATATTAAATGAAATTTCAAAGATAATTTAAAGCTGGTTAAATACAAAAGCATATTTATGGCAAAGAACTTCTTATTCTTAAAGGTAAAAAAAATACTTTATTAGGCCAAAACAAATATATCTTTTATAAATCAATAAATTATTTAAAATTCCTTAAATAATAATGGTTAGTTCATTTTCATTTATAAAATATTAACTAGTAATAACTCTCTTCATTATCAATTTGCAATTAAATTATAATATGTTTTATTATTTAAAACAAACTTTCATAATCAAGTGTTTTTATTTGACATAATTACTTTCCAACAATTATATATAATTTTTTACTCCTCTTTTCAATAATATAACTATATATTTCTATATAAAGTTATAATAAAAATAGAAATTTAAGAACTAAATGTTAAAGTTTGTTTTGTTGTATTTAGTTGAAGATAAATTTTCCAAATCTTTTATTTTTATTATTTCTAAACTATATATAATAATAAAATTATAAAACCTCGGTTGGGATGTGGCCTGATAGTTGGGACAGTCTGGTCTTATTAACGATCAATACCTCTGAAAATGGTACCGTCGCCCCCCACATGCTCAAGCCAATGGGTGCGGCAACCCGTGGCACGAATGCATGCTTGGGTGGTGGGAAAGGTGGCACGCCAGGAGGTGAGGTGAGGAATAAAGGAAGGCAAGGTAGGCAGGTGAGCATTGTTAGAGTGTATGCTTGTGGTGGAAGGTGGTGTTGCAGTGGCTCGGGAGGGAGACGAAACTTGCAACTCAAAGCTCGATGACGAATGCCAATTGAACACGGTATGTTATTTGGCCTCGCTCCTCCACTGTAATTATGTTATGGTTGGGGTTTTGCTTGGGAGAGAGGAGGGTAAATAGGAAGAAGTCTTGGGGGCTAGAGAACTGCTCATGGAAATGGGGAAGGAAATTGTTGGCAACTGCCTCCTTCTGTGTCTATATCCTTTTCCAATTGGGTAGTTCCTATGGTTGCTAGGGGGATAATCTCATGTTGCCCAGTTTGGAAATATCAGGCTCCTTAAACTGTGCTCGCCGCGAGGCTGACTATTGCAAGAAAATGGGGGAGGGCAATGAGATGGAAGAAGGGGGAAGGGGGTAGCAGTCGATAAGTTTCATGGAAAGGAGACATTATAGCTGCATGCAAAGCAATTGTTGGATTAACCGAAATTCCTCTCGGGACGATGGCAAGGCTAGAGACCCCGATTAGAAAGCTAAATGGGCGAAACTGAGAGGCAGTGCTATTACTCCCTGGGTAGAGGGGGAAAGGGACCCAATTTCTTCCTGGCAAACTGTAAGGAGGAGGAGGAGATTGCGCGAATGGCTTAGGCAAGGGAAGGCTAACCTGCATGTGAATGAATGTTATGGGGCTTGGAAAAGGGGAGCAACAATGGGTTTGGTCTATGGACCAGCCCATTACCGGGCTCGATCTATGGACCACCCCAGCTTTGAGGCCGAGAGAGCAAGAGGAGAGGAGAAGCAAGGGGTGGCGCATAGTGTTGGCAAAGTAATTCAGAAAAGGTCCCAAACTACAATGCTTTGTTTTGGTTTAACAAACTACTGTTGTCACCAGGGTTCAGGAAATCCGGACATGGCTCGAACTGCGAGGGGAGGCGGTCCTAGAAGGAGAGGCCTGACACCTAGGAAAGATAAAGAGCCAAGCATGTCGGAACCTCGAAGGGGCAAGAAGTTGGTAGAACACATTATCACTGGAGCAGTGGAGGCTTGTCGTGAGGGGATGGATGAAGGAATCTAGAAACTATTAGAAGAGTGGGAGGAGGAAATAAAATAAGGCAGTGAGACAGAGGAAGACATGGAAAACTAGAGGAATTTAGTCCCAGATCTGGGCAACAGCCGAGGAAGAATTACACAGTTCAAACAAACTCTTTGCCTCTATTGGTTAATGAAGAGTTTATTAGGCAAAGCAATGGAACAAATTTATGTGGGAATGGCAATGAAACTCCAAGGTATGGCAAGTTAGAAGTAGCATTTGCAGAAAATCTTATTCCAGCTCATAAACAAGACATCAGGCTAGATAGAATTGACTGCCACATTCCTTTCATACTGGAACTGAATGAGATGCTCGGGGCATCAGCCAAGGATCTGGCTCCTGTTGAATCTAGCTCGGAGGAGCAGAAGGGATAGACTCTTACCTATGCATATTTTTGTTTCATGCGGATAACTTTTAATTTCTATTATACAAATATCAGTTTAGATAGATATGTAGTGTATGGACATGAAACAAAGACATATCTAGCTTGGCTAGAGAGATTAAGATTCTATTGTTTTTGGATGGCTTACAATGCAGACAGGTGGCTAACAAACTTGGTTTCCCTTCGGGGCAAGTTGAGGCCACCTAGTCAATCTATGTGGTGTAAATTTTCCTTTGTTTAATAGAAAATGGAATGGTCCTGCTAAGCTTAACAAAAATAATAATAAAATTATAAAAAATTATGGAATATTTTTTTATAATATTAATCATCCAAACACAATTATAAGTTATTTGCACATAATTTTATAAAAACCATTTTGGAGTACAACATTTTTTTAATATTATTCAATTAATTTACACTTATACTTTAATTTTGTATATACATTTTATTTTTATTTTGTTTATTTATTTTTATTAAATTTTGTATCCATAATATTTTTATTAAACAAAAAAATATTCTTGTTCATTTTTTGTTATTAGAAAACTAGACCAGTTTCATAGGTTCATAGCTTTTCAATATGAAGATGACTCAATTCTTTTGATATTCTTAAGTTCATAGCTTTTCAATATGAGGGTGACTCAATTCTTTCGATATTCTTTTGCTATTTATTTTTAAGTTAAAGAAGTGTAGAAATTTTTCCTATTTTTTCCTTACAATTTAACAACATAGATATAGATAAATTTTTCTACTAATCTCCACTCCTCCCCACCAACACCTTTCCCATAGTTTTCTTTACTTGTCAATAAAAATTTAGAGATACTTGTAAAAGCAATATCCCCTAATAAAAATGTTAGGGACCATTGACTCACATTTTTTTCAATTTCCTTATCCTCTATGAATTTCCTCTCTACCTTGGCTTTTTCTTTATGTGATATTGATTTCATTATTTCCTACTTGTAAAATGTGTTCCCAGTATAAAACTAATGATTTCTCCCCATAACAACACCCCAAAGATTCTCACCAATTTAAAATCCAAATAAGATTCTCACCTTCAAATCCAAATATAAAAAATAATAAAGAACACATATATTTATATATACATTTTATTTCCATATCCTTTATTAACTACACTTTAATTTTAAAAATTTACTTACAAATATAGATAAAATCTAAAAAATACTAATATTCCAAAATTAAACATATAAACAATCTTCTTCAAAAAGTTCCCCCTCATAGTTCGGTAAACAACATTACAACTTTGTATATAGATAAAATCTAAAGAATAATAATCTTCCAAAAATAAACATATAAACAATCTTCTTCAATAAGTTCCCCCTCATAGTGCAATAAACAACATTACAACTTTGTATAATAATAAAATATATATTATGTTTAGTAAAAATATATAAAAAAAAAAAAAAAAATTAACAATTAGATTTTTCCTTTTCTTTTTCTTCGTGATGTAAATTTTATTACGTTTTACTTGTATATATATATATATATATTAATTTTAATTCATATTTTAAAATTAAATTATTTATATATTTAATTTTAAAATTTTAATTTAAAATTTAAAATTAAATTAATTATTTATTAAGTAGTTTTAATATAATATATTTTACATTTAAATTTATTAAATATAAAAAGTTAAATTAAATTAAAGTTTGTATAATTTTTATTTTTATTATAATATTATTTAAATTTTAAATATTTCATTAATATGAAATAGTTTTAAGAGATAAAATAAAAAATCTCTTAATATTTAAGATATTTCTCTTTAATTTCAAATTTATTAAATATAAAAGTTTTAAAAATAAATTAATTATTATATATTTTTTCCATTTGTTTTTGTGAAATTAAACTTATGTGATTCATAATGATTGAAAATTCCTTTCTGAATAATCACATATTAATTATTTGGTGTTAATATTTGGAATTAATTATGGGGTTCATCATATTTGTCTTGATGATGAATCCCATTAGTCCGTTCGAAACTTTGACACAAAATAATTGATATGTGATTATTCCTAAAAAAGTTTCCAATCATGTCTATGGTATTTTTCATGATGAAGCCTATGAAAAAGTTCATTATAAAATTCAAAAGTACCAAGTTAGATTCATCTTAACTTAGGTATAGATGCTTGGTAAATCCAAATTTAAAATAGATGTAAATTAATTATAATAATAGTTAGATCTATAAAAGAAAATAAAACCATATTAGTAACCACAATATTTATTTTTATATCTTGATAATGGGTTTTATTGATGTCTCAAAACTTAATTCCTAAAAATAAATATAAATATTGTGATTAATAATCCAACTTACTTTTTTCATATTCTAACTCCAAAGATTTATAATCAATAATCATATCCGTTTTAATTTGAAATTTATTTACCATGAGCATAACAAAAGGACCTTGAACATTATAATCTTTGATTTGAAAGAGGAGGTAGATGATGATACTTTAGCCATAGCCCAGACAGAATTACATAAGAGATTACAAATTGAAACAACATGTCTCACATAAGCAACATGGTTGGGGAAACTAACTGAGAATAAAGGAAGGCTCATCTGAATAAAGGTGAGCTCTATTGACCATAAGTATGACATACTTAGTAAAACCTCGAGTCTAAAAGGAATGGGAATATTTATAAATGAAGATCTCATTCCAAAAGATCAAGCAGAATTGAGAAAGGAGGTTCAAAAGGTAAAGGAAGCTAGGAAGGAAGGAAAATGGGCAATAATCAGAAATAGAAAAGCCATTATTCGAGATAGAAACCAAAAATATAATAATAAATAGCAAGCTCCAGATTCTTTCTTGGAACTGTCGGGGCTTTCCATGGAACAAAGGCCCCAAGCTAAGTTGGATCTTGAATGATGTTGATATTATTTTGCTTGTTTAAACTTGGGAGCACAAAGAATCTAAGGTCCCTAACACAGATGGCTTTACATTATGGTCTACCTGGAATAAGTGATCCTCCCTTAGAGGCATTGGGGGTATAGCTTGTTACATTAAGAAAAGCATCTCTCTCCATGCTAGGATTTATAAAAATGACCCTTACAACCAATAAAGTTGGATAGAAATTACTGACATTTATGATAAAAAGACCTACATAGCAATCTGTTATTCCCCCCCCCCATCAATTCTAACTTCTATAAGAAAAAGAATCTAGATAAAACTAATCCTTGCAATGGTTTAGAGAATGATATTTCTAGCCTAAGGAATGAAGGAAATATCCTTTTAATGGGTGACTTTAATGCTCGAACTTCAAGAAACCAAGCTATTCTTCTAAGCAATCATTCCAACCCTAATCCTCTTTGGTTAGACAAAGACCTTCCTATGGCTAGCCGGTACAATAGGAGCTCTGAAGACCTTGGGGAGAATTTGTTTGGGTCGGAGCTAGTCAAGCTCTGTAGTGCTTAGGATCTCATAATTTGCAATGGTCTGAAGAAGTGGCCCAATTCTAGCCAGATGACCTGCACCCATGGGCTTGGTAGCAGTGTGGTAGACTATGTTATCTCTGATCTCCCTCTATACAACAAAATAAAAAAATTTGACATCTTAAACGACCACAAGCCTGACTCTGATCATAGGCCTTTACTTATAACTCTCAATTTTTCCATGCATAGAGATCTCATAGAAGATAATCCTTATAGCCAAAAGAAGTTAATCTTTGATAGAAATAAAAAAGATCTCTTTCTAAATGAATTATATATTAATTTGCTTCCTTTATCTAGTATAGACAACATAGAAGATCTTTATCATGATTTTACTACAACCCTCTCATATTTTATTAACAAGTTCTCAATTGAAGTTTCAAGTAATAAAAGAAATAGCAAAACCAACCCATGGTATGATAAAGATTGTAAAAGTGTGAGGAGAGAAATTAAGGAAGTTGCTGATGAATCTCTTAAAATTGGCAAGATAAAAATATACAAAGCCCTAACTAAAACGAAAAGAAGGCAATATACTCGTAAAAGACAAGAGAATCTCTTACACCTCTCTAAGGTAGCTCCTAAGAAATTTTGGAGGTAGATTCTAACTAGGAAAACTAAAGATCATAATAAAATTGCTTTACACGACTGGAATTCCTATCTTAAAAAGCTTTATGAATCTCCAAATGTCATGGATAACTTTGAAACCCTGCTCACAACGATAGAAGTTTTCTCATTAGAAGACATTGATTTTGGGGTTAATCGCTTGGCTAATGGGAAAGCTAAAGACATTGAAGGTTACCAGGCAGAAATCTTAAAAATTGGAGGTCCTGTCCTCATCCCCCATATTCACAGGCTTTTCAATCAAGCGGTCATGCAAGGGTTCCCTAAACCATGGACTCAAATCCTCATTATCCCTATTTTTAAAAGTTGGGATACAAATATCCCCTCTAATTATCAGACAATTATGATCAACCCTCTCCTAGCCAAGTTATATGGTATTATTTTGGAAAGGAAGTTGAGCATATGGCTTGAAAGTGAAGGTAAATGGGCTAAAGGCCAAGTGGGTTTTAGAAAGTAGCACTCAACAACAAACCACCTCGTTATGCTTAGGATCATTGTGGAGGAATTCCGCAATGATAAATCCAATCTCTTTTGTTGCTTTGTGGACTTTAGAAAGGCTTTCGATACGGTTCCTAGAAACAACCTTTGGAATAGATTAGAAGAGCTAAAGGTTCCTTTTGAGTTGAGAGCTACCGCTATAAGGTTATACGAGAATGTAATTACCATGCTAAAGAGCAATGAGGGGTGGTTGAAAGATATTAAGTGTAATATCGGAGTTAAAGAAGGTTGTCCCCTCTCCCCTACCCTATTTGGCATTTACATCGACAAGCTAGAAGGTTGTTTAGAGGAAGCAGGATGTGCTGACACGATCTTAGCTAGGATAGTCATCATCCTTCTTCTCTACGCTGATGATATTGTTCTTCTTGCAAGGTGCTCATCTAATCTTGATAAGCAACTTATACTTCTTAAGGATTTCTTCTCTACCATGGGTATGATTGTTAACATTGACAAAAAAAACGTTATGATTATCAAATCCAAGAAGGACACTTACACTAATTTTATGTATGACAATAGTAACTTGGAGGAAGTTTCTTCTTACAAGTACCTAGGAATTGATATTCATCACAAGCTCAACTGGAACTATAGCATTGAGAAAAGGATCAATGGGGGATGGAAAGCTTATTTTGGTCTTGAAAATAATTGTAAAACGAAAAACCTCGTAATGTGGGATAGAAATAAGTTCCTCTTTGAAACATTGGTCACTCCAGTTATCTTATATGGATGTGAGGTTTGGGGTTGTAGCATCTCTAGAGAATCCTAGAGAAAGATTGAACAAATCCAGAAGCGTTTTGTAACGTATAACCTAAAACTTAAAAGCAACACACCCTATCCTATTCTCCTTATAGAAGTGGGTCTTTCCCCTATCAAGAGCCTAGCTATGACTAGGCTTCTGTTGTACAAGCACAAACTCAATAACATAGGAGACCATAGACTTCCTAAGCTAGCTTTAAATTCCAGCCAAAACCACCGAAGGCGCAAACGAGGTTGGTATAAAGACACCAGGGCCTCGTTAAACCATTGGGAGATCGATGAGAATGTTGCATTGCAAAACATTAATAACATTAAAAATATTGTTACTTCTAAGTTCAAAGAAAAAATGTGGTGTGAGAAAGATTTAGCGCCTAAAAGAAAATTAAGATATTATAAGGAGGCCATCAACCCCACCCTAGAAGATCAAAAGTATCTCTCTGTTTTAACTAGCTCAAAGAAGAAAAATAATATAGCCAAGATTAGAACGAATTCTCATGAGATCCATAGTGAAACGGATCGTTTGGCAGTTCCTAAAACATCATGGATGGAAAGGTTTTGCCATATTTGTGAGAATACGAACATCGAGGATGAAAATCACTTCCTCTTAGAGTGCCTCGTGTACAACCACATTAAATCTCAGTTTCAAAATCTTTGTTGCAATACTTACCTTCCTAGCCTTTTACGTTGTCAAAATTATAGTGAGCTGGGGAGGCTTCTCTCCAAGCTTTTTGAGCATAGGAATAAAATCTTAAATCAAACTAAATAATTCGTTTCTTTAGGTCCGATAGACCAAAGTTTAGTTTCAGTTGACATTAACCACCATCATCATCATAATATATATAATTTTAAAAGATTAAAAAAAATTTAATTTTAAAAAATTATATATATAATTAATTTAATTAATATATTCAATTTAATTAAGATTTTCCTTACTGATTTATATAAGAATCTATAATATTGAATGCTAAATGCATCTTGCAAAGATGCATTTTGTTCATGTTAGGTTCATATATTCAATTTATTTAAATTTTTAGTTATTAATTTTTATAAAAACCTATAATGGTGATATAATTTTGATATAAAAAATAAAATATTTATTTATCATATACTTAAAAATATAAGATTTCTAAATATTTATACCCAAAAGAATATAAATATAGACATTTTCAACCATATAATTTCAAAATATTTAATTTTATTTGAAACAAAAATAATTATCTTTAGTAAATTTAATTATTTAACTCATTTTACATAAAAATAATATATATTTTTAAATTAAAAGTGTAATAAATAAATAAGTCTTAATACAAGAAAAGAAAGTATATAATTATTTTTATAAAGTGTCCAAGTATCTATTTCTGGTCTCCCGAATCATCAGGAAATATGTTTTTCTTCCCTCCCACATCATCAATAAGCTGTCAACAAATAAGATCTAAGGTTATAATTGAAATTACATAGTTTGGTTTGATTGGTCTTTTTAACCAACTGCTGAAACAATGGTGTACAATTATTATATTGTCCTGTCAGGTTACAACTAATTCTAAATTGATTTGTCTTTATGCACGAATTATTGGAACATGATGAAACATTTGATTGGTTTTCATGTTATATCTCGAGCTTCATCAGATTCGAAATATCCTCACTTTCAACGTTTCCCATGATTTTTTTCAAAAAATTCCAACTTTTAAATACAATCTTGTGATTCGTCCAACCGGTAGTTGCCAATGAATATCAAACTTTGGATGAATCTTGGAAATATTTTTGTTTTTATATATGTAAGTTCCTTTCTGTACCTGTTAATAAAACGACCAGTTATGATTCATTTAACACAAGAACAGTTTATAGTTTGAATTCCAGGGGTTTTTGCTTGCAGCCATGAATTCCAAATCTATCTAATCACTGATCTGATGTATGGGCGGCGCGTTACCACCAGCGTCTGGTAGCTACCTTCCTCGCCATCACGGTTTTCTGCCTGTTGGATGTTCTCAGGCTGCTGAATCGATTGCACTCACCATGTCAGACGCACCAGCACTGCGGTCTTCAACTATTTCTTTGCACAGGTTCTCCACGCAGCCTTGGATAGCACCCAGAATGAACCGAGACTTCCATTGTAGTTTGCTAACTTTGCTCAATAAGTTGTTGCTTTAACAAATCTGAGAACTCACGAGGAAATCCGATATCTGACCTGTTCTCAGGCTTCACTGAAATGCCAAGATATGTGACAGATTCACACAGTACGAAGGGTACCCGGCTAATTCCATAAGGGGTTTATAATAGGAAGATCAAAATTCATATAATAGTATTTTTTTACATAGCATGAAAATCTATCATAATTGAGTTGAGTTGTCACATTAGTTGTCACACCTGAGGATCAAAGTTCAAAGTTCGTATTTTTTTTTACATAGTGTGAAAATCTATCATAGTTGAGTTGAGTTGTCACATTATTACAAGATAATATGTAACAGATTTACAAAATCTATCATAATTGAGTTGAGTTGTCACATTAGTTGTCACACTATTAGAAGATATGTAACAGATTTGCACTGCAGGAAGGGTACTAGGTTTATTCCATAAAGAGTTTAGAGTATGAAGATCAAAGTTCATATAATGGTATTTTTTTATACAGTACTCCATTGTTTTTGGTTGTTATCAGTATTGATTTATTTTTATTATTTAAAGAAAACCACACTTCTAAGATGATGGGTAAACTTTCATTTCTTAAAATTACCTCTGAGTTTTAGACCATAAACTTATTGTTTAGTTAAAAAAATTAATTTTATTACATATTATTCTATTATTCTTTTATTGTAATATTTTTTTATTTTTTTTATAATTTAAAAAATATTTGAATGGAACCAAGGAAAAATGGGCAATCTCATTACTGTTTTAAGCTATATACTTGATTTATTTGAATGGAAATGAGGAGAAATTGACCATCTCATTATTGTTTTAATCTGCAATGAAGTCATAAATGTACTAAGAATGTACTAAGTGATTTAGGTTTGTGCCAAAATGTCTTTTACTTTTAGACTTGCTTTAGAATTAAAATACTTATAATGTCGGTATTATGTGATGGTAGGAATAGTAAGTAGTTCAAGCCCTTATAATGGCTTATAATGTTGGCATTTATGTATAATGATGGTATAATGCTGGTATTTATGTGATGGTAGGAATAGTAAGTAGTTAAGCCCTTATAATGGCATATAATGTTGATATTTATGTAATGGTAGGGGTAGTAAGTGGATGTGTGAGGATGTAAAGAAAATATTTATGTAGGTTTTAAAGTTATATGCATGATATACGGATGGGTGAATCTAATTTGATGCATAATTAAAAGGTGAATAGTGATGTAGAGAAGAATATCAATTGTTACAAGGGTATATCAACTTTGTGGTTTATGTATTCAATTCTCATAAATTAGTTAGAGATATGTACACTATATATGATTGATTGATTGTGTGACTTTTTTGTGTTGCTTTACATTATAATATAATTAATATGTTTCTTTATATGAAAATGGAATGGATTCTTGTTTTCATCACATTAGTTGATCATGTTTTCATATTTTTCATATCAAGTTGTTTATATCTTTGTTGTCCATGCAATTTTGCCAATGAAATTTTAAAGTTTAAAATTTATGTCTAAACATTGTGCCCATCACAAGGTGTGTTATATATGATACATTTCTACATTTTTATATATTTTTTTTGCCTTATCATAATTTATTTGCTATATATGATCCAAATTATTTTGTGGTTTGTTGGTATGGTTGCACCTATTTTAATTGTACATGTAGTCTTACCTTAATTATGATCAAAATGATATTAGGACATCCATTCATAACTTGTTGATTCGTTGCAAAATTTATGGTTAGGACTTGCTTTCAAGCACACTGAGAGATGGAGGATGACATGCAAAGTCAAATAGGTTTTCTTGAAGTTGAAGTTGCTAATTTGAGCTTAAGGGTTGATTTTATCAATTGTCACTTAATAAGCATCACCTCTCTATCATTGAACTTGATGATTTTTATAAGTTCTATTTAGACTCAACTAATATAAAGTGGTTTAATTTAGGGATTGAGTATTTTAAAAGGAGGTTGTTGTGTAATTTGTGTTCTTCCTTGAAGGTAGAAACCAAAGTTGAAATTTCATTCTATAATGGGAAAATGGATGCTTTCTGGTTAGACTCTTTGTATGAAGTACAATTTTTCATAGATGAAGACCATGTTACCTTCACATAGTTATGGATGCATGAAGAAGCTTTTCTTTAGTGGAATAATGTATGTGAGTTCACATTGAATCACGGTACCACACTAAGCTTGTTATGAAACCAGCTCACAAAAAGATAGAAAAGATAGTTCAATGCCTTAGAAATAAGCCTCTTCGAGGGGGCAACCTCCTTTACATTACACAAATGAACAATTCCTGGATGATACAAATGACAAGACCTCCTTTCTATATATAGGAGTCTAAGAGGTCATAATGTAATCAGAGTTGACATAACAATAATAATGTAAGGGTACAACAATAACAATAGTGGGCTTCTATGGGGCACAATAATAACAATATGGGGACTACATGGGCACAACAATATAATAAGGGGGTTTCACTAATAACAATAAAGGGTTACACTAGTAGTATAGGGACCTAACATGCCCCTCTCCTTCAAAAAGTGTTGTCCTCAACACTTGAATAGTTTTGGATGCTTCAGTATAAAATTCTCATCCTCCCATGTCGAATCTTCAGCGGGTAAGTTCTTCCACTTGATGAGATAATCTGAAATTGATTGATTTCGTAGCTGTAAGTTTCTTGTTTCCGTGATTGCTTCAGGTTCCAATATGATTTTCCCTTCCCCGTCAAGTTCCTAAAATATTGTTTGAATTGGGAGCTTGTCACTTATAAACTTCTTTAAGCATGAAACATGGAAAGCTGGGGGCACCCGGGAAGATGCAAGAAGCTCCAATTTGTATGCCATAGTACCAATATTTTACATCGCCTTGTAAGGACCATAGTACTTTGGTGATAATTTATTATCCTTCTTATCTTGCTTGAGGGACATTTGTTTGTATGGTTGTAGTAGTAAAAATGCCCAGTCATCTATATCAAAACTTATTTCGCTGTGATGTTGATCTGCATGTTGTTTCAGTTGATTCTATGCCAAAGTGAGGTTATCCTTTAAGAGTTGGAGAACTTGTTGTTGTTGAGGGTCTACCTTAACACCTTCATGAGATACAATATGACCCACGTATTCCACCTCTTGTACTCCAAAGAAACATTTGTAGGTTTTGGCATATAATTGTTTCTCATTCAATAGGTTGAGAACTCTATCAACATGTTGAACATGATCCTTCCAAGACTTGTTGTAGATTAGTATATCATCAAAAAATACTAACACAAATTTTCTAAGGGTTTGAAAATGGAATTCATCAAACCTTTGAATGTAGAAGGTGCATTGGTAAGGCCAAAATGCATGACCAAAAATTCAAAATGACCCTCATGAGTTCTAAATGTTGTTTTCAAAATGTCTTCGTTCTTCATTCTAATTTGATGATATCTTACATGAAGGTCCAACTTGTTGAAGTAAATTTCTCCATGCAATTCATTCAATAATTCATCAATGAGAGGAATGGGAAATTTATCTTTAATAGTGAGCTTGTTGAGCTCTCTATAATCCAAACACATGCACCATGATCCATTCTTCTTGTGCACCCATACTACTAGAGCAGAGAAAGAACTTTGACTAGGTTGAATTATACCAACCTCTAGCATTTATGTAACCATATGTTCAACTTCACTCTTTTGTGCAAAGGGATATCTGTAAGGTTTGATGTTTGGAGGAACACTTCCTGGAAAATGAATAGCATGATCATGATCATAAATAGGTGGGAGGCCTTTGGGAGTCTCAAATACCTTGGAATGATTGTCCAAGAATTTTTGGAGAAATGGAGAAATAGATGTTTTAGACATGGGAACCTCTAGCGAACATAATTGTGCAATTAGGCCACATTGTTCTTCCTTTAGAAGCTTTTTCATGTCGTTAGAATTGATTATATTTCCCGATTTCCCCAAAGATTGTAGCCATTAGACACCTATTACAACATCAGCACCACCCATTGGAATGGAAAGCATTGAACTATTCAAAACATATTCTGCCATGGATATCTTAATATTATGGCACTTTCTAGATCAATTTATGGTTCCTCCACTTTCAACCGTCACTTGAAACTCTGGTGTTGGATATAGGAAGAAATTCAATTCCTTGGCTATCTTACAATGAATAAAATTATGAGTACTACCTGAATCAATCAACACTATTACCTTTTTCTTCTTGATATGTCCTTTTATCTTTATAGTTTGACGAGTGTAATTCCGGCCATTGCATTACAAGATATGGTCGGATTCATTTCTTCTTTCTCTGGAGTTGGTTCCTGGTAAGTATCCTTTTCTTTTGACATTTCTTGATCCTTTTCTTCCTAATATTTCACTGCTTGAACCTTCTTCTGCTTGATATATCCTTCTATCTTAAGATTTTGAGGAGTGGTAATTCCTGCCAATGCAGTACAAGATATGGTAGGATTCATTTGTTCTTTCTCTAGGGTTGGTTCCCGGTGTATATCCTCTTCTTTTGAATTTCTTGATCCTTTTCTTCCTCCTCTTCACAATCTATGTAAAATCATTTCTTCTCAGCACACTTATGACCTTTAATGTATTTTCTATCACAATTTTAACAAAGCCCTTTTTCTCTTTTTTCTTCCAATTTTTGTGGTGTCAACCTTGTAGGTTGTCAAAGGCTAGGAGAAACAACACTTCCATATTTATAATTGTGAGGGGTAGACTTCCTTGTTGCCATAATTTTTCTTTCCTCTTTTCTTGCCAACCTGTATGCCTTATCCAATGAATCAGGTTCCCAAAGGCTAACCTCATGTTGGATGTTATCTTTTAAAGTCCGTATGAAGACATCAATCCTTTGCTTCTCTGGAATATCATTTACCCTTATATTCAATTTTTGAAAGTCCTTAATGTGCTCTGCCATTGAACGCTTTTGTTTGAGATTTATCAATTCGCTAAAGAAGGTGTTTTTATTTGTATCCTCATAATGTGCTTTTATTTCCTCCGTGAAAATTGATGATGTGACAAGTGGTTTACGAGAACAAAGCCCTTTATACCATAAAAAATGATTCTGTTCTAAATGTAAAGATGCAATACATACCTTTTGTAACAGTTGCACCTCATGTAGATCAAAATATTGCTCCATCTGTAGTATCCAATTTATTGGATCTTTGCCATCAAACTTCCTCATATCACTTTTTTCTTGATTTTAGGAGCTTGATCTTGAAACGATTGTAACTCTATAATTTTGGATGTTTATGTTTTGAAATATTGGCCTGTGATATCCCTCTGAGTCCTCTTTCCAACCCTACAAGTGTGATCGCAACTGGATTCCCGAAGAAAGAGTCATGCCCAATCTCCCGCAATGATCTAATTATAGACTGGTTCGGTAGAGCAAACTTGTATGACATACCACGTGTCACTGTTTCGGCCTTAGGTTCTAAAACTGATAATCAACAAACTACACTCGTCTTCTTTCTGTCACTTTTTACAAAATTTGAATCAGATGCTCCTAGAGAGATTTATGACGATTTTCCCAAGGTCACCTATTTGGGATGTAATTCGGGGGCCTACAGAAACCCTAAATGTCTTGGACCATATCTCCGAAAGTATAGCAAAGAAAACTCTGAAATTTGGGCCTGAGCTTCACTAAGACTTTGGCTCAAATGGTTTTTAATTTCAGAATCTAAAACTTCATAGAAAATAAATTATAGCGAAAATTCCATGATGACTTTTTTGAGATGGAATTTTGGAGCTTGCAGAAACCCTAACATCCTCAGATCATATCTTTGAAAAGATAGCAAGACAAGATCTTAAATTTGGACCCGAGGTGCAGAAATATTTCGACTCAAATGGTTTTTTTTTTATCTTCTGAAACGTCATAGAAAAAAAATTATAGCAAAAATTCCACGAAGTCCTGTTTGGAGAAACGAAACCCTAGAAT
Organism: Pinus tabuliformis; assembly: GCA_031772625.1. Classification (NCBI taxonomy): domain Eukaryota; kingdom Viridiplantae; phylum Streptophyta; class Pinopsida; order Pinales; family Pinaceae; genus Pinus; species Pinus tabuliformis. The sequence goes on from CM062820.1 coordinate 1,640,748,705, forward strand.
CCAAAGCTCTATTACCATATATTATGAAACTAGCTCACAAAAAGATATAAAATATAGTTCAACACCTTAGAATTAAGCCTCTTCTAGGGGGAAACCTCCTTTACATTACACAAATGAACAATTATTGGATGATACAAATGACAAGACCTCATTTCTATATATAGGAGTCTAAGGGGTCATAATGTAATCAAAGCCGACATAACAATAATAATGTAAGGGCACAACAATAACAATAGTGGGCTTCTATGGGGCACAATAATAACAATATGGGGACTACATGGGCACAACAATATAATAAGGGGGTTTCACTAATAACAATAAGGGGTTACACTAGTAGTATAGGGACCTAACAAAGTTTAACTTGGGATGAATTCAAGGTCTCAATGAAAGACAATTTATCCCACTAACCACTAGTAGGAACAACAATGACAATGGAAATACCTATGATAGAAGTCTAATAAAATGATAGAGACCTACATCCAATAATTCAACTACTTTGTTATTCAAGTTCCTAACAATCAATAAGGACAATTGATATATTATGGTACTTTTGGAATGATTTTGGTCACTTCAGTGAGATCTCCATTACTACATCATACAAGAATAGAGTTATCATGTAATAACAATGGAAATCATTCTTTAGGAAATTATGGGTGCATTTTGGGTATCACCTATGATTTTGTTTTACCATGAAAATATATTTTTGACATACTATTTCTAAGAGCTATACGAAATGATGGATACTAAGTTAAATAAGAGTACTACATTCCACCCTTAATTTTTGTAACTCATCATTATTATCTTCCTGAGAGTTTTTCTCCACACTAATACTTGGTGTTCATTGTGTATAATTTGGTTTCTATATCCTATTTTTGAGTGTTGGATTCATAACATATGGTCAAGCAAAGGTAGTAGATGTTGCAATAATTCAGTTATAGCAAATTTTCCATGACAAACATTGGAAGCCTTTGGATTCCAATATCAAATATAATTAGCATAGTTGTTATTGTGCACTACACAATGTCATTGGCACTTAACTTTTTGAAGTGTCTTACATTGTTTTCTAAATAATTAATTAGATATTATGTGTACTATATCAGAGTAAAATATGGTGAAGAAGGCCATTTCACATGGGTATACTATAATTTTTTTAGAGCACATTACAAAGATCCATGAAATTTTTCAAGACAAATTGTGTAGGAGTTAGCATAAGCATAGGGCTTGGCATGATCAAAACCACACAAACCATTGTGTTACATGAAATAATAAGTGTGGTTTTACCTTTATAGGGATAATTTAAAAGTAACTACATAAAGATCAATCCAATTAGATACAAGGCATACACTATTATTGAGTAGATGGGAGTGACTTCCTTAGTGAGAATTACCTACCTACATGAGTATTCATTTACTCTTCAATGTAGACCCCCTGAAACTCTAAGAAACACCTAAACCAATAATAATGATGATGAAAATTTCATTATGGTTCCCCCTAAATAATTATTTATAGAATTTATCACAAAGCTTTGGAATGATGCAATCCTTGAGTGAAGATATGGGTCACTAGAAAAGAAAGTTTTGAAATTTAGTAGATTCAAGGATAAGTAATACACATTAAAGTATATTCATGTCAAGTTTCCTTAATTGGTAGGATAGTTGTTGGGAATCAACAAATATGTAATGCAAATGTTTGATCAAGATTTCATCCAAAGTTTGACTAAGTGATGGATTTTTAGACAGTTCAACCTTAATGCCTTTTGTGCATAATGGTGGAATCTATGTGATTATTTGGACTACTGAATAGCTCTATGAAGACATGTATAGAATTTGCGCTAAGAAAATATCTATGTGATCCATAAACGTGTGTAGGAACATACTCAATTTCATGCACAACTAGGAAGGTGAACAATCACATGTAGAAGAACACCAACCATCATAATCGTTCATCTACTTTATGACTAACCCAATAGTTGTAAGTTAGAGATGTACATATAAGATAAAATCCATTATGCCTCTTTGTATTCCCTTGGTTATCCTTTGCTAAATTCATATCGATGAAGCTTCACTCAAACTTCTTGCAAGATTTGATGATACCCATGAAGCTTTTGGATGCGACTGAACCAAATAAGTGAAGTAACCTAAGACATAAAGCTATAATAGACAAATAAATGGTAGGTTTCTTCTTCCCTTGTTTTCCATAGGGGACATATACTAAGCGTAAACCATCCTCCCTTATAGAGAACTTCCCAAGTCAATAATTTGTTACTGAGAGCCAACCAAGAAGTAATTTTTGCTTTGAGGGGAGCCTAACCTTCCAAAGGGCCTTCCACCACCAAAATTTGGGGCCCTCATAATTGTCTTCAGATCAACCTTTGTGTCCCATTTTGGCAGTGAATTTTCCATTCCTGGGATTTCTTTACCAGCAAAGAGTGTCCGTGGAGTCATATTTAAGGAGAATAAAAGTTTGAATAATAAGGCTAACATATTGTTCCCATTCTTCAGCTAAACCGTCCAACAGATCTAGTGTAGAGGCTAATTTCCATCCTGACATGCCCTTGGCTTGAGGCAATTGTGCCTTTGCATTATCCAAAAATCTCAAATTATCCTGTTCAAGTTTCTAAAGAAGTGGGGTGTGGGGGTGGGGGGAAGAAGATATTTATTGCATGCACCATGCCATGGATCTTTTCCTATATGAATTTGGGTATCATCCCCAACCTTCCATGAAAACCATTTACCTATTAGTGGGAAACATTCCGCCAAGGCCTTCCACAAATTTGAATCTTTTGTCTATTTTTGGGGTAGCCAAATCCATTGAAAAAATAGAGTTCTAGAAAATATTTTACGTAAATGGCTTTACTCCAAAGGGAGCCACCTTGTAGCAATATCCATAAGTTCCTACCAGCTAACACCTTTGTAAATATGTCTATATCTTTTAGTCCTCAACCACCAAACTCCCACTGGGATGCTAAATTTGACCATTTTACTAAGGCAATCCTAGGCTAGTTTTTGACTCATGTCCATAGAAAATGATAGCTAATTGTGCTAATGTAGATAAAATTTCCTTTAGGAACTAGGGTGATTGGATTCAAGTGTAAAGGAATGCTTTCAAGAATTGACTTCAATAATATAAGGTGAGCACCTCTAGATAAGAATCAAAGATTCCATACAAATATTCTTACTTCCACCTTTTTACTAGTCATAGCGAGTTCGTTGATTGACACTTATTTAGTTTTAAATAAAATCCAAAATACTTAAGCCCATCCTCCAATAGTTTCGAAGGGAAAATAAATATGTCCCATGCAAAATTACACACAGAATTTGAATTTTCATAACTTATTAAACATGATTTTTGAGAATTCATTACCATTCTCGTGGCCTTGCAAAAGGAATCTATGAAACTTTTCAAATAATTTATATTTCTACTAGAGCCCTGAATACAACACATTACATCATCCATGAAAGGGAGATGGTAAAGACACATTACGTTTGAAATGTCTTTAAATGTTCCCGAAGATTTATGCACTTTGATAATCTTGCAAATTGCTTCAATGATAATGACGAAGAGTAAAGGAGAAAGTGGATAGCCTTGTTAGAGCCATCTAGAAATACTGAAAATTATTGAAGGAGCATTGTCGATGAGGGCTAGAAAGGATACATATTGGAGGTATCCCATGATCCAGTTTCTGGAAGAGCCATACACATTTGGATCAAGATGAGTCTGATAAAATTCTAGCCTGGGTGGTTAAAATATTTAGAGAGGTCCAACTTGAGAATGAGTGTGCTTGAATTTGTCGTTTTTATTTGATCCATAACCTCTTGAGTGACAATGACTGCATCATGGATGTTTCCATTTTGGAGAAACTTAAATTTGTCCTCTAATATAAGGGATCCTAATAAATGCTTAAGTATTTTGGAAATAAATTTAGAAATGAGGCTTGTAAATGACGTTACAATAAGATATTGAATCATAGTACACAAAGGAAGTATCACGTCCAGCCTTTGGAATTAGACAAATGAAAATGGAATTTATAGATCCCAAGAATTTCCTTTTTTCCCTTGATTCATTGATGAGTTTGAGTAAATCGTCCTTGAGAATGTTACAAAAACCCAAGTAGAATTCTCCAAGAAACCATCTAGTTCCTGTTAACAAAGATTTCTCCTATATTAATAAGATACTCTACACCCATATTCATGTCTATGGCATATCATAGACAATAGGTTTCCCAATCTATTTATCCCACTTTCATGCACATGTAAAGAAAGAATAAGTGAGGAGAAGAATTATAGTGCACCTTCTATCAAGATGTAGGTGTATGGTGTTCCTAGCTAGATAGGTTCTTTGATATCTTTGCTTCCAAGCTCCTTGTATCAATTCCCTATATAAGGAAAACAATTCACCAAATCCATATTCCTACAACACCCATTAGCATTATCATGAAAAACCAAACTCAAATGCATTAATCAATAAAAAGAAATAATTTTCTTGGGGATGAATAAATTGTTTGTATTATACCATGGTGTTACAATTGTCACTCCTCCGTTGTTTTTGGTATGTGTTATCCGTCTCACCAAAACTCATTGTTGAGGCCCACAATATATATGGCTTATTGCAAGGAAGAATATAAGTCTATTTTCTGACAACACTTCTTTATAATAAACTTTTTTTCTCTTTTTCCATGGATGGAATTGCTTTTATAGATAGATTGGAGAAGTGATCACATTGACCCTATACACATAGTTTACCATGTTTGATATGATTGTTTCATTCTTATCCTGAAGAAGTGATCAACTTTGACCCTATTTTATCTTATCTATTTACATTGTTGCTTCAACTCTCTTTTGTAGTGAACCTAGAGAGTTGTTGAGCCCTTCAACTCTATGTGTCATGTCCTATGGAGAATTATTAAGCCTAACAAAACATATTCTAGTGTTTGAGGAGTGTTGAAGGTGATTTTTTTTTTTTTTTTTATGAACCTGGACTAATTTATGCATCTGAATTTTCAAGATGGAGTTCTTTCCTAGCGAACACACTGGGGTGACATTTTGAGCTATAATAAATGCCCCCTAATGTATCAGGTTACAAAAGAAACTAACGACCAAATACACTAATAATCTCAGCGAGATAGGAAGAGGGAGGGAACCATGGACATATGACCTATAGAGGTTGCAAAAATCATAGCAATATACATATAAATTACATCCCCAAGGTATGCATACCCATACTTAGTACCTAAAAATTAGATCACAACCTCCCACACAACATACTACAAACTCATTTCATCAAGGATTGGTCATAATAAAATATATATCTTTGTCAAATAGATATCAATAGGGCTACAGACACCAAAATGAGTTCCCCTAAGATGGTGCTCAAAGTGCATAATACATTCTCCAATACATCTTAGGGGAGGCAATGTACTTTATTGAGGTAGTGTCATGCCCCAAGGTCTTTGACTCATCCTGATAGTGTGAATCAACTACATCTGAATGAATATGCTAATTTCAAGCATGTAATGAGACCACCCGATTACCAAAAATTGAGAGATCCCACAAACATATGCAAGGGAGTCCAACAATGATAAAAATGGTTCCCAAGGTATGTAGCACAATCTATGGAGTGAAAATGAATGAGTTGATGTTGATAACTCATAGGATCGGTCAACATGGGTCAATGAGGAGAACCCACTTCAAACCACAAGGAAACCTTCCAATGAGGACTGTAAGCTCCAAGGTACTATACTATTTCTTGATCTAAATCCTAGATATGGTGTTGATGTTAATGGGAAGAGATATGTTGAAGGAAGGTCCTGTCATATCCCTAATCATTCGACACTAAAATGACACCAAGATGAGGACTCTGATGATAGCAACTAAAGAAATAATGCATAAGTGACATAGGGATGGCCGATACAAAAGGTACAACAATATTGTATATGCCCAACTTTGGCTAGGACTTCCCTTGACCATATAACAATACGACACAAATCTGAACTTGGTAGTTTGGATTGAAGAATACCATATAGAAAAAATGGAAACACATGAGGCATCACCATAGCCCTAATACTGGAAGGGTAACCGTGACATAATGACTCAATAATAGAGTGACTTGATTCATGTTTATAGTGTGGTTCGAATGCCTCACAAAGACCAACTGTAAGAGGACAACTCAAACAAGTTCCATGTTCAAGGGTGACTAATAACTGCCATGATAAAACCTAGAACAAAATATTATTCCCCCTTTCCCTTTTTGTATATAGGATTTCCTTCATGGTTTAATGAGCATGGAATAGAATACAAGTGAGTTTGATAATATCTTTTTCATTCAGTTTTAACAAGCGTAAAAAAGAGGTAAAATAATACTCATATTAATTGTGAGTTTTATATTGAGGTTGAAAAAGAGATAAAAGTACACTCATGTATTTCTCATGCTTTAATGAGTGAGAGAATAGATAATAAGTTGTTCATCAGCATTCATCTTGAATAACAAGTAGGAAATAATGTAAAGAAAATATTTTTGCGGGTAGTTTAACAAGCCTAAAAAGATTGAGAAAGTAGCTATGGATTTTCATTATTTAACAAACATGAAAAGAAGACCAAAGGAATTCTCATTCCAGAGAGATGAGTGGTATAATAGTATGCATCTTGTTCCTAGGTTGACCAAACCAACTTAATAAAATAATGAAGTGATGGAAAGTGTCTCGCAAGGAAAATCCACTCATTGTAGCAGCCCCTCTGAAAGGTTGAGATGGGTTGCAAGATGGAGGAAAGGCTAATGAAAAATGTGAGAGGTTAAGCATGATTGCAAGGTTGGAAAGAAGAATGAAGAAAAATATCATTATGTTAACATCCAACAATACATTGAAGAGCATGAGAATAGAAAACCAAAAATAAATGATAGAAAGAGTTGGGACCCCCCATGGGGGTGATAATGACTAGAAGTAATAGACAAAGAGAGACATGAGGCTCAATTTCAATGTCATGGCAGACATTAAAGAGGATCCTCCAACTGGAAAATGAACAAAACATTGGCACCAAAATGAAAATCAACTGCTATTATAGGGTGCCCATGATGGGTAGGGTCTATCGAGCAAGTTATGAAATGAAAAAAGACATGGGTAATGCCACAACCTAATGGAGGGGGGTAATAAGACATAGTGAAATAATGTGGGAAAGCTAAAAAATGCAGTGGAAAGGTTGAAGAATCCTAACCCTATATGTCATTTTCAAAAATATACCTCAAGGATGCAGTCGATGTGATGAAAACCCTGTGTTCCTATTCAAGAGATAGTCAAAAGTTTCTTACAGAATCATTAACAACACGATAAAATGATATGAGAAAGACCTCCAAGAATGAAATTTATAACATAAAGAGGTATGGTCAACGTTCTAGGAGACAATTTGGACTCACTTTTCCCATAGAAAAGAGGAAATTTTTTATCATTGTGTTAATTTGTGACCCACAAGGAGACAAGTTTTAGAGAGAACCCTCTTGCATTCAATTTTTTTGTTAAGATCCTGGGAGAAATAGGCAACAAAATGAGATTACATCACTACCAAGTTGATTCTCTTAACCTCCTCTTTCATTTGATGTAAGTTTCATCTTGGTTTTCATTGAAAATTCAATGTTGGGTATCCTACACCCATGTTGAGTGTGCTCTAACACATTATTAGAGAGAATAAGGGGAACTATTAGGCCCTTAAATGTTCCACCGGGAAGTATATATATCATTGTTAGGCCCTTGAATTTACTCTTTGTTCTATGGCAAAGAATCATAGCTACTTTTTCTCAGTCTACGAAAGGGTAAGCCTATTTTGGACCCAATGTTTTTCTTATGGATGTGTTTTGATGTTTTCTATGATGGTTTTGTAGGGATTGCAAGATGTTGGAGTGGAGGGAAAGAGAACATGAAGCTAATGACGAAGTTGCACTAGAGTAACCAAGAGCAATAACAACGTTACAAAAATGTGGTCATTCAAATTTCTTCAAAACTTAACACATGTGAAGGAAACCTATAATAATAGAGAGGATTTTTCAATGGTGGGACCATATAGAGAAACATTTTTACATATAGGGAAAGGTGGTAAAGATATATTTGGAGGACATCTACTTTGTCATGGATATGTCGAGGCGAGCAGTCCCTGTCATGGTATTTAAAGGTAAACTAGTGGGAGAGAAGATTGTGAAATATGTGATGGTAGATTACTTCACTCCCACTTCATGAAAGGAAAGTGCAAATATCTTGATCAAAGACGTAGTGGACCTCCCTCTCCATACTATCTTATTTACAATGACTTGAGTAGTGGGTACAACAAGTCCTCTTTTCTCTCCCAAAATCCAGGTGGATATTTTGGTTTAGTGCATGGCCTAAATAACATTCCACTAGTGTGAGGGACTACTAGTGAACTTGAAGGAACAACTGATGAATTTTAGGATAGGAAACGATAGCATATTTAGATATAACATCATCATTATGTCTTTCTTCTTTGAGAAAATACTAATACTGCGGCCATAAATTTGGACACCGCGGTCAGGGAGATTGGAACCCTGGATGGATTGGTGGATCAATAAGATGTATAGATTAGGGTTTCGAGCATAAAATCGATCAAATGATGATGGAATAGTGCATAAGGGTCAATGAATATGCATATGTATGAGCTCATTTCTTCCATGACCTTGACTTGGTTTTGCCCCCTGGTGAGCAATGGGGAGACCTAGCTAATTGAAATGTTTGATGAAAAAGATGTTCCACCACATATACCAGAGGGAGAATCTCCCCATATTTGTTTGGGAACAATCCAAGAAGTGGAGCTAGTTGTGGGCTAAGATGATTTGGATGAGGAGGAGGATATTGGTTGCAATAAGCTAAGATAGGTGCAATAGAACTTGGAGGGGTTGAAAATGAGTGTACCATTAAATTGACTCGATACAACATCACATTGTAGGTGTGTCGAACATGATGGGAAATCTTCTCTGCCATGTGGCCAGAATGGTTGTGTGTTACCTCGCACACAAAGACTCTCATGATGGTTAGATATAGGACACCTTGTTATGACTATGTATGCTACCTTTTGGGAATATTTTATACATTAGTGTATTAGTCATGGGCTTATGAACCTGGGTCTGCAAGCTCAATTTTGGCACCATACCAAAGTATGTGTTTTATGATGATGTATGCAAAATATGTGTTTCAATTGTGGCTTATGAATGTGTTACAATGTTGATGTAATGGATCCCATGTTCTTATGTACATTTATGTTCAATTATGTTGATTTTATATATGTGATAGATGCCATTCTAAGACATAGTTATTCAATGAATCAACTAATGCATTGGAAGTCTTAGGGACATGTTGATAAATAATATAGTCAAATGGATGCCCAAGATACATATCCTAACATAATGAAAAAATAATATAGGATGCTTGAGATTATAGACACAATTTATGTGTGATACCATGAGATGAGAGTCCATATTGACCACCAAGTGACATAAACCTAAATCTATGGCCTTTTTTAAGAGATTAATGACAACACTATATTCTACTACGTTCTTAGTGGCGGGGCCTAGAAAGATGCCCCCTGAAGTCAAAGTTTGTTAGTGGCCAAAAAGAGTACCCAAGCTATAGAAGGAATATTCGAGGAACCATGGCTGGTTCCATTGGCATAGCCTACATATATTGAAGGGGATATAGAAATCTACAAACCAAGTACCAAACATGATAAACAATGAACTGAAACGTGACACAAATGTAGAAAAAAATAAGAGTATACACTAATTACATGTGTATAGGTAACCACACCCAAAGCCCTAGGCATAGTACTTTCTTTAGATAGATCCCACTGTGTTAACACCCAGGTTGTTCCCTTTGACTCCTGAGGGAATACGGCCGGGGTAACCACTAACCAAGCTTTGGATTACAGGTTCTAGCCTACCTGTAATCAGAGAGGGCTCTCTCTTTTAGTTTTAACTTTGTTTTTTGAAGATTTTAGGCTAGTTATGAGATGGGATTTTTGTTGAATTTTGGTTGCAGGCTATTGTTCAAGGAAGGGCATGCAAATATGAAGGAGAGTTCAATCCATTGGGCATGTGGAGTCCAGAAATGAGTAGGATTTGATGTCTGTGATAAAGAGAGGTTCACCGCAAGGCTAGATGGGTATTCATGATACAAACTTTGATTTTAGCAAAGAAAACAGTATAAATTACACCAGGGAATGCAATTAAGAGTTCTTTCACAGTGCAATACGAAATGAAGAACAAATCATACTCAGCAGCAACAGAGAATTACTGAATATAGACTTATCATGTGATTAGAGCAAATGGGAGCATTTAAGAATTCCACAGTTGAAGCTAACCTTGAAGAAAACATATTTAGTAGTAAGGATTGAGTTTAGGGTGTCTTTAATGGACAAATCCTGAACTAGTTGTTAAACTCACATGGACAGCAAGACACATATGAAAGATAAATCATTGAGTACATTTTTTATTAACAGGAGATGTACATTTATAATACAATGTTGTGACTCTTGGGATTCAGATCCCAAGGTCTCTTGGACTGCTTTGTCCATTCAACTTCCACGCTAACCCATTAGGATTAGGTGTCCAACATTCCCCCCCTTAATCCGAAGGGTTATGTATGAGTCCAAGAAAAGAGTTGTAATACAAAATGTGCAAAAAATGCATGGCAGTAGTAGGCTAAATTTGCTCTATGAAATGTTGGTATAAAGGGCGGTGGTTTAAGGATGACCACCAACACTGGAATGCTTAGTGTAGTTCCCGGAACTCTTCCAAAACTGGCAAGAAACTGAAGTTTTCTGCTAGAGGAAGTGTTCTCAATCTGTGATGGTTTAAGGATGACCAACAACTCTGGAATGCTTAATGCAATTCCTGGAACTCTTCCAAAGCTGGCAAGAAGCTGGTGTCTTCTGCTAGAGGAAGTGTTCTCAATCTGTGATGGTTTAAGGATGACCAACAACTCTGAAGGCATGTTCAGGGGCATCTTTGTCTCTGGCTACAACTCTGAAACTGGTGTGGCAGGTTGTGGCTCAGGCTCGCTTGATGTGACTTTGAAGCTTGTAGATGACCATCGTTTCCCCCCCTGTCATATACAAGGTGAGAAGATGGAGAAAACTCAACTGCAAGACTGTTCAATACTTTGGAACAAGTTCTGATATGTGTTTGGAATATCTTCTTGGCTGTTGATGCCCATTGCCAAGAAGCGATCCATCCAAGATGAATCTTTGTTCTTGCAGGTTGTTTGTTTTTGAAGCATCTGTTTGAAGAATGGCTGGTTTTATGACAGTGCTTACATGGATGAAGATCAAAAAAGTGATCTTTCAAATGGCCAACTCGGTCATAGTGTTGGCATTTTACAATCTGTTGTTGTTGTTGCTGCGGTGGAAGAGGAGTAGAATCTGGAACAACTGAAACTGAACTGTCATAAGGAGCAGGTGAACTGTCATAAGTGAATCCAGCACTCTGAAACTGAATGGGCTTGGCATAGTCTGGAATATGAAAGGACAAGTCCTTTTCATATCCAAGACCAGTTTTGTGCTTGTTGTGGACAAGCTGTTCCCAAGGTCTGATGATGGGCTTGGGAAGTGCAGACTGAACCTCTGCATCTGCATGTAACTTTGCTGCTTTATCTGAATGAACTGTAACATTATTAACTTGCTGTTTATGGGAGTCTGCTTCATTGTTCTGAATAGAAACAGGTTCAGAATGATGACTCCATTTGTGTAATTCTTCCTGCTGTAGCTTTGTCTCAAGCTGCAAAAACTCAATATTTTCTTGTACATTATACAAACAGGTTCTAATATCAACCAGAGAAGCTTTGCTTATTCTTACTGTATCATGATCTGAGGAATGTATGAGAGTTTTTAAGAACTCTAATATTTCAGTAATTCGAGGCATATTCTTCATTGTCAAAATTACACCCCTTTAAAAGACTGACTATGACTCAATGAGTAAAAGTAACACCCACTCACAGTACAAAGACACAGAAAAATCCTTTGTGCAGCAAATGAATCAAGGAACAGAAACTATAATGAGTTTTAAATACAGTTTCACAACTGGGGCAGCAGCAACTGCAAACTTGTTTGGATCCTTCAAATACTCTTTCACTCTTCAACGTATATCAACACTTCAGTATCAGCTAATGAGAAGAATATACAGCCACACAAATAGTCTCTAAATGGCATCCAAATTGTGACAAACTCATTCTGATATGGTAGAAATTGACCCAGAATACCAACAACCAGCAGCAATATATTAAGTAACTAGATAACTGTGTTAACCACGGGAGGAAGACCAACATATGACAAAATACAGGCCATTCAACGCACAGAATTCAATGCTGGAACTAAACTCTCCTTTCAATACAACAACCAACCAAATGATCATTTCAATACAGTAAATAATGGCTCTTCATTAGAACGACACTTTCGATGCTTCTCCATTCATCGCAAGCGCACACAAAGATGGAGGCATTCCCACACATTTCAACCTTCAACAAAACATGAACATCGTTTTAAAACACACCAATGCACCTTCTCAGTGTATTCCAATGAGTTCAAGCTCCACATGCATATGACCACATAAACCATGCAACCCAGGAATCCAACATTCGCTTGATTACGAATCCAACATAATTCACAATTTCGATCTTCAAATCAAATGAAATTTGACTTATCAGTTGGAAGAACAATGAGAGATGTTCCTGTAGGTGCAGGACGACGGAAGGACAAGCACTCAACTTCACATTATAGGCATATGATGATCGCTGATGGCCTTGCGACAGCTAGAACTGATGCTCCCGATTGTTGCTCCTCCTCCAACACTTTCACTGAAACTTGAAACGTCCAATTTGCAACATAAAATTTTACTAAAACAGTCCACCCAAAAATGAGACGTCTTCAGATCTACCAAACTACCAAGGGTCAATTATTTATCTGAAACATAAATGGTGCAACTCAAACTATCTGCAAATTCTGTGCCGCGAACTCCAGTTGAATACTTATATAGGTGATAAGTAGCTCTCAGCCAAATACCGAGTTATATACACCAAAAGAAATCGCTGCGGGGGTGAAATTTGGCTGTCTGCAATCGTTTGATAGCGAAGAAGCTGGTACACATGAACCCCGATAACTACACCCTTGAGATTTTAGGAGTGCATGGCTTTAACTGACGCGGGAAGTTGAACAGACTCGGATATAGATATGGACAGCGTTCAAAAACTGCACCAAACAATGTCTCAAAAACTGCGTCAACGTGCCTCTTAATACCGCTGCGCAACACATCACATTACCAGAACTGTCATTTAAAAAACAACAGCGCAATGCGTTATCTCCCTTGCTTGAATCACCGAAGGATGAGAGGACTGCTTCTAAATGAATAGAAATCAACTTCACAATGCGTTATCTCCCTTGCGTTAGAATGAAAAATACTCAATAAAAAACTAAATCTATATACAACGCATTTAGCACGGAGCCGCAGCAAACTGATACCAAGCCGCAGCAAACTGGAGCCAAATTCTTTTTCTAAAACAAGAAACACCAAACCGCCTGCGATTAGGATCTCACTGTTCAGTTATGGATTCTTTTTCTAAAACAAGAACCTTGTTGCTTGGATTGTGGGCGATCTTATGTGGTCTGTGGAAAGACTCATCCACAAGCGATTGGAGAACAATTGCATACGACTACAAATATATTTCTTGGACTCCCGATGTCGTATGTCTTGGTTCATGATCGACGGAGGCATCCATGAGAAAACTTGCAAACTTAATGGCACATCTCGGGGGAGGAGCCGAGGCTCACGTTTCAAGCAGTATGAACAGAGCAAAATGATCCTAGGAATTTCGATGGATGTCTCAGGAAACGTTAGAAACTCACTGATGGTTCATGGCGGAATGAAGGGAGCCATCACTACCTTCTCGGCCTACGGAGACTACAGCCGTTTGTCCAAGGAATTTCGATGATACCAGGGGAGAGCAACGTTTCTGCAAATCGGCGTCAGGGCAGATTATTCAACGCTCAGGTGCATTAAAAAAACGCATATTCAGCAGAGCAGAATTATGGATAATACGTTCTCTGACTGCCAGTTATGGATTCTTAATGAATGAGCGGATTGGTAGAACGTTCCAAGCAGACAAACGTTCCAGGCAGAGGTCAGACAAACGTTCCAGGCGTTCCAGGCAGCGTTACCGTTTCAGCTCTGACATCATTTGGTATGCAGCTTCAGAAGAGCAGGGCGCAGGTACAGCGCAGGGATGGCAGAATTAATGGAGCGTTACAGAAGACTAGGCCAGCTCTAGTCAGCACTATTCAAGGCAACTCAGACCAGTTGCTCAGGGAAAACAGGCCACTCATCATGGCTCTGATACCATGTTAAACTCACATGGACAGCAAGACACATATGAAAGATAAATCATTGAGTACATTTTTTATTAACAAGAGATGTACATTTATAATACAATGTTGTGACTCTTGGGATTCAGATCCCAAGGTCTCTTGGACTACTTTGTCCATTCAACTTCCACGCTAACCCATTAGGATTAGGTGTCCAACACTAGTCTTTTACATTTCTACCAAGATTAAACACCATACATCACAGACAGATTACAGAAGAGATAAAACATAAATACAGTTAGAAAACACTTATTGTATCACGCTATAACACGAGAATCCTGCAGCAGTCAATAATTTCATCACAACACGTCCAAGCCAAACATATCTCCTGGAAACCAACAGCGCCGTTTTATTATATCTTTCAGAGGAAATACAACCGAGTTCTCTTCAACAAATGAGTAACAACAACCCCCAATAAGTTATGCGGGGGTGCATATATACAAAATATCACAAAAATATCTCAGTTCTTAGTTATTGCACAATAACTGCTCTTACCAACTTTCAAAGATATTTCTTACAAAATTTAAAGCTACTTTAATGAATATACAACAGCTGCTTGTTGTTTGTTAGAAGTTCTTGACTTTTGAGGGCAACTGGCTCTGCAGGGTGCTTTGCATTGATTCTGAATAATACGCCCTTTATTGCTCTGTCGTGCTGTAGCTATCTCAGCCCTGTCATCTGCATCTATCGGTGTTGCTTTAGTGTCCAAATTTGTTTGCTAAGTTGGCTCTGTCCACTCATCTTCAGTCATAATGAATATATCAACTATCTGAACATGATGATTTATATTTGATGTACGAAAATTTGATGAAAAATCTGTTTGTTCACAGCAATGTCTGTATCATGCTTGTCCACCATTCCTGAGTAGGCAACTGATGTCTCAAAATTGTGCCTAAGGTTTCATCTGCCTTAGTATATTTGTAGTAATTTGGAGGCACTTCAAACAGATGTCTAATCTCATTCAATATAAAAAACAAATTCTCTATTCTGTCATAGAGACTCTGCCCAGATGCAGGCCCTGTTTCCTCTGGGGTACTTGATGCTGCAGTGATCTGATTTGTAGCAAATGTATTTACCCTCTTGGCATAGTTTTCATGGGATAGTAACCTTCCTACACTGTTTAGTAAGCTGGGAAGGCCTCTGTTATGTAATGCTGTAAATTTCTCCATGAATTTGTTCACCTCTGTCTGCATTTCCTGGCACCTTCTATCCAATGTTTGCACAAGATTTCTCAAAGTGAGCACCCTTTTTACTAGTAAGATGGTGTCAGTTCTGTTAGAGATGCCCATTGTTGCCAGCTGAGGGCCTGTGCGGTTGTTAAGGACATTGATCATCCTATTGGCTATCTCAGGCATATTGCCTAGAGATGCCCTTGCTCTTTGGCTTTCTTTTTGGGCCCTGCCTATGAGATCTATATGCTCATGGATGGTTTCAATATATTGCCATTGATCTGTTATAGACTGACCAATATTGGCCCACAGGACTCTCTTGATTTCAGCCACCACTTTGTCAAGAGAGAGCTCTTTTTCCAGTTCTTTTATCTTCTTCTCAAGAGCCTTTACCTCTCTTGTCTTTTCAGCTACACTTTGCTTTGATTTATCATATTTTTCATTAAGTATAGCCAATTTTTCCTTGGCCTCATTTAGTTCTGCCATCTGGGCCTCCAGAGCTTGAAGTTCTTTCATCATATTTTGCATATTCAGGCTGGGTGCCTGTCCTGATGTTGTTGCTGGTGTTGCTGCTATATTTGGTGCTGATGTTGAAGGGCCTGCCCCTATTGTTTTCCCTGTGGGAGGACTTATGATTTGAGGAGGTTCCTCAAGGTTAATCACTGGCTGAGGGGGCTGAGATGTCTGCCCTCCTTCTTTCTGTTTCAGGGTTGCCTGTAATGCACCCTCTGTTGCTATCAATCGGCCTTCTGTTTCTACCAATTGCTTGTGTAATGTCAGCAGCATGGCTGCTACATCTTGGTCCTTTCTCTGCTGAGCAACATCTTCTGTTTGGGGGTGAAGGGTTGCTGGAATTTTGACCATCTTCCTCAAAGCTGCTATATCTTCCTCTTTTTTCTTTAGTAGTGCCTGCACAGCTTTGGGATCACTTGGGTCATGCCCAAGCTCTATAATGATATCTTCCAAAGACCTAATCCTGTTGTCTTTGGCTTGAGAAGATGCTTTCTCCAATTCTAATTGGGCAGTAGTATTATGGAGACTATTTTGCAATTTGTGTGCCAGAAAGGTTTTATCTGCAAGAGAGGAGTAGACCATCTCACCCGTTTGCTTATGTAGCTCAATTTGATCCATTGGGTGGATGTCTTTTGCAAATACTTCCAGGTTGGTTCTTATGTAATCTGCAGCTGACTGTGGCTACAGCATAGTAGGCATGAAATGACTCATAGTCATCTTCCCCTCTGTTATGTCATATGCTGACATAAGCCTCTGTTGGTTTGTGGGAGCCATTTTGAGCAAGTGATTGTAAAGTTGGAGTCTGACTGGCTCATTCCTCTTCTTAATATCAATAAATTGCTGCTTTATGCTGGATTCTACCCTTCTTTGCTGGCTTGAGGAGCTGACCTATCCTCCAAGTGGTCTTTCTTGTTCCTATTGGAAGGAACTGGCTGATGCTTCCATGCTAGGGGGGCCCATACCTATGGATGGCCCAATAGGCATCTCTTCTTCAGAAAAAGGGTTTAATCTTTGCCTTTTCTCCCCTTGTTGACTTGCTGATGTAGTGAGGGGAGTTTCTTGTTGTCTATCCCTCTTCCTAGTTCTCTCTTCATTCAATGGGGTTTGGAGCACTGAGGTATCCACTGCTGTTTCCTGCCTTGGGGGCACACTTTCTTGAGCCTGTTGCTCTGTAGATACAGGGGCCTCAGCCATTTCTTCTTTCTGTTATGTATGTTCCTTCTGTTGTTCTATTGTTGGGAGTGGCTGCTCCTACTCCATCTCTTTTCCCTTTTCTGTGCTAGCTGCTTGAGGAATTGTTTGAGCTGCTTGGTGAGGAGCTGTAGAAGATGAGGCAGCCGCTCCAAGTTGAATATGAGAAAGAGAAAAAACCTACCCACAATATTCCAAGTCAGCTTCCTTCTCAAGTTTGTTGGCTTCTTTTAGTGCTATTTCCTCTTTATTACTTGCCTTTTCTAGAGTGCCTTCTTTCCATCTTAACAGATTTGCATATTTTTCAATATGAGGCAACCTGACATGATCATAGCTAGCCAACTTATATTTGACCCTTATAAGACTAATGAAATGATTGGGATCATAGGGTATCCAGAGGAAACTGGTTTGCAACTCGAGGCACTTTAGGATCTTATCTGCTTCTTGCCATGCCTCTTCTCTTTTATTATAAATAAATGGGCCTAGCTGGTTTCTGACTTTGAGTTGTACCTTCTTATTTTTGCTGTGGAAATGGACCATGTTTTCATTTCCAAACTGTTTGAAATACTCTAAGGCAAAGAGTCTCATAGGGACATATCTTGGTAGCCTATATGGGGCTAACTCACAACCATATATTCTGATCACTGTATGGTGTTGGTAAAAGTACCAATCCCCAATGTTGTAGGCCTTTGAGAGCTGGAGGATTCTTTGCATCTCATCTGTCAATCTTGGAGGAGGAGAGCTCAACAGCAAGGACATGGCTGGATGGATAAAAAGGTCTATGAATTCACAGTAGCTGTATGGTGAATAAGATGTATGATGAAAGATTGAAGACCAAAATACCACAGACCTTGGGTTTCTCTGAGCATCAAACTTCTTGAGAGTAATAGGGAAGCTGTCAGGCTGGTAAAATAGGAATAAGTGGTAGATGTAAGAAGTGTATCTAAATATCCTTTCCCTCTCTAAATTCATCAATTTCTCATGAATTTTATTGGCAATGTATGCAGCATAATCATAGTGAACAGAAGGAGGCTTTCCAGGGGAGAAGATAGACATCATTGCCAGAATGGTTTCATCAGCATCCTCAGTTGACCTGTAACCCAGGACATAACTGATCATATCCATAAGCATCCTGCCCAACTCATTGAAATATACATTTCCTATAGGAGGGGTCCTCACAGTTTGAGAGCCTGGTTCAATGAATAGCTGATTAATATTTATGATTTGGGCACTGGACAACTTGCCTCCTTGGTCTATTAAGTGCATCATGGACAGAGAAGTCAATGGCTTTGTAGTGTGAAAGTGCAGCATTTGATTTATAGCCTCAGGGGTGACATGGAACAAAACTGAACCTGAGGGACTGAGGACAGCTCTTTGACATGGATCATAGTTGGCACTGCATCGATGAATTAAATCTGGGAGGACATTGACTTGAGGAATATTGAAAATGGGCAAATTGGAGTCCCAAATCCCTAGAATATCAGTTCCACTGAGATGTTTAGCTTTCAGCTCATTGAGTACATGAATATGATACTTGTTGTACATTGGGATTACTTCTGCCATCTGGTAGTCTCTGTCAGCCAGGGCCTGCCATTCTAGCTCTCTTTGTGGGGCATTTAAAGGTGCAATGTTCAATGCTACTGGAGTTTCCATGGTCAATTGATATTTTGAATTATATTTGAACTTGTTTTTCTGGGCTGAACTAGTCAAATCTGGCAAAAATTTCCCAAGGGGTCGCGCACATCCAGCTGAAGGGGTCGCGCACTTTGAAGCCCTGTTTGGAGGCCTTGCCGGTGTCAGAATGAGGTCCAGGATAGCTCGTTGGAAAGGTCTCCGAGTCTAATTTCCAACACAACTTGAATTTTTGAATTTGGAGGTCATTTGCCTAGTCAAAAGTCAATTCTTCCAAGACTACTTCTGCAGCTCAAAAAAGGGGCAAAAAGTCAAAATTTGGCTGTAATTTGACTTTTTGGAGACCCAAAACTCCATGAAAACTCAAGATAATCCATAGGCATGTGTAACTTTGCAAGAAAAATCCAGCAATGCTGAGTTTTCGCAAAACGGAGTTGCCAAATGAAAGGGTCGCGCGCGGGGTGAGACCCCTTGAGGAGCCAAAACCTGTAAATTACCAAAAAATTCACATTTGACAAAATTTTCTCCAAATTTTTTGAAATTTGGGCTGGGAGTCCCCAATCAAGTACCATGCTTAGTCAAAGAGGCTTTGGCCAAATTTTGGAGTGGATCGGGCATTTTCCTTCGTTTTTGTGCTTTGGCCAACCGTCCTTGGAGCACCTTCATTCTCGCCGGTATTTTTTGACATTTCTCTCAAACCATGA
Organism: Pinus tabuliformis; assembly: GCA_031772625.1. Lineage (NCBI taxonomy): Eukaryota > Viridiplantae > Streptophyta > Pinopsida > Pinales > Pinaceae > Pinus > Pinus tabuliformis. The sequence continues at coordinate 1,640,768,316 of CM062820.1, forward strand.
CACCTGTGTAAAAAGTGAAGGAGGTTTTTCTTCTTTGGCATGTTTTGGACAAAAACCTCTCTCAGGTTTACAAAATTCATCTTTTATTGCTCTGAAACATCATTTGAGTGCAACTTGTCCTGATGTGTGAAACAAGGAATTTTGTCGAAATGGAGCGAAATGAAGGGGATAGGGGGCTTCTAAATTCTTGGGGAAATTTTTGGGAGTAGGGAGGGATGTTAGGAAGTAGGGGAAAGTAGAATCTCAGAGATTGAGTGAGGGGAAGGGGTCCAAAAGGGAAAAACACAGGCCCAACCTAGAAAATTGCCAGGTTGTAGCTAGAAACTAGGGTTTGTGCAAAAATGAAGAATTTGGGGGATCTGAGTGATGGGAAGCATTTGATAAGGTACTTTAAGGATAGGGGAAGTTGTGTGAACATCAGGAAACAAGTTTTTCCGGTGATTTGACCATCCAAGAAAAATTAGCTTTCAAAACCCTAGGAGAGGGAAATGAGCTTGCCTAGGCACAACTGAAGCATGAACAAGATGTAAAATGACCCATTAGATACTGACATGATGATGACAACCCTCTGAATGATGATACACTCAGCTGAATGATGACATAGACTGACATTTGGGCAAACCCTAGGCCTAATGCCTAGTGACCAAATTTTGCTTGAAGACTCACTGAAATGACAAAATTTGACCTTGACACTTCAAAATCACTTTGTAAGAGCACATTTGATCACTGGAGGAAGGATGGAAAGGCTGACACTAACATTGGCTCCAATGGGGATGGTAGCTCCTTGGAGGTGCCAAGAACCTTAGACATCTGGGAGAGCAGACCAGTGCTTGCAACCATTGGGCGATGGAGTCATTATTTACACCTTTGACACAAAAATTTGACACATTTATTGAATGAAAACTTGACTAAAAATTGACTGCAACTTAACTAAAGCTTGACTCAAACCGACTCGATGAAAAACTGAAATAACTTGAAAAACTCACTCAACAGACCAAACACAAATGACTCATGACTGACTTAACTAAAACAAGAACTTACAAAGATTTTTGAAGGGCAGCAGTCCATCAAGATTTGAAATCATGATGACAACCACTTGTATTTCTTACAAGACAATATACATCAAACTATATCAAAATGCCAATGCAACCAATCAAGCAGATGCCTTCTTGATTGATTCTCCTGATCAGATCTCATGATCAACAATAGATAGTGGTAACTGGGCATCCAAAAACATAGCTGACCATGATCTCCATCATCACTGAACACTGCAATAAACACTATCACTGCTGGCTGCAACAAACTTGCTAGAGGATCGTGAAAAACATGAAGATTTGCCACTGCCACCTCCTGCTGAAAGAACAAGGTGTCTTTTGCTTCAATTTCTGATCTACCTTCCACATGTGCTTCGGTGAAAGTATGCTCATGGGCTTCAAAAAATTCTAAACAAATAGATGAGAAGATCTCCTCTTGAAATAACATTTCAAAACATGAGACATATGAGGAAGAATCTGAAATGGAATCCTGAATACTATGATCTTCTGTAGTCTGAATGTGTTGTAGGTCATTCTTAAACAAAAAACAATCTTCGAGATTATCAAACATGACAGCCTTATCATCTTTGTGAAAGAAAAAATTATCTTTTTGCTGGTCTACAAAACTGATTATAAGACAGTCATCTTTTTCAAAAGAGGAAGAAGTTTCTCCAACACTTTCCTGACTAGGTGTGCATTGCAAATCTGCTGTAGCTTGGGCTGTAACAGGACCTTCCAAGAGCTGATCTATCTCCTCTTCAGACAAAGGAGACAATGCCTTTTGTTTTTTTCTGCTTAAACAGTAATTATGTTCATATGATAGGGCACTCAAACTATCATTTATTACTGAGCGATTGAAAGGAGATTCATCACTTACTTGCACAAAGATCTCACCTTGCTGTTCATGAACATCTGAATCCAAAACTCTGTCTATGATCTCAACAGTAGAGCTTTCTTTGATGGGTTGCATGCTGCTGTCTTCTGTGGGCAGATCTGAAACAACGTTTGCTCTTTCCTCATTTTCAACCATATTGAAATCTTCAGCCTGCTGATCTTGGCAAGTATCCTCTAAGATTTCGGTGTGTTGCTGAAATGGATTCTCATACAGAGCTTCCATGATCTCTTCATCCATGAAATTATCATCTTCATAAAACTTCTCAAGGCTTTCAATAAAACTATAGGCATGCTTGCAACAGTCTTGAACTAAATTTAATGATGGATAAGAGTCCTTATATCTTTCAATGAACATAGCATGAAAATCCTTTAAACAGTAAATACAAGCAGGCGGCAAACTTTCATACCATGATTGGGCTTTACCTTCCAGAGTGGCCAAGAATATCTTCATCAAGCAATCCTCGGGAAAATCGATCTTGAATTTGCGAATATGCATATGAAATCTAACCAGATGTAGAGCAGCGTCCTTCCTACCATCATCATTAAATATAGGCAGATTCCTTGACCAATCTACCTTCGGAATTTTATTTGGAAAACCGGGGATGTGATCTCGGCTCAAGGGAGCATATCTTCTTGCGATCTGATCCATCTTGAAAATCTCAAAGCCACTGATCTTCCTGCAGTGAAGTCACCATGAAGCACAGGTCTCTGTTTTCAGTGAAGGAATCGCCAGTGAATGATTCAGCCTTTCAAGTGTCTGATCGTTGTCCACTATCAACAATCAGATCTGAACTTGATACATGTACTGGGGTAAAAAGTCAGTGAAGTGCTACGTTCACAAGCTCACGGAGATTGACTGAAGCAGCGTTTATCTACTAACGCTGATGTAAAACAAGAGCGTTTTCGAAGGCTACCTGGCGTATCTTCAGGCTCCGTCTAAGACTTGTGAAACAAACACATCAACACACAAACAAATTTGTTCTCCCCAGTATGGTCGCCAGTACGTTAGCGTTTGAAATTTCACCTCAGGCTGAGAAGGCAAATCTCAAAGCTACATCAAACCATTTCACCTCGTAGCTAGCCCTACGGGGTATGAGAAGGCTCTCTCCGGTCTATCTCGGCAAATTTTCAATGGGATGAGATGACCAATCAAAGGTAACACTGATATTAGGCTAGTAAACTGATTAAAAGGTTGATTTAAAGTTTTTGGGGTTTTTGGTGGCAATTGGAGGGAGTGCAATTCAGGGTGCGGGGATTGAGCTCAGGTTTTGCAGGTGGGTCTTTGGGGCGAGGTAGGAGTTTGTGCTGATGCCTTTAGCTGAGATGGATGATCAAGGAAGAAAAAAGAGAAGCTAAAGAGGGCAAACAATGACTTTGAATCCTCTCTAGACAGTGGAAAACATAAACATTAAACAAATTTGAAAGCTGAGCATGGCAAGCATGAATTCAAACTTTATCACTTCATTTGTTTAATAAGCTGCAGTAAAGAAAGAGATGGAACACATAAACACACTTACAATTACAATAAGAGAACACACCATCAACACAAGAGTCCACAAGAATCCCAATGATGTCTGCAAAACCCTGGTCTTCCTTTTCCTCAAATTGCAGAGATACAAGTAAAATATACAATAGGAGCTTCTCCCTCAAGAGTCCAACCATGAAAATGAGCATGAAAGTACATAATATAGATGATCTAACCTCTTCCCCACCTCTAGGGGTCGAGCTCACCATCCTAGGAGCTGTTTGAACAACTCCTAAACTAAGCACTACAAAATAGGCAATCAAAACCACTTGCCTCTAAAAACTTGGAAACCAGTTCATACAGTCAATTTTACTCTTTTACATAAGGAAAACTTCTAGAAGAGTAAAACAATAGTAAAAGTATCTAAAAAGTGCCACAAGTACAATAAAAAGGACCACCATCGACCTCAGCAAGTCAAACTGGAGCTGAATTGTAAATTCTGGGCTGAACTGGTCAAATCTGGCAAAAATTTCCCAAGGGGTCGCGCACATCCAGCTGAAGGGGTCGCGCACTTTGAAGCCCTGTTTGGAGGCCTTCCTGGTGTCAGAATGAGGTGCAGGATAGCTCGTTGGAAAGGTATCTGAGTCTAATTTCCAAAGAAACTATAATTTTTTAATTTGGAGGTAATTTTCCTAGTCAAAAGTCAATTCTCCCAAGACTACTTCTGCAGCTCAAAAAAGGGGCAGAAAGTCAAAATTTGGCTGTAATTTGACTTTTTGGAGACCCAAAACTCCATGAAAACTCAAGCTAATCCATAGGCATGTGTAAATTTGCAAGAAAAATCCAGAAATGTTGAGTTTTCGCAAAACGGAGTTGCCAAATGAAAGGGTCGTGCGCGGGGTGAGACCCCTTGAGGAGCCAAAACCTGTAAATTACCAAAAAATTCACATTTGACAAAATTTTCTCCAAATTTTTTGAAATTTGGGCTGGGAGTCCCCAATCAAGTACCATGCTCAGTCAAAGAGGCTTTGGCCAAATTTTGGAGTGGAGGCGTTTTCCTTCGTTTTTGTGCTTTGGCCAACCGTCCTTGGAGCACCTTCGTTCTCGCCGGTATTTTTTGACATTTCTCTCAAACCATGACACCTGTGTAAAAAGTGAAGGAGGTTTTTCTTCTTTGGCATGTTTTGGACAAAAACCTCTCTCAGTTTTCCAAATTTCCTCTTTTATTGCTCTGAAACATCATTTGAGTGCAACTTGTCCCGATGTGTGAAACAAGGAATTTTGTCGAAATGGAGCGAAATGAAGGGGATAGGGGGCTTCTAAATTCTTGGGGAAATTTTTGGGAGTAGGGAGGGATGTTAGGAAGTAGGGGAAAGTGGAATCTCAGAGATTGAGCGAGGGGAAGGGGTCCAAAAGGGCAAAACACAGGCCCAACCTAGAAAATTGCCAGGTTGTAGCTAGAAACTAGGGTTTGTGCAAAAATGAGGAATTTGGGGGATCTAAGTGATGGGAAGCATTTGATAAGGTACTTTAAAGATAGGGGAAGTTGTATGAACATCAGGAAACAAGTTTTGCCGGTGATTTGACCATCCAAGAAAAATTATCTTTCAAAACCCTAGGAGAGGGAAATGAGCTTGCCTAGGCACAACTGAAGCATGAACAAGATGTAAAATGGCCCATTAGATACTGACATGACGATGACAACCCTCTGAATGATGATACACTCAGCTGAATGATGACATAGACTGACATTTGGGCAAACCCTAGGCCTAATGCCTAGTGACCAAATTTTGCTTGAAGACTCACTGAAATGACAAAATTTGACCTTGACACTTCAAAATCACTTTGTAAGAGCACATTTGATCACTGGAGGAAGGCTGGAAAGGCTGAAACTAACAGAAGGGAAGGAGGCAGCGTCCTGCTGGGGTTTTTTCCCCGTAGAAGACTTTTTGTGTGCTCTTTTGCGACTAGGAACTTTGGTAAAACCATCTTGGGCCGGCATGTCAGGGGGATCAGAGGCATTGGCTTTGGCATTTAATGGGCAGTCCCGAAAGAGATACCCGTGAGCATGACATTTACGACAGCGGAAGGGTACATGTTCATAATCCAAGGGTTGAATCCATTCATAGTCGTCATGGAAGAGACTTACCGAGTCCGGCAGGGCCTTGTCCAGGCGCATGGAAATACAAATGTGGGCATAGGAAGTATATCTGCATAGCTTCGTCTCTTCCACTGCTTTTATGTATTCCCCCAACCCATTTCCAATGTCTTTGAGCAGACCTTCATCCCAATATTCCTCTGGAAGCGAGTACATTCTGATCCACACTGGTGCCCAGCTGAGGTCTTCCTTGTCTGGGTTGAATCTTGCTACCCATTCCCTTAAATACAATCCTGCTGAATTGAAAAAATAAGGCCCCTCATCCAAGATTCTGTACTTGTCTTCTAGGCACAAGAAAATCATAGTAAAGAACCCTTTCGGTCCTAGATGCAGTGTGACATGACCCTTGGGTTTCCACTTAGTCGAGATCCATACATACAGGGCTTTTTCTGTCAGCCAGAATCCAATAAATTTTCCAATGAGTGCATGGTCCGTCATATACTAGATTCGTTTATTTATCTTCTTACTGGTAAGTTCTATCTTGGGCTTTTCAGCTGCTATTGGTTTGCATGTCTTCGAAGTGACCTTAGGCGTATCCTCTTGCTTATCTTTTCTTTCTGGTATCTCGTTGCTCTTGTCTGACTGACTGGTGGATGCATTGGTTTTATCCTACTGAGGGGACTCTCTATTATCCGCCTCTCCTTGAACCGACCCAAAGGCCGAAGTCCCAGTTTTCCCTGGAGGTGCACGATTGGACATGGGGGAGGGCTTTGAGGCCCCCCCTGGGGGGAATCCATTTTCACTTTAATTAATCCTGTGGGGCACTGTCGATTCCAGGTGGGCAGTCCCTCTGTGGATGCAAAAACGATTCTGTCTGCGCCGCTTCAGAGAATCGCTAGAACCCTAGTTGCAGAGTCATAGTGTGTTCCTTCTCTGGTCATCATGCAACAATTTTCTAGGCCATAATTGTTGACAGGGTTCTAGAACTTTTTTAAATTCGACTTGGTGGACCTCCAACTTGGCATGGTTGACCTAAAATCTATTTTGATAATGAAGTTTGAGGATTTTTCTATCATATCCCATTATTAGCTCTTCATTTATCACATTTTTATTTAGTAAAAAACCAAACCCTAGATAGTAGGATATGGGAAAATTTTGTAACTATTTTATCCATGCATGCTAGGGAGTGTGAGGGCCAAGTGCCAAGAAAAAAAAGGGAGCACTAATTTCAAATTCATGGAAATGAATTGTCATCGAGTTCTAGGTGTGCTAAGGAGGGATTGAAAAGGTACATTAGCCAGTGTCAAGGCATCACAAGGGAGAACTAGGTCAAAATGCTTGGAAATGAACAAATAAGAGCACAGTGTTCCAAGGAGTGTTAGCGAATTCCAGGTGCCCCAAGGAAGAAGTGTGTTAGGATACGTTAAGAATAGGACTTGCAGGAGGCAAGCCTATGGTTGTGATAAGGTGTCTACAAAGTAGTTTCAGACAAAGGGAGAATTTGGGTTGGGCACAACATTGTTTTGTCAATGACTTGGTTGGGTTCCCAAGTCACAAAAAAAGTAAGGCTATCTATGAGGGCATGACAACTAGGGAGTTCGAAGGTGTTCCAAGGAATGCCAAGAATTATTAACACATGCTATATAGTTCCAAGGCATTTTAGGCATGCCAATACATGCCAATTGCTAAGGCATGCCAAGAAGTTCCAGGTGCCAGGGTGTGGCACCAACACATGCTAGGGAGTGTTAGGGCCAAGTTCCAGGGAAACACAAGGGAGGAATAGTTTCAAATGCATGGGAATGAATGAATAAGAGTGTGACAGAGAGTGCTAGCTAGTGATTACGAGGTGTGTTAAGTGTCATGGAGTGTTAGGGAGTTCCAAATCATGCCAAGAAATGCAAGGATGCTAACACGTGCTACATAGTTCCAAGGGATTATTAGGCATGCCAGATGTTATGGCATGTCAAGATGTAAATTTTTTTGCTTAGTTGTTTAACATTACGACCACGGTTGGATGTGAGCTTTGTCTTCATAACTTTTTAAGTTGGATAAGTTGAAATTATACATGAGTAGCCTAAGATGAGTTATAGGAAGTTCGTAGGTGAACAAGGCATAGTTTATTTGCAGTAATTGTAACTTGGTCAAGTTGTTCTTATAGTTAAGTTGTTGTTGTAGTTGAGGTAGGATTTTTTTGGGTTCCCATGTTGCAAAAAATGTAAGGGTAGTTGTGAGGGCATGATAGCTAAGGAGTGTCAGGGCATGCTAAGGAATGAAAAGGCGTGCTAACACATGCCAGATAGTTTTGTGGTCTGATGGTTTGATTTAATTTTATGGTGTTATTTTTATTGTCCACTTTCCATAGCACTATTTTTCCTAGTTTGGAACATTACAGTGAGCAAGTTCCAGCTGTGCTAAGGAGGGAGTGATAAGGTATGTTATGCATTGCTGCCAAGGCATGCTAGAGTGCTAGGGAAGCATACCAAGATGTGCCAAGCACCAAGGTGTTCCAATGCATGCTAAGGAGTGTTAGGGAGTGCTAGAGAAACATAAGGGATCACTAGGTCAAAATGTATGCAAATGAATGAATAAGAGTGTGTGACAAGGAGTGTCAATGAGTTCCAAGTGTGCTAAGGAGAGAGTGACATGGTATGCTAGGTTACGCTAAGTCATGCTAGATTGCTAGGGCGACATGTAGCCAAGATGTGCCAGGTGCCAAGGTGTGTCAACATGTGCTAGGACATGTTAGGGAGTGACAAGGAAACACGAGGGAGCACTAGGTCAAATTAGTGCATGCAAATGAGAGTGTGTGACAGGAAGTGTTAGTGAGATGCAGGTGTGTTGAGGGAGTAACAAGGTACAGTAGGCCTAAGGCATGCTAGAAGCAATGGAAACATGCCAAGATGTGTCAGGTGCTCGTGTGTGCCAATGCATGTCAGGGAGTGTTATGGAGTGCCAAGGAAACAAAAGGGATCACTAGTTTCAAATACATGGAAATGAATGAATAAGAGTGTGTCACAGGGAGTGTTAGTGAGTTCTAGGTGTGGTAAGGAGGGAACAAAAAGATATGTTAGGTAGTGCCAAGGAATTCTAGAGTGCCAAGGCAACATACCAAGATGTGCCATGTGCCAGGGTGTGTCAATGCATGCCAATGAATGTTAGGGAGTGCCACAAAAACACAAGGGAGAATAGTTCAAAATGCATGGAAATGAAGAGATAAGACTGTATGATAGGGAGTGTCAATGAGTTCCAAGTGTTCTAAGGATGGAGTGACAAGGTTAGATGGTAGGCAATGCCAAGGCATGCTAGAGTTCCAAGGCATGTCAGAGAGTGCTAGGGTGTGCTAGGGAGTGCAAAGCATGCCAAGAAATGTAGGGGATGCTAACACACGCTACATAGGGCTAAGGGATTGTTATACATGCCATGTGCTACGGCATGTCAAGATGTAAACTGTGTTTCTTAGTTGTTTTATGGCAATGGTTGGACGTGACCCTTGAATTGGTAACTTGTAAAGTGGGATGAGTTGAGATTGGACATGAGTAGCCTAAGATGTATTATAGGCAGTTCTTAGGTGAACAAGGCATAGTCTAGTTGTAGTAACTATAACTTGGTTAAGTTTTTGTAGTCGGGGTAGGACTCGGTTGGGTTTCGGCCAAGTCTAAGAAAACGTTAAGGGTAGTTGTGAGGGCATGATAGCTAAGGAGTGCCAGTGCATGCCAAGGAATGAAAAGGTGTGCTAACACATGGCAAACAGTGTTAATGGATGGTGAGGAGTGTTAGGGAGAGTCAAGGGAACACAAGGGATAACTAGGTCAAAATGCTTGGAAATGAAAAAATAAGAGTGTGTTCCAAGGAGTGTCAGTGAATTTCAGGTGTCAAGGATGAAGTGTTTTAGGAGAAGTTCATAATAGGACTTGTAGGAGGCAAGCCTATGGTTGTGATAAGGCATGGACAAAGAAATTTCAAAGAAAGGGAGACTTTGCATTGGGCACAATACTGTTTTTCTAATGAATTGGTTGGTTTCCCAAGTCACAAAAAAGTAAGGTTATCTGTGAGGGTGTTAGTGTCATTCAGTTTAGTCTATCACGACTGATCAAATATGCTCTTACAAGATATTTTTAGGGTGTCAAGTCAATTTTTTTCATTTTAGTGAGTCCTCAAATAAAAATTTGGTCATTGGCTAGTGTGTCTAGGGTTATTTCCACTCTCTCAAGAATTTAATATGTCGGTCACTTTCATCGCTCAGTTGAGTCTACCATCATGAAAAAATCATTAATATCACTTCAGTCACATCATCATGGTCTCCATTCAGCTCAGTGTCACCATTAGGTCATTAGGGTTAAGGTCACAAAATTAGTCATTTCATGTATAAATCTTGCAAATGAGGAGTAACAATAGGTAAATTTCTTCAATAACACTTGATTTCAAATGTAATTTATGTTTTTAGATGTAATAATGTTCCTAAGGTTCTCAAGTTACAAGAAGAGGTCCTAAGGCTACGAAACTAAAAAAGAAAGTGAATTGGTGAGGTGGGCCATCCTACCTCATTAATCACTTAGACACAAAAATCAAATTATAAAAGCACATGGAGGAGCTCATTCACACTCATTTTTACTTGTATACCATCCTAGCATCGAGCTCCTCCCTCTCCTTTGCAAAAAATTGTGATTCCATAGCCCTCACTAGAAAAAATTGACTCTCGCTGCGCACAAAGAGCCTTCGCTGTGCACCTGGACAGCACGCTGTGCACATGAAGCCTTCGCTGCGCATGGGACAAAGTTGTACAAAATTGTTGTTTGACAACCGAAATTAATTTTTCAAAGCTCCTCTTCAGTCATTTCATCCTCCGAGCTCTATAACAAGTAAGTTTAATCATTTTCATGCCCTCCTTTGCCTCATACGCCAATAAAATGATCAAATACTTCTTCTTCAAGGGATTTACATGATTTTCATCATTTTGATCATCAAATGATGAGTTAATGCCCTAAACCCTAGGTTCCTTGTCCCTACACCTCTGTTTGTAGCTAATACACTATTTCCATCCATCACAAAGCCTTATCCCCTCATTTTCTATCATTTTACTCTAAACCCTAATCTACCCTATCTCTTTCTAGGATAGGCCCGTGTTTTGGCCTTTTCCACCCCCTCCCCTCACTCATTTCCCAAAATTCCTTTTTCCCCTACTCATTGACATCATCCCCTACCCTCATAAATTTCCTTACAAATTTAGGCAACTCCTAAGTCTATCATATCACTTCATTCCCTCACAAAAATAGCTTTCATTGTTTTTGCTTGCCTTTCACCTAGGGTTTGAAGTATGGAGCCTAACTCATCACCATCAGAGAAGAGGAAGTACAACAAGGGGGGAAAGATACTAAGGTTTGAGCCCTCCAATTGCAATGAAATCCCCTCCTCCCTATTTTTCATGAAATGCTTTAAAGATGTCAATTGTTTATGGTTTTGTTAAAAAGTGCAAGAAGTAGTTTACCATGAGCATCTCACAAGTATATTTTCCCTCACCTTGAAGGAAGACAAGGTCACCATTGCAAGGAATGATTTCATGTTTTCAGTGGATGCCATCTCTGAAGCTACAAACATACCAAACCATGGTGAAAATGGGTTCAAAGGCATGAACCTAGACCTAAAAGAGTACAAACCCTACTTGAAATCACAATACAAAAGAGCTCACTCACATGTTTTCCCATTCAGGTACTTCTTGGATAGATATGCACCATTGATGAAGTCTTTTATGAAGTTCTTCACATGTGAGTGCAGATTTTCTAGGCTATATCAATACCACATAAGACTACTCATGCACTTTACAGCTGCCAAGTCTCTAAATTTGTCCAACTACTTGTATAAGAGCCTAACCAAAATGTCTGAAAGGGTGCAATTGAAAGGAAAAGTGCATTATCCCAACCTCTTTCACCATAGCCTGATAAAGGTTATAGTACTCCATCAATTGAAAGAGAAGAACATGACATGGGACACCTTCATTGAGGCAGCCTTGAAAACGCATATAACCACTTCACCAAGCCAGCACCAAACCATGTCAGTACAACCCATGGAGGTGGGGTCATCAAGCAAACATGATGAGGTTTCAAAGGCACCTAGGCCAAAGGTGACCAAGACATATCAGAGAGGTAGAAGCCTTGTGTTTGCTCCTCAAATTGAGGAAGGGACCAAGCCTACTACATCAGTAGAACAAGGATCACCATCACATCATGAGGCTTCTTTGCATGATGAGGAGCCCATTGAGCATGAATTTGACCTAGTTGACTTGGAGGCACATGATGAGCATCAAACCCTGCAACAAGTCATCAAAGAGAAGGATTCTCAGATCATGGAGCTCAAGGACAATTTGGAAAGGGCCAAATTCATCATTTCATTCCTTGAGCAAGAAAACAATCAACTTAAGGCAAAACAACTAGTCATGGAGAAAGAGAAATTCAAAGCCAAGAAACAAGAGATGAAAGGCAAGGCAGTGGTGGACCATGAGGACACTGAGCAGCATGAAGGACATTTGGCAAGGAAAATACCAAGGACAATGGGTCTTAGGAAGGCACTTCAGAGGGAAAGAGAACAAAAGCCACCAATGGAAGAATTGACCTTTGAAGAGAGGATTTCCATGGAAATAAATGAGGACATGGAGTTTTGGCTTGACAAAGTCAATTTCCACCTTGACAAGGCCAACAGGGATAACAAGTTGCAAAAGAAAATGGACATTCATTATTACACAAGGAATCGGGTTGCCAAGGTCAAAATCAAGCAGTTGAAGGAAAAACTCAAGGAAAACCTAATTAGCCAAGAGGATAAGGGTAAGTTATATTTTCTTGTTGATGCATCCATGATTGCATAACATACGTCATCAAGCATCTCTGGACAAATTTTGGGAGGATTTGGAGAAAAAATTGTGTTTTGTGCAGACTGGTGCAGACTTGCAATTGTTTGCCAATTTTCTATCTAGGAGCGCAGCGAGCTCACGTTGTGCTTCTTCCTCGGGGCTCCAAATGATGGAAAATCAGAACTTTTGGAAATATTATGACCCCCTCTCAAAACCCATTTTCCCACTTTCCTGGTCTCGGGCTTAGTTTTTGAGAAATTTGCAAAAAAGAGGCCAAAAATCTCCTTTGGAGACACCTTGGGAGAATGGCCATATCTCAGCCAAAATTTGGTCATTTTGAGTACAAAAATACTCTAAAGACATCTACACTCTCCTATATTTCTAGAAAAGGTTTCAGATATTGATTTTGACTTCATAAAGGCACTCACAAATGGCCTCCAATAGCTCGTTGCACACCTAGAAATATCTGAGATTTTTGTAAAATGTTCACTGCGTAATGTTTTGTAATTCCTAGTTTGACTTTGGTAAAATTCAAAGGGGTGAAGTAGATGAATGTGAGGGGTAAAAGTAAATGTAAATAATGAGCAGTTAGTATTTTTAAGTTGATTTGATGTAAATTTGACCTCATTTATGAGAGAGGTTGGAGTCAAAGTTAATTGTAGAAGTTGTTTTTTAACTTCCCTAGACATTAGGGTTTGGTTATAACACCTCATGAAATAGTTCCTAGAGTCATGGATTCGACCCTTAAGAGTGGGGAGATGTTGTTTTGGTATTTATGTATCAGTTTCTTAGTGATAGAATGGGTTGGATTTCAGAGGAGATAACTATTGTAGCTTGTACTTGGACATTTTCTGGAAATCAAAGGACACAGTTTGTAACTATTATCTAGGAATTCATGTGCAGTAAGTTTGTGCTACTATTTTTTTCTCCATTATAGATTTATATGAAATATATTCATCTTCTATTTCCATTGATCAATTCTTTAATGGTTTTCCTTGCAGTTTATAAACTAAATTATTTGCATAAGGTTCTGTTTTGATGGAAAAATCATTATGTGTTACTTTCTTTCTTGCTTAATGAATTCATGTTTCATGCTCATTAAGACCTTTTACTTCTTCTAAACACTACACTACACCTAAAAACCCTAAGATCCATCAGAAAGTAATGCTACCTTGCTCCTTTATATCTTTTCCGATGTAACCCTTTGATCCTTTGACCTAGCTACCTGGTTTTTTCCCTTATCTAGCAACAAAACCCTAAATTTTCCAAAACCCACATGATCCTATATATCTAGCTATCTTGGCTATGATTTCATAGAGAGAGACCTCTCTAGTTTGGTAGGGCTAGCTACCAAAATAAAAGCTTTGTCTGTGGTTACCTCCGTCGATCTCCTCATCAGCCTGGGACATTGTGGAGGATAACAGAGGGCATGACAACTAAGGAGTGCCAAGGTGTTCTAGTGAATGTAAGGTTCCCAAGTCATGGAAAAATGTAATTCTATTTGTGAGGTCATGACTACCAAGGTTTCTTAGGGAATGCTAGGGCATTCGAACATGTGTTAGATAGTACAAAGACATGTCAAACAAGATAAGGTGTGCCAAGTGTTAAGGCATGCCAAGGTGTACAAGGGTGTGACAATGCATTCTAGGGACTGTCAAGGCAACAAAAGGGAAGAACAAGTTAAAATACAAGGAAATTACCACATAATAGGGTTAATAAGTCATCAATTTACCTTTTCCATGAGGGGCATGCTAGGCACACCAACACTAGGTGCCAAGTGCCAAGTGTCAATGCATTCTAAGTGCCAAATATTCCTCTGTTTCTTCTCATTTAGTTTCTAATAATTGATCTCAAATAAATTTAATATTAAACCATGCAAAAGCATACCAATTCATCTCAATGCATGCCAAACATGCTAAGGTTTGCCAAGTGCCAACACGTGCCAAGTGCCAATGTGCATCAAGGAGTGTGATGCATGCTATGAAGTGGCAGAGCATACCGAAGAGTTCTAAGGTGTTTGATCTAGGTGGATTTTGGTGGCCACCCACCTATCCCACTTGGACCCCCACAACTATCTCTTTCAGTTTTTTAGTTTTCGTATTTGTAGCACACTTTACTATTTTTAGCAGTTTTTCAGGTCCTGAACTTCCAGAGCCATTTTGAGGCCCTAAACGATGTCTTTTGGGAAATATGGGAGCAACATGGGTTCATGGACCAATGTTTCTCTTCACAAAGTTATATTTCTCGGATAGATCTTTCTAACGAGCTATTGTATGCGTCAAACAGAGATTGGGTGCCAAAGTTACGACCCTGGGAAGTTGATGTACCAATTTACCCAAAACGGGGCCCACAGTTTGGCGTTTCATCTTCTAGGGTTAGGTTTTTGGATGTTTAGATTTTTCAATTGTTTCTCAACAATAAATAGGCCTTCGAGCCTCATTGTAACATAGTTCAGAAGCATGTAGCTACCACATCTCTTCTCAGAGATAAGCTATCATCGCCCTAGCTGGTTTACTTCCATTTTTGTTTATAAGCATATTATCAGTATTTTACAGTAATGAAATGAAGTATTATGTCCATTGCATATTTATATTTATGGTTATCTTTGTAATTTGTTGCATTCCTGTGTAAATCCAGATCAGTGGTATCAGAGCGGTCTACTTTTTCTTTGTTTTTCTTTGCATGTCCCCAATGAGGTCGGGATATAAGGAGTTAGGGCTTGAACTGATCGAACCTTTGCAAGACCAGCCTCACAAATCCCGATGAACTCCCATGGTGGGTGAAAATGAAAGACGACGGGGCAGGAGATCCTATCAAAATCTTGCTCGAAGAAGCCCTCGAGCGACAAAGGAACACGATGATTGAAAACTTCGCCCAAATCCTTCAACGGCTACCCAAAGCTGATGCATCAGCTTCCAGCAACTACTCTGGAAATGCCACACCCTTTAAGGTACAAGTTAATTTTGAAATCCCCATATTCGAGGGTCAAATAGACAAAGATGCCATAGATAAATGGTTAAATCTACTAGATGGGTATTTTTCTATTCATGATTTTTCCAGTCGGGAAAAGATTATTTTCGCTCTTCTCAAAGCAGCCCCCCACGTCAAAGACTAGTGGGAAACCTACTGCGAGCAAAAGGATGAAAGTACTGGCTCACTATTTTCAGCCACACCCACTTGGAATTTATTCTGGGATGCCATCAAGGAGTAGTACTACCCTATCAAAAGCTATAAGGACAAATACATAAAGTAGGCCACGCTGCGACAGGGAAGGGACTAAGATGTGCCAGAGTTCACAAACATTTTTCATACCCTTTGCACACAGTTGGGTATCAAGGATTCTAAGCTGAATTTGGTACTCAAATATCGTGGCTGCCTCCACAGATACATCCAAGAAGAGATGGAGTTCCTGAACATCTCCTTGCTCAGCATGGCGTACCGATACGTTGTCAAAATCGAGCAAAAGTTCAAACAGAAGAAGCAAGACTTTGGATCTGCGAATCGGAAGACCAAAGGAGAAAGCTAAGGCGGGGTGACCCAAGACAACCCGTTGAAGCCAAAAGAAAAGAACAACACCACGAAGTCGAAGAAGGACACAGGAAAGTGGTGTGAGTTCCACAAGAGCCCCACTCACAACACAAGTGAGTGTCGGACCAAGCAGTAGCTGGTGGCCGAATTGAAGGCTTCAGAATCATATGCATGTTCCGACCCTGAGTCAGAACCCAACAAGGGGAATGGTAAAGGGAAGGAGATCATTGATGCAGAGCCCAGCGTCATTGTTGCCACCGCCAAAATCCAGAAGAATGAGCCTTAATATCCAGAGGAGGGGGAACGTCTTTTCCACTCACAGATGTGGGTGAAGGGTTCGCCGCTACAATTCATTATCGATAGTGGTAGCCCAAAGAACCTCATTTTAGCAGAGGTCGTGAAGCGTTGGGCCTACCAACTACACCACACCCACAGCCGTACCGTATCGAGTGGCTTCACCAAGGACGAGATCTCCGAGTTTGCCAGCAGTGCTACCTTCCCTACAGCATCAAGCCCTTCACAAACGAGGTATTGTGTGATTTTGCACCTCTCGATGTCTGTGATGTACTATTTGGCCAGCCATACTTGTGGAGGCAACATGCTGTGTATGAGTCAAGACCTCGTACTGTTATTATTACTTTGGGTAATTCATTATATAGGATACCGAAGGTAGCCCCACCTACTACCACCTCTTTGATCTTTGCTAAGAAATGTAGCAAGATCGTCTCCCAGACTAGGAAATTCATTTTCTGTCTGGTTCGATCCCAAAATAAGGGGAAGATCGTAGCCACATCCATGACCACTGCGAACGGTTCCTCCACGCAGCAGCAGCATCAAAGGGATACAGTCATGAGAGAACACAGGAACAAATTCTTCTCACCCACAGGGGTACCACACAAGTTTTGGGTGGGAAACAAAGTCTGGTTGCATCGGCAGAAAGAACACCTTACCAGAACCCTTGAGAAGCTCAGACCACTCCGACATGGTCCTTACACCATTACTAAGTTTGTGGGAAACAATGCTTTGGAGCACAGCATTCCCTCATTCCTTCACCTGCACCAAGTGTTCAATGTGTACCACCCTCGACCATGCTTCCCACCATTACTGGACACATCCGAGATTGCAGAACAACTCACTAGGGACCAAGTTCAGCAGATGGAGGAACTCAATGCAATGGGGACCATTGCTTCCTAAGGGGGGAGGAATGATCCAGGGGGATGTTGGTGGCCACCCACCTATCCCACTTGGACCCCCACAACTATCTCTTTCAGTTTTTCAGTTTCCGTATTTGTAGCAAAATTTATTATTTTTAGCTGTTTTTCAGGTCCTGAACTTCCAGAGCCATTTTGAAGCCCTAAACAACATTTTTTGGGAAATCTGGGAGAAACATGGACCCATGTTTCTCTTCCCAAAGTTATAGTTCTCAGATAGTCTTTCTAACGAGCTATTGTACGCGTCAAACAGAGATCGGGTTCCAAAGTTACGACCCTGGAAACTTGATGTACCAATTTACCCAAAACAGGGCCCACAATTTAGCGTTTCATCGTCTAGGGTTAGGTTTTTGGATGTTTATGGTTTTCCATTGTTTCTCAACAATAAATAGGCCTTCGAGCCTCATTGTAACACATTTCAGAGGCATGTAGCTGCCACATCTCTTCTCAAAGATAAGCTACCATCGCCCTAGTTGGTTTATTTCCATTTCTGTTTGTAAGCATATTCTCAATGTTTTACAGTAATGAAATGAAGTATTATTTCTGCTGCATATCTGTATTTATGGTTATCTTTGTAAATTTTTGCATTCCTGTGTAAATCTAGATCAGTGTCCTATAGAGTTCCAATGCATGTTTAGGAGTGTTAGGGAGTACTAGGACAACACAAGGGAGCACTAGGTCAAAATACATGGAAGTGAATGAGTATGGGGGTGTGTCAGGGAGTGTCAATGAGTGCTAACTGTCATGCCAAGGAGGGAGTGACAAGGTATGCTAAGCACGGGTAAGGAATTCTAGGGAATATCACGGAATGTCAAGAATTTCTAGAGTGTGCTAGGTAGTTATGGAATGTGCTAACATGTTCCAAATAGTGCCAAGGCATGCCAACTGCTAAGACATGCTAGGATGTGCATGGTGCCAAAGTATGCCAATATGCATCAAGGAGTTTCAAGGCAACAAAAGGAATAACCAAGCTAAAATGCAAGGAAATGAACACATAAGAGGGTTAATAGGTTGGGACTCTATATTTTTCAAAGGGGCATGTTAGGCACACCAATAATATGTTCCAATACATCCCAAGTGCCATTGTGTGACTAGTGCTAATATTTGTCAATGCAATATTATGCCAAGGTGTTCCAGGGCATGCTAGGGACTACAGGGCATGCCAACACATAATAGGGGAGTGCTATGCTATTCTAGGGCATGCCAACATGTGCTTGGGCATCCTACTCATGGCAAAATGTTCTAGGTACAAAGATGTTTCAAGTACAAATATGTTCCAAGACATGCGAGGTGCCAAGGAATGTTAGTGTATTGTTCCAAAGCATGTTAAGGTGTGCCATGAGTGTTGAGGAGTGTTGGGTCTCTCTCATTAATAGAATTGACAAAGTTTGATTACGTATTAAATAATATAGTTTCTACACACACTAGTAGAATTTTATTTAAAGAAAATTTGCTAGATAATAAACCTAATAGAAATGAATCATGTGTTGACTCACAGAAAAACTATATTCTTATGACTTGAGGGAAATGATTCACACTAATTACTTCTTAAAAAATTGACTGACTATTATAACCACTATGAACTTGGACACATAATGAAAAAGACTCCACAACAATGGTCTTAAATCGTTATCTTTTGACAAAAAAATATAGTAACAAGTATGTAGCGTCATCAAAAACTCATTGGAATGATCAATGATGACGAACATTTTTTTATCATCACCAAAAGTAACGAAAAAGAGCATTGGTGAGGGTCAATAAAAGATCGTCACTAGAAGTGTCACCAAAAAGAGAATTAGTGATGGGCTTTTAACAACCCTTACCAAAAGTATCACTGAAGAGAGAATTAGTGATGGACCTTTAACGACCCTCACCAAAAGTTTCATTGAAAATGGCTTTGGTGACAAACCTTAAAAGACCATCACTATATACACTTACAACAACGAGTTTTTAAAGACCATCACCATATGTGATATTAGTTACGGACCTTAAAGATCTGTCACAGGTGCATCATCAAAAATTCATTGGAATGATCAATAATGACGAACATTTATTGACTATCACCAAAAGTAACCAAAAAGATCATTAGCGACGGTCAATGAAAGATCGTCACTAGAAGTGTCACCAAAGAAAGAATTAGTGATGGGCCTTTAACGACCCTCACCAAAAGTGTCATTGAAAATGGATTTGGTGACAAACCTTAAAGGACCATCACTATATACACTTACACCAACACTTTTAAAGACCATCACCATATGTGACATTGGTGACGGACCTTAAAGGTCTGTCACAAGCACGACCCTCACCAATGGTCTTTTTTCTTGTAGTGTTAAAATAATATTTTAAGAAAATATAGGTGGCAAGGCTTATAGTACGTTAAACTTGTTAAATAAATTACATCCTTGATGACTCAAAATGAAGTTTCCAATCATGTATCATGATCGAGGATGATTAGTAATGAAGTTAAAATTAAAATAACAATAAAACAAAAAGAAAATATAAAACATGTTGGCTATTAGACATCTAATTTGAATGTGAAGTAAAATTATATGGTATCATGTACCTATATCATTTCAATCCTGCAACAAGTCAATTAAAATATTGACTTAAGTATTCCTACATAGTATATGTTTGCGAAATCACTAAATCAAATGAACTTATGAAGGAATAACAATTTGATCATGTCCTTTCATTGTTAATTATTCATATATGCAATAAAAGAAGGTAAAGTGAGGGGAAAACAAAAGAAAAGGAAAAAAATATATGACTAGTATATACTAATATTTAAATGAAACATGTAAGAAAATCATAGATATCTTATATCAATATGATTCCTACCTATAATTAGAAAATCATGGATATCATGTATCTACATAACTCCTACTTACAACATGTCATCCAAATCTAATTTAACCCTCTTCAATAGCATGCATTTACGAGAATCTCATAAAAAATAACATGCATGCATCAAAAATCATACACATTTAGTAATAAATATGAACATAAACAAACAAAACACACAAAACAAATAAAAATTTATTTCTAATATCATATATTAGAATCTCATTGTCATAATGATGCAGGTGAATGCATCACGTGCTCTGTGTCTTTTAAAACAACAAGATTTCACTTACAAAGTCTCGCCATCCACCTTAAAAAGACAAATGAGGATTCTTATTACAAAAGGTTTAATAACCATGCGTATAACTGTCCCTTAAATACTTAATTAAATGAAAATAAAAACTATTTTTGAAAGACATCTTCGAAGAGTGGTTTTGTTTCTTGCAAATAGCTTGAAAACTTTGATTTTTCTTTGCCATGGACTCAATGGTTTCCTCCTCAAATTAGTGTTATGCATAATTCTTTGTTGAATTTTTCACCGAAAGTTTTAACATGATTCAATAATTTTGTTGTGAATGTAAATATGCTATAAATGAAATAAAAGGAGCATGGTGATAGCCATCAGGCATGGAAGGCTCTAAAATTTCTAGCCAAGGTGCAGGCTCGATGAAATATGGAGCTTGAAACTGCTTTTAATCAATGTTTCTTATCTCATATCGAGTGGAGACTTGGAGGTGGGTTAACGACAATCATCTGACCTGATGGAATCCAATGGTTGATATTATTTTTGGGAATGGCTCTCATTTTATATCAGTGGAGAGTTGGAGGGTGTACAAGCCTTCTCCTCCAACCCGACGACATTCACACCTGTGGAGTCAAACCTCATGCATAGTTAAATGTCATATTCAGTTTAATAAAATATCTGAAAAATGAGCCTCTGTTCGATGCAATATGGTTTGACAGAGAAGGGTTTCACTCGATTAAAAATGTTATAAAATATATTTTAAGTACTAGATTGGGATAATAAATATAATCTTAGGTGTATTTAAAATGAGAGTTGTGTGGATAAACTCTAAAACTAACAAAGAAGTTAACTAAATGTTGGAAATACTTTGAAGGGTAAATCAGTATTTCGTTTACAATAGTTACTTTATTATTTTTGATCACTTATAAGTTGAACACAAAATCAACAATACAAATTAAATAATTTATTAATCAGATATATTGAGGACTCCAATCCTCTTTTTATAATAAATTGAGTACAATAATTTTTAGAACTCCAACCCTAGATGAAGACACAAATCTTCAATCAACTAGGGGCCAACTTGTACTTTGCCAAGCTCCAATTTGCAGTTCATGAGGCTTCAATCTCTAGGGCTCCAACTCTATCTTCTATGAGGCTCCAACCTTGTTTTTGAGGCCCCAACCTCTAAGGCTTCAACCCTCTCTATTGGCACAAGCTCCAACCTGATCTTCTTGAGAAATCCTATCCTCTAGGGCTCCAACACACTTCTTCAATTCATCAATAACTTGTATAAGTTATTCTTTAAGGCTTCCCAAATATTCCTACAACAAGCCTTGCTAATGTATTCAGGAATGCTCTCAATCAATCTTCAGTAACACTTCATTCAGTACCCCTTCATTCATCAATGATAGCTTTATGATTCTCAATACCAGTCTCCATAACTCTTCATGATACCGGACAATTTCCTCCAAAACTACTCCATGAGGTCTTTAAATGTCAAGAATGTCCCTATGATGATAAGGTGTCTTTAGTGCTTCGAGAACTAATTCAAAGTCTACATCAAAGATGGTTTGAACCTTCTTCTTCTTTTCTTCTTTGAGAGGCTTGTAAATAAATCCAAACATTTGCCGAAAAATTGCTTTTACACCAACTCCAAAGGGTGACTATAACACTGCTCTAAGTGTCTTAGTTTTGAGCTTCACAAGTATTGAGAAATAGAGTGACTTCTCTGCTTCAAAATACTGAAGGTTCTGTTCCAAGTAAGGACGAGAAATGGCTCTAAAAAGCTGAAGATACTACACAAAAAGATTTGCTCCAAGGGCTGAAAAATTCTGCTACAAACTTTCCATAGGTGCGAACTCTTCCTTATGGACGAGACCAGTCTTAGAATTAGTACTATCCCATAGAGACATGGTATTCAAGAGGGCCAAAATACATCCTTTGTCTCAACTATACAATGTGCACCATATCAAAGAATGTTCACACTTCTCCATAGACATATGACCTCAGAGTTTCGCAATGTTCCATAGAGAGATGAACCTCAGACTTCTGATTTCTTCTACAAAGATATATCACTGGATTTCGCTGGCTTGTTACTCTCCTTAAATCTGAACCCTCATCAAACCTTAAAACATTCACAAATCTATTCTTGCTTCAAAAGTCGCAGTGAAATCTTTGTATTTTAAGTTTACGAATATTTTGTGTAAGACCGATGTCAATTTGATCCCAAAATCAATGAAGAGGTAATTCAACAGGTGGTCCGTTTCTCTTCAAGTGGGTTCGAATTTGCCCCAGAAGATTCAATTTCTTGTGAACTAGATCTTTTACTTCAAACTTCGATACCCAAATCCCAAAGAACCGAGTCTCATATATATATAAAGTTTATGGCCGTTATATGAAGAAGCCGACATCAAAGAGTTGAAGCCAACGCGAACGCATATATAAAATTTATGTCTCTCATAAATTTTATAATGCATATATATGAGTGGAAGTTAAAATAATTTATTTCTTTTTTTTTCTTCATTATTATTTCTTTCTTTCTTCTTCTATATGAGGTAATGGTATGATTTTTTTAATTAAAAACTTTTATTAATTTAAAGCTTTTCATTAAATTATTTACTTTAATATAAAGTTAAATGTTAAATTAATAAATTTATTATAGTGTAAAGTTAAGGGTTTTGAGATTTTTTAGGATAGATTTAGGGTTAGTTTTTTGGAATTTAGGAATTAGGGTTAGGGTTAGGGTTTCGCTAAGTTTTTTTTAAATTAGGATTAGGGTTTAGAGTTAGGGATTGGCTAGGGTTTAGATTTAGGGAATTATTAGGGTTTATCTATATTCAACTATTCCATATTGACATCAATGACAATTTTATTTAACAATCTCCCTCCCCCTTTGACATCAACGGAAAATGGGGTGTCCGACAACAACTTTATCCATCAAGTGGTTCCCCTATCATGCTTCTTATTGTTATGTTGCTCCCCATGTCATCCTACATTCCTTCTTTTCGGCAATATGTTACAAGAGATATCTTTGCATTTCTTCATGATAAACTAGCTCCCCCTTCCCGCATAAACTCCTCTTGGTCTTATTTTTTCTTTATGGAACTTAAGACAAGAAAGATTACTTCCTTGTGATCAAGTGGAAGGCATCTTCAACGATGCATGTGCATTGGGGACAAATGATCCTGTTCTTCAATGGACTTGCTCCCCCTAAACATTGCATGCTTAACTAGTCAATATTTTCTACAAGATCTTTGAGAGATGATTCATCATATCCATCAAAAGATATATGCTTTTCCATTTGTAATTGTTGATGGTGTTGGACCCGCCAACATGTCAGTGGATCTCCCCGGTAAGAAGTCCCAACTAGACCTCAAACCGTTTGGAGTAGGAGTCCCAGCAGTGGATAGTACAGTAATGCCTTGACTGCGGTAGCACCCATGGGTAAGTATGATTAGTTTGTCAGAAGCAAATGTGTGACCTTGGATCAAGTCAAGTAAGATGCATGGGGGTTCTAACAAACGAAGGGGAAGATGAAGTGTGTCCCTTAGAAACCTGTAATAGTACGCAGGCTGAAAGGAGCACACGAGCATAATGACATCACAAGCGGGGAAGCGAGATAGTCGACAAACCAAAGTGACGGGTTAAACCAACAACACATGTGCAACAAGATTCATACAATTGCATACAAAATAGTCACAAATGAGTAAGTTAAATAAGATACATTGCTAAAGTAACCAGAATAGTCAAACTATAATAACAACATATGCATGAAAACGTGTTGGCTCTATTATATATATCAAGTGAAAGTTTCATCCATACATAAACCATTAACAACCACTAGCCCCAATAGTGGCACATTACAGTCAAAACCGCCTACCCATCCATAGAGATGTACTCGCTCTATGCTATGGAGGAGCCAAGGCTTGTCACAATACTCTCCAAGCCTTTTTTAAGAAATGCCTAACCAAAATCTTGGCTCCCAAAAGCATGTACAATGAGTTATGCGGTTCTATATATAAAAAAGGGTGGGGTGACCCTTGAAATTCCACTTTGACTCTCGGACTACCCCCATGACTCTTCACATTACATAGTGATTGTTCACATTCCACTAGTGACACTTGGAATTTCACTTACAATATATTTACAATAATACAATTTCCACATATACCTATGTGGGACAAAATAGGCTTGAGTCAGTCTAACAAGATAAAAAAAATCACTTGAGGTCTTGGGGAAAGACCAACTCATTAACCTCCTTATGGTGGTCTTCAGTGACAAACTCATACCAAGCTTAGTACTATACTATCGTATCCTCGTATTGTTTGGTGATGTCTTTGTCGAAGCGGACCCTTGCCTCTATAGATTTTGGGTATATGGTTCTGAAACCTTTGTCTAGCTCATCTTGAAGCATGTGCAACACTGTCCTAAGTGTGGTTGGACCACTGATGTACTTCTGCATGTTCTCTACGCTCAGTTGCAAGTCATCATTGGTGGCTTCGTGCATCAACTACAATATATACCCATTGACCTCTAGCATGACTTGGCTCTTCCTCATGTCTTGAGTGAGGGTTCTGATCAAAGGGATCATGTGTGTCCTCACTATGACATCTAGACTCCTTTACAACTGTGCATAGGAATCGTCAATGCTAGATGTCTTTGAGAGTTTGGGTTGTCTTCGTGCACTGCTGTTGAAAACCATATAAATGGACAACCACTTCGTGCATGGTGACAAATATGCTATACAACATCCACATGGTGGTCTCCAAAGTTGATATCTCCACAAGAATTTCTTTTTTCATTTCTGCCATAATGGATCCCACGGACTACTATGTGTTTTGCATGGCCTCTTGCAAGTCCTTCGCCATCCGATCATTATCTACTATCAAAAACTTGACCGTCAAACACGTGGCTTCTGCATAAGCCTAAAAAGCCTCAACCATGGAAGCTTAATGTCTTCTAACATCTGACACAATCACCCTTTCTTCTATATGTGCAGGTGATGTGTGATCATCCAAGAGTTTCTTTATCTATGCCTGTACAATCTTGTGTTGTGACTTGTCAAATGATAGATTGTACACATCCATCTCTCGATCATCATTGAGGAGAACAACCTCTCCTTTCTCACTCAGTATTGGTTGTGATTATGGAGGTGGAAGGGACTGTGGTGCGACCTCAGATGCTCTTGGCATGAGATCGGTGTATTGGTCATGTGGCTCTTGTTCCGTCTCCATGTCCGTTGCGTCAACCGTCCCCTCAACCTACTGAGAAAATTCCCTTCCTCTGTTGGTTGCTCTGCTACCTCAACCTGTATAGGTGCAATTTTCTATGTCAATGCACCTTGCCTTTCCTCTTGGTCCTGTTTTTTCTTGTCTTCCCCTTCTCTCCTCCTGAGCTCTTGCTCTGCTTTCAACTTCTTTTTTGTTTCATGCAACTTCCTCTTTGCATCTTCCAACCTTTTACTCTCTCTCTTCCTCCCTTCTACATTCCGTTCGTGTTGTCACATCTTTTCCTCTATCTCCAAAGCTGCTTTCTCAACAACAGGATCTTCTCTGAACTTACAGCTTTGCTCAGCCTTTGCGCTCTCGTCAATCTTCCTCTTGCCTTTGCCTTATGCTAGTTTACTACTCACTATTTTTGCTTCCTGTTGTGCTTCTGTCTATAGTGCTACTTTCCATTCTACAGCCATGTTGACTAGTTCACGAAGCTTAGAGGATTTGTATAAATACCTCCAAGTATCTTCCTCTGGCCAATGATATGCCTCGTGGATCCATGGTATTACACCTTCCCACAGTGGTTCTTGCATATGCAATGGGGATCATATGGATTGAAACTCTTGGTGTTGAACCCAAAATTCTTCAAGTCCTCGGCCTCGACACCTACATCCTTCAAGGTATGGATCTTGTACAACCTAATCCGCAAAGGAAAAGTGGGCCATGGTGCCTTCTTCCTCTTGTGCAGTCGTGCAGATAAACCTGTGGAGATGTGGTATGCAACCTATTGCATTACCAGCTTGTCTGTGGCAAAGCTTGGTAGCTCATGGGGAGGCTTCTCCACACTAAACATATTGATGAAGGTGCAACTAGGTGAGTCATACCAATTTGCAATGTTAAGAAATGCTTCCATCGCTTCTTGGGACATGCAAAGTGGATCTTGTTCGAACATCATCCTATACAACAGGGTGATGAAGTGTTCAAACAACCTTGCCATGACTCCTCAGTATCAACACTCAGAGTGAAAATTGCAATAGATGTTCACAATATCCTCTGATAATGTCCATGTCCAACCCATGCTAAGGAATGGTTGTTGGGCACGGATTGCATCAAGCGAGTACACAGACTTAAAGAGTCTTGCTTTCTCATCCTTAGGTGGACTTGGGGAATTAGACACATGCACTTTCAACTGAAGAGCCAACATGTCCGACCATTTGAATGGCCTTCCTTCATTCACCCACTAATCCAACATAACCATCCAACTCTGCAAGAAGATCTATGTGCTCTCTTGACCATAAAAGCAGCATGCAAATATGACCAAAAGTTGGTAAGCCTTCCTGAGTGACTTCGTCTTGTAGACTTGGTTGGGTGTCGCTCTGAAATTCAATGGCTCTTTTACCCAACGCTTCATGATGTCTCTAGTGTTCACATTACATTGGAAGTGTAGAATAGTGCATCCATGTATTTCATTAGCTGCAGCAAGTGATACATCTAATGTTAGTTTTTTTCCCTGAAGGTGGCAAGATGTGTTCCACTGGTACTTCTCGGTGTCATCATCTCAAGATCGGTATGTGAGACAATCCAATGAATGATATCTGCACACCGGAAGGCAGGGTACCTTCATGCAACCTTGTAAAAGCCTAACTTGTGATTGTTGACATAGACATGTCGATCTTCTAGATCTTCCTTGAAACCACCTGCAAATATGTCCTTTATTTCTTACCATGTAATCTTCATGTCCTTCTCTACGAACAACTGCATGTTTGCATAGATGGGCAAGTTCATTGGCACATGTTCAACTACATCTCCAGTGCTTCTCTCTACAGTATCCTTTGATCCAGCTCTCTTTGGAAAACATGCTACCTGTACTGGTTAACAACTGATGTACCTAGAGACAGAGCAAACACTCATGGAAAGCAAATGTCATCTTAAAAACACAAAGCACTTCAAGGATCGATCATGCAAAAAACCTGGAAATTGTTGGGAAATATTGTGCAATTGTGACTCTCATAGGTGAGAGACTATTAGCTGGATATGCACATTGCACAGTCCCAGCTGCCAGTGAGAGGTATTGATGACTGGAACTATGCAGAGCGCAATCCTGTGTGGCTTGTTGTGGACTGGAACTGCATAATGCATAGTTCAGTCTGGCTTGATGCTGGTTGGGACTGCACATTGTGCAATCCCAGTGTGCAAGACTCGGTACTGACTCCCGGAACTATGCATAGCGCATATGGAGCCAATGATTGATATCCTCTACATAATTCCTGGAGCCAAGGCAAAGCCTTGAGTTCCAGAAATCTGCAGTGCATGCCGAGAAGAGCTAGATCTAAGCCAAGGGAGCCTAGATCTACCCATGGGAAACTTGAAAACGAGTAGATATGAATGCATGAGAAAAGTATGGTGAAGATATGCGTGAATGGTTGTGCATGCAATTAAAAAGTGCATAAATCAGTCAAATGGATGAATAACGAGGCTTGTGGGGTGAGTCACCACAACAACAACCGTTAGTGCATAAACTGGGTTATGCATGTGATGCTTAAGAAAGGCAATGAAAAAGTTGAAACAACACTTCTACAAGTTAAAAAAAACTAAAACCCCAGTGGTAGTTCAATAAAACATGCAAAAAAACACTCACACAAACCAAGGAAATAAAGGTGACAGAAAAATATGCAAAGACTTGAAAAGCAAAAATTACCCGAAAAAGTTGTGTCGATCGTGCCGAAGGTTCCTAGATGCCTCAGGAATGCCAGAGCTCCAATATTGAATGTGAAAATGAGCTCTGGTGGCATCCATTAAATAGATTTGATCGATTTAGGGTTTATGACGTGCATGCCAAAAATCTAGGAAAAAGTGACAAGTGGTGACAATTTTCTAAAATTAACTCAAGTGTAACTCCCAGCGCTAAAAATATATCCCTATTTTTCAAGGATGTTTTTTTTGGGGGAAGGGATGTCATGCATGCATGGAGAAATTGCACAGTTCTGGAGGGAACGAAGCAACTTACCAGCACATGCATGGGACAGTAACCGAGGGAATGCTTCTATTCAATTTCTGGGTTGAGTGGCTCTGGCTACCTCTGATGCTGTACGCAATTTCCCAGCTGAAGATAGGCTGTCATCTAGGTCTGCGAAGTTCTAGAGCGCGAAGCTGACTACTAGGTTGATCTGCACAATTCTTGAGAGCAAGGCTCACCATTAGGCTGCACTACGCAATTCCTGAGAACAAGGTTGGTTGTCCTCTAGGACTATGCAGTTTTCCAAGGCAGTGCAAGAACTGGATGCAACCAAGTCATGGGGGTCAGCTTGTGGTTGGAAAACAAAGAAAGTAAGCGACACAAGTTGTAAAGGGAAGTATGAATTCAAATGAAAGCATGAGTACCTAATCAATTTAAAACAAACTGCTAGGAATTTAGGAGGGAGGCTCCAAAATGACGCGAAGGCAAAATTTTGGAGGGTGGTTGTAGCCGCTACAACATTAGTGACACACTGGTAGAACTCTAGCTCTATGTATGGACCTTGTCTCATGTAAAGCGAGTCTAACTCTTTTGGAAGTATTGTTAAATTATTTGATCCCCGTGGCTTCCTCACTAGCTTGAGGTAAAGATATAGTCCCTACCATTCTCTTGATTGGCTGGCAAAAATACCAAGCCAAGTCAACTGAGTTGTTTTGATTGGTGATGAGGGTTATATTGATGTACAAGTAATGTAGACTGTCAGAGTTTAAGTTGCATCTTTGGTGTTGTTCTGCTTCCAGCATGCCTGGACAATACCCCGACGGAGTAACTTTAGGAACACAAGCATTTATCCACTGCCAGCGAGCCTGGATAGTACCCCGGTAAAGTTACCTGTTTCACCTCTTTGTGTAGGAAGCCTTTCTCTTTTTTTTCAATTTTCATTTTTCAGAGAACTTTTCATAGGCACTTATTTATTTTATGAGGTGGAAGAGGGATCCAAACTTATTGAGAGCAGAAGAGGTTGTCCCTTCAGAGAAGTATGCTATATATACCTCTAACATCCTTGTTAAGGTTTTCCCCCTCATCTTACTCTACTTGACTAAGTTGACAAGGGTTAACTGAATATAGAAAAACCGAATAGAGTAGGCGGTACTATTTTAAAGTGGAAGTGTTGTGCTTTCACCAAGACTCACTCTGAATAGAACGTATTTTCCATAAGGTTATCATCGACTAAAGAACGCAAGCTCTTCACAAAGAGACGAAATAGACAAATAACCAAATATTGATAGTTGTACAAGTCCTCTTGAGTTTCACCCATCTTGTCTCAAGAAACCAAACACGGTTTCATGGGAAGCTAAACCTAGGGGTGCAAAAAAAACAAACAAACAAAGAAAAGGATGGCAATAAAACAAAAGTGAAACAAGTAAGCAAAGGAAAATATGAGAGAAAATAAAACAAGAAAGAAAAAACTACTCCTACTCCTAAGCTAAATAGTGCATGGGCCTACTCATGTGAAGTGATACTTCCAATGCAGCCACCGACGCATTGGGCCAATGCAGCCACCGATGCATTGGGCCAATGCAGCCACCAATGCATTGGTTGGCCCATGTTGGTAAATGCATGGTTGACAAGAAAGATATTTAGGTAAACTAGTGCACAAGAAAGATAAAACAATGAAGACCAACATGCTCGAAGTTTAAATGTGTCCATAGAAAATAAAAGAGTAACGAGAAAGACAAACACTCTATAAACGTACCATGGTTAACCATCACACTATACACAGATGAAAAACATGCACACTTTTTTGATCTGGAAAAACGAGCAAACACGCATAAAGAAGAAAACTTACACTTCGCAACATGACTTGCTACATATGACTCCTCCAATGCATGAGCGATTTTAACA
This sequence comes from Pinus tabuliformis, assembly GCA_031772625.1. Classification (NCBI taxonomy): domain Eukaryota; kingdom Viridiplantae; phylum Streptophyta; class Pinopsida; order Pinales; family Pinaceae; genus Pinus; species Pinus tabuliformis. Next base: position 1,640,798,546 of record CM062820.1, read on the forward strand.
TGTGATTCTGGTGGAGGATGCGAGATCTATGGATTTGACTAATATTCAATGCAAACAGGAGAGTGATGAGGATCCTGGGGTATTTTAACAGATTTCTGATCGGGAGTGGAATTGACCTCAAGACTGCGAGAACTTGACGTAACCATCAGCTCGAGCTGAAGTGCCTCGACAACTTGAGGGGTTTCCACTTCATTAGCGGGTAGCTCATCAAAGATCGATGGCTTGGAAAGATCAATAGAAATTGAATCAACATCATGATAAAATGAGTTAGTGAAGAGATCACGACAGCCACGATTAGAAAATCCAAGATGTACATTGACATCCTCATAGTCTGACGAATCATATAGAGGGGTAGATGAGAAACAAAAATTTTCACCCTCTGAATTTCCAAAAAGAAAAGACGACAGATTGGGTGGATTAAAAAAGAAAGATGTGTCATCTCCGCAATAAAATGATGGACTGACATCTCGTGTTTCATGTGAATGATCAGAAGTGTGAACATCCAGGAATGAATTCTCACAAGACAAATTAGAAATGGCAGAATCACAAAGGATTTCAAGAAAAAGCGGATGAGGTGTGGATGGAAGGGGGTAATCCTTCACTACATGTTCTTCTTCAGATTCCCACACATACTCATCAAAAAGGACAATGCAGGTTGGCTGCTCAACACCAACTCCATCGACAACTTGATCCTTGTGAACATCACATGCAAAGTTTGGAATGGATGAACACAACACAGTACGATCCTGAGGATCAAAGAAATGAGAGGACGGAGGTTGAGAAAATGATTTCATGTGACAACCAATAGGCTTGCAGTCCACATCTATGCAGATATCCAGATCAGGTGGGGTGGGAGGATGTGATAGTTCAATAGTTGGGTTCGTAACTTCTCCCACCTTGTCCTGTGGAGCTATAGCTATTTGATGAGGAGCAGACAATGGGTCACCTGTGACAGCAACGTTGTACGTCATAGATTTGGCATCTCTAAAACTGAGGTATGCTGGGAAGGGTTCGAATGATACTAACTCGTGAGTATTTTCAGATATGTACAAAAGATACTGAAACCATTCTTTGAGAAATTTCCAATCAATTTCATCTTAAGGGATTTGAAAAGAAATATTCAAGAAGCGCACCCAAAATTATGCAAGAGATTCATCAGGTGTTTTCCATAATTTATGATTTTTTTTTAGTGATTTGCGATCATAATGATAGAAAACACAGATTAACTTTGTGATCATGTGATCATATGAGTGAATGGATGCTACAGGAAATGTGAAACACCATTAGTCAGCATGCTCATCAAGCGTGTAAGTGAACAACCCACAAACAATGTCGTCCGAGGGAATTAATTCTTGTGAAAAAAGCCTATAAAGGAAACTTCATGCCTTAGCAGGGCTGCTCTATCTTCACCATCATACTTAATTTGTGACAAGTCATCAATGACATCCTCTGACGATTCACAATCATGTGCATGATAAAAACATGTTGGAGCTGAGATTGTAATGTAAGCCATGAATGGTGTGCAGAGATTCAAAACTGACTTTGAGGACTCAGCTTGTCATTTGGCCCTCCTTCTAGTGCCAGAAATGTTGATGGTGTTGGACTTGCCAATGTGTTAAGAGATCTCCCAGGTAAGAAGTATCAGCTAGACCTCAGGCCGTTTGGAGTAGGAGTCCTAGTAGTGGGTAGTACATTAGTGCCTTCACTGCAGTAGCGCACAAAGGTAAGTATGATAACTTTGTCGGAAGCAAGTTTGTGACCTTGAAACGAGTCAAGTGAGATGCATGGGGGTTCTAAAACACGAAGGGGAAGAGGAAGTGTGTCCCTTAGAAGCCTGTAATAGTATGCCACATGAAAGGAACACACGAGGGGAATGACATCACAACCTGGAAAGCAGAATAGTCTACCAACCAAAGTAACGGATGTTGAAGACTCGAAATTCTCAAATTTACAACACTATAAGGGTGACCATCCAGTCCAGACCTTAAAGTAGTTCCTTTTAAGTTAATATGGTGGTTTTGATTGGTTTAACTAGGTCCAATCACCTTTTCTATATCTCGAAATGGCTTAAAATATGACTTTCGTCTACCAATAGAGAAGAGACATCAAATCAGCCTTCTTGTTGATCAGGGAAGAAAGTGATCCTTAAGTTGATCTTGAGCTTAGCCAAGCCACAACTGAAGTTTTTCCCTTTGGGAAGAGGACTTTTAGGACTGTAGAATTAAATCTATGTTCTAAATTATCCTAAAATACAAGAAAAAGAAAATTATCCTAGTCCTATCTCAATTAGGCAGATATAAATCTAACCTAACCGAGAGAAAGATATTTAAATGATTAGGATTTAAATATGATTTAAACATGTCTGGCTTATAATGAATATCAAGTTAACGAAGTAATTCAATTAACTGGTATTATGAATACCAAAACACATTCTATTTAGAGACCTCTTAACTGAAATAATTAACCAAAAACATTTAGGAAGTAGTTCACAAAATGATATTGATTATTAAATCAGTAATTCGAATAATTGAACGATAATATGAGGAAATAGTTCACAACATATCACTATTTGTTAAATCAAAATTAAAAGACATATTTATGAGTAAATAGTTACTCAAAAATCAGAATTCAACCCATAAGAGGAGAGATAAATAATAACATATAATTGAGACAAATTATTCATATCGACAATAGTGCACAAATATGAATAAAATGACACATTCCCAGCATCATAAAATGAAACCAGTATTTAAAACAATAGTATTAGAAATACCAATTTAATGAATCCATTTCTCTGGATCTAGTCTCCAACATTCCTATACAATCTTTGAACTTCTGTTGTTATAACAAGAGTTGCAGTAGTGCAAGCTCTGCCTATCATACATAATTCAAAATGCAAAAGAAAAATTCTCAATAATCCTCAGATCTGAGATTTTCTCTCCTTTCACCTACAACTCTAAATCCCTATTACATTAGTGCTTTTAAGAATTTCAGAATTGTAGAGAAGAGAAGCCCCTTAATACATTCTACAATTTGTTATTTATAATATTTACAAAAAAATTCTCAACATGAAAGTTTGTTGAAGACTAAATCTGCTCCATCAATTTCCATTGGCTCAAAATTCCATTTTTCTATTGCTGGAGCATTCTCATTGATTGAGATCTTGTTTTCTTCATCTCTTCAATTGTTTTCATGCAAAAGAAACAAATCAAAACTAAATTAAAATGGAAAAATCAAATCAAAATACCAAATCTAGAATTCAAACAAATCCAATCAAAACATAATTACATAATTAAAATAAAATAAATATGAGCTTTCTATTGATTTTTGTGAATATTTAATTGGTCAAGGGAAACATAGATGAATGGATCTGCACTCAGAAGAAGTTGTGGGCAAATGAGCATGTAGAAAATTAAACTCAGAAAATTAGATTTGTTTAAAAATTCGGAGCTTGATCTTCTACTAAATTTTAGACCCATTAAATGATCAAATATAGAAATGAAGCTACTTCATAAATATTCTCCATAATTTTATCTTTCCAATGAGTCGACATGGGTCTCATTTGGCCAAGTAAAACTCAATCTATGAGCTTCCAAAGTTGGAGAATTAAAATTGCCAAAATTCTGGAAATTATGTTCCCTGACTAAAAAACCAGAATTTTTTAAATTAAAATCTAACTCTAAATTAAACCACAATTATTAATTAATTAATGCTAGTTAATTGAAACTACATTATTAAATTTAATTGATTATAAATCAATTATTAACAAAATTAAATTATTTTAAAAAATGATTTAATAATTAATTTAAAATATTATTATATTATATTAGATTATTATTAAAATTAAATTATAATTATAATGTTATAATTAAAATATAATCATTATAATAAAAATATAATGTTTTATTAAAAAGCTTAAACCAATTCATATTAATTCAAACCTCCCCTGATCGGGGTGTGGTAGGTGTGAAGTGGTGATGGAAGACAAGGTGGGCCAGAGGGTATGGGGCGTCGAGGTGATAGAAGCCATCCAGCTAGACCAAAGGACAAAGGGGGTATTGGAAGGAGTGAGAGCACAAATGCAGGTGGGGAACATGCAGGATAGGACAGGGCAGCGGATAGTACATGGTTAATGAAGTTGTGGACGAGGGTGGAAGAGAGAGGCGGAGCTACGGGGTCAAGCATGAGGGCGAGAAGACAAGCGATGGCAAGTGGCAAGGTGAAAGAAGGAAACCCACAAGAAGCAGCCAGTGTCACGGGCGGAGTGATGGAAAGAAATAATGGAAGGGTCAGGGAAACTTCATCCCGAGTAAATTGAATGAGGGAATAGGTGACGATAAGAGGAGAGGGCACATGGTGGACCATTTGGACGCTAGGCGGGGTAGCTAGACAGAGAAACAAGAAGCTAAGGTAGCCAGGAGAGAAGCCATTTGCATGTAGAGGGAGAAGGATGAAGAACGTGTTGCGGAAGGTGGTGGAAGCAGGTTGGAGGACGTCAAGTGGAAAATGGGTTTCGTTGGCAAGAATTGGTATGTTACCTCAGTCCCCATTCTTGATTTCATAGTAAAAATGAATTTTATATAGGAATATGGGTTGATGGTTGAGGGAAGTCAAGACACAAAACGAGTTGAGACTTATTTTTCCTCGGAAACTAGCCCGGTTGTCTAGATTATTTTCACTTGGAATGTCGTTGGGGTGAGGCGGCTCGGGAAAACTGTAATGCATCCCTGGTTATATAGGGATCGAGGGAATGTGGCCCACTGGGATGCCCAATGGGGCTTCTATAATGGTGAGAGTATGAAACGTATAGCTCTAATAAGGTGGAGCCTGTGGCATGCGAGGGAAGAAATTATTGTCACGGGAGGGGAGCTTGTAACTGTCATGGACCATGCAGCAAGGCTAAGGTTTTTCTGGCTCAAACCGAGCCCAAACCTGGCTGAAGACCGTGGGTCAAAAGGAAAAATCAACGGTAGCAACTGGGAGAGGGAAACAACGAGGAGAAAATCTTGGTCTAACTCCTCAACCGTGACCCAGAATAGCTATAACGAGACTCAGGATACAGACACATGAAAAACTGCTAATTATGCAACGCATTATCCTATTTTTTGGGGTGGGGGTAAGCAGGGATGGGATGAAACTAAAGGAGGAAGGGGAAACAGAGAGACCCCATAGACATTGGGAAACTAGGATATACAAAATACAGAGAATCACTAGCCCAAAGTGAAGGGTAGAAGCATGTTTGTCTTTGAGAAGGAAGGGGGGAATTCGGGGAATAAAGAGGGCAACCACAATTCTCCAAGCCAGGAGAGGGTGGATAAGCTCAAGCCGAAGAACCTCAAGTTCACTCTGTTTAAAATAATTCTGACTTATAAATAATTTTCATTGGTTTATGTTCTAGGTAATATAAATACTAGTGTGCAGCAATGCTCGGTGTTCTGGAACCCATATAGTGCTCTAGCCCAGGAACAGGGAAGTAGCCCAGAATTGGTGAGCCACCCGGGAAAAGAAATATTAAGCAGGAAAGAGGGCAGGATGGCAAAGGAGGGAAAAGAAGCGGGCAAGAGAGGAACTAGAGGAATAGGTAAGGCAGGAAAAGGGACAAAAGGGGTGGAAGCAACCTCCAGCAAAGGTCTAAACAAAAGAGGAAGAAATACTGGGAAAGAAAACATTCAGACCCTCATAAACACATACATGGCTAGCACTCCGCCAAAGGTGAAAGATCAAATATCAGAGTGGGAGAGGGAGCTCAACGATAGTATAACCAATAAGGAAATAGAGGCAGAAGAATAGGAAACTATGGTAAACGATCCGGGGAACACCGGAGGTCGTCACATGCTATTTCGGAAAACAATTCAATAGTATTGGGTTATGAAGAATATCTTGGCCCGAGTAATGACATTATATAAGGAGCAAGAGGAACAAGAGGAGGCTAGACCAATGGAGACTAGCATGAAGGATCTACACAGAGAAATTGTTGCAGTCCAGATACAAGTGTACCTAAATAATCTCACAGTGAACAGGATCAAGCAGAGCATACAGGACATGAAGAGGAGCAAAATCCTGGGGTCTAGTGCGAAAGCCCCAGCCCTGGTGGACCCATCTGATGAGTGAAATAGGTCTTCAAACAAAATTTTGTTTATATGTCGGTTAGCTTTTACTGTTTTAATTTGAAGCTTATAGTAGATAAAACTGTAAATGTAGCCTGGGTGGTCATGAAAACTTTATTTAAATTTTGGATAGAATTCAATGCAGACAGGTGGCCAATAGACCTGATTTCTTGCGGGTAGGTTGAGGCCACCTGTAAATTTTGTTAAAGACATACTTATGTTCGGAAAATATTAATAGAAAAAGAATCTACCACGCTTACACAAAAAAATATTAATTCAAACCTAAAACAAACCAAAGATTACAAGAGGAGGAGTATGATGGAGGTATAAGTATAGTGGAGGTAAGTGGGGAGTCAATGGAGGGATAAGGTGGGTGAGGTAGAGTGATAAGGGATAAGGGTGAGGTAGGGCAAGGTCAGTGGATTTGCGAGGTATAAGGAGAAAATGAAAACCTTATGTTATAATTTTTTAACTCATCGCATAAAATCTAAATCGGTTGAACGTGAAATTTAAAAGGAGTGTCAAATGAATTGCAATATGTGATATGTGATATCACGATATTGCAATATCACAATTTCAAATTTTTATCGCTCTTTTGTTTAGATCACATTTTTTGTAAGGAAGAGAGGGGATGCGAAATGGGGCCCACGTGAATTAGCAATCCTACAAATTGGACTTCAGCCAGTTTGCAATTTTAGGATGTTGGGTTTGGTAATTTGTTTTAAAATAACAAATTAGAGTAAATTACCAAGATCTTGAAACGTTTTTCAACTGATGTACAATTTAGCTCGGTCATTTTGTAGGATCGTTAGAGAAAAATGAAAGAAATAGTAAAAATTAACTGAGATTTAATATTCAAAATGAATGACTATTTTAATTGCAAAATTTGAAATATCATACATTTATTTACAAAAGAGTGTTATTTACAAAACGGTTAACCAAATGAGACGAAACAAGTATCGATGGAAATCTAGTGAAACGTTGAATTCGATGAAACAATAAAAATAGAAATCTGATGAAAAAAAATAAATTACAAAATTGTAAGACAACTAACTTAAATGAAAATCATAAAAGATTCTTAACCAAAAATTAATGGAAAAGATCCACATTATTTTAAGTAATGGGGGGGTGTTGGGTTTTCTCTACAATAATGATGACACACTGGGAAGAACTAGTTATCTTTGGTTAAGGATAATGAACTTTAATTTACCCAAAGGTTAAAAATAATGGAGTTCATGAAACTGTCTAATAGTAAAACATTTCCATAGGTCCCACATAAATAAATTAAGAAATATGAGTTTGTAAATATAAGTACTAAAAAATCGAGTAAAAGTCATGAATCCAAATTTGGGAAAATTTGTTTTAAAATTACCTTACATGAAAAATAGAAGAAGGTAGAGATAGGAGTTTTTGATAAAGCATATATACATTTTATGATTGGTCTCTGACATCGCTTCGCTGCCAGTGAGCCTGAGCTGTACCTCAACGAAGTTGTCTTTTATGTCATACAAGCCTAGTCTCACTTCCAGCAAGTGTCCATAGCCCCGATGGCTTTACTTGTATTTCCCATGCTTCCTCTTTTAATCACCCTTTTGATAAGCGTATTTTGCAAGCTTTTAGTTTATGATGTATTTGAATGAAAAAGGTGGGATGGTAATATAGATTTATATTTAATGGAAATAATACTTTCATAATGTTTTACTCCAAATTATTTCCCCCTAAATATCAATCAGAGGCTTTTATGTGGAGGGGTGAGAGGGATTCATTATATTAAACCCAAATTAGTTATTTCCTTGAAAAAGTAATCTCAATCACTTAGAAAGGTTGTGCATTCCTCTATGAAAAAGATTTAAAGCAATATGCTCTTATGGTTCCATAAAGATATGTCTTTAATGATAAATGAAATTCATTGAAATAGATAGAGTTAAGAGATTTCCCATGTATGCTAATTGTTGTTGGGTGAGGAAAAAGGCCTTTCACATAAATCATAGTAGAGTTACCACCTAAAGAAAAAGGAAAAAGAATTCTTAAACTAAAGTAAGAAAAGAAATTAGCAAACAAAAATAAAAATGAAGAAGGTGAAAGGTGAAAGAAAAATCCAAATTTAAGAGATAAAATGCAAGAAGACTACTTATACAAATGTCTCAACAAAAGAGATAAAAGAGAATAAGCATATGTATGTTCCTTCCAAAGCTGAGATAAAGATAATATATATATATATATATATATATTAAAAAATAAAAAAATTATCTTGCAGAGTTATAAGAAATGAGGCTCTCAAAATATAAAGGGTAAATAGCAGCCATGATAGATAATATGCTAAATGAAAAGTTTCTCTCTACTACAAAGTTTTTGTTTTGAAGCAAAAAACCTACAAAAAATCATTTTAACCATTCTATGATAAAAGTAATGCTTAAAAAAACAGACTAGAGGTCCAAAAACTTCCCAGTTTAACTGATTTGATGAGGATCATTACTGCTTCCTTTAAGAATCTCAAAGCAAAATGAACGAAAGAGAATGAACTTCAAAACCGATCTAGTAGAGGTTTGTAAGGTTCATGAAGACCTGTAAAAGCAAGGTTTAAGACCAACAAAAACTAAAAAATAAATCTGAAATCAAAAGTAAAGTAATGAAAATAAATTAAAGTGGACACATGAAACTTACCATTGGAGAATTGCATTTAATCTCACCTAAGAGGTATAATTTTCTCCAACAAAACATAACTTATTCCTCTAGTTAGAATTAAAATCATGAAGAAGTTTTATTGACCCCAAAATCATTGTTTATTAACTTTAATCCAAAGCGAGCAATAAACTAGAATAATGCATTGCTTTATGTCCAAGGAATATAAAATAAAACAAATTCACATAAAAGTGAATGAAAGGATATTTCTTTATGGATTGTAGTGAGTATTGTTCTCACAATATTACAAGTTTCATATTGACTCCATGTTCTTCATAAATTGTTCAGAATCAAGACCAAATCCAACACAATGTAATACAGATGTGTAGACGAAGAGGTCTTGAATTTCGTATATTAAATAGAGTGATATATCAAAACTCAAATATAAGAGAAATCAAAAATGATTTAACCATGTTGAAATTTTTTTATCAATTGCTTCATTACCATAATGGTTGCCCAAGAATGCTTTAAATTCTTTTATACACGATAGCGCCTCATCGAATGTTTTGCATCACAAGTTTCTTTGCCATGCATAATTTTCAAGCTGCAAGACTCACCTTTGCCGATATGTGATTGAGTATTATACAATAGTTAAAAGATAATGACAAGGAGGCATATATCGGAGTTTATCACATCAAAGAATCTTAAAGCAAGGCTTCATTTGAGTTTCGTGATGTGAAATAAGTGTTGTGATAGCAATGTTGCTATATGAGCATATGTGATGGGAAACTGTGATGGAATGATTGCGATATCAGAGAATAATCACATCGGGAGATTGGAACTATTAATAAAAGGAAACGTTGATATTATTATTGTGATAGAAGAAATGTGATAGATGATGTGCCTCATTAGTGGGAAAGGCTTTTGATTTTATAAGGTATCTGTGATCGAAAGATTTGAGTATGGAATGTAGCCTTATTGATACACCGATGTGCAATGAAGAAAAAGCCCAATAGATTTATTATGTGGATTTAATTTCATATTGGATCTGGGACATCGGAAATTTTTAATCTTACGCCCCTACCAAAATTGTGATTTATGAGCAGATGCGATATCTTTTAAAACTGAATTCAAATATCATATCAGGTCCGAGGGTTGTATGGATATCGTAATATTGGCGAAGTAATTTTTAGAGAATGGGTGGGAAGGAAATATCACAGATGTATAGATATTGCAATATCGGCGAAATGAAGTTCATATTGAAATGTTTTGATATTCGAAATGGAAATTGTGTGAGGTCAAATTATTTCATTATCATATTAAAAAAAATGCTTAGTTCAATTTCACCTTTTAACAAAAAACCCCTTTATCAATTATTGAACATATTGGATCGAGGAATAATTTTATGAGAGTGTTCGAATGATGAGGATTATGACCAACAAATAATACTTCCCTGAATATATTGAAAATTTGAAAAGGGTTGGTTGTTTTCTTATCTCAGGTCTCCACAATCAAGTCAATGAAGACCTGCAACAGAAATAAAACATAAATAAGAAATAAATTATGAAAAAGAAAATCAAGCAACAGATAAAGATGAACTTGTAAAATGCATCCCTGGAAGAATATTGATGGTAAGTTTACCTTATGAATCTTCAAGTTCTCCAGTTCATTTTTAAAAATATTTATATGTTCAAGACCATCTTTTTATTCAGTTTAAAATTCTAAGTAATGAACTTTCAGATTACATCCACTTGAAGTTTACATCGGAAGACAAGAGTGGTGACTTATGATCTTATCAGAAGTACTTGTGAATCAAAGATTGTCAAGCCATAACAATACTTTGGAATTTCTTCATACCTGATTAATGTATTGAAGTTTTGCGAAAACAAGACAATCAAGTGCTTTCACAAGTGTGTAATCTGACTAAGAGCTTCTAAAATGTTCTAAGCTTCTTTTCTAAAAATGAAAGGGGATGTCCAAAAGATCTTGGATTCATTACTTGCTTATTAAAAATCTGAAATAATGAAATAAGTGCAAACATAAAAGAAATCTAATATAAATTAATCTATTCCTATTTCTAACTTAATTAAGAAAACATGACTAGGTATAGTCATACTTCCAATGTAACCATGCAAGCATTTTGTGTTCATGCATGTATGTATATGTCAGACATTAGTAACAAGAATATAAATATAATTAAGCTAATAAAATTAAATATGAATGCAGAATGTACAGTTATTGCTAATATATTTACAGGAATGAATTTATTTACAATCACCTTCTCTTGAAATATCATTTCCAATAGAATTTCAATTAAATCATATAAATATTGATGGATTTTTATTAATGATTGGAAGGGATTCAAAAGAGAAGGTAACATGCTAGATTGTGGAAATGATCTTTTAGATACAATTTCTTGCATGAATATGTCAGTCTTATGTGCAAGTATCAAATTATTAAAAAATTTACGTGTAGGAAAATTTTCCAAATGTTTTTGAGATGAGTCAATAAAAAATGGATGAAAATTTGTTAGACACAATGGAAGATTATTAATTGAATTCGATTTCTAGTCATGTTGTGAAAATACACTCTCTTGTTGATACTTCCTTTGACAAGATAGAAGTAATCAATAAGAAATGAACATCAATTGAAATTGGAAGATTAATAGCTCTTGATGTTCATGATTATGATGTGAATCTTCATTTTTCCTTTGAGGCAATGCATCAATTGAGTGTTCAATATTGAGTTGCTCAATATGCCAGCACAAAGTATCTAAAAATCGAACACTGAAAATAGAAAATAAATCTAAAGTTAAACAAAATAAAGTACGAAAAAATAATAAAATTGAAGTGTAGTTTACACTAGTGTTACAATTGTTGTAACAACAAAATTGGGACTCTTTTAAAACAATTTCCTCTTCACAAGACTTGGCCAGAATAATAGAATATGAATGATTGCCAATACCAACTTGTGAATGAGAGAAAGAATTGTAACTATGAATAGGAATGAGAGCGTATTCGTCATATAAATCATAAATTGGAATGGTTTCTTGAATGCTGAAATCGTGAGTATGATTAATTGTTTGAAAATGAGAACTATTTGAAACAATTTTTGAGTTAAAATGTTCTTCATTTTCACATATGATTTGACTTTGATCATGAGGGTTTAATTGAGAAGAAGACAAATCAACATCCTCAATGTCAAAGCAATTATCATAAATGACCTTGCGATATTCATTAGAATTCCATTCGATCTCATTTAATGTATAAAAACAAGAAGAAATATGGTGCACATGTTCATTAATGGTGGAAGAATGATCGATGATTGATTCTCTATCTTGATAAAAACTAAATGGAAATTCATTTAGATCAGTCTCTTTGTTTTCTGAAATAACATTAATGTTAAGAGGGGATAAATTTCTATCAGAAAAAATATCAGGATAAAGGGAAAAATGAGAATTAGAAGCAATGGATTTAAAAATGTCTCTTGATCCGAATTGGATCCATGAAGAAAAATTAGAGAACCATGATTGTATCAGATCAGGACAAAACTTCGAATTCAAAGAGCATGAAGCGATCAGAAACACCTCTGAATAGTGGCAGTTGGCAACTAGCATGGAATGATGAGGACCTCGGTTAAAGCGCGCTGACCAAGGCCCATGGAGACTACACAGGAGGCGAAACTAGCCCCGGGAAGCCTGAATCAAGAAAAGGAGTTAGTTTTTGATGTGTGATTAGTGCTAATCGCGCATTGCCAGGCAAAACCCCTCGAAAAGGAGAGGCCCCAAGCACTCGGTTGCATGGGAGCTGGGAAAACCATGGGCAAAAGGCTAGAGGCTAAAGGCAAGACCCACACTCCAAAAACCGGCGGTATTCATCGGGGGCACCCTTGGGCGGTAAGAAGAATTGGCGAAAAAGGAGCGATTCCACTCAGCGCCTAATGCGTGGCAAGCGGAGGAGAGAGAAAACCACCGCTCATCGCGCACTAACAGTTTAGAAAGTCAACCGTTCAAAATGAGCGAATGGCGTCGGATCTAGGGGCTCCAGATCTAATGACTGAGAATGCGCTCGATGGAGAAATCGGAATTGACAAGGGATTGAGCCACAATCTATAAGAATTTGAGGTCCGATTTGACTTCCAAGGTGGCAGATGACTCATTCCATGACATCATCAAAGAATTGAACCAACGGGGAAGAGTTGGACAATTCGTAGGAGGACAAGTGGCCACTCCCTGTGTGCCAGATGATGACGCCAAGACAACGAACTCCAAGCGAAGCTGCAGCAGGTGATCTGATGGAGGTGGAAGGGGAATCGAATAGCCATGAGGTTGAATGGATTTAAAGCCATGAATATACAAAGCAAAAGACACAGAACACCAAGAGGAAGAACAGAGAAAAGAAGGAAACAAAGCCAGAGAAGTGAAGAAGACAGTGAAGCAAAAAGCAGAAGAGACAGAGGGTCGAGCTGACCAAAGGCAGCGTCGAGCACCAGAGAGCTTTAAAGATTCAAGCCATCCCTGAGGGGGATCTGTCAGGACTGAGTACCACATTGGGCTCCTTCCATTGTAGACCAAAGAGGTCAAAGAGTTGGTAAGGCCAATAGTCTGTGCACTCTAGTGGCTTGGGGAATCCAAGAACCACCCTGCCAAGCAAATTCTATTTCAGGAGACTCATATTGAGCTCCTTCATTGTAATTCTCTGCTTTAAGACACAATTAAAGAAGGCCACCATTGAAAGCTGGATCGAAGACGTAGCCTTGGAGGATAGGGTGAATTCCTTATTAATTGTTGTGTTCTTGTATTTGCTTACTGTATTTCTCTGTTGTTTTCCATTTCCAGTGTCCGTGTATTTGTAATCTGATCGATTCTTTGCCTAAATAACATAGACACACACCAGCACATGAGTCTGTAATACCTTCATTCATTAATTCTTGAACTGGGGTCACTCATAGGGTGATTATTAGATCATCTCTATTTGAGAACTCTTGTACATTTTCTTCATTGAAAATTTCAGATTTAAGATCATTTACTTGTCTATCAATGCTTTCTTGAAGAATGTTACTTTGTTGTTCTAAATTTGGTATTTTCTCATCATGAAAGAATTCATAAATTTGTACAGTATATTGCACATTATTGGAAACTTTGATTACTACTTGTACTTGCTGATTTACACTCTGATTTTCTGAATTTTCTGCACAATAATTTTTAGATTTCAAGGCAGCCTTTTCTCTAAAATTATTACTAGTACCTTCTTGTTGTTGATTAGCAAAAATTTTCAAGCTTTGTGATACTGGTTCATTAACATGATTATCATTAATACCGTAAGAGGTGTGTACTAAATTTAAGAATTTATCATACATGGCCAAAACCACTTCATCATGATTGGTATGCACCTCTATATTGGAATTCTCAATTATGTTAAGAGAATTTGAAGAGGATCGATCAAAGCTTGTAATAACTCCACATGGATTCTGAATGGAAGGAAGAGAGTAAATATATTCCAACCAATATAATAATTACTCTTTCGAAGGTTTATCTTTAATTTTAAATCTCAAGCAATTTAAACGAAACGGAAAGGAAAAATCAATAAAAAAATTCATTTTCGAATCTTCGTAAATATTCAAAATCGTCACATATCTGTTCGTAATTATAACCATCAAATTTACAAAGAAATATTGTAATAAATTGATCCCAGTTGTGAATTGAGGCATTTGAAATAAATTGACACCAGCTTATGGCTTTTTTCCAAGAATGTAAGAGTAAAAATCCTGCAGAAAATTTCTTCATCAATATCATGAAAAGTAGGATTTGAATTTTTTTTAATGAATTGTAAAGCATGATTAAATGTAAAAGTATTTCTCTTACCATTGAACTTTATCTGATACAAGAGTCTTACCACTTCTGGTGGAGTATTGGCAGATGCACGTTGATAAATACAACTCCAATTTGGAAGTTTAAGATGAGCCATTGTAATATAAATAAAATGTTATAATATAAAGACTCTAATGTACAACAAGTTTTATCCCCTCCTTCTAGCACCAAAAGTGTTAAAGGCTCAAAATTCTCAAACCTACAACACTATAAGGGAGACCACTCGGTCCAAACCTTGAAGTAGTGTCTTTTCTGTTAAGATGGTGGTTCCGACTGGTTTGACTAGGTCCAGTTACCTTTTAGCTATCTCGAAATGGCCTAAAATGTGACTTTCATCTACTATTAATAGATAAGAGACATCAAATCAACCTTCTTGTTGATCAGGCAAGAAAATGATCCTTAAGCTGATCTGGGGCTCAGCAAAGCCACAACTAAATTTTGCCTCATTGGAAAGAGGACTTATAGGAATGTATAATTAAATCTAATGCTAAATTATCCTAAAATAGAAGCAAAAGGAAATTATCCTAATCCTATCTCAATTAGGCAGATATAAATTTAACCCAACCGAGAGCAAGATATTCAAATGATTGGGATTTAAATATGTCTAGCTTATAATAAATATCAAGCTAACGAAATAGTTCAATTAAATGACATTATGAATACCAAAACACATTCTATTCAGAGACCTCTTAACTGATATAATTAACCAACAACATTTAGGAAGTAGTTCACAAAATGATATTGATTGTTCAATCTGTAATTCGAATAATTAAACAATAATATGAGGAAATAGTTCACAACATATCACTATTTGTTAAATTAATATTAAAATACATATTTTTGAGTAAATAATTACTCAGAAATCAGAATTCAACCCATAAGAGTAGAGATAAATAATAACATATAATTGAAACAAATTACTCATATCAAAAATAGTGCACAAATATGAATAAAATGACACATTCTTGTCATTATAAAATGCAACTAGTAGTTGAAATAATAGTATTAGAAATACCAATTTATTGAATTAATTTCTTTGGCTCTTGTCTCCAACAGTCCTCTACAATATTTAAACTTTTGTTGTTACAACAAGAGCTTCAGTAGTGGAAGCTTTATCCATCAAACATAATTCATAATGCAAAAGAAAAATCCTCAATAATCCCCAAATCTGAAATTTTCTCTCCTCTCACCTACAACTCTAAATCCCTATTACAATAGTGTTTTAAGAATTTTAGAATTGCATAGCAGAGAAGCCCCGTAATACATTCTACAATTTGTTATTTGTAATATTTACAAAAGAATTCTCAACAAGAAAGTTTGTTGAAGAATAAATTCACTCCATCAATTTTCATTGGCTCAAAATTTCATTTTTCTATTGTTGGAGCACTCTCATTGATTGAGATATTGTTTTCTTCATCTTTTCAATTGTTTTCCTGCAAAAAAAAAAAAAAATCAAAACTAAATTAAAATGAAAAAATAAAATCAAAATACCAAATCTGAAATTCAAACAAATCCAATCAAAACTTAATTACATAATTAAAATAAAAGAAATATGAGCTTTCTATTGATGTCTGTGAAGATTTAATTGGTCAAGGGGAACATAGATGAATGGATATGCACTCAGAAGAAATTGTGGGCAAATGAGAATGTAGAAAATTAAACTTAGAAAATTAGTTTTGTTTAAAAATTCGGAGCTTGATTTTCTGCTGAATTTTAGACCTATTAAATGATCAAATCTGGAAATGAAACTACTTCATAAATATTCTCCATAATTTTATCTTTCCAATGAGTCATCTTGGGCCTCATTTGGCCAAGTAAAACTCAATTTATGAGCTTCCAAAGTTGGAGAATGAAAATTGCCAGAATTCTGAAAATTTTGTTTTTTTTTTTTTTCAGAAAAAATTTCTGAAAATTTTGTTGCCTAGGCTAAAAAATCAATTTTTTTATTATTAAAATATAATTCTAAATTAAACTATAGTTATTAATTAATTAATGCTAATTATTTGAAGATATATTATTAAACTCAACTAATTTTAAATCAATTATTAACATAATTAAATTAATTTTAAAAAATATTGATTTAATAATTAATTTAAAATATTATTATTATAATTAAAATATAATCATTATAATAAAAGTATAATATTTTATTAAAAAACTTAAACCAATTCATATTAATTCAAACCTAAAACAAACCAAAGATTACATGAGGAGGAGTATGGTGGAGGTAAGTGGGGAGTCAACAGAGAGATAAGGTGGGTGAGGTGGAGTGATAAGGGATGAGGGTGAGGTAGGGTGAGGTCAGTGGAGTCGAGAGGTATAAAAAGAAAATTAAAATCTTATGTTATAATTTTTTAACTTATCGCATAAAATCTAAATTATTCGATCAAAAAATTTAAAACGAGTGCCAAATGAATTTGTGATATGCGATATGCGATATCGCAATGTCGCAATCGCAATTTTGTATCATTCTTTTTTTTAGATTGCATTTTTTGGAAGGAAGAGAAGTGATGCGAAGTGGAGCAATGTGAATTAACAATCCTACAAATTGGACTTCAACCACTTTACAATTTTGGGGTTTGGGTTTGGTAATTTGTTTTAAAATACAAATTGGAGTAAATTACCAAGATCCTGAAACGTTTTTCAACTGATATACAATTTAGTTAGTTCATTTTGTAGGACCGTTAGTGAAAAATGAAAGAACTAGTAAAAAATAAATGATAGTTAATATTCACAATGAATGACTATTTTAATTGCAAAAATTGAAATATCATACATTTATTTACAATTTTTTAGTCCAGGCGAGAAAAATGATGAAACTTGAAAGGAGTGTTATTTACAAACCGGTTAACCAAATGAGGTGAAACAAATATCGATAGAAATCTAGTGAAAAGTCGAATTCAATGAAACAATCAAAATGGAAATCTTATGAAAACGAAAACATAAAAAAATTGTAAGACAATTAACTTAAATGAAAATCATAAAACATGCTTAACAAAACATTAATGGAAAGGGTCCCCATTATTTTATGTAATGGAGGGGTGTTGGGTTTTCCCTACAACAATCGGTTAAACCAACAACACAACTGCAACAAGATTCATACAATTGCATACAAAATTGAACATACACAAATGCATAAGTTAAATAACATTCATTGCTAATGTGACCAGAATAGTCGAACTACAATAACAACATATCCATGAAAACTTGTTGGCTTTGTTATATATATTAAGTGAAAGTTCCATCCATACGTACACCATTTACAGTCACTAGCCCCAATAGTGGAACATTACAGTCAATACCACCTGCTCCTCCAGAGATGTATTCACTCTACGTTCTGGAGAAGCTAAGGCTTGTCACAATACTCTCCAAGCCTTCTCTAAGCAATGCCTAACCAAAAGCTTGGCTCCTAAAAGCTTGTAATATTAGTTATGAGGTTCTATATATAGCAAAGGGTGGGGTGACCCTTGATATTCCCCTTTGACTCTTGGACTACCTCATGACTCTTCACTTTACATAGTGACTGTTCACATTTCACTAATGACACTTGGAATTTCGCTTACAACATATTTACAATAAATACAATTTCCACATATATCCATGTGGGACAAAATAGGCTCGAGTCGGCATAACAAGATAAACAACATTGCTCGGGGTCTTGGGGAAAGACCAACACGGTAACCTCCTCGTGGTGGTCTTCGGTAATGAACTGATACCTAGTTTGATACTGCACTATCGTATCCCCATAATGTGTAGTGATGTCTTTATCAAAGAGGACTCTTGCCTCCATGGCTTCTAGGTATATGGTTCTGAAACCTATGCCCAACTCATCCTAAAACATGCGCAGCACTATCCTAAGTGTGGCTGGACCACCAATGTACTTCTACATGTTCTATGTATTGAGCTGCCAGTCATCACTAGTGGCTTCATGCATCAACTGCTCTATGTACCCATTAACCTCTAGCATGACTTGGTTCTTCCTCATGTCTTGAGTGAGGGTTCTGATCGAAGGGACCATGTGTGTCCTTACTATGACATCCAAAATCTTATACAACCATGCATAGGAAGCCTCAATGTTGATAATGAGCAAAGAGAGTTTCTCATAGTTCTGGATCCACATTTGAATCCGTGTTTTGTCTAGCTCTGCCTTCGGCTTCATCATCTTGTGCAAGTAAAGTGGGACCCCCTTGTGCCTCATTGTCCATTCCTATACATGCATAATAGTACCGTGGATGTCTTTAATAGTTTGGACAATCTTCGTGCACTGTTGTTGAAAACTGTATAGATGGACAACCACATTGTTCATGGTGAAAAATATGTTATAAAACGTCTGCATGGCGGTCTCCAAAGTTGATATCTCAGCAAGTATTGCTTTCTTCATTTCTTCCATAGCAAATCTCACAGACTACTATGTTCTCTGCCTTACCTCTTACAAGTCATTTGCCATCAAACTCGTGGCTTTTGCATAAGCCTAAGAAGCCTCAACCATGGCAGTTAGATGTCTTCTCACATCTGACATAATCACCCTTTGCTCTATGTTCATAGGTGATGTGTGATCATCCAAGAGTTTCTTTCTTCGTTCCTGTACAATCATGTGTTATGACTTGTCAAATAACATATTATACACATCCATCTCCAGATCATCATTAAGGAGAGAAAACTCTCCTTTCTCGCTCAGTACCGGTTGTGATTATGAAGGTGGCGGGGACTATGGTGTGACCTTAGATGCTCTTTGAATGAGATCGGTGTCTTGGTCCTCTCGCTCCTATTCATCTCCATGTCTTTTGTCTCAAATATCTACTCAACCTGTCAAGAAAATTCCTGAACCTACATCTACTCACCCTATTCTTCATCTATTGGCTACTCTATTGCGTCAACCTATATAGGTGACTTTTCTCTATCATTGCACATTTCCTTTCCTCCTATTCTTATTTCTTCTTTTCTTCCCTTTCTCTCCTCCTGAGCTTTTGCTCTGCTATCAACTTCATCTATATTTCCTGTAAATTCCTCTCTACATCTTCCAACCTTTGATTCTATCTCTTCCTCTGTTCTACTTTCCTTTCACGTTGTCACCTCATTGCCTCTATCAACAAACCTACTTTCTCAAAAAAAGGACCTTCTCTAAACTTGTAGCTTTTCTCAGCCTTGACGCTCTCAGCAATCTTCCTCTTGCCTTTGTCTTGCGTCAACTTGCTGCTCACTTCTATTGTTGTTGTTACTTCCTATGGTGCTTCTTCCTGCAGTGCTGCTTTCCATTCTTCAACCATGTTGACTGGTTCATTAAGCCTAGAGGAGTTGTAGTAATAACTCCAAGGATATTCCTCTGGTCAATGCCATGCCCTGTGGATCCATGGGTAATACACCTTCACACAGTGGTTCTTGCATATGCAATGGGGATCATATGGATTGAAACTCTTGGTGCCGAACCCAGAATTCTTCAAGTCCTCAGCCTCAGCTCCTGCATCCTTCAAGGTACAGATCTCATACAACCCAATCCGCAAAGGAAGAGTGGGCCATGGTGGCTTCTTCCTCCTGTGCATCCTTGTTGATAACCCTATGGAGATGTGGTATGCAACCTCTTGCATGACCAACTTGTCCATGGAAAACCTCGGTAGCTCATGTAGAGGATTCTTCGCACCAAACATCCTGATGAAGGTGCCACTACATCAGGCATACCAATCTGCAATGTGAAGCAATGCCTGCATCTCTTCTTGGGACATGCAAGGTGGATCCTATTCAAATATCATCCTATACAACGGGGTGATGAAGTGGTCAAACAACCTTGCCATGACTCCTCGATAGCTACACTTACAGAGAAACTTGCAATAGATGTTCACAACATCCTCTAATGATGTTATGTCTAATCCATGCCTTGATCAACGATACCTCCCTCTATGTTCCAACCACCCGATGCCCCCAGCGTTGCAGAGATTGTGGCTCTGATGACTGCAATGCCACCCTATTAGCCACCAAAGAGGGGCTAAATTCCTTAAGCTAAATTAAGAAAGGGTGGCCCTAAATATCTATCGACCAAGCTTATGTTTTGAGGCAAATTATTAATGCAACTAGACTTAGAATGCAATGCAAGAACTATGAGTGATTCTTAAGGTGTGATTAATTGAGTGTTTCCTTAAGTACCTAGTTATAATTTACTTCAAATTGGGACATTAAATACTTAATAATGCTTATAACAAGGTAATATCATCCACAAGACAAGTGCCAATTTATAAATGCCAACAATAAAAAGAGATAACCACGATGATACAATGTATCAACACAAGATATATGCTCTCAAAAGGAAATATTTCTAGTATGTCAAAGATCCACAATAGATACACTTATCCAATGATGATTAGAGCATTTAAAAAAATTATTTGATGCTTATCAATACAAGATGCAATGAGTATTATCACAAGGCTATCAATGTTACACGACACTTCAATGAAATAAATTCCAATATTATTCGCAACATGCTCAATTACTTAACACCAATTCAAATAGATTATAGGCCTTTAAACAAAGAACACTTAGAATCAATGCCAATGTAGATTTATCAATGAAAATATGAGAGCACTTATTCACCAAGTTTCCAATTAGATAAAAATTAGATATCAAGAGAAGCAATGTGACTTATATCAATTGAAAAGATTCCAAGATTTAATGAACTCTTAGATTATTTCACTTAGGGAAACAAGGTCATTACATCATGTGCTTTAGAGAGTGATTTAGATGTGATGTTATGAAACCTGTATTAAACTCGCAACCACAGATGTGTTAGTGCACTTGAAACAATTAGAAACCAACTTGCTATAAAACCATGAAACAAGAAAATTATGAATTATAGATCATGAGAAAGGAAATTTCTTAGGTTACTTATGTCACAATCATATTCAAATGAGAAATTATTAAACCCTTTAGGACAATGATATGTAACTTTTAATTTCGAGATCTTTTAAGTGCAAAATGAGAAACATATACTTAGCCAAATATGAGAAATAAGGATCCAAATGTCAAACAAATATTTCCCACATGAAATTATGAGTTGACTAGCCTTATTATGATGAAGTTACCACTGTTATATCAGACTTCAGATGTATTTGCAATCAGAGATGAAAGTCATCAAGATATGCAATTTAAATTAAAACAAAATGCCCAATGTGTTCAATTAATTCTTTAGTGTATTAGGAAAATTATGAGTGATTTTTAGAGCACTTTCATAAGGATTATATCACTGAAATGATGTAGATATGACTATTGTAGGTAAATAGTGAGAAATAAAGGGCTTATAGGTCAAACCCTTAAGCCTTGGGGCCTTGGAAGAACTAGTCCACTTGCCAAAATTTTATCCAATGATTATGCCACCTGAAAAACACCAATACCTCTGGAAAATACACCAATCTTCAATCTTGAAATCAAATACTTAGCCAAAGATGAATGAGGGCATTAAGGGTCAAGGGAATGGCTAGAAAGATGGGGTAGAAAGCCTAATTAGGGGTTGTGGCTAAAGTAGAGGCCTGAACTAGGCCCACTTTAGGGTGATGGAGGCCCACAAGGGGTTATCGTAAGCCCTATAAGGTTACGACTTGGGTAGAGGAGGAAGATAAGAGGGAGGAAGGGAAGATGGTGGAGGATGGAGAAGAGCAAAGGGTGAGCGGGGGGTTGGAAAGACCCTAACAGGCTTGAGACAGGCCTAAAGGAGGGGGTTGAAAGGGGAAAAGGGAAGGTTGAGGGCCTTAAGCCTTATAGACATGCCCTAAAAGGTCCAAAAATGCCACGATAGGGGTAAAATAGGGCAGTTTGAGGCCCTTAGAGGCCTACCCTTGGCCTTAGAAGGATAAAAAGGGTTAGCGCAGGGGCTTGGAGGGAAAACAGGTAAGGTAGAGAAGGTTGCTCGGCCTAGATGCCTCAAAAAATTGAAACCCTCGCTCAAAAGCTGGAATTTACTTCAGATCTTCAATTTTACTGCAAAATTCTTCAATTGTTGGCCTTGCAAAAATTTATAAAGACTAGATTTTACCCTCAGGGGCCTAGATTTAGCTCAAAATCCCAACAAATATCTTTGAATCACTTGGATCTGACTTGCAGAAATGAATTTACAAATACCCAAATCCCCAATATATACACAAATTCAAAATCCAAAAACCCCAAATCCCAGCTGCAAAATAAGGGTTAGAAAATATAATTATCTTACAAAAAAAATGCTTTACAAATTATCCAAATGTACAATGCTTGAAACAATTTTTTGAGGAATAATTTTTTAAATAAAATTTTGATGATGGCTAGATGCATTTCAAAAAATAAATGTTGACCACAGCCTTAGTGAAGTAAGAACATCACATAAAATATTCGAAGTCCAAACAAGGTCAGCATGTCCCCATAGTTTGTTAACTTGGAGCCCAAGGGTCAGGGAACTTGCAAACTCTATATATTTTCTCAAAAAATTTGTTAGAACACACAATGAAACAGATCACCTAAGATAAGCCCAAAACTTACCAACAAAATGTTCCTACCATCTACAAATGAAATAATGATTCAAATAATATTGAAGCACAATATAGAATGCACATACCCAACATATAACACAAATCAATAAGATAAAGACACCATGAACTGTACCTCAAATTCTTTTATTATGATATTTGAACATTCCCAACATAAAAGTGGCTTCACACCAGCATTTGCATAATTACATCAAAACAAATATCATCATAAGATGTCTAATAAAAGCAAAATTCATCGGTGGGGGACTTCCAAAATTTAACTTCTTTTAGACCCACAAATTTTTTCACTTGGAGAATTTAATTTCTCTAACATTTTAATTTTTTACTCTAATTAATTAATTTTCTGGCTTAGGGTTTAATTTTTTTTTTGCTAGAAAATTTAATTAATTGACATATGAGGGGATTAATTAATTTTCCACTCTTAAATATTTTAGCCATGGTGTCTAAGTATAAGGGACCATTCACTAAACTGTTTTTTACATAAAATTTCACAAATTCAACCCTCAAAGAGAGAATACTCGTTCATTATAGACCCTCATAAAACATACCCAATTTTGCGACACAATATGATCTAGTATACCAAATTATTTGTAATAAAACAATTTAGCCAATTAGCTTAAACTATTCCCAAAACACTTTTACAATAGACTCGACTATAACACTAGGACTCACAAGAGGATATTGGTGAGGATGGAGGGAAATGCTATGTCGATCATTCACAAATAATCAGTAAGATGAAAAACCTCCTAGGATGAAGTTCATTGCCAAAATAATAGGATTACCTAGGTTGTTACATAAATACATGACCTTACTAGCATCATTTACATTACAAATTTTCAGAATGGGTTTACAATGACATAATAAATAGTTGGTTGATGACTCTGACTTTGAAACAATTGCTTCAAGAATTTGGATCCTGCTTCCTTGTGAAAATCTGAAAAAACGTGTACAACATTTGGCTCCATATGGGGGCACATTGCTTCAATGGAGAAATGTGAGAATCCAGAAT
Organism: Pinus tabuliformis; assembly: GCA_031772625.1. Classification (NCBI taxonomy): domain Eukaryota; kingdom Viridiplantae; phylum Streptophyta; class Pinopsida; order Pinales; family Pinaceae; genus Pinus; species Pinus tabuliformis. The sequence goes on from CM062820.1 coordinate 1,640,822,654, forward strand.
CCTATAACCAAGAAAATAGAAATCCATCAAATATATATCCATTCAAAATCGAAATCCTCATGCATACATAGAATATCTACCAGAATAGAAAAAAGCTACTCTAATAAACTGAAATATAAAGACATAAAACATAAGAGTATAATTGGAAACTAAATAATGACATAAATGAAAAGGAGTAGGGTTAAAGTTAATATACAAATATTCCCCATGGCATTAGATGTATTCAACATAGTTCATACTGAGCATCTACCAACTTTTTGGTAGGCCTGTGGGTTGCTTCTTGGATGTGCCATGATGAATTCTAAAAATGTTGGGGCTTTTACTTATCTGAATATCGAGCTACTCTCGGCAATCATATGCATCAAACCTCTTCCTTCTTCTTCTCTTCTTCTCCCTATTGGGTTGTGATAATAATGTTACCATTATATTTCTTCATATTTTCATCACCTTGTCCTTTTTCTTCTCACTAATCCTTTCATCTTGTCTATTCGCACCTTTAGCACCTGGACATTTTGGTTGGTTTCCTATTTGGGTGGCAACTCCATGTACTAGTAGGCATTCAATTTCTCAGATATGAAGCTCTCTCTAATATCCATTTTCTTTTCATTAATCATGATCAAGAAGTCATGGATTACTATAGGCCTTGTAGCTTTTCCAACATCCAAGGGTATCCTCATGATCTTCCGAATGATTTTTCTATGAAAAAGCTTCCAACATTCCATGGTAACAATGCAGTCAATGCCAAAGCTCATATAAATAAGTTCAACACTTTCCTGCAAATATAAACTCATGTCAGGGATTGTCACTCTGATACTTTGTCGCTCAAATTGTACATGCACTGTGACAACAAATCAATTTAGGGGTTGTCACTTGGATCCCCAACCTCCCCATTCTAGTTGTCTCCCAACAACAGGATATGGGGGGTAGTCCCTATGGAATATATAAATGCAAGACTCATTGGAAACCAACAAATCCGGGAGACATAGTTGAATGGCCTAGCCAATTGGTTGATTTATCAAGTTATTAAAGATTAGATTAAATTCTTAATGAGGCAAGTGCCTTATGGAGTAAAATTATTTGATTTTTATCAATTAAAAACCAAGTGATTGGATGAAAAACTATTGCTTTAATGCTTAACTATCTTATATGCGATGAAAATCCTAAGACCTAGGTGTGATGCAAGAATTTTGGTTACTTTTAATTAAATTCCTATTCTAGGTGTATCCTTTCTCTTAATTGTTTTAGAACTAGTCTCTAGAGTAGCTTGTGAGAAAGAGGCCAAGGGGAAGCAAGAAGAGACTATATTAACGATACCTCCTCTCATGTATTAAACACATGGTGCCTCCGACATTGTAGAGACTGTGGCTTTGATGACTGCAAGATCAATGTGTTAACCACTAAAGAGGTGCTAAGATCCTCAAGCTACATTAGAAAGGTTTTCCTATTCTCTATCAACCAAGTTTATGCTTGGAGGTAAGTTATTAATGTAAGAATAACTTAGAATGATATGCAAGGTGAATGAGTGCTTCTTGATGTGAGATTGTTCAAGTTGCTTAAGTAATTAATTATGACTTGATTTTAAATTACACCAATAAGTACTTATCAATATGATACAATCTTAACAACCAGGAAATGTGTCAAGTTACCAAGTTCCAATAAGAAACAATAGATACCCATAATATACAATTATTCAACAGTTATGGGATGTGCCAAAATCCCATAAGATATTATTTAGTGATAATTGAAGCACTTAGAATTATTTAACCAATGATTAACCAGATACCAATGATTATTACCACAAGATTATCAATACTCTTACTTCAATTAGAAGCTTCAGGGATATTTAAACAAGATAAGTGCCAATATTATTCAATTGTCCAAGATATATTCAATTAGATTAGAACACTTAGAACTTCAGTACCAATGTAGATTTATCATTCACAAATGGATATTAGCAATGAAACAAGACTGACAATATGAGAGCGCTTATTCACCAAAGTTTCAATTCCAATTAGAATAATAAACATGATTAGATATCAAAGTGATGTGATGTATTCAACACAATACCAATATTCAATGAACACTTAGATTCTTCGCTTAGGCAACCAAAACATTAGACTACGTGCTTTATTATATGTGAAGATGGAAATTATGAATCTTGAGTAACTCACAAGAAACAACAATGTTAGATCTCTTAAAACCACAAAAGAAATGTAGCCAATACTAGCTATGTCAAAAGTCCTTATGTGCCTTATATTATGAGCAAAAATGAATTCTTATAACAACAGTGAGTAAATATGACCACAGTGAGGTAACATATGCCAAACAAACCCAAAATTATCCTGTTTTGTTTTTAATTTATATTACAGACAATAAATAGAAAGAAAAATATTTATTTCATTGATTCATTTCAGACCTTAGTATTCAGTTCAATCATAAATGACAATAAGTGGAATATGTAAAATTTGCTCGAACAAAATTTTCCCAACATGTGAAATTACTTCCTTAGTATGTAAAGAAATTTTTGAAATGATTAGGGAGCTTTTATGGATATTTTATGTCACTGTTGTGAAATGATTAACTATTTGTAGCAAAGACAATAAAGATATTGAGGGTGAGATGGTGCAAACCTATATGCCTTTTAGCCTCTTGTTTTCCAACAATCATTCCATTAAGATGGTTGCCTGTAAGAACAAGATTATGGCCTAAATTCTCTACAAAACCCAACAAACTTTAGCCCCTAAATCAATTCATTGCCAAATAGTTAGGAAAAGAGGTCAACAAGGCCAAGCTAGGCCCATGGTAAGGACTGCAGAGGCCTTGAGGACTATCGCTCAGGGCAAGGGAGGCCTATAGCCTTATAGAAAGAGGCCTTAGGTCCTGCATCTGAATGAGGAGGGATGCCCAGGAAGGAGGGAGGTAACGACAGGTAGGAAGATGGGCTTAAAGGCTCATGACAGGGGCTAGGAAAGGGAAAGAAAGGAAGGGGATGAGGAAGGAGGCAGGATGGAGAGGAGGAAGAGTTGAACGGAGGGTAGGGAAGGGATTTGAAAGCCAAAACAAGGGGAGAAAGGGCTAGAATATGGCTTAAGGGAGCCTCTAAGGCCTACGCCCATGCAAGGGAGGGAAAGTTGAGACTTTAGAGGTCTGCGAATAAGACCAAGAGGCTTATACAGAGTAGATGAGAAGCTCAAGAGGGATGCTGGCTTAGGAAAGGAGCCCTAGAGGCCTATGACCTTAGGGAAAAAGGAAAATATGGTCTTGTTGTGCTTGTCAACAACCCCCCCATTTATTAACGTTAGTAGTAAAATATTACTTTAATAAATGGGGACCCTTTCAAAATATGTATATACCCAAAAAATGAATCCTAGCATGTAAGTATTTCTTTCATTTTTAGAATAAATCAAGATATCAAACAAAACCTATAAAACCATTAGAATGATATTTTTTCTTATTTATCATGAAATGCATCACAAATGATACCTTTCTAACCCACCACGATCTACAACGAAACAATCAAAAATGTAAATCTATATTCGAAAAACGGTCATAATGTTAGAAAGTCCTTAAAGCATCTTTAAAAAGCTAAAAGTCTCACATCACAACATCACTATTTCTAAAAGACTTCTCTTAAGAGGCTACCTTGAAGGATTGTGATATGTGAAATTGTGATGGTATAATAGCCTTCTCGCATTACATTTTAGTCATACAACACAAGCCTGAACCTATTATATGCTGATATTGTGGAATGCAATCACAACTTGGACCCACCTCTTAATATTTCCACCAACACATGCATAGGTCCATTATTCGTTAAAAAGAATCCCGACAAGTGATGACACTCGTTTCTCGCATCTTGCATTTCACACAAACTCAAAAAATTGTAAGTTAAACAAAAACGAATTATGAGATATAGCGATCTGCGATATTGCTTTGCAAATCACAAAATCACTATTATCGCAGTTTAAAGGCTCACCACCCTAGGAGATTGTTTCCCGATTTACGATGTGAATATTTATGGACAATCAAGTTAAAAGATAACGGATCATTAGTGGGCATTTATGAAGAATTGAATTTATGTGTGAAAGGCCATTTAGAGTGATTTGATATCTTCTTACATGATTTCAAATAAAACACCTTTATCACCTTTACTGGTTTTTTTCATCGATTCATTCTTACATTCAGTATCATTTTTATCCGATAAACTGTTCCTCTTGAAACTTTCAGGAAAAATCCACAGAACAGGATGCCGAAAGAATTGGTGAAGAAAGGGAAAGCAGTTGCCTCTGAGAAGTCAGAAAGGACTCCTCTGTTCAAGGATACTACATGTAATAGGGAAGCAGGGACGTCTACATGGGAGGATATGTATCAGTTACTCGAGGAAGAACAACCAAGGATTCTTAAGACAATGATTATAGTTGATGGGTGTGATTCCTCTGATGCTTCCATAACTGAGCTTGCATGCTCATTTATGCACCGAATAGCCACATGACCAAAAATATTCCCCTATACCGACATGGTTAAGTGGATCATTGATGACACTGATATATCTGACAAAGAATTCAAAACAAGAGGCCAAGAAGTTATAGGATCTTTCACTCCAGATAACCTAAGGCTTATTTACCACCTACCGGAGGCACAGGTTACCTACAATAGGAAATTTGTTAAGAAATTCATCAAAGGAAATGATGACCCAGCAAACTACAGAAAGAATTGGTAAAATAATGATGAAAGAATCAAGAAAGACAAAAACGGTATGTACGCCACCGCATTTGTTTGTTCCCCTTTCTATTTTGCTGCGGCTATGTTCTGTAGACTATTTGGCAAACCTGACAGTAACAAAGTCTCCTCAGAATGGTTGCCCTTAATAGATGCAACCTTTAATGCAACAATAATATATTGGGCACAAATCATGTCTGATAATTTAGCTAAATAAATTATAGAGTATAGAAGGAAAAGAAGTATTGCTTCGAGGGTTTACCCTCCCTTTTTCATGTGTGCTTATGTAATGGAGACTATTTGTTTTGGTTCTAAATTCCCTCTTATGCGATGGAAGTGGACTATTCAAGATCCACTTCCTATTCACATCCACCACAAAGACATGTGGGAATCCAATTTTGAACCACATTTTTTCAAGATTTGTCATGGGGTTATGCTTCCTATCCATAAAAAAATTTATAACGGAGATGCCCCCAGATTCTCCCAAGAAGCCGAGATAGACATCCTCAAAGTGGCCCAATGGTTCGGGGAAGAGACATTTACATATATTAGAGTATTTGGCAGCATCACCTCTCCCCATGTTCTCCCTTTCTATTTCCCAGATAAATTAATGGCTAGAGAGATAGCCTATCAGACATGCAGTGAAGGAGGGATGAGAAAAACATTGAAGGAGTCAAAGAAGGCCATTTGGCCTCAATTTCATGTGTCATGTGGAGTGTTTTCATTACATGACCTTGGACATGCGTTGAGGGAAGTAGATAATATGTTGTGTCTATGATTACCTAAGTTCCTCGGAAGAAAATACGACCCATTTGGTATTGTCAATGATTTTACTACTATGGTCAAAATAAAGATATTTAGTAATGAGAAGGACCCATTTGATGATGTTTTCTTATAGAAGAATACCTTCAAAGAAGTGAAGCATATGGCACAGATACTTTTTTATCAAGAGGGTCTTGAAGCATTTTATAGCTATAGAGAAAAGAGATTATCACAGGTCCCATTGGACCAATTGTTAATTGAACCAATAAGGGAGCTCACTCCCAGTGTAAGCATAGAAGGTGACTCTAAAGAAAAATCTAAAACTAATTTTGAAGAGGAATCTCGAGAGAAATCTACCAAGGGATCCGAGAAGACATCGTAAAATAGGAAAAGCAGGAAGAAGGAATCAATCAAGGATACAACCTAGTCTGTAGCAATGATAGATGAACAGACTTCGACCATCAAGTAAACTGAAACCCATACTCCCTCTATACATCTAATAAAGCCTATGGTAATTAATTTGGAAGAGGAGTGGGATAATTTCAACAAAAAAATCAACACAGAGGAACAAGCAACAGAGACACAAATGACACATCGGGAAACAACTCCGGAAATTATAACAGGGGGAACTGTGAATACTCAAGAAATAGAAAAGATTCATGTTAGCCCTACCTCTGAGATTGTTCTAAGAATAGAAGAAATTCCCCCTCTTGATGTATTTTACAGCCCACAACACAAGGTTGTTGTTAAGAGACAAAGAAAGAAAAGAAAATTGGAATCCACAACTGCTACCACTCCAGACAATGAGGTGATGGATTTCCTCTGGAAAGACTCATCCACCGACCCATAGGCAACCTCACCCGGTTCTCGCATTTTGCAGGTGCATACGCTATGGCTACAATTGAAAAAACAATAGAGGTACAACTATTGCTTAAAGAAAAATAAGACAAAATTTTGTCACTGGAACAACAGTTACAGTAAACCAAAACCAACCAACAAGCAGAAATACAATTGGCTAAGCTACAACAGGAGTTCCAACAAATGCAAATATAACATCAAAGCAACTTGGCAGGTAAGGAGTCACAGATACAGAGCATAACAGATCTTCATAAGGACGACCCAAATATCGATTAGTTTTTCACTGAAGCACTCAGCATCAACTCCCAGCTCACACAACAAAAAGAATTGCTATGCCAAAAAATCTCGTAGTGGAACTCTCACTGTGAAACAAGCAACAAATTAACAAGCCAATTTGTGGAAATGCGACTTGAATATGATGAAATTCTTAAAAAGGTTTCAGATTTCATAACTTGGAAAAATTCTGAAAATGGGAGAAGAGCCGACATGCCTAAACTGGATGAATCACATAAGGAGATCTTATTTACAAGTTGGGGTTCTCAGCTCAAAGAGGCAAAACAGGCAATAGAGGATGCGACAGCAGCATCAAACAACGTCATTGAAAGTGTAAATGAAAATTTTCACAGTTCAAATCTTGTGGCAGAAACCACCCCTGGTTTCCTTCCGAATGCAAAACAACTTGAATTATAGTGGAAACAGGCAACAGAAGGAAGAACAAAAGCAATTAGGCAAGTGACCAAGTTAAACTAGGAGGCATATTGGCAATATCTAGTAAAACCGCATAGCCATTGGATGACCCTGAAATGCTTAATTGTTTCTATCGAGAAAATGGTGCCAACGCTCATCAATGCCATGTTTACAGGACAACTAAAAGCCGAAGTCAGCCAGCCTACACTCCTCAAGACTGTGATAGATATTTGTGATCTGAAAGATCGAATGCAGGATTAGTCATTATATCACATTTCTATTTTTTTTTTTTTTTGCTTAAATTGAGGCAGGTTGTTTAAACCTCCTCAACTTTTTTTGTAATAATCTATTTTTAGTTTCATAAGTTAGTATTTAAACCCCTCTCATGCATTGAGAGAGGGGTATGAAAATTTTATCAGAAACATTCTTTAGAACATTCACTTCTGTCCCTTTGAGGAAGTTTTGGTGAAATTAATGGAACTAGATTTATTTTCTACTTGAATTTGACATCTTCTACTGAAATTACACTTCTGTACTCTTAGATGATGTTGGATGATTTGAAAGTAGATCAATATTTCTGGAGCACATGAGTAAAACATATTATAAATGGTACTTTTATCTCTTAATTCTTTTTACTTATGCGTCAAGCAATACATTATATTCAAGTAATTTATATATGAAAGTTTGAATTTTTTATTCCCATTATTGCACTATTGTATAATGATGATTTATAGTTTATGCTAAATACATGAATGATTTTTATGTGATATATCTCTCATATCGTTTTAGCTAACTTTTTATACGAAACGATCATTATTAAATGGATTCACTTCTTATCGCAATTGAATTATCTTTATTATCAATTAATTTTAGACATAATTTTAGATCGCATATATGATGTTACTCCCGGGATAGTTATAGTTAGATAAATATTTTTGATTAGGACAAACTGCACATGATTATTAGTTCAACTAGATTATTTTGAGGCTAAGAATTACTCCAAAAATCTCAAAACATCATCTCATTAGCACAAGCATAAAAATATATTGGGAAATTGGTCCCATCATCCCCAATCGGAGCCACTATTCCAAATGGAAAAGGAGTTGTCACAAGGTCTGGACCGGGTAGTTATCCCCCTTGTTGAGGCAACGATTTTCGAGCCTTCAACATATTTTGCGCTAGAAGGAGGGCAATAACTATGAATGGCAAGTAAATCTAAATCTACAAGCCATCCTAAGAGTAAAACTCCCTCACCATCACCTCCAACTTCTCGTTTGCATTCCAAATCTGCTATTCCCAAGTGAGAAGTTGAAAAGAAAAATACAGAGCCTACTGCTGAAATCCTAAACAAGCTAGGCAATTCTTCTTCTGAACCCCCTAAAGTACAATCTTTGATCCACAAATTGTAGGGGATTTCAATATCTCAAGATGAATCTGATTTATCCAAGGCAGTGTCACTTCTCAAAATACCCCATTGTAACCGCTAACTAGAGAACAGAGTGAAAAAATTGGAATCCCACCATTTGAATTCCCTCTACCAAGTCATAAAAGGGCTAAGAAGACAACATAAGAATCTCACAGCAAGGTTCTTTCATCATCATTGTCCATTCCATCCATACCATTGCAAGGTCACACACCTACTTCCCAACTCCAGATCGTGATTCACACAGGTACAAGAGTTGCACCATCCTCTACCCAATCACCTTCAACCACTACTTCACCCTCTTCTACTAATATCCCAGCAATGGCACAGAATCAACCTCAACCAAGGCCATGGACTAACCTAGGAGTTATTAGAATGGCTGCACCTTTGTCCCAATTTCCAGCACATCCAGAAAAATGGTTACCTAAATTTAAACCTGATAATGGCCTGTTAGCTGAAGAACATATAAATAATTTCATGTTGTCCATTAATTTGAATGGAGTAGTAGAAGAAGACACAGTTGTAAGATTATTCCCATATACTCTACAATGAGTAGCAGGATCATGGTACTTTTCGTTACCATCAAGCTCTATTATTAGCTGGGATGCTTTTCAAGAGCAATTTTTAACTAAATTTGGAGATGATAGGTCTACATCAACTTTGATCAATGACCTCTCCAATTTGAAAGCCGAACCAAAAGAACCCATTAAGACTTCAACTCACATTTCAATAAGTTATTGAATAAAATACCTATGATGTCCAAGCCTAGCGAGGAGGTCTAAAATGAATGGTACATTTCTACTCTACCTTCAAACATAGCCATCTTTGTTGATAGAGTTGCCAAACCAACGTTAGCAGAAAATATGAAAGAAGCAATAGCTGTTGAAAAACGTATCTTGGCAATAGAAAAGAAAAATGCATTAGAGGAAAGAAAATCCAAGAAAGTAACCTTTAGAGACAATTCTAGGAAAAAACCACCAAAGGATCCTTTTGATCTGGAAGGGTTACAAAAAGTCCTCAAGACCATGTCTAACGAAATGGTTGACATAAAAAAACAAGTAGCAGAATCTTCTTCCAAGAAACCTTTTAGACCATATAAAAGGAATGCCCCAACCGATCCTAAACCTCCAAATTCTATATCGAACCCGGAATCGAATGGACATGAGGAAGATGCCTCAAGTGAAGAACAAACCGACGATGAAGAAATAGTGGAATTACAAGGAATGTGGGATTTTATCCTTCCAAATGAAGAGGATCAGGAAGCACTACCTGTTGCCACTAGAAGTAGAAATCAGCTTGATCCACCTCAATCAAGTTCAAAACAGAAAACTTCAATGCCACCTCCAAGAGATAAAGTCATAGGTAAGAAATCTTCACCAAAATCTACTCAAACAAACCCTACCCAATTAGATTCTTCACCTTCATCCAAAACTCTGATAATTTCCGACAAAATGGAATACAATATTATTGAGGATATGAAGAAAACTACGGTAAACATCACCTTTCATGAGCTTAGTAAATTAAAACAACAACAGAAGCTACTTTTTAAAGAACTAAAAGCAGCTCCCACTACCCCACTTCCTACCGCAGTAATATCACAGGCTGCTCAAGAAATGGGAAGACCTCCTAGTATTTCTGCAAACAAAATTGATCCAACCGGCATCGCTCTAATTGGCGGAAGATCTAAATCTCGTACTCCACCATTTCTCCTTACTTTTGAAGTCTTTAATAAAACTTGCACAACTGTTTAGTTGATTTTGGTGCTTCATCTAACATTTTGCCTAGAATAGTCTGTGCTAAGTTAAATGTCCAGCCTCAGAAATCTGCAGTACAAATAGTACAATTAGATTGGTCTCAAGTCAAAGTTGTCGAAGAACTTAATCAAGTAACCATTAGACTTTCATCAAACCCAAAAGTTTGTCAAGTCATTGATATACTTGTAGCTAATATTCCTGAATTCTATGGCTTAATCCTCAGTAGGGACTGGTCAGAAAAGCTCCATGGCTACTTCGCAATCGAATGGTCTCACATGTGGCTTCCCTATAACGGTAAGCCAAATAAGATAAGGGTTGATCGAGAGAAACATCAATATAGTGACAGAACTAGAAGGATAAAATGGCCTGGTAACATATAGCAATAATATAATCAGAAACTTTTCTATTGAGTCATTCCTAGGGAATTTCAATGTTCATACTTCACCTTTCTTAGAAAACTCTGTTGTATCTCATATCGAAAATTATTCCCAAACAGACACCTCTAAATGTGTGAATTTTGTAGATAAACCTATACATAAATATTTATTTTGGAAATTGTTTTTTGATGGATCTAGATCCAATGATGGAGCAAGGGCAGGATGCATATTAGTTAGCCCAGAAGGGGAAAAGACTATGCTAGCATGTAGACTTGAATTTGATTGCACAAACAATATTGTTGAATATGAAGCATTGGTTCAAGGTTTGTACAAAGCAATTGGTCTTAATATCAAATACCTCCAAGTGTTTGGAGATTCCGAAATTGTCGTTAGACAAGTAAGAAATACTATACACTGTCTGTCAAGACATTTGAAACACTATCAATAGTTATTCCAAGACCCGACCTCACATTTTACAGCGTTTAATATTTCCTCTATCCCAAGACTCCAAAATGCTAGCACCGATCTCCTAGCTAATGTAGCTTCCAAGCTTATTCTACCACAAGATTACAACCCAGATCGATTCTCCATTGAATTAACTTTTAAGCCATTTATTCCTGATAATATCACCAAATGGGGAGTCTTTAACAACGATCCCAATATCGTAAGCTTCCTCACTTCAGAAGGCTCTTATGATGACCAGATAGTTGATGAAGACCAGCATGACAACCAACTGAAGCAAGAAACCAACAACAACGCTATACCAAAATTTATAGTTAAATTGGAAGATTCATACGACCTCAAAGATAGGTTCAAACGATCTACTAATTCAAAACTTCAGAGTTCAACTCTAAGATATGAATTGATAAATCTTGGAATTGACACGAAACCACAAAACATCAATCTAGGTCTCAGACTCACATCAGAAGAAAAATCAGCTTTTATACGTCTGTTGAAACAATATAAGAATGTCTTTTCTTTGAATTACGAAGATCTTAAAACATATGACACTTCTATTATTCAACATACTATTCCTATGATCTTTGATGAAAAACCTATTCAGCAGAAATTAAGGAAAATTCATCCTAATTTAGAAAGCTAGATTAAATCTGAGTTAAATAAACTACTAAAAGCCAAAATTATTTTTCCTGTCAGGCATTCCAGGTGGGTCTCCAATCTCATCCCAGTCAGAAAGAAAAATGGTGATATTTGGATTTGTATAGACTTTTGCAATCTCAATAAATCTTGCCAAAAGGAAAATTTTCCGTTACCTCCTATGGAATAGATATTACAATCAGTTGCAGGCTCAAAACTAATGTCCTTTCTAGATGGTTTCTCAGGTTACAATCAAATCTTAGTCCATCCAGATGATCAACTGAAAACTACATTCAGAACAAAATGGGGCACTTACGCCTATCAAAAGATGTCGTTCAGACTAATTAATGCTGGTGCCACTTTCCAAAGAGCCATGGACATTGCCTTCAAGGGTTTAGTAAACAGGTCAGTGGTAATATACTTAGATGATATAACTGTATATTCCAAAAAACATAGTAATCATCTGAGAGATCTAAAACAAATATTTGAACGTTGTCAAAAGTATGGGATTTCCCTTAACCCCAAGAAGTCTTTTTTCACGTTAAGTGAAGGAAAACTCCTTGGATTTATTGTGTCCAAAATAGGGATTCATATTGACCCAAACAAGATTAAAGAAATTTCTGAAATACCTTTACCCCATAACAAAAAATCGATGCAATCTTTCCTTGGTCAAATAAATTTTGTCAAACGATTTGTCCCTGACTTCTCAAGAATTGTATTACCCCTTCAAGCCATGATAAAGAAAAATTCTCTATTTAAATGGGGTCAGTTGGAACATGAAGCTTTTAACTTGATAAAACAAGCAATCATAAATGCCCCGTCTTTAGCAACGTCAAATTTTTCTAATCATTTCACTTTGTACACTTTCGATTCTGAGAAATCATATGCAACCATATTGACATAAGAAAATCAAGACAAAGCCAAAGCCCCGATTTCTTTCTTTAGCTCTAATTTACAGGGAGCTGAATTGAATTACTCAGATGTTGAAAAACAAGCTTACGTTGTTTTCAAATCAATAAAACACTTCAAACCTTTTCTTCTCAAAACCCACACCAAGGTGATAGTACCATTCCCAACAGTAAGAAATATTCTAGTACAAAGGGATGTGGGTGAAAAAAGAGCAAATTGGGTTACGGCTCTGTAAGAATATGACATTGAAATCAAACTAGCAAACATTGTGAAAGGTCAAGGTTTTTGCATGATGTTGGCAGGAGCATCGAATATGTCAAAATCACAAAATTCAGGTGACAAGGTACAAATCTATGAAGTAAGCCTTAACGACACTGAATCAACACATGCTGATATAATATTCTATTTAAAAAATGGATATGGACCTCCACATTTGAATTACACAAAGAAAAGATCCTTGAGGTTGAAATTTAAACAGTATCAAATTGTCAACAATGTGCTATTTAGAATGAATTATGATTTTGTTTTGCTTAGATGTCTTGAGAAATCTGAAGCAGAGAAAGTATTGCAGGAACTTCATGATGGACTGGATGGAGGACACTTTGGAGGAGATGCTACAGCACATAAATCCTATGTGCAGGCTATTACTGGCCAACCCTATTCAAAGATGCACATAGTTATGTAAGGAAATGTAAGATATGTCAAACAGTTTCCAGAAGATAGAAGAAATCAACATTACTGTTACAACCAGTCAACATTGATCAACCATTTGAACAATGGGGATTGGACATAATAGGTGAGATTTTTCCTCATTCTTCTAAGCAACATAAATATATCCTTATAGCCACTGATTACTTCACCAAATGGGTTGAAGCAATTCCACTCAAGGTAGCCAAATCTGAGAACATTATTGAATTTATAGATCAATTTATCATCACCAAGTTTGGTTTACCTTCTGCCTTAATTTTGGTAATGCATCTTACTTTTCAAGAAATGCTATAGCAAATTTTGCTCTTAAAAGAGGTTTTAAACTTAAATATTCTGCTAATTATTATCCACAAGGAAATGGGTTTGCTGAATCCACAAATAAGAACCTTATCAGGATTATTAAACGAACTTTTGATCAAAGTCAAAAGAACTGGCATAAATATTTAGTGTTTGCTCTGTGGGCAGATCGAATAACTCATAAAACCTCCATTGGCACTTCTTCTTTTAATCTCGTTTATGGGAAAGAAGTTGTCTTACCAAAAAACATAACTATTCCCTCATTTGCCTTAGTTCAATTCATCGAAGAAACTCCCTCCTCGTCTATGAAACTTAGACAATTACAAATCCTTAAACTTGAAGAGGAACGAAAAAAGGCTACAATTACCCATGCACATCATCAACAGTTAGTCAAAGCATCCTCTGATTCAAATTCTGTATCTTCAAAAAATTTCCAACTCAGAGACTTAGTGTTAAAATGGGATAAAGCCCACGAAGAGAAAGGCAAGCATACTAAGCTCCAACGAATGTGGCTTGGCCCATTCCATATTATCGAGCTAATAGGCCCATCAACTTTTCTTTTACAAGATTTATCATGTAAGAAAGAACCTTTACCTGTTAATGGGCAGGTCCTAAAGAAATATTTTCCATAGAAGATGATCTCTTTTGATCGCTGTATAGTATACTCTTTAGTTAATTTTCTTTTGAAATAATAATACAAGTTGAAAACATTTACATTTGGTTTTACTGAAGGATAGTTTCTCTTTTTAATTTTGTTTTTCGCTTGTATAAGTAGAAATGGTTATGAAAATTAATCTTCATTCATGAAATAAACAGTTGAATGCTACAACTCCAAAACTGCATGTTTTTCTGTTAAATTATTTGATATTTGATAAAACTTAGCTTCAGAAAGAAATTTTCTTCACATTAGTCAAGAAAAGTTTCACTAACAAAGCAAAGTTTATCTATGGAAAAGCATCTTTAAACTCTACGATTGTCATCCAGAAACTCTTAAGGAGCCAATGATTCCCCCCACTTAAGTAGCTTTCAATTTTAGAGTGTAATTCTGAAAAATACTTTAAACTTAAAGGATAAGAGGTCTCATCAAGAGTCGGCTTACCATGATCATAAGATTATAACTAACTGACATTACCAATACTAAATATCAAAACAGGGTAATGGCTTGAGATTAATCAATCAAAAGACAAGGGGTCTCATCAAGAGCCAGCTTGTTCAGTTCGGTTACAAATCAAGTGAATGGCATTGTCAATTTTGGCCACCAAACCAAGACATTGTCCTTTAAGAAATAAAAGAAGAAAGAATTACTTCAATACAATATAGAAAGAATCAAGTATACAAAAGAATTTATCTTTAAAATTTTATTCTTACTTAAGTGGGATATTGAATCATTGTTGGGTAACATGTAACCCTATCGAGGCTATGAATGCCCGCTGGCAGCAAAGGCTCTACCTACGACAAATGAGTATACCAAAACTGGTCTACCGAGATTCTTTTGCTTTTATCTTTATAACCAAATAATGATTGATGTAGGTAAAATGACTATCTGCGAGAAAAGGGAAATCAGAAGAAAGATAGTTAGAGAAAATGTTGTTTGTTGATAAAAGAGCAATACTACTTACCTTGTATTCCATGCAATTTAGTTTTATTTTCAAAACTATCTTTATTTTATAAGTTTTAGAAATTTCAAAAAACTCTCAGAGATAACTGGTTCTTCCAAGTGAATCGCCAATTGTTGTGCTTATCAACAACCCTCCCATTTATTAACGTTAGTAGTAAAATATTACTTTAATAAATGGGGACCCTTTCAAAAAATGTATATAACAAAAAAATCAATCCGAGCATGTAGGTATTTCTTATATTTTTTAGAATAAGTCAAGATATCAAACAAAACCTATAAAACCATTAAAATGATACTTTTTCTTATTTAGCATGAAATGCATCACAAATGATACCTTTCTAACCCACCACGATCTACGATGAAACAATCAAAAAAGCAAATCTATATTCAAAAAATGGTCATAATGTTAGAAATTCCTTAAAGCTTCTTTAAAAAGCTAAAAGTCTCGCATTGCAACATCATTGTTTATAAAAGACTTCTCTTAAGAGGCTACCCCGAAGGATTTCGATATGTGAAATTGCGAGGGTATAATAGCCTTCTCGCATCGCATTTCAATCATACAACACAAGCCTCAACCTATTATATGTCAATATTGTGAAATGCGATCTCAACTTGGACCCACCTCTTAATATTTCCACCAACACATGCGGAGGTCCATTATTCGTTAAAAATAATCCCGACAAGTGATGACGCTCATTTCTCGCATCTCGCATTTCGAACAAACTCAAAAAATGGTAAGTTAAACAAAAATGAATTATGCGATATAGCGATCTGCGATATTGCTTTGCAAATAGCAAAATCACTATTATTGCAATTTAAAGGCTCACCACCCTAGGAGATTGTTTCCTGATTTACGATGTGAATATTTATGGACATTCAAGTTAAAAGATAACGGTTCATTAGTGGGAATTTATGAAGAAGTAACTGCATTTATGTGTGAAAGGCCATTCAGAGTGATTTGACATCTTCTTATGTGATTTCAAATAAAACAACTTTATCACCTTTACTGGTTTTCTTCATTGATTCATTCCTATGTTCAGTATCATTTTTATCCGATAAATTGTTCCTCTTGAAACTTTCAAGAAAAAGCCGCAGAATAGGACGTCGAAAGAAATGGTGAAGAAAGGGAAAGTAGTCGCCTCTGAGAAGTCAGAAATGACTCCTCTATTCACAGATACTACATGTAATAGGGAAGCATGGATGTCTACATGGGAGGCTATGTATCAGTTACTGGAGGAAGAACAACTGAGGATTCTTGAGACAACGATTACAGTTGACGGGCGCGATTCCTCTGATGCTTCCATAACTAAGCTTGCATGCTCATTTATGCACCAAATAGCCACACAACTAAAAATAATCCCCTATACCGACATGGTTAAGTGGATCATTGATGACACTGATATATCTGACAGAGAATTCAAAACAAGAGGCCAAGAAATTATATGATCTTTCACTCCAGATAACCTAAGGCTTATGTACCACCTACCAGAGCCACATGTTCCCTACAACAGGAAATTCGTTGAGAAATTCATCAAAGAAAATGAGGACCGAATGAGGACCGGGCAGACTACACGAATAATTGGTCAAATAATGATGAAAGAATCAAGAATGACAAAAACGTTATGCACGCCACCGCATCTATTTGTTCCCCTTTCTATTTTGTTGTGGCTATGCTCTGTAGACTATTTGGCAAACCTGACAATAACAAATTCTCCTCAGAATGGTTGCCCTTAATAAATGTAGCTGTTAATGCAACAATAATAGATTGGGCACAAATCCTGTTTGATAATTTAGCTTAAGAAATTATAGAGTATAGAAGGAAAATAAGTATTACATCGAGGGTTTACCCTCCATTTTTCATGTGTGCTAATGTAATGGACGCTCTTTGTTTTGGTTCTAAATTCCCTCTTATGGGATGGAAGTGGACTATTCAAGATCCACTTCCTATTTACATCCACCACAAAGACATGTGGGAATCCAATTTTGAACCACATTTTTTCAAGATTTGTCATGGGGTTATGCTTCCTATCCATAAACAAATTTATAATCGAGATGCCCCCAGATTCTCCCAAGAAGCCGAGATAGACATCCTCCCAGTAGCCTGATGGTTCGGGGAAGAGACATTTACATATATCAGATTATTTGGCAGCATCGCCTCTCCCCATATTCTCCCTTTCTATGTCCCAGATAAATTAATGGCTAGAGAGATAGCCTATTAGACATGCAGTGAAGGACGGATGAAAAAAACATTGAAGGAGTCAAAGAAGGCCATTTGGCCTCAATTTCCTGTGTCATGCGGAGTGTTTTCATTACATGACCTTGGACATGCGTTCAGGAAAGTAGATAATATGTTGTCTCTACGATTACCTAAGTTCCCCGGAAGAATATATGACCCATTCGGTATTGTCAAAGATTTTACTACTGTGGTCAAAATAAACATGTTCAGCAATGAGAAGGACCCATTTGTTGATGTTTTCTTACAAAAGAATACCTTCAAAGAAGTGAAGCATATGGCACAGATACTTCTTTATTAATAGGGTCTTGAAGCATTTTATAGCTATAGAGAAAAGAGATTATCAACAGCCCCATTGGACCAATTGTTAATTGAACCAATAACGGTGCCCACTCCCAGTGTAAGCATACAAGGTGACTCTAAGGAAAAATCTAAAACTAATTCTGAAGAGGAATCATGAGAGAAATTTGCCAAGGGATCCGAGAAGTCATCAAAAAATTGGAAAAACAGGAGCAAGGAATCGATCAAGGATACAGCCCAGTCTGCAGCAAAGACAGATGAACAGGCTTCGACCATCAAGTGGACTGAAACCCATACTCCCTCTATATAGCTAATAAAGCCTCTGGTAATTAATTTGGAAGGGGAATGGGATAATTTCAACAAAAAACTCAACACAGAGGAACAAGTATCAGAGATGCAAATAACACATCAGGAAACAACTCTAGATATTATAACAGGGGGAACTATGAATACTCAAGAAATAGAACACATTCCTGTTAACCCCACCTCTGAGATTGTTTTAAGAATAGAAGAAATTCCCCCTCTTGATGTATTTTACAACCCACAGTACAAGGCCGTTGTTAAGAGATAGAGAAAAAAAATAAAATTGGAATCCACAACTACTACCAGTCCAGATAATGAGCTGATGGATGTCCTCTGGAAAGACTCATCCACCGACCCATCAGCCAACTTCACCAGGCTCTCGCAGTTCACAGGTGTATATGCCATGACAACTATTGACAAAGCAACAGAGGTACAACTGTTGCTTAAAGAAAAATAAGAAAAAAAAAATCACTAGAACAATAGTTAAAGCAGGCCAAAACCAACCAACAAGCAGAAATACAATTGGCTAAGCTACAACAGGAGTTCTAACAAAAGCAAATAGAACATTAAAGTAGCTTGGTAGGTAAGGAGGCACAGATACAAAGAATAACATATCTGCATAAGGACGACCCAAAGATCGATCAGTTTGTCACCGAAGCACTTAGCCTCAACTCCCAGCTCACACACCAAAACGAATTGATATGCCAAAAAATTTCGCAATGGAACTCTCACTGCGAAACAAGCGACAAATTAACAAGCCAAGTTATGGAAATGCGACTTGAATATGATGAAATTCTTAAAAAGGTTTCATATTTCATAACTTGGCAAAATTCTGAAAATGGGAGAAGAGTCGACATGCCCAAACTAGATGAATCACATAAGGAGATCTTATTTGCAAGTTGGGGTTCTCGGCTCAAAGAGGCAAAATAGGCAACACAGGATGTGGCAACAGTGATAAACAACGTCATTGAAAGTGTAAATGAAAATTTTCATATTGCTAATCTTGTGGCAGAAACCACCCCTGGTTTCCTTCTGAATGCAAAACAACTTGAATTACAATGGAAACGTGTAGCAGAAGAAAGAACAGAAGCAATTAGGCAAGTGACTAGGTTAAATTGGGAGGCATATTGGTAACATCTAGTAAAACCGCACAGCCAGTGAATGACCTTGAAATGCCTAATTGTTTCTAATGAGAAAATGCTGCCAGTGCTCATCAATGTCATGTTTACAGAACAACTGAAAGCCGAAGTTTGCCAACCTACACTCCTCAAGACCATGCTAGATATTGGCGATCTGAAAGATCGAATACAGGATTAGTTATTATGCACATTTCTATTTTTGTTTTATTTTGCTTAAATTGAGGCAAGTCATTTAAACCTCCTCAAATTTTTTTGTAATAATCTATTTTTAGTTTCATAAGTTAGTATTTAAACCCCTCTCATGCATTTAGAGAGGGGACCAGAAATTTTATCAGAAACCTTCTTCAGAACATGCACTTCTATCCATTCGAGGAAGTTCTGGTGAAATTAATGTAACAAGATTTATTTTCTACTTGAATTTGACATCTTCTACTAAAATTTCACTTCTGTACTTTTAGATGATGTTGGATGATTTGAAAGTAGATCAATATTGCTGGAGCACATGAGTAGAACGTATTATAAATGGTACTTTTATCTCTTAATTATTTTTTCTTATGCGTCAAGCAATACATTATCTTCAAGTTATTTATGTATGAAAGTTTGAATTTTTTATTGCCATTATTGCACTATTGTATAATGATGCTTTATAGTTTATGCTAAATACATGAATGATTTTTATGCGATATATCTCTCATATCGTTTTGGCCTACTTTTTTATACGAAACGATCATTGTTAAATGGATTCACTTCTTATCACAATTAAATGATCTTTATTATCAATTGCTTTCAGACATCATTTTAGATCGAATATATCATGTTACTCTCGGGATAGTTATAGTTAGATAGATATTTTTGATTAGGACAAACTACACATGATTATTAGTTAAATTAGATTAGTTTGAGGCTAAGTATTACTCAAAAAATATCAAAACATCATCTTGTTAGCACAAGCATAAAAATAGACTGGGAAAATGGTCCCATCATCCCCAGTCAGAGCCACTATTCGAAACGGAGGAGTTGTCCCAAGGTCCAAACTGGATGGTTATCCCCCTTGTTGAGGCAACGATTTTCGAGTCTTCAACAGGTCTACAGTTAGGGCTAAGGGAAATTGTTGGAGCTAATGAGGGTAACGCTGGGCCTAGAAGCCCTAAAACAATATACAAACCCTTGCCACAATTAATTAAACTTGCTTCATATCTTCAAAATTTGCCCAAAAATCCTTGATGTTGGCCTTGCAAAATTTCTAGAGACTAGGTCTTACCCTCAAGGGCCTAGATCTAGCTCTAATCCAACAAATATTCTTGGATCTCACCTGCATAAATAAATTTACAAATCCCCAAAACCAAAATATATACACAAATTCAAAAGATCAAAACCCCAAACCCTAGCTACAAAACAAGGGTTAGAAAATAAAATTATTTACAAAAAAAAATTACAAATTATACATATGTACAATGTTTGAAAACATTTTTTGAGGAATAATTTTTTAAATAAATTTTTGATGATGGCTAGATGTATTTTGAAAAATAAATATTAACCACAACTTTAGCGAAGTAACAACATCACACAAAATATTTGAATTCCAAACAAGGTTAGCCTTTGCCCACAGTTTGTGAGCTTGGATCCCAAGGGTCGAGGAACCTACAAACTGTATATATTTTCTCAAGAAAAATCGTTAGAACACACAATGAATTGGATCACCTAAGATAAGCCCAAATCTCACCAATAGAATGTTCCTATCATCTACAAATGAAATAATGATTAAGATAATATTAAACCACAATATAGGAATGCACATACCCAGTACATACCACAAATCAATGAGACAAAGGCACCATGAACTGTACCCCAAAGTCTTTTATTATGATATTCAAACATCCCCAACAAAATAGTGGCTTCACACTAGCATTTACAGAATTACATTAGAACCCAAATCATCATAAGATGTTTAATAGAAGCAAAATTCCTTCTATTTATAGAGAAATTCCTCCAAGTGGAAAATAATGACTAGTTGGCTTGATCCCCATCAAAATAATCCCGATTGTTGATAAATCCTTGATCAACTTTTAATCTCTAGCATCAAAAATATTTATTGTTGAGGAATTTTCAAATTTCTCACTAAATCCATTTTTTATGGATTCATTATTTATCAACATCAAGTCCTACCATGGAAGGGATGTGATGGACAGCGCATCAGAATTCGAGAAATTAAGATTATCCAGAGCTAAACTCATTTATATACATATATAACCTAAATATAACTCTTGGATACATCATTAAGATCTAGAGAATATCTATTGACACATCCCCTGATGATGGACTCACTTGGTAGTTCGAAATGTTGATTTCACAAAACTCTATAACAGGTCATTCCTCCTCTTCTAAAACTTTCCTCACCTGTATGGATCATTATTTAACAGCTAAAAAATAATTATTTTGAGCTCATTTCCTCAAAATTTTGACTTTGACTTAACCACCAAGGTCCAAGGATCCAAATTTTTGTTGAAATTTCCAATATTCCTTTGGTGGGTGACTTCAAAATTTTAACTTCTTTAGACCAATGAATTTTTCCACTTGGAGAATTTAATTTCTCTAACATTTTAATTGTTTACTCTAATTAATTAATTTTCTGGCTTTGGGTTTAATTTTATTTTCGCCAAAAAAATTAATTAATTGACACGAGGGGATTAATTATTTTTCCACCCTCAAATATTTTAGCCATGGTATCCAAGTATGATGGACCAAGCACTAAAATATTTGTTACATAATATTTTATAAATTTAACCCTGAAAGGGGGAATACCTGTTCATTATAGATGCTCATAAAACATACCCAATTCTACAACACAATATGATCTACTAAACCAAGTGATTTGTAATAAAATAATTTAGCCAATTAGCTTAAATTATTCCTAAATCACTTTTACAATAGACACAACTAAAATGCTAGGACTCACCTAAGACTTCGACGATAAATTCCACCCTAGCTTTGGGGTGAGACTGAAGGGAAAAACTCTATCAATCATCCGTGTTTAGAAACACAAATAATTAGTGAGATGAAAAACCTTCTAAGATGAAATTTTTCACCAAAATAATAGGCGTACCTAGGTTGTTACATAAATATACACACTTACTATCATCATTTACATTACAAATTTGCAAATTTAGTTTACAATGACATAATAAATAGTTGGTTGATGACTCTGACTTTGAAAAAACTTCTTCAAGACTTTGGATCCTGCTTCCTTGTGAAAAGTTGAAAAAATAGGTGCAAAACACCCAAAAAAGGAATCTGCTCAGCAAAAATCTAAGCTACTATTGCCCCCTCTACCTGTTGGAATCACTCAATCTAGAAAGCCGAATTTTTTTGCAACCATACATTGAAAAATAGAACTACCCACCAATTCGTACGACCTGGATAGGCACTATGTAGCCCTCAGAAAATTTGGCTTGTTTCTCCCTCTAAATAGTGAATTTATTCTTCCTCTTTTGAGCTTTCTCATTTGATCAAAATGGCTTTGATACCATGTAAAAATTTCACTACTGAAATTCTATTGCAACAACTAGAATTAATTCTTCTAACTATAAATTAATTTAACATTTTATTGCTATGACAACAATGAATTAATCACACTACAATATTCACAATAAAAATATTGTGGAAGGTAAACTAGAAACTGAGAAAATACATGCACACACACAAAAATATAACACCATTATTTTTGAACAAAAGTCCCTAGAAAATCCCAACTTGGGAAAAATGGTGCAGTAGCTGAGGATTTTTATTATTAAGCAACAATGAGAAATTGTAAGTACAATCTATGGATTCCCAACTGAAAATCCAATTAGCAAAATAAACTAGCCAAAATATTTGTGAGGAAAATGCATCAACACCACGCCTGGTCTAACTCTAAGAACTGGCAAAACTAGTTAGTTGTACAATCTCTACATGAGCCTCTATGTAGTGTTTTTGCAGGTTCTATCTCGCTAAGCCCAGAAATTGCTGGAAAAATGAAGTCCTAGTTGACTCTAACTCTAGAAGGAATTTGCTTGGCCTCTTCGAGAATTTATGGACCAACTACACTTGAATGGCCTTTCGCTTCAGCAAAATCTATATCCCTTTGAAGCTATCTACATTGGCTCTATGCAGCTTCTCTGGGAGATATGACCCTTTTGTTGTTGACTGTCCAAAACTGAAAGACTTCTTCCAGACTCATTGTCTCAACCCCTCTCTGTCTCTACTTCCCTTCTCTAGCTCGAACTCTTCCAAAAAAAAAATCTCTTTGGAAATATCGAGTTGCCCAAGGAAATCAATCGCAAGTGTGTTCCTCCATCTACCCATCAAATTATTCTTATAATATCACTATGGGACTCCAACGATCAATACTAAAACTTAATCAATGGATGAGATTATTTCTTAGTCGATCTGTGTGAGTTTCTTGAGAAATCTCACCTTCCTCAATTAATTATTGTTAAATAATCATTTTCCCTAAGTTAGACTGGGAAAAATTTAATTCTTAATTAGTTAACTTAATTAAGGCATCTCTAGGTGGATTTTCCTAAAACCTTTTCTAGGTTATGGAGTCCTAGTGTTCCTTAGCTTCTCTCATAATTGTCGAGACTAGAACACCATCTTATGCTACAAAAACTAATAGAACGTTCTTTCGAACCAAGTCATTATGCATGTCAAGGTGAAATAGACACACTTTAGAGTAGATGAGGCAATATGGGAACTATAAGATTCCATGAAAATCACATATCCATTTTCTTTATTGTATAAAACCTGTTCTATGGATAGTAAAACATTAGGATGGTGTTCCTTTATGGGAGAGGGTATTGTAACACCCCTTTTTAATACCCCAAATTTTGTAATATGTAATTAAGATTGATAATGTTGGTTTGAATAACCTAGATAATTTGACAAACTTTATTTGATATAAATACTCATTTCAATTTTAATCTATGCCAACGCTAAAGAAGAGAGCACCAAACACAGATCTTGATGCTTGAGGGTAAAGCTATAAGGGGGAACTTGGGAGGTTTCCTATCTACCTAAATTAGTTAGCAAGATTTATGATCTAGCAACTAAATCAACAAACCTACCCTAGAGAATGGATACATACCCACTTTGGAGGTTTTAACGAGGAACCTAGAGTTCTTGTGCTGGGTAGTGCATGGGTGGAATAAGGAAAAACAAAGAAAACATAATGGGAGAGGGTAGCAAGCTAGAGAAGAGATGTGTGTGTGTGTGTGTGTGTGTGTGAGAGAGAGAGAGAGAGAGAGAGAGAGAGAGAGAGAGAGAGAGACAAAGTATGAATTCTCTAAGACACAACAATAAATTGGGATTTTAATTCAATCAAATTAGAATTCAATAAGGAAGTCGGTGGGGAGGCCATTTGGTTTAGCTAGGGGCTAGAATATTGTCTAGTTAATTGGTCTTGAATTAACACATAAGGCACAAAGAGGGAAGCAACAAGGTACAATTAATTTCGAAAAGGACTCCCTTTGTGTAGTGCAGGCCTAGTGTGGCCATATTGTGAATGTGAATAGGCGTAGGCTCAACAACTCTAAGGTTGATCATTGAGTTTTTACATATGAAGGATAGTGGCCTTCATGTACTTTTCCCTAACTTAAATTAAGTTGAAAATTGAGTGAAGCTTTCCCTTAGGCGTCATATATGGCTTGGGAGTGGCCAACTACAAGAAATATTGTAGTGTAGTTATGCATAAATTTGGGTGGAGAATGGCTCTCCCTTATTCAAGTTTTGGAAAATATTAATAACAATTTAGATAAGTGTACACATATTCCTATATTATTTAATAACTTGCTATTTGGCATTATTATATGAATAATGTTGTGTTGTGCTTTTAAATATAGATATTAGAATAAAATGAAGGTTATGATGTAATTGGGTTTGATTACCAAGATATTATTACTTGTATATATGGCCTATATACAAAGTGTTGAAAATCGGGACAACTATGGGACAAATTTCCCCATAGTAAACCCTCCTACTCCAAGGAAACTCCATCTTGCACCGAGGAAGAATTTGAATTGGTTAAATGAAAATATTGGTGTTAATGTGTTTGGGTCACTCTTCTCATTATTAATATGGCAAAAAATATGGGCAAGCAATAATTGAGAAAATTATATATCATGGGAAAGTTTAAACTTGTAGTTTTCCCTCCAAATATATCAAGTCAACTTCTTCAATATGAAAGGTCACCACGCCCCCTTGGATCCTCATCAAATTGTGTAAAAGGAAAATATTGGATCTCATTCGAGGCTCATCGATCCTCACATTCACTAAGTTTTGAGTAGCTCACATTTGTTTGGTGGCTTGTCGATTACTTGCGGCCCTCACAAATCTTTGTGGCTTGATACATAGGTAGTGTGGCTTGATTTACATACTTTGTGGTTCATTTATATTCCTATGTTTCTTGTTGTGCCTATAAATTATTACAGTGGCTCACGCAATGCTTTGTTGCTTGCATTTATAACTATAGTGGCTCTTTGTTTCTATTGGCTCGTATGAAATCTTAGAGGCTCGCTTTCTATTGGCTCATATGAAATCTCAGAGGCTCGCTTTCTATTGGCTCATATGACACTGCTCTTCTATTGGCTCATATTCTTCAATGGCATTGACATCATTACACAGTGGCATTGGCATCGCTCAACATTATACAATGGATCGCTTTCTAGCTCGCACAGTGGCATCACATCACTACCTGTGGAAAATACATAATGGATTCACATGGTAAATATACACAATGGTTTCTCTTGGTAAATGCACATGTTGGCTCACATGGAAAATACAAAGTGGCTTCACTTGGCAAATATACATAATGGCAGTGCATGAAAAATACACTCTATGCATGGCATCATTTCTATGTGTGGCATTGCTTACATGTTCTTTGTGGAGTGTTTCTTTTATACTCTTGTTTAAGAGTGACCTTGAAATAACAATGATCTTAATGCATGACATTGGTGTCAGTAACCTTGCTTATGTTACATGAAGGTCAGTAACAATGAACTTAGTATGGCAGTGACCCTTGGTGCAGAAGTAACCTAAATGATCTCAATCAATATATGGACAGGGATGTATGACAACTCATATGACATTAATATACATGGCATGATGATGCCACTTGACAATGATGATATTGATGACACTTATTGCAAACAACGATATGATAGCAACTCTCTTGGACCTATTGGATTATGGGAGATCATATTGTTTAGTTCGCAAACGTATTTGTGAACTCACTTAGGTTGGCCCTAGGAGGTCTAATGTGATTAGTGTATCTCTTTCTCATTGTACTTTGTATCTTAGATGAACATTTGATGAATATATGGTAAAAGAAGAATCTAGTTGGTTTTTCACCCTTTTGGAGTTTTTCCCTAGTCTTTGACCTAAATCCTAGTGTCTCTATTATGTATGCTTTTCTTCTATTATTCTTTTATGTTATATCGCATTGTTGATGTTTATTGTTCTCTCTACATAATTTATAATGATGATATGATGTTACGAGTTGAAGATGAAAACGTGGAAAAGGTCATAAATGCATTTATCTATAGCATAGAATAATTTAGCCCTAAAATTAACCTGGTATCATAGCTGGGCTAAAGAAAAGTCATTGAGATCAACCCCCTTGAATATACCTATGTTGGAGTCCATGAGTCAGCAGAGTGAAAGGGATGAAGATGGCAGAGACCTAAAATAATTCTAGGGTTTGAAATAAACCCTAGGGAGACCTTTTTCTTTTCCAATAGAAGCTAAGGGTTAAAGAAACCCTAGGAGTGGTCTTGACGCAAGGCCTAGCATGTTTTATAATGTTCATGACATGAAATTATCAATGAGAGTCCATTAAGATATTCAAGTACCCGTAACAAATTTAGAGAAACCATAAGAGAAGATGTGGTGTAGGTTCAATTTTCATCATACACATTGATGGTTGGATTTGGCTACCAATGAAAGAGATAAAGGATACAGATGGTACTCATGGGGATGCATCTCTTCTGAAGATGACATTGACATATGGTTGATGAATAGTGGTGCATCTTGGCTAAGTTGGAGGCTAGATATAGAGGGAGTTGACAATCCTCATTAAAGATAAGCATTTCCAAGTCTTATATTATTTCATTATGAGACTTCTCTTGTTTAGATGTATCATTTTAGACTATTTTTCATTTTTCCTGCATGAATATTTGAATGCTTATAACATCTTCGATGAGGACGTGATTAAGGAAAACAAATCTTTCTTGATGATCATCAAGATGCAGAGTAATGTTGGAAGAGTAAGCTCCAAGAGGGAGTTGGTGTAGGAAGAGTAAGCTCCAAGAGTGAGCCAGTGTAGGCTAATGAAGAAGCCACTCTCATATCTAGAGAAAGGATGACAGTCCTACCTCATCATCAGGTACACTTTCATTATGTTTATTTATTTTTTTATTATTGCTCCTTCTTGTGTCCTAGGGTCATCAGGTACAACGAATGAATGTAAGGACATAGTCCTCAATATCGGGATTGAGAAGGATGCAGAGCCATCTCATGATTACAGTAGGCACTTGGAAGTTGGACAAGAGCTTAGACCTTGAAGGAAGGATTTTAGTCTGCCAGGTTGATAACTATGATTGAAGAGGCTTCCTATTCATAGGGAGTATACTGCCAGGTTGAATTCAACAATCTGATGAGATGATAAGAGTTATATGTCCTTCATACAAGGACCATTCTAGATGACAAGATACAGTAGAGTCAAATGCTTCCACGATATTAAATTCATCATTGATAAGGAAGATGATCTCAGAGGGAGAGGGCTAAGATGATATCTTAGACTCAAGCAAGTCCCCTGGATTTGACATACTTGGATTGATGGACATTTGATGCAGACTCCCACCCCTCTTCAAGGTTGAAAGTATGTATTTGATATCTAGTTCCATATATGTTAATCGTTTTTTTCTGGATCATATCATATATGTATTCAATACCAAAGGGAGTTAACCTTTGAGCCCATATAATCAACTACTTGAGATTAGAAGTGTAAT
This sequence comes from Pinus tabuliformis, assembly GCA_031772625.1. NCBI lineage: Eukaryota > Viridiplantae > Streptophyta > Pinopsida > Pinales > Pinaceae > Pinus > Pinus tabuliformis. Next base: position 1,640,850,877 of record CM062820.1, read on the forward strand.
AGAGAGTTGGTAAGGAATTCCTTGTTAAAAGAAGTATGCTATTAGATACTTGGCATGTTGGATTATACTAAAACAATTGAGAGCGAATCCTCTTTAGATTTAGATTTGATGATGATTTGGCAGCTACATGGATACTTGTTTTTCATTTTGAGCTGGATAGAACTTGTACATGTACATTAGATTGTTGCTAAACATGTGCTAAGACATCTATTAATCATGGATTGAGATACACTTCCAGGCTCGATGGATACACTAATGTCGATGGATTGGATATGTTGTCAACAAGAAGAGTACATTAGGGTTTTGTAGCTTGTGGTCTACCATGATTTACTAGATGATCTAAAAAAAAGAAGTTTGTTGATTTGAGTATCGCTGAGGCAGAGAAAATTGTGATTGAGAAAGATCTGTGGAGAGTTGTTTAAGCATTTGTTGGACATGACTATGGTATAATTCAATAATATGAGTGGGATATGACTCTCAGAGAATCCTATGTTTTATGACCGGTCCAAGCATTTTGAGATTAGATATCATTATATCTAGGATATAGTGTAGAGGGAGCAGTGAGGCTTCAATAATGAATTGTTGTGGAATTGAAGAAGTGAGGCTTCAACAGATGAGAAAATTGTTCTTACCAAGCCTTTGCCAAAAAGGAAGTTCTTGGTCTTTAGTGAACAACTTGGACTGATGGATGTGACCCTCCCGAGAAAGGGTCATGGTTGATTGAGGATACTAAGTTATGCTCTTCTCCCCTATTTGAGCTCCTAGGGAAAGGAATAGAAACAAAAAGATCACGGGGTTGAGGGAACTCTAGACAATAGGATGTGTGATCCTTGTCATTTATGGAAAGTTGGATATCTTTCCTATTGTCACTGTAAGGTGTACATGATTCTTGTGATTTATGACAAGTTTGGTATCATCCCCTGCCATCAAGTCTGGGACTTGATAGAGTATACCCCAGTATGCATCCTAACCACAAGTTGGGCTTGTCGGGATTGCCACCCATCTGGCCAATGGGTGAGGAGATACTTGGGTTTATATGATCCTTTCCTCTAGTAAGTTGGGTATCCTCCCCAAGTTAGTGGATGTAGGTTTTCTACCACTTGATTCTTGAGGGTTGATGTGTGATCCTTGTCACTTATAACAAGTTGGGAATCATGCCTATTGTCTTTAGACAATAGGATGTGTGATTCTTGTTACTGATGGAAATTTGGGTATCCTGCCTATTGTCGATAGGATATAGGGTGGAAGATTAATCTCCCCTATTGTTCGTGGATATGGGGTGGAAGTCGAAGCTCCTCTATGATGATTCTTCTTCTTCAAATTGAGATATCATTGTTCAATTGATGATCAAAGGAGACAAGTTGAGACAATATGTGATGAGATGAATATCTTTTTGATGTAGCTAAGATGAAGGTCATGGAACTTGACCTGGAAACCAATAGGGTTTGAAAGATATAATCAATCTCCCCTACCATTAGATGTGGATTATTCTTCCTCTATGAGACGAGATGGGGTAACATGTATATCTAAGATGAGACTTATGATGCAGATGGAAATTCCTCCCTAACTGAGAGGGAGTCTTGAAAATTAGGTCAACTATGGGACAAATTTCCCCATAGAAAACCATCCTTCCCCAAGGAAAGTCCATCTTGCCTCGAGGAAGAATTTGAATTGGTTAAAGTACAATATTGCTATTAATATGTTTGGGGCACTCTTCTTGTTATTAATATGGCACAAAATTTGGGCAAGCAATAATTGAGAAAATTATATATTATGAGCAAATTCAAACTTGTGATTTCCCCTCCAAATATATTAAGTCGGCTTCTCTATTATGAAAGGTCACAAAGCCCTTTTGGATCCTCATTGAATTGTATAAAAGGAAACTCTTGGATCTCATTCAAGGCACATCGATCCTCACATTGTCCAAGTTCTATGTAGCTCGCATTTGTTTGGGGGCTCGTCGATTACCTGTGGCACTTGCAAATCTTTATGGATCGATATACAAGTTATGTGGATTGATTTACATACTCTCTGATTCGCTTATATTATTTTGTTGCTCATTGTGACTATAAATTATTACAGTGGCTCATATAATGCTTTGTTGCTTGCATTGGTAACTAGAGTGGCTTTTTGTTTCTATTGGATCATATGAAATCTGAGAGGCTCACTTTCTTTTGGCTTGTATGAAATCTTAAAGGTTCGCTTTCTATTGGCTCGTATGTGTTGAATATGTTGTCATTGATGTTAAAGCAAGAGCAGGGGTAGGTGTGCAGGATTTTATTGATGTCAAAGTAGGAGAAGGAGTATGTATACAAGGGATGGTGCAGCTAAATGATGTACTGGGTTGAAACCCTATCCCTAGGGTTTGGCTGCCTTAGAAGTTGAGCACACCGTATAGTGGTTGGAGTTTTTGAGGAAACAGAACATCAATTTTGCCTTAGAGCTCCTTGTTAATGGATTCTTCTTCTCATACTGATTTTGTTAATATGTGGAGCGTCTTCAACGGCCTCACAGTTTGAAATATACACTCAATCAAAGTTGAAGACCTAACTTGTGACCCAAAATCCCAAAGGGTTGTTGATGTGGAAGATTCTCCTTAATGACGATGTGGCAGCACATTATGGCACATATAGATAGGATATTAATCAAAAGAGTAATTTTTATTTAATTATTGATATAAATAAATTTAAGGGAAGAAAATTTTGAAAAGAGGATCGTTATTAAAAAGGTCATGAAGGGGTTTTAATTAATGGTTTGATAAAAAAATGAATCATTCCTAAAGTACAAAGTCGGTCTTCGTGAATCCATTATTTAAAGTTAAAATTGGGGTTCCCTCTAAAATATTTAATTGGACTGTTCTCAAAGATTGTATCCACATTCTATATAAAGGCATCTCAGAGGATATGGTTTGATGAGGAAGAAAATAAAAAGGACTTGGGTCAATCACCTGCGGTTGCGGTTCTGTGAAGCGAGAAGACGTCTGAGGAAAGGGAAAATTTTGGCAAAGGGTCTGGATTTTATTTTGTTAGCTTTCACCTTTCTTTTTGGCAGAAGGGTTTCGTGGGATTTTTCTTTTTGTAGGCTTTCGCTGGAGGACGTATATCACAATTATAATCTCTAGCCATGGAGCAACGTACGACACTATGGAATGTCTCCATAGGCAGAAGTAATCGATGATTCTTGGTTATGAGGATTCGTGGATCTTGTTATGGTATAAGCTCTCTTCTAATACCTAGCGTCTGCATCGAAGACAAAAGTTATGATTCTTTTTCTGTGACCTCGGATCTTCTACCTAGATCAGGTCCTGTTCTAGTTCGATTTGCCCTTCATTTGAGCTAGGAAATGAGCCATAATTATACTTTAACATTGGCTGGCATCTCTAAAATTAACATTCAGCTCTGTGACAAAATGAGAAGAAGGCCAGAATCTGAGGAAACTCATTTGGGAAGAGGTCCTCATTAAATATATGTGAGTTGACATATAGATGACTAAAACTTGCAGATCTAAAGTGTCAATTTGTAAAAATTAATGTACAGCTTTATGGACGCTGGAGACTGTTGTAGCCCCTGTAGATTCACTGGGTAATATTATCAAATACTAGTGTGGACAAAAATCATCACTTCAAGGATCATATTACTAAAGACATCTAGAGATCCCTTTTGATCCCGCAACAATCCTTCAACATGTTGAGCATATGTCACCACATAACTGAATTAATTTTGGTTTCTTCCCTGTGATGAAAAGTTGTGACGTTTTCTGAAGATTATAAGCTGTCATCTAAAGGCCATATTTGTGGCATGAAGAGGAGTATTATGCCGCAGATGAAGGTCATCTTAGCCACAGTCTAAGGAAAAAAAATGGTCTGAAATAAACGCTAGAAGAATCCTCCTTTTGAGCCTTCATCACTGATTTCATGACACAAATAATGACCGAATTGCTAAGAAGTCGCATCCAATTATGGTATGATTCCATGTGAAGAAGACTTGTTGAGACGTTTCTTCCCGAAATACAAAATCAAAATTTTTCATTCATCTCTGAAGAATTATGTCTAAAAGAACTACCCCAAATGAATTGAAAAGTGGTGTATGGTCTAGATAATAGCAAATTTATAACGTAGTTTTTCAGACCTAAATTCAAGTCTACCTAAACAAACTTTTTTCACTGAATACAAAAGTATACATTGAGGCCAAAATTTGTGTAAGGATTTCCCTGCGTGGAGTTTCACTTCCACATTTTTCTTTGTGCTACAGTAGTTCCATGACTAGTGACCGACTACAGGATTCTCAAAGCTTAAATCAATGATAGGACATTTTAGGAACATTGTGTTGATGCGTTAAGATTGTATTGATGATTCAAAATCCTATCGGTGTGTTGTCATTAGTTTTATATTCATTGATGGTGAATTGCTGAACATACTCAAATTGATGATAAACACAATGCAATGTGACTGACATCGTCTACAAAGAGGATGTTGGCAGAGTTGAAGTAGAAAGACACCAAAATTGTTACAACTAACGATTGCAGGCATATTTTATCAGTAGAGACACTAAGTAACCCTTATCAATAACATTAATGATGTAAGTATGGGGGATTACCACAATATGACAATGGCAATAATGTTGGTATTTCAGTGACCTTATTACACAGTAGCAACTTGTGACCTTGATATAAGTAGTTGTAACAATAATCCTGAAAACAATGAACTAGTGACCTTGCATGGCAGTGGATAGTAATCTTGGTATGACAATGACGTACCATATGCTTCCTTCCATCATCGCTGGTAAATGTTGTATGTCCATCAAACATAACACAACACTTGGTTTGGACGAGTTATTTTGTGTACTATATTTTCATATGATGTCGCTTTATGTTTTGATCTGATGCTTGGAATGTTTTGAAGTAGTAAACTAACCAATTGTGTGAAACATTAAGGAAATACTGATTCGCCATGTTAAGCACACACATGGAATGGACAACAGATAAGATAATTGTGACATTGCATTTATTCATTAATATTTACATATTTATACATTTCCCTATGACCAGTGGTCTCTTGGACTCCATTGACTATTCATATTTCACACCAACCCTGTTGGCTTGTATGGGCCTAACCCAGGTTTAGAGGTGATTTAGCCAAACAAATCTCAGTACTACTGGCCCTTTCGGCAAAAGTGCGTGGAGCGCAGACTGAGGTCTCACCCGAAGTAGTATGGGAGGGTGCTAGAACCAGGTTTCCGCACCCTGGGGATGTCTGATGGGCTTCTGGAGGTTCACGGTACGACCCGTTGCTACACATACTTGCTATTCCTTCGCAACCGGTGCTGTTGTTTCTGCACAGCCCTACTCAGGGCGCGACCCGTATAATACCCTGGTTCCGTGCTAATTAACTGATTACTTGTCTTGTGTATGTAAGATTAATGGTTATTACAGCATATTCAACAATCACATCAGTGTGCGCGATACATAAACCAATATAAACATAAAGAAGACAATGCACAACAAATACACAAAAATAAGAATCAACTTCTCTTTATTAATCTTCAACCTCGATTACAGACTCGACACTGCCTACACACTCAGCTGCAGGGGTCTGTGCACTTAGCTGCGGACTCTACTAGGCCTCTACATACTCAGCTGTAGAGCCTCTTCCTACTACTATGACCCAATACACTTAAAATCCTACTTTAAGCTCGAACCATTCCTTCGCTATCTACTATCTTTACAACCTAGATCCTTGCTCAATTTATACAATCCCATGGTCCATGGACCATGGGTAGGCCGACATGACTTTTCATTACATTACATTACTTTAGGGTGGACAACCCTATGACTTAACCTCTACTTCGCGCTCCGCGCCTGCAATTCGCGGAGTCTTACAAAACCTTTTACCAAAACTTGGGCTTTGAGCCCCAAAACATGTTGTGGGGGGGATTCCATGCCCAACAGGCCCCCAACACAATCATCGTGACTCGTCCCGAGTCACTCTGCTGGTGCGGTGATCTTGGCATGGAGCCCCTCCAACTGTTCCCGTACTGCTCGGAGGTCCGCGGCACACTGTTCTGTGGTTTGTTGGACCTGCTGCATGCGTTCCTCTGATGCTTCTTTGTGAGGATCCGCTATCTGCCTTAGCGCATATATCTCCTACATTTGTGCGAGCTTCCCCTCAATCTCAGCCGTAATGATGAAGGCCTCATCAATCCAAGGCTAGACGCGCGCTTTGAGAAGTGCCTCTTTCTGTCTTGCAGCATCCACCTATTCCTTCAATGCCCTCGCTTGCTGCATCTTTGTCAGCCATTGGGTGAGGACGACTGTCTGCGCAATTCCCCTTACACTGTCATACTGCTCCTTCATTTCGCATGCCTCTGTTTCCAAGCGTTGTATGTTACAAGGATGTGAGGACGTTAAAAGCTTGATCCAACATACGAGTACAGTCCTGCACTGCTCGTCCAATTTCTTCCAAGCCTATTTGAATCACACTAATGCATTGTTCTTTAACTTCTGGACGAGTGGAAGGTTGTGTCTTCATCCGCAGCTTAGCAATCTAGAGGTTCAGCTCTAGCTATACTCGCGTTGTTTCCTCTCGCGCGCTTCGGACTCCACTGTCCAGACAATGGATCCGCATCTCTATGGGTAGGTCTGTAGCGATGGACAATTCTAGAATGCGTTGGCATGCTTCATCAATGGTTTGCACGATCTGTTGATTCTGTGACACTAGCTCGTCACGCTGCAGGATGTGCTGTTCGATGTTGATCTTCTACTCACTCAATACCTGGATCGCGCGACCCTTCCTGGCGCGTAGCTCTACTGTTATGTCATCCTGCAGGTGGTACAGGGTGTCTTGTGGAAGGGAAGCCAAATTTAGGCCAAGTCCCTTGATCTTGCCCACCGCGGCTCTATCCTCCTCGCTCTCTGCTGTTACCGCTCCTTCCAGTAGCACTATGGTGTTGGCCATCTTTGCACGTAGCAGCTGCTCCGCTGTTGATGTACCTGTGGTGCCATAGGCAACTACTGTTCCTTGCTGTGGGGACCGCACCTGAAGTTCCTACAATTGTGCCCTTAGGGCCCCCAACACAATCTGTTGCTCCATCATGGCTTCCTGGAGCGCTTCCCTGGTGACCTCGCGAACCCTGTCACCAATGTCGTAGATGTCGCCTGTGGTCAGTGTAATTGGTTCGATGTCTAGTTTGGATGCCTTAACCCTTTTCCGTGGACCTAATCTCTCTATGACACACGACCATTTCAGCTGGGTGGACGTTGTGCTTGGGTCCACACCTTCTGTTGTGTCTACTCCCTGTCCTGGAGACAAGTTCTGGTCCCCTTCCTCCTGAGTCATGGTGGCCCCTGTTTCTTGCGCTGTTGTTGCTTTTTCGGCAGCCTTTCCCTGCTCTACGGCTGCTTTCACTACCTCGTGGACAGCCCTTACCTCCGCGGCCGCTTGTTCGTTACGTATTTGATGGGCCAAGTGGGTGATACACAACTTTGTTGCAGTCTTCTACTTTTGTGCTGATGTTCTATCCTTCGTCGTCAGATCCGGGGTGCGCCACTTGGGAGGCCATGATTCCAGTACTGAGAAGATCGCATCATCAATGACGATAAAGGGGAGCTTGGTCCATGTCTACGTCGGATCTTTACACGCCTTGATATACACATTATGCATATCCACCTTGAAGTCCGCAAAGCTCCACAGACTATTGTACACTGTGGGGGACAGGCACGGCCACCTGTTGATCCACATCCGGATGCTTGTCTGCATGAGCACCCAGAAGATATTTGTTTTGTGGATCCGCGTGGCATTCTTCTTAGCCCAGAGCGACGCGTACTTTGCGGCCTTTGGTAAGTCTTGTTCAATATTAGGGAACTGACCGTCCTCAGGTAGTTCCCCTGTTACCAATAAAATCGACAAGAGCAACCACGCATAGTGGAAGGTCTTGCCCTGCTCCTGGGCTTCTTTGCAGTTAGTTAGGAACTCCTCGCAGAGGAACTCGACCCAGTTGAATTGGACCCCCTCTACGCATTGTTCTGTCAGTGCAACTACTAGCACTGGTACCTCGTCTCCGTGGTATTTTCACATTACCTTCCCGGCCAGGAGTTGGGTGGCTACGTACACCCCTTTATCTTTAATGTTGCTGATTGTGTAACCCCTCTTTTTCTTTTCCAGTTTGTATTTCTTCTTCATGGCCTTTGCGAGCGCCAAATCTCCGCTTTTTCTGGGTATCTTCGCGGGGTCCTTTCTCTTACAGGGGAGCCGAGAAATCTTATGAATAAGATCCACCGTGATGGGAATAGGCTCCTCCAGCCATAAGTGCCCATTGTGCACCACGCAAAGCAATTGCATGATAACGAAAATTATGATAGGCGCATGGTGAAAGTGTGGAATCCATAGTAGCTGGAGTAGTCCGGCCTTCTCCACACCACGCAGCCATTTCTGTAGCTCTAGAATTGTAACTAACCCCTCTGTGCTCTGCTTCATGAGGTTCTCAGTCTCTAAATGTGGGAACTTCTTGCTATCTGCAAGGTCCCAATCTTCAAACTTCATTGTGGGCACATGGCCCAAGGCCGAGCCCTCAAACACAATTCCATCGGGGAGGAGCGGGGTTTGGAGTGCGCTCTTAGCAGCATCCAAATCCTTGGGTACCTTAGCTTTCCCTTTCTGCGGAGGAACATACTCGAGCAATTTCGCTGCAGTGCGCACCGGCTAGATGTCTTCTTCCATGTCTTCTGCTGCTTCTATCTCATCTACGAGAGCCTGTAGGTCCTCCTCTTCATCGTCTGTCTCAATGGTGACAACCTTGCCCTTTTCTTCCATGGAGAGTTTACCAAACCATGGATTCTGTGGGGACATGCAGACTGGTCCCGTTGCCTGCTTATCTTTCTTGGGCCTCAGCGTCCGAGGTGATTTCATGATTTTCGACGCGACCCCAGTGTCTCTGGGAATATCCTGCACCGTGGGGTTCTGCACGGCCTTGTCGGTGGTTTCTTCAGCACAACCTAAACCTCTCCTAGTGGTTGTCATCTTTCTTGAGTTGTCTTTGGTTGTTCATGAACTTGGGGGCTCAAATCTCGCTTGGCACTCAACACTCTGTGCTCTATATAATTGCTCAAATCTCAAATGAGCAAGTGTTGTCTCGTGGTTAGCCCTTAGAGTTTTAGTGCCTTTTGAATTCAAATCCAATCGTTCCCCCCAATTCCGAGCCATCAATGATTTCTTGCTGGCAGATTTCCCTAAATCTAGCTCTTAATTCATGTCTTAAATGTCCATTGCCCCGTCTCTTTTGCCTTAAATTAGACATCTCATCATGAACAGTGACACCAACGGTTACTTCCTAGCCTACCTGCGCGGCAGTGCAACCCCCTGTGCGCGGGCGTGAACCTTGTGCCATGCTGAGTTTGTGTGCACCTCCCTCATTGTGCAGCTCCCAAACAAACTCTTTTAGAGTCCCGCGCTCTCTTTCAACTGTCTGGAGCGCTGAGACTGTGCTTCCTCTAGCTAGTCAGGTGGTCACACCACCTGTGCGAGACTTCAACTCGCCTTCCTGCATAGTCCGTGGAAACTCCTCAATTGTCTGCGCGACCGCCGGCACCACGCGTTCTACTGTGTGCAGTGCGCTCCCCCGGTCACTGTGTTTGGTGAGGTGCAGCCATAGCCATGGCAGCAGAGTCATAAATTCTTAGCGACACTCTTCTAATGCAGTGGTATGGTCCTCTGTGTCTTTCTTTGTCATCCTTGGTTTATCGATGAGACATGCTTGCATGATCTTGTCTTCCAACCTTTTAATTTCAGTGTCCATCCACATGTTTTTCTTCCTCAATCGTACCTGGTCCTTTTCGAGTTTGCGAAGTCTAAGGTTCCCTCGTCGGATGGCTTCTTGAATCCTTATATGTTTGACCTCGTGTAGATGTGGGATTTCTTCCTTCTGGTCATCATGCACTGTCACTACTACAAGGTCCAGTACGTGTGGATTCCTTTTTGTATTTTCTTCAGTAATTACCGTCTCCATTCTGTTCTGCTCCTTTGGAATTGTCTCGGCGTTTGGGGTTTTGCACATGGTTCGATAGGCCCATCGAACCACTGGCACGTGTAAGTCCCATTCATTTCGTCTCGCCTGGTGAACCTCGTTCAGTACTCCGTACACCCTATCGAAGGTTTCGTCGTGGAGAACTAGTAGCATGCATTGCTTTCCTTGCTGCGATTTTTTCTGATTCTCTATTCTGGGGCTGGTGTGCGGTTGTGCGGGTTTTATAGCATATGTCTATACCCATCGAGAAAGGTGGGTGCACAAGTTGTTCTGCCCTTGTTGACTGATTTGCATTTGAAGCTAGGTTTTTCCAAACCATAGGCACATCATCCTTCTACATCCCCGGTAGTCCGCAAAATTTCCTTGATGCGTACCCCACCATCATGTGGGTGTTGCGTGCAGTTCCCATTTCAGCGCATTTAACTGTTGTTGTTCTAGTACTATGCTTTCAAATTTTCTTAGAAATTCATCCATCGATGTTAATCCATCATATGTCGGAAGCTCCCTTGCCTCTGTTATCACGCAACATAATGATCTGGTCATTATGTTATAGTTCAGCATTGTTACTTCGTGCAGCTGATTCTGCCATTGCTCTATCTCTTCATCTGAATCCGAAGTGCAGGAGCTTTCGCGCTCCCATGAAATCCTTCGATCTACAGTCAGATTCACCCAATCGTCTCCTTGTGCAGTTATCTTGTAGATACAGTCAAGATCGTCATCACTATCATCGTTGCGCACTGGTTCAGTGTATCGCGCTCCTTCGGCTGGATCTAGCAGTACTATTACGCGTAGTGACTTTTCTCAAAGATTATTTTGCGCTTCTTCAAATTTATAACTCCATTCATATCAGTAGCCCAGTCGATTCCCAGTAGTGCGGGATAGGGATTGTTGTCATCGACAATCTCTATCACTTCAAAATCCACCTGCACGCTCGCACCTTCAATATCCACTATTACCCCTTGCAATCGTCCCATGGGAAAAATTTTCTGTTGGTTCACCATTCGTAACTGAATAGGGGACCATTGTAACGTGAGTCTACCCATGCGTTCCCATTTTTTCTTTGGTAGTACATTTGCGTCCGAACCCAGATCCAAGATTACCTAATCCATTTCATACTCACCTATTTGCATAGTCAACCTCATTTCCCTTCCTATGCGCAATGCATGCTTTCCAAGTTTCTGGACCACGTGCAATTCTCTTGATCCCGTGCACCTAGTGATAAGTTGCTATAGTCCTTTGACTTCCTTGTTGTCACACAGTAGTTTCATGCATGTCTCCAGAAAGGTAGTGAGCATTGAAGGATCCATCCCTAGTTCTAGTTGATCCTTACTACCTGAAGTGGAGGCCTTTGTAAAGCTCTTCTTAGCTTCCACGAACGTCTCCTTTGCACGTTCTAAATCAAACTCGGGTTCCTTTGTAGGAGCCTTGCAAACCCACACGCTTTCTTATGGATGCTTCCCTTTATCAGCTCCCATGGTCATACCAATCTTGAGCATCATGTTTACATTTGGATCTTCTTCGCGCGGCTCAGACCTCATCATTTGTAAATTCTGGGTTGGAGGGGGTTGGAGTACCCCCTTTTTGTGCATCCTCGCTATCAGCGAAGGGCAATCTTCTGCCTCATGATCAAACTGAGTACAGTACCAACATGATATTCTAGTTGGGTTTGTACAATCGTGGGCATAATGCCCTGGCCCTCTGCAATTGTAACAAATTATTTGGCCGCGACCCCTTCCTAGTCCCATTGTGCCTCAACCCCGACCGCGCCCAACCCCGACCGCGCCCTTGAAACCCAGTGCACGCCATCCCTACATTTGGGTCAAGGGCTCGCATTTCGGTCTGCACCTTGTAGGCAGGAGTCCGATCCATCATTAGTTCATAGCTTCGGCAGGTGCATTCGTCATTGTTATAGACATTTTTGTGCCTTACAGCTCTAAGCATGAAATGACCATAAACCAAGGGCTCCTAAGTCCCTAAAAGTGTTGTTCCAACCCCTAAAGGAACAAGGTCAACAAATTACAGCTTCTCCCAGAAGTTCTCCACCAGAAACTGCTAAGAATAAGTCAAATCATGATCATTTCAGCTGCTCCACTAGCCAAGTGCGTTGCATAGCACCTAAGTCCACTAGCTAGGTGCATTGCAACGCACCTAAATGCACTACCAAGGTGCGTTGAGCGGGAAATGACAAATGGTAGTGTCATTCCGCGAGGTGGAGAGACAATGGAAGCTTCCAGAATCTTCCCCAATGACACTTGCCTCACTGAATTCGACCAAGGATGAGTAAGAGGCTTTCAGTCTCCAAGTGGAAGCAAGAACTGACAGAGAGAAGCCACTAATCAAATCATGAGCTGACTCATCCTCCTTGCATACATCTATATATGGATCCCTCATCCCAAAGATCCGGGGGCTGGAATTTTGCACATTGTAAGGAATTGCTGTTGGTTTTGAGATACATATCAGAGAATTGGGTGATCTATGCTTTGTTGGGGGTGAAGAAGGGACTTCTTTGCTGGGAGGTTGATGCTGGGTCAGGAATCATCAGTTGTAACTCCTCCTGGATCTTCTTGTATATCAATAAAACTATTTGAGTTTCTTCTCCATACTTGTGTTTCATTGATGCTTGTTACATTTGTATGGTTAACTTAAATCTGATCCTAAGTTATTTATGAATACAAACCCATGTCTTTGTATAGTTTCTTTCTTCTGTGATCTTACAGGTACTTGGTGAAGCTGGGCAAGTAAGGGAGCAGGTAGCTGGAAGCTGTCAAAGAGGAGAGGGATTGGATCAAAGGACTAGCGCAAGACACAGGTTGGTTCATCCTATTCCTCTTTGTTTATAGCTCATAAAGAAGAATACAAAAGTAGTTTTCTCTGTTTGTTTCTAAGGTAGCTGTCACACCTTAGTGGGATAGAGGAGTTCTAAATAGACACTTTTCCCGATAACAAAATGGCGACTCCACTGGGGATCGTGTCTAATTAGTTTGTTTGTGTTTCTCTTGTTGTTTGTTTCATAAACTTATAAGTAGCAATCGAACTGCATTTTCCATTAACAAATGCAAAGTAGACATCTGCTGCTTTAATCCATCCACTGGATCTGTTTATGATTTGAACAGTTGATTCATAGACCAACTGATTGCCCTTGTGATAGCTCTTAGACCCCCCCTTAGATCTACCTCTGATTGTGCATTACTGATTGCTTTTACTCGGCCAAAAACCAAAGATTAAACTGCAAACCGTGACCCAGAACCCGGATAGAATTCTCGTTTCTGCCCCAGCGCAGGCTCTGTGAAGAGGTTCTGCATTTCAACGCATTTCCCGAGAAGGCTACCTGCACTGCAATGCAGTTTCTCTGTGTAACAGGTGCGCTGATCAGCCTAGCCCTGTGCAGCTGAGGTTCTTTGCTTCATTCTTTCCAGTTTTGTCTCTGATTTTTGCAGCCTGTGATCAGTATATGACTGTTTCAAACCCCTTTTCCTTACTGATATTCCGCCTCATTTGTATAAAAGAACTATAGACATTTTTATGTGTTTGTTGAATCGTTTACAATTTTCCATTGCAAAAGTAGAATAGTTGTATTATCGTCCTTTGATTTAGATCTGTCGCTAGTGTCGATTTTGATCATAGGATAGAGTTTATTTTCTGTTGATAGTCGATTATGCTTTTAATTTTGCCTTTGGTTTGAATTTGTGACTTTCTAGTGTCGAAACAAGTATTTATTTCAAAATCATAAAGTGTCGTAATCTCTACCTTTTGATTTCGAAAAGAAGCTTGTTTGTGTTTGTCGCTTGAAAGCAAATTCAGATTTGTACATCAACTTTCTTTTTAGGCATCAATATTAAGAAAGTGAAAAACAAATACATGCATGTGCATTTGCATATTGACAGTCTGTTTGGCTTGATTTAGGAAAGTGCATTTACAGTGTGCTCTTCGCTCTTTGCGAAAAGATTATGTCTTTCTTTTCCCCTAGTAGCTAGGATTTTCATTGCTGAAAAGAGATAAAAGTTTGTTTATCATCTTTAGATTGCATTTTAGGAATTACATCTACATCTCTTGGTGAACCCAAAAGGCAAACTTCATAAGAAAGATCAACTTAAAATAAATTCAATGAACCTAACAACGCTTTGGAACTTAACGTGCAACATTTAGAGGTCCAGGCTAGAGACGTATTCTGGCGTCGCAAAGCCTGGTAACTGTTGTCCTCACTGATGGTTGGGTGATTCCTCCACTTTGAGACGATAAGTGCCAGTACGGACTTGTGCTCCCACATACCGTCGAGTATATATTGGGAGACCCCTATAGGCTTAAAACCTTTTATCCATAGGAAGCCGTGTCGGCCGCCCTACTGATCGCAATGCACCGAACACAACATTCGGGAAGATTGACTGCCGTACCGTAAAAAGTATTCTGCAGTTTTGCGATTGGTTTGGTACTCCCTCTACCTAGACCTCCAGAGCAGTCCCTTTCGTTCCTTTTCAGAATCCTTAACAGAAAAGGTCCATCTGAGCACTTGTCACTTCAGGCTCATTAAAAATCGAAGGAGACTAGAGTCATCTTTTGTTTTTTCTCGACTCTTAAAAACTGAAAAAACAAGTTGTGTCAAAAGCGTCTAAAATTCATTTAATTCGAAAACATACCTTCCCTTTATTTTAGTTGATCGAGTAATCCACAATCATGGAAGAAAGTAAATTGAAACCTCGTCGTTCACGGAGGCTTACGAGTCAACCGTCTTTGTCTCCGAAATCGAAACCAGTACGGACAAAGCGAACTCGTTTAACCGGTTCCAAATCTCCTATCAAAGTTAGAACAAGTGTTCCAACGACATCAGAGACTCCGGTTACTCCAAACATTTCTGGAATCCCTGCCTCAACAGAAGAAGTTCAACAGCCACAGAAGGACAGTGGTACTGATCCTAGTTTGAGAATAAACACTTGTGTTACCGTACCAGTTCCATCTACAACCGGTTCGGAGAGTCTTACTCTTCAAACATTTGTCGCTGCTTCTTCGGCACCAGAAATATTTTACGGACCTGACGGTCTTCCCCTTCCACCTGGTCTAATTGCAATAGAATAAATTGTAGAAGATCCTCAAATAAGTACTCCAACGCACTTTGGAGTCGGGATCACTCTATATCCTTCGACATGAGAAGTTAGTCTACCACCAGCGGAAGTTCCTGTAGAATCGCTAGGTAATCTTTTGGATAGACTACAAATGTCGGAACAACCGTCAACATCTAGGACTGTGTCATCTGACACAGCGACGGCAGAACTCCCTGCTATCACTCCGACAATGTTCGCCGACATACCATCTGTCCCTACTAGCTCTCAACCGCTAGAAGGAGCCCACTTAGGGGCTATTTCGACAGTCTGGTCCGTTCCTGTTTGTTCATCCGGAATAATATCCGGAAACTCTTATGTTGAGTCTCGACAAATTGATCCATTTGGAGGTCAATTTGGGCAATCCGGTCCCCAAGGGCAAACAATTCCCTTGAGTTCTGTATTACCACCGTATGGGGGGCAGTATGCCCTTTCATTATCCCCTCCGGGAGGATATCCATACGGGAGTTCACAACAGCATTCAGGTTATACTGGAATTACATCAAGTGGTTGGGTACCTATACTACCTCAACAACCAAGAGTTGTGTATTCGATGAAACAGTGCGTACCTATGTCAAACATCCCGACTACGCCAGCTATTGTGACGGTGTCGCAAGTTCAAGCGATGCCTGTTGTATGCCAACCTCAAGTTTCTCAGGTTGTAATGCAACAGCCCCTTGACCCTGCGACTCAACCACAATCGTCGACTAGTGGGGCAAAACAGGTCCAGACGGGTACAATTACCCCTCACCTTGGTCAAACGGTTAGTATCGGACAACAACACATGGCCTCACAACCATGGCTGGTGCAATACCAACAACCGCAATTTCAACAAGTATACCAAGGTTCTGAGCAGCAAATCTTTGCGAACAGTGGACAGCCGTACATTCAAAACGGTCAAAATCAACCATTTTACAATGGTCAAGTCCACCAACCTTACCAAACATACCAGCATCAAATGCATTATGCCGGTATGCAAAGACCAACTGCTCAGGTGATTCCATCGTATCCTGGGTATGCTTCACCTAACCTGAATCAACAGTTACCATTCGTGGCAACTTTAGAGTTACCTGATTTAAACCGGTTAACAAACGATCCAATTGCTTACGCCCCTTGGTGGCCAGCGATTCCGCATAAACTTCCATCAGATATTCCTAAATTTAATGGAAATCCGGGGGAAGATCCATCAAATCACGTAATGACCTTTCATCTATGGTGTTCATCAAACACCCTAAATGATGATTCGATAAGACTTCACCACTTTCAGAGGACGTTAACGGGTCCAGCGGCAAAATGGTATATTGAATTGCCTAGAGCTTCTTTCAACAACTTCAGTACCTTAGCCACAACCTTTTTAACCCATTTTCAATTACCAATAAGGTACGAAATGGGAACAAAACTTCTTACCAACTTCAAACAGACAACGGCCACTCACATATCTGATCATATACATGAGTGGCGACGTCGTCGTAGGATGGTAAAAACGTACGTCCCCGATCAGCTTTTAGCTGAATGGTTTATTAAGTCATTACTGCCTTCCATCACGGAAGATGTGGCAAAGGGGGGAGTCATAACAGAAGAGCAAGTTATCGCTCGTGCACAATATCTGGACTTGATTTACACTCAGTCCGGCATGCTCTACGACAAAATACCTGACGCCCCTAGACCGGAATTCTCAATTCCTCCTCCTCCTAAATCGAACAATGACTCTCATGCCGGCGATGGCGTGATTGGCACGATAGACACGAAATCGACAAAGGCTACATCCAAGAAGGCCCATAAGATTTCAGGTCAAAATGCAAAAGATGAACTTCTTGCTTCGGAAGTAAATGTCGTATCGACAGATAAGGGCAAAGAAACCAAACAACCAGGAAGCAAGAAGAAAGGCAAAGGGAAGAAGAAGAAACAGGATGAATCATCACCTGAAAAATCTTCTTCAAACCCTCCTGGAAATAGGAAACCAAGATTCCCATGCATGATATGCAATGAGGATCATCGGACTGCAGATTGTCCACACAGAGCTGAGCTTAAGAAGTTCTTTAAGAATTCGAAAACCTCAGCAGTGTTAACTGATCCGTTTCCAAATCCAGGAGCAAATCTGGTTGAAAGTGGAAATGCTTCCCCGTCACAAGTGCTAATGTTGTCGATTTCAAAACAGCAGCATGATGCTTTGATTTCGACAAGGAACAAAGATTATGGGAATCCATAGCTGTCGAACAACAAGGAAAAAGATCAACCAAGCAGTTCGACAACAACTTCGACAGAAGTTGTACCACCCACCATCCCTGAATTGACGATAAAACTGCCGAAAGGAGTAGTACACAAGTCGACATTTAATCCCCCCGCTAGAGTGGCACAACATTATAACATAGTGGAAGATTTGGCCCAATCGCCATCTGCTATTGTTACACAGTAATTTGTCACTGCCTTCCTGTCAGTCACCCTGCTGTGCCAATCACTAAGTTCATGCTTTCTGAACCGGCCCAAAAACCCATTTTTCTAAAGTTTTATTCATCAGCGCGTCTGTTTGCAAAATACCCGCGATGACTGGCGCTCCATAGTGTATTCCGTGCGCTGCCAGCTCGGAAGGACATCACTTTTCCGCGCTGGTCACCAGCGTGCCTTTCCCGTGTTCTTCCGCGCTGACATGACTGTCCCAGTTATGCAGACGCGGCGACATCGCATCAGTTGCCTCATAATCCGCGCTGATCCAGTTTGGGCGAATTTGTTCAAACAGCCAGCCTTCTAGATCACTCCAGGCTTGGTTGTTAGCTTTGTGAATGTCGACTCCCTTCTATGGCATGTCTGTTCGACCCTTTGCAACAACCTTCCCTTGAAGATAAGCTCATCCTTCCACCCTTTTAGGAGGCTCCTTCTCCTACATATACTTCCACCATTACCATGAGCAGCTAGTTAGACATAGCTTGGATTGTATAGAGCTTATAGTGCTCGGATTGCTGCTACTATAGGTATTTGGTGTGCTAGGTGTGGAAGTGATTGATTGCTTAGGGAAGGTTGTTTTGTGTTGCTTGTGTGTGAGAGAGAGTTGTTTGTCTTGGGAGAATCATCCTCAAAGGTGAATGCTTGAGATACATGCTGACTGACCCCTCCTGAGAAGGTTACCGACGTCAGAACATTTGGTTGTACTCTTCTCTATTCTAATTAATAATAGATGACTGCTATTATTGTTCCATTCTCATTTGTACTTGCAATGGTTAAATGTGAGTTGCATCTTTTCTGACTGATGTATGGTTACTTTTACTAGATTTCACGCTTGTGTTTGTTTCTCCTTCGTGTGTGCAGGTATCTATTCGCGGAGATCGCGGAGGATTGTGACCAGCCAAAGCGAAGGAGCGAAGGCAACATCTCTTCGTCAAACGACAGCGCTGGAATCCAAGTAGGTGCTCTTTACCTCTTGTTTAATTGTAATTAGGAACATGCATGGCAGCATTGTTTGATTGTTGCTAGACCCTTGCTGGGCTAGTAGGGATCGCCTCTACCCGTAGAGGGGATTTACCTCTCCAACAATTTGGCGACTCCACTGGGGATCAGCCTTTTTGTCTCTTGAGTCCACTTTTGTGTTTGACTTTGATTGGTCTCTTTTTCCGAGATTCTGGGATTGTCTCTCTGCTTATAAACTTTCTGGGTACATCTGGGAAGTGTCTTGATTGTTAGAAGGCTTTTGCCTTTGGTTTGGGAAGTTTTGCTTTGGCTTTGCTTGTTTTTTATCCTCAGCGCGTTTTAACTCGGAACAGTCACGCTGACATCGCGCCCCTGTTTCTTTGGTATCCTTTTCATCGCGCCTTTACGTCTAACAGTCGCGCTGACCTCGTTTTTAGAGACAGCGAGCTTTATTCGTGTCCTTCCGCGCTGGCATCGCGTCCCCGCTTCTTTGTGATCTGTGTCATCGCGTCTGTGTGGTTTCTTTCCGCGCTGACCTCGTTTTCCTGAGACAGCGCGCTTTATCCTTGTCCTTCCCCGCTGACGTCGTAAAGTTGCTACAGGCCTCCTCCTGTCAGCGCCGAGTTGCTGAAGGCTACCCGCGCTGGTCCTGTAAAGTTCATTTTTGACCAAATTAACCTCCTGAACCTCTTGCTTTGACTATCCCTTCTTCTCTCCACCTGCTCTATGACTTGCTTTTCACTGTCTGAACTCTGAACTCCTTGATTGTGAAGTCTGGATCCATAGGGTTCCGTTTTGCTTAGTTTTGGTTTTGCGAATACCTTCACTTTTGCTTTCGCTGCTTGGTTTGTGTTTACACCGTCACTTTTTCGATTACTGAATGGTTTTGAGTCTCTAATTTACTGGTTGTAACTCTCATCCTTCGGGTGTTTTCCCTTTTCTGTTGATTTTGCACTCTAGCCCTAGGGTATCTAGTGGCCCTGTGTGTGTCAAGCCTTCCGTAGGGATCTTGTTTGCTTGTTTGACCAGCCAACTTCAGATTCATTTGTGCACTTGTTCAGTGATTGTTGAAGTGCTTTCGGTTGTGTTTCCGAGTGTTTTTCGCTTTCTCCTTGCTTGCAATCCTTGCTTGACTTGCCGAGCTTAGATCACATAGCTCGTGCAGAACTTAGTTTTCCTTTTGATTTGGGAATCTTTGTTGAGTGTTTTGGGAACTTTGTGTGCTTTCATTAGGCAATTGCATTTTGCTTGGTGTTCTGGTTCCTCCAAATTATTTTAGATGCTTTGTGTCACTGAAAGAAAATCAAACTAGTGGCTTTGCTTTTAAAAATTGAAAAGGAAAAGAATGTTTCATTGATTTGCATTTTCAAAAGAAAAAGTTTCCTTTCCTCGCTTTTAGTTGCATTAGGCTGTTTGATTGATTGTGTTCGTTTTGTTTGTTTGAAATCTCTTTACCCTTCTATAGCTAGAATTCATCGAACAAAATGATTCTCTTTGACATGTAGTTTACATCTAGGTAATTGTGAGAGAACATACGATAGGACCTGAAATCGAAACTTAATCTCAAGATCAACTATAAAATGAACCGAATGAATCTAAAAACGCATTGGAACTAAACGCAAACATCTAGAGGTCTAGGTTAGAGACGTGTTCCGGCGTCTTTAAACATAGTCACTGTTGTTTCACATTACGGTTGGGTGATTCCTCCTTCTGTGACTCGATAGTGGTCTAACACGGACTGTGCTCCCACGTACCATCGCGCATATAGGGAGACCCCACTAGGCTTTTATCCTTCATCCATAGGAAGCCGAGTCTGCCGCCTTACGATTCGCAATGCAGTGAACACAGCATTCACGAAGATTGACCACCCGTACCCTAAAAAGTATTCTGTGGTTTTGCGAAAAGTCTGGCAAACCTTTTACCTAGAATCTCCAGAGCAGTCACTTTTGATCCTTTTCGGACTCCCTAAATGAAAAGGTGTAAGTGAGCGTCTTGTCACTTCGTGCTCATTAAATATTCGAAGGAGACTGGAGTCATATTTTCGTCCTTTTCTCGACTCTTGAAACATGAAAAGGTCAAGTCTAATTCCAATGTCTTAAAAAATTTATTCGGCCACGATAACATTTCCTGTTAGATCTTGTGTGCGCTAGTTTGAGTAGGGTTGTCTATCGTTAGTTTCCCTTAGGTTTTTGTGTAGGGTTTGTCATCCTGGCTGACCCGTCCACCCCCGATCCAAGTGATCAAGGCTCTCCATCTTCGGTTCCTTCTGAGGTACCAGTTGTAAGCGATACTCTTCCTGTCATTCCGAGTATCCAGCCCATCAACGTACGTGCCCCAGGTGACGTAGATTACATAGAAGATTGGAATCCTATCTCGGAGCCCGATTATACCCCTCGTACCCCTCGTACTCCTCTCTGTATGTCGTCTCTGATGTCTACTTCCCCTATGGATGAGACAGCTTCTAGCACCGGTGAGACGCCCGTGGCGACCGACATTGAGACCCTGATCCCGGCTTCCTCTCCACTCCCTCCACGATACCAATCAGTGAGGGATAGGATAGCCGCTAGGACTACTTCTACGACTATATGGGATCCTAGTCTCATCGCCTCCACCGGGCCCTTCGTTTCGCAACCCCTTAGTACACCCCTTACGTCAGGGCTTAACATGCCCGTTACCTCAGTTCCCACTAGACCCACCGTCTGTGTAGCACGTTCGACTCCGATCGTCAGTGCTGTACCGGCGTCCTCATCTACGAACCCTGAAGCTGGTCCCTTTTCTGGTGGCATTCCAGGAGCAGGACCGTATGATGCTTTTGGGCAACCCATTACGGACCCAGATTACGAAGGTCCCCTCTTTTATTATGATGAGAATGGTGAGTACCTCGAGAGCATTTCAGTCCTTCCTCATCGTCCTTTCGAAGAAAATGAGGAACCTTTGAACATGAGGTACGACCCCACCTCTCATGTTTTTTATGGGAACCGGGATCCTCCCGTATAGCCTCACGGACCACCCAATCAAGGCCAGCCGCCTTATGTGCAAACCCCTCAAGGGCAACCACTTTATGGCCTGCCTTACCCAAGACAATCTGGGGGCCCACAGGGACAACCCTACCAGGGACAACCCTCAGCCATTGGAGGTCCGTCGTATTCGTTTCAAGGTCAACCTACTGGGTATCCAGGGCAACCTGGTACTCAGCAAGGTTACCCGACTGGACAACCAGGGCAGCCTTACGTTCAGCAAGGCCAACCCGGTTTCTCGCAAGGGTACCCATCTGGACAAACTGGGTCAGCTTATAATCCTCAAAATCAACCAGCAGTCCAGCAGGGATATCCTCTTGGGCAGGGTGGGCAACCCTATGTTCAGCAGGGTCAACCCACTGCTCAATCCATGAATCCTTCTGGGCAAGGGGGGCAACCTGCTATACAGCAAGGCCAACCCTCTGCTCAGCCTATGCACCAAGGAGGGCAGCCTGCTATGCAGCAAGCCCAGCCCTCTGCTCAGTCTGGTCACCCTGGGGGGCAAACGAGCCAACCTTCTACGCAGCAAGGTCAACCCGCTATCCGCCCTAATCGTCCAGCTGGACAAGCTGGTCAACCTCGGTGTCAACCAGCTATCCAGCCAGCTCAGTCATCCGTTCCGCAAAGACCACCCTTGGTGGCGCATGGACAACCTGGTGCCCAGCAAGTTTATCCTGCTGGCCAACCAGGCCCATCTCAAATCCAACCAAGTCAACCTTCGGGACAGATGGTTCAACCCCAGCCGGTTCAAGGACATTACCCTGGGCCTCAAACTCAAACAGGTTATCAACCTCCTTACCAAATGCAGCCTACCTATCAGGCTCCGTATGGGGCCCAGCAACCATATGGCTACCAGCAACCCCAGGGGAAAAATCAGTTTGCCCCGTATCAAAATTATCAGCAACCACAGGTCACTCCTTACCAAAACTATCAATATGGTGCACCTGCGGGCCAAGCTGCTAATACATGGGGTGCTGGGGGGCAGTATCAGGGTCAATCGTCCGCATATGGACAAAATCCGTATGGGCAGAACCCCTCTGGACAAGGTCCCTACACGCCCGGCCCCCTTGGACCCGGCCCGTCGGGACAAGGTCCTTATGCGCCTGGCCCTTTCGGGCCAGGTCCGTCGGGACAAAGTTCTTATGCTCCAGGCCCTTTCGGGCCAGGTCCATCTGGACAAGATCCTTGGGGGCAACCACCATCTGGTTGGAACCCTAATACTGCCTCGAACCCTCAGCCTCGGATGTCCTTTAATCCTCAGCTGCCATTTTTAGCGACATTGGAACTTCCGGATGTGTCCAAGTTAACAAATGATCCCATTTTGCATAATCCATATTGGCCGCCGGTTCCAACTAAAATACCTGGTGATTGTCCAAAGTTTGACGGTAAGGCAGGAGAGGATCCTCAAGCACATGTTATGACTTATCATCTTTGGTGTTCATCGAACTCATGGCTTGATGACTCTATCCGGCTTCGCCTCTTTCAGAGGACTCTCACCGGTGTAGCTGCCAAATGGTATATTGAGCTGAATCGCGGTATGTTTCAAGACTTCAACTCGTTAGCTATGGCATTTTTAACCCATTTTCAGTTGCCCATTCGGTACGAGACTAGGACTAATCTCCTCACGTCTTTGAAACAGGACATGGCTACGCATATCTCTGATCATATACATGAATGGAGAAGGCGTCGTCGTTTGATCAAATTCTGGATTCCTGATCAACTCCTGACCGACTGGTTTACAACCTCCTTTGTGCCCAAAATTGCAAAAGATATTGCCATGGGAGCTTGTGTTACTGAAGAGCAAGCGATCACGCGAGCTCAGTACCTAGACTTAGTCTATTCTCAGTCAGGTACTCTATATGAGTATTTGCCAGATGCTCCGAGGCCTGGGCAGACCAAGGCTCCGCCGAAACCATCAGTAGATGGAGTCATTGGCTCTGTCAATTCATCGTCGAAGAAATCCTCTACAAACCCTGGAAAGCAAAAGCAAAATGCTTCCCATGAAAATGCTTCTCAGGGCCCATCGAATTCTGTTAGTACCTCAGAGGTTAACGCCATTCAGTCCACCGCGGCGGACAAATCCTCGAAAGGGAAAGGGAAGGGAAAAGGAAAACCGAAAAATGAGAATAAACAACCCAAGCAGGAACCTTCTAAAAATTCATCTGAAGATGGAGCCAAGCGAAAACCTAAATACCCTTGCCTCATCTGTGAGGAAGATCACTATACCAAAGACTGCCCTAGGTGGTCTGAGGTTAGTCGGTTATTGAAAGGCGCTCCTGGACCTCCTGCCGTGTTGAAAGAACCTTTCCCTTCCCAACAGACGCATCAGGTGGCTGACCCTTCTCAGTCCTCTTCCTCGTTCGGTTCTCAAGTGTTCATGGCTGGCACCATTCCCATCCATGTTTCGACTCGAGCAAAAGATTATCCTTCTTCAGCCGGGAAGGAGCCGAAGATTCCCTCCAGCGCTCCTCCATCCAGTTCTGGTCCCCTTCACATCGAACGGCCCAGCGCTGAGACGATCCCCCGACCCCCTCCTAAAGGTGTACTCAGGAAGTCATCCTATAACCCAATGCTCGTACCGCCCAGCACTATAGCATTTTCGAGGACTTAGCTCAGGCTCCATCTGCTATGTCCGCGTTAGAAGTCCTCCAGAGCTGCCCCTCACAGAGGAAGTCCCTGCTATCAGCCATTGGTGGCATCGACCCGGCAGATTCGGATTTGATTACTTTTGATCTCGAGGGTTTTTCCCAGAGACTGCCTCACCAAGTAGCATTCCTTATCCAGGTCATCATTAATAGCAAAACGATTCATCGTACCGTTATTGATGAAGGTGCCTCAACCTGTATCATGTCAGTCGCTTGCTGGAAGGCTATTGGTTCCCCCACTCTGAGTCAGTCTCCTACGACCCTAGAAGCGTTCGATGGAAGAGAATCTCGCCCTTACGGTATTCTCCAACGTTTACCCATTTCCTTATAAGGCAAGACAGTCGAAGTAGAGGTAGAGGTCGTTGACGCAAATCTCACGTACAACCTCCTCCTTGGCTGCAGCTGGACATATGCCATGCAGGCCGTAGCGTCCTCCTTATTCCGTGTCATTCGTTTCCCTCACCAAGGAAAGATTGTCACGGTGGACCAGCTCTCTTTCTTCGCCTCTTCCTCCGAAGGTAATGTGCCATTCGTGGAGCATACCTCCAAGTCCTTAGAAAGTGTGGGAGCCAGACTTTTCAAAGATCCTGCTTTGATGGGAGTTTTTCCCCTCCCACCTCCCAATTTCGCCTCTGTCAATATGATCTCTGTACGTTCAGATCCATGGGTTCTTCCTCCCCCGAATCAGGAAGACTCTTGGGGCGATATGATGCCATTGAGTCCCGCCGAGCTCAATTACATCGAGATTGTCGCTGCATCGGCTCCACCCCCTGAACCTGCTTTTCCAAGCAGTGTTCCCGATTCATATGATCATTTCCCATGGTTAGGAGATGAGCCTACTTCGGACCCTTTGAAAGAGATTTTCCCGTCCGATGAGGCCATTATAGAGATTATGTCTCTAGAAGAGCTCCCTTGGTCAGATCACCACCATCGCTCTTCGTTTCTCCCTCCCCATCCGAAAATGGCCGCATGTCTCGAGCGGTTTGCTTCATGTGTCCCATCTCCGCCTCTCCAAACACCTATCCAGCTATATCAAGTGTCGTCGGAGGGCAATTTGGTAAATATAACGCAAACCCAGCCAATCGACATCTCTGTCAAACCAGGGATTGTCGAGAATATTTTCATTGGAGTCACATGCACTCCTGAGGAAGTTCAACTTTATACCGCTTTATTTCGTGAATTCCGAGATGTCTTTGCATGGTCTTACGAGGAAATGCCCGGCATCGACCCTAGTATTGTGGTGCATGAAATTCCTACTTACCCAGGCACTAGGCCTGTTCGTCAGCGCTTACGTCCGGTGCACCCTCGAAAGGCTGCAGCCATCAAGGCCGAAGTTGAAAAGCTTCTTCGAGCTGGTTTCATTTATGCCATTCCCCTCACGGAATGGGTATCCAATATAGTCCCTGTAAATAAAAAGCAGGGTACTATTCGGGTCTGTGTTGACTACCGCGATATCAACCGCGCCTGTCCAAAAGATAACTTTCCTACGCCTTTTATTGATCAGCTTATTGATGACTGCGCGGGAAGCGAGATTTATTCCTTTATGGACGGCTTCTCTGGTTACAACCAGATCAACATAGCCCCCGCAGACCAGCACAAGACAGCTTTCATTTGTCCTTGGGGTACCTTCGCTTATAAGAAGCTCCCTTTCGGTCTCAAAAATGCCGGTGCCACTTTCCAGCATGCGATGTCGTATGCTTTTCATGATATCCGACACATCGTACAGCCTTACCTGGATGACCTCCCAGCTCATTCAGCTAAGCGTCCAGACCATCCATCTCATTTACGCGAAATCTTCCTCCGCTGTCGACACTACCGTATTCGACTTAATCCGCACAAGTGTGTCTTCTGCGTGGAAGATGGCCGACTACTCGGGTTCATCGTCTCCCGAGAAGGCATCCGCTTGGATCCCCTCAAAGTTGAGGCCATTTTGAATCTTCCTCCCCTTGCCTCTTTGCAGCAATTGCAGAGCTTGCAGGGAAAAGCTAATTTTCTCAGACGATTTATCCCGAATTATGTCGAGGTGGCTAAAGGCTTCACGTGGTTATTAAAGCAAGACACACCCTTTCGTTGGGATGCCATCGCCCAGGAGTCTTTTGAGCGCCTTAAAGACCTTCTTGTCTCAGCTCCGCTCTTAAGACCTCCGAACTATCACCGCGACTATATTCTCTACTTAGCTGCCGCTGACACCACCATCGGTATGGTTCTAGTGCAGGACGATGATGCTGGCACCGAGCATGTTATCTATTATCTTAGCCGCAACCTTCTGGATACGGAAACTCGCTACGCATACATCGAAAAGTTGGCATTGGCAGCTGTCTGTGCCATCCAACGATTCCGGCATTATATCCTATTGCGCACAACGACCGTGATCTCTGATTGCAACCCCATGACCTACATTTTGTCACGTCAGCTGCTGGGGGGAAAATACACGAAGTGGATTGTAATCCTCCAAGAGTTCGACTTGGAATTCACTGCAGCCAAGTCTAAGAAATCTCTGGTCTTTGCTGAACTGCTCTGTTCCTTACCATCTCACTCTGCACCATCCCGCTCAGAGGAGCATATTCCGGATGAAACTTTGTTTCTCATCAGCACCCTCGACCCGTGGTACGGGGATATTATCGTATATTTACAGATGTCTTCGTTCCGTCCCAACGTATCGAAAGATGCTCGACGATGAATTCGTCACCAAGCTCAACCATATCGTATCTTGGGCGATACCCTGTACCGCCTCGGCGTCGATTCTGTTCTTCGCCGATGCTTAACTCTCGAGGAGGCTGAGCGAGTCTTGAATGACTGCCACTTCGGCGCTTGTGGCGGCCATATGTCCGGATATGCTACCGCCCAGAAGATCCTCCGGGCTGGTTATTTCTGGCCTTCCATCTTCAAGGATTGCATCCTTGCTGTACGTGCATGTCACGAATGCCAGGTTTACCACCAGAAGATGCGTGCACCTGTTGCACCACTGCACCCTGTTGTCACCGTAGGTCCATTTGCCAAATGGGGCATCGATTATACATCCTGTAACCCTCGTTCGGCCGGGGGGCATGGGTACATTATCGTTGCTGTGGATTATTTCACCAAGTGGGCCGAAGCGATGCCTACATTGAACGAAGACAGTCACACAGCGGCGCAGTTTTTATTCAATCATGTTATCACTCGTTTCGGAGTCCCTCAGGCTATCGTTACAGATCATGGAAAGCATTTCCGAAATCATATGATGACAGAGCTAATGACCCAACTAGGCTTGCGCCAAGATAGTTCGTCACCATACTATCCACAATCTAACGGTCAAGTTGAAGCCGTGAACAAAGTTTTGATCACTATGCTTCAACGCACCGTCAATACGCACAAGTCTAACTGGCATCTTATGCTTTTCCCAGCCTTGTGGGCCTACCGGACTTCTGTGAAGGATGCCACCGGTTTCACTCCTTTCCAGTTGGTTTATGGACTGGAGGCTACCCTTCCCGTCGAATGCGAGATTCCTTCATTAAAATTAGCTGTCGAGTTACTTCCCAACACCACTCCGGTGGAGGAACGGCTTCTTTACCTAGAACGGTTAGACGAGACTCGTCGTTTGGCTTCTCTGGCTATCGAAGCGCAGAAGAAGAGAGTCAAGGCTCACTTCGACTAGAATATTCATCCTCATTCCTTTGTTGAGGGAGATTTAGTACTGCTCTATGACCAAGCTAAGGATAAGCTGGGGGCAGGGAAACTCGAATCTATGTGGTTAGGTCCCTACATCGTGAAAAGAGTTTTACAAAATGGCGCATATGAGTTGATTGATTATGAAGGAAATCCTCTTGACAAGCCCCGCAACGGGCTGTATCTGAAGAAATATTATGCATAACTTCGCGCACTCACTTTGTATATACGTGTGTTTTGTGTGTTGTGCATGATTCCGTTTTTGCTTTGGTGTGAAGGCGTGTTTTGCCTCTTATTGTGCTCTCTTTTTCTTGTGCAGATGTCTAGTGCACCCTATGTTGGTTTCGCTGATGGCGCCTGCCGTAGCACTTGCAATTTTTCATCTGCGGCGTGGGTGATCTACGATCCTCACGGAGAATTATTAGACCTTCAGGGTGTCTGCCTAGGTCGTACCACTAACAACGTTGCCGAATACAGCACTGTAATTGAATTACTTGCCGAAGCAGTTGACCTCGGCATCCGAGAATTAGTGGTGAACCTGGACTCCCAGCTGGTCGTCCATCAGCTTAACGGGCGATATTCCGTCAAAGACCAACGCATACTAAGGTTGTACCTACGTGTAAGATTGTTGGAACGGAACTTTGATTACATTACTTATCAACACATTCCAAGACGATTGAATACGTTGACTGATGCATTGGCAAATCATGTGTTAGATAGACATTTGCGTAACAGATAACATCATACAAGAAGAGATAGAAAGAATAATAGAGTAAAGCATATGTAAATATTTTCTCAAGCATAGTTTGCATGTGTGTGTGTGTTTTAAGCTTGTTTAAAAATATAAAATACATGGGTCATGTGTCGTGCAAATTCATACACAAGATCACAGTTGTACTGAACAATCGCATAACATAAACAAAACATCATCACATGTAACAATGATCCATCCAAAAAGCCGGTATGTATATATATATCGTGTGGCGCACTAAGGCGCTCAAAAATAAGTGTATATGTCCAAAAAAATCAGTACATCTGAGTCATGTGTCTCAAAATAACAGTGGAAATAAAACCTAGGTAACTATTGAGCCGGGTGATGCTCTTTGTAGTACACAGCTGCTCGTGCTACCCGCCTCAGAAGGCGGTGCACCCTGGGTTCCACCCCCACTGTATGGATCTGGTGCTCTAAGGGGACCTCCTCGACCCCCTGGTAGTCAGGCACTCCCTCCAGCAACCCCTCAAGGTTGCGAGCTACAGTCTCTGACGTGTCAACCCCTGGAGGGACTAAGGCCAGGGCTCCAGCTCCCTGTCCCTCTCTCCGTGCCTCGGCAGCCAGGCCAATCGGTCTAGTGGGCCCCACATCTGCATACCATGACATTTATTAGGACATGTACATGAAAAATTCAAAAACATTACAAAACTGAAAAAGTCAAGTGTTATACCTGCATCATCCCACTGTTCCCCTGGGGGCAGCACCATATCAGGGTCATTGCGGAAATCCATACCCGCGTATGGCCAGTCCTCCACGAAGATAACCTGCTGATCCAGCCAGTCCCGGAAGAATGCTCCCCAGGAATGCGGCCAGCCACCGCCTCCGCGTGGCATGATGCGAGCCCATCGCGTGGCCCTCGTCTCCCGAGGATCCCTGGGAGCATCCACGGCCATCGTCTGCAGCCGCATGGCTGGCACTCGCTCTAGGATAAGCGGGACTAAGATAGACCCGTAGCCGAACTGCTTCGTCTCTCCGCGACGACAGTTGCTGAGCTGCCTCTTCATGTTGTTGGTCACCGCTGTGGCCCAATCAAACACAG
Organism: Pinus tabuliformis; assembly: GCA_031772625.1. Lineage (NCBI taxonomy): Eukaryota > Viridiplantae > Streptophyta > Pinopsida > Pinales > Pinaceae > Pinus > Pinus tabuliformis. The sequence continues at coordinate 1,640,880,506 of CM062820.1, forward strand.
TAGGCTCAAGGCAATCGAGAGCTAGCATAAGGTGAGTCTTCGAGGCCTCGTGGTTGGACATGCTTCCCGCTGCCCGGGTCACCATGAACAGGATGGTGCGAAGGACTATGTTTCTCACCGTGGGGATTGCCACTTTCCCACTCCGCGTCTTCTCGGCTTCTGGACATACTCGAGCCATGAGATCGTCTAGAGGACCGCCGCCAGGTCGTTGTCCCTCTATGATGGGCCTTGCACCCCGGCGTGACAACCCAGTCAGGAAGAAAATGTCCATATGGTCGAATTCAATGTCTTGGCCCCGGATGGTGAATTTCCCATCCACCAGGTTCCATGCCCTGATCAGTAGCTCGAGGAGATCATGCTGGGCCCTTAAGCGCGGTGTGAGGAAGAACTTCATGAACCCGCATGCCCGCATGGCATTGCAGCACTCCACACTTGCAAATGCAGCTATGTCCTCAACCTCGTGCACTCTTTCCTACCATTGGAAAGCCATTGCGTCCTGCACAAGCCATGAAAAGAAATTAGAAGTGCTGGCATGAAATTTTTCACGTTCAAATTGAAACAAAAAAAAATTTCCGCGCCAGCGCGGCTGTTTTAAAAACAGCCGCGCTGGCCATGACAGCCCTGTGTTATTTTTCAAGGTCAGCGCGGAAGAACACGGGTTTTCCGCGCTGACCCGAAGTTGGGTGCGTTTTGTCCTAATTCGGCCAGCGCGGACCCGCGTGGGAAATCCGCGCTGACCGAGAGCGCATCCATGCGCCAAGAATTTGTCCAATTGGGCAAATTCGACCGTTAAAATCCTATAAAATATGATCAAAATGCAGGGCAAGGAGAGGAGAACCTACCTGGAAGAAACGGTTCGAAGAATGGTGTCCGTACGAGCTGGAAATCACTCCATCAACTTTCTGGCTTCTCCACGTCCTTCATGTCCCAAAATGGTAAAATGGTAAAAATAATTTTTCACCCTCCCCTATTTATAGTAAAAACTCATAAATGACCATATTTTGGTTTGCTACCATCTTTTGCCATGGATTTAGCCCTAGCCCTATTGAATCCATGTTTTAATATGTTTTTTACACATATCGAATGGATTTATGCGGGTAGTGTTCCTGTGCAGGTTTGAATAGACGGTGAAAATCATCATGGTCCTGAAATCACTTGGTCCCAACAATGTCGTCTTTGAGCTCTTTTCCGACATAAAATGAGAAAAGATGGCCGAGCCTCCTTTCAGCTCGTTAAAGGGAACGAGAGGCGGTCATTTTAAGCTCTTTTTCCGACCGTATAACTTAAAAAGATTGCCGGGTGTTTGTCGTTTCGCACTCGTTATCGGCTCTAAAAACGACGTGTTTTCGACCGCTTTTTTACTTTTTCAGGTCAAGAACACTATTTACGAAAAGTACTCCTCGATCATAATGGTCGGGCGGTTCTTTCGAGCATTGTTTTATACTTTTTCGTGCTCGAGAGACACAACTGTACGAAAAAGGAGCCCCTTGGAGTCTTCTTTTCTGCTGTCTTTTCAGGCTCTCTAAACAAGAAAAGACGCCGAGTTTTTCCTTTGTCAGGCTCGTTAAACACTTGATGACATCGGACATTGTCAAAATGACACTCTTCAAGCATATGCTATCCCCGTCAAGCTTGTCATCCAAAAATAACCGGGGTACCTGCCAGAAATGGTGGGGAAAATGGAACTGTAATCATAGTCGTGTCGGCAGTATGTCGCTCTTGAACATGGCACTCTTCTGCTTCGTGTCTGGGTGGGACCATCTCATCTTGTTTTTCACTAGCCTCCGTGGGTTTGGGTTATCCCATTCGACCTCTCATCTGCCCATTGTCATCATCACTATACCCTTTGCTCATTTGATGTCAAATACTGCCAAACCCGCTACAGTGCCGCCGAAATGTTCAAGAGAAGTTGACCTCTGCAATAATACAACCTCATCTGCTATCTCACACAAATCATTTTTCCTCTGTCTCACGTCGATGATGTGGGAAACATTATGGCCCACCTTCGATCAAGGTCACTTCCTGTCGACTTCAGCTCATTATCCGGGAAGGTGACTTAGAGACTCCCTTCAGGTGCCTTAGAGCCTGCATGCCTCAATGGCAGGTTCTTCGTGTTCGACGCGAGGTTTACATCATTGGCCTCCGATCGAATGATTCCGTGGGTGTTCGACACCAGCTCATTGATTCACATGCCGCGGATTGTACCTATAGTACCTTGAGGGCCATTGTCATTATTGGTGGTACCTCTCGCGTCTGTTAACAGTTTTCATCATTGACTGGTAATCAGACGATGTTCATGCATGTTCGACTTCAACCCATATATTCACATGCTTGAACTTGTACTTTGTTCGGATCGGGATGGAGCGCAAGACCCTGGATCTCTGTCTGTTATGGTCCAGGTTGCGATTTTGTGGATGATCATTACATTACTCATTGATGGATGGCTGCGCCCATACCCGAGTCTTCATGGATGGCTGCGACCATACCTTGTCATTATTATGGTCTCTTCAGCTGGGTGGCTGCGTCCATTCCACAGACCTTTTCGCATGTCTTTTTGGATGGCTGCGCCCATGCCTAGACTGCATGTACTTGATTGTCAGAGATTTTCGGTCCTTCCTGGCGGTGTTCCAGTTCGGCGTGTGTTGTAAAGCATTTCACCCCTCCCACTCTCTCGGTCTTCATGCTTTAGGGGGCATCTGTTACACAGTAATTTGTCACTGCCTTCCTGTCAGTCACCCTGCTGTGCCAATCACTAAGTTCATGCTTTCTGAACCGGCCCGAAAACCCATTTTTCTAAAGTTTTATTCATCAGCGTGTCTGTTTGCAAAATACCCGCGATGACTGGCGCTCCATAGTGTATTCCGTGCGCTGCCAGCTCGGAAGGACATCACTTTTCCGCGCTGGTCACTAGCGCGCCTTTCCCGTGTTCTTCCGCGCTGACATGACTATCCCAGTTATGCAGATGCGGCGACATCGCGTCAGTTGCCTCATAATCCGCGCTGATCCAGTTTGGGCGAATTTGTTCAAACAGCCAGCCTTCCAGATCACTCCAGGCTTGGTTGTTAGCTTTGTGAATGTCGACTCCCTTCTATGGCATGTCTGTTCGACCCTTTGCAACAACCTTCCCTTGAAGATAAGCTCATCCTTCCACCCTTTTAGGAGGCTCCTTCTCCTACATATACTTCCACCATTACCATGAGCAGCTAGTTAGACATAGCTTGGATTGTATAGAGCTTATAGTGCTCGGATTGCTGCTACTATAGGTATTTGGTGTGCTAGGTGTGGAAGTGATTGATTGCTTAGGGAAGGTTGTTTTGTGTTGCTTGTGGGTGAGAGAGAGTTGTTTGTCTTGGGAGAATCATCCTCAAAGGTGAATGCTTGAGATACATGCTGACTGACCCCTCCTGAGGAGGTTACCGACGTCAGAACATTTGGTTGTACTCTTCTCTATTCTAATTAATAATAGATGACTGCTATTATTGTTCCATTCTCATTTGTACTTGCAATGGTTAAATGTGAGTTGCATCTCCAAGTGGAAGCAAGAAATGACAGAGAGAAGCCACTAATCAAATCATGAGCTGACTCATCCTCCTTGCATACATCTATATATGGATCCCTCATCCCAGAGATCCGGGGGCTGGAATTTTGCACATTGTAAGGAATTGTTGTTGGTTTTGAGAAACATATCAGAGAATTGGGTGATCTATGCTTTGTTGGGGGTGAAGAAGGGACTTCTTTGCTTGGAGGTTGATGCTGGGTCAGGAATCATCGATTGTAACTCCTCCTGGATCTTCTTGTATATCAATAAAACTATTTGAGTTTCTTCTCCATACTTGTGTTTCATTGATGCTTGTTACATTTGTATAGTTAACTTAAATCTGATCCTAAGTTATTTATGAATATAAACCCATGTATTTGTATAGTTTCTTTCTTCTGTGATCTTATAGGTACTTGGTGAAGCTGGGAAAGTAAGGGAGCAGGTAGCTGGAAGCTGTCAAAGAGGAGAGAGATTGGATCAAAGGACTAGCGCAAGGCACAGGTTGGTTCATCCTATTCCTCTTTGTTTATAGTTCATAAAGAAGAATACAAAAGTAGTTTTCTCTGTTTGTTTCTAAGGTAGCTGTCACACCTTAGTGGGATAGAGTAGTTCTAAATAGACACTTTTCCCGATAACAGTCATGCCCTACTGACCTACAGAAATTACAACAATTGCTGGGATGTCTGCGTATACTTCTGCAACAGATGACAATTATCCATGGTGTTTTTTCCTCCTATCTAGCAGATCGCACACCATAATGCAGACACCGCGCTCGGCCCTACCTGTGCCTCTGATCTTAATGGCATTGGCCCTCCTCCTACCAAGTAGTTCACGAACACTAGATAGTGGTCCTTGTCGTGCCCTTGGCCTTTGCATTTTATGCAACATACTTCCTCTCGCACCTCCGACTGAGGTGTCCTGTCCTATTTCAAACTTTGCATCTCCAGACACAGATTTTGTAGTTGCGCGTGGATTTGTTGGACTCCCAACCAGGGTCTTGTATAGGGTTCTCATTTCCATCTCCAATGCTTCGGCCTGGGTGGAAAGTTTTTTCTATGACAACGCCATCCTTAACTGTGGCGTAAGTGACGCCACAAACTATGCACGATGTTGTTCATTTATTAATGTCATATTGGCTTCGCGGATCATACTATTCAGCCTTTGATCCAGATCCCAAGGGGTCTCGCCCAGGAGCATCCCGATCTCCTTAAACCTGATGATTGATTGTGTCTCTTATTTTGGCTTGCTAAATTCCCTGTTTAGCGTGGCCTGGATCTCTGTAATTCCTACATTTGGGTGGTCATTAGAATGCTTGATATACCATGTTAATGCACGATCCTGTAGCGTGCTCACCAGTGTAGCCTTTTTAATATTATCATCCACGACGCCATGTGCTTCCCATACTGCTCTGACCATGAACCAGAATTGGTCTGGATCTTCATTTCCCACTCCTCTGAATACTGGTAGTTTGATCGCACTCGCCATACTGAACTGTGGTGGCGGAGGTGGGGTGGGTGGAGATGGAGGTGAGGAGGGTGATATGGGTGGCAGTGTGGGTGGAGGTGGTAAACGCAGAATTTGCTGCCTTATCAGATTGACTGCGCTTCTCGGAGAAACTTTCATGAGCTCTTCCTCACTTTCCCACGAGGGTGAAATTAAGGGACTATTTTCCAACTCCTTACTACTTCCGCTCCTGTAGATCTTCCCGCTTTGCGTAGTTCCAAACATTAATTTATTCACATAAACCACTTTTCACACAATAGCATCTTAGTCCAAGTGTTCAAAGATTTAATATACTTACCTAGTGGTCCCTTGAGAAAATGTCACTCTGCCTCACTGTAGCTGGTGGTCGTGTCTACCGCGAACTCAATCATAAATCCTCCTATTATTCGGTCGAGCCAATGGTCCACAACTCATGCTATCTTATCTTCTGATGCTTCTATTCTACGCACTAATTCTGGAGTCCACACTATTGGTCTGTCGAGCCTACACCTTCCCTGGTTGTCTACTAACTTTGCGATCCACTCATACAGTTCAGAAGAAAAGGATGTAAAGAAAATTTCATGGATTTCCATATACAAGTAGCGCTCCAACCACTGTTCCTTAGATACTCGCGGATGTTTATTCTCCTACGCCGCGAACTCGTGAATCTTCTTGTCCAACCACTCTTCAATTTCTTTCTTCATTGGATTCTAGTGGCACGACATCAGAAATCCTTTATGTAGATCCCGGTCCTGGCAACGGAACCATTTGTTGGCTTGTATGGGCCTGAACCAGGTTCAGAAGTGATTTAGCCAAGCGAATCCCGATACTACTGGCCCTTTTGGCAACAATCCGCGGAGCACGGATTGAGGTCTCACCTGAATTAGTATGGTAGGGTGCTAGAACTAGGTTTCTGCACCTGGGGATGTCTGATGGGCTTCTGGAGGTTCGTGGTACGACCCATCGCTACACGTATTTGCTATTCCTTCGCAACTGGTGCTGATGTTTCCACGTAGCCCTACTTGGGGCGCGACCCGTATAATACCCCAATTCCGTGCTAATTAACCAATTACTTGTCTTGTGTATGTAATATTAATGGTTATTACAGCATATGCAACAATCACATCAGTGTGCGTGATACATAAACCAATATAAACATAAAGAAGACAATGCACAACAAATAAACATAAATAAGAATCAACTTCTCTTTACTAATATTCAACCTCGATTACAGACTCGACACTGCCCTATGCACTCAGCTGCAGGGCTCCGCGCACTCAACTGCAGACTCTACTAGGCCTCTGCACACTTAGTTGCAGAACCTCTTCCTACTACTACGACCCAATACACTTAGAATCCTACTCTAAGCTCGAACCATTCTTTTGCTATATACTATCTTTACAACCTAGAGCCTCACTCTATTTATACAATCCCATGGTCCGCGGACCATGGGTAGGCCGACATGACTTTTCATTACATTACATTACTTTAGGGCAGACAACCCTATGACTTAACCTCTACTTCGCGCTCCGCGCCCGCAATTCGCGGAGTGTTACAAAACCTTTGACCAAAACTTGGGCTTTGAACCCCAAAACATGTTGTGGGGGGATTCCATGCCCAACAAACCCTTAACGATTAGGTGTCCAAAATCCCCCCCTTAATCCGAGGGGTATATACGAGTCCAAGAAGAGCGCTGTAATACAAAGATGCAAAAATGCATGGCAGCAATTGGTTGAATGTGCTATATCAAATAAAGGTATAAGGTGGGAGAACTTGAGGTCCCAACCAGCAATGGTTTAAGGATGACCACCAACACTAGAATGCTTAGTGCAGTTCCTGGAACTCTTCCAAATTTGGAAAGAAGATGAAGTCTCCTACTAGAGGAAGTGATCCCATTTTTTGTGTAAAGGAAGACCTTTTGGTCTTAACCTAGAATGCTTGGTGCAATTCCTCGAACTCTTCCAAATCTGGCAAGAAGTTGCTAGTCTTCTGCTAGAGAAAGTGTCCCTAATTTTTTGAAAAGGGAGACCATCAACCTAGAAAAGGGAGGTCTCAACCTATAGAAAAAGGGAGAACCTCAACCTGAAAAGGGAGTCCACCAACCAAAGTGCATGCTCATGGGCTTCTCTATCTCTGGCTACAACTCAGAATCTAGGTATTGTTGACTCAGAATCTAGGTATTGTTGTCTCTACCTATAGGCTCAAGCACCAGGGTCACGTTGTGGCTCGGGCTTGTTTGATTTATCTTTGAAACTTGTAGATGACTATCGATTCCCCCTATCAGATACAAGGTGAGAAGATGAAGATAAATCAACTACAATACTTTTCATACTCAAGAATAAATTCTATGGTATGATTGGAATATATTCTTGGCAGTTGAATCCCATTGCCAAGAAGCGATCCATCCAAGATAAATATTTATTCTTATAGGAGGCATGTTTCTAAGACATTTGTTTGAATGATGAGTGTGTTGACCACAGTTATCATATGGATGAAGATCAACATAATGATCTCTCACATGGAAAACTTGGTCACAATGTTGGCATCTACAAATATGTTGTTGTATAGGAGGAGCAGGAACAGGTGAATATGAACTATCATGCAAAAACACAACACTAACTTTATGGGCTTGGAGTAGTCTGGAGTATGAAGAGAAACCACCTTATCATATCCAAGACTTGTTTTATGCTTGTTGTCAACAAGCTCTTCCCAAGGTCTAATGATGGGCTTGGGAAGTGTTGGATGAATTTCTACATCTCTATGCAAGTATGCTCCTGAAATTAACATTTAATGGGGATCAACCTCAACTTTACTGACTTGATCACTTGTTGGCTATTGATGAGTGTCTGTTTCAACCTAAAATAGAGGATTTTTCTTAACAAAACAAGTTTATAATGATGCATTTTTTGTTGTAACTCATCTTGATGTAGTTGTGATTCAAGTTGCAAAAAATAAAATTTTTCTTGTACATTTTGTAGACAAGTTTGAATATTTGTGAGATTGTCTTTATTGACTTTTACTGTATCATGAAAAATGGAGTGTATTAAATCATTTAGCAACTCTAATAACTCATTAATTTTGGCCATTTTTTCAAACTTGGAAACTAAAGGTGTCACAAAAAGTGCATCTTACAATTAATATCTTAGGCTAGAATCTACACAAAACTTGTTGATGGAATGGGAATTTTCTAGTTTGCACACCAAATGGACTATAGCTGCATTACTACAAATTTTTTTTTGGATACTTCTACTCAAACACTACAATGAATCTCGATCAAAAAATCAACATGAATAACTAGCATTAAGGTTTGCTTACATTTTTCAATTGGATGCGCTATTGTATTGGTGCTCCAACTCATATTTAAATGGTAAAAACAAAATAATATCTCCTTTAATCCCTCCTCTAATAAGCTTTTGTGAGGCAAGCCTTTAATAAAATATTCCTATTATCAGATGTAGCAATTGAAATTAGGCGCTCTAGGGACAAGATTTGCTTCACGATCAATCAATCTTCATTCCCTTGGTAGTTTTCTCGTATTACTTTTCTGAGAGGGATTTCTTGATGTCTTCAGTGCTAGTTGTGATGATTTCCACAAATTCCCAAAATCTTCAACTTTCACATCCAATCCAAGCTCTGCATCGATGTCTTCCAAGGCATATATGAGAAGGAACTCATAGTTTCCATAGTTGAGGAAGTTGAGAGGCTCTGCAACCACAATGTGGTATGAGCTGATGCACCCCTCTAAGTGTGCAGGGAAGGATAGAGTGGTTATTCATTGACGTTGAACGCTTGAAAATGGTGGCACATTCTTCTGTGGGTTCTTGATTTGTATGATAAAGGATCCTTTGGGTTCCATGTTCAAGGAGGGTTGAGGCTCTCAACACCTTCAAACTTCGAAACTTCGACTTTGAAATGGTTAGATTATATGTTTGATTCCAGCCAAGTAAAAATTTTATACAAGCAGTGTAACCCTGTAGAGATAAATAAATTCATAACAAAACACCATTTATGACAACTCCCTCATAGTGAAGAGCCATGGTCACCATGGATCAAAATCCATGTTTTTATATATTTGTTAATCAGTAACAAAGGTTGAACCATAACCGCAAGAGCTTTTCTCCACATGAGAAGAAAAGTATGAGATGCAAAAAGGAAATAGTCAATACTTCACCCAAAGGGCATGGTACAGAGTTTCGTTTTTTTCGTTCCATTGTTAGAAATTGAGTTCGTTGAATGGAGCATTGGAGTGGAATACTCAATGCATCCCCCTCCCATGGTATCTCGACCAGAGTGGTTGCATATCTTTGTTGTTCTCCTTTTACAATACGTCGAGTACATCCGGGCTTGAGTAGGACATAGGTAACAAATGTCAAAGACAAGCTACATTTCTGTAAGGGTAGAAAACATTTCTTTCACCCCACAAAATAAGGAAATGGGAACACACTACTAATAAAGCTCACAATTAAAAATAATTGCTCATAGAAAAAATTCTAAAGGAATCTCTAAGCATTGGAAAGCGTACAAAAAAAGGTAGAGGGGCAGGTGCAGAGGAACATTAGGTAAAACTTATGACCATAGATTAAGAAGTACACGAATGTGCACAGAAAATGCCACAAAATTAGTGGCTCAAACTTGGGTAGGGAAGGAGTACGCTCTGATACCATGTTAAACACGCATATGTTAAACACACATATGGAATGGAAAACACATAAGATAATTGTGACATTGCATTTATTCACAAAGATTTACATATTTATACATTTTCTTGTGACCCTTGGTCTTCATATACCAAGTGGTCTCTTGGACTCCAATGACTATTCATATTCCACACCAACCCTTAGTGGATTAGGTGTCCAACACACCCCCCCTCTCAATATTTCCAAAAGTATGAAATCTCAAAGGCTCGCTTTCTATTGCCTTGTATGGCATCGCTCTTTTATTGGTTCATATTATTCAGTGGAATTAACATTGCTACAAAGTCACATTGGAATCACTTAACATTATACAGTGGATCACTTTCAAGCTCACACGGTGGCATCACATCACTATATGTGGAAAATACACAATGGCTTTACATGGTAAATATATACAATGGTTTCACTTGGTAAATATACACGATGACAACGCATGACAAATACACTCTATGTATGACATCATTTCTATGTGTGGCATTGCTTACATGTTCTTTGTGGGGGGTCGCTTCTATACTCTCGTTTGAAATTGACCTCAAAATGACAGTGATCTTAGTACATGGTAGTGATATCAATAATCTTGCTTATGTTACAGGAAGGTCTGTAATAGTGAACTTAGTATGGGCATGACACTTGGTATGAAAGTAACCTAAATGATCTCAATTAGTATATGGTTAGGGATGTATGACAACTCATATGATAGTAATATACATGGCACGATGATGACACTTGACAATGATGATATTGATGACACTTACTGCAGACAATGATATGAAAACAACTCTCTTGGACTTGTTTGATTATTGAAGATTAGATTGTTCAGTTCACAAACATAGTTGTGAACTAACTTGTGTTGGCCCTAAGAGGTTTGATGTGATTAATGAGTCTCTTTCTAATTGTACTTTTTATGTCAGCTAAACATTTGATGAATATCTCATAGAAAAATAATTTGGTTAGGTTTTATCCCTTATGGGGTTTTGCCTTGGTCTCTAACATAAATTTTTGTGTCTATATTGCGTATGCATTTCTTCTATTGTTCTTTTCTATCATGGAACATTGTTGATGTTTATTGTTCTCTCTACTTAATTGTTGATAATGATATTATGTTATGGGGTGAATATGAAAATGTGGAAAAAGGTCATAAATGCAATTATCTATAACAGAGAACAATCTAGCCATAAAATTAACTCAAATGTATCCATTAAATCAAGTTTATTCTAACAATATGAATGAACATTACAATGTGAATAGAAATAAAAGGTTGAATTAGAGTTTAAGTCTCTTCAATTATTTTTATTACATGAATAACATTTGCTAGGTTAATTGAAAGATTAGACAATTGTGCTATATGTTTTATAAGAAGGAGAATATGTTTCCCTCTCTGATGGGGTCAAGTGGTGGAATTAGCTTTAGATCACCCCCTTTTTATTTCCCCCTAGTGAGATCATTGGTGTAATGACAGAGACTGGAAACCTCCAAGGGACAAAGATGGCTTCTGAGCCTTAGAGTCTTCTAGGTCATGAATGCGCTATTTGTTATCACAAAAAAAGTGGTCACCTAGCCAAAATCAATAGGTGGATCAAAATACTCTATGTTAGTATGAGTTTTATACATTAAAACCGACTTTCACCTAAGTAAATAGCCTCAGGAACCATTTTCCCTAAGTTATCTATTAATTAATCAACTTACCTTAGAATACCACATAAATTTATTAATTTAATGTTTTTTCTCATAACCTTATCCATATAGGTGAAAACAATCTTATATATTTTCACTAACATTTTCCATTTCCATAGGAATAATTCAATAAATCATTTATTTTATTATTATTATTTAATCTTTTAAACGTTCTTATGGAGATAATTTTATTAAATCATTATTTGTAAATTATTGATAACATATTTTACTATGTCACTAGAAGTAAATTTAATAAATCCACTGTTTATTAATTATTTCTAACTATTTGGCCCATTCTCCATTAATTAACTCAATAAATCATTATTTTTGAGTTAGTTATCTAAATAAAGCACACTAACCTTTATTTTTTACCTTTTCCTCTCACAAATAACAATAAAGTACCAAATCAGTTACATCTTGATTTGGTTCAACATATATTTTATTATATTTGACCTCATCAAATCTAGCTAACATTTTATTATAAATAGAGAGGTTCTCCTTCTAATTTCTCATGATCCATTTTCATCACTAAACGATCTTATAACTCTTGAGATTTCTCCATTAGAATCTCTCCACTTTTTCTTCTTTTTGATTTTGGATTATTTTTCCCTTTGGAGAGAGTGAACCACACAAGCTGCAACAAGGATCATACACAAATCCCGCCAAGGAAGATGATTTCCTTTGAGCCATACTCAAGCAGAGCTTCTCACTAGGTGAACAAATAATAAGTCCTTTTTGGGTTTATGGAATTTGCCTATGTTATATAGCTCCATATACTTTTGTTTCTCCTTTTTGGTTTCTATTTTGGAATTTTATGCAAATCTTATGACAACTATATTGATATCTTCCACTCCTATGGTTTATATCTAATTCTTCATTGTTTCTCATTGGATTAGTAGCAACTCGTGGAGAAATTTGGCTAACCCTTGTGTATAAAGACATTCAACAAATGGTGACTCCACTAGGGAGATGAACATGTCAAGTATCAGGTTACATTTTGTAAGCTTTCTCCCACATTAATCTTTTAGTAATTTTCCATTTTTGGTGATTTTTGGAGAAGCTTCATGTCTTTTTTCCTTTTCAAAGTGTTTTTTTGGTCACAAATATTGGAGCAACAACATATGCCAAATTTGGAGTAGACCCTGAAAACCAGAGGCCTCAAAAAGTCAACATAGGTTTTAACCCATTTTCTGCATTAGTCAATGCATTAAATTCCCCAATATTTTCACTGGTCAACACACTTCCAGGTCATTTATCTGCATTGGCAAACATTTTACTTTTTTTCTAGTTTCTTCTAGTTTTTCTAGTTGTTTCTTGGTTGTAGGGATTTAGTATCCCTCTCCAGTTAATAAGCCTTGATCTCTTCACTTTATAAACCCTAGGAGGAAGAAAGAAACCCCTTTGAGGGCTTCTAGTACTTCACCAAGCTGGGTTTGGAGTGTTGAATAGGTAGTTTACTATAATAGGTAAGATAAAACCAATATATGACTCTTTTATAGATATGATCACTTGCTTCTCCATTAGATCTTGAACTTAAGAAAGTCCTTCTTTTGACCAGTATTGATCTCCCTTTGCTTTTCTCTTTTGAACCCCCTTTGTGCTATATTTTTTTGAGTCCCGTTTGCAACCATGAACCACGGTTTCCATATTGTAGCCTTTATAGAAATTTGGTTCTAGGATATCAAACTAGATTCCCTATCAATTCTTGATTTGTTTTCTACTCATTAGAGCCTCCTTTTCCCCCTTTTCTGCATCTTTTTCTTTGTGAAAAACCATCCTAGGTTGGGTAATAAATTTCTTATGGTGAATAATTGATTTCTATTTAGTTACAACATATTGTTTACTATTTTATGTAGTTTACTATCTTGAATTTAAGTGCAAAGTAAATTTATTTCATGTTGCATTACACATGCAGTTGCATACACCTACACAACACTAAGTTAAAATGCTTGGTTCATGACCCTAATATGAGCCTCTAAAATCAACCCTAATATAATACACATTAACTAATACCACTTAGGCATCAAAATAATCTACTATTTAGGTTAGGATCAATGGGATATACATCCAAACAATAACCATTGATTTCTATACATTGAAACATAGAGGTTATCTATAGGGAGCTCAAAATCCTTCACCATCTAGTGGTAAAAAATGGTGCATAGAAGAAAATCGTGAAGGGGATAAGTCTTAGACTGTGGATATTGATGGTTCCCCATGAGGCTCCCAACTCTTGGTTGGGAATTCCAGTACAAAGTTGACACCCAGAAGCTAAGATTCTCTTGTGCCCATTGAATGAAGGTAACCTTAGCGGCCATTCTTGAAGGAAAACCACTCTATAGGTGGTGATTGTGGGAAGCAACCACACCTCTTCATACCTTCACTTAGCCTTGGCCCAGATCATCTAGTAGCTTGGTTCTTTAGAAGGCCATCTTGAAACACAATTTAGGAATTATTTGAGGCATAGTTGATCTTCTAGGTTAGAGTCTTTTTATTTTGATAGGACAAGACTACTTGATGAAATTAGCATAAGCACTTATTTAGGAAACATCATTGAACAACTACACATAGTGGACTAAAGTTACATCAATGTTGATACCGAGGTGATATTAGACATAAGAGGTATGTTCAAATGCACATAGTTAGATGCTCACAAGGGATATGAAGTTGTTGATCCCATAGATGATGAAAAGTAGAATATATGTTCGATGTTCTTTACCATCTCCACATCAGGGGGGGAATCTCTATAATTGGTGGATTGGCTCCCTACTTGGTCATAAAAAATGTTTTGGGGGTCAAATGTAGGGGTTGGAGACTCCTTTATGAGCAACATTGATTTCACAAAGAACGATGAGTGTATCATGAAAATGTAGAAGATGAGGGACATGATGGGAATAATGTTCATACATTTCACACAAAGTAGATGGGTGGTTTACGCATAAGGTTTTATTCTTATTATATGAATCAGGGACAATGATTTGCACTTTAGGGACCATTAAATCTATCTTAAGTTAATCCAAGTTTATAATACCATTTAATTCAGGGATCTAGAGACAATTATTGGTGTTGTGGCCTTAAATATCACATAAAGCACAAGGACGTGGAGGCTTTGGTGCAAAATTTTGGGTGCTCACATACGAAGTTGTCTTCTTAGTTCCCCCTTTCTCCTCGACCATGCACCCCTTTTTAGTTTCTTGTACAACAAGAGTAGACTCATGTTGAGGTTATAGCGGAACTTAAGAAACATAAGGGGTCATTAAGAGTCAAAGTCGTATAAGGTTTGAGGTGGTTGGGAGGAGTTGGAGAAAGAGGATCCAAGTACCAAGTATTCTTATTGTCACCCTTGTTAGCCTTTTCATATTTTCATATCGATTATATGAAAAGGGATGTTGAAATTGTAAACCATTTAAATATTTAGCTTGCGTTTTTGTAGTCAACATCATACCTTGTCTCTCTTTCTCTCCAATATTAATAGGTTGAATTACTATAATATAAAAATCAATGTACATTGTCAATAATTTTGTCTTACACTAAAATCAATGCACACTATTAATCCAATCATTTTAAAATTAATGTACCGTCATACATCCAATTACATCAAATCAGAAATCAACATCTACACTGAAATCAATGCATCTAATGCAAGAAATCAAATAGGATTAGAAAAAAACATCTACACTGAAATCAATGCATCTAATGCAAGTAATAAAATAGGATTAGAAATCAACATCTACACTCAAATTAATGCATCTAGTGCAAGTAAGAAAATAGGATTAGAAACCAACATCTACATTGAAATCAATGCATCTAGTGCAAGCAATAAAATAGGATTAGAAATCACCATCTACATTGAAATCAATGCATTTAGTACAAGCAATCAAATAGGATTAGAAATCATCTACATTGAAATCAATGCATCTAGTGCAAGCAATCAAATATAATTAGAAATCAACATCTACATTGAAATTAATGCATCTAGTGCAAGCAATCAAATAGGATTAGAAATCACCATCTACAATGAAATCAATTCATTTAGTGCAAGCAATCAAATGGGATTATAAATCATCTACATTGAAATCAATCCATCTAGTGCAAGTAATCAAATATCATTAGAAATGAACATTTACACTAAAATCAAAGCATCTAGTGAAAGAAATCAAATAGGATTAGAAATCACCATCTACACTGAAATCAATGCATCTAGTGCAAGAAATATTCTTCCCCCTCTCCCCTCTCCATCTATATATATATCTCCCGCCATTTCTCCTTCTTTGCCTCTCTATCTCCACCCCTCAAACTAACACACTCTCTCACTCCACATCTATCAATATCTCTATCCCTCCCTCCCTATCTCCATATCTTGATTCTCTCTTCTTCCCTTGCTTCACATTCCATCTATATCTATATCTCCCTTTGTCTCTCTATATCAGCCCCAAAACATACACTCTCTTTCTCCAATATATCTATCTATCATCCCCTCCTCTCCCTCTCTCTATCTCTCTCTTCCCCTTCTCTCCCTCTCCCCCGATTCTATCTCTCTTCCATCCTACTGTCCTCTCTCTATCTCTCTCCATCTTCCTTATCACTCCCTTTCTCTCTCTCCAACTTTCTCTCTATGTCTTTATTCTTACCTCCCTCTCTCCCCCTCCATCTCTATCTCTCTTTCCCTACCTCTCTCCACTCTCTCACATCCTCTCTCTCTTCCTTCCTCTCTCTCTCTTCACCCTCCAACTCTGTTACTATATGCCTCTCTCTCTCCTTATCTCCCTCCTTCTCTCCATATCTCCTTCTTTGTATCATTATCTCACCCCCAAACATACACTCTCTCTCCATCTCTCCCTTGTCATTCCCTCTCTCTCTCTCAACTTCTCACTCTCTGCGTCTTTATTCTTCACTCCCTCTCTCCCCATCCAACTCCATCTCTCTATCCCTCCCTCTCTCCTCCTCTCTCTTGTCCTTCCTCTCTCTCCATTTGTCTCCTTGCTATAGGGATTAATGCACGGGTGGTTGTGGTGGAAATACCCTCAAGGATATTCCCAAGATCCTTGGCAGAAAGATCAAATTAGTTGCAGCTGATAGAAAGAGACATGTACATATCCATATAAATGAAATTATAATCAAAGCAAAAGGGAAGAGTTTTACCTCAGATCTTGGTGCAGTGTTGCTAGAGAACCCAATGTAGTGGAGTGGAAGACCTCTCAGCTAGCTCCTAGATCAATACTTGCACATAGACAAGACGAGAAGTAATACTACAACATATAACCTTGATAATCAAAACAAGAATACATAAGGATATCTAACTACACATATCTAAGCTACTCATAATCAATGGTATTGCATAAACATGTAAATGAATCATAACATCAACACCATGGAGTAGACAACACAACTGCAGGTCTATATTAATGATAGGAAAGAGTGATTACAACCATCAGTTGCATCAAGCTTCCCTTACTCCTCCAGCTCCTCTCTCTCTCTCTCTCTCTCTCTCTCTCTCTCTCTCTCTCTCTCTCTCTCTCTCTCTCTCTCTCTCTTCTTAACCTCTTGGTGAACCAATGTCTCATGCAAAGCTTCAACAATAAATAGGCAATCCTTTCAATTCTTTTGACCCCTTTCATAATTCCCCAAGCCTCAAATATATAAAATGAGAGGCTAAACCTTGCCAACTCTTTCATGAGTTCCCTTTGGAAAAAGATGGGATGTTTCCATGCTTTATTTCTCTTTCCATTTTCATTAGACTCCATTAGGAATAGAAATATCCTCAAACAGGTCGAATCTGGATGTTTCCTGCTTTTCGGGCTGACATATGAGTAAATAGTGGGATATTATTCAGTCAATCGCTCCTTTGACCTCTGGAAACTCACCAAAGCTAAATAATGTTTCCCATAAGGAAACAGAGAGAGTTATCCTAGGGACTAACGCTGTTGGTTCATGGATGAGGAGCATTGTTGAGAAGGTAAATCCCCTCTACGGATAGAGGCGATCCCTACTAGCCCAACAGGGGTCTAGCAACAATCACACAATGCTGCCACGCATGTTCCTAGTTACAATTAGACAAGAAGTAAAGAGCACCTACTTGGATTCCTGCGCTGTCGTTTGTCGAGGGGATGTTTCCCTTGCTCCTTCGCTTCAGCTGGTCATAGTCTTCCGCGATCCCCGCGAACGGACACCTGCACACACGAAGGGAAAGCAAACGCAAGCGTGAAATCTAGTAAAAGTAACTATATGCCAGTCAGAAAAGACATAATTCACATTTATCCATTGCATAAACAAACGAGAATGGAACAATAATAGCAGTCATCTATTATTAATCAGAATAGAGAAGAGTACAACCAAATGTTCTGACGTCGATAAACTTCTCAGGAGGGATCAGTCAGCATGTATCTCAAGCATTCACCTTTGAGGATGGTTCTCCCAAGACAAACTAGTCTCTCTCTCTCACACAAATGTCACAAACAAACTTCCCAAAGCAATCAATCACTTCCACTCCTAACACACCACACCTATAGCAGCAATCTGAGCACTACAAGCTCTTGTATAATCCAAGCTAAGTCTAGCTATTTTCTAACCAGTTGCTCATGGTAATGGTGGAAGTTTATATAGGAGAAGGAGTCTCCTAAAAAGGTGGAAGGATGAGCTTATCTTCAAGGGGAGTAGTTGCAAAAGGTCGAACAGACATGCCATAGAAGGGAGTCGACATTCACAAAGCTAACAACCAAGCCTGGAGAGATCTGGAAGGCTGGTTGTTTGAACAAATTCGCCCAAACTGGATCAGCGCGGATTATATGGAGACTTCCGCGCTGTCAGCACATGACAACAACTGAACAAGCCATGTCAGCGCGGAAGGACACGTGAAAGCCGCGCTGTGCGTCATCGCGGAAAAGTGATGTTCTTCCGCGATGGCAGCGCACGAAATACACTGTGGGGCGCTGGTCATCGCGGTTATTTTAGGAACAGACGCGCTGATGCACAAAACTTTGGAAAAATGGGTTTTTAAGCCAGTTCAGGGATCAAACACTTAGTGATTGTAACTCCTGGACACAGCAGGGTGACTGACAGGAAGGCAGTGATAAATTACTGTGTAACAGATGCCCCCTAAAGCGTGAAGACCGAGAGAGTGGGAGGGGTGAAATGCTTTACAACACACGCCGAACTGGAACACCACCAGGAAGTACCGAAAAATCTCTGACAATCACATACACGCAGTCTAGGCATGGGCGCAGCCATCCAAAAGACATGCGAGACTGGTCTATGGTATGGACGCAGCCACCCAGCTAAAGAGACCATAATAATGATAAGGTATGGTCGCAGCCATCCATGAAGACTCAGGTATGGGCGCAGCCATCCATCAATGAGTTATGTAATGATTATCCACAAAATCGCAACCTGGACCACAGTGAGCAAGGATCCAGGGTCTTGCACTCCATCTCGACCCGAATAGAGTACAAGTTCAAACATGTGAATACAGGGGTTGGAGTCGAACATGTATGAACATCGTCTGATTACCGGCCAATGATGAGAACCGTTAACAGACGCGAGAGGTACCACCAATAATGACAATGGCCCTCAAGGTACTATAGGTACAATCCGTAGCGTGTGAATCAATGAGCTGGTGTCGAACACCCACGGAATCATTCGATCGCAGGTCAATGATGTAAACCTTGCGTCGAACACGAAGAACCTGCCATTGAGGCATGCAGGCTCCAAGGCACCTGGAAGGAGTCTCTAAGTCACTTTCTCGGATAATGAGTTGAAGTCGACGAGAAGTGGCTTTGATCGAAGGTGGGCCATGATGATTCCCACATCATCGACACGAGACAGAGGTATTAATAATTTGTGATGAGATAGCGAACGAGATTGCTTTGTGGCAGAGGACAACTTCTCTTGAACACATAACGGCACTGTAACGGATTTGGCAGCACTTGACATCAAATGAGCAGCGGGTAGGATGATGACGGCAATGAACAGATGAGAGGTCAAATAGGATATCCCAAACCCATGGAGGCTAGTGAATACGAGATGAGATGACCCCACCCAGACACGAAACAGCGGAGTGCCATGTTCAAGAGTGACGTACTGCCGAGACGACTGTAATCAAAGTTCCATTTTCCCCACCTTTGCAGGCAGGTACCCCGATTATTTTTGGACGACAAGCTTGACGGGGGTAACATATGCTCGATGTGTGTCATGTTGACAATATCCGATGTCATTGAGTGTTTAACGAGCCTGACAAAGGAAAAACTCGACGTCTTTTCTTGTTTCGAGAGTCTGAAAAGAATGCGGAAAAGGAGACTCCAGGGGGGTCCTTTTTCGTACAGTTGTGTCTCTCGAGCCCGAAAAAGTATAAAACAATGCCCGAAAGAACCGCCCGACCATTTCGATCGAGGAGTACTTTTCGTAAATAGTGACTTCGACCCGAAAAAGTAAAAAAGCGGTCAGAAGTACGTCGTTTTAGAGCCAATAACGAGTGCGAAACGACAAAAACCCGGCAATCTTTTTTAGTTTAAACGGTCGAAAAAAGAGCTTTAAAGGCGACCGCCTCTCATTTCTTTAACGAGTCGAGAGGGGGACTCGGCAATCTTTTCATCTTTAAACGGTCAGAAAAGAGCTGAAAGCAGACCTCCATTTTTATTCTCTTTAACGAGTCAAAAAGGGAAAAATACTCGGCAATCTTTTCATATTTTACGAGTCAGAAAAGAGCTTAAAGGCGACTCGTCCTAGAGGAACGAGTGGTATAAAGGGTAGCAACTGGTTCCGGTAATGGTGGAACTGCTCAAAACATGTAGTGGTCAAGAGGCTGGCTAATAAAACCACTCATCGCTGCGGTTCCTCAGGAAAGGATAAACAACCAAGTGAGAGCATATAATCGGCCAAAGAGATGGTGGCGATGGAATGAAACAACCAAGGCTCATCTAGCAGAATTCAGCGGATAAAAATGGCAATCACGAGATGTAAATCGGGTATGGGTTCATTTTTACACAAGCTTGAACCATGGAGAACTTTGCTTGGAAATCGGGTATGGGTTCATTTTTACACAAGCTTGAACCATGGAGAACTTTGCTTGGATTCGGTTTCATGTTTACACAAGCTTGAAACGAAAAACTATGCTTGTTATAAGTTCGCATGCCCCCAGCATAATGACGCAAATCGAGGTACATGCCCCCAAGCTTCATTGCATTCGACAAAGTGGATGGAATGAAGGTTCACTTTCGAGATCTATGAAAGACTCGACTTGTATTTTACGAGATCTTAATCAAAATACTCGATTTGGAAAGGGGATTGTTTCATTTTTTAATGAGGTTGACACAGTAAAAGAACTATCCTCATAACCCGTGTTTCATTTTTTAACGAGCTTGACACAAGATCAGGAACTATGCTCCGACACCTAGTTTCATTTTTTTAAGGAGCTTGACACAGGAAAGCGAACTATGCTCCGACCAGACCCAGTTTCATTTTTTAAGGAGCTTGACACCGGAAAGGAACTATGCTCCGACCAGACCTAGTTTCATTTTTTAAGGAGCTTGACACCGGAAAAGAACTATGCTCCAAACGTCGTGTTTCATTTTTTAGCGAGCTTGACACAAGACAAGGAACTGTGCTCAGAATGGACTTCATCATAATGAACGGGAAGTGGAGGCCCCCAAGAAAGTGGCTCCGGAGGGGAGTCCAACATCTTGGAAATCAGGACCTAATGCCCCCAGGACACTATGTACGATGGTGTCGTCACTGGGTACGGGCACGGGTTGGGTGGCCACGTAGTTGATTTGCGGTGAGGCAGATGCAACTTGTGGATGAAAACCAGGAGGGAAGGAGGAGTGCGCCGGAGGGGCTTGTGGACGAACGAACGATAATTGATCGAATGTCATGATTCTTCCATCGTGTGGAAAACAAACCACACGGAAAAGTGAAGAAACAAGGGCTCCCATGGCATACACATAATCACGACCAAGGAGAAGACTGAAGTCTAAAGAACCTTGGGTAACTGAGATGTCTATATAGACAGTCTTGCCTCCCAAAGTAATAGGAAATTGTGGAAGGATCCCTAATGGCTGACTTGTTCCTCCGTCAAACGCGGTGAGATGCGGTGCGACAGGTACAAGCGATGGGGAACCCAAAGCTCGCCAAGTAGTAACGGGCATAAGACTAACCGATGCTCCTTCGTCTAACACAGTGCCGGGCAGCGCCTTATTGCAAGCATAGGCGGTGACCCAGAAAGGCACATGGGACGGAAGGGGAGGGGCAGTCAAACGACTCCAATCAAAGGAAATGACCGAACTACTTGGTGGGGGAACCATATGGTTGCCCCCCTGCTCGGAAAGAACCGAATCTAAATTCTCCGGAGAGGTTTCAGGAGAACCTTTATCAAGCTCAGGAGAATCTGAGGAGACGAGAAGAACGTGAGAATTTTGCTCTTCCGAAACAGAGTGCTTGAGAGGAGGTGAACTCGAGTCAACACCCTTTCCGACCAACGGCGGGTCTGGAACAGGCTGGGAACAGCCAGGTTCGGGAAGAGGGGCCTGGACAATAGGAGAATCTGAAGCGATCTCTTTGTGAACAGGGGCGTGATCTACAGCTGTAGAAAGACGCTGATAACCAGCGGGGAATGGATTCGGAGGAGCAGCAAGACTTTCCAACACAACAGAGGCTTTATCCATGAGTGGACAAAGGTGAAGGGGATGTTTGCCTTCACAAAGTCGACAGGGGATTCGAAACTTCCCTTTCTCCTTACCATTCCCAACTGATGAGGTAGCATCGCCATGATCATCAGTGGACGATGAAGGGCGGGCCGGATCGTGAGACCAAACCTCTAATACCCTGGGAATGCCAGGACAATCACGAAGGAGATGGTCCTCCTTGCATAATCGACAAGGAAACTTGACCTTCCGCGGAGGGGCAGAAGGTGACCCGACTTCAGGTGTACTGGAGTGGATAGCTGGACTTGAGAGGGGGAGTGTGTGTGTAGACTCTCCCTTAGGAGACTTCTTCTTCTTGGACTTCCTCTTCTTCTTCTTAGCCACCTGGTTATGCGAATCGAGACTTTCACCAGGCGAAGTGGAAGAGGACGACGTAGAAGTAGGCGTCGAAGGGGAGAGATCCACCTTTGGATCAACATGATGTCGTTCAGGTGGAGGGACTGACGGACTAACAGCCGATACGGTAGGGACCAAAGAGGTGGAAAACAACCACACAGGCAACCCGACAGTTAACCCTGGTAGGGACAACGTCGCCATATACGGAGCACCAACATTCCCAAGAGGAGGGAATTGTCCTGGGTTCCCATCAGAGGGGGAACCTGGGTTAGTGAATCCTGGAAAAGTTGCCATAGCAAATGAAAACGAAACCTACTCAAGCTAACGCACACAAGATCGAACAGGGAATGTTATCGTGGCCGAATAAATTTTAAGACACAAGAACCAAACTTGACCTTTTCATATTTCAGGAGTCGAGAAAAGGACGAAAAGATGACTCCAGTCTCCTTCGAATGTTTAATGAGCACGAAGTGACAAGACACTCACAGGCACCTTTTCGTTTAGCGAGTCCGAAAAGGATCAAAAGTGACTGCTCTGGAACTCTAGGTAGAGGGTGTGCCAAACTTTTCGCAAAACCACAGAATACTTTTTAGGGTACGGGTGGTCGATCTTCGTGAATGCTGTGTTCACTGCATTGCGAATCGTAGGGCGGCCGACTCGGCTTCCTATGGATAAAGGATAAAAGCCTAGTGGGGTCTCCCTATATACGCGACGGTACGTGGGAGCGCAGTCCGTGTTAGACCACTATCGAGTCACAGAAGGAGGAATCACCCAACCTAATGTGAAACAACAGTGACTATGTTTAAAGACGCCGGAACACGTCTCTAACCTAGACCTCTAGATATTTGCGTTTAGTTCCAATGCGTTTTTAGATTCATTCGGTTCATTTTATAGTTGATCTTGAGATTAAGTTTCGATTTCAGGTCCTATCGTATGTTCGCTCACAATTACCTAGATGCAATCTATATGCCAAAGAACTTCGTTTTGTTCGATGAATTCTAGCTATGGAAAGGTAAAGAGATTTCAATCAAACAAAATGAACACAATCAATCAAACAGCCTAATGCAACTAAAAGCGAGGAAAGGAAACTTTTTCTTTTGAAAATGCAAATCAATGAAACATTCTTTTCCTTTTCAACTTCTTTAAAAGCAAAGCTACTAGTTTGATTTTTTTTTCAGTGACACAAAGCATCCAAAATAATTTGGAGGAACTAGAACACCAAGTAAACTCCTTAATGAGAGCACACAAAGTTCTCGAGACACCAAAATAGTTTCTCCAAATCAAAGGAAAAACAAAGGCTTGTACGAGCTATGTGATCTAAGCCCAACAAGGCAAACAAGGATTGCAAGCAAGGAGGAAGCGAATGTGAACTGATCGATCCAAACAATCGTAATCTATGCTTGGTAGTGAAGAAATCGAATCAACATAAAAAGGTGGTTCAATAATCGACACTAAAAATCAACCAGCAACAAGCAGTGGAAAAGCCTCAAGCAAATCAATAAGAGGGTTGTGGATGAACCTTGAATAGACAAGTAACCCAAGCAAATGGTTTCTCGATGAAACTTCTAAAGGGCTAGGTCACATGGTCACAAGACTCACTCGAATGAAATCAAAGAGAGAGCGTCCCTTAACCAAAAGCAATCAAAACAAGCTAATGAGGGACAAGAAACCACAGGGGATAAGAAAGATTGATGAATTCAGGAGATAAAGTTATAAAAACAACTTTTCAGGAGTCAGCGCAAGTTTTACACTGAGCATCCGAGATGATCAAGGGTCAGCGCAATTTTTACACAGGCCACCCGAGCTGTCAGCGCGACTTTTGCCCCAAAAACCGAGATGATCTCAGAAAAACAGAGTCAGCGCGGAATTAAGCTAGAAAAACACAGTCAGCGCGGAATTAAGCTAGAAAGTGGCGCTGACATCGCGGATATACACGTCTTTTCCGCGATGATCCGATTTTCAGCGCGACTGTTAAAATTAAATCCGCGATGGAGCTCAAAAATAGTGACAGTCAAATCAAAACTCCCAAATCAAAACAGCCAATCTTTCAATCAAACAGGGGCATCTCCCAGATCAACCCAGGAAACGAAAAAGACTGATAATTAATCCCCAATTTCAAAAAGAGAGCAATCAAATTCAAACACAAAGATGGACTCAAGAGACAAAAAGGCTGATCCCCAGCGGAGTCGCCAAATTGTTGAGAAGGTAAATCCCCTCTACGGATAGAGGCGATCCCTACTAGCCCAACAGGGGTCTAGCAACAATCACACAATGCTGCCACGCATGTTCCTAGTTACAATTAGACAAGAAGTAAAGAGCACCTACTTGGATTCCTGCGTTGTCGTTTGTCGAGGAGATGTTTCCCTTGCTCCTTCGCTTCAGCTGGTCATAGTCTTCCGCGATCCCCGCGAACGGACACCTGCACACACGAAGGGAAAGCAAACGCAAGCGTGAAATCTAGTAAAAGTAACTATATGCCAGTCAGAAAAGACATAATTCACATTTATCCATTGCATAAACAAACGAGAATGGAACAATAATAGCAGTCATCTATTATTAATCAGAATAGAGAAGAGTACAACCAAATGTTCTGACGTCGATAAACTTCTCAGGAGGGATCAGTCAGCATGTATCTCAAGCATTCACCTTTGAGGATGGTTCTCCCAAGACAAACTAGTCTCTCTCTCTCACACAAATGTCACAAACAAACTTCCCAAAGCAATCAATCACTTCCACTCCTAACACACCACACCTATAGCAGCAATCTGAGCACTACAAGCTCTTGTATAATCCAAGCTAAGTCTAGCTATTTTCTAACCAGTTGCTCATGGTAATGGTGGAAGTTTATATAGGAGAAGGAGTCTCCTAAAAAGGTGGAAGGATGAGCTTATCTTCAAGGGGAGTAGTTGCAAAAGGTCGAACAGACATGCCATAGAAGGGAGTCGACATTCACAAAGCTAACAACCAAGCCTGGAGAGATCTGGAAGGCTGGTTGTTTGAACAAATTCGCCCAAACTGGATCAGCGCGGATTATATGGAGACTGCCGCGCTGTCAGCACATGACAACAACTGAACAAGCCATGTCAGCGCGGAAGGACACGTGAAAGCCGCGCTGTGCGTCATCGCGGAAAAGTGATGTTCTTCCGCGATGGCAGCGCACGAAATACACTGTGGGGCGCTGGTCATCGCGGTTATTTTAGGAACAGACGCGCTGATGCACAAAACTTTGGAAAAATGGGTTTTTAAGCCAGTTCAGGGATCAAACACTTAGTGATTGTAACTCCTGGACACAGCAGGGTGACTGACAGGAAGGCAGTGATAAATTACTGTGTAACAGATGCCCCCTAAAGCGTGAAGACCGAGAGAGTGGGAGGGGTGAAATGCTTTACAACACACGCCGAACTGGAACACCACCAGGAAGTACCGAAAAATCTCTGACAATCACATACACGCAGTCTAGGCATGGGCGCAGCCATCCAAAAGACATGCGAGACTGGTCTATGGTATGGACGCAGCCACCCAGCTAAAGAGACCATAATAATGATAAGGTATGGTCGCAGCCATCCATGAAGACTCAGGTATGGGCGCAGCCATCCATCAATGAGTTATGTAATGATTATCCACAAAATCGCAACCTGGACCACAGTGA
Source organism: Pinus tabuliformis (assembly GCA_031772625.1). Lineage (NCBI taxonomy): Eukaryota > Viridiplantae > Streptophyta > Pinopsida > Pinales > Pinaceae > Pinus > Pinus tabuliformis. The sequence goes on from CM062820.1 coordinate 1,640,906,573, forward strand.
GCAAGGATCCAGGGTCTTGCGCTCCATCTCGACCCGAATAGAGTACAAGTTCAAACATGTGAATACAGGGGTTGGAGTCGAACATGTATGAACATCGTCTGATTACCGGCCAATGATGAGAACCGTTAACAGACGCGAGAGGTACCACCAATAATGACAATGGCCCTCAAGGTACTATAGGTACAATCCGTAGCGTGTGAATCAATGAGCTGGTGTCGAACACCCACGGAATCATTCGATCGCAGGTCAATGATGTAAACCTTGCGTCGAACACGAAGAACCTGCCATTGAGGCATGCAGGCTCCAAGGCACCTGGAAGGAGTCTCTAAGTCACTTTCTCGGATAATGAGTTGAAGTCGACGAGAAGTGGCTTTGATCGAAGGTGGGCCATGATGATTCCCACATCATCGACACGAGACAGAGGTATTAATAATTTGTGATGAGATAGCGAACGAGATTGCTTTGTGGCAGAGGACAACTTCTCTTGAACACATAACGGCACTGTAACGGATTTGGCAGCACTTGACATCAAATGAGCAGCGGGTAGGATGATGACGGCAATGAACAGATGAGAGGTCAAATAGGATATCCCAAACCCATGGAGGCTAGTGAATACGAGATGAGATGACCCCACCCAGACACGAAACAGCGGAGTGCCATGTTCAAGAGTGACGTACTGCCGAGACGACTGTAATCAAAGTTCCATTTTCCCCACCTTTGCAGGCAGGTACCCCGATTATTTTTGGACGACAAGCTTGACGGGGGTAACATATGCTCGATGTGTGTCATGTTGACAATATCCGATGTCATTGAGTGTTTAACGAGCCTGACAAAGGAAAAACTCGACGTCTTTTCTTGTTTCGAGAGTCTGAAAAGAATACGGAAAAGGAGACTCCAGGGGGGTCCTTTTTCGTACAGTTGTGTCTCTCGAGCCCGAAAAAGTATAAAACAATGCCCGAAAGAACCGCCCGACCATTTCGATCGAGGAGTACTTTTCGTAAATAGTGACTTCGACCCGAAAAAGTAAAAAAGCGGTCAGAAGTACGTCGTTTTAGAGCCAATAACGAGTGCGAAACGACAAAAACCCGGCAATCTTTTTTAGTTTAAACGGTCGAAAAAAGAGCTTTAAAGGCGACCGCCTCTCATTTCTTTAACGAGTCGAGAGGGGGACTCGGCAATCTTTTCATCTTTAAACGGTCAGAAAAGAGCTGAAAGCAGACCTCCATTTTTATTCTCTTTAACGAGTCAAAAAGGGAAAAATACTCGGCAATCTTTTCATATTTTACGAGTCAGAAAAGAGCTTAAAGGCGACTCGTCCTAGAGGAACGAGTGGTATAAAGGGTAGCAACTGGTTCCGGTAAAGGTGGAACTGCTCAAAACATGTAGTGGTCAAGAGGCTGGCTAATAAAACCACTCATCGCTGCGGTTCCTCAGGAAAGGATAAACAACCAAGTGAGAGCATATAATCGGCCAAAGAGATGGTGGCGATGGAATGAAACAACCAAGGCTCATCTAGCAGAATTCAGCGGATAAAAATGGCAATCACGAGATGTAAATCGGGTATGGGTTCATTTTTACACAAGCTTGAACCATGGAGAACTTTGCTTGGAAATCGGGTATGGGTTCATTTTTACACAAGCTTGAACCATGGAGAACTTTGCTTGGATTCGGTTTCATGTTTACACAAGCTTGAAACGAAAAACTATGCTTGTTATAAGTTCGCATGCCCCCAGCATAATGACGCAAATCGAGGTACATGCCCCCCAAGCTTCATTGCATTCGACAAAGTGGATGGAATGAAGGTTCACTTTCGAGATCTATGAAAGACTCGACTTGTATTTTACGAGATCTTAATCAAAATACTCGATTTGGAAAGGGGATTGTTTCATTTTTTAATGAGGTTGACACAGTAAAAGAACTATCCTCATAACCTGTGTTTCATTTTTTAACGAGCTTGACACAAGATCAGGAACTATGCTGCGACACCTAGTTTCATTTTTTTAAGGAGCTTGACACAGGAAAGCGAACTATGCTCCGACCAGACCCAGTTTCATTTTTTAAGGAGCTTGACACCGGAAAGGAACTATGCTCCGACCAGACCTAGTTTCATTTTTTAAGGAGCTTGACACCGGAAAAGAACTATGCTCCAAACGTCGTGTTTCATTTTTTAGCGAGCTTGACACAAGACAAGGAACTGTGCTCAGAATGGACTTCATCATAATGAACGGGAAGTGGAGGCCCCCAAGAAAGTGGCTCCGGAGGGGAGTCCAACATCTTGGAAATCAGGACCTAATGCCCCCAGGACACTATGTACGATGGTGTCGTCACTGGGTACGGGCACGGGTTGGGTGGCCACGTAGTTGATTTGCGGTGAGGCAGATGCAACTTGTGGATGAAAACCAGGAGGGAAGGAGGAGTGCGCCGGAGGGGCTTGTGGACGAACGAACGATAATTGATCGAATGTCATGATTCTTCCATCGTGTGGAAAACAAACCACACGGAAAAGTGAAGAAACAAGGGCTCCCATGGCATACACATAATCACGACCAAGGAGAAGACTGAAGTCTAAAGAACCTTGGGTAACTGAGATGTCTATATAGACAGTCTTGCCTCCCAAAGTAATAGGAAATTGTGGAAGGATCCCTAATGGCTGACTTGTTCCTCCGTCAAACGCGGTGAGATGCGGTGCGACAGGTACAAGCGATGGGGAACCCAAAGCTCGCCAAGTAGTAACGGGCATAAGACTAACCGATGCTCCTTCGTCTAACACAGTGCCGGGCAGCGCCTTATTGCAAGCATAGGCGGTGACCCAGAAAGGCACATGGGATGGAAGGGGAGGGGCAGTCAAACGACTCCAATCAAAGGAAATGACCGAACTACTTGGTGGGGGAACCATATGGTTGCCCCCCTGCTCGGAAAGAACCGAATCTAAATTCTCCGGAGAGGTTTCAGGAGAACCTTTATCAAGCTCAGGAGAATCTGAGGAGACGAGAAGAACGTGAGAATTTTGCTCTTCCGAAACAGAGTGCTTGAGAGGAGGTGAACTCGAGTCAACACCCTTTCCGACCAACGGCGGGTCTGGAACAGGCTGGGAACAACCAGGTTCGGGAAGAGGGGCCTGGACAATAGGAGAATCTGAAGCGATCTCTTTGTGAACAGGGGCGTGATCTACAGCTGTAGAAAGACGCTGATAACCAGCGGGGAATGGATTCGGAGGAGCAGCAAGACTTTCCAACACAACAGAGGCTTTATCCATGAGTGGACAAAGGTGAAGGGGATGTTTGCCTTCACAAAGTCGACAGGGGATTCGAAACTTCCCTTTCTCCTTACCATTCCCAACTGATGAGGTAGCATCGCCATGATCATCAGTGGACGATGAAGGGCGGGCCGGATCGTGAGACCAAACCTCTAATACCCTGGGAATGCCAGGACAATCACGAAGGAGATGGTCCTCCTTGCATAATCGACAAGGAAACTTGACCTTCCGCGGAGGGGCAGAAGGTGACCCGACTTCAGGTGTACTGGAGTGGATAGCTGGACTTGAGAGGGGGAGTGTGTGTGTAGACTCTCCCTTAGGAGACTTCTTCTTCTTGGACTTCCTCTTCTTCTTCTTAGCCACCTGGTTATGCGAATCGAGACTTTCACCAGGCGAAGTGGAAGAGGACGACGTAGAAGTAGGCGTCGAAGGGGAGAGATCCACCTTTGGATCAACATGATGTCGTTCAGGTGGAGGGACTGACGGACTAACAGCCGATACGGTAGGGACCAAAGAGGTGGAAAACAACCACACAGGCAACCCGACAGTTAACCCTGGTAGGGACAACGTCGCCATATACGGAGCACCAACATTCCCAAGAGGAGGGAATTGTCCTGGGTTCCCATCAGAGGGGGAACCTGGGTTAGTGAATCCTGGAAAAGTTGCCATAGCAAATGAAAACGAAACCTACTCAAGCTAACGCACACAAGATCGAACAGGGAATGTTATCGTGGCCGAATAAATTTTAAGACACAAGAACCAAACTTGACCTTTTCATATTTCAGGAGTCGAGAAAAGGACGAAAAGATGACTCCAGTCTCCTTCGAATGTTTAATGAGCACGAAGTGACAAGACGCTCACAGGCACCTTTTCGTTTAGCGAGTCCGAAAAGGATCAAAAGTGACTGCTCTGGAACTCTAGGTAGAGGGTGTGCCAAACTTTTCGCAAAACCACAGAATACTTTTTAGGGTACGGGTGGTCGATCTTCGTGAATGCTGTGTTCACTGCATTGCGAATCGTAGGGCGGCCGACTCGGCTTCCTATGGATAAAGGATAAAAGCCTAGTGGGGTCTCCCTATATACGCGACGGTACGTGGGAGCGCAGTCCGTGTTAGACCACTATCGAGTCACAGAAGGAGGAATCACCCAACCTAATGTGAAACAACAGTGACTATGTTTAAAGACGCCGGAACACGTCTCTAACCTAGACCTCTAGATATTTGCGTTTAGTTCCAATGCGTTTTTAGATTCATTCGGTTCATTTTATAGTTGATCTTGAGATTAAGTTTCGATTTCAGGTCCTATCGTATGTTCGCTCACAATTACCTAGATGCAATCTATATGCCAAAGAACTTCGTTTTGTTCGATGAATTCTAGCTATGGAAAGGTAAAGAGATTTCAATCAAACAAAATGAACACAATCAATCAAACAGCCTAATGCAACTAAAAGCGAGGAAAGGAAACTTTTTCTTTTGAAAATGCAAATCAATGAAACATTCTTTTCCTTTTCAACTTCTTTAAAAGCAAAGCTACTAGTTTGATTTTTTTTTCAGTGACACAAAGCATCCAAAATAATTTGGAGGAACTAGAACACCAAGTAAACTCCTTAATGAGAGCACACAAAGTTCTCGAGACACCAAAATAGTTTCTCCAAATCAAAGGAAAAACAAAGGCTTGTACGAGCTATGTGATCTAAGCCCAACAAGGCAAACAAGGATTGCAAGCAAGGAGGAAGCGAATGTGAACTGATCGATCCAAACAATCGTAATCTATGCTTGGTAGTGAAGAAATCGAATCAACATAAAAAGGTGGTTCAATAATCGACACTAAAAATCAACCAGCAACAAGCAGTGGAAAAGCCTCAAGCAAATCAATAAGAGGGTTGTGGATGAACCTTGAATAGACAAGTAACCCAAGCAAATGGTTTCTCGATGAAACTTCTAAAGGGCTAGGTCACATGGTCACAAGACTCACTCGAATGAAATCAAAGAGAGAGCGTCCCTTAACCAAAAGCAATCAAAACAAGCTAATGAGGGACAAGAAACCACAGGGGATAAGAAAGATTGATGAATTCAGGAGATAAAGTTATAAAAACAACTTTTCAGGAGTCAGCGCAAGTTTTACACTGAGCATCCGAGATGATCAAGGGTCAGCGCAATTTTTACACAGGCCACCCGAGCTGTCAGCGCGACTTTTGCCCCAAAAACCGAGATGATCTCAGAAAAACAGAGTCAGCGCGGAATTAAGCTAGAAAAACACAGTCAGCGCGGAATTAAGCTAGAAAGTGGCGCTGACATCGCGGATATACACGTCTTTTCCGCGATGATCCGATTTTCAGCGCGACTGTTAAAATTAAATCCGCGATGGAGCTCAAAAATAGTGACAGTCAAATCAAAACTCCCAAATCAAAACAGCCAATCTTTCAATCAAACAGGGGCATCTCCCAGATCAACCCAGGAAACGAAAAAGACTGATAATTAATCCCCAATTTCAAAAAGAGAGCAATCAAATTCAAACACAAAGATGGACTCAAGAGACAAAAAGGCTGATCCCCAGCGGAGTCGCCAAATTGTTGAGAAGGTAAATCCCCTCTACGGATAGAGGCGATCCCTACTAGCCCAACAGGGGTCTAGCAACAATCACACAATGCTGCCACGCATGTTCCTAGTTACAATTAGACAAGAAGTAAAGAGCACCTACTTGGATTCCTGCGCTGTCGTTTGTCGAGGGGATGTTTCCCTTGCTCCTTCGCTTCAGCTGGTCATAGTCTTCCGCGATCCCCGCGAACGGACACCTGCACACACGAAGGGAAAGCAAACGCAAGCGTGAAATCTAGTAAAAGTAACTATATGCCAGTCAGAAAAGACATAATTCACATTTATCCATTGCATAAACAAACGAGAATGGAACAATAATAGCAGTCATCTATTATTAATCAGAATAGAGAAGAGTACAACCAAATGTTCTGACGTCGATAAACTTCTCAGGAGCGATCAGTCAGCATGTATCTCAAGCATTCACCTTTGAGGATGGTTCTCCCAAGACAAACTAGTCTCTCTCTCTCACACAAATGTCACAAACAAACTTCCCAAAGCAATCAATCACTTCCACTCCTAACACACCACACCTATAGCAGCAATCTGAGCACTACAAGCTCTTGTATAATCCAAGCTAAGTCTAGCTATTTTCTAACCAGTTGCTCATGGTAATGGTGGAAGTTTATATAGGAGAAGGAGTCTCCTAAAAAGGTGGAAGGATGAGCTTATCTTCAAGGGGAGTAGTTGCAAAAGGTCGAACAGACATGCCATAGAAGGGAGTCGACATTCACAAAGCTAACAACCAAGCCTGGAGAGATCTGGAAGGCTGGTTGTTTGAACAAATTCGCCCAAACTGGATCAGCGCGGATTATATGGAGACTGCCGCGCTGTCAGCACATGACAACAACTGAACAAGCCATGTCAGCGCGGAAGGACACGTGAAAGCCGCGCTGTGCGTCATCGCGGAAAAGTGATGTTCTTCCGCGATGGCAGCGCACGAAATACACTGTGGGGCGCTGGTCATCGCGGTTATTTTAGGAACAGACGCGCTGATGCACAAAACTTTGGAAAAATGGGTTTTTAAGCCAGTTCAGGGATCAAACACTTAGTGATTGTAACTCCTGGACACAGCAGGGTGACTGACAGGAAGGCAGTGATAAATTACTGTGTAACAAGCATTATAAAGCTTCTTGCTAGTTCCTGGGGAGCGTTACCTTGGCAAATAGGACTCTGAACTTAGTCCATATTTTAGTCAAATTTCCTTTCTTCCTTGAGCTGATGAGGAGGTCATTTTCTTGTATAATAGATGCCCCCTAAAGTGTGAGATTAGAGACAAAGACAATGGCTAAAATACTTTATAATTGTTGTGTTGGAAAAAAAAGAGAGAGGATCGGAGCTTCAGGACTATGAGAAACCTGATACAACCACATATGTAAAATCTAAAATCATGTCCTGAGTCGGGCATTCCCATGCTCAGTAGCTATGTCAGAGTGATTTCTCAACAAAGAGATATGATGATCGTGTCCACCGATAAGCACAATGTGGAACTTGTGTCATAATAGGATCATCCTGACGAGTTGTCTCCAAAAAATAATATACACAGCTTGGGAGAGGAAACAAGGCTGAGTGATGTAAGCCTCTACCCAAGGTCTTGATCACCGCTTCATCTTAACAACATATTTCGACACATGTGAATAAAGGCGTTGAGGTCGAACATGTACGAAATCATCTGATTACCAGTCAATAATGAAAACTATTAACAGATGCGAGGATGGCCACCAATAATGATGATGGTCTCCAAGATGCACAGTACAATCTAGTGAGTGTGAATAATGATTTTGTTGTCGAACACTCATAGAATCATTCAACCAGGAGCCAATAATGAAAACCCCTGATCAAACATAAGGTAACCTGCCACTAATGTCTGCAAGTTCCAAGGCACTGATATGTTTCTGGATCTACTTCCTAGATAGAGTGTTGAAGTCGATAGGAAGAGACATGTCGAAAGGTAGGCAATAATGTGTCCTACATTAGTCAACACAAAACGGGACAAGAATAATTATTTTTTGAAGATAAATTTTGAGCAATGGGTCAAATCGACAGAGGGCATGATGGAAGTATATGATTTGACGGTTGATATAGGAAACAAAGGATAAATGGATCCCTTGAACAATAAAAGGCATGACACAAAGTTTTAACCAGGCATCTCTAGACTCATGAACACCAAAGAGTGTTAGGATACATGGATGTAGGAACATCAGAGTATATAGGCTAAACTCATAGGATGGTAAGGTTATTTTGAGAGGCCGACAAAGGAGGTTTTTCTGAGGGAGTGCCATGTTCAAGGAATGAGTGTTGCCAAAAAATATTTCCAAATATAGCCATAAAGTAATTGTGTTGTCCAATTTCCCCATATGATTAAATTTGACGAGTACAGATGGGTAAACTGGGTGGTCTTTTCATATTTAGAGACTCTGAAAAGATCGTAAAGAGAAACTCTAGGGGGGTCCCTTTGTCATAGTTGTTAACTAGGTGTGAAAAAGGTTTAATAATATACCCAACATAGTTCCTTTTTCGTAAGTTAGTCTATTGAGTCCGAATAAAGTGATAAACCTATGCTCAATAGACGTTTTCCTCATTTTGTTACGAGTACGAGGGGATGGAGTAAACTCGATATTCTTCGTGAAATTTTAATGAGTCACACGAAGACAAACTCAATAGATCTTCATCAAATTTTAATGAGTCAAATGAAGAAAACTCAAGGTATATTTTTCAGTTTAATGAGCGAGGAAAAAGAGATAAAAGAACTGCTCATCTCTTCTTTGTAGATTTAACGAGCTCGAAGAAGGGAAAAACTCGGGGTATCTTTTTCAGTTTAATGAGCAAGGAAAAAGAGATAAAAGAACTTATCATGCCTTCTTCATAGATCTAATGAGCCCGAAGAAGAGAAAAACTCGGGGATTTTTCAATTTAAGAGCAAGAAAGAATCCCAAAAAAGAAAGCATTGATATTATTGTCATAGGAGTCTTACGAGCCCGATGATGAAAACTCAGAGTTTTTTCAATTTTACGAGTGAGAAAAATCTTCTAAAAAGAATGCTCAGAGCTTCCTCATAAGATTTTAATGAGCCTAAAGAAGTTCAAGAGCAAGAAAATGTCCCAAAAAAGAACACGCTCATATCTTCTTTATAGTAGTTTAACGAGCCCAAAGAAGGAGACTCAAGGTTTTTCGAATTAACGAGCAAGAAAAATACCATAAAAAGAATGTTCGATACTTCTTGATCTCATGCTTGATAATAGAAAGGTCTATGCCATGCATTTCCTCATAAGACCAAGGGGAAACATCGCAGGAATCCTTAAAAGGGCAGGTGAAGCTCGCAATTTCCTTAGGATTGCAGTCGGCTCTAGTCTGAATATTTTCCACGATGCCTGTCTTGACTCAGATATCAATTAGCATTATCTTTGAAATATTGCCCAAGTTCCCTTCCCAATCCATAGTTTAGACAGTCATATAAATCAAGGGAACAATCTCAGGTGGTTCAAAAGGCATGTTTTTTTTACAGATGTTGCATTCAAATCAGATATCGAAGTGCGATGGTGAGAGGTTTCCCAAGGTTGCTCTTATAAAGGAATGATCTTTCAAATAACTTCATCCGTAGGTGGGACTTCATCGAGGAGGCCTTTAGGAGGATTTGTGATGGGAGAGGTTTCCCATGGTCACTCTTCTAAAGACGTGATCTCTCAAATAGCTTCGTCCGTAGGTAGGACTTCATCGAGGGGATAATTAGGAGCTGTGATGGGATAGGAGGTGGTATCATTGGTCGTGACCAAAGTGGCAGGAGAATCTGATGTAGATTGAATGGCTTGATCAGCCAATTCAGATGGTGACGATGACATTTTTTCTCCATAAGAGTCAATGTATAAAGGGGCTAGGAGGATCCAAGGATCGGTTGGGTCATGAGGAATAGTGGAGACCATAGAAACCATCCGTGGAACCTCGAGCAGTGGGAGAGGAAAGCAACCCATCAAGAAAGAACCCTTTAAAATACTGGTACCAATACTGACATGAGTGAGGTATTCCACCCACTAAAGGTATAATGACGCTAGGCAATAGGGAGTAATTTGGGGTGCAGAAGGACAGTTCATCTACCGTGACTATTCTTCCATCCAATGGAAAGAGGATGAGGTGGAAGAGGAAAGACACTATGGTAGTGATGGCATAATTCCAACTGCGGCCCAAAAGAAGATTATAGTCAAGTTTACGATCTAAGACTTCATTGTCCACCGTTACCATTTTCCCACTCAGAGTGATGGGGTAGTTGGAAAGATAACCTTTTGGGATGAATGTATGACCATCGAATGCTTCAAGGGAATTCGATGGCAGAGAGAGGGTTGGAGAACCTAAGGTGAGCCAACATGAATTAGACATGACGCAGGTCAAAGTAGCTTCATCAATGACAATTCTATGTACCCCTCGTCCTTTCGAAAAAATTTGCACCTGAAATGGAAGCTAGTGTGAAAGGGGAGGTTTACATTTATCCATGTGGAATATTGCTAGCATGGAATCCTGAGGGTCAACCGCACCAATAGTCAAAAGCAGAGCTTTCCTTTGTGCTGAAAAAGTTTGCAATACTCGAGTGGAAGCATATCTGGCAGTGCTTGCACCAAATCTTCTATAATATTGTAGTTCTAGGCAGCATGTGCATATGTATTATGTGTTGTGCAAAAAAGTTCCCCTTATGGGGGGCGAATTACAAGATCAACAACTGTCCTTTCGATATGAAGATCGTTGGGCGGTAGTGGGTTTGAACTTAAGGTAGCGTCCTGAGCGTTAGCGACTAGAGATCCATAAGTTTTGGCTTGCATTTGAATATCGATCATTTCAAAAGTGTAAACGGTGGATGGTCCTTCACCAGTTGAAGGATGATGTGAACCGTTGCTGCCCCCTTGCGGGGGTTGAAGTGGGTTGACAATAAGATGTTGCCACTGCTGAGCAGGGAAAGGGTTGTTTAAGACCACAAGGGTCCGATCATTGTCCTTTCGAGCAAGAATATCTGTGCATTCTTGGAGGCATAGACAATAATGTGTCATATGGTCTTCAACATAGATTTTACAAGGGAACTTGACAACTTTGTCCTTTCCACTGTCAGGTGACGCAACAACTTTCTACTTTGGGTTTGATTGCTTGGTTGGCTTCTCTTCAGAAGGAGCGATCTTTTTCTTATTCTTCTTATTCTTACTATTGGGTTTTTGTGTAGACTGCACAAAGTTTATCGCAGTGGTAGGAAGAGTAGCTAATTGGGTAGTGGGATCAACAAACAACTGGGAAATGTGTCCGCTAAGTTGTTTTACAGCAGACCCAGAGGTAGTGTCGATAATACCATCAGCGTGCGCGCCGGGGTTATGATTAGCGGGAGCATTGGAAGTTATGGGGGCATTGGGGATTATGTCGTATAATGTGCCAGACTGCGAATAAATCAAATCTAAGTGTTGGGCATGACGAATGGATTGGTCTTCAGTGACCACACCACCTAAGGCAACGTCCTTGGTGATTTCGGGAAGAAGAGATTTACGGAGCTAATATTCTAATAGATAATCTGGAAGGGGTGCTTTGACTAACCTCTAGCTATGTCTCCATTCATGAATGTGATCGGAGATGTGGGTGGAGGTGACTTGGCTAAAGTAGTAAGGAGTTTAGTCCCAGTTTTGTAGCAGATGGGTAACTGAAAGTGCTTTAGAAATTTCATTAACAAGGCGCCAAAGGTATTAACTGAGTGGTAACTCAATGTACCACTTGGCAGCATTGCCAGTAAGGGTGCAGGGGAAGAGCCAAAGCTGGATACTATCATCCACCATGGAGTTTGACATGCACCATAGATGATAGGTGGTGATATGTGTACCCAGATCCTCCCCTTGTTTGCCTTCAAACTTCGGGATGTTGATAGGAATTTTGTGCAGGATTGGAGGCCAATGTAAGTTATGGTAGATGGGGTCATTGGTCAGTTTGTACAAATTGGGGATATTGAGTGTTGCCAAAAAAGGCAAAGCGTTTGGTGCCCCTGATTCTGACCAGGGTGATGACGAATGACTTGAGGGTCCTTGTGGTCCGCCCATCATATTTTTCTCAGCATTATACATAGGATTTGTTGAATAATAGTTTCCTTGAGGAACAATCATATATTGTTGTTGTCCATATGGGTTGTTAGGCTGGGGGATATAAGCTTGATTTCCCCTAGGATAATAATTTCCCCCTTGACTCAATTGAGGTTGAGAATGGGGTGCCCAAATGGATTGAGCGAGACCAGGTTGAGGGATCCCAGCCACATAGTTGGTTGTCGGTACTTGAATGACATATGGAGGATTCATGTCAATCAATGACTGTCCAATTTGTCCTATAAATGGAGGGGGAACTGTAATTCCCCCTATTGGTATGTGCATGTTGGGAATGGTTCCCCCTGGCATTTGAACCTGGGGGTTTGAACTAAACAAAGGATTCCAACCAAAGGGGTTGCTAAAGGGACCCGTGCTAACAACGCTATTTGGAGTGCTTGCCGAAGGTCCAGGAGCAGACACAAAAGGGGAAGAAACTGGTATGTACTGGGTTCCTCTCATGTTGGGTGTAACTAAGTTGCTCGGACTTGGCACAGTTTGGATAGCAGGGTTCACAGTCAGTGGTGTAGTATTGACTGTTGATTGGGGAAGTGGAGGTGGACCAAAATTGTCCACAAAAGCCCACAACCCATTAGTCGTCGACAGAATGGTGGGTGTAAGTACAATGGAAGACATGGTAGGTACAGGTGCAACTTGAATCAATAGCGGTCCCAACGGATCAGTGATATGAGGATTATAAGGAGGTACAAAACCTTCAGTAAAGAAATATTCTGACAGTATTGAGTCTTGGGATGTATTGACTAATTCAATGTTAGATACTGGAGATTGATTACCTGAAGATGGGTAATCTCGGTCATCGAGGCTTGACGGATCCTCCACAGTCAGCAGGAAGACCTTGTTGTCGCTGAGATTGATGACGAGGGCCAATGTAGCTACAGTGACCGATATATTTTATCAAATTTTTTTTATAGTGGTATTGATTATAGTTCTAGTGATAATAAATGAGCACCTAAAAAATACTCTAAAAAGCCAATCAGCAAGCAGGGGATATGACTTTATCTAATAACCACCATTTGCTAGAGATGAAACCCAGTATCACAATGGATAAAAGAGAGAGATGGCCAAATGTACAATTACGATTACTCTTGAGCTTTGCCTGAACCTCAGATTAAGGGGCCAAGTACTCTCGTGAAGATGAGCATGCTCCCAAAAACCAAAGACATAGTAGGTTCATCTATTTAGGTACTAGGGCATCCCGCTCTAGTCATCTTGTGTTTGTCCCTAAAAATTATGGCCACTATGGTTACCTCAAATCACAGACACTACCGGGGGGGGGACATGGTCGCAGATAGTACATTGTGTGGGTAGGATACCTGAGTCCCTGACTCAGCTCCGATACCCCCGAAGGGATCCCCGATACACATAATACCCAAAGGAGATGTAATCGAAGGTGGGCTACCTTCTTTCACATTCCAATGTTGTCTCACATTTAGCTCCACTTTGACTGGAGTGGTCCCAGATAGTATGAGTGCAACAAGATTTTCCCTCTTTAATGACACTAGTCTCGATTTTACGATCTTGGGTAGTTAACTCACAACTGCCTAACCCAAGATCCTAGCCTAGACTAATATGTGTGTTTACTCAAAAAAGAGTTGCTGATTGATTTTATTACGAGATAAATTTTAAATGTACTTTGTTAATGTCTTTGGAAGGGGTGTTGACGTATGGAGTTTTGTGGGACTCTGACACAAACCATGCAAAAAATGCTTTTAATTTCACTTTGATGAATGAGTTATTTCTACAAGGAGAGGATCATTTATACATCAATATGTACCATGCATCTAGTACAGTAAAACACAAGCACAACTTACAGACATGCAATGCTCTCTAACAACTTTTAAAACCAAATAAATGTAGAATCTAACCAACTAAGCAAAAAAACTGTAAAAATTTTGTATTTTCTTTTTCTTGAAAAACATAAGCAGTTAAGATATTTTCCTAAAAAGAAAAAATTCTCAGGAAACAGGCAACCAAACAAAAATGCACAACTGTAGATCTTTGATCAGACTACAGGGAGCTTCCCCAACCTAGGAGTTCATAGAACAGGTTGTTTATCAAGATTTGGCTGGCTAACGCACTTCAGAAGAGGACACAGAGAGTTAGTGACTACACTAATGCTCTGTTTGCAAGCCAACAGAGCATTATAAAGATCTGGTTACACTGTTGGGGTGCGTTAGGGAGGCAGAAGATATAAAAGAAGTATTTTTGGGATCAAATCAAAGGTTGATCATAGTGAGGAGAGTGTTGAATAGTCCTGAGTAGTCAGAAAGGGAACCAAGAAGTACAAGAGGGCCCGGAAGAAAGAGAGATCTGGGAACTTGGTAGGAGAAAATTTGGAACTAAGTATAGTCCCCATTGGAGTTGCCAATTTTTCTATAGGGATTCATTCACAAATGGTTGTCGTGGAAATAACCTCAAGGATCTTCCTGGGATCCTTGGCAAACAGAACAGATTAGCTGTAGCCGGCATAAAGAGACATGTACATAGCCATGTAAATGAAATGATAATCAAAGCAGGAGGGAAGAGTTTTACCTCGGATCTTGGTGCAGTGTTGCTGGAGAACCCAATGTAGCGAAGTGGAAGACCTCTCAGCTAGCTCCTAGGTTAATACCTACACATAGACAAGACAAGAAGTAATACTACAGCATATGACCTTGATAATAAAAAAAGGAATACATAAGGATATCTAACTACACATATCTAAGCTACTCATAATCAATGGTATTGCATAAACATGTAAATGAATCATAACATCAACACCATGGAGTAGACAACACAACTGCAGGTCTATATTAATGATAGGAAAGAGTGATTACAACCATTAGTTGCATCAAGCTTCCCTTACTCCTCTAGCTCCTCTCTCTCTCTCTCTTCTTAACCTCTTGGTGAACCAATGTATCATGCAAAGTTTTGACAGTAAATAGGAAATCCTTTCAATTCTTTCCACCCCTTTGACAATGCCCGAAGTCTTAAATATATAGAACGAGAGGCTAAACCTTGCCAACCCTTTCATGAGTTCCCTTTGGAAAAAGATGGGATGTTTCCATGCTTTATTGCTCTTTCCCTTTTCATTAGACTTAGTTGGGAATAGAAATATCCTCAAACAAGTCGAATCTGGATGTTTCTTGTTTTTCAGGTTGGCATATGACTAAATAGTGGGATATTATTCATTCAAACCTCTCCTTTGACCTCCGGAAACTCACAAAAGCTAACTAACGTTGCGCCTAAGGCAACATAGAGAGTTACCCTAGGGATTCACACCCCTGGTTCATGGCTGAGGAGCGTTATAAATCTTCTTTCTAGTTCCCAAGGAGTGTTACCTTAACAAACATGACTGTGAACTTGGTCAATCTTTCAGTTAAACTAGCTTTCTACTATGAGATAAAGAGGAGGTCATTTTCTTAGTATAACACTCCTACCTCCCTCTCTCTCTCTCTCTCTCTCTCTCTCTCTCTCTCTCTCTCTCTCTCTCTCTCTCTCTCCTCCAATCCTCTCTCTTCCCTCATCACTCTCTTCCTCTCTCTCGTCCTTATTCTCTATCCCTTTCTCCTCTCTCTCTTTCTCTCTCTCTCTCTCTCTCCAATCCTTTCTCTTCCCCATCACTCTCTCTCTCTCTCCAACTGTGTTACTATATCCCTCCATTTCTCCTTCTCTCCTTCTCTCCCCCTGTCTCCATCTCTCCTTATTTGTCTTTTTATATCACCCCAACATACACACTCTCTATTCATATCTCCCTTGTCACTCCCTCTCTCTCTCCACTTCTCACTCTCTATGTCTTTCTTCTTCCCTCCCTCTCGCCCCCTCCAACTCGATCTCTCTATCCCTCCCTCTCTTCTCTCTCTCTCCTCCTCTCTCTCGTCCTTCCTCTCTCTCCTTTTATCTCCTACCTTCCTCTCTCTTCCCCCCTCTCCCTATTGTATCTCTGAGATGATAATGGTCAGCTATCATGCCGGGGCATCTAAGATATTTGTTTTGGGGGCTTTTGTTTTAATTTTTGGAGCACCAATGTATGAAACAGATTCAAAACAGTGATGACTAACCTTCTTGAATAATACTAATATTAAACAAATGGTTGCTATTACAATCCACGTGGTGATTTAGCTTATCTGGTGATGAATAGAGAAAGAAAATTAAATAACCATAAGTAAGAAAACCTTCAAACAATGTTCAGAAAGTTTGACAAAATATGCCTAAGATTACAAAGGTACTGATGATTTTATAATTTAGAGGGAATTAATTAAACAAGCGGTTTTTATAATTCATTCTCTTTAAAGATGATCACTTCAGAAAGCTTATAAGAGTGATTTGAAACTCAACTACTCCTATCTGGTTATCTTCATAAAACTTAAGAATATGAAGAAAACACAGTGAATGAAAACTGGAAAACTTACAAGTAATACAAAATTGTATGAATCAAAATTCAGAATCCTTTGCTTTGGTACTAATGATTCAGAAAATTTTGAGTACATTTAGTGCTTACAAATGTTTCTCCAAGGGTGCAACCCTTAATAACTTGTTAAAGAGAGTTATTTATACAATCTTAGAGTGAAGAAAATATCTTAAACAAATTTACAAAAATAGATTAATACAAAATCAATAATATGAACTGATAGTCGATCTATCACTATTTTGGTGTTGAACTGTTGATGACTGTTCCTGGAAATGTTGAATGCAACTAAGATGTTGATGACTATCGCTGGAAATGTTGAATGTTGTTTGATCCTCCTTTAGTCAAGTAAATCAGTTAACTGTGCCCAATGTTTCTTATCTGGGATATATAACTTAGTCACCCTTCAATAGACCTCATCCATTTCTGTATACTTAGTAAAATTGGGTTTTACTAAAAATATATGTCTGATTTCATTTAAGATGAAAAAGGTATCCCTTAGTGCATTTAGCACAACCCTTGGTGTTGCTACACCTCTTATTTTTGAAACTATAGCTGCATTTGTCCTGACCTCTGCAAGTTTTCAGACATAGTCTTCGATGGGCATTAATTTGTCAATTATCACCAGCATAGAAGGCAAACCCTTGCTAGTCAAGGGTTCCAACATGTTGAAAGAATGCTGAACTATGACATTAACACTGTTGCATTTCTCTTCCAACTGAAGAATGAGATTTTTCTTTGTAATAATCTTCTTCACTTCCAGTATGGTTGTTTTTCTATCATTAATTTCTAATTCTTCAAGCTCATAGTTGTCTTTAGAATTCAGAAACTTGATTATTTCAGTGGAAACTTCTGGCATGTCCTCAAGTTCCTTAGAGATGGTTTCAATGGCTTCCTTAGCTTTCTCCAACAAGTCCTTTTGATCAAAGATTATCCTGATATAAGGCCAGATATCTTTGATTGATTCAGTTACCTCTTCCCATAATATTTCCTTTACCAAACCCAATTTATCTCCAAGGTAAGAATCTTTGATTTCTTTCTGTAATACCTCAATTTGGATTTTTTCCCTTTGCAACACAATTGCATGTGAACTATCTGCAACTTCTTTCAAGTGTTGTAGTGTCTTCAGTTGATCCTGCAATTTCTTCATTTCCTCTGTATAAATAAATAGATTCTAAACAACTTCAACGAGCTATTCAACTCCTACTACTATTCCTGTAGTTGTTGTTGTGCCTGAGGCAGAAGCTGTAGTTATAGAGACTGCTATCAGAGGAACTACATCCATTGGAATATTGACCCTTTTTACAGTTTCCTCTTTCTCTTTGAGAAGTTTCTCCATTTTCTCTTCCACCATTGACCATTTCTGTCCTCCCCACCATTTTATCATCCGATACTCACTGCACTGTCATCGTAACTCCCATCTCATGACCTTGCATCTCCCTATCCTGTTGATTGCTGCCATCAATTCTCCGTCACTATCCGAGCCACCGTTCATCTGCCCATGTCTTCCCGCCAACCAACGTGGCCGTTGACTCTTTGGTTGTGTCTATCCACTGACTGCCATTCAATTTGATTAATAACATAAAATTTAATTTGGATATTGATTTAATTATTATATATAGTTATAATATATATGAAGGAGTTTTGTAATTCTTTAATTTTATTCATTGGTGTTTTGTAAATTCTTTCCTCCTTGCTTTTGAAATTGATTGAAAACACTCTGATCTGCGGGAAATGGCTAGGGTTTCAGGACGGGTGATCTTCGTCGCCGCCTTTCTGCAAACCAAGGAAGGGAGAAGATCGGGCTCAGATTGCAACCCTCAAGGAATTTTCATACACCCTGATAGTTCAGCAATGCATTGGATTTTTGGTGTTCAGGTCAGGTTTGAAAGGGCTCCTGCGGCAATCACTGCTGCCGACACCCTGCAAACCGAGGAAGGGAGATCCTCAGGATCAGATCGACGCTTTGTTGCAGCCGGGCGATTAGATCTTGGGTTATGGATTGTGTTCAGGTTTAGATCTGATACAACATATGTATTATTCGCCATGGATGGTTCTCGCCACAGGACGGATGCTGCTAGGTCCTCTAAATCCTGGTCGATCCATGTTCCCACTGTCTGGAATGGGATAGAGAAAGGCCACATTAGAACAGGGTTTAAAGAAGAGCCTCGGACGGTCATCGGTGTGTTCCCAACAAAGGACAAAGGGGCGGCCACAACCCTTGACACTTCATTAATGCCCGCATTTTGGTGGAAGGAAGCCTGGAGCTGAGGTCAGGCCTTACACCATAGATCTGATTTAGTTTGCTTATGCCTGGATCTGGAACAGGAGAAAGATCTGGATCTCATGAAGAAGGAAATCTCCAGAATCGAAGGAAACAAGAATGCAGAACGGGAGAAGACAGCCAGGGCGCTGACAGACCCGGAGCATCTCTGGTTGGATGAACCCTCAAAGATGGCTGAATGCGTATCTTGGAACAAATCTGCCGGGACAGAACCCAATCGTTTTCAAATACTTGTCAGAATGCCCATGGGAAACAAAATCTTGATCTAGACTCATGCCACAGATAGGGCAATAGATCTGAAAAATAACATAGCTAACCAGACTGGCTATCCGGCAAGCGAGCAAAACCTAGTCACAGGGGGCAGATCGCTACAGGATCACAGAACCCTGAATGAATACAACATCAAGTTAGGATCAACAATCATTCTCAATTTGAGATTACGAGGAGGTGCAGCAACCAGAAAAACAACAGAAGGAGGCAGCGGGTCCAAATCAATTAACAGCCCAGCTCAGCACTAGCAATACAGAAGTGAAGGAGCATCCTACAAGCATATTTTACAAAGTGGGAAAGCTCCTCCGACAATCCCAAAGCAGGCCGGAGCAGAACCAAGTCCATACATAGTGGAACAAATGCAGCATACACCAAAACTAACAATCGATACAGCAGAAGCAGAGAAGGTATGCGACAGCTATGAGAAGCAAGCCATCATCTGCCGTTTTAACGGGTTTTGGCCCAAACCCTTGGACCTGTTTCATTGGATACTCACAAACTGGTCTCTGGACTGTGAGATCCACCTTTGTTCAAAGGGATTTTTCATAGTAAAATTTCAGACACCAGAAATCAGAGATCTCGTGATTCAACAAGGACCGTGGTTTTGGGGCTCTTCGGGTCTCTTTATTACCCCATGGTTTCCAGATTTTGACGCAAACACTTTTGTTGTATCTCAGATGCTGGTATGGGTATGTCTCCATAATCTCCCTATCCATTTCTGGGACCAAAAGGTACTTGCATGTATAGGCAACTCCATAGGCAGAATTATCAAAATGGATACACAAAGAATTGAAGAAAGAATTTTTACTTTCGCACGCATATGTGTGGAAGTAGATCTTAGTAAAGGTTTACCAGGAAACATCAAACTGAAACACAAAGACCACAACTTGCTGCAGTCATTAGATTATGAAAATACAGCTTTCAGGTGCGGAATATGCCGGCAAACTGGACATCTGCAAAACGCATGTCCAGAATACAAAAAGAACAGCCGCAGAAAGAAGAAAATAGATAATCATAAAAAAGGATGGAAATTCTCCTATACAGATTCAAATGAGGAGGAAGATAATGAGGAGGAAGAACCAGTCCAAAATGAAAGCAATCAAACAGAAACTCAGAAGACATCCCCACAATAACCTATGGAATCACAAACGGAAAAGAACACAAATTCAATGGAAATCAGTGGAACCAAAAGGCAACACTCTCTAGACTCATCTAATTCAGACAAGGAAAATCCTCGACCCGGCGAAGAAAATCCTCTTCAACTTGTTCCCATAATTCCATCCCAAGGAGAATGGCAAAAAGTTGAGAAGAAAAAGGGGAGAAAGTCATGATTTCTCTCATTTCTCTTTTTTGCTCTCGCTGAGGTCTTTTCTCATTCTTCTTGTTTTTATTTTTTAAGCTCTCCAACTGGACGGGCACTGGCTGGAGCATTCCTCTTTTGAGGAAGTTGTGTATCTGTTTCAAGTGGGTTTCCTTACATGTTTAGCTGGATGGGACTGTGTTTCCTCATCAAGCGAGCTCTATGATACGCAAATTATAGAGAAAATTGAATGCTGCGGCATATACTTGTAACTATATTATATTAAATAGTATATATTATATGTCATATAATTTAATTAATTAATTTAATTTAATTATTTATATATATATATAGATATATATATATATATATATATATATATATATATATATATATATATATATATTAAGCTGGCAGACAAATATACACCCCCACAAACTCGTTCAATGTCAATGTCAATGGCCGATTTCAATAAAAGATTGATTGAATTGGAGAATAGGATTACTAGCCACTCCGATGATTTCAATAAAAAATTAGTCGATTTCGAGAATAAGTTTATCGGGCATTCTGACAATATCAAGAGGCTTCAGGATACGACAAATCGAATAGAACTACAGCTAGGGCAGAACCATATCCAATCCGAAATGAATCATAACCAGACCTTAGCATTGCTGAACCACTTGTGTGGAAAGCAGAATATTACACCCGAACAACTACTCCAAGAAGATGGAGGAAATCAAGAGCACAATTCATCAGACTCAATAAAATCAACAGATTCTCAAGAAAAAGCTGAATCTCCAAAAAAATCAGCGACGCCCCACCAAGGAAATAGTAATGCGACTTTTTCAAATAAGCAACTCTGGGATACATTTACCAATCAACACCCTTTTTTTGCTCAACCATTAGTGACATATCAGTGAAGGGCAAAAGTCGAGATGCCTAAATTCGATGGAAATGAAAAATACAGTGTTGCATGGATGAATAAAGCAGAATAATACTTCGAGATTTATGACATCAACGATGATGATGAAAAGCTTGGGCACACATCCATGAAAATGGAAGGAGAAGCATATAGTTGGTATATGTGGTGGAAGAAGACGACAATCGCCATCAGTTGGAGGAAATTTAAAGATGGATTCTTTAAAAGATTCCAAGTTGTAAGGGAAGAAGAGTTTTTTTCAACATTCATCAGATTACGACAAAAAGGAAGTGTGGATGAGTACACTCAATAATGGGAGACCTTAGTAACACGAGTACCTGGGTTATTAGAGTCTTGTCTAGTTCAATCATACATCTCCGAACTTAAAACTCATTTGCAAGTAGAAATTGACCTTCATGACATTACGTCAATAGAAGTAGCAAGGCGAAAAGCAAAAACTGCTGAAAAGAAATTTGAACAAATACTATGGTCAAAACCAGAAAAAGTATATTCAAGACGAAGAATGCCCCAGTCTTTGGATTCAAATAATACAAGATATGTTCCACCACATCATTGTGAAGGTGAAAAATATAATGTGGAAATACAAAGGATAAAAGAAGGCAAATGAAAATGCTGTGGTGAGAAGTGGGAACCCAAACATAAGTGTGCTAAAGGAAAAGAATAAAAAAACCTATATAATTGTGAAGCAAATAATGATTCAAATAGTAAGGATTCTGACATAGAAGAAACAGAAGATGTCCTATAATTCTCACCAGAATTAGATGACGGAAGTATTCCGCAAGTGTCACTTTCAGCTATGACAAGTATATCTCAACCTTAGACTTTAAAGTTGAAAGGACATATAAAGAAGAACAATGTAGTGGTTCTCATCGACTCTGGTACCACACACAATTTTTTAGATGCAACTGTGGCAAAGAGACTCAACATTTTTTCATTTCCCTTACCAAACATGAAGGTGATGGTAGCTGACAGTAAGAAGATTGAAAAGGTAGGGAAATTCGATAAGGTCAAATTGCAGATTCAAGACTTTAATTTAGAATCTTCGTTCTTCATTGTACCATTAGGTGGAGTAGATGTTGTCTTAGGTATCCAATGGCTATGAACTCTAGGCACTTATGTTGCCAACCATCAAGTACAATTCATAAGATTCAAATGGGGAGGTCAGAGGTACAAATTACATAGATTCCAAGCACCAGAGAATCAAACTGTATCATCATCTCAGATGATGAAGATGATTCAAAAAGGAGCACCCACTTATGTAGTACAATGTCACCAATTAGAAATGTTATCTGCAAATATGATCAGTGAAGAGTCACGAAAGATACAAGATCTACTTCAGAAGCATGCAAAACTATTTCAAGTCCTACCTATGAAAATGCCTCCTAACGAGGAAATTGAGCATACAATAGAAGTCAAAGCAGGGTCAGACCCCATCAACATTAAGCTGTATTGATATCCACATCACCAAAAGATGAAAATTGAGAGATTAATCCAAGACATTTTAAAGTGTGTGATCATCTCGAAAAGTAAAAGTCCATATGCTGCTCCAGTGGTATTGGTAAGGAAGAAGGATGGTTCATTCAGGTTATGCATTGATTATATAGGATTAAATAAAATAACAATTAAAAACAAGTTCCCAATCCCCTTTATTGACAAAATGTTGGATGAGCTACATGGCGCAAAATACTTCTCAAAATTGGACTTAAGGTCAAGCTATTATCAAATCAGAATCAAGTTGGAAGACATAGCAAAAACGACATTCCGAACACATGAAGGTCACTATGAATTTAAAGTAATGTCATTTGGGTTAACCAATGCACCAACAACATTCCAAGCCACTATGAATGAATTATTTCGTCCACATCTTAGGAAGTTTGTATTAGTATTCTTTGATGATATTTTAATTTACAGTAAACTTGGAAGGAGCACTTACAACATGTGGATAAAGTTCTTACACTACTAAAAGAGCATCAATTATACGCAAAAAAATCTAAATGCACCTTTGGAAAGGAAGAAGTAGAATACCTTGGACACATTATATCCCATGAAGGCGTAAAAGTGGACCCTAACAAAATCAAAGCTATAAAGGAATGGACCAAACTAGTTAATGTATCCAAGCTAAGAGGGTTCTTAGGTTTGACTGGGTATTACTGAAGGTTTATTAAAAACTATGCGCATATAATTGTGCCTCTGACAAACCTTTTAAAGAAGAATTCATTTCTATGGGATGAGGAAGCAGGAAGGTGTTTTGAAGAATTAAAGGAAGTTATGTCGAATGCCCCAGTATTGGCAACTCCAGATTTTTCTAAACCATTTATCATCGAGTGTGATGCTTCCGGATTCGGTATAGGTGTAGTATTAATCCAAGAAGGGAATCCAATAGATTTTGAAAGCAGGAAGCTCAATAAAAGAGAACGTCTCAAGTCCACATACAACAAAGAAATGCTCGCTATTATGCACGCACTGGCTAAGTGGAGGCAATATCTTTTGGGGAGTAAGTTCTCCATTCGAACAGACCATAACAGTCTCCAGCACCTCCTTCAACAAAAAACACTTTCTGAAGAACAACAAAAATGGATTGAAAAAATTGCCACCTTTGACATGGAAATACTACATAAAAGGGGAAAAGACAATGTAGTAGCAGATGCCCTGTCCAGGAAAGACGAACAACCAACACTACTTGCAATCTCGGCTATTGTTCCTGAATGGCTTAACGAGATTCGAAGTGAGTATGCCAAGGATCCAGAAATACTGGCGATAATGAATAACCTTCCCAACAACTCAAAATTTGAATGGAAGAATGATATTCTATGGTACAAGGGAAGAATTTATCTAAATGCAAATTCCAAGTTTAAATTTAAGATACTCAAGGAGTCACATGATTCACCGTCAGTCAGACATGTAGGATTCTTTAAAACTTACTACAATGCACATCAATCTTTCTTTTGGAAAGGGATGAGTCACTATATTTAGAAGTATGTAGCAGAGTGTGACACATGTCAAAGGAACAAAAGTGAAAATATTATGACACTTGGATTACTTCACCCTTTAAACATTCTGAATCAGAAATGGGAAGAAATTTCGATGGAATTTATTGAGGGATTACGCGTATTTGAAGGCAAGGACAAGATTTTCGTAGTGGTTGATAGACTCACCAAATATGCTCACTTTATGGAAATAAAGAAATCATACTCTGCTAAACAAATCGCTGAAATATTTTGCAAAAATATATGTAAATTACATGGTTTTCCGAAAGTCATTGTGAGTGATAGAGATTCCAAATTCAAGGGTAATTTTTGAAAGGAGTTGTTCAACCACATAGGAACCTACCTAAATATGAGTTTCGCTTATCACCCTCAAAAATATGGACAAACTGAGGTTGTTAATAAATGTTTAGAGGCCTACCTACATTGCTAAGCTACTGAAAAACAAAATAAGTGGGCTCAATGGTTGCATCTCGCTGAGTGGTGGTATAATTCTACTTATCATACGTCAGCAAAAATGATGCTATTTCAAGCTTTGTATGGATATGAGCCCCCAAAATGGAAGGATCTAGATATTGTCCAGACAAATCTACCTGCTGTTAAAAATCAACTAGAATAAACCCAAAAAATCATCCAAATACTGAAAGAAAACTTGAATTATGTGAGGAATCATATGAAGCAACAAGCAGACCCAAACAAAACCGAAAGAGAATTTGAAGTCACAGAATGGGTGTTTGTCAAGCTCTAACCATATAAACAATTGTCCTTAAAACAAAAAGGAAAAAATAATTTGGAACCAAATTTCTATGGACCTTATCAGATCAATAAAAAGATCAGCCAAGTTACGTATGGTTTAAGCCTTCCAGAGAAAATTCGTGTTCACAATGTCTTCCATGTCTCCTACCTTAAAAGGGCACTAGGTGACAAAGCATTCTTTCTAGAGGAAGGCAATGTTATGTAAAAATTAGTTAGGTGTAGTTTATTAGGCATAAGAGCATGATCAAAGATCATGCTCATTCACCAAGGGGCACCTAATGCGTTATATAGCCAGGGCCTCTCACAAAATGGTAATCAACATTCAATTATTAATAAAATATTTTACATAATTTTGTTTATTACTGAAGTTTTATACTTCATCCATGATGAGCTTCATCATGTCAGATTTCTAAGTTTTAGTTTCTTCAAGCTCTTTAGTCATTGGGTCCTCTGAAGCTGGCAATTTTAGCTCCTTCCTTAATGCTGAAATCTCAGTATTTTTTGTCTTGACAAGTTCTTCTGCAGCCTTTATATCAGAAGGACCATATCCCATATTCAACACTATATCTTCCAAAGCTTTGATCTTGGTGTCTTTGGCCAATGATGAAACTTTCTCAAGCTTAAGCTGTGACTATGTATTAGCCAAGGTAACCTGCATTTTGGACATGCTCATGGCAGTGTTAGTTAAGGTAGAAGCAATCATTTAGTGAGTTTGTTTGTGCATATCAATTTGGTCAATTGGATGTGCATCTTTAACATCAAATTCAAAGGAGGTTTGCTTCTGGTAATGTGCAACAGTCCTGGGTTGTGGAATCTGAGCTTGTAAGAAAGCCATTCACTTTTTACCTCTCTCAGAGTCAAACGTTGAAAGAAGTCTGGCTTGAGAACTGGAAGAATGTTTCCAGAACTGAGTATAAGTATTCAACTTTAACTCCTCATTTTTCTTCTTAATTTCACTGAAGACATGGAAAATTTCATCTTCTTTATCCTTCTCACTACTTTCATTGGTTTGAATCACCTGTTGTTGATGAGATGTGGTGGAATGAGTAGGAGACTAAATAGTTTGTCCACCAGACTATGTAAAAAGAGAGGTTTCTCCAAGTTCATCAAACGTTTTTTTTTTTTTTTTTTTTCCTGTATCTTAATAGTTGCACTAACCTTGGAAGAAAGCCTAGGTCTCTTCTTTCTATGTACAATTCTAAAACCTTGACTTGATGCTTTAGTTGTAGGGGATGATTGTTCTTCCCTCCCTCATTTAGCTGTCTTTTCCTATGAAAGTGGAGTTTGTACATTAGCAATAGAGACTGCCTATTCTTCAGCTTTTTGAAGGGTGTTCTCCTTCCACTCTAATTGATTTTTGTACTGCTCTATTTCAGGCCTGGTAGTATGATGGTATGCAATGAATTTGTTTTCAACTCTGAGCCTAGAAATCACTCCCATTGGGTCATATGACCAAGTGAAGCTAAGGCCAAACATCATTTTCTTCAATAACTTGTCTGCTTCTTCTCCTGCTGGTCTAGTATTACAAATGAATGGACCAACTTGAGCCTTTAGCTAGAATTGTGATTTCTTCTTTACAGCTACAAAATGTATTTCATCTGCATTTAACCTCTACCTAATATATTCTAATGCAAAAATTCTGATAGGGAGGTACTTAGGAAGCTTGTAGGGTGGAATCTCACAGCCATAGACTCTGATCCCTGTATAATTTTGGTAAAGATACCAATATCTTGTTGTGGCTTAATCAACCAGCTGCAACACTTTCACAATTTCATCACTTATTCTTGGTACCTGAGTGCTACTCATAAGATTAATGGTTGGATGAAAAAACAATTCTATGAATTGTTTATATGTAAATTCTTCCTTCTCCTTCATTCCCATAGAAGTCCAAAAGATCAATGATTACTGGTTGCCTTCTTCATCTAGCTTCTGCAAGGTGAATGGAAACTTGTCTCCCTGAAAATATATAAAAAGATATACAAGTACTAAAGCATACTTGAATACCTCTTCAATATTGAACTGGACAAATTGTTCATGAATGGCCTCAACTAGAAATTGGCTAAAGTTATAATGAACAGTGGGTTTGGAACCAACAGAAAAGATAGATAAGAAACCAATGATGGCTTCATTTACATATTGATCAGAATTGTAACCAAGAAGATAAGAAAGAATGGTGGTAATTTTCTTGGTTCTATCTGGGAATATAGATGAATCATAGGGAGGGTTTCTTTTAGGTAGAGGGCTATCTACAACTAGGAAAAGTTCTAGAGTTTGAGCTCTTTTAGTGAAATATAGCTTTTGATAGGCCTCTGTTAGGCTTTCATGAGAAAAAGGATGGGTTGGCACAATAGTTGGGGCCTACAACATCTGTTCAATGGACTGAGCATTGATGGAGCACATAATTTCTCTTGTAGGTGAGATGATAGCTCTTTGAATGGGGTCATAGGATTCATGGCATTTCCTAACAAATTCAAGTGCTCTGTGTATCTGAGGGAAGATGTAATGAGGAAGGTGGGAGTCCCAAAGTCCTATTTCATCTGTTTGATCAACTAATTGATCCTCCATCCAACAGTAGATTTCAAACAAATCAAATTCAGACAAAGACTCATTGATTTTACAGTCTCTATCAACCAGGGGAGTATGATGGAAGTCAATTTGTGGATGAATGAGAGGGTTTGGGGTTTCTGCAACTTCTTTTCCTTTAGGAGGCATTCTGTTAATTGAATTCAAAGCTGAAAGTGACAGAAATTGGAAGAATTGGGCTGAAACACAGTGATAATAGAATAACAGTGTAAGTGAAAATGGATTAGGTGGACCTGGATGTCAACTTGGCACTGAATATAATTGAAAATTCGATTGAATGATGAATCTATCATTTTGGCTGCAAACAACAAGTATCCAGTGAATTATGGAATGCACCGTGTAATGTTTTTGGTGAAAATTAGGGCTTGTAATGAATAAGATGGAGTGGGTCCATTAATCAACAGTTAAATCCTCATTAATTCTCCAATGGGGATGAATTAATGGATAACAGGTAAGATATGGCAGCTGATTGGATAGAGGAAGTGACATGGGAGCGGACATGGATGACGACGTGGGAGCGGTGGTAAACAGTTGAATGAAAACCACGTTCGGGAGTAAGTTGGAGTGGTAAGATGTTTTAGGATTTTAAGTCCCGAATAACTAGGATGGGGGAAAATCCGTTTCGGAGGGCGGTTACCAAAATTGCCGACTTCAGACACCCCCCCCCCCCCACCGATAACGTTCGGACGACTAGGGAGGGCCAAGGAGTGATGTAGGCCGTCGAATCTTAGGGTAATGTGCAGGATGAAGAAGAAATGAATGAGGTTTAATATTGTGGCAGAAAGTGATGGTGGGATCAAGAGTTATGACGGATATGACATGCGTGGGGTATTGGCGAATGAATGGATAACACGCAAATATTACACCATAACATTGATTTTTTGTAAATAATGTTTAATTTAAACCATTCATCATATGCACATGTATGCAATGTTCTGACTTTAGGATAAAAATCCTTTCATGCTTTGATGATAATCCCTTTGTCTACCTATCCTTATCTTTCTTAACATTTTTTCACAATCTTAGGCACCTGAGTGCATTTAGACTAACAACTCAAAATTTTCCTTTTAATGATTAATCTACTTCTATCCCTTATTGCTTCCATTGGCTCAGATTAAATTGTTGAGCCAATTTTATTTTCTACCTATTGACAAAAATTTAAATCAAATCCAATCATGATTGAAATATATAATTGGATTGTATGAACTAGTGTGGCATTTAAACAACCTTCACACAACTTCTTATTTGCAAAAATAAACTTGACTAGGAGTCGTGGCATTTGGATTTGAAACACTTTCATAATTTATTATTTTTTATTTTATTTCTAATCTAACATTTTATTTTTGCCTTCCCCTTTTAGGGCATCTATTCTAACATTTTTATTTGATATGGACTTTTTCATCAAAATATGCCTAACATTTTTTGATTCAATATTATTTTTGTCCATATCCTAACTTAACATTTTTTGAAATATATTTTCATTTTTTGACTTAATTGATGCTAACTTACCAAAACCAAAAAATGCTACAACACTCCCTCTCTCTCCCTCTCCCACTCTGCCCTCCAATCTTATCACTATCTCTCTCCCTCTCTCCTTCTCCCTCTCCCTCTCTTACCCTTCTCTACCTCTCTCACTCCTCTCCCTCCCTCTCTCTTTATTTGTCTTCTCCCCTTTCCTTCAATTTATCTCCATCTCTCCCTTATCATTCCCCCTACCTCTCCACCTCTATCATTCCATGTCTTCGTTCTTCCCTCCCATATATATCTAGAGTTAATATATATATATATATATATATATATATATAGATATATATATCTATATATATATCATGACATATTAATATATATTATAATATAACAAATTTAATATTACATATTAATCCAAAGTTATTAAATTTAATAATATTAATATGAATATTACATTTGATAATAATAATAATAATAATAATAATAGGGTTAATAATGTTTTTCTGCATGCTATTAATAATAATTTGGTCCATAGACTTGGTATATAATTAGATGTTGATTTCTAATCCTATTTGATATATTTTAATTTATTTACCATACCTATTTTATAAATATGGTATTTGGCCCATAGGCTTCACCTAAATAAAACATCTTTTTTGAGTTTTTTAAATATAAAGAGGTCTATGGAGTAAATATAAAAATAGATTTTAGTTATTTACCATACCTCTAGTTTATTTATATTTTTATTTATTTGCCATACCTCCAGAGTAAGTATAAAAAGAGGTTTTATTTATTTACCATACCTCTTTTTTGAGTGTTCGTAAACTTCTTCATATTTTAAATTTCTATTGTGTTTATACATAATAATAATTAGATTGATTTTTAAATAGGACCCACATTAGATTAAAAATGTTAAATGTCAAAATTTTAAGTTTATGTTACATGTTTACATTTATGTTTACGTTTACGTATGTGAGATCTAATAAATTTATTATGTGATATTATTGAGGCATGGGTTTCATGCTCAAAGGAAATTTAATTTTAGGTCAAGAACCTATTGAGTTCTTCTAGGGCTTGTTAGTTAGTCTACAAGTTAACTGAATCATTGTCATGTATTGAAGACCCATTTGGGCATGTTACATATTGTAAAAGAAAATTATATTTGAGTCTGTTAGCGCTTGAAATTTCACCTCAGGCTGAGAAAGGTAAACCTCAAGGCTACATCAAACCATTTAGCCTCGTAGCTAGCCCTACGGGGCAGGAGAAGGCTCTCTCCGGTCAATCTCGGTAGATCTGCAATGGGATGAGATGACCAACAAGGTAACACTGATATTAGGCTAGTAAACTGATTAGAAAGATTGATTTGGGGGTTTTTTGGGTTTTTGGTGGCAAATTGAGGAGCTGCAATTTAGGGTGCGGGGATTTGACACAGTTTCTGCAGGGGGGTCTTTGGGGCGAGGTAGGAAACAGTATTGATGCCTTAACTTGAGATGGATGATCAGGAATGAAAGATGAGGAGCTAAAGAGAGCAAACAATCACTTTGAATTCTCTTTAGACAGAAGAAAACATTGAAATTAAACAAATTTAAAAGCAGAGCATGGCTAGCATGAATTCATACTTTAACACTTCATTTGTTTAATGTGCAGCAGTAAAGAAAGGAAATGAATCACATAACAAAGCTTACAAGAACATGAAGAAACACACCATCAACACATGAGTCCACAAGAATCCCAAAGATGACTGCAAAACCCTGGTCTTCCTTAGCCAAAAATTGCAGAGATACAAGTGATAATACAATGATAGCTTCTCCCTCAAGAGTCCAACCTTCCAACCCTTGAAAATGATTAAGAAAATACATAATATAGGCAAGCCAACTTCTTCCCTTGCCTCTAGGGGTCGAGCTCATCCTTCTAGGAGCTGTTTCAACTAATTCTAAACTGAGCACTAAAATCTAGGCAGTCAAAACAACTTGCCTCTATAAGCTAGGAAACCAATCCATTCATTAAATATTTACCCTTGACATGAATGAATCTTCTAGAAGTGTTAAACAAGAGTAAAAGTGTATTAGAGTTACAATAATTACATAAAAGATAATCATCTTCAACCCCAAAAAGTCAAACCAAGTCAAACTGTGCTTTTCCGAGCTGTAGAGTGAAATCTGGCAAAGTCTGCTCAACGGGTCGCGCACATCTGCTCAACGGGTCGTGCAAATTGGGAGCTCTGTTTGAGGCACTTGCAGGTGTCAGAATTGGGTGTAGGATAGCTCGTTGGAAAGGTCGCTGAGTCTACTTTCCAACCCAACTAGAATTTTTAGATTTGGAGGTCATTTGCCCAGTCAAAAGTCAATTCTCCCAAGACTGCTTCTGCAACTCAAAAAAGGGGCAGAAAATCAAATTTTGCATGTATTTTGACCTTCTGGAGGCCCAAAACCTCATAAAAACTCAAGTCCATCCATAGGCATATGTAACTTTGCATGAAAAAACTAGAAATGTTGAGTTTTTGCAAAACGGAGCTACGATGACAAAGGGTCTCACCGGGGGTGAGACCCGTTGAGAAGCCAAAACCTGTAAATTTCCAAAAAATTCCAAAATTACCCAAAATTCTCAAAAAATTTTGGGATTTGTGCTGTAGATGATGCTAGTGAGTGCCATGATCTCTGAGGGATGCCTCAGCCAAGATACAGAGTGGATTGGTTTTCTTCCTCCGCTTAAGAGCCTCGGATAACCTCCTTTGGAACATTTTCATTTTGGCCTTGCATACATGCATTCTTGCCCAATAGTGATTCTTCATGTTTCTCAGCAGCCTTTTCTCTTGGTTGGCCTTAGCCAACAACCTCTCCAAGTGAGAATTCTCCTGAATGAGCATTGACTCTCGGTCAGCAGGCAATGGATCACTAGGCCTCCTATGGTTCAAGACTCGGTCGCTACGAATCCTCCATAGCTCATCAAGTGCCTTCTCCTCCTCTAACTGTGTGTTCCGCTGCTCCAGGTAGGTGATGGTCCATTGGGCACCCTCAAGTCTCCTCTGTAAAACATCATTTTCAGCCCTGAGATGCTGAATGATCTCCTTCGCCTCTTGGCTAGGAGAACTGGTCTCAAGATCAATCACCGGATCCTCATGAATCATGGGCTCTTTGCCCCTCTGTAGAACCTGTGCTGGTGAAGAAAGCGAGGCCCCTTCCACCTGATGTGGAGATAACACTCGCTGAGCTGAAGATGAAGGCGAGACCCCTTCCACCTGCTGTGGAGATAGTACTCGCCTAGCTGCTGCAAATAAGGCCCTTGGGCCTTTCTGATAAGTGACCAAAGGAGTGGAGCTAACATGTCGGGTGACGGGAGCATCAGGCTGCTGAGATGGTCCTCCCTCCTCATGAACAACCTCAGGGGGTGAAAGGGATAACCTTGAGAGCAGCAAAACAAAACCCTATCTCTACTTGCATTTTGACATTTTTAAAGCAAATATACATGAACTTCTCATTTCAACTTGATGGCATTAAAACACATTTCCCATGCTCATTTTTCTCTATCAAGCAAAATACTTTGATGATCAGAGGCCTACCTGCAACCTTGAAGAGATTTGGGGTCATTTGGCAGCTTACTGGCAAATTTCTGTGGAGAAATCCCCAACGGGTCGCGCCCCTCCCAACGGGTCGCGCACGTTGCTTTTCTGAACTGCGGAAGAGCTCTCAACGGGTCGCGCACCACCCAACGGGTCGTGCTTTTGCAGGAGGCTTTTGGAGGCCTTCCCAGTGTAGGAATTGGGTGCATGATAGCTCGTTGGAAAGTTCTTTGAGTCTACTTTCCAACCCAACTAAATTTTTTTTAATTTGGATTTCATTTGACCTGTCAAAAATCAAATCTCCCAAGACTGGTCAAAAAGTACCAAATGAGGCTGCCTCAAGGAAGAGTGTTGTTGCAGTCAACTTTTGAATGCCTTCCTCAACCCCAAATTGAGCTCATGATAGCTCATTGGAAATATATTTGTGTCTAGTTATCATTTTACCCATCAAGAAAATAATTTGGCCAACCAAGCTAGGAGAAAACTTTATTTTCCCAAGGTCACTTCAGAGGTGTCTTTGATTCTCCTGAGGCAACGATATTCTTGACATTTCTCTCAAACCATGACACCTGTGAAAAAAGTGAAGGAGATTTTTCTTCCTTGGCATGTTATGGACAAAAACCTCTCTCATTTTTCCAAAATTCATCTTTCATAGCTCTGAAACATCATTTGAGTGCAACTTGTCCCGATGTGTGAAACAAGGAATTTTGTCGAAATGGAGCGAAATGAAGGGGATAGGGGGCTTCTAAATTCTTGGGGAAATTTTTGGAAGTAGGGAGGGATGTAAGGAAGCAGGGGAAAGTGGAATCTCAAATATTGAGCGAGGGGAAGGGGTCCAAAAGTGAAAAACACAGGCCAAACCTAGAAAATTGCCAGGTTGTAGCTAGAAACTAGGGTTTGTGCAAAAATGAGGATTTTGGCGGATCTAAGGGATGGGAAGTGTTTGATAAGGTACTTTAAGGATATGGGAAGGTGTATGAACATCAGGAAACAAGTTTTGCCGATGACTTGACCATCCAAGAGAAATTGCCTTCAAAACCCTAGGAGAGGGAAATGACCTTGCCTAGGCACAACTGAAGCACGAACAAGATGTAAAATGACTCATTCGACACTGACATGATAATGACAACCCTCTGAATGATGATAGGCTCAGCTGAATGATGACATGGACTGACATTTGGGCAAACCCTAGACCTAATGCATAGTGACCAAATTTTGCTTGAAGACTCACTGAAATGACAAAATTTGACCTTGACACTTCAAAATCACTTTTTAAGAGCACATTTGATCACTGGAGGAAGGCTGGAAAGACTGACACTAACATTGGCTCCAATGGGGATGGTAGCTCCTTGGAGGTGCCAAGAACCTTAGACCTCTGGGAGAGCAGACCAGTGCCTTCATCCATTGGGCAATGGAGTCAAAAACTCAAGCTGAATTGCATGACTGAAAAATGATGACTTGATAACACAAATTGACTCTCACTCAACTAAAAACTGACTCAACACTTAAACACAACCGACAAACTGAAAATGATGCTCAAAGGGGAGCTTATTCATCACAACCTACTCTAACAGTTTCATTCATCACCTGATCAAGTGAAATGAAACAACCAATGCAACCAAGTAAGTATCCCGTCTGCTGTTTGAATTCTCCACAAGTGCTTGCTTATGAACAACAAGAGAGAACTACTGAAAGGCAACTCCCATGACAACTTAGAAACAGATCTGTTGAATGATATGAATTCTCTATCCGCCTCCAAAAACACTGCATAAGGATCATGAAATTCAAGCACACTGGAATTGAGCTCATCCAATGGATTACTTCTCTTTCCTTCATACCATGAATGCACACTTTGATCTGAGCCTTGTGACGAGACCTCTGCTGAAAATGACAAAGAAACCGGTTGCCGAATCAAATTCATATCAGCACATGTTTCAAGCTCACATGTAGTCAATGGAGAAAGACTTTGACTGCAAACCTCATCCAAAACATCAGCTATTGGATCATGAAAAACCTGAAAAGACTGCTGCAATGTATCCATTGAAAATGTATGACATCCTTCTAGCTGTTCATCTTTTTCTTGAGAGATTTTACGAAGATTCTGCCTTATAAACTGAAATGCTTCGAAACAAAAGGGTATAGAATCTTCCTGCATCATCAAATCAGGTATTTCGGCTGCCACACCTTCATCTATAATCTGCCCTTCAATTTCATTTGGTGGCTGCAAATCTGATGCTACAGGCTGCTCAAGAATTTTGTTATCTGTCTCATCCTCAACATTAAATGATTTACTATGCAATCTACCCTTCAAAAACTGAATTGATTCAAAACAAAATGGTACAGAGTCACCTTGAATCATTAAATCATGTGTGTGCACTTCCAAGTCTTCAGCTGCATCTTGACAATCAATGGCTTTCGAAGGTTGCAAATCTGAATATGAGAAGTCTTGAACAAAATTTTCATTGCCCTCAAGATGGTCTAGATCAAGACTTGTTGAAAACTGATTTCTGATTGCATGGAAGTTGTCTCTGATGAACTGACATGAATCAAAACAAAAAGGCAAAGATCCTTCACTTACTTCAAACTTTGCTGCACTTTCCTCGTCAATATCATAGCTGATATGTGATGGCTGAACATTGTATTCGAGCTGCTGAAAATGAACTTCCTCCTCCCACAAACTAGCTGCTGATTTGTCTGTAAGATTAGCTTTTGTTTGGAGAACATAATCATCATCATACTGATCAAACTGAGGCAAATCATCAGTATAAAACATATCATCAAGCATGCAGGTCATATCAACAGATCTCTCTTCTCCGAGGTGATCTACAAAACAATCATTATCAGATCTATGACAACTAGGGTAAGAAACAAAATGTTTTGGATCAGCAACTTGTTCTTCTTCAATCAACGAGCCATGATCTTGAACATCATAAGCATTTCTTGCGGTGATCTTGTCCATCATATCTTCTACTGCACTTACCAAAATGTCAAGCTTCACCTCTAGAGATTTTGATTCTTCCGGATCTATGTTCTTCATCTCTTCTTCTTTCAACCTTGCCTGTCGGATCAGCAGATGCGCCTCTACATTTACTGCACTGTTTTGCATCTCATGAAGTGTTGTAATATCCCTTTCTCTCAGCTGAAACTCCATCTCCGGATCAAAGGCACCCGGATAGTGCAAAAGAGCAGATCTAGGAGAAGGTCTTATATCAACTGGCATCGAATAATAAACTTGGTTAAATCTGGCTGAAAACTGTTGTACTGTCTCCCCTGGTAGTCTTTTCAGCTGGTTGTACTCTTCTATAATCAAGAAAAGATTCTGCCCGATCATCCACCTGTCGAGAAAAACTTTGACGAACTGCTGAAAATCTGAAATGCTTGCATCAGGCAGGGCTTTGAACCAACTCTTCACTTTGGCTTGCAAAGAAAGAGCAAAAAGCCTTATACTAACATCTTCATCATCAACTTCAAAAAGATCTAGAAAATTCTCAAAATTCTGCACATGTTGCTCAGCGTTGACATTCTTACATTCACCATCAAACCTCGGCAAGTATAGATTATAGTTTTTGGGGAAAGCATGGAGAACAGAAGGTAAAACAAGAGGTTTATACCAATCTGGAATTTTACAAGGTGTAGGGGTATGTACAGCAGGTATAGAATCAGTCTTGGTTGCTTGGGGCTCATCAATCTGAATATGGTCGTCACAAAATTCGGAAAAAGGATCTTGATCAAGCTCAAAGGCATGCAAATCTTTGGTATTCACAATCTTCAAAGGGAAAGAATCAACTGCAGGTCGAGGATCTTTTCTCAAGCATAGTATACTTTGCAAAGCCTTCTTGACATTCTTGGGAAAAGAGAAGAAATAATTTATGACAAAGAAAAAAATGTCTTGGATGAAATTCCAACTTGAATACCTGATCTGTGCATGTTGTCCTTTCATGTTTCTGCTGGTCGGGATCATCCTCCAGTGGAGTCTTTGGATCTGATCTCAAAAATGATTTAGAGTCGCCAAGTGAATGATTTCAGCCTTTCAAGTGTCTGATCGTTGTCCACTATCAACAATCAGATCTGAACTTGATACATGTACTGGGGTGAAATGCGAATGAAGTGCTGTATTCACAAGCTCACGGAGATTGACAGAAGCAACGTTTATCTACTTCCGCTAATGCAAAGCAAAAGCGTTTCGAAGGCTACCTGGCATAACTTCAGGCTCCGTCTAAGACTTATGAGATAAACACATCAACCCACAAACAAGTTTGTTCTCCCCAGTATGGTCGCCAATATGTTAGCACTTGAAATTTCACCTCAGGCTGAGAAAGGTAAACCTCAAG
The DNA here is from genome assembly GCA_031772625.1 of Pinus tabuliformis. Taxonomy (NCBI): domain Eukaryota; kingdom Viridiplantae; phylum Streptophyta; class Pinopsida; order Pinales; family Pinaceae; genus Pinus; species Pinus tabuliformis. The sequence goes on from CM062820.1 coordinate 1,640,943,397, forward strand.
GCTACATCAAACCATTTAGCCTCGTAGCTAGCCCTACGGGGCAGGAGAAGGCTCTCTCCGGTCAATCTCGGTAGATCTGCAATGGGATGAGATGACCAACAAGGTAACACTGATATTAGGCTAGTAAACTAATTAGAAAGATTGATTTGGGGGTTTTTTGGGTTTTTGGTGGCAAATTGAGGAGCTGCAATTTAGGGTGCGGGGATTTGACACAGTTTCTGCAAGGGGGTCTTTGGGGCGAGGTAGGAAATAGTATTGATGCCTTAACTTGAGATGGATGATCAAGAATGAAAGATGAGGAGCTAAAGAGAGCAAACAATCACTTTGAATTCTCTTTAGACAGAAGAAAACATTGAAATTAAACAAATTTAAAAGCAGAGCATGGCTAGCATGAATTCATACTTTAACACTTCATTTGTTTAATGTGCAGCAGTAAAGAAAGGAAATGAATCACATAACAAAGCTTACAAGAACATGTAGAAACACACCATCAACACATGAGTCCACAAGAATCCCAAAGATGACTGCAAAACCCTGGTCTTCCTTAGCCAAAAATTGCAGAGATACAAGTGATAATACAATGATAGCTTCTCCCTCAAGAGTCCAATCTTCCAACCCTTGAAAATGATTAAGAAAATACATAATATAGGCAAGCCAACCTCTTCCCTTGCCTCTAGGGGTCGAGCTCATCCTACTAGGAGCTGTTTCAACTAATTCTAAACTGAGCACTAAAATCTAGGCAGTCAAAACAACTTGCCTCTATAAGCTAGGAAACCAATCCATTCATTAAATATTTACCCTTGACATGAATGAATCTTCTAGAAGTGTTAAACAAGAGTAAAAGTGTCTTAGATTTACAATAATTACATCAAAGATAATCATCTTCAACTCCAAAAAGTCAAACCAAGTCAAACTGTGCTTTTCCGAGTTGTAGAGTGAAATCTAGCAAAGTCTGCTCAACGGGTCGCGCACATCTGCTCAACGGGTCGTGCACATTGGGAGCTCTGTTTGAGGCACTTTCAGGTGTCAGAATTGGGTGCAGGATAGCTCGTTAGAAAGGTATCTGAGTCTACTTTCCCACCCAACTGGAATTTTTAGATTTGGAGGTCATTTGCCTAGTCAAAAGTCAATTATCCCAAGACTGCTTCTGCAACTCAAAAAAGGGGCAGAAAATCAAATTTTGCATGTATTTTGACCTTCTGGAGGCCCGAAACCTCATAAAAACTCAATTCCATCCATAGGCATATGTAAATTTGCATGAAAAATCTAGAAATGCTGATTTTTTGCAAAACGGAGCTACGATGACAAAGGGTCTCACCGGGGGTGAGACCCGTTGAGAAGCCAAAACCTGTAAATTTCCAAAAAATTCCAAAATTACCCAAAATTCTCAAAAAAATTTGGGATTTGTGCTGTAGATGATGCTAGTGAGTGCCATGATCTCTAAGGGATGCCTCAGCCAAGATACGGAGTGGATTGGTTTTCTTCCTCCGCTTAAGAGCCTCAGATAACCTCCTTTGGAACATTTTCATTTTGGCCTTGCATACATGCATTCTTGCCCAATAGTGATTCTTCATGTTTCTCAGCAGCCTTTTCTCTTGGTTGGCCTTAGCCAACAACCTCTCCAAGTTAGAATTCTCCTGAATGAGCATTGACTCTCGGTCAGCAGGCAATGGATCACCGGGCCTCCTACGGTTCAAGACTCGGTCGCTACGAATCCTCCATAGCTCATCAAGTGCCTTCTCCTCCTCTAACTGTGTGTTCCGCTACTCCAGGTAGGTGATGGTCCATTGGGCACCCTCAAGTCTCCTCTGTAAAACATCATTTTCAGCCCTGAGATGCTGAATGATCTCCTTCGCCTCTTGGCTAGGAGAACTGGCCTCAAGATCAATCACCGGATCCTCATGAATCATGGGCTCTTTGCCCCTCTGTAGAACCTGTGCTAGTGAAGAAAGCGAGGCCCCTTCCACCTGATGTGGAGATAACACTCAATGAGCTGAAGATGAAGGCGAGACCCCTTCCACCTGCTGTGGAGATAGTACTCGCCTAGCTGCTGCAAATAAGGCCCTTGGGCCTTTCTGATAAGTGACCAAAAGAGTGGAGCTAACATGTCGGGTGACGGGAGCATCAGGCTGCTGAGATGGTCCTCCTTCCTCATGAACAAACTCAGGGGGTGAAAGGGATAACCTTGAGAGCAGCAAAACAAAACCCTATCTCTACTTGCATTTTGACATTTTTAAAGCAAATATACATGAACTTCTCATTTCAACTTGATGGCATTAAAACACATTTCCCATGCTCATTTTTCTCTATCAAGAAAAATACTTTGATGATCAGAGGCCTACCTGCAACCTTGAAGAGATTTGGGGTCATTTGGCAGCTTACTGGAAAATTTCTGTGGAGAAATCCCCAACAGGTCGCGCCCCTCCCAACGGGTCGCGCATGTTGCTTTTCTGAACTGCGGAAGAGCTCTCAACGGGTCGCGCACCACCCAACGGGTCGCGCTTTTGCAGGAGGCTTTTGGAGGCCTTCCCGGTGTCGGAATTGGGCACATGATAGCGCGTTGGAAAGGTATTTGAGTCTACTTTCCAACCCAACTGGAATTTTTTAATTTGGAGTTCATTTGACCTATCAAAAATCAAATCTCCCAAGACTGGTCAAAAAGTACCAAATGAGGCTGCCTCAAGGAAGAGTGCTGTTGCAGTCAACGTTTGAATGCCTTCCTCAACCCCAAATTGAGCTCATGATAGCTCATTGGAAAGCTATTTGTGTCTAATTATCATTTTACCCATAAAGTAAATCATTTGGCCAAACAAGATAGGAGAAAACTTGATTTTCCCAAGGTCACTTCAGAGGATTTCTCCTGAGGCATCGATATTCTTGACATTTCTCTCAAACCATGACACCTGTGAAAACAGTGAAGGAGGTTGTTCTTCCTTGGCATGTTATGGACAAAAACCTCTCTCAGTTTTCCAAAATTCATCTTTCATAGCTCTGAAACATCATTTGAGTGCAACTTGTCCCGATGTGTGAAACAAGGAATTATGTCGAAATGGAGAGAAATGAAGGGGATAGGGGGCTTCTAGATTCTTGGGGAAATTTTTGGAAGTAGGGAGGGATGTTAGGAAGCAGGGGAAAGTGGAATCTCAAAGATTGAGCGAGGGGAAGGGGTCCAAAAGGGAAAAACACAGGCCAAACCTAGAAAATTGCCAAGTTGTAGCTAGAAACTAGGGTTTGTGCAAAAATGAGGATTTTGGCGGATCTAAGGGATGGGAAGTGTTTGATAAGGTACTTTAAGGATATGGGAAGGTGTATGAACATCAGGAAACAAGTTTTGCCGATGACTTGACCATCCAAGAGAAATTGCCTTCAAAACCCTAGGAGAGGGAAATGACCTTGCCTAGGCACAACTGAAGTACGAACAAGATGTAAAATGACTCATTCGACACTGACATGTTAATGAAAACCCTCTGAATGATGATAGGCTCAGCTGAATGATGACATGGACTGACATTTGGGCAAACCCTAGACCTAATGCCTAGTGACCAAATTTTGCTTGAAGACTCACTGAAATGACAAAATTTGACCTTGACACTTCAAAATCACTTTTTAAGAGCACATTTGATCACCGGAGGAAGGTTGGAAAGACTGACACTAACAGAGTCAACTAGAGTCAAAGACCCTCCAAGACCTCGTCATAGTGCAAAGAACAAATCAACCTTCAAAAGGGCAAGTCAACCTATTTAGAAGAAGAAGTTGGCCTATTTGAGGACTCAATGAATCCTATATATAAGAAAACTTGACCTTTTTCAAGAGAGTATCCATCCAACATAAAAGAAGTTTGATCAAGGCAAGAAAGAGATCTAAAGAAGAGTGAGGAAGAGGAGATAAAACAAGCAGAAGAAAAGTGAAATTTTTGGGTTTGTTTTGGGCTATATTTCTCCACACGCGTGAATTTTAGGGGATCACCTTGCTTTAGTGAAAATCAAGTTGCATGCACTGAGATTTTAGTGCCAAGAAGCCTAATTTGCAAGCCAATTTGACAAGGAAGAGAAGCCAATTCAAGCGAAGGAGAAAAGAGGCAAATTCATCCATATTCTAGCCACATGTGTGAACTATGGTTTCTAAAAAAGAGGCCAAAATCGCAATCCTGCAACAGTAAGCCAAAATTATGAAGAAGGGCCAGAATTTGAAGTTGTGAAGCAAGTTTGACCAACGTTAACTTGGAGGAAGAGAATCTCATCAAGGAAAGGTTTTGACTTAGTCCTGGAGGATTCTTGGTTAAGGGTCATAGGACTTGGAATTCATCAATTGAATTTCTATAAGAAGAGAAGAGTTCTTGTGGGTTTTCCTTTCAAGCGGAGAGGTATTGGCCCTGGATGATAACCTACATCTTGTGTCCTATTGTCTCATTGATTTTATTATTTGGTATTTGTTTGATGATAGAGAACACTAATAATAATCAAGTGAAAGAAGAATCTAATTGAGTTAAGTAAAAATAAATCAAAAGAAGTTATCAAAGTAAGAGAAATCACTTAATGTGTTTCCCCTATATTTCTCAACATGGTATTAGAGCTTAGGTGACAAGGCATGGAAAGGAAGTTTGCAGAAGGATCATCAAAGGAATATTAGGAAAGGAAAAGACATAAAAGAGGACTTCGAACCATCAAGAAAAAATACATAAAGGGCCAAGCAATCTAAGGAGCATCAAGGAGTATCATTCATCACATCTCAAAGTGAAGAATACCTCAAGACCTTAGTTCATCTAGATAAGGGTTCTATGCTTAAACATTATTGGGAAGTTCACACATTTTTCAATCGTCATCACAAGGAAAATAATACCTTAAGAACCTGTTGAGGCCTCGAAATTCGTAGCAACAACATGGGGGAAACCACCCGGTCCGGAACTTAGTGCAGCTCCTTTTCCGTTTGGAATAGTGGATCCGACTGGGGATAACGGGACCAGTTTCCCAAAGATTATAAGTGAACGGGATGGATGGATGATTTAAGATATGAAATGATAATAAACAAAATAACTAAACTATAAAAGAAATGCAAAAAAACTATAAGCTAATCCCGGGACTTATCAATTCGGACAGTACAGCGTTTAATAAACTATGCTTAATGACAGGCATATAGATGACACTAACAACAAGCATAGATGTTTAATCATTTGAGATTGCTCTGCGTAAGTAGTTACGCAGAGCTATAATAGCGAATTACTGTACTCAGTCATTTATATCATTGATACATACATGGGTGAAAGATAACAAATCTCAAAACATTCAATAGTGATATGAAATGAAGACCTGTTGTTGTATTACATACATGTATTCAATAATAGCAAAGTAATAACACAGCAATTCATATAACTGAAAAGAGAACAGATACAGATAATAGTACCATGCAAGCTGTTTGATCAATCCAATGTATTAATCGCTATGTAGCAGTCCTTCCTTCCAACCAGAAAGCATTCCAAGCAAACGACAATAGTGCACAATTTACTTAAACAACATTCCAAGTAAAATTAAGGACCAGTGGTCGAGTTTCAAAAAGAATATGGACTGAAGCACAATAGTGCAAACTTCAGCCTTTTAGTCTTTTACAAAATTTTACGACCCTTTCCAAAACAATGAAAGGGTCTATAAATACTATTCTAATCTAACTATTAAATATCTAAAAACTGAAAACTAAGAAATCGGCATCAACAAATATCATCTTGCAATTTGGGTGAATCGGCAGTCGGCGGCGATGCTTCAGTCAGCTGTCTCTTTGCCTTTACTCTTTCGCTGACATATAGCCAACATTGGCTCTACTTCAGGTGGAGTATTGAGGCGAGAAGTCAGCTGTGCATCATATGTGGCATCTTGGAAATCGGCAATCAGGTATTGGAGAGCTTCGATTAGACAGTTGAGAGCCGACCTTTGAGAATGCGGTTTAATCAAGAAAAGCCAGTATGCATCGGAGGTCAAGGTATTTACTCCAGCAATTAACCGCCCTTGTTCTTCCAGCTTAAGATAATTCTTATGCTCCAGCATATTTGCGGTTGTTATATTTCCAGGTGTGCATTGTGAAATCATATTAGCCAGATACAATGTATCATTGACTATATTGATCATGTTCGTGGAAATTGTTTTGCATCTGGATGCTGCCCTCTCTGCCTTCATTACCTGTGTTTCCCATTCCATGAAAAGTATGTTCTTGTATGTTTCACTGATTCGGGCTAAATTAGCAGCTTGCCCTTCTGGAGTATTTTGCCATTCAATATATTCTATTATTTCATCTTCGGCCTGATCCAAGTTAGTCCTGGCTTTCTCGATTTGCTTACATACTGCTGTAGATATATCACAAAGTGACTCAGCCTCAACTAGCTGTCGGCACAAAAGTCTAATCTGGGATATTAAAGCGCCGTTTATCAGAGTTGCCTCTGTTCTGAAATCTTCAATGCTCTTGGCGCCTTTAATACCTTCAAGTTGTGCTGAGAGCTGAACTATTTGATCTTCTTTAGATTTCATTAACAGCGCATTTGATGCTTCCAACTGTGATAATGCCTCTGCTAACTCTCGTGCTTTAATGTCACTTTGGTCTATCCTTAGTTTTTCAATTTGCTGGATTAACAAATGATTCTCTTGTTGTTGAGCCAGCAATTGTTCTTCCACCTGTGTCGTTTTATTCTTTTCCTCTATCACTTCTGCTTGCAATGCATATACCTCATGCTCTTTGGTCTTCAAAAGAAGACTCACTTCGGATGCTTTGTCAATGGTTGCTGCTGAATAAGCTCCCGCGAATTGCGACAGCTTTGTTAAATCTTCAGAGGGACTTAATTCTCCCTTCCAGACGACATTGCCCGTGACTGTTTGCTCATTTGAGACAGAAAGTTGATCAAGCCTTCGTCTCTTCCTTGAGCGTCTTACAACGGCTTTATGCTTAGGGCTGTAGAAAATGTCTAGAGGAGGAATTTCCTCTACCTGAAGATCAACTTGATCAGATGGATTCTGAGTAACTTCTTCAACATTCTGTACTGTGGGTGGGCCGCTGGTTCCTTCAAGAACCGGAGAAACAGTAATATCGGGAGTCTTTAAGGCATCTGAGTCTTTGGAGGCTTCTTTACCACTTATAATGGAATCAAATTGGTTCCATTCCTCAATTAATTCAGTATCGACAGAGATTTGCTTACTCTGTTCTTTTTCTTTTTCAATTTTCTGCTGTTCTTCGAATGCCTTCCGCTGTTGCTCCTCTTGTATTCTCCGTTGCTGTTCCTCCAATTCCTTTTTCTGCCTATCTTCCAGTTCTTTCCTTATTTTTTCTTCTTCATCTCGTTTCCTTTGTTCTTCTATCTCCCTTTGCCTTCTCTGTTCTTCTATCTCCCTTTGCCTTCTCTGCTCTTCTATCTCCCTTTGCCTTCTCTGCTCTTGTTCAATTTGTGCTTTTTGCTGCTTTTCTGCCTGCAGTTTTCTTTGACTTTCCTCCTGTTCTCTAATTGTAACGGGAGGTAAATTTATTTCTGGCTGATCAGGCTCGCTTGAGGATGAAGTTGGGGTTGTAGATAATAACTTTAGAGGCAAAGTTTGCAACCTTTGCTTTCTAAGTTTATTAAATTCAGTTAATTCCATATCTCCATATCTCATTGCAGCAAGTTGTTTGACTTGGCTTATTGAATCAGCACCCATGAACAGGTCGTCAAACTGGTCCTCTTGATGAACCACCTTTGTCAGCTTAGCCTGTTCCAAGGCAGTGAAAGTAGCCTTGTTCGGGTCATAGAGTCTGTTGGGAATAGAAACTAGAGATAGCATTTGGAGTTTTGCTGCTTCCTTTTCTGCATGTTTATAATTTAGCAGCGTATAAACTCCAATTCTTAAGGGAAACGATGGCCATCCTCTCTTCTTCTCCTCTTTGAGAGTTTGGGTAACACCTTCAGACATTATCTGATAAGAGATTTCTCGGGCCAACAGTTTGTCTGGGATGTATACGGGAAGAACATGTGGCCTGGCCTTGCTTCCAAAAACTCTGATATAAGAAAAACATTCTTCGCCGAACCAATGGGCTACGGCTGGCAGGTCAAAAGAGGCTTCATAGGAAATCCTAGGGATAGGTCTGTCAAAAATAGAATAGTGAACGGGAACCATAAAACCATTGCAAATTTGGTACAAATGGTCTTTGTGAGAAGGTTTCCACAATTTACGATGATACAAATGAATAGGTGTTGGGTCATGGGTTGTCCATCTCCAACCAAGGACAGGAAACTCAGAATTAAAACAAAGGGCATCCATAATGTATGCAGAGTAATAAAAAGGTGGGATTTTCCTCTCACTGACTCTGGTTTTGGCCCTAAACTCACGAATAGCTAAGACCAACTTATCAGACAGGATAGTGGCCCAATCCATAATTATACTATTAACGGCCGCTTCCATTAAGGGAACCATATCAACATGGATATTTGCTGAATCATGAAATCCCCACAATCTACACATCATAATTCCAGCATAGCAGTAAGGTGAAGCCAGAGAAGCATTGGAGTACTTACCCGACATATCTTGTTTGTGTTTTGCTGGATTTTGCCTCCACTCTCGTAGAGGTTCGGCTGGTGATTCATTCTCTCTGGCAAATTTTTCCACAAATGCTCTGTTATAGACTTGCTCGGGATTGGGCAGATGATACATTTGTCTTAAGTCTTCAGGCTTGAAGGAGCCGAAAATCCTTCTATCCTTAGAAACGAAGGTTCTGTTAGTGAGAGGAACTTCTTCAATTGCCCAACGTACCACATCAGTATAAGGCAGGACTTGTTCCCTGGCTGCTATTCTGTGCAGAAAAGAGTCCGCCAAATCTTTAAGAGTTGCCTCAGACTTTCTTAATTCATCCACACTTGCCTCCGTTACTGTCACTTCTGGTTGTTCTCCTTCTAGCAAATTGTATGTCCCTTGCCATGTAGTACCAGTAAGACCAGTGCATGTAGTATCTGAGATTAAGCCCTTCCTTGAAGGTGTAGCAGCTTGGCCTGAGGCGGGTGTTGCAGTAGAACCTGCCATCTTCTTAGACTTTTTTCCCATCATATTCAGACTTCTCTCGTTAGTTGAATTCTACACAAGTGCAAGAGAAATCGTAACAAAGAAATAACAATGACAATCCATAACGGGATAAATATATGATTTGAAGCGTGGCGAGATTATTCTAAAAAGAGGCTGCGGATTTAATGATTTGAGCAGGCGCCGTAGATGTAATGATGGTGATTTTACGGCCTACAGCTTCATAAATGACCATTACTTAAGTTATTAAACCGAATGACTCCTTAAAGCGTGTAATAGATCTTTGAAAGGTCTAATCGTAGTTGTTCGTTAATTCGAAGGGGCAAAGCTTTTAAATACGCATGCATTACCTTATCCCTTTACTTAACGGCTTTTTGAAATCTGTGATTTTGTCAAATCGATTTAAATATAACTTTAATGCTTTGAAATAATCACCTTTTGGAACTGAGGTCATCATTAAGCGTCATCATATCGCATCGGAAGTGTGTGTGTGGCGTTATTACTTGGGAAAGTTTTTAGCGAAAGCCGATTGCGATATCGCATTCGGCACGCGAACATACCCCCAGATGTGTATCAATTGCTTTTAGCGAATGCCGATAGCCGATATCGCATCGGGCCGGAGTGTTAAAACATTTTCCACACGACATAGTGGAATGCCGATAGCCGATCGCCGATATCGCGTCGCATCGGGGAAAGGTATGTGCCCTTTTGTGTGTGCATTTGCTATTGCCGATGGCCGATAGCGATATCGCATCGGGAAAAACCAAGATGGCAACCGAACTTGCGATTACTTCTTTGGACTTAACCAAAAAAATTGCTTACCACTTGCTCAATAAGGGTTTTTTGCATAAATTCATTTGATTATCATACCTTATTTGAACAAGTTTATTAATGCCAATTAAAAAATTTAAAAGGGACCCATTTCATATGTAAATTGTTTGTGATAAAATTGTTATGAAATGGGGGGTTGTTGTAGGGCACAACAATTGGCGATTCGCTGGCAGAACCAGTTATCTCTGAACTAACAATTATATTTACATTTTCTCAAATAGAATCTTCATAAAAGAAAGGAAATTTCTAATATAACTAGATATCTATTGATTCTAAATAAAACAGGTTTCTTCATTAAACTTCCTCTTTTTATAAATGCACTTCGAGTATTAAAATAAGTCCTTATTGGTTTGTAAGAGTAAAAATAGAAAACTTTTCCATATCAGCTTTTAAAATAAACTCCTCTGTCACAGGTAGAGCCTCTGCTGCCAGCAAACGTTCATAGTCTCGGCAGGGTTACCTTTTAACCATGTTCTTGTCCATTGTTCCATTCACCTTAGAGTGTGACTAAACAGAATGAATTCAAAAGATATTCTCGTATTTTTTGAATTTCAATTTCTTTTTTCCGTTTAAGATAAAAGCCATTGTCCTGGTTTGGTGGCCAGATAGGTGACAATGCCATTCACGGGTAGTAATTAAACTGAACAAGCTGGCTCGTGATGAGACCCCTTGTCTTGAGATTTCAAGCCATTACCCTGTTTGGTATGCAGTTTTGGTAATGTCAGTTAAATTATTTTCCTATGAACATGGTAAGCAGGCTTGTGATAAGACCTCTTATCTTTAATCTTTTATATTTTAGAATTACACTCTGAGTCATCAACAACTGTTGGTGAATGGGATGAACAATTATCTTATTAAGAATAAATGGATGACAGGTTCAAGAGTTGAAGATGCTGAAGATGAATTAGCTCCTATTTTTGTATAGATAACCTTTGGGGACTAATTTCAACCACTCAAGATGATTCATAGATCTTTGTTCAGAGTGAAATTTACAAAGGTGAGTCTGTAATGCTTAGAATAAAAAGACATCTAATTTCCTAGAAATGATCTCTCTTGGTTCAGGATGCTATTTTTTTTTTTTAAAATAAATATTAATATTACTATGGCGAGACAGCTTTTATTTACAGCGAAAGGTCAATGGGAATGTCCCACATTCTTATTCCTACAAATCCTACAAACTATGAAAAACTAATAAGCTAGAAAGAGAAGGGGTTACCTCCTCAGTTAAAGAATTTCTTCAGAATTAGACCATTGACAGGGAGAGAATCTCTCACCCCTGATAGATTTTGAAGTATGAATGTAGAATGGCCTACTTTTTCACAGATTTGAAATGGTCCCAGCCACAGTTTTTGGAATTTGGAATGTTTACCTTTGTCTTCGTGGGCTTTGTCCCATTTCAGGACTAGATCTCCGACTTCAAATTGTCTAGGGCTGGATGAGGCTAGATCGAAAGCTGCTTTAATGACTTGCTGATGTCTTGCATGTGTAACCTTGGCTTTGTCCCTTTCTTCTTCCAGTTTGAGTATTTGATCATGTCTAAACTGTATGGAAGAAGAAGGAGTTTCGTCTATAAATTGCACTAGGGCTAAAGATGGGAGAAGAAGATTGGTTGGTACAACTGCTTCTTTTCCATAAACAAGATTAAAAGGAGAGGTCCCTATGGAAGCTTTTTGTGTAATTCTATCGGCCCATAATGCAAATACCAAGGATTTATGCCAGTTCTTATGATTTTCTTCAATTGTTCGCTTAATGATTTTGATTAGATTTTTATTAGTTGATTCTGCTAGGCCGTTACCCTGAGGGTAATAGTTGGCAGAATATTTTAATTTGAATCCTCTTTTGATAGCGAAATCAATCATTGCATTGCCTGAGAAGTAAGAAGCATTATCAAAGACAAGAGCGTTTGGAACACCAAACCTGGTTACGATGAACTGATCTATAAATTCGATGATTGCTTCCGAGTTTGTTGTCTTTAATGGAACTGCTTCTACCCACTTTGTAAAGTAATCAGTTGCTGTAAGGATATACTTGTGTTGCTTGGAAGATGAAGGATTAATTTCTCCAATGATGTCCAATCCCCATTGTTCAAAAGGTTGTTCAATGTTGATTGGTTGTAAAGGGAAAGCTGGCTTTCGTTGTCTTCCACTGGCAGCTTGGCACTTAATGCATTTCCTTACATATTCATGAGCATCCTTAAACAAAGTAGGCCAGTAATATCCGGCATGAATTACTTTATGAGCTGTTGTATCAGCTCCAAAATGTCCTCCTGCCGGTCCATCGTGTAGCTCCTGCAAAACCTTTTGAGCTTCAGGTTTCTCAAGGCATCTTAGTAGTACAGAATCATAGTTTCTCCTGAAGAGCACATCGTTAATAAGAGAAAAACTTTTAGCTTTCAACCTAATGGCTCTCTTATTCTTGTAGGACAAATTGGTAGGTGCATAACCATTCTTTAAATAAAAGATTAGATCTGAATATTGAGATTCGGAATCCGGTATACTTAGCTGATTGACTTCTTGATTTTGCTCTGTATCACCTGATTCAGGAATGTTTGATGCTCCTGCTAAGATCCTGCAAAAACCTTGACCTTTAACAAATTTTGCTGGCTTTATTTCTAGATCATATTCTTGGAGAGCTGCGACCCAGTTTGCCCTCTTTTCTCCCAATTCCTTTTGAATTAATAGTTGCCTAACTGCGGAGAAAGGAACTATTACTTTAGTATGGGTTTTAAGAAGAAAGGGTCGATAATGTTTGACTGCTTTAAAGACAGCAAAAGCTTGTTTCTCAATTTCTGAATAATTCAATTCGGCGCCTTGGAAGTTAGAACTGAAGAACGAAATGGGCGCTTCCAAATTGTCATCATTCAATTGAGTTAGTACTGCTGCGTAAGATAAGTCGGATGCAATAGTATATAATGTAAAATGATTAGAAAGATTTGGAGTATTCAGGGCTGGGACATTGATTATGGATTGTTTAATATCATGAAAAGCTTGCTTTTCTTCTAGTCCCCATCTGAAGGTTGAATTCTTTTTAATCATCTTTTGCAGTGGTAGTACAATCTGTGAAAAATCTGGAACAAATCTCTTAACGAAATTAATTTGTCCTAAAAACGACTGCATCGATTTTTTATTGTGTGGAAAAGGAATTTCAGAAATTTCCGTAATTCGCTCAGGATCTACATAAATGCCATCCTTAGATACAATAAACCCTAAGAGCTTGCCTTGATTGAGAGCGAAAAAAGACTTTTTCGGGTTAAGAGAGATACCATATGTTTTGCATCGTTGAAAAATCTGATTCAAATCATGCAAGTGATTATATCTCTTTTTAGAATATACAGTAATGTCATCGAGGTAGACAACTACTGTTCGGTTAATTAACCCTCTAAAGGCTGTATCCATAGCTCTTTGAAATGTCGCCCCTGCATTTATGAGTCCGAAAGGCATCTTTTGGTATGCGTAAGTTCCCCATTTTGTTCTGAATGTAGTTTTTAATTGGTCATCGGGATGGACCAGTACTTGATTGTATCCTGAGAAACCATCAAGAAAAGACATCAATTCAGATCCTGCTACCGATTGAAGGATTTGCTCCATGGTAGGCAGAGGGAAGTTATCCTTTAAACTTGCCTTATTTAAATTTCTGAAATCAATACAGATTCTGATGTCGCCGTTTTTCTTCCTGACGGGTACCATATTGGAGACCCAGTTTGAGTGTCGGACAGGAAAGATAATCTTAGCTTTTAAAAGCTTATTAAGTTCCGACTTTATCTGGCTCTCCAAATTTGGATGGATTTTTCTTAACTTCTGCTGGACTGGTTTTTGATCGGGAAGCATAGGAATAGTGTGTTGTATGATAGATGTATCATATGTTTTAAGGTCATCATACTTCCAAGCAAAAACTTGTTTGTTTTTTCTTAAAAGTTTGATAAATGCTTCCTTTTCTATTGTAGAAAGTCCTAATCCTAAATTTACATTTTGAGGAGTTTGAGCCGTTCCTAAATTAATCAATTCAAACCTAAGAGTAGAGCTCTGGAGTTTAGCATTAATTACAGGTTTAAATCTATCTTTAATGTCATAAAGATCTTCAAGCTTTACCACAGGTTTAGGAATAACGTTATCTTGAGATGTTTGCTTCATTTGAGAATCATGCTCATCCTCTTCAATGACTTGATTGTCATAGGACTTTTCAGAGGTCAAAAATTGCAGAATATCCTCGTCATGGTTGAAAACCCTCCAGCTAGTGATGTTATCAGGAACTGAAGGTCTAAAAATTAACTCTACAGAAAATCTATCAAGACTATAGTCTTCGGAAGGGAGAAGCTTGGAAGCTACGTTGGCTAGTAAATCAGCTGCTGAGTTTTGCGATCTTGGGATTGATAAAATATTGAATGCTGAGAAATGTGAAGTGAGATCTTGCACTAACGTTTGATAATGCTTAAGGTGGCTTGAGAGGCAATGGATTGTATTCCTTACCTGTTTAACAATGATCTCACTATCGCCAAATACTTTTAAATATTGGACTTTAAGGTCAATTGCCTTATATAATCCCTGAAGTAATGCTTCGTATTCGGCTGTATTGTTGGTACATTCAAATTCTAATCTACAAGAAAGCATTGTCTTTTCGCCTTTTGGACTAACCAAGATGCAACCTGCTCCTGAGCCCTCGCTGGACTTAGAGCCATCAAAATACAAAGACCAAAATAAATGAGAATCAGAAATATTTACATCCTTTTGATCTACATTAAAGCATTTGGATAAATTTGATTGTGAAAAATTTTCTACTTGAGATGTACAATGATTAACTTGAAAAGGGGAAGATTGGGCAATAAAATTGCCAAAGAATGATTGTGAAGAATAATTTCCCAAAATGTTATTGTTGAAAGCCACCGGCTGGTTTTCTTGTTCGAAATCGGTTACTGTATGAGTCATATGCTTCTCACGGTCGATCCTTATTTGATTTGGCTTACCCTTGTAGGGGAGCCACATATGTGACCAATCGGTGGAAATGTATCCATGTAGTTTCTCAGACCAGTCTCTGCTCAAAATTAAACCGTAAAATTCAGGTATGTCGGCTATCAAAATGTCTATTCTCTGTACTATTCTGGGATCAGCAGACAACCTGATAGTCACGGAATTAATTTCTCCTATGACCTGAACTTTGGTTCTGTCTAACTGTACAATGTGGATGGCTGACTTCTGGGGTTCTATGTTCAGCTTAGAACAAACTGAAGCTGGCATAATATTGGATGAAGCCCCTGAATCAATTAAACAGTTATGCAGATTTCGATTATAGATTTCATAGGTGAGCAAAAAAGGTGGGGTATGAGAATTGGATCTATCTCCAATCAGAACCGAATCGGTAGCCTCGACCATATCTGGAGGGGGTTGTCCTGAATCATTAGCAGCTTTTGAACTGGGAAGAGGGGAAGAAGGAACAGCGTTAAATTCCCTTAGGAGCAGTTTTTGCTGATGTTTTAATTTACCTAGCTCAAACATAGTTATGTTTGCCTTGGTCTTTTTCATGTCATCGACAATATTATACTCCATATGGTCAGATACCACTAGTGTTTTGGATGTTGAAGGAGAATTAGAAATTGGAGGCTGGTTTTGAGGGGCTGCTACCGGAGATTTCTTTGGAAGAACTTTTTCTTTTGGTGTGGCAGCACCTGCGCTCCTCTTTTTTGTTTGAGTAGGTTCAGAAGCGCTTCTACTTCTTGTAGTAACCGGAAAGGCTTCTTCTTCATTCTCAGTATCAGAATTTGGGAGTATAAAATCCCACATTCCATGGCACTCAACTACTTCTTCTTCATCATGGGTCTGTTCAGTTGTTTCACCTTCCTCTTCTTCTTGGTCTGAGTCTGCATTTGATATAACATTGGGTGGCTTTGACTCTGTTTTCTTGAAAGTTCTAAATGGTCTTTTATTTGAGGTTTCAGCCACCTGTTTCTTGATATCAACCATTTCATTAGACAATGTTTTAAGGACCTTTTGTAAACCCTCCATATCATAGGGGTCCTTTGGGGTTTTCTTCTTGGAATCATCTTTAAACGAGACTTTTTTAGCTTTTCGGTCTTCAAGAGCAGCTTTCTTCTCAAGAGCATTAATGCGCTTTTCAACAGCAAGTGCTTCTTTCATGTTTTCAGCTAAGGTAGGTTTGCCAGCCCTGTCTACAAAAATAGCTATGTTGGCAGGTAAGGCAGTAATATACCATTCGCTTCTGATTTGTTCACTTGGTTTAGAGTCAGTAGGGATTTTATTCAGGAGTTTATTAAATCTAGCATTAAACTCTTTTATTAGTTCCCTATGCTCTATTCTTAAGTTGGAGAGATCATTTATTAAAGTAGCTAAGGACCTATCATCTCCATACTTGGTAAGAAACTCCTCTTGGCATGTGTTCCAACTGGTAATTAAACCAGAAGGTAAGGAAAAATACCAGGATCCTGCCGATCCTTGTAAAGTGTAGGGAAACAGTCTGACAACAACATCCTGCTCTGTCACTCCTTTCAAGTTGACTGCTAACATAAAATTGTTAATATGTTCTTCAGCTTGGGTTTCGTTATCTGGATTAAATTTAGGCAACCATTTTTCGGGAGCGTCTGGTAGATCATGTAATGGTCCAGGCATGTTGACTGCACCTGGCCTAGTCCATGGATCTGCCATTGTGCTAGCAACAGGGGTTGGCACTACTTTCGGGGTTCCAGATATTTGAGGAGGTATCAAAAATGAAGAGTGAACAGGTTGGGATATTGAGGCTCCTATTCCCTGATGAACAACAATCTGTAATGGAGGAGTGGATGGTCGACTTTGCAGATGAGGAGATGAAATGGAAGATGTGGAAGAAAAATCTCCACTATCAGATCCTTCAGTGTTTTTCTTTGGCCTTTTCCTTTTGGGTAAAGGAAACTCAGTGGGTTCAATACCAAGTTTTTCGCTCTGAAGTCTGGTGAGAGGATGAGTGAGGTTGAACTGCGAAGTCGCACTGCTTTCTGATATCTCAGATTTCTGTGGTGAGATGGAGAAGGTCTGAAGTTTCTGGATTAGAGACTGGACTTCAGGGGATTCAAGACTCAGTTGTTCTGAAATATTATGGGTATGAGCAGTGGTGGTTGATTCTTCTTTTCTTTGATCATGTGCTGGTAAACCAGCATGTGATCGAGAAGGAGAAGATGGTTTGGAGGGGGAATTACTCTTAGAATGGTTTGTGGGGTTGGACCTACTTGCCATTCACAGTTGATGGCCCTCCTTCTAGCGCCAAAAATGTTGAGGCCTCGAAATTCGTAGCAACAACATCGGGGAAACCACCCGGTCCGGAACTTAGTGCAGCTCCTTTTCCGTTTGGAATAGTGGCTCCGACTGGGGATAACGGGACCAGTTTCCCAAAGATTATAAGTGAACGGGATGGATGGATGATTTAAGATATGAAATGATAATAAACAAAATAACTAAACTATAAAAGAAATGCAAAAAAACTATAAGCTAATCCCGGGACTTATCAATTCGGACAGTACAGCGTTTAATAAACTATGCTTAATGACAGGCATATAGATGACACTAACAACAAGCATAGATGTTTAATCATTTGAGATTGCTCTGCGTAAGTAGTTACGCAGAGCTATAATAGCGAATTACTGTACTCAGTCATTTATATCATTGATACATACATGGGTGAAAGATAACAAATCTCAAAACATTCAATAGTGATATGAAATGAAGACCTGTTGTTGTATTACATACATGTATTCAATAATAGCAAAGTAATAACACAGCAATTCATATAACTGAAAAGAGAACAGATACAGATAATAGTACCATGCAAGCTGTTTGATCAATCCAATGTATTAATCGCTATGTAGCAGTCCTTCCTTCCAACCAGAAAGCATTCCAAGCAAACGACAATAGTGCACAATTTACTTAAACAGCATTCCAAGTAAAATTAAGGACCAGTGGTCGAGTTTCAAAAAGAATATGGACTGAAGCACGATAGTGCAAACTTCAGCCTTTTAGTCTTTTACAAAATTTTACGACCCTTTCCAAAACAATGAAAGGGTCTATAAATACTATTCTAATCTAACTATTAAATATCTAAAAACTGAAAACTAAGAAATCGGCATCAACAAATATCATCTTGCAATTTGGGTGAATCGGCAGTCGGCGGCGATGCTTCAGTCAGCTGTCTCTTTGCCTTTACTCTTTCGCTGACATATAGCCAGCATTGGCTCTACTTCAGGTGGAGTATTGAGGCGAGAAGTCAGTTATGCATCATATGTGGCATCTTGGAAATCGGCAATCAGGTATTGGAGAGCGTCGGTTAGACAGTTGAGAGCCGACCTTTGAGAATGCGGTTTAATCAAGAAAAGCCAGTATGCATCGGAGGTCAAGGTATTTACTCCAGCAATTAACCGCCCTTGTTCTTCCAGCTTAAGATAATTCTTATGCTCCAGCATATTTGCGGTTGTTATATTTCCAGGTGTGCATTGTGAAATCATATTAGCCAGATACAATGTATCATTGACTATATTGATCATGTTCGTGGAAATTGTTTTGCATCTGGATGCTGCCCTCTCTGCCTTCATTACCTGTGTTTCCCATTCCATGAAAAGTATGTTCTTGTATGTTTCACTGATTCGGGCTAAATTAGCAGCTTGCCCTTCTGGAGTATCTTGCCATTCAATATATTCTATTATTTCATCTTCGGCCTGATCCAAGTTAGTCCTGGCTTTCTCGATTTGCTTACATACTGCTGTAGATATATCACAAAGTGACTCAGCCTCAACTAGCTGTCGGCACAAAAGTCTAATCTGGGATATTAAAGCGCCGTTTATCAGAGTTGCCTCTGTTCTGAAATCTTCAATGCTCTTGGCGCCTTTAATACCTTCAAGTTGTGCTGAGAGCTGAACTATTTGATCTTCTTTAGATTTCATTAACAGCGCATTTGATGCTTCCAACTGTGATAATGCCTCTGCTAACTCTCGTGCTTTAATGTCACTTTGGTCTATCCTTAGTTTTTCAATTTGCTGGATTAACAAATGATTCTCTTGTTGTTGAGCCAGCAATTGTTCTTCCACCTGTGTCGTTTTATTCTTTTCCTCTATCACTTCTGCTTGCAATGCATATACCTCATGCTCTTTGGTCTTCAAAAGAAGACTCACTTCGGATGCTTTGTCAATGGTTGCTGCTGAATAAGCTCCCGCGAATTGCGACAGCTTTGTTAAATCTTCAGAGGGACTTAATTCTCCCTTCCAGACGACATTGCCCGTGACTGTTTGCTCATTTGAGACAGAAAGTTGATCAAGCCTTCGTCTCTTCCTTGAGCGTCTTACAACGGCTTTATGCTTAGGGCTGTAGAAAATGTCTAGAGGAGGAATTTCCTCTACCTGAAGATCAACTTGATCAGATGGATTCTGAGTAACTTCTTCAACATTCTGTACTGTGGGTGGGCCGCTGGTTCCTTCAAGAACCGGAGAAACAGTAATATCGGGAGTCTTTAAGGCATCTGAGTCTTTGGAGGCTTCTTTACCACTTATAATGGAATCAAATTGCTTCCATTCCTCAATTAATTTAGTATCGACAGAGATTTGCTTACTCTGTTCTTTTTCTTTTTCAATTTTCTGTTGTTCTTCGAATGCCTTCCGTTGTTGCTCCTCTTGTATTCTCCGTTGCTGTTCCTCCAATTCCTTTTTCTGCCTATCTTCCAGTTCTTTCCTTATTTTTTCTTCTTCATCTCGTTTCCTTTGTTCTTCTATCTCCCTTTGCCTTCTCTGTTCTTCTATCTCCCTTTGCCTTCTCTGCTCTTCTATCTCCCTTTGCCTTCTCTGCTCTTGTTCAATTTGTGCTTTTTGCTGCTTTTCTGCCTGCAGTTTTCTTTGACTTTCCTCCTGTTCTCTAATTGTAACGGGAGGTAAATTTATTTCTGGCTGATCAGGCTCGCTTGAGGATGAAGTTGGGGTTGTAGATAATAACTTTAGAGGCAAAGTTTGCAACCTTTGCTTTCTAAGTTTATTAAATTCAGTTAATTCCATATCTCCATATCTCATTGCAGCAAGTTGTTTGACTTGGCTTATTGAATCAGCACCCATGAACAGGTCGTCAAACTGGTCCTCTTGATGAACCACCTTTGTCAGCTTAGCCTGTTCCAAGGCAGTGAAAGCAGCCTTGTTCGGGTCATAGAGTCTGTTGGGAATAGAAACTAGAGATAGCATTTGGAGTTTTGCTGCTTCCTTTTCTGCATGTTTATAATTTAGCAGCGTATAAACTCCAATTCTTAAGGGAAACGATGGCCATCCTCTCTTCTTCTCCTCTTTGAGAGTTTGGGTAACACCTTCAGACATTATCTGATAAGAGATTTCTCGGGCCAACAGTTTGTCTGGGATGTATACGGGAAGAACATGTGGCCTGGCCTTGCTTCCAAAAACTCTGATATAAGAAAAACATTCTTCGCCGAACCAATGGGCTACGGCTGGCAGGTCAAAAGAGGCTTCATAGGAAATCCTAGGGATAGGTCTGTCAAAAATAGAATAGTGAACGGGAACCATAAAACCATTGCAAATTTGGTACAAATGGTCTTTGTGAGAAGGTTTCCATAATTTACGATGATACAAATGAATAGGTGTTGGGTCATGGGTTGTCCATCTCCAACCAAGGACAGGAAACTCAGAATTAAAACAAAGGGCATCCATAATGTATGCAGAGTAATAAAAAGGTGGGATTTTCCTCTCACTGACTCTGGTTTTGGCCCTAAACTCACGAATAGCTAAGACCAACTTATCAGACAGGATAGTGGCCCAATCCATAATTATACTATTAACGACCGCTTCCATTAAGGGAACCATATCAACATGGATATTTGCTGAATCATGAAATCCCCACAATCTACACATCATAATTCCAGCATAGCAGTAAGGTGAAGCCAGAGAAGCATTGGAGTACTTACCCGACATATCTTGTTTGTGTTTTGCTGGATTTTGCCTCCACTCTCGTAGAGGTTCGGCTGGTGATTCATTCTCTCTGGCAAATTTTTCCACAAATGCTTTGTTATAGACTTGCTCGGGATTGGGCAGATGATACATTTGTCTTAAGTCTTCAGGCTTGAAGGAGCCGAAAATCCTTCTATCCTTAGAAACGAAGGTTCTGTTAGTGAGAGGAACTTCTTCAATTGCCCAACGTACCACATCAGTATAAGGCAGGACTTGTTCCCTAGCTGCTATTCTGTGCAGAAAAGAGTCCGCCAAATCTTTAAGAGTTGCCTCAGACTTTCTTAATTCATCCACACTTGCCTCCGTTACTGTCACTTCTGGTTGTTCTCCTTCTAGCAAATTGTATGTCCCTTGCCATGTAGTACCAGTAAGACCAGTGCATGTAGTATCTGAGATTAAGCCCTTCCTTGAAGGTGTAGCAGCTTGGCCTGAGGCGGGTGTTGCAGTAGAACCTGCCATCTTCTTAGACTTTTTTCCCATCATATTCAGACTTCTCTCGTTAGTTGAATTCTACACAAGTGCAAGAGAAATCGTAACAAAGAAATAACAATGACAATCCATAACGGGATAAATATATGATTTGAAGCGTGGCGAGATTATTCTAAAAAGAGGCTGCGGATTTAATGATTTGAGCAGGCGCCGTAGATGTAATGATGGTGATTTTACGGCCTACAGCTTCATAAATGACCATTACTTAAGTTATTAAACCGAATGACTCCTTAAAGCGTGTAATAGATCTTTGAAAGGTCTAATCGTAGTTGTTCGTTAATTCGAAGGGGCAAAGCTTTTAAATACGCATGCATTACCTTATCCCTTTACTTAACGGCTTTTTGAAATCTGTGATTTTGTCAAATCGATTTAAATATAACTTTAATGCTTTGAAATAATCACCTTTTGGAACTGAGGTCATCATTAAGCGTCATCATATCGCATCGGAAGTGTGTGTGTGGCGTTATTACTTGGGAAAGTTTTTAGCGAAAGCCGATTGCGATATCGCATTCGGCACGCGAACATACCCCCAGATGTGTATCACTTTCTTTTAGCGAATGCCGATAGCCGATATCGCATCGGGCCGGAGTGTTAAAACATTTTCCACACGACATAGTGGAATGCCGATAGCCGATCGCCGATATCGCGTCGCATCGGGGAAAGGTATGTGCCCTTTTGTGTGTGCATTTGCTATTGCCGATGGCCGATAGCGATATCGCATCGGGAAAAACCAAGATGGCAACCGAACTTGCGATTACTTCTTTGGACTTAACCAAAAAAATTGCTTACCACTTGCTCAATAAGGGTTTTTTGCATAAATTCATTTGATTATCATACCTTATTTGAACAAGTTTATTAATGCCAATTAAAAAATTTAAAAGGGACCCATTTCATATGTAAATTGTTTGTGATAAAATTGTTATGAAATGGGGGGTTGTTGTAGGGCACAACAGAACCCTACCTCCACTCAAATAAGGACTACAAATTAAAGAATCTTAAAGTATCTATATCTAAGGAAAGAAAGGAGAAGCATTGACATCATCATCATCAAGGAAATAAAAGTAATCTCCCTCTCGTTGAAGAAAGGATCACTTTTCAAATCATACTTGAAGGAAGACATCTTTGTCGAGAAGACATCTTCTATTATCGACATCTTCAAGGAGGCATCAAGTTGAATATATCCTTATCAAAGGGGCATATTCACTTGACAAGTAAGTATATTTATATTTATGTCTAAATCTATCAAAATGGATTCATTTTGCAAGGAGAGCAACAAATTGGTTGGGTCATCAAAGTTCCTGTTAGGGCTTTTATATGTCATCAAATTTCCTAAATTAAATTGTCAACCAGAGTTCGTAAACTTTGAGTTGCAATGCATTTCGATTCAGATTGAAAATTACTCTATGTTGTCTTAGTACGAAATTAAGTACAAAATGCTCAACTCTGTTCCTAACAATCACACCAAAAATTGTTGAAATGAAGAAACCTATTTAGTTACAATCTGAATAACTGATAATGAAATCTATTTTACGTTTAAAACTCAAATTATTATTTTGTTCTCTAACTCAAAAACTCATTCAAAAATAATATTAACAACTACCACCAACTATACCCTTAAATCAATTTAATATTAACTCTATTCAAAATCGTTATGCAAAACTAATCCCTGGGGTGCTATAGATCAAAACACAAACTCAACAATTTTCTTGAGAAATCATTCATACTATTTCCTAGCTAACAAACCTAATGGAAATCAACCAAACGACTTGAGTAAACAATGCAAATATTTTCTAATTCGAAACTAAATGAACAATTCGAAACTAACTAGGCATTCAAATGATACCAATCTCCTAACTACTTGAGAAAGGCAACAAATAACTCTCAGATCCTTAAAGTAATTAATCTAGCTCACAATTAACTATGGAAACATACTTTTGCACTCAAGAATTAACACACTATTCCTAATCAATCTTCACATCATCCCTAAACATAAGCTATCAAAGTTTCTTGCTAAACATATACAAATTCATGCATCACTGGGTCATTCCATTTAGGTTAGAGGATTCAACTTGAAATTGTAAGAACTCGATCCTTAGAAATCTATTCCAAAATGAAGTATACTTCTTCAAACTTGTAGAATCTTGAGATCAACTGAAGAAATCAATAGATGCGGAAACTCCCTATGAAGATGATTTACAGACTCGAAAAAAATCAATAAACATCTAACCAACCATCATAACCTATGAAAGTAGGAAGAAATCTTAAGTACAAAATGAAGTACTGGAATTTTTAAAATTATTAATGAAACAATTCAGAAATTAAATGCAATCCTTATTACTAAATCAAAACACACTTCCTACATTACAATTATTACAGGACTCGATTCTAGGTTCGTGGTGGGCCCCTGCCATAACCTAGAGTAATCCTAAAATAATTCAATACTTTGCAAGTCAAGAGAACATAAATAATCAAATGAGCATAAAAGTTGAGACTGTAATTATATTAAACTTCAATAAAACATCAGTTCAGGAGTACAAAATCGAAAAGGTTGTGCCATAATCACTGTTCTCCCCTCCTTCCTCCCCCTTGATATTTGTCATTTGAGACCTTATTTATACATAAAATTCATTGGGGAAAGATAAGATCCAATCCCCTTAACTCATAAAATGAATTTACAATTTTAGAGGAAAATCTCATAATTCTGTTTTTTTTGCAATTTTATACAAATTGGTGTTAAATAACTAACCATATCTTCTCGACCATGATGTATTTTGGAAATTTTTTTATATGGAGTCTAATTTTTCATAATTTCAACACAAAAATCTCTTCTAATTTCCTAATTTGATTCCATGGCCTCGAATATCATGCATGAAGTTGACTGTTTGAATCTTTTTCCAATCTGGGTTTTGTAGAAATTTTATTCAAAAATACTTCGAAGTACCTTCTATAACTTTTAAACCGTATTTCATTTTTGGCAATGGTTTGAGATACAAATAAATTGCTTTGTTTTCTACAAACCCATTTTCCAGATTCTTGTGATTATCTACCATTTTCATGGAAATCGAGGCAAAAAATGTCAGTTCCAAAACTGTCACCTATTTTTGTCTCTAGCTTAAATCATGTGCTAGGATCCCACACATGTGAGCTGGGTATATTCCAAGGCTTTTACTAGCTTACTAGGCCCATGTGGGACCTAATTTACCATGCTAGAGAAAAAAAAAAAAATTGATTTTTTTCTCCATTCATTTAGATGCAGAATTAAGTACTGAATTGCCAAATTGTCATTGAGTTGGTAGAAATTTCCATATTTGAACATGCTTCTTGGCCACATAACCACATTAGTAAACCGTCATTGATAAAACCATGTTAAAAACACATTTAACCATTAAAAATATAAGAAATCCATCATAATTAACCACAAGGTAGAAGAGGTTCATTTAACGGAAGTTGATGGTATAATTGTTATGGAAAGTATCATAAATGCGAGAATATGACTTATAAATGGAGACTTTATATACTAAATGATATGACATATTCAGGGCCCAACAATTCCTTGCATGGAAAAAGAGGACATATTTGATCCTCATAGAGAATGAAATTATTTGTCATGTCAATGGTAAAGTCTCCAAACCATCTGAAGAGCAAGCTCAAGCATTGTCAAAATATATGAAAGGGGAAATAAGAGCTCAAAGGATCCTTATAGAATCCATCAAGGATCTCCTCATTCCTTATGTAGAAAAGTTAGAGACATAAAAAAAAATATATATGAAAGGTTAATAGAATTGTTCTCCCTAAGCACCACTAGAGAAATCATATCTTTGAGAACCGAGTTGTACAAGATGAAGATATCAAAAGAAGAAGGAATAGCCTCATACTTTATGAGGGTATCACAAATAAGAGACCAACTACAAGAGTTGGGGGAAATAATGTTCGATAAAGAAATGAACACAATTGTGCTCAATGCACTACCAGAGGAATGGGGTAACTTTGTATCAAGCATCTATGGAAAGAATGAAGCTAATACATTCACTAAACTCTAGTCATTATGTAAGATTGAAGAAACCATGTTAAAAGAAAAATTTGATGTCAGACCAAGTGAACAAATTCAGATATTTGCTGCCATGGCTATGAGGAAAGGAATATTTAGGAAAATTGGTCCTCAAAGAAAGAATAAGATCGATATGTCAAAGATCCAATGTTATGGCTGTGAGGAATATGGGCATTACAAGAGATATTGTCCCAAAGCCAAGAAGGACAAAAAGAAAAGGAAATAAAGGAATGAAGCCACCAAAGAAGTGGAAGAACCCGATAAGAAGAAATCCAAAGGGATAGATCCTCACTATTAAGGTTTTTCAGATTCATAGCAAGGAGTAGTAGGAGATGAACATACTTCTACCATGGCTGTCAAGATAAGAAGCATATGATTGAAGCAATTAAAGAGCTCATGACATCATCATAGAAGCTTGAAAGGATAGCTGAAGAAAAAGTCTACAAGGTTGTATCAGTAATGATGATAGTAGCTCATACCAAAGTAGTAATATGATTGGAAGAAAGTCATCTAGCATAGAAAGAAATCATCATACATCATCTATAAGAAGGAGAATTTGCAGAAAGAGGATAATCAAGATCCTTCGTTGGAATCTTCATTAGAAGGTTCACCTATACTTGGAAGACACAAGTGTCTAGCTTATGGTCTACATTCCACCTTGTGTGGTATCCTTTGTTTTGAAGGATGATGGTATGATGTCATAGGAGTGCAAAATCGTTAAAGTGATTTCAAGAAAGGAAGGGAAGCTATTGAAGGAAGTTTAGATGACCAAAAGAAGAAATTATGTATGTATGCATGTATTTGATAGATTAAGTCATGTCATCATATAGTTTCATATAGCATGGTTGAATGCTCTATCTTATGAGCATGATGGAAAAAGAAGAATCTCTTCTCGATTCATGAAGGTATACACCTTGAACTAGTTCACATATTGATAAGATGAAATCAACATAATATGCCCTCATATGGAATATGAAGTGATTGAAAAGATGAAGGAACTATATATAGAAGTTCGAACTATATATAGAAGTTCTTGGGGTACAATATGTGAGGGAAGGAAGCATTAGGGGAATTTTGAGGTCTAAACTGGGCCTCATAAGAAAAATGTACAACCAAAATAAACTTTATAAGAACCAATAGGATTCAAGATGATGATATCAACCATGGGGGATGATTCACCATTTTTGGAGTAAAATGGTAAAAATATTAAAAATTAATAAAATAATAAAACTATTTTTTCAACTTATCTCCCTAAGGTTTTACTCAAATTTCAAGTGGGAGTACTCATTAGATGCAAAATTTAATTCCTCATCCAAGGAGTACCCATGTTGCGAACTTTCGATGGACCCCGCTACACGAAAAAGGAGAAATACATGAAAAACATGATTACAATCATGTTTTTCATGTATTTCTTATTTTTCTTATAGTAGGGTCCATCAAAAGTATGAAACATGGTTACTCCATTGACAATGAATAAAATTTTGCATCCAACAAGTATTTCCGATCGAAATTTGAGTAAGCCCATAAGGAGATAAGTTGAAAATACGATTTGAAAAAATAGTTCTTTCCTTTTTCCCTCTAAACTTTGATGATGTAATCTAATTTTATTTTATTATTTCCACTATTATTTTATAATTTCCTTAGGAGGCCCATTTTAGACCTCAAAATTCGCCTAATGAAAGATTCATGAAAATGATGCGACTATGGTCACATAAGATAAGGAATAAAAAGTCGATGAATAGAAGAATATGGTATGACATCTCCATGGAGAAGGTATGAAGACTCAGATAAAGTATGTAAAAGAAAGAGACCCTTGACATTGAATGTCTTGGAGATGTATTTATGAATGTGAAATATGTTGATGTTGCAAGCAAGTAGATGTCATAATGAATGGCCATCATAACAGGTAACTTTGATTTTATGTTCATTTTTTTATTTTTGGACAACATCTGGTTTGGGTTGAAATAGGGCTACCCAAAGAAAGTTGTAGATGCCACCTACAACTAGTACTCATGAGAATGGATGGAAGATCCTAAAAGAAACATGACGTGGAAAAGGTATCTATGTGAAGAAAAGCCAGGTGTGGACTAGAAGATCACTTTCTGATAAAAACAAATATGACATGACTCATGGTTCAACCCTATGGTTCATTGAAGGAAAGTGATGGATGGTTGATTCCATACAAAGAAGAACTAGAATATGAGGGCTCCATGATGAAAATTTTGATGTTCATGACATCAAAAAGAGGAGCCCTACTAGCAGTTGATAGTACCATGATCTCCACCAAAGAGTTGTTGTTGGAAACAAGTCCCTAGTTGAGAGGGAGATTGGGATATTACTTTTATAGGAATGAGTTGGTCCTCCCTCATTAATAGGGAGTGACAGATATGGTTCTCTACTTCATGTGTCACACACTAGACCAAGAATAATATCCATAAGTCTAAGTGAATGCCATGAAGAGAGATAGACATATCATTCTTGTCTTCATATTATGAAGGAAGAATGGAGGATTGGATAAACATCTGAGACTGATTTTGATACTCTTTGAGGATGAGGTAGGGAATCCAAGATAAGAATAGTCGAAGAGAAAATTCCTTTAGGATGTTTTATTCCAAGATAGGAATTGTACTAAAAGGGCATACCCTGTGAACACCCAGGGTGGGGTATGTGCCTTAAGAGACAATGATGATGGTGTCTATTATTCATTGGTCTCGCTAGCATTGTGCTATGATCTTATGGAGAGATAAAGCTGTTAGTCAAGGCCTTGCTATATGAAAACGTTGGTTGTTATGATGAGATACTCCGCATAATCTAAGGAAGTATATTATGAAATGAATTACCAATACGACTCTTCTTATGAGAATTTTTCAGTTTGAGAATGTCCAAGTACCTTGTATGGATCATGTATACCTCCCTAGTTAAGAGGGGGTGTTGAAATATGTAACTAGGTTTGGTCTTCATAATGACATATTTAATCATAATTTTGCGTATTTAATGTAAAGAGAAAAATAAATTTATTATTTGATATTCTTGAGGCATGGGTTTCATGCTCAAGGGAAATTAATTTTTAGGTCAAGCACCCATTGAGTGTTTCTAGGGCTTGTTAGTTAGTCTATAAGTCAATTGAATCATTTTCATGTATTGAAGACCCATTTGGGCATGTTACATATTGTAAAAGAAAATTTTATTTGAGTCAAAGACCCTCCAAGACCTCGTCATAGTGCAAAGAACAAGTCGGCCTTCAAAAGTGAAATTCAACCTATTTAGAAGGGCAAGTTGGCCTATTTGAGGACTCAAGGAAGCCTATATATAAGAGCACTCAACCTAATTAAAGAGAGTATCCATCCAGCAAAAAGTAAGTTCGATCAAGGAAAGAAAGTGACCTAAAGAAAAGTGAGGAAGAGGAGATAAAACAAGTAGAAGAAAATTGAAATTTTTGGGTCTGTTTTGGGCTATATTCCTCCACACATGCGAAGTTTAGGGCATCACCTTGTTGCAGTGAAGACCAAGTTGCAGGAGTCGATATTTCAGTGACAAGAAGCCTAATTTTCAAGCCAAATTGACAAGGAAGAGAAGACAAGTCAAGTGAGGGAGAAAATATGAAATTTGATCCATATTCTAGCCACACGTGTGAACTAGAGTTTTTATAGAAGAACTCTAAATTGTAGTCCTACAACAGGAAGCTGAAATTTTGAAGAAGGGCCAAAATCTGAAGTTGTAGAGCAAGTTTGACCAATGTTGAAGAGAAGCTCATCAAGGAAAGGTTTTTACTTGGTCTTGGAGGAATCTTGGTGGAGGGTCATAGGTCTTGAAATTTGTCAATTTAAGTTCTATAAGAAGAGAAGAGTTCTTGTGGGTTTTCCTCTCAAGAGGAGAGGTTTTGGCCTTGGCTGATAGACTACATCTTGTCTCGTATTGTCTCATTGATTTTATTGTTTGGTAGTTGTTTGATAATAGAGAACACTAATAATAATAATGTGAAAGAAGAAGTTAATCAAGTTAAGTAAAAATACATCACAAGCAGTTATCAAAGTAAGAGAAATCACTTAATTTGTTGCCCCTAGATTTCTCAACACCTTCTAGGAGCTTCCTTTCCTTACTTGAAGATGAGAGTACTTCAACCAACTTGACACGATGCACAACTTTGTCATCATACCTTTATCCTTCATAATTTGTGGATTCCACATAAGGTGGAATGCAAACTATTATAAAGACACTTTCTTCTTCTAAGTAGAGGTGAACCTTCTAATGAAGATTCCAATGGAGGATCTTGATGATCCTCATTTTGTAAATGCTTATTCCTAATGATGATGATGTATGATTATATCTTTATCTTCTGTCTTGCTAGATGACTTTATCCAACCATATACACTGCTACCTCGGTTGTTCTTCTAACCTTCCAATGAATATGTCATGAGCTACTTCCTTTATATCATGATGACTGCTTCAAATATGTATACTTCTACTTCAACTATCCTTCCATGTTTTAATGATGATGTTATCTCTATTTCTACTATAATTCATCCTATCATGTTGTGATTAATTCCATCATGACAACTATCTTTCTACAAAATTGAAAAGAATTAAGTACATGGTGTTATCTTAGTCATAGTAGAGGTCTTTCACTTCCTCCTTCTATGTCTTATTCTTTTTAGGTTCTTCAGCTACTTCGGTGACATGGGCTTTGTTACCGCTCAAACTAGCAGGGGTCCTAGGAGGGGATCCTATAGAGCTACTACTAAGTCAAGTGGGAACAACAAAGAAATAGACCACTTTCACCTTAGCTAAAGCTCTCTGCTCTTTATGAAATTTCACTGATGGGAGGAGACCCAGTATAAGAGGAATCACAAATATGAATAGATCAATGATGGGATGAGGAGTGATTAAGCCTATTCATAATAGAGACTCGATGAAATGGCTTGTTTGTTTAAGAAGCAAGGTGATACTTAAGCCTAGGTTTGGAGAATATCCCTTGAAAAGAAGCTTTCTAGACTTAAGAATCCTCATGGAGAAAGGACTTTTATGTAATCCTCATGGAATTTGAGTTATAAAGTTGTGGGACCACAAAAAACCAAAGTGGACCCAAACTAGGTCAAGGATATGGAGTTGATCAACACTACAAAGGCTTGTCCTATTTAGGGAGGAGAATATGACCAAAGGACATTGTTTCTTATGAGAAAAAAATGCAATGACCCAAGTGAGGACACTAAACCAAATCAACCTAGGGAAAGAGATGATCTTGTGGCTAAGGCTTGCTATATCTCACGATTCCACCATCAGATTCGCCTCAAACTTGGGGAGCCTCTTGAGAAAAAACAACGCAATACTGGACCAAAATTCAAGAGTTTTGGATGGATACAAAGAATTTCGCTTGATGCCCTAGGTGACTTAATAGGGTTAGGCCTAGAAATAAAGGAAAAAGGAGATAAAAATATTCTTTTTGGTGACCACCAAGAGGCTAGATTAGTGCCTTGCCCTAGGAGAGATGGAGTCAAGGTGATTTTGAAAGTTGGAGAGACTTTTACCCAATCAAGGAGTCCCTAGGCAACTTCGCATGGCAAACTAAGGCATGAACTTGGCTACCAAAGGAATTTATACTTTTATGTGCAAGAATTGATGAATTATCAAGGTGCATGCAATGAAATTAGACCTCTAGGAACATTCATTCATCATACATGACACATGTAACATATGCAACACTTCAAAAGTCCAAAATTTCCACAATTTCACATAAATTAGGGTAAATTTCAGATCTAGAGAATGAAAATCTCGTACATTATTCATGACAAGATAAATGTAAAGACTAAACATGAAAAAGAGCACTTACATGTACAATGAGTACATCTAATCGTCAATTCAAGACAAATTTGAAGCTCCAAGACCAAGAGAATAGTATCCAAACATCAAAATTAATCCATGAAACCAAACTCATCCTCCAAAAGGGAATGTGATATTCTCACAAGAGCTACTAATCCAATCCAAGTGATGATGAGAGTTCCTAAATTTTCCTAATTAGGCCTAATTAAGCCCCAAATTATAAAATAATGTGCAATAATAATGTCCCTTGGTGACAAGACCACTAAGATAACACCAAAATAGAAAAATAAGCCTCTAAAGAGGGAAAAATAGTAAACATAATGAGTCGTTGGGTCATTGAGAAAGTCTGGTGGAGTCCAAAGTGTGTTAAAGTGAGAGAATAGACTCCAAACATAGTGAATAAGGGGTTGGCCCTATTAGCACTTCAGGAAACTCTCCTAGGTTGCAGCTTGGAGATCCCTGGTAACATATAATCTTCAATATTGTTCTCAGAACTATTGGAATGGATGATGGTTTGGATCAAGTTAGATGACCATTTTAGCTCTATTCCCACTCAAGGAATGCATGAACACCCTCAACAACACAAGGCTTTAAACCACTAATACTCAATATTTTATAGATTTAATGGATAGATAGAGAATACTAACTGTATCAGCAGATTGCATATATAAACATAAATGAATGACTAGTTACAGGCAGCAAAAGTG
The DNA here is from genome assembly GCA_031772625.1 of Pinus tabuliformis. Lineage (NCBI taxonomy): Eukaryota > Viridiplantae > Streptophyta > Pinopsida > Pinales > Pinaceae > Pinus > Pinus tabuliformis. The sequence goes on from CM062820.1 coordinate 1,640,975,275, forward strand.
AATACTGATGGTACTGGTAGATGCATATATCACCACATATGAATGGTTAGCTACAGGTAGCAAAGAAGCTTGCAATTCTAATTTATCAAAGCATAGATAAGATAACAGTTATCTAGCCTTAGACACAAAGGAAACATGAACAAAATTATTCAAGTGCAAGCATAGAACAACAAAGAGAATGGATGTTGAACATATAATGGTAAAAGAAACTTATATTTCTAGAATGAAGATGAGAAACTTGAAGGAACAGAGGAGGAATAATCTCCAGAAGTTGAACCCTTGTTACATCTTACTAACAACTATTTATAGCCTGTTTACAATGCTCCTGAGACGTTTGAGGCTTCAGGGGTCTTAATCTATCCCTCTGTCTCTCCAACTGATTGATTCCCTCAATAGGCAGCATGGTTCAGAGGTTTCTTCTTCTGACAGAATACTAACCATATTCAGATATTTTGGGCATCTTACTATGATGCCTGGGAGGTCTCCCGTGTTAGAGATGTCCCATAATGTTTTTTAGGATGGCTGTTGCACTATCTGTTCTATTGGTGTTCCCTGATCTTGTTTGGTTTGGCTGTGTGGCGCACTGTTGCTCGATGACTGATTTGTCATGGATTCGGCTCTTGCGCTGTGGTGAAATGGCTCTTCGGGCGTAAGAAATCTCTTTAAAACACAGATAGTGACTGCTTTCTATTATGAACAGAAAGCACAACAATTCTGAGAATTCCCGCCCCTTATTGTTTATTTCGGACTTCAAAAGTCCTAAAATATGATTTAATTATCCATTGGATCCGGCCTTGTCGCCATCGCAAGTCACATTTGGCCCTGTCCATAGTCTTCCCTTTATATTTTGAAATGTGTTAAAAACATAAACACGTATGTGAAATAGCTTTGGCACGTATCTCAAATATTATATATTTTTCTTCTCGGACCCTTTCGGGTCCAGGTCTCATCGCATATCGCAAACCTAGCTTCCCTTTGTATTTCATTTATAAAATGAAAATACACCAAAAACCATTGAAAACGGCCCTCCACGGATTTAAAAATATACACATTCCCAGCTATAATGTCGTCGACTCCAGCTCTTCGGATCACCCGTATGTATGTGTGGAGGTCTCGCCCCATGGTAGTACGTTGATGCGATACAGCGATGCGATCCGATTGCAATCGCTGATCGCTCATTCCCCGGGCCTTATATATGTATATAACATAACTCCCCTCCAATGCAACCCGCTAATCTGATCATAGGCAATCGCTGATCGGCAGTGTCATGCACCCGCTTTAAGCCTGTCACCTCTGCCTGACCGATATGCGATTTGCCACCTAGATCTTGGCCATTGATCGGCCAGATCTAACGGTGGTTGTGCAATGCCCAGTTTAAGCCTGCAGTAATGCTTTTTTTCATGTTTTTAGAGTGTTTTGAGCCTCCCGATAGTGCATTTCTGCCCTTCCAAGGGCTTTCCTCTTGTGCCGATTTTGATCATTAGATGATCTTTGAGCCAAAATTGAAAATGTCAAGTGCATTAATGGATCCATTGGCATGCTTCTAAGAAAATTTGGAGACTTTTTAGGACATATATGGATCCAATTTTGGGCCTTTTGTTAGCGAAGCTAACATTGGCTCTTTCTGGGGATGAAATCCTCCCTGTGAGGTTTCAAGGACCTCATATCAATGCCTTTCCTATAAAACAAAATTAAATCTTCCTTCTAGTGTTCCATTGGGCATGGAGTCTTTTTAGCATAAAAATAAAAACTGAAAGAAAAACATATTTACAATACCAAGGCTTTGAGGCCTTAAATGAAATAGAGTTTCAAGAATTTCCCATTTACTGGGCTACCAAAAGTATCTCCTCCTTCTAGATTGTGCAGGATGAATGTATTGTTGTGCTGAACTTGAACGATGACAAAAGGACCTATCCACAAGGAATCAAACTTGCCATGATTACCTCACTTTTCCTTAAATGCATCCCAGTTAAGCACCCAATCACCAACTTGGAAATTGTCCACTTTTTCCTTCCTGTCAAAAGTTTCTTTGATTTCCTTCTGATGAGCCTTTGATTTCTCAACCAGCTGCTCTCTTATCTGATGTAGTTCAACCAGGTTATTCATTCTTCTTACCATATCATTCTCTTCATCTTGTTCTTCTTGCAAGAACTTAGCCATAGGGAGAATGAGCTGGATGGGGAAAACAACATCAGCACCATAAACTAGTTTGAATGGAGAATTCCCTATGGAATTTTTGATGGTAACTGTGCTAGCCCATAGTGCAAACTTCAACTTGGAATCCTAGCTCTTTTTGTTGTCCTCTAACAACTTTTTTATTACCCTTATCATACTTTTGTTAGATGATTCTGCTAGGCCATTGCCTTGAGGATAATAAGAGGTAGAATGCACCACTTGAATGCCCATGGATTCAGTCACATCCATCAATTCTTTTGCCTTGAAAGCTGCTACATTATCAGTGACTAGTAGGGTTGGGCAACCAAATCTAGTGAAAATATTCTCATTCAATATTTTTATGACAACCTGATGATTGGCATTCTTAGTGGGTATAGCCTCAATCCACTTGGTGAAATAATCGATGGCTACTAAAATCCATTTGTGTTGGCCACTGGAATGTGGGTTGATCTCACCTATAAAGTCTAAGCCCCACTGTTGGAAGGGGCCATTGACATGTACTGGCTTCAAGGGCAGGGATTTTAGCTGTTGTCTTCCTACAAACCTCTGACACTTGTCACAAGCTTTCACAAAAGAAAACACATCAGAGAACAGAGTGGGCCAATAATATCTAGCCCTCAAGATTTTGTGAGCTGTAGTTTTCCAATAATGATGTCCTCCACAGATGCTAGAATGGAACTGGTGTATGACCTATACAGACTGTTCTTTATTTAGACACCTCAAGAGGATTCTTGATGGGTCATTCCAATAAAGAAAATTTTTATTAATGCAGAATTTTGTTGATCTGAGTTTAATGGCATGAGCTTGACTTGAGCTAAGCCCTGGAGAGACTTCTAGCTTTTGCAAAAAATGAACTATGTTGTAATACCATTCACACGTGGCTAGATTTTCAGCCAAAGACTGATTCTGCTTTTTCTCTTCTGTTGTTCCCTCTGTTTGTTCATTATCTGAATTTAGACCTATGTAATTTATATCTAACAAGCTGCAATTTTCTTCAGCCATAAGCTTAGCCAAGCCCTGGCCTTTGACAAGCTTAGTGGGCTTCACCTCTATGTAGAATTCTATGAATTTTGTGATCCATTTTGCCCTCTTTCCATCAATACCTGGCTGAGCTAAGATATCTTTTACTAAGGCTGAAGGTACATATGCAATTACTTTGGAGTGCAGAATATAAATTCTGAATGCTTTCAAAGATTTAATGAGAGCATAAGCTTTTTTTTCAATAAGGTCATACCTTAATTCAACATCCCTTAGAGTTTTGCTGAAAAAGGCCACGAGGTGCTCTATGCCTTCATCATTTTTCTGCAACATAACTAATGCAAGCGTATCATAAGAGGCAAAAGAGAAGATGCAAAACCCCTTAGTGTAATCTGGGCTGATTAGAGTGGGAGCTTCCATGATAGCTTGCTTGATGGCTTCAAAAGAGCTTCTTGACACAACTGTACATTTTATTTCTAATCCTTTCTTCAGCATGGAAGTGATATTCTTTACTAGCTCTGCAAAGAATGAACCTCCTTACAAAGTTAATCCTACCCAAGAAGGATTGGATGTCCTTTTTCGACCTTGGGATGGACAATGTCTGAATGGCTTGGACCCTTGCTGGATCAATCTTCACACCTTCAGCAGAAACAATATGTCCCAGAAGTTTGCCTTCTTCTAGAGCAAACTATGACTTCTTTGGGTTCACTGAGATTCCAAATTTTTTGCACTTTAGGAAGACCTTCTTTAAATGATGTAAATGGTCTTTGTGGCTGCTAGAAAAGACTGTTATGTCATCAAGATAAATAAGGACAAACTTGTCCTTCTCTCCCACAAAGGCTATGTCCATGGCCCTCTGAAAAGTAGCCCCAACATTCATCAGTCCGAAAGGCATCTTGGAGTACATGAAAGTGCCCCAAGGAGTAGTGAAGGCGGTCTTTTCCTGATCTTCAGGATGTACAACAATCTGATTGTAACCTGAAAATCCATCTAAGAAAGACATGACTCTAACCCCTGAAACTCTTTGCAGCAAGTGTTCCATCTTAGGCAAGGGGTAGTTATCATTTTTAGAGCACTTGTTTAGATTTCTGAAGTCAACACAAAGTCTGATTTCTCCATTTTTCTTTCTTACTACCACAAGGTTAGCTATCCATTTTGAATACCTTAGGGGAACTATAATTTTGGCATCCAACAGCTTCTTGATCTCTTTCTCAATCAAAGGCAATAAGATAAGGTTGATAGGTCTTAACTTCTACTTAAAAGTGGTGGTATTATTTTCCAATGGGATCTTATGCTGAATGATGTCTGCATCATAGGTTTTAAGATCATTGTATTCCTAGGTAAAAATGTTAGCAAATTGCTTCATGAGGGTGCAATATTTGGAATTTTGGGCAGACGACAAATGCGTGGAATGATTGATGAATTTCGAATAGGCTAGGCTGCCTATATTATGTTTACGAACATCAGACTCATTCTCTGTTTTGGCTGGCTTATAGGGTGCGTTGTTATGATCGAAGAGCCTCTCTAGAGGCACCAATTCTTTTGGTATGTGATTTATGGGTAGCTCGACGATGCTTCTTTGGCTGATTTCGCTTTTCAGCTTGGACTGGCCACATTCTTCCATGATTTCGTTTTCCTGATCGATGCACGTTTCAGAAAATTTCCCAACGACTTGCAAAAATCCGTTAATATCCTCATCATCTTCAAAAACCCTCCAATATTTGACATTGTCAAGCAGAAATGGTCTGTATTTTATCTGACCTTCATATGTCAATTTAGAAGGCTAAGGAGGAATAAACATGCTAGCAGAGACAGTAAGGGAGTCGGCAAGCTAGTTCTTCATTCTTGGAATATAAGAAATGTTGAAATCATTAAAAGAATCCTTGAGCCTCCATACCTCATCTTTGTATGCCTTCAGCCTTGGATGCCTAGCTTGGAAAGTTTTATTTACTTACTGAATAATGAGGTCTGTGTCTCCAAACACTTTCAGGCCTTTGATACCCATTTCTTTAGCAGCGCTCAAGCCCATAATCAAAGCTTCGTTCTCTGCGATGTTGTTTGTGACCTGAAAGGTCAACTTGAAAGATAAATGAATATATTCCCGTGTCGGGAACATAAGGACTATGCTTACCCCTGCAGCTTCTTTAGAGCAAGCCCCATCAAAAAACAATTCCCAAATCTGTGGGTTTTCTTCCTCTGCAATCTGGAAAACTGGTTTCTTGAGCTGCATGGAGGCCAACTGAGATTATTCAATATGAAGAATGCATGCTCCAAAATCAGTGTCAACAGCGTAAATGGGATGATTAGTGGGATTCTTCTCATCGCTGATGATATAAGCCAACTGCGCCTCTCTATATAATCTCTTGCTCTCACCTCCGAAAACTAGGACAGTAGCATACGACAGATCATTTTGTAATGATCCACCTAGTCTCTTGATCCAATCTCTGGAAAGTAACATGCAAAACTTGGGGAGTACATCTTCTACCACAATATCCATCATCATGCTTTTCATGGGTGGCTGAGACAAAGTGATGGCTAGGTCTTTGATTAATCCCAAACATTTCATTTTTCTAGAGTCAAAAGAGAATAGGTCATGATAAGGCTTGGTAATTTCCAGACCCAGCTCATCCATGACAGCCTTGGGCATTAGATTGTGGTTGGCTCCAGTATCCAAAAGGCAGTTGTGAATGATTTTATCATGAATATTCAAAGAGACATAGAATGATGGGGAGTTGTCTTCACAATTTTCAATCATTGGGTTGAGAATAGCAGCTGGTTTGTCATCTTGGAGATTCACATGGTCGGTGGAGGCCTGGATGGCTTTAGGCTCAAGGGCCTCGAGGATGGATCTTTTGAAGGACTCATTCTTCAATAGTTCAATCAAAGGCATGGGTATCTTTAGCTTCTGAATTTCTGATTGAAAATTGAAAGGAGAAGGAGACTTTTCAAGATCTCTTACTTCATGAGCTAGAGCTTGGAGGATGATGGGATCATCTGCCGGTTGTTTTTGCTTATTAGCTTGCTATGCTGCAAGGACATCAGCTCTTTGAACAAGAGTTTCCTTGGCATTATTTATCTTTGACCTCAAATTATATCTTTGCTGATCTACAATTTGTAGAATAGCTTTACCATCCCATTCTTGGCTGATCTTGTCATTGCATGATGACTTTTCATAGGCAGCTGAGGTCAAAAAGGAATCATTTCCTTTGTCTTCCAGACAATGGATCTCATCCTCTTCTTCAAACTGATCTTCTTCCATGACTGTATTTTGAAAAGGATCCCTCACCCTTTGGTCTTCATTTGCATCTTTGTTTCTTTGCAAAATCTACAACTGCTCATTAGCTCTTCTATATGGATTTGGATTTGGATTTCTAGGAGAAAAGGTATTAGGCACTCTTCCTTTCCCTGGGTGTTGCTTAACCTTTAATTTGGAGATTTCGAAGGCTAATGACTTGATCATTTTATCTATCTTAGGATCAGAGGATGATGAAGACTCGCCCCTCTGCCTTCTTCTATCAACATTTCCCTTGAGCTTCTCTGTGGCCATGATGTTTGATTCCACTTCCAAGGTTGCATCCTGCATGTCAGCCAAAGTAGCACATCACCTCTCTCTCAACAGTAGGCAGAAGTCAAAGTCAAAAGCACTGGCATAGGTGAGTTTAGGAGAGGTAGTGGTGGGTTTTACTTCAGCTGGTATCTTGCTGTACATACGGTTAAATCTCTTATTAAAATCAGACAACAACTCACCATTTTCCCCCTTTAAGTTACCAAACTCAGTGAGGTAGTAGAGGAGATCCTTCTTATCCTCCAAATGCTTTAGGAATGCATCATCTAAAGCTTCAATATCTGCTATAGATCTTGGGGTTAGTTCTCTGAACCATTTTCTAGCCTCTCCATCTAGCCTTTGGACAAAAACTCTCATCCACACATCATCTTCACGAATGTCCAGATTATCAGCATAGCTATAGAATGACTCAAGGTGTTCTTCAATAGTAACACCTTCAGTGCCAGTGAATTTAGGCCTATATTTCTAATATTCTCCAGTAGGCATGGCATTTAAAGGAGTGGGCAGTATTAGAGGCCCATACCTAGCGGCTATGATTCTTTCCATTTTGGTAGGTGCTTGTGGACCTGCGATAGCTGTGGTAGCTGTGGTAGCTAAAAGAGTACTGGTAGTCTGAATGATAGAGGGCTGAGGGGTGGCTGACAGGACTAAAGGATTCTGATGGATAGGAGGTGAGGTTTCCTTAGGGCTTAAAGAAAAAGGAGAACCTAATGAATAAGGAGCTTTTTGAATCTCTAAGAGTTTTTCTTCACTGCCAATATTAGATGCTATACTCTCAACATGTATTTTTTCTATTACAAGCCTTTCTTGAAGAGATATAGAAGATTGTTTAGGTTTACCTGAAACTGATTCTCCTTTCTACAATACCTTTCTCTCTTTGATGATTTTTTCAGGATCAGGCACTGGATTAGCTTGTAGTTTTTGAGGATTTCTCCAAGTATGCCTCACAAATTAAGCTAGAACTATGAAGTGAAGTCGCCAAGAGGTTCAGCCTCCAGTAGAGTTTCCAGATATATGATTACAACCATAAAAGTGCCCAGACTTTGTCTATCATCAAAGCTGGATTTGTGTCGTTTCCCTGGGAAGCTGACCTTCAATTTCCTCTCCCCAGCAACGATGCCAATTATGTTAGCACTCCAGGAAACTCTCCTAGGTTGTAGCTTGGAGATGCCTGGTAACATATAATCTTCAATATTGTTCTCAGAAATATTGGAATGGATGATGGTTTAGATCAAGTTAGATGACCATTTCAGCTCTATTCCCACTCAAGGCGTGCATGAACACCCTCAACAACACAAGGCTTTAAACAACTAATGCTCAATAGTTTATAGATTTAATGGATAGATGGAGAATACTAATTGTATCAGCAGATTGCATATATAAACGTACCTGAATGACTAGCTACAGGCAGCAAAAGTGAATACTGACTGTACTAGCAGATGCATATATGACCACATATGAATGGTTAGCTACAAGAAACAAAGAAGCTTGCAATTCTAAGTTATCAAAGCATAGATAAGATAATAGTTATCTGGTCTTAGACACAAAGGAAACATGAACAAAATTGTTCAAGTGAAAGCATAGAACAACAAAGAGAATGGATGTTGAACATATAATGGTAAAAGAAACTTATATTTCTAGAATGAAGATAAGAATCTTGAAGGAACAGAGGAGGAATAATCTCCAGAAGTTGAACCCTTGTTACATCTTACTAACAGCTATTTATAGCCTGTTTACAATGCTCTTGAGCCTTTTGAGGCTTCAGGGGTCTTAATCTATCCTTCTGTCTCTTCAACTGATTGATTCCCTCAATAGGCAGCATGGTTCGGAGGTTTCTTCTTCTGACAGAAGACTAACCATATTCAGATATTTTGGGCAGCTTGCTGTGATGCCTGGGAGCTCTCTCGTGCCAGAGATGTCCCATAATGTTTGTTAGGATGGTTGTTGCACTGTCTGTGCTGTTGGCGTTCCTTGATCTTGTTTGATTTGGCTGTGTGGTGCGCTGTGGCTCCATGACCGCTTTGTCGTGGATTCGGCCCTTACTCTATGGTGAAATGGTTCTTCAAGCCTAAGTAATCTCTTTAAAATGTGGATAGTGACTGCTTTCTATTATTAACAGAAAGCACAGCAATTCTGAGAATTCCCGCCCCTTATTGTTCATTCCGGACTTCAAAAGTCCTAAAATATGATTTAATTATCCATTGGATCCAGCCTTGTCGCCATCGCAAGTCGCATTCGACCCTATCCATAGTCTTCCCTTTATATTTTGAAATGTGTTAAAAACACAAAAATGTATGCGAAATAGCTTTGGTGCGAATCTCACATATTATATATTTTGCTTCCCAGACCCTTTCGAGTCCGGGTCTCATCGCATATCGCAAACCTAGCTTCCCTTTTTATTTTGTTTATACAACGAAAATACACCAAAAACCATTGAAAATGGCCCTCCGCAGATTTCAAAATATACACATTCCCAGCTATAATGCCGTTGGGTCCAGCTCTTCGGGTCACCCGTATGTATGTGTGGAGGTCCCACCCCATGGTAGTACGTCGATGCGATATAGCAATGCAATCTGATCGCAATTGCTGATCGATCATTCCCCGAGCCTTATATATGTATATAACATAGCTCCCCACCGATGCGACCTGCCGATCCGATCATCAGCGATTATTGATCGACAGTGTCATGCCCCCACTTTAAGCCTGTCACCTCTGCCTGGTCGATATGCGATTTTCCGCCTAGATCTTGGCCATTGATCGGCCAGATCTAACGGTGGTTGTGCAATGCCCAGTTTAAGCCTACAATAATGCTTTTCTTTTCATGTTTTTAGAGTGTTTTGAGCCTCCCGATAGTGCATTTCTTCCCTTCCAAGGGCTTTCCTCTTGCACTGATTTTGATCATTAGATGATCTTTGAGCCAAAACTGAAAATTTCAAGTGCATTAATGGATCCATTGGCATGCTTCTAAGAAAATTTGGAGACTTTTTAGGACATATATGGATCCAATTTTGGGTCGTTTAAGCTAACAGGCCCCTTGATATCCAAGCAAGTAATATGTGGTGTCCCCAAGTGGGTGTGGGGGCACAATGACATCGTCATGTGTCTCTGAGTGGATCAATAATGCCTATAAGCCATATGTAAGGGCTAGGATGATGACATAATCCCTCCCTTTATCTCTCGCGGTGAGACACATCCTCATCTGGACCCTCGAACCTCTGCCAAGTGTGTGGTACAAGTGTGAAGCTAGCTTGGCATGGTGATCCAGGTGCATGATCCTCATCCAAAAGGTGGAACACAAGCAATCACTGAATGGTGATGGGGATCCATGAAGTGCTCTCTGCTATGGTCGAGACCCATGGCTCTCTAGGTCACCCTACAAGTGCCACTGTGGCCCTCTAGAGGGCTTGGACCCTGTATAGAGAGACCAAAATCCTAAACGGAGACCCATCTAGAATTCTGCATAAGGTCCAATGCGTTCCATTTCCTTCTAGTGCAACAAATCATTAGAGTAATCAAATAAAAGAACTTACAAATCATGAAACACAAGTGTACAATTCATAATGACATACCTTCCATAGTGGGCTTTGGCATGTACAAGTGTCTCCAAGCTCAATAAGGGGGTTAACCAAGGACCTTATTAGGTGGTTTCAACCTTTAAAGGGGGTGACATATCCATGGTACATCCATCAAGTGGTAGGTGGCATATGATATATGCTAGTTTTTGTAGCATGGGATGTGCTCTAGCCATGAAATTTGATGGAGAGGCTAGACTACATGAGATATCCAAAACCCTTAAATAATTTGCGGAAATTCCACTTAGAAGTGTCTCGGTTAGATTATTAGCCGATTTTTAAATATTTCCTAAGTCTAAAATTAGGGGATATGATTAATTAATCATAATTAATTAATTCAAGGTGAGAATTCTCTAGAAACTCACACGGATCGGTCCAAAAATGCTTTGAGCCATCTATTAAGATTTAATATTGGTCGTTAGAGTCTCAATACGAAGATATAAGAAGGGATCGATGTGGTGATGGAGAGTGCACCAGAGTCACTTGGAGAATTCAATTTTCCAGAGTAGCAGCAGTCACTTGCTAAAGAGTTTGAGCTTTAGTGAGGCAACAAAGATAGTGAGGGGTAGGGACAGTGATCTAGAGGAAGTTTTCCAGATCTAGAGAGGCAACAGAAAGAGGGTCGAGTTATTCCTAGTGAGGCACCGCATAGGATACATAGTTGATTCAAAGAAGCAGTTTGATTCACTGGAGAGAAATTCGTTCTCAGTTCCAGAGGTCGAGCAGAGGGTTGAGAGTGCTAGAGAGGAAATTTTCTCAGCAGAGATAGGAAACATGACTTAATAAGAGGTAGGTTGGAGGCTTGATGTCATAGGGTCTGCACAGAGTAGCACAAAGGCTGATGCAGAGGGTCTAGGAGATTGAGTTGACTAAAGGAAGTTGCGTCAGGAGTTCTTGTGGAAGAAGGGTAATTCTCTTAAGATAATTTTGCCCATATTTTCTTGTTGTTTGGATTACGAGTTGGGCATCCATAGATTGTACTCATATTTTCACTGCCGTGTAATAATAAAACCCTCATTGTTGCACTGGATTTCCAAAGTTGGGTTTTTCCAAGGACAATTGTCCAAAAATAATGGTGTCAATTTTATGTGTGTGCTAGCATTTCTTAGTTCCAATGCTATTTTATTTCTGCAGCTTTTATTTGTGAAGGTTGCGGTGTGTTTATTTCGATGTTTCCATAGCAATAAATTGAATAATTAATTTATCAGTTAGAAGAAATAATACCAGTTGATGCAATAGGATTCCAGTTTCAGAATTTTCACATGGTCTTAGAGCGTAACTAGTCAGCTGGAAGCACATAAGTGAAAGGAAATAATTTCGCTACTCAAAGGGAGCAGCAAGTTGAAATTCTCAAAGGAAATGTAGTATCCAGATAGAAAGGCCAAATTGTTGGGGCAGAAAAACTTGATTTTAGTCGTAGGAGTGCAAAAAGTTGAATTTCCTGGGATTGTAATTCCAACGTCAGAGGGAGAAACTACAACTCAGATTTTCCTTGAGCAGATTCCCGGTTGGACGCAGAGTGTTTTGCTGCAGGTTGTAGAAGAAAAATTTGTGTCAGGTGGAAGAAAAAAACACACATAGCAGAGGGAAAATTTTCCTCAGGGAACTTTGAGTCTCAGAAGTTTGAATTTCATGTTGCAGATTGGCAATAGTAGCTAGCATATCTGCACATTCTAGAAGGGAGTGTGAATAACAAAGCAGCAGGAATGCATAGGGAAAGAGGGATTTTTCAACAATTTCAAAGATAGCCACTACAGGGCTTAGAGATCAGGATAGGTTGTATGGAGCTTCCAACTATGCCATCTGGAAGCCTAGGATGCCCTTCCTTCTAGATGAATATGGCTTGAAAGATTACATTGATAATGTATTGGCAGTTCCTCTAGATGTAGACCAACTCAAGAAATATAGGAAGGAGATGGCACGGGAGAAGCGGTTGATCCTAGATGGTGTCCAGGACCATATAGTCTCACATATAGTGGCCAAGGGAATGACCAAAGAGATGTGGTATGCTCTCTCCACGTTATACCGGGGTGCCTCCGACCATCATAAGATGTTCCTAGAGGAGAAGCTGAGATGCATTAGGATGCAGAAGGGGGAAGGCATAGATCCCTTCCTTATCAGGATTCATGAAGTCCTTGACCAACTTTGAGTTGTTGGGGCAATGTCTCAACCTTCATAGCTAGTACGATTTTCACTCAATAGTGTCTCAAAGAATTGGATGGTCTTCATCCAAAGTATATTGTGTAGAGACACGCTACTAGGATGAGAAAAAATGCAGGCCGATTTGTAACAAGAAGAGTTGAGACGATCTTTGTTGAAGAGCTCCATCAGTGGGAATAGTAACAACAGATCGAAGGTGATGAAGGAAGAGAAGAATATGGTCATCGCATCTAAGGGTCCCAGTCAAGGGCAAGGGGAGCAAAGAAAAAATAATAAGGACCTATCAAAGGTAAAATGCTTCATATGTGGTGAGCTTGGTCACTACAACACGTAGTGTCCTCTCAGGAAGAAGGACAAGTCAGAGAAGCAGGACCAACAGGAAGCATCAACCGAGATCGATAAGTTGTCCTCCAGGTTGGAGGAGGACTTCGCGACGTTGACATCTATACCTCTAGGAGTAAGGTGAGGTGACTTGGATTTGTAGTCCTAGAAAGATACAGAGTTTTGGCAGGGTTCTTGAGGAGTCCACCTCATGGATCATTACTTGGCTATGGGGGCCCACAATATTTAGTAGCAATATGGATCGGGTGGTTGATGCAATCAGAATTCCAAAGTGACAATTACAGACTAGTTGCAGGCATATGCTAGACAACGCAATGCAGAGTGGCATAGTGCAGAGTCAGCAACAATGCAAATTCTTCATAGACAGTGCAAAGGCTAGTAGCAGTCAAGACTCGAGAGACAGGTGCATCATACTGAACACAATTGATTTAGTATTTTGGATGCTTTTTAGTTGCAGATGTTGCAATTGTAGCATTTGCAATTGTAGTGCAGATGTAGTGTTGGTAGCATTATAGCAGGGTCAACAACAACATAGATGAAACATCAGAGTTTCATAGTGGTTGGTGGGTAGTGACAGGAATTCACAATAGCTAGACATCAACAATGTGACAAGAGGTGATACAGAGACAAGGTGTTGTAGTAGGATGTGCAATAGTAGAACACATTCTTCGCTAAGAGGGAGTGTTAGTTTTTGTAGCATCGGATGTATTATAGCCACGAAATTTGGTGGAGAGACTAGAATAGATAAGATCTCCAAAACCTAGAAATCGTTTTTGGAAATTCCACCTAGAAGTGTCTCAATTAGATTATTAGCTATTTTTTTTAATATTTCCTAAGTCTAAACTTAGGGAATACAATTAATTAATTAGAATTAATTAATTCAAGGTGAGAATTCTCTAGAAACTCACATGGATCAATCCAGAAATGATCTGAGCCATCAATTAAGATTTAATGTTGGTCGTTGGAGTCCCAATAGGAAGATATAATAAGGGATCAATGTGGTGATGGAGAATGCACCAAAGTCACTTGGAGAATTCGATTTTCGAGAGTAGCACCAATCACTTGCCAGAGAGTTCAGATTTAGTGAGGCAGCTTAGATAGTGAGGGGTAGGGACAGTGATCTAGAGGAAGTTTTCCAGATCCGAAGAGGCAACAACAAGAGGGTCGAGTTATTCCCAGTGAGGTAGCACAAAGGACTGCGCAATTACTTTAGCTAAGCAGTTAGATTTACTGGTGATAAATTTGTTCTCAGTTCCAGAGGTTGGGTAGAGGGTCCAGAGTGTCGAAGAGGCAATTTCCTCATCAGAGACAGGCATAATGACTTCATCAAAGGTAGGTTGGAGGCTTGAAATCATAGGGTTTGCACAGAGCAGCACAGAGGCTGACGCATAGGGTCTAGGAGGCCGAATTTTCTGAAGGAGGTTGTGCCAAGATTACTTACGGAAGAAGGGTAATTCCCTTAAAATATTTTTTCCCATATTTTCTTGCTATTTGGATTACCAGTTGGGAATCCATAGATTATACTTAAATTTTCTCTGCTGCATAATAATAAAACCCTCACTGTTGCACTGATTTTCCCAAGTTGGGTTTTTTCGAGCACAATTGTTCAAAAATAACGATGTCAATGTTATGTGTGTGTTAGAATTTCTCAGTTCTAGCGATATTTTATTTCCGTAGTTTTTATTTGTGAAGGTTGCATTGTGCTTATTTTGATATTGTCGTAGGAATAAATTGAATAACTAACCTATCAGTTAGAAGAAATAATATCAGTCGCTGCAATAGGATTCCAATTTCATAATTTTCACAATATAATGATGGAATGGAGTGGGGATCAGGAGAAGGCTCCAAGCCACATGCCATGGTATGAGGGTAGCTATAATAGGTGAATCCCACATTTGGGTATATGAGTCACCCCAATCTTTGTTTTTCCACCCTTCTTCATATGCCTTTTGTCTTTGATTGATTTTTTTCCTAACTACTCGAGGCTCCAAGGAATTAGAGCATGATGTGTGGGATACAACAATAGATACCCCCTTTAAGGTGGGGTAGTTCATTTCCCACCAGAGGTTGGGATAGTCATGGGTTCATTAATGTGGAGGGGGCTCATCTAGGGCCCATAGGAACCAGAGTGATGGCCATAGATAAGGGGTAGAGCTCATGCTTGGTTTTTCCCATGTGCTAAATTTGTATGTTCCAACCATCTTTTGTATTTTGTGGTATATTTTCTGTTGTAAGGCCAAATTATGCTTTTTATTTTTCTTTTTAGTTGCATCAACCACTAGGGTATCATTCGAGACCCAACCTAAGGTGTGGGCAAGGGGGCGAGGCTAACCCTTTGTGGACCCAATGGAAAAAAGTGGGCCCGGATGGGAAAAGTGATAAATGGGGTTAAAGTGAGTGGAGGGGAGTGATGTATATGGTGTCATGAAGCAAGAACACACAACCAAATTCAGGATTTCCCATGTAGTGCCAACCCTAAATCTAATAGCCAGTAAAGGGGATGCCATGAGACTAGGATACAAGGCTAACCAAAAAATTGGGTAGAGAAGACAAGAGTACAGACCTAGCCCACTCTTTCTGCTAAATACCCCCACCAATCCATGCCCAAAAATGTCCATGATAAGTAAAAAAATTACTCAACTATACCAATGAAACGTCATACCTTCGGGGTGAGGAGGCCCACCTTCAAACATACGATCATAATAGATGGGCGAGGGACCACCTGGCAAGCTCAGGTGGTAGAGATAGTGCCACATTGAGTTATTTTGTGGCTACAAAGGGGTTGATGGCTGTCGACTGAGGACCATCTAGGAGAAAATATTTTCTTCCATGGTACCACCCACGAATGATGGGTTGCAAGCTTCATTTATTTCCTCTCTCTTCTTGTTGTCCTTCTTGAGTTTGTTCATTTGTCCCAACATCGTTCTTTGCCTTTACTCTAGATTCTTCAATTTTGCATAATGACCACAGATCATCGAATGTAGTGTTTTACTTTTTCCCATAGATGCTTGACACAAAGTTTCCCCATTTATCAGATAGTACATTGAGAACAATGGTGATCATCTCTCGTTCAGACATTACTTCTCCTAGCTCTTGTAGTTGGTCTCTAATTTCGGATACCTTCATGAAATAGGAAGTTATCCCTTATTCCCTTGGGATTTTCATCTTGTATAGTTCAATTTTCAAAGATATGATTTTTCCTACAGTGCTTATAGAAAATAACTCCACCAATTTATCATAGATCTTCTTTGTTGTCTTTAACTTTGCAACATAAGGGATGAGAGAATCCTTGATCGAATCTATGAGGATCCTTTGTGTCCTTATTGCTCCTTTCATGTAATTTGATGATGCTTGAGCTTGCTATTGATATGGTTTGGTGATGGAGCACTTTACATATTCAATAACTTCATTATCCATGAGAATTAGATCAATTCTCTTCTTCCATGCTAGGTAGTTTGAGGTCCCAACCAATTTATTATTCTCCTTGTAGAAAGAAGTCATAAAAATATAGAATACTTAGTTGTCAAATGAAGATGCTTCTTTGAAGATGATATCTTCAACTTGATGCCTTCTTGATTATGTTGATAATTGAAGATGCCTCGATGATGATTGTTTGATGATTGTTTGATGATATTGATCATCCTTGTATTCCTTGATGTTTTGATGAAGTGTTTCTTCTTGCTTCCTTTGCTTGTAGAATGTAGAAAGCGTGAACTTCCTACGAATGCTTCAAGTGTAGAGTCATTATTGAATGGAGGTAGGGTCTTTTCAGGTATTATTCTACTTGCAAGAGATTTGAGATGTGATGGATAGTCCTCCTTTATTCTTCTTAGTTCTCCTAGATGATCGCCTTGTGCTCGACCCTTGTGTCTTCTTCTTCAGTGGGGAGATTTTCCTGTTGCCCATTCGTCTTGTTTGTAACCTTATCTCTTGTTGGGCTCTGAATATGTCACATCATTCATTATATAAAGTCCCCATTCATGAGCCATATTCCCGCATTTATTATACTTTTAGTAGCCATTATACCATCAATTTCCGCTAAATGAACCTCTTCTACCCTGTGGTTAATTATGATGGATTTTTTATCTTTTTAATGATTAAACATGTCTTTAATATGGTTTTATCAATGATGGATTAATAATGTGGTTATGTGGCCAAGAAGGATGTTTGAATATGAAAATTTGTATTTCTCTACCAGCTTAGTACCAATCTGGCAGTTCAGTACTAGTTTCTGCACCTGTAAGAATGGAGAAAAGAAGTCAAAATTATAAAATATGTTTTTCTTTCTCAAAGCATGACATATTAGATTCCACATGAACTTAAAATGTTGGTACATGCTTTGGAATATACTCATATCATGCATGTGGAATCCCAACACATGATTTAAGCTACAACAAAAAATAGGTAACCGTTTTGAAACTGCCATGTTTTGCCTCGATTTTTGTGCATATGGTGACAAATCTCAAGAATATGGAAAATGGGTTTTTGAAAAGCATAACAATTTACTTTTATGTCAAACCATTGTTTGAAATTCAATATGGTTTCAAAGTTACAGCTAGTTCTTCGAAGCAATTTTATACAAAATTTCTGCAAAACCTAGATTGGCAAAAGTATTCAAACAATCAACTTCATGCACGATTTACGAAGCCATGCAATTGAATTGGGAAATTACAAGAGAGGTATTTGTTTATAATATGTAAAATTAGACTTCCTAGAAACAACTCTCTAAAATACATCATGGTCTTGAAGATATGGTTGGTTCTTTAACACCCATTTGTATAAAATTACAAAAAAATCAGATTTATGAGATTTTTCCTCCAAAGTTACAAATTCATTTTCTGAGTTTGGGGATGTGGTTTTATCCGTTTCTCCATAGTTTTGATGTATAAATAAGACCTCATAGGTCTGACGAAATAAGATTAGACATAATATTTCTGCTAGAACATTTGCGTTCTTTCGTTTGCCTGTGGAAATTATGATGTACTGGTTTTATTGAAGACTTATAATATAATACTTCAACTTTTATTCCTTAATTGTTGATGTATTGTAAACAATCTAATTTTCTAAAGTTAACCTATCTTGACACAGGGTGTGGCAAGGGTCCACCACTGATCCTAGCCAAGCTATATTAATTAGATTTAGTTAAAAAATTAGTATCGAATTTATGTAAATACCAAATTTCTGTAGCTTTCTATAAGTACCAAATTTATGTAGCTTTTATTTCTAATTACTATATGCTTTTGATTTAGATCTAGCACTTAATTTTTGTGACTTTTGTTTAATCTATTATTGTTTTCTTTCGAGTTGAATAATGCTTCCTAGACTTGCATGTTAATTGATAATAAATAGGATTAGAATTGGAATTGATTGTGTTAATTGCTAGAGATTGAGGTTTAAATGAAGACTTGGTATATTAATGCTTGGTTGAAGAAGTTAGAATTCTGAGCAGGAGGAACTTTTATAAGTTTAGTCTTATTCAAGTTAATAACTAATTAAGTTCATATTAGATATGGTTAATTGACAACATAACTAAGACATGTTTGGATTAGAGGATTAGAGGATTGGAATGGCTTTCAATTAGGAATTAGAACAAACATAAGAGTATGGTACTTGATTCTGTACTATGTAGATAATGGAATCAAATTATAGTTGTTTAAGAGAAACCAATTAGATTAAATTGGTGAAGCTTTTCAAAATAAAGTATTGCATTCTACATAGGTTTGTTAAGTGTGCCTAGACTAGTGATATTTTGCAGCTCTAAGTTTACAAACCTCAATTGACATTTTTAAGTGAAAGGAAATTAATATAAACGTATAAAATCCCCAACATATTTGGCATCATTGCCGAGGAGTTGCAAACGGTCCAGGTAACATTTTGCTTTGGTAGGTTGAGTTTTAGTAGATTAATGTTTGTGGTAACATTTGCAGGGCTTCTAAAGGGCAGAGAAAGTATGGTAAGACATGAGTAAAGAGCCACACATCCACTATGATGGGGGTGATCCAAAGTCTAGTTATCTCTGATTGATTTTCTACCTTCTTTTTCATATGCGTAGAATAAAAGGTAGGATTTAAAGCCTCTTTGTTTCCTTTTTTTTATTTGCAAGTGTGTTTTCCTTTATATTGATTCATGAAAAGAAGAGAATCCTAACTTGTTTGAACAAATATACTGATGACAACAGGGTCCTAGTAGCATGTTGGCGCTTAGAGTACATGAGTTGTTTCCTTGCATTTGTTTTAAGTGTGTTTCTTTCTTATTCTTTTTAGGATTTTTAATAAGAAATCCATACACTAATCCATGTGCAGGATATGGGTTTAGAACTAACAAAGCAATATTCAAGGATGATCAAGGGTTTGGAATAACTCTCTCAAATCCTAGCAACAACTTGGATTTTTTCTTCTCAAGAGAACAAATCATGATGGAAGCCAATAAATTATTTGCCTTCCCAAAAGCGATAGAAGAACAACAACTCCATGAATCACATCCACATGAATATCTTTAATCTTGCAAACTTTTTGAGGAAATGAAAGTATCATGGAGTGTATCCAATAGAGAGAAAGCATTAGAACCTAAGATTGAATAATCTTTTACTTACATATTGTGGATCCTCTAAGAACACAAGAGGATAATCATTTAATAATAGAATATTTGCATGGCATGGTAAAGGAGGATATGCCAAGTGAGCTAAATAAAGAGGTAAAACAAGAACATTTTGATTTTGTTGAAAGTTGGTTTCAAGCAACTATAAGACGATATCAATCCTTCCTTCTTCATTAATTCTTGACATCATCATCAAAACAATTAGTTTTTCATACTCAGATATGCATTGAAACCTATATTATAAACTTGAGTATGAATGCATTTTTATACTTGTTACGCACATTGTTACATTGGAAATAATCCTATACTTGAAGAAAAGAATTTCTTTTTTTCATGTAGAGTAGGATAATAAATAAATGATGCATATAGTAATTATTTTAGTTTTAAAATATAGTGCAACATCTTTCTCATTTGTTTTGCATAAGTGGGAATGTTAACAATTAAAAAAAGAAAACTAGTTGAAAATGGGAGATCTATGTTCCTATTGCATAATTCTATTGAGGTCTCTTTCAGTTGCATATTGTTTTAATGAAGATTGCCACTCAGTCTTATTTCCAACAACAACATGGTTCAACTATTACTTTTCTTTCCCACTTATTATTTCTTTTTGATAGTTAGATTTGTTTCTAGTTTTTCTTTTCAATAAAGTAATCTACGACCATTATGTTTGGAATCTTATGTGAAGTTGGAAATTATTGCATTGCAACATCATTTGATATTGCATACCAACTATCTAGTACCTTGTTTCAGCTAATCAATACCCATAATTTTGGTACCAATTTGCTATTTTTCAAGACAAAGCAAGATTAAAGGATATTGTTGATTTGGGATGCTTAAATACTGGAAGAATATTTGCAAAAGTAGAAAATACATCTTTGTGAATATAATGGAACACTTAGGAGAGTATTTGATGGCATTTTTCCTTTTACCTTAAGTTGTTAAAAATGATGCATTCAAGCTTTACCATTACTTATCTGTTTTAAGACCGATATTTCACAAAGATAATTGAATAAGCAATCATTTTTCATAAAAGTTGAATTGAATGATAATTCCAAACTATTCATAGCTGATATATCCTTTTTGTTTTGGAATTTCATTTTTCTTATGCATATAGATTTATGATTATAAATACAAAACAATTTCTCAAAATATAGTTACCAAAGCATACTAAGGGGATTAAAACCAAGTTAAAGAGTCCATATAATGATACCAATGAAAAATCAACTTGAATCCTATAACCATAGCACCAAAGCATGATATCTAAGCATCTTTATTAAGACTTGTAGAAGAGTTACTGAAATCTCTATTCATAGTCGAACACTACTTTAAAAATAGAAAGCATACATGAAAACTATGATTGGTAGGACTTTAGGTGTCTTTGGGCTATTCTTTGGTTAGCCTCATCCATATCACATTAAAAATGGCTCATTCATGCTATGTCCTTTAAGTACCTATAAGTACCTTATGTGTCTAAGACATTATGCAAGTAATTAAAGTCACTTTGAAAGGTATCATCCTATGCCTTTAAGGGGCTTTCTGAAGCCGCTCTCCCATCTACCAATTGCAAAAGAAATATCCATAACATAAACCTAAAATGGTAGGAAACATGGGACTAGATCCTTTAGTGTAAAATAGGTTTAAGAGGTTAACCCATTGAGGCTATGGACACTTGCTGGAAGCAGGTACTGACCTGTGATACCACTAGGAAAACCCATCAGGGCTATGGACACTCACGGGTAATGGGGCATTTTACCTAAAGAATTGTTAATCAAACCAGGGTTTTTTTTCTACACGTATGATGGTTACTCTATAATGTGACAATCAAAAGGAAGCATGTGTGGATGAAGTCAAGGGAAAAACAAACTCCATAAATTTGCTACTAAAGAATGGCCTTAAGGTAACCTTGACACCTCTGACATTGGTTTTTCATACTATATCTAAGATTTAATTACTTGTGGGGCCTATGGTCATAGTGAATTACTAAAAATCAACTGTAAAGCTTATCTGTAATACTTGGATGACTATAAGAATTTGGAATTTGGTTAGTAATAACTATTTTTTCATTGGTTCATCATTTATTGTGATCATAAAAATTGTCCTACTTTTGTAGAAAGAAGGAGAGACTCTTAAATTTATTAAAGGTTTATCTTCTTGAGCATAAAACTATTAAGGATCAATGAAATCATATGTAACGAGTGATTTGGAATTTATTTTATGATTGATGCTAGTTTAGCATCATTTTAATAAATCAAAGATGACTTATTGTTGTTCAATATTCATCTCATTAGTTCCATTGTTTGTTTTTTAGGCTCGCCACCTCAGCAACCCTCCACACTTCTTCAGTACCTCACCTTGTTTGCATGAGGACATGTAAAACCTTAGGCATGGGGGAGTGGTTGTTGGGACCTCTTCAACATCTTCAATTCATTCTCTTTAGCTTCTTTTAGAAAATCATGTTGGCACTCATCAACTCCATCTCTTCCAAATCATTCCAAACTTTTAGCCTTCCTTTGCCTCATCTTTAGGTTCATACAACTTCCATTGCAGCTTGTGGTACAAATCAAAATTCAAAAGATATACTTGAGGTTAAACATGTTAAGACACTTTAACCCATTAAAATTTAAGGAAACTTGATGATTAAACACTTCTGATTTCATCAATATTTATCTTTCTTAAACCACCATTAAAGCTCCCTGACTGCCCCCCATCCCCCCTCCAATTTCTAAATCCATCAATGCATATCCCAGCAATCCAATAAGAATGAACATCATAAAACATTCACAAAATCATGTTGCTAAGTCATTTTTGCTTATCTAAGAAAAGAACCACAAAGTGAATAATGATCTTACAAAGTTTCCAAGTCTTCAACCATTTATCCTCATCGTTACCCTATATCATCCACCATCTCTTCCTATTCCATATTTTGTTTGTCCTTAATTTGTGCTACCTTGTTGTGAAACATATCAAGCCTATGATGATATGACAATTCACCTTTAATCACCAACACCAAGAAATAATGTCATAAGCAAGGATTTTGTTTGCACGAGGGCATGGAAATTCTTAGACACGGGGGAGAAGTGGTCGTTGGTACCTCTTCAACATATTCAATTCATTTTCTTCAGCTTCCTTTAGTAGATCATATTGGCACTCATCAACTCCATATCTTCTATATCATTGTAGACTTTCATCCTTACTTTTCCTTATCTTCAACTTCATACAACTTCCATTGCAGTCTGTGGTACAAATCAAAATTCAAAAGGTATACTGGAGGTAAAACATGTTAATACTATTTAACTCATTAAAATTTAAGGAAATTTGATGATTAACCACTTCCGATTTCATCAATCTTTATCTTTCTTAAACCACCATTAAACCTCCGCCTCTCTCCCCACCTGCCCCATTTCTAAATCCATAAATGCATATTCTAGTAAGACCATAATAATGAAAAGAAAAGTATTATGGCACATGAATACAAAGAAATATCTATAATTTATTCTCCTTATACATCATAAAGCATTCACAAAATCATGTTGCGACATCATTTTTGCTTATCTGAGAAAAGAACCGTAAAGTAAATAATAATCTTACAATGTTTCCAAGTCCACAACCATTATCCTCATCATTACCCTATATCATCCATCATCCCTTCCTAGTACATATTTTGTTTTTCCTCAATTTTTTCTACCTTGTTGTGAAACATATCAAGTCTATGATGATATGACAATTCACCTTTAATCACCAACACCAAGAAACAATGTCATAAGCGAGGATTTTGTTTTCATGAGGGCATGCACAGTCTTAGACATGGGGGAGATGTTGGGCTCTGAATATGTCATATCATTAATTATATAAAGTCCCCATTCATGAGCCATATTCCCACATTTATGATACTTTTCGTAGCCATTATACTATCAACTTTTGCTAAATGAACCTCTTCTACCCTATGGTTAATTATGATGAATTTCATATCTCTTTAATGATTAAACATGTATTTTTTTTATTCTTTTTTTATCAATGATGGTTTAATAATGTGGTTATGTGGCCAATAATCATATTCGAATTTGAAAATTTCTATTTCTCTACCAGCTCAGTACCAATCTGACAGTTCGGTACTAGTTTTTGCGCATGCACGAAAGGAGGAAAAATGTCGAAATTATAAAATATGCTTTTCTTTCTTAAAGCATGACATATTAGATGCCACATGTGTTATATATGGTGGTACATGCCTTGAAATATACCCAAATCACACATGTGGGATCCTAGCACATGATTTAAGCTACAACCAAAAATATATAACGGTTTTGAAACTACCATATTTTGCCTCAATTCATGTGCATATGGTGGTGAATCTCAAGAATCCGGAAAACAAGTTTTTGAAAAACATAGAAATTCACTTGGATCTCAAACCATTTCCAAAAATTCAATATGGTTTCAAAGTTATAACTGGTTCTTCGAAGCAGTTCTATACAAAATTTATGCAAAACCCAGATTGGCAAAAGTATTCAAACAATCAACTTCATGCACAATTTACAAGGCCATTGAATTGAATGAGGAAATTACAAGAGAGGTTTTTGTTTATAATGTGGAAAATTATACTTCATAGAAATAAATATCCAAAATACATTATGGTCTAGAAGATATCGTTGGTTCTTTAACACCAATTTGTATAAAATTACAAAAAAAAACAGATTTCTAATATTTTTCCTCTAAAGTTGTAAATTCGTTTTTTGAGTTTGGGGATGTGGTTTTATCCATTTATCCATAGTTTTGATGTATAAATAAGACCTCATAGGTATGAGGAAAGAAGCTTAGACATAATATTTTTGCTAGAATATTTGTGTTTTTTTATTTGACTGTGGAAATTGTGATGCACTGGTTTTATTTAAGACTTATAATATAATACTTCAACTTTTATTCCTTAATTGTTGATGTGATGTGAATAATCTAATTTTCCACAGTTAACCTAGAGACACAGGTTGTGGCAAGGGCCCACCATTGATCTTGGCAAAGCTACCAATTAGATTTAGTTAGAAATTTAGTATCGAATTTCTGTAAGTACCATATTTCTATAGCTTTTGTTTCTAATTTCTATAAGGTTTTGATTTAGATCTAGCACTTAATTTATGTGACTTTTGTTTAATCTATTATTGTTTTCTTTCGAGTTGAAGAATTCTTCCTAGACTTGCATGTTAATTGATAAGAAATAAGATTATAATTGGAATCAATTGTATTAATTGTTAGAGATTGAGGTTTGAATGAAGACTTGGTATATTAATCCTTGATTGAAGAAGTTAGAATTCTGAGAGAGAGGAACTTTTATAAGGTTAGCGTTATTCAAGTTAATAGCTAATTGAGTTCAAATTAGATCTAGTTAATTGACAACATAACTAAGGCAAGTTTGGATTAGAGAATTATAGGATTTCAATTAGGAATTAGATAAGATGTAACGAACAAGGTTCGCTATAGCAGGTTAAACATTCTAGAAGACTTGGAATATGTATATATCCATTGAGGATACAAATATATATATATATATATATACAAATGAGAATGAGGGCATACTTAATACCTGATCTGGATCTCTTCAATTACTAGAATTAACCAAGATCTTTTACTTCTATGATGTTAGCAAAATTGCATATGAAAGAGTATAGAACAACCACATGTTCATACTATAAAGAAGATGAAACATAATTACAACCATCAAATCAAGAACACACACACATTGATAACAGAGTTCACCCAGTGTGGGTTACGTCTCCGGACCCTGGTGTCAAGAGTGGGGACATCGCTTCATTAAACGATGCAAAAGATGATGATGTACATGGTATATTATTTTTCATTACAAGGATGGTTACCCTCAACTAGAGTGGCATGTCTCTCCATGAGACACTCTCAGGAACTCTCGCTCATATGGGAAAATTCCCTCAACAGGAGTGGCATGTCTCTCCATGAGACGTCCTCCTATAGGAACTCTCACTCAAATGGGCACTCCTTCAGCATGGCAAGCTAATAAAATATCACATGACTTTGCATACAAGTATCCTAAATATAATGGTAACCAGGTATATCAACAACAAGAACATCATCTTAGAAAATCAGATGAAAAACATGGCATAACTGCATCATTTACCTCCACTCTTAGAGATGGCCAGAAAATGCAAAGCTCAGTTGTTGTAACAGACATCACTACTGAATTCGTGGCGCAAAATTGTGTCAAACGATTATAAAGTTTGCCCCTTTCTGACACTGCCAAATTATGGACCCTTGGGAATCTTGAAGATTTCCCCAAAGATTCCTTTCTGAAGATGGTGAAAAAATATACTGCTCAGATGATGATTCTGAGCAGACCACTGCCCTCCCTATAAAATTCTATGAAAAATCACTATAAATTTGGCATAATTTTTCCTTCATAAAAATCAACCTCCAAGGGAATCTCTTAGATTCCAAGAAATTCTGCCAAAGATTCCTTGTTGCTAGATACCTAAAGTTTTGTTGCTTAGATGGGGAAAAAACTACAAAGTTATACCACTGGAAAGAAAAACGTGCAAAAATGACTATTAATTTGTCAAAATCTGACACTAACACCTTTGGCACTCTAAGGGAATCTTTTTGGCATCTTGCATATTCCTTGGCTCATGGTTTTGCTGCCTGATTTTCTCATGGTTCCATCGCTCCTCCACTACCAGGCTTGTCCGCTGGGCAAATGAGTGAGTTTATATGCAATTGCGTTGAAAGAGTAAACAATGTAGGTTGTTTGGCCTATTGCCAAGGCACTAAGTTTAGGTTGCCACCAAGTCGAGGTTCGAATCGTTGCCCATCCAAAATAGGGCGTGTTTGTTTTTTTGATACCATTTGTTACAAACCGTGGCAGAGTGACATGTGATTCGAGGAGGGTTTGGTTAACGATCATACGTTGGCGTAAACCATGGGTGGTTATGGTATAATGGGCGCGATCAAATCTAGAATGGCAGAGGTTAACTATGGTCGACAGTAACAAATGTTTTGGCGTATATTTGATTTTAATGTTTTGTGGCCGCGTTTAATGGTTAACGATTTGCAGTGGGTTGTCACATGAGGTGGAGATCAAGGTATGGCATTGTATTGGAATGTAACGGTGTTGTTCCACCTGTTATCACTCAGGTTGTCCTTTTGGTCAGCATAAAAAGGATACGGCCGAGGTAACCACAGACCAATCTTTGGACTGCAGGTTCTAGCCCACCTGCAATCAGAGAGGGCTCTCTCTTTCTGATTTAGCTTTGTTGAAGATGATTTTAGGCTAGTTATTGAGTTTCAGGGGGTTTTGTTTTGATTTTGGTGGGATGATTGATGTTTTCAAGTAAAGAGGCAGGTATAGTATGAGAGTTTCAAACCATTAGGCATGGAGTCGAGGAGTAGAACTGCTGGTGCGTTTTCTTGGTCACAAGAGAGAAATATGGAGCAAGGTAGCTGCACATGAAACAATGTTTTAGGTTTAAAGGATGGAATGAATGCTAAGGAATGAGAGGCAATTAAGAATCTCTCGTTCAGCTTAACAGAGGGGTGAATGAGCACTATCTAGGAGCAGTTAAGAATCCCTAGATAACTGTCAAACATGGATGAATTAGGGTAAACATGAGCCATAGGGAATTCATATTCATTACTAATTCAGTTGAGATGAAAACATAAAGAAACAGCAGAAATGGGGCATAGAGTGTAGTTAAACAAGTTCTAAGCTAATCTTTCTTTCTGCTATTTAGATGGTGATACATGTATGATATGAGCATATATCAATGAAAACAGAGGTAAGAGGCACTTATTGATTCATGTTGCAGCACAAGAATTCCACATTCACTTCTTCAAAATATTTAATCCACAGCACCCAGTCTGATCTCCAAGCTTTCAACAGTCTTTGATTAAAGAAAACATGTCAGGTATACAGTGCGAGTCTCTAATGAAGATTATCAATCAACCAACCCTTTAAACAATACAGAGGGTGGTATAAATAGGGAAAATTATCCAAAATTATCTATTACAGCTGACCTAAATAGGTCTGAAGGAAAATGATTACTTTAACCTAATCTTATCCAGAAATTAAATGCAAGAAAATATCTTTGAGCTGTGCTAAGGCAGCTGTACCAAAATGAGTTAATGTCTATCCCGGTGGCTTGGTGCAGTGCTTCTATAATAATTGTGATTTGTCTTTTATCTCTATTTCTAAGTCAGTTTATGCTGCTGTTCGGCGGAATTAATGTGCACTAATCCCGACCAGATAAGCCTTTAATGGCCTTAAATGCTTCGCTAACTTTGATGGAAGTCTTGAATGTTAAGCTGCTTTGGGAAATGAAGGTTTCCATTAAAAATATTCAACTAATACTCTTTGCTGCTTCATCTTTCCTCTGATACTCTTTGACAAATGAATCGGGCCGCTTCTTTCTTTTGCTGTGTATGAAATTGTCAAATCAATATTTAATGGCCGCTGTTCGGCCCTCTGTTTCCTTTAGAATTGTCTTTGCCCCTTTTTAAATGCTGCGCGAAGAAATTCTGGTCGTTTTGCGCCTTTCGGGCATCCTGGAGGCCGAGCGGTGAGGGGCTTTCCATTTCGGCCTATTTCCCGTAGCCATGCGCGATTAGCGCTAGGCGCTAATCGCGCATGAGAAACTGCCTCAGATTTTGAATCCGGGCTTCCTGGGCTGCGATTTGCGCCTTTCGCGCTTTTTTTTATGATGACGTCAGCATGACGTCAGCGGGTGGGACCCAGTACGGCGTTGACGTGGCAGGGTGACGTCAATAGTACGGTGGGTGACATGGCAGTACACGGTGGCAGTGATGTGGCAGTGATGACTTGGCAGTATGGTGGCAGGAGGCCTGACGCAGGTTGATGACGTAGCAGGATGACGTCACTAGGCGGAGGCAGTTTTCGCTTTTGGGCGCACCACCTTTGGGCAAAAGCGGTATTGGCAAAGGGGGCTCCGCCACAACCGAGAGGGTGACGCGTGGTGGGATTACGGCGGGAAAACCGCCCATCTCCTGGACGCTAACCATCGGCGGCTTCGGAGATGAAAAGGCCCGCCCACCGTTGATCTGGGGCGCGGGCGATCGGACGGCTGGCGGAATGGATGAGGCGGTGGAGGGATAAGGGACGGGGCCCACGGCGCGTTTAATAAATTTATTGTATGGCGGGGGGGTTTAAACATTAGGAAAGTGGGTTATGGGGTTATAAACGAGCAGGGCAAATATTTCGTGGGTAAGACTTTAGGATAAGGGCGAAACATGGGTTTTGTAGGTTTAGGGTTAGGGGAAAAAGGTTATTAGTTTGACCAGATGTCAGACTAACTCCTATTAGGACACGGATGGGCTAATAACAGCCCCAGATGGACTGTTATTTCCCGGACTTAGGAAAATATGGCTATAGTGCCGGGAAGGGGGTATTATTATTTTTTGGGATTTTTATATATTTTTGCATATTAGGGAATAGGGAAATGATTTAGGGAGCTAAATAATAGAGTTAGGAGTCTCTAATGAAGATTATCAATCAACCAACCCTTTAAACAATACAAAGGGTGGTATAAATAGGGAAAATTATCCAAAATTGTCTATTACAGCTGACCTAAACAGGTCTGAAGGAAAATGATTACTTTAACCTAATCTTATCCAGAAATTAAATGCAAGAAAATATATTTGAGCTGTGCTGAGGCAGCTGTACCAAAATGAGTTAATGTCTATCCCGGTGGCTTGGTGCAGTGCTTCTATAATAACTGTGATTTGTCTTTTATCTCTATTTCTAAGTCGGTTTATGCTGTTGTTCGACGGCATTAATGTGCACTAATCCCGACCAGATAAGCCTTTTAATGGCCTTAACTGCTTCGTTGACTTTGATGGAAGTCTTGAATGTTAAGCTGCTTTGGGAAATGAAGGTTTCCATTAAAAATATTCAACTAATACTCTTTGTCGCTTCATCTTTCCTCTGATACTCTTTGACAAATGAATCGGGCCGCTTCTTTCTTTTGTTGTGTATGAAATTGTCAAATCAATATTTAATGGCCGTTGCTCGGCCCTCTGTTTCCTTCAGAATTGTCTTTGCCCCTTTTTAAATGCTGCGCGAAGAAATTCTAGTCGTTTTGCGCCTTTCGGGCATCCTGGAGGCTGAGCGGTGAGGGGCTTTCCATTTCGGCCTATTTCCCGTAGCCATGCGCGATTAGCGCTAGGCGCTAATCACGCATGAGAAACTGCCTTAGATTTTGAATCCGGGCTTCCTGGGCTGCGATTTGCGCCTTTTGCGCTTTTTTTTTATGATGACGTCAGCGGGTGGGACCCAGTACGGCGGTGACATGGCAGGGTGACGTCAACAGTACGGCGGGTGACGTGGCAGTACACGGTGGCAGTGATGTGGCAGTGATGACTTGGCAGTATGGTGGCAACAGCCCTGACGCAGGTTGATGACATCACTAGGTGGAGGCAGTTTTCGATTTTGGGCGCACCGCCTTTGGGCAAAAGCGGTATTGGCAGAGGGGGCTCCGCCACAACCGAGAGGGTGACGCGTGGCGGGAGTACGGCGGGAAAACCGCCCATCTCCCGGACGCTAACCATCGGCGGCTTCGGAGATGAAAAGGCCCGCCCACCGTTGATCTGGGGCGCGGGCGATCGGACGGCTGGCGGAATGGATGAGGCGGCGGAGGGATAAGGGATGGGGCCCGCGGCGCGTTTAA
The DNA here is from genome assembly GCA_031772625.1 of Pinus tabuliformis. Lineage (NCBI taxonomy): Eukaryota > Viridiplantae > Streptophyta > Pinopsida > Pinales > Pinaceae > Pinus > Pinus tabuliformis. The sequence goes on from CM062820.1 coordinate 1,641,005,352, forward strand.
TAAATTTATTGTATGGCGTGGGGGTTTAAACATTAGGAAAGTGGGTTATGGGGTTATAAACGAGCGGGGAAAATATTTCATGGGTAAGACTTTAGGATAAGGGCGGAACATGGGTTTTGTAGGTTTAGGGTTAGGGGAAAAAGGTTATTAGTTTGACCAGATGTCAGACTAACTCCTATTAGGACACGGATGGGCTAATAACAGCCCCAGATGGACTGTTATTTCTCGGACTTAGGAAAATATGGCTATAGTGCCGGGAAGGGGGTATTATTATTTTTTGGGATTTTTATATATTTTTGCATATTAGGGAATAGGGAAATGATTTAGGGAGCTAAATAATAGAGTTAGGAGTTAATGTGAAAATGACAGGAAAGCGCTAAGGTGAGGGACCTTAGGCTATTTGAAGGGGAACAGGACTCACAGAGTGAAACAACAGTACTCCTAAGCAAAGAGGACCTTTACTTAGGCAAATATAATGGAAGATGATGAACTCAAGAGTTATCAAGCAGATCTTGACCTCTTCAGGGAAGTTAGTGAGTGATTTAGGGGAATAAGAAGAAGGGGAAGTTAGAGATGTCCAACTTGAGCTCCTCCAAATGGAAAATTGCCTCCAACTTGTGATCTGAATAAATATGACACTTGACAACATGACCATGATTCTGCAACCACACAGCTACCTACCCAGCCTACCTTCCTAACATTTTTTCTTCTTTTTGGGTGGGTGCACTTAGACTTGCAGACCCAGCTTTACAATTTTTCTTTTGACTGTCCTCCTATCTAAATCTACACTTATTTCTGCCAAGGGCCCAGATTAAGCAGTTGGGCTCCTTTGATTCTCTACCTATCTACAAATCTGCCAAGATTAAGCTGTTTGGACAAATATCATTCTCTATATTCTAAAACGAGAAATTGAAACCTACGGAGGCCAAGGTTAAGCTGTTTGGCCTTCCCTTAACTGAAAAACTCTTCAAAAATGAAATAACTCATCAAAATTGGAATCCAGCAGTGGCATTTAGACTAGCACACTTTCATGGCCTCTTTTGGAAATATGGAACCTAGCAGCATGAAAGATGACATATTTGGCATGTAAAAATGTCAATCATGAAATATGAACACCTGTTGCAACAGGAGGCTAACACCACCGACGGTTATTGTAATTTGGGGTCACCCATTGGAGGCTAGCCCACGTGGGCCGAGTGGGTTCAACCCCCGCCAGCCTCGTTTTACATACAATGGTGCCTATGCGGTTTATAACATATATGCTATGAGGTTGGCCTTCGAGATTTCTTGTGGTGGCGGGGTTTGACCACCCGCCACCATTTAAATACAATATAACAATGTCAGGGGTGGCAGGGATGGCAACCAGCCACCCCTATTTTAATATGTATTTTTTGTTTATAATAAACAAACCCACAATTTTTCATTGATCAATTTTTAAGGGTCTCTGGTGAAATTAAGTAGGCAACCATTTTTCCCATTAGAGTGGCTGGATTTTGTGCGTTGGGACACTATGAAATTGTTGCCTCGTTAAGACTGCCACTTGACCAAGTTTGACCTGAACTTTGACCGACTATAACTTGAGAATACAAACTCATATTTTAGTGTCGTTCTCATCGTTGGAATTAGGGCGATCAACACTATGATATGATCATAGTTTCACTTCAATTTGAGGACTTTGATCTTTGAGCTTTTCCCATAGCCACTGCTAGATTCTAAGAGTGTCTAGAGCCACCTGGATCATTCCCCCCACTGAGGATTTTTTTTCTCCAAAAGCATGAACATAATTTGCAATTGTTGTGTTACATTGTCTGCATCATAAGTGTCATGAAAGGTCACACTTCCTTCTCCTTCACCCTTGTTCTTCAGAGCGATAAGTGATGAGCTGACACCCGCATCCCCTGCAAACATGTAGTACATCTTTGCAAATTATATGCTCAATTACATGACCACACATGACCTAAGCATCCTATACATTCCAAGAGTATATAACACACACTCTTTCGTCAAGTTTACATCATCATGGAAACCAATACCCCAACGATCAATAAAAAGCCAAAACATCATTATTACTTCAATAAGTGATGGAAAACACATCATCACTCTTACATTATATTGAAACACATGGTTTACAAAAATGTGGCCATGACAAGCTACCATATCTAGAAAAACCATCTCTCACTCATGAAAGTGAATGGGTCATCTCCCTATGGCGGATTCACTTGTTGAACAATTTTTTCAACTGGTTCCTGCACGGGCACTTTGTCCTTCAGACGTTTCTCTCGATGGAGCCTCCAACATGTGACTCTTTGATGTCCACCTCTATTGTAATGACTACAAAAATTCTTCTTCCTCCAGACTTGCTTTAACTTCTTCTTTCCTTGATGTGGAGAAGACCTTTCACACCTCATCCTCTTTCTTGTTGCCATTCGCTTCCAACATTCAACAACCACATGGTTATGTAGACCACAAAAACTATATAGTTTTCTATGACATGACTTTTTCCCATCATTAACATGTTTGTAATCAAAATGAACTTTAGAATACTAAGACTTGTTATACCTCTCGTGGTTGTCTCTGGTGCGATTCTGGCGATGAAAGCTTGCCTTAGCTCTCCCTTTGCGATGTGCACTGTCATGAGAAGATGGTGATGTGTTCCCATCATTCTCTTTCCTCGATGGTTTCAACAATGTCTTGGAAGATTCTGATACCTTTGAGCACTCTCCTTCAGTGTATCCCAAACTTGTGAATCGAGGTCTTTGTACCACCTCCAATGGGTCAGTCATTCCTTGGCCATTAACATCAAGTCCTCCTCCATTATATCCCATCTTGGTAAGGAGTCTCATGTCAGTTCTTGAAATGGATACTTCCATGTTTCCAACAAAAATAGTGTCATGTGAAAACGAAAGTGAAGAATGATCAACATTGTTTACCTCAACTTTCGATTATGAAACAGGGAATGATGGCTTCGCCAAGCTTTCGTTGCACTTCACTTTTTCCAAGGCCTCTTCCATGGATCATAATTCAAGCTACAATATCTGCTTCTCCTCTTTTTCTTCTTGTAGAAGTCTACTCAATTCAACATTCTCTTCTTGAAGGCTCTGACTGATCTCCTCATTTGAATGATGAGAAGACAAGGATGAATAAGAATGTTCACTTGAAGGGGTAGATGGAGCATCTTCCTCTACTCTTTCTTTCTCCCATTCCTCTCTTGCCATCTTCTCCTCATAATCTGCATACACTATGTCTACCATTTTTGACATCTTATAGAAGGCCTCATACATATCTTTGTCATCCTCCATTATATTTCTTATTGCACGTTCAATCATTCACACTCAAAATTTACATCAGCGAGAAGACCGCTCTGATACCAAAGTTGATTCGGATCTCTTCAGCTACCAAAATTAACCAAGATCTTTTACCTCTGTGATGTTAGTAGAATCACATATGAAAGAGTATAGAACAACTACATGTGCACACTGTAAAAGAGATGAAACATAATGACAACCATCAAATCAAGAACACAAACACGTTGATAACAGAGTTCACCCATTGTGGGTTATGTCTTTGGGCCCTGGTGTCAAGAGTGGGTAGGTCGCTTCATTAAATGCTGCAAAGGATGATGATGTACATGGTATATTATTTGTCATTACAAGGATGGTTACCCTCAACCAATGTGGCATGTATCTCCAAGAGACATTCTCAGGAACTCTCACTCATATGGGAAAATTCCCTCAACAAAAGTGGCATGTCTCTCCACAAGATGTCCTCCTATAGGAACTTTCACTCAAATGGGCACTCCTTCAGCATGCAAAGCTAATAAAATCTCACATGACGTGGCATACAAGTATCCCTCAACATAATGGTAATCATGGATCTCAACAACAAAAGCATCATCTCAGCAAATAAAAAGAAAAACATGGCATAACTGCATATTTACCTCGACTCTCAAAGATGGCTAGAAAATGAAAAGCTCAGCTGCTAAATCAAACATCACATTTGAATTCATGACGCGAAATCATGCCAAATGACTATAAACTTTTCCCCTTTCTGACACTATCAAATTCTGGACCCTTACGAATCATGAAGATTGCCCCAAAGATTCCTTCCTAAAGATGGCCAAAAAATATACTGCTTGGATGAATATTCTGAGCAAATCACTACGCTCCCTATGAAATTCTATGAAAAATCATTATACAGTTGGCATCATTATGCCTTCGTAAAAAATCAACCTCTAAGGGAATCTTTTAGATTCCACAAGATTCTGCCAAAGTTTTCTTGCTACTGGATACCTGAATTTCTGCTGCTCGGATGGGGAGACAAACTGCATAGTTGGACTCTTGGCGAGAAAACATGCAAAAATGACTATTAGCTTGTCAAAATATGACACAGGCACCTTTGGCCCTCTAAGGGAATCTTTTTGGCATCTTGCATATTCCATTGCTCATGGTTCCGCTCCCTGATTCAATCATGGTTCCATCACTCCTCCATCGATAGGCTGGTTCACTGGGAAAATGAGAGAGTTTATATGCAATTGCGTTGGTGGAGTAAACAATGTATGTTGTTTGGCCTATTGGTAAGGCACTAAGTTTATACTTCCATCGGGTTGAGGTTTGAATCCCTGCCCGTCCAAACTAGGGCGCATTTGTTTTTTTTAATAGTGTTTGTTACAAACCATGGCAAAGAGACATGTGATTGGAGGATGGTTTGGTTAATGGTTATACATTGGCGTAAACCATGGGAAGTTATGGTATAATGGGCGCAATCAAATCTGGAATGGCAGAGATTAACTTCGATTGACGGTAACAAATTTTTTAGCGTATATTTGATTTTAACATTTTGTAGCTACATTTAATGGTTAATGGTTTGCATTATGCTGTCACATGAGGTGACGGTCATGGTATGGCATTGTATTGGCACATAACAGTTTTGTTCTGCATGCAGTTATTGTAATTTGGGGTCGGCCCACATGGGTCACGCGAGTTTCAACCCCCACCGACCTTGTTGTACATAAGGTGGTGCCAACAACCTTAGGGCCATTAATAGATATGCAGTTTGTAACATACATGCTGTTAGGTTGGACTTTGGGTTGTCTGGTAGTGCCAACGACCTTAGGGACATTAATAGATATGTGGTTTGTAACATACATGCTATTAAGTTGGCCTTCACGTTGTTCGGTGGTGGCAGGGTTTAACTACCTGCCACTATTAAATACATTATAACGATAACTGGAGCGGCGGGTGTGTCAGCTCACCACCCCTATTTTAGTATTTTTTTTTGTTTATAATAAACAAACCCACCATTTTTCGTTGGCCTATTTTTAAGGCTCACTGGCAAAATTAAGTAGGCAATAAATGTTTTTGTTTCGGTGGCTGGATTACGTGCGTTGGAATGCTACCAAATTGTTATCTCATTAAGACTGCCACTTGGCAAAGTTTGACCCAAACTTTGACCAAATATAACTTGAGCATATGAACTCAGATTTGAGTGTCATTCACACCATTGGAATCAAGGCGACAATCACTATGATCTTGTCCTAGTTGCACTTCAATACGAGGACTTTGATATTTGAGTTTTTCCCCTAGCCACTGCTAGATTCTGAGCATGTCTGGAGCCACCTAGATCAATACCCTAGGAAGGTGCCCTTTCATGAATGGTCATGTCTCTAAGACATGTCTCTTCAATACTAATTAACTAATCATTAGTTAATTAATTATTAATTATTAATTGTATTTACATTTATTATTTTTATATGAATTATATTTATAACATTGCCTCTCTCTTGAAGAAGCTTTGTCCTCAAAGTTTACTGAGAATATCTTATCGTCTCTGAACTTTCATCTTCATTGATACAATATGATATGATGCTCTGAGTGATAGAAAAAATTATCATACTAAGAATGGATCAGACCATCCTAGATTAATCTTCTGTGGAATCTTCTGATCTCTGGAAATTTGTGATGAATAGTTATTGTAGGAATGGATTCTGCAAACTTCAGTATTCTTGAGAACATAAAAGATCAGATCATAAGACTTGAAAAGTATTATCATTATGTGGTTTGATCATGGATAATCTAGATCTGAATAATGACGCATGTTTTATTATGAAAATGTTATGATCTGGGTATGACTAGTTGTGAAGTTTTTAAGTTAGTAATTGTATATCTGTACGCTGGTTCGCTTTGGCAAAAACATGTATACACGATGGTTCAGCTCATCAGAGTAGCGTATACATTATGAAATATGATATTTGAATTTGCAGTTGGTTTTAGTGGTTGTTGCAGAGTTCTGGGTTTTGCTCTGTGTTCTAGTGACTATGTTTTGATGACAGTATTCTGAATGTTCAGCTTGGTTGATTGTGATTTGCTTCAGTGACGATGGGCTTTCATTGATTCAGTTGTGGGTGAGTTTCAGTGATTGGTTGATGCAGATGTATTTGATGATTGTATTGTAGTGGTAATTGATTTTGAGCTTCAATGTTGTTGAGGGGTCCAGTATGAAAATTGGATGAAACATGGCCTTCAAATTGTGGTGTTGTGTTCCAGGAGTATTCAGTTTGAAAATTTATGAAACATGGTCCCTGGAGGAAGGGAGAAGGTCGTAGCCTTCTGTAGGTCGGCACCTACGTACTGGTAAACATATCGACTAGTACAAGAGCCAGGGGTTTGGAGCTCCCTTCTAGTAACAGCTAGAAAACGAGTGAAGGTTGGAGCGTTCAGTAGGCCGGCGCCTACGTACTAGTAAACGGATCAGCTAGTACAAGAGCTAGGGGTTTGTTGCTCCTTTCCAATAGAAGCTGGAAAACAAGAGAAGCTTGTAGCCTTTTGCAGGTGGGTGCCTATATACTGGTATGAATCTGCACCAGTACAATATTGTAAATAGGTTTTTCTTATATTAAAAGAAGACAACAACAGGTAGTTTTTGTCTTGCATTTGGTTTCCACCTTAAATCTTGGTGTTCATGTGTGTTTCTTATGTGTGATGGTTTGTTATGATATTACTGCACATGGTTATTTTTTATATGGTTAATGAAGTACTGATTAAAGATCAACATATGATGAATTAACTGAATCATAAGTTTGTTGGATATGCGCTAGTTGCCTTAAACACAATTGCGTGTACATGCGCATTACCTTCATTGAAGTAGTATATATAAATTTGAGTATGAAAAGAAAAAGACTATTGACTTGACTAATACTGATTCACCCCACCTCTTAGTATTATTTCCAACAATTGGTATCAGAGCAGGTCTTTTTACAGAATCTTGATCGCTTGAAGGAGATCTATAGAAACAATGGGAAAGAAGAAAGCACCTCAAAAGAAGAAGGCATCTCAAAGGAACTATGACAGTGGGAGAGTCGATTGGGGATTATGTCAAAGCAAATCTTCAGATTCAGAATCACCTCAGAATGAAGATGAACAAGCAAAATAACTATCAGGTATGAATTTGTTATCCTCTGGTGATACATTTCTCTGTCCACTTGAAGATAATGAATGTGACATCGAAACAACTGAATTTGCTCTTATGGGTGAAAGAGAAAGATATCAAATAGAGGCAGAATTTAAAAAAATCACAGGCAAAATTACAGATCAACAAGATCTATTGGACAAAAGGGAGTGTGGCTCCAAAGAAGAAGCTACCAGACTAAAATATCAACTGGAGGAAGGAAACAAAGTAAGGAAGTAGTACAAGGAAAAGGAAGATCAATGTAAAAAGATGTAGAAAGAAGTGACATCATTAAGAAATGAAGTAAATAAAAGGAGCACAACAATCAAGAAACTTAAAGATAGATCCAATTACTATGAAAGTCTTGAAGCTAAGATCCTCTCTCTAAAAGAAGATCTTGAAAAATCAAATAAGCAGAATGAAGAACTACTCAAGCTCTTGAAGAAAAAGAAAAAGAAGTTATCGAATTAAGGCAACAAATGGAAGAAGGAAGAAAAGCTGAAGAAATCATGAAGAAACAGTATCTTGAAAAGGAAGAGCAATATCAGGTTGAGGTAAATATCCTAAAAGGTAAATTAGAAGAAAAGGATAAGCTTTTACGATTTCAAGATAGTACTAAGATTTTGCATGATATTTTTAGCAGTCAAAGGTCTCCTGCCATCAAAACTAGTCTTGTTTTTCATGAATCCGTTGAAGGTGAATCTAGCTCACAAAGTGAGACAAGGAACTCTAATGAAAAATATAAAATGCTCAACAAGGAGATGAGAGGTCAACTCCATCAACAACCAAGGAAAGAAATTCTTCAAAGAAAATCTTTTACTCCTAACTATGGAAGTGATAGTCGGTTATTTCCTCAAATGAATAATGTTGAATGTTTTATATGTCATAATCTTGGACATGATGCAAAGAGATGCGGAAGTAGAATGGTTCAAGACCATCACACAGAAAGATCATCAGCTTCCAAGTACTTTAAGGGATATTGTTTTTCTTGCAATATGTTTGGTCACAAAGCCATTGACTGCTATAGAAGAAATATGAAACATGTAAGATGTTATGCATGTAACAAGTTTGGACATATAGCAAAGGAATGTAGGAGAAAATTTCGGGCACCATACCAAAAGGAGAAAACATCATCACACTCGAAGGTATGGAAGAAGAAGGAAGTGCAGTAAGAAAAATGTGGCATGGCACAATGTATAGACATAACAAACTCAGGGGGAGTTGAAAGTGTGAAACTTCAATGTTCTAAATCACATACGCAAGTTTCGTGAAGACAAGTCACGCATATATGCGAGTTAGAAGTTGCACAGTCACGTATATGTGGTTTGAGGAAAAATGCAATGGGACAGACTCAGAAAAACTGATTTGATATGATTCAGACAATTATCAGTTATCTTTTTTGTCGTGATGATAGATGACTATAGTTTGTGGATGTTATTTAGAAGTGTTTTTCCTCACAAGTTGTTGATAACTTGATGTATATCTGATTGATGATGATGCCTTGATACTTCTTACTGATATATGTAGTGATCAGATCTGACAGTGAAGAGGTGGAATAGGTGCAGGAGGAGAACATGTTAATGCTTCTAATAAAACATTGTTGGTATTATCTTTAGAAGTCTTTGGTACCTAATCAATGATGATGATACTTATATGGCTAAATGATACATCTTGCTATGTTACGGTTATGAGTTGCCCATGATAAAATCTCAGATGATACTTGGATCGCATAGTTGGTTTTCAGATCAGATTTATGGATGATTGTGAATGACTTTTTGATGATGCATATAATACATATATGTTTCTTACATGGTGATCTTCATAAGGACAAGGAGAAGTACAAATCTTGAGTACACAACTTCATTATTTGATGATGAGCCACTCATTTCTTTTATGCTGCTATCATCATGCCTTCAAAGATGCATAAAGTTCATATGGTGCAGTTATGATGCAGGATTCCTATAGTTCTTGGCTCTCACATGGTTGAGGATTGTTGCTATTGATGATATCAAGAAATCTTGACAAATGACCATGAGCTCATGGTTTGCTAGATACATATTGCTATCTCTTTGATGGATATACAATATGCTGGATACATGGATGATTACTTAAGTTTCATATTGATAAATATTGTTGGTTGGCCAAGAGAATGGTGTTATTGTAGGTCACATGAAGAAATAGATATTTGAAGACATGGATATTCGAAGACATGGCTTACTTAGACACATAATGATGATGACTTCTTACCTTATGATGATAGCTGGATACTCACACATGTTGATTATCATGGTTGATGCTTATCAGATGTGGGATGTTCCCTAATGATGATACATGGTTGATATATTAAGGGCTCTTGTGAAAGATCATAACGTGATGACTATGGTGTTTTCACATATGATATGATGTGAATGATTTTGTGTTACTGCTTGGGGATATGACATACGCTTAGTTGATTCATGGAAGGTTATGATAAGGCCCTTTCTACTAAGGAAATAAAGCAAGTTGATCTTGATTAGATCAAGAGGATGAGTTGATATCTATATACGACATACTTAGTCATAGGTTGATGATATTTACTTTGTCATATCTTTGGAACTAATGATGGACATATACAGGTTAGAGGTCTGGATGTTGTTAACAGATGCTTATGGTGCAGATCATACATGGTGTATGATAGTTGTTGATGACTATCATGTTCTTGTTTAGATATTTGGTCTCTGTTATAAATGTCATGTATATCATTCGATGTAAAGAGCATATAAAGACCCATGATGTAATAATTTGTCTCTGTCTGTTGTAGTCTTTTTATTAGTCCTGTTTGGTCATATGATGTAATTTGTACCCCCACTATGCATGGGAAGGATGATGTAATAATTACTATATTTCAGTCATGTATAAATTGGTATATCCCCACTTGGTTGGGAGGATGAGTCAAATTCGGTATATCCCCACTTAGTTGGGAGATTTATGTATTTACATGTCATTGGTGATAGGAAGGCCAAACTCACTTAGTTGAGTTATAGAGTCATGTTATTCTTTTGGAAAATATTTGCAGATTCAGCATGTGCTTAGGGGGAGCATGATCAATGTTTATATTCAGCTATTCAGATATGAAAGTCTTCTTTTTGGTCAACCCTTTGCCCTTGATATCAAAGGGGGAGAATATCTTGGTCCGCCCTTTGCCCTTGATGTCAAAGGGGGAGAGTGTCTTGGTGTTGTTGTTGCCATCAAGTCCAAAGGGGGAGATTGTTGGCATTATGATACAAGTGTTGTCCTTGATGGAAACTCACTCAAATGATAGCTCATAGTGCAGCAGCAAAGGATTACAGATCATACTCCAAAGAATGAAGAAAGTGAGGTATACGAAGGTTCACTTTGTCCAAGGAGTGTATACACATGGGTTAACAGAACAAAAGGAGCGTATAACGTATACATGCACTTTCACAAGAGGAAAAGTGTGTACATGTTGGAAAACTAAGTTTTTGGTCTGAGGTATTTTGATCCATGGTATTGATCCAAGGTATTGGTCCAAGGTATTTGGTCCGAGGTATTGACCCTAGGTATTTTGATCGAAGGTATTGGTCCTAAGTGGTTTTGGTCCAAGGTATTGAGAAAGGCGTAAAACTATATAAGGAGGGGAAGATCATTAAGCCAGGGTGTGCAAGTATTGAATATCTGATGAAGTGTGAGATCAAGTATGCAGGTTGTGGTTCTGATGCTTTGCTTGATTTGACTAAGGATGCACCTATGTGGTTGATGATGGATGATGGATCGAGATCATAAGACCTTAAATGTATTATCATTATATGGTTTGATCATGGATAGTCTAGATCTAAATACTGATGCATGCTTTATTCTGCAAATTTTATGATTTGGGTATGACTAGCTGTGAAGTTTTTAAGTTAGTAATTATAGATTTGTACGCTGGTTCGCTTTGGAAAAAGTGTGTATACACGCTGGTTCGGCTCATCAGAGTAGCGTATACATTATGAAATATGATATTTGAAATTTGTAGTTGGTTCTAGTGGTTGTTTCAGAGTTCTGGATTCTGCTCTGTGTTATGGTGATTGTGTTTTGATGACAGTATTCTGAATGTTCAGCTTGGTTGATTGTGATTTGCTTCAGTGATGATGGGCTTTCAGTGATTTAGTTGTGGGTGATTTTCAGTGATTGGTTGATGCAGATGTATTTGTTGATTATATTGTAGTGGTAATTGATTTTGAGCTTCAATGTTGTTGAGGGGTCCAGTATGAAAATTGGATGAAACATGGCCTTCAGATTGTGGTGTTGTGTTCCAGGAGTATCTAGTCTGAAAATTTATGAAACGTGGTCCTTGGAGGAAGAGAGAAGGTCGTAGCCTTGTGTAGGTCAGCGCCTACGTACTGGTAAACATATCGACCAGTACAAGAGCTAGGGGTTTGGAGCTCCCTTCCAGTAACAACTGTAAAATGAGTGAAGGTTGGAGCCTTCAGTAGGCCAGCACCTACGTACTAGTAAACGGATCGTCTAGTACAAGAGCTAGGGGGTTATAGCTCCCTTCCAGTAGAAGCTGGAAAACAAGAGAAGGTTGTAGCCTTTTGCAGGTGGGTGCCTACGTACTAGTATGAGTCTGCACCAGTACAAGATTGTAAACAGATTTTTCTTATATTAAAAGAAGACAACAACAGGTGGTTTTTGTCCCGCATTGGGTTTCCACCTTATGTGTGTTTCTTATGTTTGATGGTTTGTTATGATATTACTACACATGGTTACTATTTATATGGTTAACGAAGTACTGATTAAAGATCAACATATGATGAATTAACTAAATCATAAATTTGTTGGATATACACTGGTTGCCTTAAACACAGTTGCGTGTACACACAGGTTACCTTCATTGAAGTAGCGTATATAAATTTGAGTATGAAAAGAAAAAGATTATTGACTTGACTAATACTGATTCAGCCCCCCTCTAAGTATTATTTCCAACAAATGGTCAACCAAAGCCTAACATGTTAAAACGCTTTAGTGATTGTCAAGACTTTGAGTTTGCTAGCAAAAGGAATCGAACTGTGATTATAGATAGTGATGATGAGTTGGATAATAGAAATGGGGTTCAGGATCCTTGATGTGGCCAATTATGTAATGTAACCAATTCAGTTGATTTAACTCATGCAACAGTTGATATTGAACATTTGGAAATTCCCCACGTCGATGAAGAGAATAATGGCAATATAGATTATAGCAGTTATATTGGATGTTGTTCAAATGATGTTGCAACCGTTGATATTGAAAATTTGTGGATTCCCCACGTTGACAAAGAGAATAATGACAATATAGATTATAGCGGTTATGTAGGGTGCAATGCAGATAATGCTGCAACAATTAATAACCCCAAAGAAAGTAGTGAGGGTGATGGCACTGTACCATTTAACATATTTGATTTAGAAAACCCTACTGAGCCTAGGGTTGAGGTTGATATTGATTTCTTCAACCTATCAACATTCGATGATTCGAATTTCACTGTTGGTTCTTTACCCACCACTGATACCCACAGCGTAAACTATGATAGTACCAATGCTGGATCATTTTCCTTAGACGATGTGTCGGGTATAGAAGGAAATTCTTTCCCTTGTGGAAATCATTCTGGTTTTGTTAATTCTAACAATTATTATATTCCAAATTCCCACAACAATTATAATGCGAACTTTGTGAACAATAGTTTTGTTCCTGGTCCTGCAAACTGTGCCAATTATAATATCAACCAAACGGTGAATTATTATTCGGCTCCCGGTGCAAGCGCCATGAGTCCCAACTTCGCACCTCCTACTGGGCCATCTTCCATGACCTCAATGCCTTCAAATCATACCTTAATGCAAAATCTTTCTTACTTGGGGCTTACGGAGCCATTTCCGCAGGAGATCGTTGTCGTCGCACTATGTAGTGCACTGAAAGTTCTGGTCTACCATTTCTATAATTCCGACAACCCTCCTATGGCTGCACCGATACCACACCGTCCACCTGCGTCCGCATGGGTTATCCGCTGCAACAATTTCCGGTGTCGCTGTGACCTCCACGCAGACGCTGTCAGAAATCCGGTTCGAAAGGTCAACAGAGAATGTCACACCAGTTCGTAAGTTAGAAAATTTAAATTCATTAATATGAACTATATTATATATTAATTTTAATATAGTTATATATTAAATAATAAAATAATAATAATATTAGTTAAAAGTATTTTATATATATATATAATTTAAAAAACAGGGAAAGATAGAGTTATTAAAAAAAATAAAATCGATTAGATTCAAGACAGTGTTACCAAGCGAATTATACAGGCATAGGTTCCAATGGCATCGAGTTACATATACCGAGATGACAAATGCAAACTGAAGGAAACTGCTGACAATAAGCTTTGAGGACAAAGCTTCTGAAGGAAAGGGTTATGTTATGAATATAATTCATAACATGTAAATAAATAAAATAAATATAGATATTAAACAGCTAAATATTATTATGTTAAATAGTCATTAAGTTAAGTGAAAATGCATGTCTAAAAGACATGCCCAATCATGAAAAGACACCTGCTTAGGTATATAAATGCAAGTCTTCATTGTAACATTCATCACTTGTACAATTTTTATATATTAATAAAATATTATTTCAAATATCTTTGTGTATTTCTACATTAAGCCAACAAGCTATCAGTTTTGATGCTTCCTAGCTCCACTATTTAAATAAACTGATTCTTATATTTATTATAACACTTTTAAAAAGTATTATTCGATTGTTATAACTTGTTATCCTTATGTCTCTTTATAGTTCTAGATTTAACTCTTTATAAACTTTTAATATATGGATATATTTTAAGTAACCTTCTATAATAATACCCGCTTTGTACTTATATATATTTTCAATAATTTTATGACTTAAACTTTTCTTTAAAATACTCCTTTATAATATAATACTTCTCTTTATATATCTTTTATTATAATCTTTTGTTTTTCTTTTTGAAAAGTTACAACCCTAGTGAAACGTGGCTATTCACCTCTTTGGAGTATAATATAAAATATATGTCCACTTATGTGCCTTTGACTCGGTTAATTTTCTCCATGTAAAAGTAAAACTTACCATTCACATAACGAGATTTTGTATTCTTTTTGTTCTTCTTTTACTTTGAACATACCATGGGCAATTACCATGAGTTGTTAGTACCACAAGCTTGTAAACCATTTAATGAAGAATCAAGATAATATTATCTACTCTTCCTCTTACGTATAGTTTTAAAGATATTTGGAAATATTCCCTTTTGACTTTATCATGCATTTTTTTTATCACTAATGTAGAACCTTTATATATATATGAATGTTCTTCTTCAAAATTTACATCGGACTATATTTGTTTTTTACTAGAATAATTGAAATGTTAATGACCAAAGACCTTTTTTATTTTTTAATTAACTATTTTCTTTTATAAATTTTTTTGCCAATTGTTTTTTTTTTAACTCTTTTTTTTTAATTGACCAAGGCCTTGATCGAAAATGGAGAAACTCCAACTCATGTAGCGAAACACTTTAATTGCGATGACAAGTTGATGACCAAAGGTTGGGATTTGCCAACGTGGTTCTGAAACCAATGTAAAGAACAAGGTTCGCTATAGCAGGTTAAGCATTCCAGAATACTTGAAATATGTATTGTTATTAATATAATTCATATAAAAATAATATACATAAATATAGATATAATAATAATTAATAATTAATTAATCAATGGTTAGTTTGTTAGTAATGAAGAGGCATGTCTTAGAGACATGACCATTCATGAAGAGACACCTTTATAGGGTATATAAGCAGGTCCTCATTCTCATTTGTAATAATTTTCATATATATATATATATATATATATATATATATATATATATATATATATCCTCAATGGAAATCTTCATATTCCAAGTCTTCTGAAATGTTTAGCCTGCTATAGCGAACCTTGTTTGTTACAACAAAGATAAGAGTCGGGTACTTGATTCTGTACTACGCAAATAATTGAATACTATTATAGTTGTTTGAGAGAAACAAGTTAGATTAAATTGGTGAAGCTTTTCAAAACAAAGTATTGCGTTCTAAATAGGTTTGTTAAGTGTGTCTAGACTGGTGATATTTGCAACTCTAAGTTTACGAACCTCCATTGACATTTTAAAGTGAAGGGAGATTTATTTAAACGTATAAAACCCCCAACAACTTTGATACCATGTTGAGAAATCTAGAGGCAACTAGGTTGGGTGATTTCTCTTAATTTGATAACTGCTTATGATGTTATTTTACTTAACTTCTTTACTTGATTATTATTGTGTTCTTTAATCATCAAATAACTATCAAACAATGTAGGCTGCTAGCCAAGGCGAAAATCCCTCCTCTTGAGAGGAAAACCCACAAGAATACTTCTCTTCTTATATAATACTCATATGATGAATTCCAAGATATAAGACCCTTGACAAAGACCCGTCCAAGACCAAGTCAAACTTCTTCTAGATGAACTTGCTTCTCACAAAGTCAACCCCAAGTCAATCTGCTTCAGAACTTTAGATTTCGACCTCTCCTTTAGAATTTTCACTCACTTCAGAACTGTGATTTCAACCTCTTCTGCTGAAACCATAGATCACACATATGGCTAGAATATGGGAGAAATTCTCTCCTTTCTGCTTCACTTGTTTTTCCTTCTATCCCTTGATAATTTGGCTTGCTAGCTCTATCCTTTTACACTAGATTCCAGCGTCCAAGATGATTGCAATTTTTCAAACTTGCTGCTGTAACAATTGCCATAAATTTTCGCACGTGTGAGAGGTAGTAACCCTAAAACCATCCTTGATCAACTTGGTTTCTTCTTGTGAAATTCACTAGCCCAATAGACTCCTTTCTCTTTCTTGATCGAACTTCTTGGATGATGAATGGATTATTTCAAATGTGGTTGACTTCTTTGTATGTATAGGCTTCATTTCACTACTTGTAGGCCAACTTGTTACTTCATGTAGGTTGACTTTTTGACTGCATGTTGACAAGGCCTTGGAGGGTATTTTATGACACTTCTGAATTACATAAAATTTATTTGACTTGGTACATGATGCCCAATTGGGTCTTATACATATTACAATGACTCAATTGACTTCTTTGACTCAATGATAAAACCTAGAAGCACTCAATGGTTGTTTGACCTACAAATAAAATAATATTGAGCATGTAACCCATGCTACAAAATAATAATAATAAAATTTATTTTCCTCTTTTCATAAAGTACATAAAATCATAATTACATTAGACATTATGAAGACTAAAACTAGTTATACATTTCAACAGGTTGTAGGCACATTTAAAGATTCTAGCAATGCAAATTTTTACCACTAAGGTCAAAATTTGAATTTCATCTTCAACATTTGAAGATTTTATGAAGATTTAGGAATATCACTCAAAAATCTTGGATGGAGAAGAACCATAGAAGATTTCTTATCAAATATTTAAAGAGATTTGTGGAAAGATCTTTAGAGATATTACTTGCTAGTTATTAGCACTTGGTTGTAACTGCATGAAAAATTTGTGGATCTAAGAGAGATTTGTGTATTTGAATTCATTATTGTTTATCTTAGTTTTTTATGTTTTTTCTTTTGTATAAATAAGAGTGCATTCTCCATTTCAAAGGGAATGACTCTTGGAGCACATGTCCATATTATGATGGAATAAATAAAACTTCATAAATTTCTCTTCACATAGCTTGTATTGATGATTTCTTGTGAAAAATAATGTATCTGATCCAGTCATAATATTGAGCATTTTATAGGCAACAATGAAGCTTGCAACAAGGGCCCATTGCAAAGATACTTTCACTACGATTGATTTTACTTTAAGTTTTGATTTCATTATTTAAATTTCAACATTATTTCCCATTCTTACAATTTAGTTCACAGCTTACAAGTTAATTTATGTAGTGTGTTTAATTGATGCAATGTGATTTATTAATGTAAAGACAATTTATTCAAGAATTTATTTATTCCTGAAGAATTCTCTTGATTGACTCCAATGGATATGATATGTGACATGATTTCCATTATTTTTACATAGCTACATAGGCTACAACATTTCACTTGCTTAGATTAATATTGTTAATTACATGTGATGCTTTTACACAGTTACAGAGGTTACACCATTTCATTTGCTTAGATTAAAAGTGTTCATTGAACGTGAAGTGGACTTGAGTCATAGGAGCGGGTTATTCTCTACAATAACATGTCTTTTAATTTCATTTAGTAAACTAATGTTTGCATATATTGTGCTTCTACTTCATAAGATTAGGAACTTTGATTGACAATTAAATATAAGAATTTAAATACAATTTCACTTACACAATTTAAATTATATTGTTCTTATGCTTCATAAGATTAGCTTACTAGTTCACAATTATGAAATTTTTGGTTTTTAATAGTAAATTTTTGCTAAATTTTAACACGTGTTAATGGATCTCTTTCGAGTTGATTCCACTTGGATTGAAGCCTAAAAACATTAAAATTAGTAACAAAATTTACCCAACGTTTGCATTTGATTACCTTGGGAATTTAGCATGTTAACGCGACAAACAAACTTGCTGGAGGTTCCCTGTAGCAATCTTGTAGCAATAGAGTTTCTTGTAGCTATTCGTTTTTGAGCTCTTCCCTTATCCAAATTCACAGTAAAAGTAGGTTTATGTTTTAAAATAGCTCATGAATGCTCTGAAACCACTTTGGTTGAGTCAAGGCATGGTTAGGTCGCCATTTAGCTTATGCATTGTTTGTTTCTTGAATGTTGATTTTTGCAACTAGTCTAGATTTTCTTTCTCGCACTTTAGTTTAACCAAAGTATGATTTATTTCATGTAAGAGTAATCTAGGACTTTCCTTTCCTGCAAAGTAGAATAGATTTCCTCTACCGTCATTTCCTTTCCAACAAGATAGATTATATTTTCTTTGTTGTCATTAGCTTATGTGTGTTTTCCTTTCTTGCAAATAGAATAAATTTCCTTTTTGTCATTTACTTTCCAACAAAATTATAATATGTTTTCTTATTGCAATTTACCTTATGCAACTTAGGACTGGTGACTTACTTAGATCTTTGCTCATTTAAAGTTGTCTCCATGTCTTCTTTCACCTCCATAAACGAGAGTTAGACTAGCCTGAAGAGGAAGATGTCTATAGCACATACAATGCCAACTCTTCTTAAGTTTGTACGAACTCCGAGTTGATAATTAAAGTTGGTAGCCTCAAGAGTTGCAACATTCTTGTTGCAAAACTAGGGCTTATCAATATGCATCAAGTTTCTTAGTTCACAAATAGTGGGCGATCCCATATTTTCAATAAGCCTTGATTATTGCAAAGTAAATAAAACACTAATTGGTATTTAGATAATCATGGTCAAATGTTTGCATGCTAAGATATTTAATCCTTCTTAATGCTTAGTAAATCCTAAATTATTATAAATTTAAACTAATATATATTTTATTGAAAATATATGAAATTTTTAAGTTTATTGTTATGAAATTTTTATTTTTATGATTTTGAATTTTTTATATTTATTGTTTTTACTTCTATTTAAAGTTAAAATAAACATAACATCTATTATAAAATGCACCTCCAATGAAAGAAAGAAATAAGAAAAAAATTATTTTAACGTCCACAAGGCTAAAGATAACCTATGGGACAAATTGCTTCTTCAATTGGTTGATGTATTCAACCCTTTCCTTATGGAGCCTCAAAATAAACGCTCCTAGCTTCTTGACAAACCTCTCGCTAAATAGATTATCCCAAGAGCTAGTTGACCAAATATTTGCATAATTTTCCTTGTTGTCTTCGCGGGCCTCACATTCTAAAATGAAATTCTTTCTTGTTTCCACTTTTTCGGAAGAACAAAAAATACATATTGTTTCCTCCCACACTTATTTTGGCCTTTTCTAGTGCCCTGTTTCACAACAGAGTTGATGATAATTAGCCCTTAATTGAGCAATAATAATTTCAGCTCTCCAAGAAATATTGGCCTCTATGTACACTTTTTGTTGATGATTATGAGTGGGATTAAACATTTCAATATAGTATTTTTTCTTTCTCCCTAGCTCCTTATCCCAAGTACGCTTGTGAAACTTATCGATAACAAAACATTTTATCTCTTTATTGTTTATGGGACACGTGTTCAAGAAAATACCCCATTTAGTAAATCATTTGCTATTTTTTTGCATCCAAGTTTTCTTTCTTTTGCACAATATGTCATTAAAGACAACCTTAGGCCATCTTCCCTCTTCCAATTGGTCAATTTTTTTTAAATACCTTATGACTCACGCCATAGCAATTGCTTCAATAGGAGAAACACCTATTTCACTTAACAAGATAACATAAGGAACTGCACTTTTAATTTTGAATTTGTTTGTAATCAAACGCTTTTGAATTTTCTCAATTTGTTTCCACTGCATGTCGGATGTACTGTTGGCCCATAGTTCACAACCATAGAGAATCACCGGAATCACTAGAAGCTCAAGAAGAGTTGGAGTGGTTTTATAGTCCCGTAACTCTATCTCTCTACACCTATTTTGAAAAGCATAAAATGATTCTAATCCCCCAAAGTTCTTTTCTTTCTACATTCATCCCAACTTAGATTTTTGTTGAAGTCAATTCTAAGATATTTGTAATCCGCAGCTTCTTCCAAAATGTTGCCTTCAAAGTAGAACTTATGCTGATTATGTTTTTTGTTTAGAAAAAACCACTACTTTTGTTTTGCTAATATTGACTTGCATCTCCACCATTCTACAAAAATGCTCAAGGGATAGTAAGTGCTCTTACAAACCAAGAGCATATTTAGCAATCAAAATAAGGTCATCTACATACAAAAGAAACCTTATAACAAACTTGCCCAAATGGATACCATCTCCCCCTTGCAAATTTAACCACTCCTCAAACTTGTCAATATATAAACCAAAAAGGGTTGGAGACAATGGGCAACCTTGCTTGACCCCAATATCGCTTCTAAAACTTTTAGAAATGCCTACTCACATTGTAATTTTGACTTTCACCTCTTCATACAACCTATGCACAACTGCTCTCAAATGTTTAGGAACCCCAAGTTCCTCCTTTCTGTGCCAAAGCTTATCCCTAAGTACCATGTCAAATGCTTTTTTGAAATCAACAAAGCAACAAAAGACTTCTTCCATTTTCTCCCAAACTTTTTCAATGATGTGCCTCAAAGTTATACAATGATCAACTATGGAATGTTTAGGTCTAAAACCTGCTTTCCCTTTAGCACACTTATCTCTTTTTCTGGATATTTGTTGATTTTATTTTCTAGCATGCTTCCAAATAACTTTGCAAAAAAGGGGTTTATCATTATGGTCCTATAATTGGAGGGATTATTGACGTCATCACTCTTGAAAAGACGTATTGCCAGACTAGTTGTCCAATCTGTGGGGAACCCTTGTTGTATGGCGTTGAAAATTTTTGTAATGTGAGGTGCATGAATCTTTGAGCCCCACTTTAGATACTCTGCTTGGAGTTTAGCCAAGTCTTTTGCTTTTCCAACACCCAACTTCTTGAAACCCATCTCTACCTCTTGCACCGTGAAGAGTTCGGTATCAGTGTTGATCAAGGGGGGAGGGTCAACCTTGGGATCCTGCTCAGAGTTGTCTTGCATAGTCAAACCATTTAGAAGTTGTAATACTATTTTCAGTTTGCATCTTTCTCGGTTGGAGCTCCATCTAAAATAATTTGGGAGTATTTTTCCCAAGGAAGATTAGTTATTTCCTCCTTGAAATTGATTTGTGGTAGCATCGGATGTGCTTTAGCCATGAAAATTGGTGGAGACGCTAAAGCACATGAGATTTCCAAAACCCATAAATGGTTTGGGGAAATTCCACCCGTTAGAGAGATATTAAAATAATTAATATTTTTAATGGAGTTCCTAAGTCTAAACTTAGGAAAATTAAAATAGTAATGGGTATTAATATAAAACTGGGTGAGAATGTTCTAAATGACTTGGATCAAGCCAAATCTAATCTTAGTCGTTGATTCGAGACTTAATCTCGGCCGTTGAAGACTCAACAGGAAAAATATAAGAGGAGGCTTGAGGGTCAGTTGGAGATAACACCAAGATTGATTAGTTAGTTCGATTTTCTATTACGGGGTTTGCTGAGAAAATTCGAGCAAGTGATTTGTTGTAATGAGAGGCAGTGAGTACATAGCAAAGAGACAAAAACAGTGCCATAGGGTCAACGCAGTGACCAAAGAGGCTAACGTAGAGGCAACAGAAGCTACGCAGAGGTAGCTAGTGACTGCGCAGAGGCTGAGGGGCCTACATGGGTGACGCAGAAGGCCAGAGTGCTGACGCAGAGGGCTAGAGGACTGACACAGAGGCTTGAGGGGCTGATCTGAAGCTAGCAGGGCTGATGCAGAGCCAAGAGGAAGCGTCAAAAGGATTTTCGTGGGGCATACTAGAGCTGAGAGGCTGAATATCTATCTTCAAGAAGAGGTATTACTGCCGTAGAAATCTCTATTGGGTGGGCTAGTTTGGCACCCTAGTTGTACTCAAGAAATCTACAAAATAATAAAACCCTCAGAACTGTTGCATCAATATTCCCGCATTGAGTTTTCCGTGGATGATTGTCAAAAAATAACGGTGTCCCTTGTGTGTTTGTCTATTATTTCAGTTGATGATCTATATATGAGTTGAGATTGCATTTGTGTTTATTTTCAATATTTATATGGATAAATAACTTGTTAAGAAATAAACAAGTAGGTGAAATAAACCAGATAATGCAGTAGGAATTTCTGACATGTCAGACTTAGAAATTTCAACATGGTGTTAGAGCATTGCAAATGACAGGAGGACTGAAGGCACCAGCCTAATCAGAAGTATTTGTAGTAGTAACAACTGTCCTAAGAAACAGAGCTACTCCTAAGCAGAAATCAATAGAGGAGTGACGTAGAGGGCTTGCATCATCATTTCGAGCTAGAGAGAGGGCCAGCGCAGAGGTAGAGAGAGGCAGAAGAGGCTCAATGATCCAAGTGGCTCCAAACACATGTAGAAGTCCCAAAGGACTCAGAAAGGGTCAAAATTCAAAGTGGTTAGAACGATCCCAAGCCAGCACTAGATCGAAGTGCTCATCGCCCTGACTCCAACGATGCGAACGACACTCAAATCCGAGCTCATATGAGGGAGATAGAGCTAGTCAAAGTTTTGGTCGAAGTTGCCATGTGGGCCAGGTTTAAGTGTCCTACAGATTAACCGAGTCCCAGACATGGAATTTAGCTCCTGAGAGCAGGCAAAATTGTGGCCTACTTAATTTGTCTAATAACCCTTATTCTAGAAAAATTCGAAAATAGTCATTTTGTTTTAAGGAAACGAAAAAAATTATAAAAATAGGGATGGCAGGCCACCACCCCCACCACCCCAACCTTCCCGGTTGGTTGGATATATAAAAACAAATTTTAAAATTAAAACAGACAGACAAGCCATGACCCCGTCGGCTCCCCCTCAACCACCATATACCAAACAATACAATTAAATGGGGTGAGCGGGCCACCTCCGGTGGACTCGCCCCACACCCAACCACTTTACTATATTCATATGATATTTAATGTCGAGCCGGCAGGGATTGAACCCGTCCGACCCACGTGGACCGACCCCCACCAGGCGGCCCCACGTGGCACCACGCCATAACACTCAAACAAACACCATGTATTAACACATGGAAACCGCGCTCAAAACAATAATAACGCACCCGAAAAGATACCTGGACCGAAACCGTTCACACATTAAAAACCGTGCATATATATGTATAACGGTTTATAGCTTAATTCAAAACACATGTATTAAAATGGGAGGGGCGGGATTTGATCCCCTAACCCCTCCTCAACCATTTTCTTAAATTGCAAATGTGCCAAACGGACTCTGTTGGGAGATTCGTCCGCCCAACATTACAAAAACCCTCATTTCTTCATTGCACGGAGGATGGACCCGACACGCAGTTCGAGACAATTTTTTTTAATTAATTGCAAGTGGAACCATGAGCGAGGCATGCTGAACCATGATTAAGCCCAATTTTTAGGAGGACATAATTTTTCCAGTGTCCAAATTAAACAAACTTTATGTCGATCCTACACCTCTCAGCGACACAAACCTAATGGTGCAAACAGAATTTTGATTTGAGCAACAGATATTCAGATGATCCGGAGGAGGGAGTCTAGGGGGAATCTAAAAGATTCTTGTAGCCCAGAGTTTCATTTTGTCAGAATTCAGAAATTTGAGAGTCGATTTTACACTATTCGTGTTGGGTCCCTATAATACTAGTAATTACCCCATTACTATTGTAGTTATACCCCTTATTTATATTGTTGTGCCCCTATTACCCCCATATTGTTATTTCTGTGCCCCATAGAATCCCTCTATTGTTATTTTTGTGGCTTTATATTATTATTGTTAGGTCGGCTGGATTATATTGTGACTCCTTAGACTCCTATATATAGAAAGGAGGTTTTGTCATTTGTATCATCCAATAATTGTTCATTTATGTAATGTAAAGGAGGTTGCCCCCTCGAAGAGGCTGAATTCTAAGGCGTTGATCTCTCTTTTCTATCTTTTCTTGAGCTGGTTTCATAACATTTGGTATCGGAGCTTTGGATTCTAGGGTTTCGCTGCTCCAAACAGGTCATCGTGGCATTTTCGCTATAACTTTTTTTTCTGTGATGTTTCCGAAGTCGCAAAAAAAACCCATTTGAGAAGAAATCGCGCTGAACCTTGGGTCCGAATTTCAGAGCTTTTCGGGCGATATTTTCGGAGATATGATCTGAGGAAGTTGGTCTTTTTGCAGACTCCTGAATTACACTCAAAACAGGTGACCTGGGGAAAATCGTCATAACTTTCTTTCTGAGCATCGGATTGAAATTTCGTAAGAAGGTACAGAAAGAGGACGGACTGTAGTTTTCGTTTATATATTTTTCAGAGTCAAAGGTTGAAACAGTGACACGTGGCACTTCATACAAGTTCGCTCTACTGAACTAGTCTATAATCAGGTCACTGCGGGAGATTGTGCATAACTCTTTCTTGGAGAATCCAATTTGGATCAGACTAGTGGCATTGGAAAGAGGACATAGAAGGCTACTACAGGTCACAATTTCAGAATTGGATGATTCGAAATTACAGAGATACATCAGATTCAATATCAGGCTTCTACAAAGTAAAAAAAAGGTGTGTAGTTTTTTTTTTAATTTTTGCATAAGCTTGGTTTGAAGGAATTCAAAGGGCATAGTAAAGCATTATTATCGGTAACTGATGCCCCGAGGAAAGAAAATGAAAACACCTAGTAAGGAACCTGAAAGCTCTAGCATGACTCATGAAGAAGAGGAAGAAATGCTACATGATATATCAAAATTACAAGAACAAGTGCAACAAATGTCACACTCACAAAAGCTAACAGATGCTAAGATAAATGGCGTGGAATCTAAGATAAAGGGCATGGAAGCTCAGGTGAATGGCATGGACGCTAAAATTGATGGCATGGATGATAAGATGGAAGAATTGAAGATAAATATGAATAAGTTGCTACAAGAAAGGGTGAAAGAGTACTAAAGGAAACTCATGATGAGAACAAAAGAAATGTTAATCATGATTCCATAGACTCTAATGTTGGATCGAAGACTCACCATGTTCCAAAAATCGATATGAGGAAGTTTGATGGCAAGGATCCCGCCACATGGATATTACAGATGGAGCAATTCTTCGATCTCAATAATGTACAAAACACACAAAAGGTACGTATGGCAACTTTATATTTGGAACCAAATCAGTTTGTATGGTATCAATGGCTTTGTTCTCGTAAACAATTTATCACTTGGGCAATTTTTACGGAAGAATTGATAGCACATTATGAGGATACAAAAAGCAACACTTTTTTTAGCCAATTGATAAGTCTCAAACAAAAGGGTTCAATAATGGAGCACATTGAGGAGTTCCAAAAATTGAACATAAGGGTAAAAGATATTCCAGAGGAGCATAGGATTGATGTGTTCATAGGGTCTTTAAAGGATAATATCCAACATGATGTGCGCCTTTGGGAACCTGATTCATTAGAGAAGGCATTCAGGTTAGCAAGAAAAATGGAAAGCAAAATTATGGCAACTAGGAAGCATACCATTCACAACTATAAAGACGGAAGTGTTGTTGCCCATAGTCTTCCACAACCTACAAGGTTGACACCACAACAATTGGAAGAAAAAAGAGCAAAAGGGCTTTGTTACAATTGTGATAGAAAATACACAAAGGGTCATAAGTGTGGTGAGAAGAAATTATTCTACATAGATTGTGAAGAGGAAGAAGAAAAGGAGCAAGAAAGGTCAAAAGAAGAGGATATATTCCAGGAACAAAGCCTAGATGAAGAACAAATAAATCCGACCATATCTTGTAATGCATTGGCGGGAATTACCACTCCTCAAACCATCAAGATAGAAGGACAAATCAAGAAGAAAAAGGTAATAGTGTTGATTGATTCAGGAAGCACCCACAATTTTATTCATTGTAGGGTAGCAAAAGAATTGAATTGTTTCCTATATCCAGCACCAGAGTGTCAAGTGATGATTGCAAATGGAGGAACAATAAATTGTTCTGGAAAGTGCCATAATATCAAGCTATCCATGGGAGAATATGTATTGACTAGCCCAATGCTTTCCATTCCAATGGGAGGTGCTGATGTTGTACTAGGAGTCCAATGGCTACAATCCTTGGGTACAATAGCTTTTAATTTTCAAGAACTTTTCATGAAATTTTCTGTGGAAGGAAAGGAAGTTGAATTAAGGGGTATTGCAGGGAAACCAGGAAAGATAATCAGCTCTAATGGCATGACAAAGCTTCTAAAAAAGGAGCAAAGAGGTGTAATTGCACAATTATGTTCGCTAGATGTTTCCACATTGGAATCATCTATTTCTCCAGATCTCCAAAAAGTCCTGGACAATCATTCCAAGGTATTTGAGACTCCCAAAGGTCTCCCACCTATGCGTGATCATGATCATGCTATTCATCTGATTCCAGGAAGTGTTCCTCCAAACATCAGGCCGTACAGATATCCATATGTCCAAAAAAGTGAAATTGAACGTATGGTTGCAGAAATGCTAGAGGCTGGTATAATTCAACCGAGTCAAAGTTCTTTCTCAGCTCCAGTAGTATTGGTGCACAAGAAGGATGGATCATGGCGCATGTGTCCAGATTATAGGGAGCTCAACAAGCTCACTATTAAAGATAAGTTCCCCATTCCTGTCATTGATGAATTACTGGATGAATTGCATGGATCAATTTACTTCACCAAGTTGGATCTTCGTTCGGGATATCATCAAATCAGAATGAAGATTGAAGACATTCCGAAAACGGCATTTAGAACTCATGAGGGTCATTATGAATTTTTGGTCATGCCTTTTGGCCTTACCAATGCACCTTCAACATTTCAAGGTTTGATGAATTCAATTTTCAAACCATTCCTTAGAAAATTTGTGTTGGTATTTTTTGATGATATACTAATCTACAGCAAGTCTTGGAAGGATCATGTTGAACATGTTGACAAGGTGTTACAACTATTGGAGGAGAAACAATTATATGCAAAAAGATCCAAATGTTTCTTTGGAGTCCAGGAGGTGGAATATTTGGGTCATATTGTATCTCATGAAGGAGTTAAGGTAGACCCTAGCAAAATTAAAGCCATTAAGGAATGGAAAATCCCCACATCCATAAAGCATCTGCGAGGATTTCTTGGGTTGACAGGGTATTATCGCAAGTTCGTTAAGAATTATGGGAGAATAGCAGCACCTCTAACAACATTATTGAAGAAAGATTCATTTTCATGGACTCCGGAAGCAACAAAGGCCTTTAAACATCTTAAAGAGGCAATGTGCCAAGCACCGGTCTTAGCTACACCGGACTTCACAAAAACCTTTATTGTGGAATGTGATGCTTCAGGAAATGGAATTGGTGCTGTTCTAATGCAAGATGAAAGACCCATTGCTTTTGAAAGTCGTCCAATCAAGGGAAAGTTTTTAAGCAAAGCTATTTATGAGAAGGAAATGTGGGCAATACTCCATGCACTTAAGAAATGGCGACCCTACCTAATGGGAAGACACTTCAAGGTAAAAACGGATCATGATAGCCTTAAATACTTTTTAGAACAAAGATTATCCTCTGAAGAGCAACAAAAGTGGGTCACAAAGATGTTGGGTTATGACTTTGAAATCATCTACAAAAAAGGGAAGCAAAATGTGGTGGCAGATGCACTCTCAAGAAAGGATGAGGATATGGAAGCATTGTTGTGTGCCATTTCTATTATCCAACCAGATTGGATAAACGAAGCAAAGGAGGAATGGAAGAATGACGAAGAAGTGTGGGCACTTATTCGAAAGCTACAACAAGATTCCAGTACTTCTGATACATTTAGCTGGAAAAATGATTCGTTATGGTACAAAGATCGCTTATACCTCTGTAAGAATTCCCAACTAAAACAAAAGATTCTTATGGAATTGCACACTTCTCCCTTAGGAGGGCACTCAGGATTTTTAAAAACTTACCACAGGGTTAAGAAGGAATTTTTTTGGGATGGCCTTAAATCAGATATTCAAAAGTTTGTGGCGGAATGTTTGGTTTGCCAACAAAATAAAGTTGAAACAATTAAGACACCGGGTCTATTACAACCTTTATCCATTCCAAGCCAACGTTGGGAGGAGGTTTCAATGGATTTTATCACAGGTTTACCCAAGTCTGAGGGAAAAAGTGTCATCATGGTGGTAGTTGACAGACTTACCAAGTATGCACACTTTTGTGCATTATCACATCCATTTAAAGCCAGTACAGTTTCTACTGCATTTATGGAAACAGTTCAAAAGCTACATGGAAACCCAAAGATTATTGTAAGTGACAGAGATCCCATTTTCACTGGAAATTTTTGGACAGAATTATTTTCTTGTCTTGGTACTCAGTTAGCTCATAGCTCATCTTATCATCCTCAATCTGATGGGCAAACTGAGATAGTAAACAAATGTTTGGAAGGATATCTTCGTTGCTTTGTATCTGATAAACAGACACAATGGGTCAAATGGTTGCCTCTGGCTGAATGGTGGTATAACACTTCCTTCCATACAGCAACAAAAATGACCCCATTTATGGCACTTTATGGGTACCAACCACCATCAATCACATCATATTTAAGAGAAAATTCTAAGGTTCAGGCAGTGGAACATCACATCGAACATCAACAACAAGTCCTCCAACTCTTAAAGGATAACCTCGTGTTGGCACAAAATAGAATGAAACAACAGGCAGATCAACATCGCAGTGAAAGAAGTTTTGATGTAGGTGATTGGGTATTCCTACGGCTACAACCATATAAGCAAATGTCCCTAAAGCAAGCTAAGAAGGATAATAAATTATCACCAAAGTATTATGGTCCGTACAAGGTGTTGGAAAAGATTGGTACTATGGCATACAAATTGGAGCTTCCTGCAGCTTCTCGATTGCACCCAGTTTTCCATGTTTCATGTTTAAAGAAGGTCATAGGCGACAAGCTCCCAGTTCAAACAATATTGCCAGAACTTGACGAGGAAGGAAAAATTATATTGGAACCGGAAGCAGTCACAGAAACAAGAACTCGACAGCTACGAAATCGATCAATTTCAGAGTATCTTATCAAGTGGAAGAACTTATCCGCTGAAGATTCCACATGGGAGGATGAGAATTTTATGCAGAAGTACCCAGAACTGCTCAAGCGTTGAGGACAACACTTTTTTGAAGGAGAGGGGCATGTTGGGTCCCTATAATACTAGTAATTACCCCATTACTATTGTAGTTATACCCCTTATTTATATTGTTGTGCCCCTATTAACCCCATATTGTTATTTCTGTGCCCCATAGAATCCCTCTATTGTTATTTTTGTGGCTTTATATTATTATTGTTAGGTCGGCTGGATTATATTGTGACTCCTTAGACTCCTATATATAGAAAGGAGGTTTTGTCATTTGTATCATCCAAGAATTGTTCATTTATGTAATGTAAAGGAGGTTGCCCCCTCGAAGAGGCTGAATTCTAAGGCGTTGATCTCTCTTTTCTATCTTTTCTTGAGCTGGTTTCATAACAATTCGACACCATGAATCTAATGGTGTAATCAAATTTTCCATTTGATCATTCCATTTTTTGGCCACTTTTCAAAGTGGAGTGCAAGGGTCAACATTCAATGTGCGAGTAATCATTTCCATGATGTTCGATGCCACAATATTGATGGTCCAGCCAGATCCAGCAGTTTATCATCTTCTTCTTCAGATAACTCCTTGATGTGAGGTATATGCAGTGTGATCATGTACTTCTTTGTCTCTTTGATTGAGATGCATTGTGTTGTATAGATCCATGTTTGATGTTTGATGTGGGATCTTGTTTTGTTCTTGATGTGAGATGTACTTATTGTCATGTTTTGATTGAGATCCCTTTGTCGCCATGTTAACGGGATACTCATGTGTCGCATTGTATGTTTGAATTGAGATCCCTTTGATACCATGTTGGCGGGATGCTCATTATTATCATACGTCAAATTTTGTCATGCTGATAGGAGTCCTTTTGTGAATGAGAGTTCCTGCAGCGGAACATCTCGTGGAGCCACTACTGCGTGAGGGCATATTCCTTGCATGACAGAGAAAACACATGCATGTACATCATCACTCTTTCCAACACTTAATTCAGTGCCCTACACCATCTTGACACCAGGGCTTGGAGACGTAATCCCTCCTAAACAAACTCCGTTATCAATGTCTCTTGTTTTATGTTGTTGATTCTTGTCATGCTCCTTCTTCTTTACATCATGCATATATGTTCCTTTATGCTCTTTTAAATGCAATTCTAACAACATCATGGAAGTAAAAGATCTTGGTTAAATCTGAGAGTTGAGTGAACTCGGATCAAGTTTGGTATCAAAGCGGTCTTCGCGTGGTTGTGAATTGTGAGCGTGAACAATGGAACGTGCAACGATGGAGGATGACAAAGCGATGCACGAGACAGACGAAAGGCAGCGATTACAGCTTCAGTTGCGAGCCATAGAAGAGGCCTTGGAAGAACTGAAGCACAACAACCAGAGTCTTCAAGTAGATAACACTGAATTGAAGATGCTTCTACAAGAAGAGAAAGAGGAGAAACAAAGTTTGCTACGACAGCTGCAAGCTAAGGACGAGGCGTTGGAAAAGCTGCAGCGTGACCCATGTGAGGTAAAAAGTAATTCTCCATCTTCATGTATGTTTCCTGATGATGATTTCGCTGTTTTTTAAAATCATACCACAGGAATTGGTTACAAACTGTTGAAGAAAATGGGGTATGAAGGAAAAGGCTTGGGCATTAATGGCCAAGGCATTGCTAACCCCATCAAATTAGGGGAATTACCTTATCAGGAAAGACTTGGGTATGTCAAGGAGGAAGTTGGGGAATGCGCCAAGACAACCAATGAACCACCAACAACAGATGATGAGAATCCCTCACCAGTTCTTTCCAAATCGACAGTGGAGGTAAAAGATGTTGATTTCCATTCAAACTCATCTTCACATAGTATAAATTATGTTGGAAATGCGGAGATACCAATTACAGGGACAAACATGAGGCTCCTTACCAAGATGAGGTACAAGGAGAAAGAAGGACATGGTGTTAATAACCAAGGCATAACTCAGCCATTGGAGGTCATCCAGAAACCTCGATTTGGAGGCTTGGGATACACCGAAGGAGAATGCTCAAAGGTGTCATATGCTTTTGAAACATCGTCGAAATCGTCAAGGAAAGAGAATTATGGGAACACATCCCCATCATCCCATGCCAATGTCCATTGCAGGGAAAGAGCTGAGTCAAGCTCTCATCACCATAATTACACTAGAGACAGCAAGGAAAGGTATAACAAGTCTCAATACTCGAATGTTCATTTCGATTACAATCATGTTGTTAATGATGGACGTAAAACATGGCATCGAAAAACATGTACCTTTTGTGGATTACATAACCATACATTTGTTGAGTGCTGGAAAAGAATAGCATCACACAAAGGAGGAGGTGTGAAAGACCCTCTCAATAACAGGCAAAGAAGAAGGTAAAGCAGATCTGGAGGAAAAAGACTTATTGTAGTCATTGCAACAAAGGTGGCCATCAAAGGGTCACATGTTGGAGGCTCCATCCAGAGCAACACCTTAAAGACAAAGCGTCAGTGCATGAATCAGGGGAAACAGTTGTTCGACCAATGAATGCGCCATAAGGAGGTGACCCATTCACATTGATAAGTGAAAAATGGTTTCTAGATATGCTAGCTTGTCATGGTCGTGCTTTTGTAAATCATTTGTTGCATTTTAAACTGTAAAAGTGATGATGTGTTTTCCATCACTTGTTGCAGCAACAATGATGTCTAGTCTTATTTTGTGATGCATTTTAAACTGTGAAAGTGATGTTGTGTTTTCCATCACTTGTTAAAGCAACAATAGTGTTTGGCCTTATTTTTGTAAATCATGTGTTGCAGTGATCATGTGTTTTCCATCACTTGTTGAAACAACAATGATATTTTGGCCTTGTTTTCATAGCTAGGGTATTGTTTCCATTTTGATGTAAAATTGAACACCGAGTATGTGTTACAAACTTGTGGCAAGTATGGGATGCTTGGGTCATTAGTTGGCCATGTAAATTAAGCATATAATTTACATAAATGTACTACAGGTTTGCAGAGGTGGCAGGTGTCAGCTCATCGCTTATGGCTCTGAAGGACAAAGGTGAATGAAAAAGAAGGGTGACTTATCAGACACTTGTAAGTGCATACAGGGTACAAAGAAGTGGCAGATTATTTTCCATGCTTTTGGAGGAACAAAAGCTCCTTAGTGGGGAGGATTGATCCAGGTGGCTCTAGACACATGCAAAAGTCTCAAAGGACTCAGAAAGGGTCAAAATTCAAAGTGGTGATAACGCTCCAAAACCAACACCAAATCGAAGTGCTCGTCGCCCTGATTCCAACGGTGCGAACGACACTCAAATCCGAGCTCATATGAGGGAGATAGAGCTAATCAAAGTTTTGGTCAAAGTTACCATGTGGACCAAGTTTAAGTGTCCTACAGATTGACTGAGTCCCGGACATGGAATCTAGCTCCCGAGAGCAAGTGAAATTGTTGCCTACTTAATTTGTCTAATAACCCTTATTCTAGACAAATTCGAAAATGGCCATTTTGTTTTAAAAACACCGAAAAAATTATAAAAATAGGGATGGCAGGTGGCCACCCCCACCACCCCCGCCTTCCTAATTGGTTGGATATATAAAAACAAAATTTAAAATTAAAATGGGCCATTGAGCCATGACCTCGCCGGCTCCCCCTCAACCACCACATAACAAACAATACAATTAAATAGGGTGGGCGAGCCACCTCCAGTGGACCCGGCCCACAACCAACCACTTTACTATATACATATGATATTTAATGTGGAGCCGGTGGGGATTGGACTCGCCCGACCCACGTGGGACGACCCCCACCGAGCGGCCCCATGTGGCAGCACACCATAACACTCAAACAAACACCATATATTAACACATGGAAACTGCGCTCAAAACAATAATAATGCGCTCGAAAAGATACGTGGACCGAAACCGTTCACGCATTAAACACTGTGCATATATATGTATAACGTTTTATAACTTAATTCAAAACACATGTATTAAAATGGGAGGGGCGGGATGTAATCCCCCGACCCCTCCTCAACGGTTTTCTTAAATTGCCAATGTGCCAAATGGACTCCGTTGGGAGATCCGCCGGCCCAACATTACAAAAACCCTCATTTCTTCATTGCACGGAGGACGGACTTGACGCAGAGTTTGAGACAATTTTTTTAATTAGTTGCAAGTGGAACCATGAGCGTGGAGAAGAGGCACGCTGAACCATGATTGAGCCCAATTTTTAGGAGGGTAAAATTTTTTCAGTGTCCAAATTGGACAAACTTTATGTCAATCCTACACCTCTCGACGGCACGAACCTGATGGTGCAGACAGAATTTTGATCTGAGCAACAGATATTCAGATGATCCAGAGGAGGGAGTCTAGGGGGAATCTAAAAGATTCTTGTAGCCCCAGATTTTCATTTTGTCAGAATTCATAAATTTGATAGTCGATTTTACACTATTCGATGCCACAAATCTGATGGTGTAATCAGATTTTCCATTTGATCATTCCATTTTCAGCCACTTTTCAAAGTGGAGTGCAAGGGTTAACATTCAATGTGCGAGCAGTGATTTCCATGATGTTCGACGCCACGAGATTGATGGTACAACCAAATCCAACAGTTTATCATCCTCTTCTTCAGGTAACTCCGTGATGTGAGGTATATGTAGTGTGATCATGTACTTCTTTGTCTCTTTGCTTGAGATGCATTGTGTTGTATAGATCCATGTTTGATGTTTGATGTGGGATCTTATTTTGTTCTTGATGTGAGATACACTTATTTTCATGTTTTCATTGAGATCCCTTTGTCACCATGTTGACAGGATACTCATGTGTCGCCATGTATGTTTGAATTGAGATCCCTTTGATGCCATGTTGGCGGGATGCTCATTATTATCATATGTGAAATTATGTCATGCTGATAGGAGTCCTTTTGTGAATGAGAGTTCCTGCAGCAGAACATCTCGTGGAGCCACTCCTGCGTGAGGGCATATTCCTTGCATGATAGAGAAAACACATGCATGTACATCATCACTCTTTCCAGCACTTAATGCAGTAGCCTACACCATCTTGACACTGGGGCTCGGAGACGTAGTCCCTCCTGGACGAACTCCATTATCAACGTCTCTTGTTTTATGTTGCTGATTCTTGTCATGTTCTTTCTTCTTTACAACATGCATATATGTTCCTTTATGCTCTTTTAAATGAAATTCTAACAACATCACGGAAGTAAAAGATCTTGGTTAAATCCGGGAGTTGAGTAAACTCAGATCACTCACGAAGACCCATGTCATCCTACTCAGTTAGGTAGGCTTGACGCAGTTGGCCAAAGGAGTGATTCAACGTTTGTTGAGATTGCGCAGAGCTGGAAGGCTCAATTTCTTCATTTGCTGGGGCATAGGGAGTTGTGGACAGATTGTGGATTAGGAAGCTGGTCGGGTGCTATTGATGTCTAAGGAGAGTAGTACCTAACAAGACAGAACCAAGGTAGAGGGAGTCGATGCCTTAACGGATTTCTAGCCAAGAAATCTAAATCCGAGTTACAGTTGCAAAGAGGATCGGAGAGGAGCGGATCGATAGTTGGCGGGAATATTTCCAGCAGGGAAATCAAGACTTAGAGGGAGATTTCCAGGAGGGAAGTCAAATCTTAGAGGGAGTCCAAAAGGATGAGCGAAGATGGCAATGGACAGACTAAGGGATCAAGACAGGTTGGACGAGGCCTCCAACTTTGTCATTTGGAAGGCCATGATCCTATTTGTTTTGGATAGACATTGCATCAAGGGCTTCGCCTTGAGAATCGTGGTTATCCTAGTTGACCCAGTTGATAATGAGAAGTATGAGGATGTGTTTGGTCAATTTAGTGATGTCTAAATTGCAACTTTTAAATGTCAACCCGGGGCTCGTAAGCTGATGAAGTGATGTGCATTGTATGTACTTAGGCAACTGTTTCTTAAGTTTTTGTCGTTTTTAACTTTTTAAGTTTGTTTTCAAATATATTTCGCCTATTGTGAGGTTGATGGAAATGAAATAAAGTGAGTGAAGTGTGTGTGATTGTGATGGGTTCTAAATGATTTCTTAAAACTTAAAAGTATTCTACAAGAAAGCTGTGAACAACAACTGAAATGAAATCAACTCTTAAAGGAAAATGAAGGCATCAAATAAAAGACCAATGGCATCGGCCCAGTACCTCTACTGCTGATGAAAATGAAATTGAAAATGACATCTACATTAACTCAATTAAAAAAACAAGAACAACTACTTTAACTCTTCAATTAAATCTTAAGCAATGTAAAGTCTAAGTGACAAATCACACCACTTAATTTTCCCTTAACCTTTCTGCCTTCAGCTGGATTGATCATATAAGAAAGAGTTATGAGCAAGTTAGCAATGTGAGTCTTAAAACAAAATAAACCAAGCTGCACTAAGTGATATTCTGGCTCCACTAAAGTTAGTTGATTATGATAAAAAGAGCCATCAAAAGAGGAACAACTTGATAAGCTATGAGCAGAAAGTAAAGTGTAAACTAAAGCAATGATACTAATGAAAATCAAAAATAAAGATCAGCAGTCTAGATAAGACGATCACAAATGCCACTAGTTGTAAAAAGAGAAGAAAGAAAACTGTCCCGGGCTCCTAAGAAATCTGCAAAAACACACTGATCAGTCATGAACAAAAGTGCAGAAATATAGATAAGCGGAATTCAAAGTTATATACAGCTATTGTACATGATCAAAACACAGCAATCAAAGGCATTCTGTACAACTATTATACATAAAATGATAAAAAGAAATGCAGGAAATTGAAAACACTGTACAGGCCTTAAGTAAACAGGGGCCCTCTGCCTACTCCAGCCAGCTCAATAATCAGTTACACGCTCAAATGGAAAACAGTCTTCTCATATATTATGTATCAAAATAGAAGTACAGTGGGGAGTTCAAAATTACATATCAGTGGCTAACTATCCATCATTCAAAGACGCTTTATTTATAACAGAGAAAGCAAACTAACTTAACGTAAATTAGGCTATTCTATCAGCTATGTAAAAACACGTAATCTGGCAGCGTCCTCGGATTTAGGCAACGGTCGTGGTGGACATTAAATCTTCTGTTGGATTCGTGTTTCCCACCGTCTGCGTGGCTGAGGAAGAGGCCAGCTGTTCTTCACGTGCTCTAAAACAGAACACGCAGAGCGATGCCACCGCCAATGACCTTTGTTGACCGTAGTTGCCCCCTCGTTGACCATGGGTTTTTATGACTGGTTTGGCTGAGTTGGAAGGACACACACCATGTCCTTGGTTCCACGAACTTGCCCATGTGGCTCTTCTGCCCGGAGGACACCTGGAACATGTCGTTTAATAAAACAGTTGCGGAATCCGGGGTTGGCTGCGGAAACCCTGTGTGAGCTGCGGAAACGCAGCACTTGAACCAAAATTCTAAACCAACAACACAGTCATTAGCATAATTAACAAACCATGTAAAAAGTCCTAAAATACAATGATTTGAACAATTTGATGAAGGGAATGGGTGGCAAAAGAAGGAAATGAATAGGAAAAGGAGGCTGAGAGGATGTGTAAAGAAGTGCAGGTTTGAGGCTCAACATACCCCCACTGTGAAGGTGTTGCATGTCCTCATGCAACCAAAACTTTGTCATTGCTTTTCAGTCCATGTGCTCAGATGCTTCTGCCAAAACATCTAGCCTTCTTTTCTTTCTTCGTTTCTTGATTAAACACCTGAATTTCAAATTGATCAAGGCCCTGCTCAGTTTCTTACATTTTCTCTTCAATTTTCTGTTCTTCTTCTGCCAGAGTCCTAAGTGAAGCATGGTATTGTCATGGACAATTTTTTCCACCTTGCTTTGTTCTTTCAATGCTTCGTTTTCTTGTTTAATATGTCGGTTCAGGACTTCTAGCTCAAACACCTCTTGTTTTAAAGATTGGACCTGTTCATTAAGAGGCAATATAGTGCTTGGACCTGCAACTGATTGCTCCAAGGTCTCCAAATAATTGTATACCTCCTGCTGGTCAGGGTCAATTTCAGGTGTTCTTCTTGGGCTATGTTCAAAATCAAACTTTGTTTGAGGTTCTGGCTGAAAGAGGCTCTCTTCCCGTGGAGGAGTGGACTCAAGGTCAAGCTGATTTGGAACCTTTTCAGGTGTTCCTTCTATCAAATCAATGAAATGTGATTGTTTTTCTTTAGTCACACTCATTCTTTCTTTAAGTCTACTGCTTCTTCTCACTTGTGTACTAGTGCTCTTTTGCTGGGCACTCTGTTTTTCTTTCTGTTTCTTCTTTGAGAGGGCAGCAGCTTGAAGTTGTGAGAGTCTATCAGCCAAGGTTTGAGAGTCTTCTTCTACTGAAGGTTCAGGTGATGGATATGATTCTTGAACAATTGTTTTCCCTTTATCCTTTTTCTGTTTCTTAGTTTTATCTCTCTCTTCCTCTTCTTCTTGAGTAGTTTCCTGAGTTTCTATAATAGGAGGATCTTGGGCTGCAACATCTCTTTTCCTTCTCCTACTTCTTTTTGGGACTCTAGGAGAACTACTAGCGGAAGCTTCAGTTACCTCTTGAAAATGATTCCTGACTAAAAACTTTTCCCATGTATCATTGTTATTTTTCAATTGGTCCTCTATGAGAATTCTAATGAACCCGTGATGATACAAGTGAGGTTCAATATGGCCTATATTCTTTTGGACAGTGGAACTCATTTTCTTTAGGCTTCTTAACAGAAAGTAGGGTAAATTGATGGCATGGCCTTCCATGAAGTTCATCATAATTCTTGCATGGTACATATACATAGTGCCAAAGCGGCCTTCACATGTGATAAACTTTTGAACCAGTAACAACAATGCAGTCCATTCTTCCTTAATTACATGTACAAGAATTCCCTTAGTGAATATTGAAGTGTCCATACCTGGGTTCTTAAGCATGTCTTTCCATCCTTGGTCTTCCACTGTTCTGTTCTTAAACCATCTTTCTCCTTTTTGAGGTAGACTGGTTGCTGTGGCTATGGTGTTCTCTGTTATTGTGAACTTCAGGTCCCCCACTTCCACGGTATTTCCATTGAATGATCGAGCAAATGCCTTCGTTACCTCCTTATTATACCCTCTGAATTTCTGGATAAACTTCAGCCATTGTGCTTTCTTTAATGCTTCCTTCGTCTGTGGATACCCTTCTAAATACTTCGGACCCTCAGGTTCAGCTCTAAGCAGCTTCCCCATCTTCGGCTGAAGCTTTGACTGCGTGTGAATGGTCAAGGAGGATGCTCACAGGAAAAACAGGTGGATTACGGCTGTAAGTGGAGTAGCCGTAACGTAATGCAAGGTGTATTGCAGAACAGTAATCGGGGTTTGAAACAGAGAACAGAGCTGTGGAGTTTGCAGCGTAAATGAGAGTGGAAGTGGTGTGAGTACGAGAGAGTAGAAGACAAACACGAGAAATGAGTTTGATGCATGCGGAGATGGAGTGATAAGTGAACGGAATAACGGCCGAATCCTTTAGAGTCGGGTGGCTTACGCACACGTTTAAGCATTGGCTGCGGAAATGACGGTAAGGAGAGCCGTGGTACATTGGGTTACGTCACAGAGGTACGGCCAGTAATGGAGGAGCAGCCCCAACTCGAGTTTTGAATTAATGATGATGAGGGGACCGTTAGAAAGGTATGAGGTGGACGAGGCATGATCGTGGAGAAGGAGTGGGATGATCTTGCCGAATCATTGCATTTAGTGGCTCTTTCCACGATTTAATAACTATACGTAAAATGACATTAAATTGTTGTTGGAAAAAAAATTTTGATCATACCTTCATAGATTTGCCTTTTGTTGATTAAGGTTGCTGACCCCTTATTGCTTTCTTATCTTGCAGGTGCCTCCCATCCTTGCTGCCCTTGGTGATGTTGATACCTCTGACTGTGATTTTTGAAAACAGAGTACTGCTGCTGTAGAGACAGAGTGATGCTGGCTGCGGAAACTGGTGCGAGCTGCGGAAACTGGTGCGAGCTGCGGAAACTGAAACAACACCCTTCTGTCTATACCAAAAAGTAGTTAGAGAAGACTTAACTAAATGAAATAGTCCTGAGAGGGACTTTACTGGTGAAAATGAAATGAGATGAATGAAATGGAATGAAAATGAAGTGGAATGGAGATGGAGATGGAAGTGAAGTGGATGAACTGAAATGGCGAATGAGATGGAAAGAGAGAGATTTTTTTATTTATTTATTTTTTTTATTTGGGAAAATATAAAGTGTCAGGTGCCCCTGATTTTCACCTTATATTTTCTGTATAAGACTGCCAATTCAAGATTGGTTTTCAGGCTTATACAAAAGATTTTTTTATTATTATTTTTTTTTCAACTGAAAGAAACAAAGATTAGGCTGATGGAGGAGAAGGACTCTTCTCCACCAGCCTCATTGCAGAATTTTCTTGAAATACTTTGACAAAGTCCTCTTTTGAGAGTGGCTTATGATAAATTTTTAATCGGTGGCCATTCACAATGAGAGGAGTTTGAAGATCATCAATAGTCTTGACTCGAACTGCTCCATTGCTAAAGACTTCATCAATCTCATATGGTCCAAGCCAATGAGTCTGAAATTTTCCTTTGAAGTCTTTAAACTTGGAATCAAACAGTAATGCCCAATCTCCTTTTTGAAACTTTTTCTCTTTGATATATCTGTCATGCCACTTAGCTCTTTGGTGTTGAACTAGATCGGTCCTTTGTCTTATTTCATCTAGCTCATTCAGCTGCTCCATTCTATGCTTTTGGGCTTCTGATAGATTCATCCCCAATTGAACTGCCATCTTGAAGGTCTTGACTTGAAACTCAATGGGGAGCAGGACTTCTTTCCCATAAACAAGTTCATAGGGAGAATGTCCTGTTGTGTTCCTCCATGTAGTTCTATAGGCCCATAAGGCTTCAGGAAGCCTTTCTGCCCAATCTCTTCTGTGGAGATGAACAATTTTGGTGATGATGCTCTCAAGAACTTTGTTTGTAGATTCCACTTGACCATTTGCTTGCGGATGGTATGGAGTAGATGTTCTGTGCTTGATTTTGCATTCTTCCATCAGCTTCTCCATCAAGTTAGATGTAAATTGACTTCCCTAATCTGTCACAATTTCTCTTGGGACACCAAAACGAGTAAAAATATCCTCAAAAAGAAATTGAACAACTGAATTTTCAGTGGCAGAAGGCAATGTCTTTGCTTCTACCCATTTAGTAACATAATCAGTACAAACCAATATATACTTCTTTTGCTTAGATGGTGGATTAATGGGTCCAATGAAATCTAAAGCCCATTTTTCAAAGGGTTCGATGCATACCTGTGGCTGTAATGGCACTTCATTTGAAGGAGTTGGTCTCCCAACTCTTTGGCAGCGGTCACACCTTTTGACATATTGTTTTGCATATTTGAAGAGAGAAGGCCAATAATATCATAAAGAAAGGATTTTATAGGCCGTCCTCTTGTCAGCAAAGTGTCCGCCGCACGGTTCATCATGACATGCCTTAAGGATGTCAGGCCTTTCATCTTCCCGAACACATCTTCTGATCACACAATCTGGCCCTGTTTTGAACAATTCATTAGAAATCCATGAATAATGTGAACTCTCCTGAATAATTTTCCTTTTCTCATTAGGAAATAAGTGTGGAGGTAGCTTCCCTGTAACCAAATAGTTAGCAATATCTGCATACCAAGGAGTTTTAGTAGTCACTGCAAACAGATATTCATCTGGAAACTTATCCTCTACGGGAGAATCTTCGTTAGTATTTTGGATTCTAGACAAGAAATCAGCTACTGTGTTTTGTTTCCCTGGTCTATCTAACACAATAATATTGAATTCTTGTAAAAGTAAAAGCCATCTTGTGACTCTGCCATTAGTAACAGGTTTGTTCATGAGATATCTAATTGCAGAATGATCACTATGAACAAAAGTTTCATAGCCAGTTATATAATGTCTAAACTTGTTGATTGCATGAACAACGGCTAAGAACTCTTTTTCAGTCACAGTATAATTTAACTCAGTGGGAATCAAATTTTTACTGGTGTAATAAATGGCATAAGGAACTAAATCCTTTTGACCCAACACAGCTCCTAGAGTTGTATTTGAAGCATCTGTAGAAATATGGACAGGAAGTTTCCAATTTGGCCCTCTCAGAATGGGTGCTTCAGATATCCTTGTTTTTAAAGTTTCAAATGCAGATTGACAGTCAGGATCCCACTTGAATTCACAGTCTTTTGTAAGTAATTTGAAGAGCGGAGATGCTATCTTGGTGAAGTTTTCAATAAATCTTCTATAATATCCAGTAAACCCAAGAAAACTTCTAACATCTTTTTGACAATTTGGAATAGGTAACTTGGAGATGACTTCAACTTTTGATCTATCAACTTTAATTCCATCTCCTGAAATATGATGTCCTAAAACAATCCCTTCAGTAAACATCATAAAACAATTTTCATGACTTAATGAAGGATTTGTTTCTTTACATCTTATAAGAACTTTTTCCAAATTTTCTAATGCCTCTTCAAATGAATTACCATAAACTGTAAAATCATCCATATAAACCTCTACACAATCATGAATTAGATAAAAAAAAATTCCTAGTACTGCCCTTTGAAAGGTTGCGGGTGCATTACATAATCCAAAAGGGAGTACTCGGTAAGCAAAAGTTCCCCATGGACAAGTAAATGTGGTCTTGTCCTGATCTTCAGGTGCTACCTGAATTTGATTGTAACCACTAAAACCATCCAAAAATGAGAAATACTTTTTGCCTGCTAAAGTATCTAATACTTGATCAATAAAGGGCAAGGGAAAGTGATCCTTCAAGGTTGTTTTGTTCAATTCCCTGTAATCAATGCAAACCCTCCATTTACCGTTCTTTTTAGGTACTATAACCAAAGGAGAAACCCATCGGCTATCTGAAATGGG
Organism: Pinus tabuliformis; assembly: GCA_031772625.1. Classification (NCBI taxonomy): domain Eukaryota; kingdom Viridiplantae; phylum Streptophyta; class Pinopsida; order Pinales; family Pinaceae; genus Pinus; species Pinus tabuliformis. Next base: position 1,641,047,426 of record CM062820.1, read on the forward strand.
GTAAATGAAGTTTACATTAAGTAACTTTTGGAGTTCTTCTTTCACTATCTCCCTAAGGTTTGGATTCATCCTTCTTTGAGGTTGTCTGATTGGTCTACTGTTTTCCTCAATGTAGATGTGATGAATGCAAGTCTTAAGATCAATACCTTTCATATCGGTATACTCCCATGCAAATGCAGTAGAATGTCTTTGCAAGATTTTGGTTAGCTCCCCCTGTTGTGATTTTTCCAAGTTTCTATTGATGTTTAATGTTTTTCCTGGAAAGATCTCAATGGCAGAACTACCAAACTCTTCCATAGAGAAAAGAGACATTTGTCTAGATGATAGACACTCTATGTCAGAATCCAACTGAAATTGTGTAGAGTCATATGGTTCAAAATTTTCTAATGTGTTCAAAATTTGACTATCTTCACTAATCTCAGAAATGGTAAAGACAGGTTGTATAGTATCTTCATCATCAACCCACTCATTATCTCATATTTCTGTGATTGCTTTTGCTGGAGGATACATATTGAATTTCTTTGTCGAATTACCATCAGAAATATACATATCCCCAGACCTACAACTTATGAAAGCATCAGCTGTGGTTAGCCAAGGTCTTCCTAAAATAAGAGGATGTCCTCCTAGATTACTCTTGGGAGTTAAAATCATGAAATCCACTGGATATTCCCAAGAGTCTAAGGAGACTGGAATGTATTCTAATACACCATCTAGTTTAATAATGGATCGATCTGCAAGTTGCAACAAGGTGGGTGTAAAAAGAAGAATAGAAAGTTTTAGCTGTTCCATAGTCTGTCTACTCATAATGTTGATAGCAGCCCCTAAATCAATCAAAGTATTTGGTATTTCTACCCCATTGATATGTGTTTTGACAATTGGACTACCAGGGTCTACATATTTCTGCATAGTAATTTTTCCCATCATGATATCTGCAATTTTTCCTACCAGGTGGATCCTTATCTCTTGGTTTCCTTCTTGGTCTTTTAAGGCTCAACCCCTTTATTGTTTTTGCTAGAATAGGAATCTATTTAATGGCTTGTAACAAGGGAATCTTGATACAAACATTCTTCAATTCATCTAGAAAATTATAGTCAGGCAACCAAATTTGTTTTTCCACTCCTTTGTCAATTTGTAATCTTTCAGGAAAAGGAGGTGTGGGTAAAGATGTAGGTTGCTCAACTATGGGAGTTGTGGGGGTTGATTCTTTTTCTTTTTCTTTTTGAGTGTTTGGGTTTTGAAGAGATGCTTCAGAACCCTTATTGGCTTCAAGAGACTCTTTCTCAGAAATGCTTTGCTGTTGAGCATTTATAGAAGGTTTATCTAGAACTCTACTTGATCTGAGTTGTACTTCATTGATAGGAACAATCATGTAGGTAGGAAATGGTTGACCTTCCAACATGTAAGCATTTTGAGGATTTTTATTATTGGGGTTTGGCAATGGCTGAGAAGGAAGTTGATTTGACTTCTGCTGGAATGGAAGCAAGAGTTGAGAATTTTGATTCTGTTGAGAAGGTTGTTGTTGTTGAGGAAATAGCAATGATAGTTGTGGATTTTGATTTGGAAGTTGTGGAGCTTGTTGGTTTTGAAAAGATTGAGGATATTGGTAGAATTGAGAAAATCTCCCATAAGGATTTTTCATACCTTGTATCCATGATTGAAAAGGATTTTGAGGTTGGGACCAAGGTTGTTGCCAAGGATTCCAATTTGGTGGGGGTTGAAAATTCATAGAGTTGTTAAACCCTTGATTTTGTTGCCCCTGCCAAGGTCTCCTTGCAACAAAACAGAGAGATTCGAGTGTATTTGGATCTTCTTGAAAGACAGCTTTGAGCCCAGGAATTGAAGGACAATCCTTGGTCTCATGGTTCTCTGAACAAATTACACATGTCTCTACAACTTTTGCATCCAAGGGACATTCCCTTAGAGCATGTTTCTTCCTACATTTTGGGCAAAAGATGGCCAAAGCCTCAGCTTCTGCTTTCTGTTTATTGTGAATCTTAAGGGTGTCTAATTGTTCACTAAGACTCCCTAAGATGTCAGTTTTGAATTCATCAAGCATATTGCCGATCTCAGCCCTACTTACTGATCCAGTTGCAGATTTATTCGCTCTGATGAGAGAAGGATCTCTAGGCCCTTTTTGAGTTTTTGATTTCCCCCTTGAGAGATGGACACATAGCTCTGCTATATCATTGAGTGAAAGTTGAGATATGTCTCCTTTCCCCATCATGTTCAGAATATCTATCCATTCATCTCTAATGGCTTTTAGTAGAAGGGCTTTTAAGGTCTCCTCATCTAAGTTGTTCATTTTTGCTCTTTTCAAGTTGTATTGAAATCTTTCAAGCAAATCCTCGAGTGTATTTGGATCTTCTTGAAAGACAGCTTTGAGCCTAGGAATTGAAGGACAATCCTTGGTCTCATGGTTCTCTGAACAAATTACACGTCTCTACAACTTTTGCATCCAAGGGACATTCCCTTAGAGCATGTTTCTTCCTACACTTTGGGCAAAAGATGGCCAAAGCCTCAGCTTCTGCTTTCTGTTTATTGTGAATCTTAAGGGTGTCTAATTGTTCACTAAGACTCCCTAAGATGTCAGTTTTGAATTCATCAAGCATATTGCTGATCTCAGCCCTACTTACTGATCTAGTTGCAGATTTATTCGCTCTGATGAGAGAAGGATCTCTAGGCCCTTTTTGAGTTTTTGATTTCCCCCTTGAGAGATGGACACATAGCTCTGCTATATCATTGAGTGAAAGTTGAGATATGTCTCCTTTCCCCATCATGTTCAGAATATCTATCCATTCATCTCTAATGGCTTTTAGTAGAAGGGCTTTTAAGGTCTCCTCATCTAAGTTGTTCATCTTTGCTCTTTTCAAGTTGTATTGAAATCTTTCAAGCAAATCCTCCAAATTTTCATCTTCTTTTTGCATCATTTTGAATACCTCATCCTTGTGATTGGTGGGCATACAATAGTCCAGGTACCTATCCAAAAATGTTTGTTTCATATCATTCCAAGACCTAATGGATTGAGTGAGTAATCCCATGAACCACTTCAAAGCTTGTCCTTTCAATGTTGAAGGAAACAGTTTGAGTTTTTGAGAGTCATCCAGATAATCATAAGTTCGACATACGACTTCAAACTCAAATAGAAATGTTTCAGGGTCCTCATTCCTTAACCCATGGAAGTTTGGGAGGACAGATGGTGAGATGTTTTTCATGGTGGCTCGGGAGTCCTCATCGACTATAGGAAACCCAAATGAGTTATCTCCATCCCTATTTCCTCCAATGTTACCTCTACCTCCTCCATTGTTTCCTCCTCCTCCTCCTCTACCTCTACCTCTACCAGCTCCTTCCTCTGTCATAGTAGTTTCCCTAGAGACTTCAGAGTCTTCTGGTTCTTCTACAAAGGGTGAATGAGAAGGAATTTCTCCCTCTTCTTCAGATGATTCTACTTCTTCAATTATAATTTGTCTTTCTGTAGAAGGAAGGAAAGGATCTCTTTCTGGTTCAAATTCAATAGAAGGTGTGGGAGAGTCAATTCTTGCCTCTTGAATTCCAGGAATCCTAGGGCTAGGAGTGTCAGTTGGAGATGAGGGAGGTGTCTCTTGTCTATTCCTTGAAGTAGATGGACTTGTAAAAATCGAACTCTTAGCTCTAGCTAAAAACCTTCCCCTAGAATCTCTTGCTCTATGCATGTCATTTTTTTAATTTTTTCTTCAAGTCAGGCTAATAATTCTATTTCTGATCTTCCAGATCACTCTAGGTGCAAGAAGAGAGCATACTCAAGAAACTATTAAACCAATAACTTTCTCTTTTCTGATCCTCCAGATCACTCTAGGTGCAAGAGGAGAGCATACTTTGAGAGGTTATTAATTTTCCTTCCTTGAAATTTTTCTTGTTTTTATTTTTAAGAATTGGCTACCTAATTTTCACTTCCCCGGCAACGGCGCCAAAATGTTTGGTCAATTTAGTGATGTCTAAATTTCAACTTTTAAATGTCAACCCGGGGCTCGTAAGCTGATGAAGTGATGTGTATTGTATGTACTTAGGCAACTGTTTCTTAAGTTTTTGTCGTTTTTAACTTTTTAAGTTTGTTTTCAAATATATTTCGCCTATTGTGAGGTTGATGGAAATGAAATAAAGTGAGTGAAGTGTGTGTGATTGTGATGGGTTCTAAATGATTTCTTAAAACTTAAAAGTATTCTACAAGAAAGCTGTGAACAACAACTGAAATGAAATCAACTCTTAAAGGAAAATGAAGGCATCAAATAAAAGACCAATGGCATCGGCCCAGTACCTCTACTGCTGATGAAAATGAAATTGAAAATGACATCTACATTAACTCAATTAAAAAAACAAGAACAACTACTTTAACTCTTCAATTAAATCTTAAGCAATGTAAAGTCTAAGTGACTAATCACACCACTTAATTTTCCCTTAACCTTTCTGCCTTTAGCTGGATTGATCATATAAGAAAGAGTTATGAGCAAGTTAGCAATGTGAGTCTTAAAACAAAATAAACCAAGCTGCACTAAGTGATATTCTGGCTCCACTAAAGTTAGTTGATTATGATAAAAAGAGCCATCAAAAGAGGAACAACTTGATAAGCTATGAGCATAAAGTAAAGTGTAAACTAAAGCAATGATACTAATGAAAATAAAAAATAAAGATCAGCAGTCTAGATAAGAAGATCACAAATGCCACTAGTTGTAAAAAGAGAAGAAAGAAAACTGTCCCGGGCTCCTAAGAAATCTGCAAAAACACACTGATCAGTCATGAACAAAAGTGCAGAAATATAGATAAGCGGAATTCAAAGTTATATACAGCTATTGTACATGATCAAAACACAGCAATCAAAGGCATTCTGTACAACTATTATACATAAAATGATAAAAAGAAATGCAGGAAATTGAAAGCACTGTACAGGCCTTAAGTAAACAGGGGCCCTCTGCCTACTCCAGCCAGCTCAATAATCAGTTACACGCTCAAATGGAAAACAGTCTTCTCATATATTATGTATCAAAATAGAAGTACAGTGGGGAGTTCAAAATTACATATCAGCGGCTAACTATCCAGCATTCAAAGACGCTTTATTTATAACAGAGAAAGCAAACTAACTTAACGCAAATTAGGCTATTCTATCAGCTGTGTAAAAACACGTAATCTGGCAGCGTCCTCGGATTTAGGCAACGGTCGTGGTGGGCATTAAATCTTCTGTTGGATTCGTGTTTCCCACCGTCTGCGTGGCTGAGGAAGAGGCCAGTTGTTCTTCACGTGCTCTAAAACAGAACACGCAAAGTCGTGCCACCGCCAATGACCTTTGTTGACCGTAGTTGCCCCCTCGTTGACCATGGGTTTTATTGACTGGTTTGGCTGAGCTGGAAGGACACACACCATGTCCTTGGTTCCACGAACTTGCCCATGTGGCTCTTCTGCCTGGAGGACACCTGGAACATGCCGTTTAATAAAACAGCTGCGGAATCCAGGGTTGGCTGCGGGAACCCTATGTGAGCTGCGGAAACGCAGCACTTGAACCAAAATTCTAAACCAACAACACAGTCATTAGCATAATTAACAAACCATGTAAAAAGTCCTAAAATACAATGATTTGAGCAATTTGATGAAGGGAATGAGTGGCAAAAGAAGGAAATGAATAGGAAAAGGAGGCTGAGAGGATGTGTAAAGAAGTGCAGGTTTGAGGCTCAACAGGATGCAATGGCGAAGGCAAAGTGCATAATCCTTGATGGGGTCAAGGATCATGCAGTACCACATATTTCCGAGAAGAACACGACAAAGGAGATGTGGGATACTTTGACGACATTATATCAGGGCACTTCCGTGCAGTGGAAGATGCTATTAGAGAATCAGTTGCAGTCGTATCAGACGTAGAAGGGAGAGCAAATAGATCTATACCTCAGCAGTTTGCAAAAGATTCAGGACCAACTTACTTCCATAGGGGCCATGCCAGATCAGGAGTTCATGGTGAGGACCGCCCTGAATGCAGTCTATAAGGATTGGGAGACAAAGCTAATTTTCTAGGATGGGAAGAGATGTGGGCAGCTCTTCGCCAAGAAGAGATCAGATGGTTGATCAAGGCGGGGAGTAGCAACAAAGGGGGTCGAATCAAGAAAGAGGAGGAGGATGCAACTCTCGCATCTACAAGACAACAGGGGAAGAGGAAGAAGAAGGACATCTTCAAGGTGAAGTGCTTCCATTGTGGGGAGCTGGGTCATTATGCAACCCAGTGTCCCAGGAAGAAGAATAAGGGAGAGGCTTCTGACTCTAAGGCAACTTCGTCTAAGGCAAAGAAGAAGTCGAGACAGATGACGACTATGCCATGAGTGCTCATGCACCTCTAGAGAAGAGGTGGGGTGACATCGAGCTGTAGTCAGGAGGACTATAGAAGATGAGGGGAAGGATCCTTGAGGTATGCAAAGGCTTGGATCATATCCGTCTACGAGAGCTCTGAATGACAGTAGCAAGATCACAGATGTCAGTAGAAGCAAGATGCGGATGGAGCAACAAGGCAGTGCTAGAGTGCAGAGGTCTATAGTAACGCAATGGGGCTTGCAGCAATGCAAGAGGCACATAGGAGGCTGCAACAATGCAAGAGGCACAAAGGTGTTTGTAGCAGCGCAGAGGCAACAGAGGGAGCACAAGATAGCAGCAAAAGTAGCTTCAACATCAAGAGGCTTCCGGACTGACAAGGATGTCAGTGGTTGGGTAGATCAGTTACTTACTTCTTGGTAACTGAGTTGTTGTGCAGCAGTTAGTAGTGGCAGTGCTATGGGCAGCATGGTGCAGCATTTGAGAGAGAGTTGCAGTGAAGATGTAGTGTTGGGAGGAAGGACCAACAACAACACGAATGCAAAGGGAGATGAAGTACAGATGTAGCATTGGCGGTGGCAGAGCCATGGGAAGCAGTATAAAGAGTAGAGGTGCAGTGGATGTAGGGCAACAGGCCCAAAATCAGCATAGGTACCGATGCAGAGGATTAGTGTGATGTTCAATGGTAGAGCTAGAGCACATTCTTCGCTAAGAGGGAGTGTTGATTTGTGGTACCATCGAATGCGCTCTAACTAGGAAAAATGGTGGAGAGGTTAAAGCACATGAGATCTACAAGACCCAGAAATGGTTTGGGGAAATTCCACCCAGTTAGAGAGATATTAAAATAATTAATATTTTTAATGGAGTTCCTAAGTCTAAACTTAGGAAAATTAAAATATTAATGGGTATTAATATAAAATTGAGTGAGAATGTTCTAAATGACATGGATCAAGTCAAATCTAATCTTAGTCGTTGATTAGAGACTTAATCGGTCGTTGAAGACTCGACAAGAAAAGTATAAAAGGAGGCTTGAGGGTAAGTTGGAGATACAACAAGGTTGATCAATTAGTTCGATTTTCTAGAGTGGGGTTTGCTGAGAAAATTTGAAGAAGCGATCTGTTGTAGCGAGGGGCAGTAAGTACATAGCAGAGAGGCATAGATAGTGCCATAGGGTCAACGCAATGACTAAAGAGGTTGGCACAGAGGCAGCTAGAGCTACGTAGAGGTAGTAGAAGCTACGGAAAGGCAACTAGTGACTGCGCAGAGGCTGAGGGGCTTGCGTGGGTGACACAGAAAGTCAGAGAGTTGATGCAGAGGGCTAGAGTGTTGACGCAGAGGGCCAAAGGACTGAGGCAGATGCTTCAGGGGTTGATCTGAAGCTAGCAAGGCTGATGCGGAGCAAAGAGGAAGTGCCAGAAGGATTTTCGTGGGGTAGACTAGAGCTGAGAGGTTGAATATCTGTCTCTGAGAAGAGGTATCACTGTCGTGTAGAAATCTTTGTCGGGTGGGCCAGTTTGGCACCCTAGTTGTACTCAAGAAATCTACATAATAATAAAACCCTCAGAACTACTGCACTAGTTTTCCCGCATTGGGTTTTTCTGGGGACAATTGTCCAAAAATAACAGTGTCCCTTGTGTGTTTGTCTATTATTTCAGTTGATGATCTATATATGAGTTGAGACTGCGTTTGTGTTTATTTTCAGTATTTATATGGATAAATAATTTGTTAAGGAATAAACAAGCAGGTGAAATAAACCAGATAATGCAGTAGGAATTTCTAACGTGTCAGACTTAGAAATTTCAACACTTGAAACCATGAAATCAACCTTTTTCTCTTAATATTTGCTTGTAATCTTTAAGCTTTATGTTATCTTTGTTTGAATTTTTCCACATTCTCTTTGCCTTTTTGCATTCCTCGTCAAACCAAGCATTAACCGGAAAGCAATTTGTTTCAAACTTCTTAATTTTTTCTCTTTTTCACTCTGCAAGTGCGCTTTGAATTAAATGTGTTAATTCATGACTGTGAAGGCCGTTAATTTGAATTAAATGTGTTAATTCATGACTGTGAAGGCCGTTAATTGGGATTTTCTCCTTCTCGAAGAGCCTCTCTAGCATCATTTTGAAGGTATTACAATTTTCTGGAGTCAAAAGAATTATGCCCTTTGGGAGATTTTGTTGAACACACTGAGTTTTTTACTCTAATTGCTTCTTTCCAGTCCAAGAAAAACTTAAATAAATTGGCGTGTGGTCTAATTTTAAGTTTCAAAGCTTATCTCCAATAAAAAATTCCTCAATTTTCTCACACAAACCATGCGAGCAAATTACATAATCTACTACACTTGCCCCATTGTAAGTATTGCAAGTGGAATTACCAGACTTTTCCCATCTAGTCAAGCCATTACAAATGACTAAATCGAAGGCCCCACATTGAGTAAGCAATTTTTCACCAAAGAGATTGCAACCCTTTTCCTCTAAAATTCTTTCCCACTGATCATTACTCTCTCCTGTAAGCCAAATAAGGTCGCAGTCTTTTTTACAAACAAGAATGCTAGCTTGCTCACTTGTAGTCCTAGAAATGAAATTACCCACTATAACGACTAAGGCAGCAAATGGATCTTTGCAGTCAAGCCCTCTACTTTTGTAGATTTTTGAAACTTGTGGCGCAAAATAACATGCTGCAATTCTAATGTGATTTCCATTTTCTAATATTTTAAACCAAATGAATTGTTTATTTGAGTCTTCTTTTTCTAATTGAATGAGACGACCTTCTTTTTCCCTCACTAATACCATGATACCCTTGTGTCCTTTGCCATTCCTTGCTGCCTTGTTCCACACTGCCATCTTCCAGTACCCTTCAAACAAAGGTGTCTTGCACCCTTCATGCTCATGTGTTTCTATGAGACAAATTATGTCTCTATCTTCCGCAATAGGCACTAACCCAGGTCATCGTCTCCATGAGTAACCTCTATAGTTCCAACAAACTAGCCTTAAGGAAACCTAGGTATAACTTGATTGCTATTTATTTTGACATGCAAGACTCACAGTTGAGTCTTTGTCCCTGCTTTCCCATACTAACCTTGCTTCCTGATTTCCTATTGAAGAGTTTGTTACCTCTTCTTTATTATCATCTTGTTGCTCTGTTTTTGAAGCAGGTTCAAATCAAGCTGTCAAAACTTTACCTTTATAAATCCATGCTCTCTTGCCTTCATCTCTTGCTACCTTAACCTTTGACATTTCCTCCCTCCTTTCCTCCTGTTGTCTTACAGTTAAACCTTCTTCTAGAAAAAAATGAGAACCCCTCAAGAGATGTTTCTTGCTTAGAATGATATATTTATCACGTAAGCTAGGCATGATGACTTTTGTGGGCCTATTGGTTGTAAAATTTTCTGCAAATTCTCTACAAATCTACCTTTGAGATCTATGTAGAAAATATGACTGTGGATTAACACGATAATGCAATATACCAAAGAAAAATACAATAATCTACTTCTACTATCAAACTTGCAGAAGCTTAAAGATCTAGCAAAATCAGAGTTGAACACATATAACAATAAGAAGAAGAATCAATACACATGAAACACAAAAAATACTCAAGGGAAAGCCTCAACTAAAAACCCCACTACCTGTATTATCATACAAGGTGGAAATATCTCAGAATTACACAAAGCCTTAGCTCCCACAGCTAGCCAGCTCTCAATACAATCCTCCTGAATGCTCACAGGCAAACAAGGCTTCTTACAAACCTTCTCCTCTTCCCTCCAAGCCTCCTATTTTCTTGCGCTGTTTCTCTTGGGTGATCCTACTATTACCAAGTGTAAGACTGATCACTCACACTGATCTCACACCCTATAAAATTGTGCAATCCTCAAGGAACCTTATTCCTTATGCATGGATGAATTTCCTTTATAGGAAAACTCATGCCACTGATAGTAACCTGTCCTTGACATTTAGCTCAATTGGGTCTTTCTCTGAATAGACATGCATGAGGTTCTGATGAGAGAATATTAAGTTATCTGGAATACACTAGTTGGATGCATGCATGCATTAACTGATTGAACTCACAATTAGTTTCTCAAACTGTTTGGAACTAATTTAACTGGACATAACTCAATTAACTGAGCTAACTAATTACAACTCAATCTTATCTCCTTAATTAAGGGTTAATCTCCTTAATTTAAGGGATAACTGTTGCATGACTTCACAAAGACTTCTAACTTGAATTTCTCCCTAATTAACTCAAGATGAATTAATTAATTATTTTTCAAGGAGCTGGTGAGACTAAATTCGAATTTAATTCACAATTTTAATTCAAGGACAAATTAAAATTGGAATATACTGGATTCTATTTTTATCATTTCTTGTTGCTATTTTCAACACTCTCTCTCAACAAGAAAGGAATTCAACTTGATCCCGATCCTAAACCTTTGGAATGTTCTGCATGCAACACTTCTCTCTAATGTTGTTGCTCCAACAAGTCCATAAACAAAAACACATCCAATCTGAATCAGTATGACGCATCTGCCATCAAAGTCTCTAACTGCTATTGCCTCTGTCGACTAAAAACTTTGTGCTTCTGCTGACTCAGCCTTTCTACACTATTGTCAATCCTTCTCTGCGCTCTTCAGTATTTGACTGCTCTAGCCTCTGTCACTTTGATCTCTGACTGCATCAATCCCATTGATTCCTCGAGCTACTATGTACTTTGGGCTCCTGTAGCAAGGTATGATCCATGAGATAAAACCTCTCAATGGACCCTGCCCAATTTCAGCCTTCTTGGTACTATCACTTCACATCGCCCCACCTCACTCCCGGAGGTATGGCTGCATGTGATCCCTCTGCCCACTTGGCTCGAAATTTCCCCCTATTGGAGGTCTCTGCATGAGTGGATGCCTCCACTCGGTTTCCTCTCAACATCTCCAATTGTGGCTCCTCCACAATTGTCCGGAACTTCTTCTAGGGTTGTATGTTGAGAGGTAATTTACTTTCCCTCTCAACCACCAAGTCTCTAACATTTGCCTTGCTTCTTAAGGCTTTGCATGCATCTTGAACCTCAAGAGCATATAGGTTTTGAACTCGTGAACTGATCTGTTTCACCTGTCCCGTGGTGATGTGTCTAAGGAAAACCTTTCCCTTGTTGAAGACAACATCATAGCCTTTGTCCTCCAACATCGCGATCGATACCACATTCTTCTTCAGTCCTGGCACATACTTCACATCTGTTAATGTGATAAGAGCTCCATGCTCCCTCTGAAAAGCGACCGTGTCCACTCCTAAAACACTATACCTTTCATCGTCACCCATCTCTATGCGCATCTTGAGGTCTTTCTCCTCCAAGGTACTGAATAAACTTTTATCGTCGGTCATGTGGAATGAGGCTCCACTGTAAAGAAACCAACCACAACCCATCATCGCATGACACCATGCATGCGATGAGGGTGAAGTCCATTTCGAACTGAGAGGCCAATGCCTCACCTTCAGATCCTTCCGAGGATCCCTTCTTGGACTTCTTCGATGAGAAATTAGTCGCATAATGACCCATCTCGTGACAATTAAAGCATCGCACTTTAGACTTGTCAACCTTCTTCCCTCCATGAGAAGAATTCGATTCGGAATGGGATTCCTTCCCCTTCCCTTTCCTTGCCTTACTTGCTAAGGCCATATTTTCTTCATCATCCTTGGATGAAGAACCATCTCGTGTGCTCCTCTTGATCTCCTCCTGCATGAGATCCAACCCCAGTCGTTACCAATCCGGCAATTTCTCCCTTCCCATTCACAGAGTCCTAGTAGCTATTGCAGCTCTTTGGAAGGCCAAGGAGAGCGAGGCTCACCATATCATCATCGGCAGTAGTTATTCCCACACTGCTAAGTTCATCTCTGCAAGTGGTGAGCTTGTTTAGATATGTGGAAATAGTATCGTCATTCTCCATCTTGATTCTTCGAAGCTTGTCCTTGAGCGCCAATTTCCTCTAGTCGCTACTGTTCTGGTAGAGGTCCTTCAATGTCTTCCACATTGAATATGGAGTATCCTTCCCATGGAGACTCGAGACAATATGGTCTCGAACTCCCTTAAGGATGATCCATCTCCCCCTCGCCACACACTTCTTCCACTCAACCAACTCTTGTGCATTAGTTGACGCTGGCTTTTGGATTTCTTGATCAATGAAATCATTCAAGTCATTGTCTTCTAATACAACCTCCATGCGATCTTTCCATGCTATGTAATTCGAGCTGCCATCCAAGGCGTACTTGAGTCTCAAGCCATAGAACGCCATTGACCAACCTTGAAGTATGTGATGAATTCGATTTGCACCTGCAACCCTGAGCTTCAAACTTCAAATTCTCTTCTCTGTATTCTGTTCACTGCTCCGACAAACTCAGCTCTGATACCATGTAGAATTTCCTGTAAATTCTCTACAAATCTATGTAGAAAATCTGACTATAGATTAACTCGATAATGCAATATACTAAAGAAAAATACAATAATCTACTTCTACTATCAAACTTGCGGAAGCTTAAAGATCTAGCTGAATCAAAGCTGAACACATATAACCATAAGAAGAAGAATCAATCCACATGAAACACAAAAAATATTCGGGGGAAAGCCTCAGCTAAAAACCCCACTATCTATATTATCATACAAGGTGGAAATATCTCAGAATTACATAAAGCCTTAGCTCCCACAGCTAGCCAGCTCTCAATACAATCCTCTTGGATGCTCACAGGCAAACAAGGCTTCTCACAAACCTTCTCCTCTACCCTCCAAGCGTCCTATTTCCTTGCGATGTTTCTCCTGGGTGATCCCACTATTACCAAGTGTAACACTGATCTCACACCCTATAAAACAACGCAATCCTCAAGGAACCTTATTCCTTCTGCATGGATGAGTTTCCTTTATAGGAAAACTAATGCAACTGATAGTAACTTGTCCTTGACATTTAGCTCAATTAGGTCTTTCTCTGAATAGACATGCATGAGTTTCTGATGAGAGAATCTTCAGTTATCTGGAGTACACTAGTTGGATGCATGCATGCATTAGCTGATTGAACTCACAATTAGTTCCTCAAACTATGTGGAACTAATTTCATTGGACATAACTCAGTTAACTGAGCTAACTAATTACAACTCAAATACAACTCAATCTTATCTCCTTAATTTAAGGGATAACTGTTGCATAACTTCACAAAGACTTCTAACTTGAATTTCTCCAACTAATTAACTCAAGATGAATTAATTAATTATTTTTCAAGGAGCCAGTGAGACTAAATTCGAATTTAATTCACAATTTTAATTCAAGGACAAATTAAAATTGGAATATGCAAGACTCTATTTTTATCATTTCTTGTTGCTATTTTCAACATTGGTGGCCACCCACCAATTCCACTTGGACCCCCACCATTGTTTATTTCAATTTTTTAGTTTCTTTAATTGTAGGACAATTTACTATTTTTCGAAATTTCTCGGGTCCTTATCTTCCGAAGCCGTTTTGAGGCCCTAAACGACGGGTTTTTGGCAATCTACCAACGATTTTTAAGTAAAACCATTTTTTTCGTCATAGTCCTCAGAGATATCTTTCCAACAGGGTATCATGTGCATACGATGCAAAAATAATATGACCAAGTCATGACCCCGGGAAGTTGGTTGTCCAACTAACCCCAACTGGGCCCATAAACTCTTGGTGTTACATCTCTTCGGGTTAGGGTTTTGGTTATTTAGGGTTTGTTGTTATTGTTTAATAATAAAAAGGTCCTTGAGCCTCATTGTAAGGAGTTCAGAGGCATGTAGCCACCACATCTCTTCTCAGGGATAAGCTACCATCGACCAAGCTAGTTTATTTCCATTTATGTTACTAAGCATATTCTAGTATTTTACATTAATGAAATGAAGTATTATTTCCATTGCATCAATGTATTTATGGTTATATCTGTAATTTGTTGTGTTCTTGTTTAAATTTGGATCAGTGGTATCAAAGCGGTCTGCTCTTTCTCTGTTTTTCTTTGCATGTCTCTAATGAGGTCGGGATATAAGGAGTTAGGGCTTGTGCGTTGCAAATCTTGACGACCTCCCATGGCGGATGAAAAGAAAGACGAGGGGGCAGGAGATCCTATCAAAATATTGCTCGAAGAGGCCCTCGAGCGACAAATGAACACGATGGTGGACAACTTTGCCCAGATCCTTCAACGGTTACCCAAGGGCGACACATCTACTTCCAGCGGCTACTCTGGAAGTGCCACACCCTTTAAAGCACAAGTTAACTTTGACATTCCCACATTTAAGGGTCAGATAGATACAGACGCTATAGATAAATGGTTAAATCTGCTAGAAGGGTATTTTTCTGTTCATGATTTTTCCAGACGGTAAAAGATTACTTTCGCTCTTCTCAAAGTTGCCCTCCATGTCAAGGACTGGTGGGAAACCTATTGCGACCAGAAGGATGAAAGCACATCCTCATTGTTTTCATTCGCATCCACTTGGAATTCATTCTGGAATGCCATCAAGGAGCAGTACTACCCTGTCAAAAGCTATGAGCATAAATACATAAAGTGTACCACGCTGGGGTAGGGAAGGGACCAAGACGTGCTGAAGTTTACCAATATTTTTCATACCCTTTGCACAAAGTTGGGTATCAAGGATACTGAGCAGCATTTGGTACTCAAATACTGCAACTGTCTACACAGGTACATCCAGGACGAGATGGAGTTCCGGGACATCTCCTTGCTTGGCACGACGTACCAATACGCTGTCAAGATCGAGCAAAAGTTTAAACAGAAGAAGTGAGACTTTGGATCTGTGAATCCAAAGCAAGTGAAAGGTTCCCCCAAACCGCAGAACAAAGGACAAAGCCAAGGCAGGGTGGCACAGGACAACCCACCAAAGCCGCAAGCAAAGAACACCACGAAGCCGAAGAAGGACACGGAAAAGTGGTGTGAGTTCCATAAGAGCTCCACTCACAATATGTTATGAAACCAGCTCAAGAAAAGATAGAAAAGAAAGATCAACGCCTTAGAATTCAGCCTCTTTGAGGGGGCAACCTCCTTTACATTACATAAATGAACAATTCTTGGATGATACAAATGAAAATACCTCATTTTATATATAGGAGTCTAAGTGGTCCCAATACAATCAAAGCCTACATAACAATAATATTGTAGGGCACAACAGTAACAATAGTGGGCTTCTATGTGGCACAATAGTAACAATATGGGCACTACATGGGTACATCAATATAATAAGTGGGTTGTACTAATAACAATAAGGGGTTACACTAGTAGTATAGGGGCCTAACATGCCCCTCTCCTTCAAAAAGCGTTGTCCTCAACGCTTGAGTAGTTCTGGATATTTCTGCATAAAATTCTCATCCTCCCATGTGGAATCCTCAGCAGATAAGTTCTTCCACTTGATAAGGTACTCTGAAATTGATCGATTTCGTAGTTGTTGAGTTCTTGTTTCTATAACTGCTTCCGGTTCCAATATAATTTTTCCTTCCTCGTCAAGTTCTGGCAATATTGTTTGAACTGGGAGCTTGTCGCCTATAACCTTCTTTAAGCATGAAACATGGAAAACTGGGTGCAATCGAGAAGCTGCAGGAAGCTCCAATTTGTATGCCATAGTACCAATCTTTTGCAACACCTTGTACGGACCATAATACTTTGGTGATAATTTATTATCCTTCTTAGCTTGCTTGAGGGACATTTGCTTATATGGTTGTAGCCGTAGGAATACCCAATCACCTATATCAAAACTTCTTTCACTGCGATGTTGATCTGCCTGTTGTTTCATTCTATTCTGTGCCAACACAAGGTTATCCTTTAAGAGTTGGAGGACTTGTTGTTGATGTTCGATGTGATGTTCCACTGCTTGAACCTTAGAATTTTCTCTTAAATATGATGTGATGGATGGTGGTTGATACCCATAAAGTGCCATAAATGGGGTCATTTTTGTTGCTGTATGAAAGGAAGTGTTATACCACCATTCAGCCAGAGGCAACCATTTGACCCATTGTGTCTGTTTATCAGATACAAAGCAACGAAGATATCCTTCCAAACATTTGTTTACTATCTCAGTTTTCCCATCAGATTGAGGATGATAAGATGAGCTATGAGCTAACTGAGTACCAAGACGAGAAAATAATTATGTCCAAAAATTTCCAGTGAAAATGGGATCTCTGTCACTTACAATAATCTTTGGGTTTCCATGTAGCTTTTGAATTGTTTCCATAAATGCAGTAGAAACTGTACTGGCTCTAAATGGATGTGATAATGCACAAAAGTGTGCATACTTGGTAAGTCTGTCAACTACCACCATGATGACACTCTTTCCCTCAGACTTGGGTAAACCTGTGATAAAATCCATTGATACCTCCTCCCAACATTGGCTTGGAATGGATAAAGGTTGTAATAGACCTGGTGTCTTAATTGTTTCAACTTTATTTTGTTGGCAAACCAAACATTCTGCCACAAACTTTTGAATATCTGATTTAAGGCCATCCCAAAAAAATTCCTTCTTAACCTTGTGGTAAGTTTTTAAAAATCCTGAGTGCCCTCCTAAGGGAGAAGTGTGCAATTCCATAAGAATCTTTTGTTTTAGCTGGGAATTCTTACAGAGGTATAAGCGATCTTTGTACCATAACGAATCATTTTTCCAGCTAAATGTATCAGACGTACTGGAATCTTGTTGTAGCTTTCGAATAAGTGCCCACACTTCTTCGTCATTCTTCCATTCCTCCCTTGCTTCATTTATCCAATCTGGTTGGATGATAGAAATAGTGCACAACAATGCTTCCACATCCTCATCCTTTCTTGAGAGTGCATCTGCCACCACATTTTGCTTCCCTTTTTTGTAGATGATTTCAAAGTCATAACCCAACATCTTTGTGACCCACTTTTGTTGCTCTTCAGAGGATAATCTTTGTTCTAAAAAGTATTTAAGGCTATCATGATCCGTTTTTACCTTGAAGTGTCTCCCCATTAGGTAGGGTCGCCATTTCTTAAGTGCATGGAGTATTGCCAACATTTCCTTCTCATAAATAGCTTTTCTTAGAAACTTTCCCTTGATTGGACGACTTTCAAAAGCAATGGGTCTTTCATCTTGCATTAGAACAGCACCAATTCCATTTCCTGAAGCATCACATTCCACAATAAAGGTTTTTGTGAAGTCCGGTGTAGCTAAGACCGGTGCTTGGCACATTGCCTCTTTAAGATGTTCAAAGGCCTTTGTTGCTTCCGGAGTCCATGAAAATGCATCTTTCTTCAATAATGTCGTTAGAGGTGCTGCTATTCTCCCATAATTCTTAACAAACTTGCGATAATACCCTGTCAACCCAAGAAATCCGCGCAAATGCTTTATGGATGTGGGGATTTTCCATTCCTTAATGGCTTTAATTTTGCTAGGGTCTACCTTAACTCCTTCATGAGATACAATATGACCCAAATATTCCACCTCCTGGACTCCAAAAGAACATTTGGATCTTTTGGCATATAATTGTTTCTCCTCCAATAGTTGTAGCACCCTGTCAACATGTTCAACATGATCCTTCCAAGACTTGCTGTAGATAAGTATATCATCAAAAAATACTAACACAAATTTTCTAAGGAATGGTTTGAAAATTGAATTCATCAAACCTTGAAATGTTGAAGGTGCATTGGTAAGGCCAAAAGGCATGACCAAAAATTCATAATGACCCTCATGAGTTCTAAATGCCGTTTTCGGAATGTCTTCAATCTTCATTCTGATTTGATGATATCCTGAACGAAGATCCAACTTGGTGAAGTAAATTGATCCATGCAATTCATCCAGTAATTCATCAATGACAGGAATGGGGAACTTATCTTTAATAGTGAGCTTGTTGAGCTCCCTATAATCCGGACACATGCGCCATGATCCATCCTTCTTGTGCACCAATACTACTGGAGCAGAGAAAGAACTTTGACTTGGTTGAATTATACCAGCCTCTAGCATTTCTGCAACCATACGTTCAATTTCACTTTTTTGGACATAGGGATATCTGTACGGCCTGATGTTTGGAGGAACACTTCCTGGAATCAGATGAATAGCATGATCATGATCACGCATAGGTGGGAGACCTTTGGGAGTCTCAAATACCTTGGAATGATTGTCCAGGACTTTTTGGAGATCTGGAGAAATAGATGATTCCAATGTGGAAACATCTAGCGAACATAATTGTGCAATTACACCTCTTTGCTCCTTTTTTAGAAGCTTTTTCATGCCATTAGAGCTGATTATCTTTCCTGGTTTCCCTGCAATACCCCTTAATTCAACTTCCTTTCCTTCCACAGAAAATTTCATGAAAAGTTCTTGAAAATTAAAAGCTATTGTACCCAAGGATTGTAGCCATTGGACTCCTAGTACAACATCTGCACCTCCCATTGGAATGGAAAGCATTGGGCTAGTCAATACATATTCTCCCATGGATAGCTTGATATTATGGCACTTTCCAAAACAATTTATTGTTCCTCCATTTGCAATCATCACTTGACACTCTGGTGCTGGATATAGGAAGCAATTCAATTCTTTTGCTACCCTACAATGAATAAAATTGTGGGTGCTTCCTGAATCAATCAACACTATTACCTTTTTCTTCTTGATTTGTCCTTCTATCTTGATGGTTTGAGGAGTGGTAATTCCCGCCAATGCATTACAAGATATGGTCGGATTTATTTTTTCTTCATCTAGGCTTTGTTCCTGGAATATATCCTCTTCTTTTGACCTTTCTTGCTCCTTTTCTTCTTCCTCTTCACAATCTATGTAGAATAATTTCTTCTCAGCACACTTATGACCTTTTGTGTATTTGCTATCACAATTGTAACAAAACCCTTTTGCTCTTTTTTCTTCCAATTGTTGTGGTGTCAACCTTGTAGGTTGTGGAAGACTATGGGCAACAACACTTCCGTCTTTATAGTTGTGAATGGTATGCTTCCTAGTTGCCATAATTTTGCTTTCCATTTTTCTTGCTAACCTGAATGCCTTCTCTAATGAATCAGGTTCCCTAAGGCGCACATCATGTTGGATATTATCCTTTAAAGACCCTATGAACACATCAATCCTATGCTCCTCTGGAATATCTTTTACCCTTATGTTCAATTTTTGGAACTCCTCAATGTGCTCCATTATTGAACCCTTTTGTTTGAGACTTATCAATTGGCTAAAAAAAGTGTTGCTTTTTGTATCCTCATAATGTGCTATCAATTCTTCCGTAAAAATTGCCCAAGTGATAAATTGTTTACGAGAACAAAGCCATTGATACCATACAAACTGATTTGGTTCCAAATATAAAGTTTCCATACGTACCTTTTGTGTGTTTTGCACATTATTGAGATCGAAGAATTGCTCCATCTGTAATATCCATGTGGCAGGATCCTTGCCATCAAACTTCCTCATATCAATTTTTGGAACATGGTGAGTCTTCGATCCAACATTAGAGTCTATGGAATCATGATTAACATTTCTTTTGTTCTCATCATGAGTTTCCTTTGGAACATGGTGAGTCTTCGATCCAACATTAGAGTCTATGGAATCATGATTAACATTTCTTTCACCCTTAGTGACCATTTCTTGTAGCAACTTATTCATATTTATCTTCAATTCTTCCATCTTATCATCCATGCCATCAATTTTACCGTCCATTCCATTCACCTTAGCTTCCATGCCATCCATCTTAGCTTCCATGCCCTTTATCTTAGATTCCACGCCACTTATCTTAGCATCTGTTAGCTTTTGTGAGCGTGACATTTGTTGCACTTGTTCTTGTAATTTTGATATATCATGTAGCATTTCTTCCTCTTCTTCATGAGTCATGCTAGAGCTTTCAGGTTCCTTACTAGGTGTTTGCATTTTCTTTCCTCGGGGCATCAGTTACCGATAATAATGCTTTATTATGCCCTTTGAATTCCTTCAAACCAAGCTTATGCAAAAATTTAAAAAAAACTACACACCTTTTTTTTCTTTGTAGAAGCCTGATATTGAATCTGATGTATCTCTGTAATTTCGAATCATCCAGTTCTGAAATTTTGACCTGTAGTAGCCTTCTATGTCCTCTTTCCAATGCCACTAGTCTGATCCAAATTGAATTCTCCAAGAAAGAGTTATGCACAATCTCCCGCAGTGACCTGATTATAGACTAGTTCAGAAGAGCGAACTTGTACGAAGTGCCACGTGTCACTGTTTCCACCTTTGACTCTGAAAAATATATAAAATAAAACTACAGTCTGTCCTCTTTCTGTACCTTCTTACAAAATTTCAATCCGATGCTCAGAAAGAAAGTTATGACGATTTTCCCCAGGTCACCTGTTTTGAGTGTAATTCAGGAGTCTGCAAAAAGACCAAATTCCTCAGATCATATCTCCGAAAATATCGCGCGAAAAGCTCTGAAATTCGGACCCAAGGTTCAGCGCGATTTCTTCTCAAATGGGTTTTTTTTGCGACTTCTGAAACGTCACAGAAAAAAAGTTATAGCGAAAATGCCACGATGACCTATTTGGAGCAGCGAAACCCTAGAATCCAAAGCTCTGATACCAAATGTTATGAAACCAGCTCAAGAAAAGATAGAAAAGAAAGATCAACGCCTTAGAATTCAGCCTCTTTGAGGGGGCAACCTCCTTTACATTACATAAATGAACAATTCTTGGATGATACAAATGAAAATACCTCCTTTTATATATAGGAGTCTAAGTGGTCCCAATACAATCAAAGCCTACATAACAATAATATTGTAGGGCACAACAGTAACAATAGTGGGCTTCTATGTGGCACAATAGTAACAATATGGGCACTACATGGGTACATCAATATAATAAGTGGGTTGTACTAATAACAATAAGGGGTTACACTAGTAGTATAGGGGCCTAACACAATACAAGTGAGTGTCGGGTCAAGCAGTTACTAGTGGCCGAGCTAAAGGCTTCGGAATCAGATGCATGTTCTGACTCCGAGTCAGAACTCGACAAGGGGAATGACAAAGGGAAGCATATTATCGATGTGGAGCCCAACGCCATCTTTTCCACCACAAAGATCCAGACAGAGGAACCCGAAGATCCAGAGGAGGAGGAGTGTCTCTTCCACTCCTAGATGTGGGTAAAGGGTTCCTCGCTACAGTTCATTGTCGACAGCGGGAGCCAAAAGAACCTCATTTCGGCAGGAGGTCGTGAAGCGGCTAAGCTTACCGACCATATCACATCCCCAACCGTACACCATCCGGTGGCTTCACCAAGGATGGGATCTTTGCGTGAGCCAACAATATCGCCTTCTATACAACATCAAGCCCTTCATAGATGAGGTATTATGTGATGTTGCTCCCCTTGATATTTGTGATGTATTATTAGGCCAACCATACTTGTGGAAGTGACAAGCTGTGTATGAATCAAGGCCTCGTGCTGTTATTGTTATTTTGGGAAATAAGTTGTACAGGATACCGAAGGTAGCACTACCTACTGCCATCTCTTTGGTTACTGCAAAACAATGTAGTAAGCTCATTTCCAAAACCAGGAAATTTGTTTTCCCGATGATACACTCTTAGGAAAGAAGAAGACAGTGGCCACGACCTCTAGACAAGGCCACTCTGCACGACAACCACAGATGGACAAGGTCATGGAGGAGTACGAGGACATCGTCACCTCCCCCACAAGGGTTCCTCTGCACTACCAGGTCAGGCACTCCATCGATCTGACCCTAAGTGCGTCGCTGCCCAATGAACCAATCTATCGACGCTCTATTTTGGAGAACGACGAAATCAAGAGGAAGATTCAGGAGTTGCCGCAGAAAGGCCACATCCGACCAAGTTCGTTGCCCTGTGGGAGCCCGATCGTGTTGGTACAGAAGAAAGATGGGACTTGGAGACTCTGTATTGACTATCGGGCGCTGAACAAGATCACTCTCCGAAATAGGTACCCGATCCCATGGATTGATGACCTTCTGGACGAACTGAAGGGGGCAGAATATTTCAACAAGATCGACTTGAAGCCAAGATATCATCAGGTACCAATCGAACCCTCTGATGTGTGGATGATTGCCTTCAAAGCCAAGGAGGGCCTTTTCGAATGGTTGGTTATGCCTTTCGGGTTGACAAATGCTCCTGCAACCTTCATGAGGCTGATGGATGACATCTTGCAACCATTCACCAACTCATTTGTAGTGGTATACTTGAATAACATCCTGATCTTCAACCAGAGTTGGGAAGAGCACCTCCACCACATTCGACAGGTTCTCAAAACACTGCGGCAACACAAGCTATGTGCCAATTTGGAGAAATGCACTTTTGGCATGATCCAAGTTCGGTATCTGGGATACATTATTGATGAACGGGGGGTGCATGTGGATCCAACCAAGATCCAAGTCATTCGAGATTGGCCATCTCCAACCACTCTGACAAAGCTCCATAGCTTTCTAGGTCTTGCTAATTTCTACCGCAGGTTCGTGTTGGGATTTTCTAATATCACTTGGCCCTTGAGTCAATTCACCAAGAGACGAGCGAAAGAAAAATTCTTTTGAACTGAATCTCAACAGAAGGCATTCACATAGTTAAAACATCACCTCTGCTCGGCACCAGTGCTCGCATTACCAGACTTGCAACAACCATTTGAGATCGAGACAGA
This sequence comes from Pinus tabuliformis, assembly GCA_031772625.1. NCBI lineage: Eukaryota > Viridiplantae > Streptophyta > Pinopsida > Pinales > Pinaceae > Pinus > Pinus tabuliformis. Next base: position 1,641,070,350 of record CM062820.1, read on the forward strand.
TGCCTCTGACTATGCTATTGGGGCAGTCCTTACTCAACACGAGCATCCAGTGGCATATCACGGTGAGACACTTTCAGACACAATCCGGAAGTATCCCACTTATGACAAAGAGATGTATTCCATTGTGCAGGCTTGCCAACAATGGAAGCATTACATTTTGGGGAAGGAAACGATCATCCACACAGACCACCGGCCCCTGCAGTTCATACAGATGCAAGGGAAGTTGCAGAATGATCGCCATCAGAAGTGGTCTACATACCTACAACAATTCCATTTGAATATCAAGTATAAGAAGGACAACACCAATAATGTTGTAGATTGCCTCAGTCGACCACTGATCATGGCGTTAACCACCGTGCTCAACTCTTGTAGGCACGAGGCTTCTGATTGGCCACTTCTTAACAAAAGTCACCCAGAATTCGGCCACACATACCCCACATTCTTGGAGGGTCAACATGTTCTAGATTTTTACCTCCAGGATGCCTTATTATGCCACCTGGGTCACCTTTATGTTCCTTCAAGTGTGCTAAGATGATTTGGGAAGCACTCTACAATCGGGCTGCTAGGCATTTCGCGGTCGAGAAAATAGTGGCAATACTGCAGAAATATTTCTATTGGCCGAATCTTTGACAAGATGTCGGGAAGTACATCAGATCCTGCACTGCCTGCGCCATTGCCAAACCGACCATCAAGAAGCAAGGCCTCTATACTCCGCTCCCTACAACTAGTCGACCTTGGGAATCCATCTCCATGGATTACATGTCAGGCCTTCCTTTTACTAAGCATAGAAACGACTATGTTTTTGTGGTCGTCGACAGGTTCTCGAAGATGATGGTCATTATTGCGGCCTGCAAGAAGAATATCACAGCAAAAGCCATTGCTAAACTCTTCTTTGAATGAGTGTGGGTACACTTTGGGATCCCACAATCTATCATTTCAAATCAGGACAGCAAGTTCCTCGGTACATTTTGGTCTAGTCTCTGGTCGATGCTAGACACCAAACTCTCTAAGTCCACAGCCTTCCATCCCCAAACTGATGGCCAGACAAAGGTTGTCAACAGGATGATCGTACACATTCTGTGCATGTACAACTCGAAGCATCCACGCACATGGGATGAGAGCCTCTCCTATATTCAACACAGCTATAATCGGGCTCTCCACAGCTCCACTGGCCACAACCCTTTTCAGGTGGGCTTGGGATTCCAACCACTATGTCCCATTGATGTGGCCACACCATTTGCAGCTACTCAAGCAAATTCGGTTCATGTTCAATCCGAAACAAAAAAGGCAATCAACTTCATTGAGCACATCCAACATATCCGCCAGCAGGTCCACGATATTATGGAGAAATCAAATGCCAAGTACAAGCAGTGACATGATAAACATTGGTTGCCACACAAGTTTCAGGTGGGCGACAAAGTCTGGTTGCATTTGCAAAAGGAATGCCTTACTAGAGCTTATCGAAAACTTAGACCACTCTGATATGGTCTTTACACCATTACCAAGGCTGTGGGAGACAATGCATTTGAGCTCAGCATTCCCCCATCCCTTGGCCTGCACCCAGTGTTCAATGTGGATTGCCTTCGGCCATACTTTCCACCATTACTAGGCACATCCGACATTGCATAACAACTCACACCAACAGAGTTAAATCTAGATTGCATGGAACAAGCTGCAACTGATCAGATCATGGACACGCAGATCAAGCACACTCGCCAACAGAAGATCCAACTATATCGAGTTGTGAAAGTAGGCCAACTCTTTCACCAAGGCAAGTGGCTCACCAAGGACCAAGTTCAACAGAAGTTTCCTCATCTCATGGAGGAACTCAACATAATGGGGACCATTGCTTCCTAAGGGAGAAGAAATGATCCAGGTAGATATCGGGTCCTAAACTTTCGGAGCCATTTTGAGGCCCTAAACGACGTTTTTTTGGCAATCTACTGCCAACGATTCATTGATAAAATCGCTTTTCCCAGCGTAGTCCTCGAAGAGATCTTTCCAACAGGGTATCATGCGCGTCAAACGAAGATAATATGACCAAGTCACGACCCAGGGAAGTTCATTGTCCAACTAACCCCAACGGGGCCCATAAACTCTTGGTGTTACATCTCCTCGGGTTAGAGTTTTGGTTGTTTAGGGTTTGCTCTTATTGTTCAATAATAAAAAGGCTCTTGAGCCTCATTGTAAGGAGTTTAGAAGCATGTAGCCGCCACATCTTTTCTCAGGGATAAGCTACCATCACCCGAGCTAGTTTATGTTTAGGGTTTTGGTTGTTTAGGGTTTGCTCTTATTGTTCAATAATAAAAAGGCCCTTGAGCCTCATTGTAAGGAGTTCAGAGGCATGTAGCCGCCACATCTCTTCTAAGGGATAAGCTACCATCGCCCGAGCTAGTTTATTTCCATTTCTATTACTAGGGATATTTCAGTATTTTACATTAATGAAATGAAGTATTATTTCTGCTGCATCTCTGTATTTATAGTTATATCTGTAATTTGTTGCATTCTTGTTTAAATTCGGATCACCTTCACTTTTAGCAGAATTGCTAATAACTTGAGCCCAAGTTTTGGAAACTTTTGTGGAATCTCCTTTCCTTTCTTCTCTTGCTTTCTCTTCATGGTTGCCTATTTGGGTAACCACTTTCCCTTTATCCTGGGATGGTTTCGCATTCACCAACTCTGTACTTTCCATTACAAATTTCTTTATGTTTTGCACATCCGCCTTCATGCGTTGCCATTCTGTCTTCCCTATCAGAAGAGCTTCCTATAGCAATGCCACTTGTTCTTTCAAAACTTTATTTCTTTCTGCTAAAGCTTTGTTTTCAGCGGTTATTATATCAATTTTATGCTCTCTTTCCTGCTCTTTAGCTTCTAAAACCTCCAACCTATGTTTTGCATTTAACAATTCTTTCACATAAAGATCAGATGACCAGGTGAGAGGTGTGGATGTAGGACTGTAGAAGGCAGAATCATCAATGACTTTTCCTGTGGGCTTGTTTTTGCCATATGCTTGTAGAGGGGACTTGTTTGAATGCTTATTGCGAAAAGCCCGAATACTTTCCCTTTGAGACCATCTTTTCCTTGTCTGCTCCCATTTTAGATAGGCTAACATTTGTTTTAAAATGCCCCGATACTGTTTGGCATTGACCCAAACCCAATTGCCAACTTTGGCGGATGAGGCAATTTTCACTTGTCCTAAATCATTTGTTTCCACAGGTTCTAATACAATACACCAAGATAACCTCCAAATGCAATACACCAAGATATAAAAGAATGTCCAACAAAAATTATAGTAGTCTTACTAACCACAATATTTTTGAATTACGTAAGAATTTTGGCAATAAAAGCTTCAACTAAATCAAAATTTTTATCGAAGGCATCAATGTGGAGAAACTCTTTCCTGTTTTGTGATTTATGAATTAAAATTAAATCTGTGATAACAAAATCCAAAGCAATTTGTAAAGATGCTACCGAACGCATAACTAATCAAACAATGATGTGCATACGGTGTTCCATAATCCTAAACAATATTAATAATACAAAACAATATTAATTGAAATATAATATATCTATTTATTACTGTATGTTTATATGCGGGCAGAACAATAATATTAAATCAACCAACGGAATCTTTGTTAAAATACCAAGGACGTCCACATGAAGATGTCTATGCACATACAATGCGGCCAAAGCATAGCAACATCTTTTTCCATGGACGAATTCATATAAATCATGATATTTTGGACAGAAATTGGCTGTGACAATATTGGTTTCCTCATGGCCCAACTAAAAATTTAAGCATAGTCATCTATTTCATATAGAGACTTCTCATCTGATTGATTCTCCTTTATTTCCATGAATCCAGATCGAGTTCAAATATAGTGTTGACAACATAGCAATAATTCAAATTGCTTTTCATAAAATAAGATTCATCTAGAGTCCAATTTAATAGAGGCAATGGATTATCACATCTGCCATCCTCAATCTATCACATTCAGAGTTGATGCTAGTATAGATTTGAAAGATCAACTAGGAGGTGTGAATACTATCATGTATGTGCTTAATGACAGTTGAATCATAGGACGTTGCACCTATTTTCTGTGACCTCCTTCCACAAGAAGCTTGTATTGGATCCTAATTGGAAAAAGAACACGAAATAGAGCATGCGAAGATGAAGGTAATTCATCAACAACGAACTAGTAGTGTGCTAATGATGCTTGAAGCTCCACCTACACTCATCATTGATTGAGTAGGTGAGAACAAAATGGGAATTATGTAGTTGATAAGAGAATGATATTCTTTTGACACAGAGATTGGTTACCACTGGAACATTGGAGGTTCAAGAAATATGTGTCAATCTGTAGAGCAATTCTTCAACATGGCAAAAAATTAGACTAAACAAAGGCACTTTTAGGCATGGACATTTCATACATACATTGGAGCTAAGTGTATAAGACAAAGCAACGCGAATGAACAAGGAGGGCAGAAGAAAACTGAGTAACCATGATTGAACAGATACATGATGATGTCAACAGTATTCAATCGTTGGCGACATCCACGGGGTCAAATTAGACATACCATTAGAGAGAAATGCCAGCTTCTCTAGACATGGATACCCTAGATTGAATCCATGGTATCTGATACATGAGACAACCCTGAGCGAACCGGAAATCGACAGAAGATCATATAATTTGGAAAGGAAAGCGTTTTACAACGTAAAAATGATATTAAAAAAGTGAAACTCTTATTTATGATAATAAAGAGACACACACTTTAATTTAAATCCTTGATCAGCCTTCTCTCTCCATAGATATCACAAAGATTAAAACACTCTTTAAGCGATGTGGTTTCAAATTTTCTTCTTATATTTCTGCAATAAATATTGAGTAGTTTTAGAAGCTCCTTTTTCATTTTTCTAATAAAGAGATAAAATTAGAATTTCGGTTTTTTATAAAAATAATCCTATGGTTGGTTTCACGTGTCCCAAAAAATGTGTATTATTATGTCGGAACTTTCACCAATCACTGATGCAGTACTAATAAGCGTAGCTTGCACAGATTAATTTACGTAAATGACGTGTGTGGCCTACCGAACCGAAAGACAACACCATTTCTGGTGCCATTTTATTGTCAAACAGACAAAACAGATATTTGTACCAAAACCCTGCACTGGGAACGGATTCCACCTGCCATGGAGGGAGCAGCTTCTCCAGTATGTCTACCGCAGAAGAAAGAGAATGATACACTACTGCATGTGGTTGAATTATTCCCAACTTTCTTTGATTACACCAATCTATCATCAATTATCTCCTCATATATGCTGTGCCAATGAAAAGGGATTAGAAAGGAACGAGGGTGGGGAAGTTGTCTTCTCAACTGTCCAACAACTTTGTGAGAGTTGACGAAAGGATAAATTTTCAGCCACAGCATGGATAATCATGATAAACAAGTGTAAGTACCTAATCCTGGGCTGCAGTAAGTGTCCTCATCATAAACTTTCGGATTGCGTTGATTACAGGTAGTGGATTCTCTAAGTGCACAGCATGACCAGAATCATCGACCTCCAGCACTGTGATCTGTTGTGTCTGATTAGTCCCTTCTTCTTCATGTTTTGGTTGGTCAACTGTGCCATTTTCAATAAAATCCATGAACTTCTACACTGAACTGATGTAATTCTCAAACAGTAGAGAAATGATTGGAACTTGCTAAGAGTCAAATTCTGCCATACCTTTACAGTTACACATTTGCTGAGCAATTTTCTTGAATTTGCTATCCTTCTTTCCTACAATTACAAGAAGGGGCCTTTCACAACGACTCAATTCATGCCATAGAGACCTGACACATTTCAGTGCAACATACATTACTGTTATGAAGTGTTAATGAATCACAACAGTCCAATTCAAATAAAAAATAGTTCTACCATCAAATAATTATGTGGAGCATTTTTTGATTTCCATCTCTCTGATTCCTTCCCTTAACAGTTCTTCTGTAATTGTTGGTCCCCTTTAATATTTGTATTGTATCTTTGCTACAGCAAATTGCTCATCAAAGGATTAGCAGGGGGGCAAAAAGATCTTACGGTTGGCGGCCAATGCTCAATGAGGTCAATGCCTTCGCTAGTTCTTTGATGTTGTCATGTTTGAAGCGTTCTTGTCTTACTTTTTCAAAATATGGGTGAAGCCTTAAGCTGTATGGCATCATTAAAAGCACAAGTATCATGAGTTGGCCTTTATATAATAGAAATATGCGACTTTGTGCTTGTATTGGGGATGTATAATAAAATATAATGTGCATATAAAGATGCAGATGTTGAGGGAAAAGGAGATATCCTTTTCAGGGAATAACTTACACACCTTTCCCATGTTTCTCTTTTATACCACATTTCAACAAAAGGATGTAAACCCCCACTAAGAAGTGATTCCGCCAAAGCATCATCTTGGGCAGACCTGGTCATTCTCATGTAAGGGTCTTGCAGTCCTGGACTTCCAGATATAAGTGCAGCAGCAGCAATCTTTGTAACAAAGAGAAAAATGTTCAGTTAGGGAAGAACATGGCATAGAATAATTCACGAGGTTTAATCGTTTAACAAGGAAATTCGATATACAATCGGACTGAAAAAGAACATAAGGAAAATCATCAGATACCTGCTTATTGAACTTCAAAGCCATGTACAATGCAATTCTTGCTCCCATTGAGTATCCAACAAGGACAACCTTTTCATGAGTAATTTGACATATAAGGCCACAAAGAACTTTTGCAAGGACTTCTATTGAAAAATCTATGCCTCCTATTTTATCCTGGTCATCAATTGCAAAAGGTATGTTTTGTGCATTTCCATTGTTTTGGATGGTAGAACTTTTCTGCACATGTGTTTTTCCATGTCCCGGAAGATCAATTGAAATACATCTTGCAGAGATGGATAAAGCTTGCATAAGGGGAAGCCAATCGTTGCCAGTGCCAAGGAAACCATGGAGGAAGAGTACTGTCTTGTCCTGGATATTGCCCTTCAGCCACCAGAACATTCAATTAAATTATACATTAGACATAGAGTAAGGATGCCATCTTCACAGAATTAGATTGTCATTATGTGGAGTTTGAAAATGTAGTGTCTATTTGTCTAGAAAATATTTTAATTTTGTACCAGAACTACCTCTATTTCTGTACAACCATGACATTAACAATGACCTGGTTTGTCCCTCCAAAGAATCAAAAGGAAAATAACTCACATTTTGGTTGTTTATCCCAGTGTCCATTACATGAAAAGAGAACCATGTCTCCTTGTAATTGACTGTAATTGTATACATGTTAATCTTAGCTTCAACACAGATCGGCTTGACAGTATCAGGATTAACTTCTATATTTTGAAGAATTGCTGTAGCATCATCGACATCCACTTCAATCCTGTCACATTTTGGATACACTTGGAATTGAAGTCTTTTTTTAATGACATCGTCACAAAGCCAACTATATGTTCCGAGACCATGGGAAACCACTGTAGTGTCTTGTTTACCACTTGTTCTAACTGCTTCCAAATTTTTGTTGTCAATATAATGAGCAAACTGAGCATAGGCAGCCAAACTAACACTGCTTTCAAATGCTGCACTGATCACAGCCATCATCCCATGTTTTTGTGCCCACTTGGCTACAAGTGCTGCACGTTCAAAACCACCTAACCGACTTGGTTTAATAACCTGAAAAGACAAAAGTCTGTCTATTCACAACAATAAAATCAACAGATATTATAGTGGATGCAAGAGACAAAATTGGATTTGTTGTTTCTGTTTGCCATGTTCTTAATGATGATAAAACTATCAGTTTCCTTACAGTGGCAACAACTTTAGGATGTGCAAAGATGGAAAGCCTGTCAAGGGATTGGTCTGCAATGTCAGCAACAGTCTCATCCAGTGCTATGAATAGATCGCTTTCCTTACAGAACCTTAAAATGTCTTCTGGAAACTTCACAGGTTCCTGCAAGAGAACAAGACACATAAATCAATGGAATCAGCCAATACAGGTAACACAAATAAAAAATCAACTCATTTTGTTCCCTAACAACAAAATACTACATTTATTATACAGGGATGATATAGTATGCATTGTGTGAATTATTGAAATATTTCCAACATATAGGGCAACATTATTCAGTTCACTAACATGCAGAGGCCATTCAGAGTTGTTGACTAAAATGTTTGAAGACAATTTGTGCACAACGTGAGATGATTATTCTGTTACAGGAGATAACTATATGTACAAAGATTTGGACATAACGACATAACTCCCAAAAGTATACTAAAATGTCTTAATATCTAATAAATTTGATTAATCCACGTGCTTTATTTACTAGCCTAAAGTTACATTAACTTTATAAATTGGATAACCCTACCTATGTTTACAAACTTAACATTGGTCAGTATTCTGTCAACAGTCTAATGGATATGTTGAGAACCTCCAAAACCCTGCTCTGCCACTTACTATGAAGTGCCCAAATTTAAATTTTTGTGTCCACTAAAAGTTGGGCCACTCTTCTAAACTGCAAGAAAATTAGATGAACACAGTACCAATATGATGATTATTAAGTACGTGCTTACTTAAAACATGAGTGAGTGCAGGTAACTTTACATATAGAAAACTGTATATGTAATACTCCTATCCATTGCATAGAGGAGCATTTTGTTAGGTATGTAACTATATTTACAAAATTAACATTGGTCATTATTGTGTCAACAGTCTAATTTATATGGTGAGTGGTTCCAAAACTCTGCTATGCCACTTGCTATAAAATGTCCAAATTTAAAATTCAAGAAAGGCAGATGCATAGGGTATCAAATTTCAATATGATGCAGTCTTAAGTGCAAACTTGCTTAAAGTATTATGAACTTTGCACTTTAAAAATGATAAGGGACCAATAATTACAGTCCACTTATAGGGGGGAACCTCCTTTTATAATGAATACAATGTATAAGACAAGATTTGATGATCCTAGGACTAAGTTTCCTTACTATATATAGAGGAGAGAAACTGTATAATTATAAGAAAATGGGTCCATGAAAGATTCTCGCCTACATAACAATACAACAAGAGAAATGTAATCACTAAATATCTATGGCTTAATAAGGGGTTTTAGGGTTAACATGACACTTACATAGGGATTAACATGCCCCGACCCTTCAAATAAGTGTTGTCCTCAACACTTGACTATCTATGGGTGCTTTTGCATGAACAACATATCTTCCCATGTCACCTCTTCCACTGGTAGGTTCTTCCATTTGATGAGGTAATTAGTAATTGCTTGATTCCTCAACTACTTAATCCTTGTTTCCACGATTGATTTTGGTTCTAATATGATTTTCCCTTCTTCATTAATCTCTACTAAGAGAGTTTGGACTTTGTAGTACATTTTCTTATTGAATGTGGCCAATTATGCTTTTACTTTTCTTTTCAGCTGCATCAACCTCAGGGGCATCATTCTAGGCCAGACCTAGTAGTGGGCAAGGGGAAGGGAAAAGCTAACCCTATGTGGTTCCAGTGTTGGAATGTGGACCAAGGTGGGAAAAATGATGAATGCGGTTATAATGAGTGGAAGGGGAGTAATACATATGGATGAGGCAGCGAGACCACACAACCAAAATTGGAGTTTCCCATGTAATATCATCCCTAAAGCCGAAGGGTCAGTAAAAGAGATCCCACAGGACTAGAATCCAAGGTTAACATCCAAAAGGGGTCTAGGGGACAAGAGCACAGACCTAGTCCATTCTTTCCGCCAAATCCCCCTATTAATCCATGCCCAGAAGTGTCCATGATAAGCAAACTACAATACTCAATTACCAAATGACAAGGCATACTTTAAGGTCCGGGAGGCCCACCTTCAAACATATGATCATGGTAGATGGGTGAGGGACCACATGGCTGGCTCAAGTGGCAAAGAAGTGGCACAACAAGCTAGTTGGTGGCTGCAAGGGGCTGTTGGCTGTCGATTGAGGAACATCTTGGAGAAAAAATTTCTCCTAGGGATATCACCCACAAAATGGTGGGTAATAGGGCTAGTAGGTGACCTATTAGGCTCTTCTTCAAGCAACTTTGATCCTATTCCTGCAACTTGAGAATTTCGACCTTGAACCAGTAAACCCTAGCCTTCCTTCTTCGAAAATGTGAGAGAGAAGTAGCCCAAAACCTTCCTTCTTCACTAGCCTTCTTGTGCCTCTCCTTTGCTTAGATGATGAAAAGTGAATGTTTGTCCAAAGGAGGTCGAGTTCTCTCCTTTATGTTGGCTTCTAAGGTGGACGTGGCTACTTAAAATAGGCCGACTTCTCAGCTGCTAGGCTGACTTGGTCTTGGAGGGTATTTTGACACTTTTAAATACAAAAATAATTCTTTTTACAAGTTACAATGTGCTCGATGGGGTCTTCAACATATGACAATGACTCTTTTGACTTCTTGACCTAGGACAAACCCTAGAAGCACTCAATGGGTGCTTGAACTCTAAAATAAAAGACATTGAACATGAAACCCATGCTCCAAAAATAACAATAATAATTTTTATTTCATTTTACAATATACAAGAATCAAAAGTACATTTCATATTTATGAAGACCGAACCTAGTTACACATTTTTCAACACTCCCTATAGGGAGGTATTCATAAATGGTACAAGGACATTCTCAATCTGAAGAGATCTCATACGAAGAGTTAGATTGGTAACCCATCTGTTTAGCATCATACCAACCAGCATTGTCACATAGCAAGGCCTTGACTAGTAGCTCTATCTCTCCACAAGATCAGAGCACAATGCTGGCAAGACGAACGATTTATAGACACAATCATCATTGTCTCTCAAGGCACATACCCCATCAGGGTGTTCACAGAGTATGTCCTTCCAGGACTGTTCTTATCTTGGATAGCCTATCCTCAAAGAATATCGGTCCTCTACGACTACTCTTATCTTGGATGCCCTACCTCATCCTTAAAGAGTATCAAGTCACTTTATTAAATAAAGAAAGGAAAAATGCTTTTAATTTTTATTGGAGGGAAAATGTAAATGAGTTATAAAAAGGGAAATGAGGGGACCTCTCCTCATTCTATCTATTACATTTTGAGAAAAAGAGCTCTTGGAGAGTTTTTGGAAGAGAAGCTTAGGGTTTGAGAAACCCTACCCGCCATAGTTAGTTTCGGTGTTGAAACTAGACAGCTAGTTGGTTCCGAGAGTGAAATTACTCAGATTTCACGATTGCGCTATCATGGAGTAAAAGATTTGCAGAAAATATTGAGGTAAAGAGGTTTTATCAGTTTATGTTATCTTCTGATATTGTGTTCATCATATTTATTGACATATTAGAGGAACCAATGAAGATTTCCAGCTTCAAGATCATTCCAGTGGATCAATTTAGTGAATGAAAGAGGATTTTAGTGACCAAGCTCCATATTGTTGAAAGGAATGAGTTCTGAAGGAGAAAGAGAGGTTGAATCTCATTGTGTGTAGCAGAGACGAGTTTGATGTTTGCTGGCCCTTCATCTTCAGTCAAGGGGTCGATTTTGCCATGGTCACATGCTGAAAGCTAAGTTGCAGGAAACGTGGACCTAGGGGTCGTTTCCTCCCGGGAAACGAAACGAAACCCGGAAACGCGTACCGTACGGCCTGGAAACGCGTACCGTACGGCCTGGAAACGCGTTTCCGGCCGTACTGCCACGTTTCCCGAAACAGAAACGTGGCAGTACGGCCGGAAACGCGTTTCCAGGCCGTACGAGCCACGTTTCCCCAAATTTATGTGTTGTTTTTTAATTTTTTTTTTTTAATTTGTTTTTAAATTTTTTTTAGGTTTCCGGGATGTTCTAGAAACCTATTCTAAAGTTATAAAAGAGCAGTTTGTCTCATTCTCTCATCACACTATTCAGCAAGTCGTTTCTCTTGGAGACTGGCAGTTGTTTCAGCTAGGGTGTTTTGAGCAGTGAGCAAAGTAGATTTCAGCAGCAGGAGAAAGAGATTTCAGCAGCAAGAGAAAGAGATTTCAGCAGGAGATTTCAGTAGCAGCAGATTTGGCTCAGCTACAACCATATTTCTCTTCTCTTTTCTGGCATTTCGGGGTAGTCTCAGCCACAGATAATTAATTTGGGTAAGCCACATTCATTTTTTTAGTTTTTTCTTACTATTTCTTCAATTTTTCTAGGGTTTAGGCAGCCAAAAATATGAAAAACGTTTTTTATTGATAGATTTGTTTTTTAAATTTATTTTTGCAACAGATTTGGCTCAGCTACAGCCATATTTCTCCTCTTTTCTGGCATTTTAGGGTAGATTCAGCCACAGAAAATTAATTTGGGTAAGCCACATTCATTTCTTAGTTTTTTTCTTACTATTTCTTTAATTTTTCTAGGGTTTATACAGCCAAAAATATGAAAAACGTTTTTATTATTTACAGATTTGTTTTTTTAATTTATTTTTGCAGCAATGGCTTCCAGCCAAAGTGCAGCTGCAAGTTCAATCCCTAGGGCCAACCCAAGGGCTGAATATTATCCTCTTTGGAGGCATGTGACGAAGCTTCAAAGATGTGGAGGTGGTGGCTCATGGGAATGACGATGCAATCTTTGCAATAATACGTACAAGGGCTCCTACCCAAGAGTGAAGGTGCATCTATTGCATGGAGGAGAACAGGGGATTTCAGGTTGCACAAAAACATCAGATCCGTTGGCAAGGAGGGCATATCAAAGAGAGCAAGATGAGGCGGATGGTACTAAGAGAAGGCATGATGAGCTTACTCAAGCTCCATCTAACATTGAGCCAAGGATTGTAGTTGAAGCAAGAAAGAGGAGAGCTGGTCACACTCAACAACATGAACAACCAGCACCCAAAAATACCAGAGGCCCAGGGGCATCCCCTTCAGTTCAGGATAGCAGAATTGCTAGATTGGTGAATGTGCAAGCAAGAGAAGAAACTGATTCTAGAGTGGCTAGGTGCATTTATGCATGTGGTATCCCATTCAATGTTGTTCGCTCTCCTTACTGGCAAGATATGATAAGGGCAGTTAACAAAGCTCCTCAAGGGTACAAGGGGCCCAACTATGAGAAAGTCAGAACCCAGCTTCTCAAAAATGAGAAGGACCTTGTGGAGGACATTTTAGCTCCAATTCGTTCTTCCTGGTAGCTCTGGGGTTACCATAGTCTCAGATGGTTGGATAGATATGAGGCGCAGACCATTGATAAATATCATTGCCACTTCCCCAAAAGGAGCAATGTTTATCAAGGCAGAAGACTGCTCAGGAGAGGTGAAAGATGCACAATACATTGCTGATGTTATTATAAAAGCTATTGAACAAATAGGGCCTAACAAGGTGGTGCAAGTTATTACGGATAATGCACCGGTTTGCAAAGCTGCAGGTTTAATTATTGAGGGGAGGTATGACCACATCTTTTGGACACCATGTATTGTCCATAATCTGAATCTGATCTTAGAGGAGATCGACAACAAAGTTTCTTGGATAAAGGAACTCATAGGGGAGGCAAGGGAGATTATCAAAGTCATCACCAACCACCAACAGTCTCAGGCCATATTTCGAGAGTACTCCAAATTGGAGTTGTTAAAAGTTGCTAAGACAAGATATGCCTCAAACTTCGTGATGTTGCGCCGCCTTGTTGAGGTTAAGCATGCATTAGTTTCTATGGTGGTGAGTCAACTTTGGATTGAGTGGAGACAAGCAGATTCAGAGCGGGGATCTATGGTGCGTAGATTGTGCCTTGATGAGGATTGGTGGAGCAAGGTAGATTTCTTGCTAAAGTTCACAACCCCTGCATTTGAGCTTCTCCGGAGTGCTGACGCTGACCAACCTTTCTTGGGAGAGGTATATGATGGCATGGATTCCATGGTTGAGAAAACTATGGAAATCATTTCGTAGGAGTCTCCACAACTTTTGTTTGTTGATGATCATTTTGCTGGTTTGATCAAGAAAATCATTGTTGATAGGTGGAACAATTTCAATACACCATTGCACACTTTAGCACATGCTTTGAACCCCAAATTTTATGATGAGGAGCTTATTGCTAAAAGCAATGGGAAGAGGAAGGCACCCCATAAGGATAGAGAGGTAGCTACTGGGGTGAAAAAAGCCCTTATGAGAATGTTTCCTTCTCATCTACATAGGGAGGTAAAGGAGGAATTTACCAGTTTTGCTGCAGGAATAGATGATTATGTAGATATATCAGCTTTGGAGGAGAGAAGCACCATGAATCCAGTTAGGTGGTGGATTTGTCATGGAGCAAATGGTGTACATTTGCAAAACCTTGCCATTCGTATTCTTTCACAAGTGGCAAGCTCTTCATCAGCAGAAAGGAGTTGGAGCACTTATGGTTTTATTCATTCTGTGAAGCGCAATAGGTTGGGCTCACAGAAAGCAGAGGATCTTGTTTATGTGCACTCCAACCTTCGCCTTGCATCTCGTAGGGGTCCAGAATACAATAGTGGTCCTTCTAAAGAATGGGATGTGGATGCAGAAAATCTTGATTTGGATCTCTCTCTTGCTGCCCTAAATATTGAGGCCGAATCTGATAGTGGAATTGGTGCATCATCTTCTTCAGCACTACCATCCACTGTTGAGCATTGTGCTGCTTCTATTTTTGATGAGGATTGTTATGATGAGGATTAGTCTTTTGTGACTTGTCTCTATAGTTCTTGCAGCCTTATAGTCTTTATTGTACTTGCAGCCTCATATACTAATATAAATAAAGGCTGATTTTGGATTTTCCTATATTTTTATTTTCATTATGTGATCATTCATGACTCATGAGTAAATGTGATGTAAATTTAATCTTAATGTTTAAATGTAATAAATTATAATCATATAATGTAAATGTATCATTCATGCTTTATGATTGCACATATATATAATAATAATTTTTAAATATTTTTAATATATATATATATATATAGATATATATATATATATATTATTATATTATTATATTATTATATTATTATATATTATTATATATATTCGCGTTTCCCCATTTATTATATATTATTATATATATTCGCGTTTCCCCATTTCCAAAATTTGGGGAGGTCGTGTTTCGTTTCGCTTCCCGTTTCGGAAACAAGTTTCCGTTTCCCCGTTTCGTGCAACTTAGGCTGAAAGAGACTCCCCTTGATGGCCATGGGTTTATTCAACTAAAGGTGTGAGTTCTGGGCCAAGAAACCACATGTTGGTGTGTTAGGTGTGATTCCCTGAAGTCCAAGCAGAGAAGAGATGGGTTAACAGACTTAAGGCCATACTCCAACAAGCTGTAGCAGACTAGAAGATGGTTGTATTACCAGTCTCTTCATTTCTATGCGTGGAGCTGAGCTTAAATGCAATTTGGACCTCTGTTCATGGGTTACTAAATGGACGAGTTGCTCTGAACTAGTCCCTGGAACGAGCTGCTATGTATTTTCTGAGTGCTGCTATGTATTCTCTGAGTTTGTATTTGCATATCAGATCTGAAGTTTACAGGTAAAACAAGGAATCACTGTAATTTTATTGCTAGAAGTCACTCCATTCTGCTGAAAATACATTGCTGGAGTTGATTGAAGATTTATGTTTTATATGGCTGCTAAATATACCAGGTTCTCTTGTTCTCATTGCTCACTGTGTATATTTTGGCAAGTTAATTAAATGGTTATTTATGCTCAAAATCCATTGTCAAGTAGCATTGTTTATATCTCTGAGTTCATAAATCAGTCAAAGTTATTGAGAAGCACTCTCATAGCATGTAATGAGCACTATGTATGTTATCTGAATTAAATAAATGGAAACGATATCTACAGCAGTGTGTCAACAAAGTGTTTGACATAAAACTTCATTGAAAACCTTATAAACTCCGAAAAATACAGTGGGTATTTTGGGTGTTTTCCAAGAGGGAATCTTACATCAGTGGTACCTGACAACCCAAGAAAAATTATGTCAAATCATTATATGACAGTTGAGGTCTAGTTAAGAATGTGATGTCAAGTAAAGCAAAGGTAAAGTCAAAGTTTAATCAAATCAATGTCAAAGTCAAGTTTAAGTCATGTCAAATCATGAGAATGGCGCATCAATTAAGTTTTCCAAGCCAGAGTCGTAGGTGTCTTGTTGGGTTTTGATTAACTCTGGAAAGAAACATTTTTTGTAAGCATGTAACTGTAGATGGATGAAGAAGATTGTAGATGTCTTGTAGGATGGAGGCGCCCCACCTACAAGAAACGATTTTTGATGGAGGTATTGCACAAAGAAGACTAATGAATAATGAAGAGACTGATTCCATGACAGAGCAACAACAGGAGGAGAAAGAAGACTCCATGATAGAAGAAGGCGAGAGAGAAAAGTGCAAGCAGGATACAGAAAGAAGATGATGTAGGAGGAATGAAGATGATGATAGAGAGAATGAACTCCTGGACTGGAGAAAGAAAAATGAATGAAGCAAAGTGCAGCAGTGAAAAAAAAGTGTCAAAAAAGCCAAGGACAAGGATGACATTTGATGCAGTAAAGGCTAGAGAAGAAAAAGAATGAAGCACCAGAAGAGAAGAAACCCGAAAAGAAGATGAGAGAAGCAAAAGAATCAAGCAGCAGAAGTAAAGCAGCCAAAACAGAAGACGAGAGGAGCAAAAGAAGAAAGGAATGATAAAGATATAGGTAGAAGAAGGACACGAAGCAAGGAAAATAATAGTACCGTGTGTTCAGAATTGAGATGATGCAGTGAATCCATGAAAACAACATCCCTTAAACGTTTAATGGTCCCTAATGTATTTGATATGGAAAGGAAAGGGCTAGAAAGGCCTAATAGAAATTAGATGTACCTAAGACAATGTAATGCCTGATGAGGCAAGTCTAACCCCGTTGAAGAGGCAGTAGTGCTAAATAATCACCTGTAATGAAGGGAGAAGTGGTGTTGAATAACCACTTGTGATTTTTGTGAAAGAGAATAAGGTTTGTGGTCATCTGAAACCACTTGATGTAAGTTGTATGTTTGCAGTAAGCTAAAACTACCTCATGTGATGTGGCAAGCAGAAGCCATGTGAAGTTTGTATGGCTACGGGTCATCCAAGAAAACCAAGGGTAAAGTTAAGGGTAATACAGAAACCCAGGTTGTTGATGATGTTGATGTCAGATGATGTAGGGGAAGTTGAATGTAAAGATATAAAGATATGTTGCTAAACCATGTAAGAGAAAAGGTTTCCTAAAGAACTAGCATATACAGCGGCTGACGACCCATCTATTTTGGTGGATGGTAACTTTTTTATATGGACTTCAACAAACACATTATTAATGTTTTTTCAAGTACAAGATGAAAGTTGAAGAAAATGATTATGAAAGCAAAAGATCAAAGATGAAAAGTGAAGAAGGTTGAAGATGAAGACAGGACCAGTTCAAAGCACAACTAAAGATAGCGAATTCGCAAGTACTTGTTAAGGGGAAGTATGGCGGAATAACTCCTACTTGTGAATTAGATTTAAATCTAAATTATGAAGTGAAATGTAATGATGAAGACCAAGTATAAAGTCTATGGGGAGGTTGGGAGATTTAGAGGAATGAGTGAAAATAGGGTTGGATATAGTGAGAGATTCATGGAAAGATCTGAGGAGATAGTTATGGTGGTGCTTTGAACAAATTTGTCAAATATAATGTATTTGTTATGGTCACCATCTTTATATATAGTGACCATTTTGTACAATACAATTACACATAGGAATATATTTATTTAATATATTTCTCCCTTTAGAGATTTCCTGTGTCCCTTGCTTTATTTATTGGCATTATAGCCAACAGAGAGTGCATTTACCACAATATTTTGTTTTCACTTTCTGTAGATAATTTTAAAGTCATTACCCAACATCTTTGTAACCCATTTTTGTTGCTCTTCTAAAAAGAGTCTTTGTTCCAAGACGTACTTCAAACTATTATGATCTATTTTTACTTTCAGTTTCTTTTACTGCGGTATTGAATTAATGTTTCATGGATGCATCTTTATTTGTAGCAAATACATTGCTTAAATCATATGGTTGACATGTCCTAAATACTTCAAAAAACTGCACTAATAATTTATGTTCCCGGGTCTGTCAGGCCTAATGGCTAGATCCACGGATCCCCGGATCAGAGACGGATTCGGTTCCGGATCCACAGAGATCCGCCCAGCTTCTCTCCGTGGGTAAAAAGCCATCAAGGTCAATACACAAATCTGCAGCAAACTTCAGCACAAAATTCCAAAATGGAAAATTCAACTGTCCAGTCACAAGTCAATGAACTAATAATAAGAAATGCAATAATGGATCAGCATCCGCGAAAATAAACTAGGGAATTGGTCAGCGACAATTTATTATTTTTATTTTAGTTGACCATATTATAAGCTTTAATACAAGACATATTATAAACTTTATAAACTTCAATTCAGGTGACATGAAGATTATAATATAAATATTATAATAATAATTTGCTTAATATAAATATTATAACTAATAATTAATGTTTAAATATTTATAAATGATGCATTAATACTATTATGATTAAACTCATAATTATTTTTGAAGTATTATATTGAAGTTATATATTGAAAAATTCACGTATGTTTTTTATTTTTATATTAATTTAATTAATATTTATAAATGATACATTAAGTCTGGAATTATTTATATAATAATTATTTATTGTATGTAAAAATTAGCATATGTTTTTATTTTTATATTTATATAAATTTTAATTTTAAAAATTATAAAATATTTTGTATTTGTTTGTACTTTCTGTTTCCTTGTCGTTTCCAGATCCCGGCTTTTCAAAAAACTGGCGAATCCGTATCCAAATCCGGATTCGGATCCTGCTAACTTAGCTAATAATCATTCAAGGAATCAACATTGCACCAAATCCTTTCAAAATAAGTTAACATTTAATCCATGTCATATTCTCTTTAATACTAAATGATGGGATTAGGATCAAGAATAGGGAATACCCCCCTAGGATAGGAAACCATCCCCAGACCTAGAAGTGAGGGGCAAGGTTGCCGAGGTGACAGTTGTTGATTTGGGGTAGCATCGGATGTGCTCTAGACATGAAATTTGTTGGAGAGGTTGGGGCACATGAGATCTCTAATACCCAAAAAGGGTTTGGGCAGATTCTAAACAGTTCAAGACATATTAAAATAATTAATATTTTTAATGGAGTCCCTAAGTCTAAACTTAGGGAAAATAAAATATTAATGTGTATTAATATGAAACTGTGTTAGAATGGTGCAAAAGACATGGATCAAGCCAGATCTAATCTTAGCCGTTGATTAGGGACTTAATCTCGCCCGTTGATATGTCAACAGGAAAAGTATAAGAGGAGGCTTGAGGGTCACTTGGAGAACACACCAGAGTGATCAGTTATTCTATTCTCTAGAGTGGGGTTTGCTAAGAGAGATATAATTAGTGATCGGGAGTTGCAATTGAGGGGCATTGAGTATAGAGCAACAGAGAGGCAGAGATAGTGTCGGAAGAGCAGCGTAGAGCCAAAGAGAGGGACGCAGAGCTAGCCAGGGCTCACGCAGAGGCAGTCGAGAGCTCTGCAGAGCCTCAAAGAGGCCAGTGTTGCTGACGCAGAGGGCCAAAAGGTTGACACAGGGCCTCCTAAGGCTGATGCAAACCCTTCAGGGTGACGCAGGGCCAACACTGGACAGAGAGGGGCTGACGCAGTCCAGAAAGGGTAGACGCTAGGGTTTTTGGGGCAAATTATAGTTGAGGAGCTGTCGGAAGGATTATCTGGGGTTTCAGCGTGGAAATTTGTCTAAAACTGAGAGGTATTACTGCCAAGGAAATTCTCTATTGGGTAGGCCAGTTTCGGCACCCATATTGTACTCTGATATTGCTTAATAAGAAAACCCTCAGATAACTGCACCGGTTTTCCCACATTGGGTTTTTCTGAGGACATTTGTCAAAAAATAATGGTGTCATATGGTGTGATTGTTTCTATTTCCTTCAGTTGTTGATCTGTAATATGTTCAACATGCACTAGTGTTTATTTTCAGTGTTTACATTGTAAATAACTTGTTAAGTAACAAAACAAGTAGGTAGGAATAAATAAGATAAAATGCATGGAGGGTTTCTAACTAAGTAGACTTAGAAACTTCAACATGGTATCAGAGCATGACTGCAGATCACAGGGGGACTGAGGACATCAGCCGAGCGGAGCAATAGCAGCAGAAAACAACTGTCCTAAGGTGACAAAAGTTGTTTCTAGCAGAGCAGCAACAAGGGAAGGGTGATGCAATGCCTGCATCATCAAGGGCGAGTCACGAAGAGGCAGTGCAGAGGCTAAGGAAGGCAAAGGACGCCTCACGCAGAAGCTGGGAGCGCTAACGCAGTTGGCTAAGGAGGCCAGGTTGTTGGGGTTTAGAAGGCTGTGGGAATATTGCAGAGTGGAGCTGGTGAGGTACTGTAGTCAGAACAATACCTGACAGAGCAAGGCTAGGAGGAGGGAGTTGCTACCGAGGGTTTCTAACCAAGGAACCCGGATAAGTGGTGCAGTTGCACAAGACAACCAGAGTAGGGGGCATCTCGACAATAGTAGAAGGATTTTCAGGAGGGAAATCAGGACTCAAAGGGTGTCCAGAAGAGAACTTCTAGACGGGAAGTAGAGACTTGGAGGAGTCGAACAAAGATCTTCTAGGAGGGAAGTAGAAGAGCATCATGGCACTACACGAAGTAAGAGACCAGGATAGACTGGACGGAGCGTCGAACTTTGCAGTCTGGAAGGCCAGAATCTTATCCGTACTTGACAGAAATCGTGTCAAGAACTTCGCCTTGAAGGTTATAGCTATCCCAGTCGACCCCAATGATAACGACAAGTACGAGGAGGCAATGGCAAGGGCCAAGAGCATCATCCTTGACGGGGTCAAGGACCATGTAGGACCACACATTGCCAAGAAGGAAATGACATATGAGATGTGGGAGGCCCTCAAGAAATTGTACCAGCATAATTCTGTGCAGAGAAGAAAGTTACTTGAGAATCAGTTGAGATCGTATCAGATGAAGAAGGGAGAGCCAATTGAATCCTTCCTCGGAGGACTGAATGAGATCCGAGATCAGTTGACTGCTATAGAAGCCACGCTGAATCAGGAATTGACGGTGAGGACGACCCTAAATGCAGCCTCAGAAGAGTGGGAGGTATTTGTCTAAAGTATACTGGGCAGAGGGACACTTCCATCGTGGGATGAGATGTGGGCTGCTCTTCGCCAAAAAGAGATCAGACGGCAGTCGAAGATGGGTAGTAGCAGTAAGGGGATCAAAGTCAAGAAGGAGGAGGAAAATGTTGCCCTAACATCTGAGGGAATGCAGGAGAAGCGGAAGAAGAAGTATATGTCCAAGATCAAGTGCTTCCACTGTGGCGAGTTGGGTCATTATGCGACTCAGTGTCCAAGGAAGAAGAGTAAGGGAGAGTCTTCCGAGACTAAGGTAGTGCCAGCAAGGGCAGAGAAGGAAGTTTTGACAGACAATGACTGTGCCATGAGTGCACACGCACCACTTGAGAAGAATTGGGGAGACATCGAGTTGTAGTCAGGGGGAATATAGGCGATGAGGGGCAGGATCCTCGAGTTACCCAGCCTCTTGGATTAGACATTGCTACGAGAGCCCCAAAGAGGAGTAGCAGGATTGGCTAAGTCGGGTAGAAACGGATGCAGATGGAGTGGCAGAGAGAGCTAGAGTGCAGGAGTCCCGAGACAACGCGAGGCTAGCAAGTTGCAGCAGTGCAAGAGGCACAAGAGTGTTGCACCACTGCAGGATGGCACAAAGAGGTGTGCAACAATGCGAGATGCAGGGAGTTGTTGCAGCAGCGCAGAGTCAGAGAGGGAGCACTTGTCAGTGGCAAAGGGAGCTTCAACATTAGGAGGGTCTCTAACCCAACAGAGGTCAAAGTTGGGAGATCAATTACTTACTTCTCAGTAACTGAGTTGCAATGCAGCAGTGGGCAGCACGATGCAACATGATGAGAGGAGGTGCAGTGTGGATGCAGTGATGGGAGAAAGGACCAGTAGCAGCACGAATGCAGAGGGAGCTGTCGTACAGATGCAGCAATGGCAGTGGTAGAACCATGGGCAGCAATACAAGATACAGTAGTGCAAAGGATGGTGGGCAGCAGGCCTAGCATCAGCACAGGGACTGATGCCGGATGATCAGAGTAATACTCAGTGAGGAGTATTGCTAGAGCACAGTCCTTGCTAAGAGGGAGTGTTGATTTGGGGTAGCATCAGATGTGCTCTAGCCGTGAAATTTGGTGGAGAGGTTGGGGCACATGAGATCTCTAATACCCAAAAAGGGTTTGGGAAAATTCTAAACAATTCAGGAGATATTTAATTAATATTTTTAATGGAGTCCCTAAGTCTAAACTTAGGGAAAGATAAAATATTAATGTGTATTAATATGAAACTGTGTTAGAATGGCCCAAAAGATATGGATCAAGCCAGATCTAATCTTAGCCGTTGATTAGGGACTTAATCTCATCTGTTGATATGTCAATAGGAAAAGTATAAGAGGAGGCTTGAGGGTCACTTGGAGAACACACCAGAGTGATTAGTTATTCTATTCTCTAGAGTGGGGTTTGCTAAGAGAGACAGAATTAGTGATCGAGAGTTGTAGTTGAGGGGCATTGAGTACAAAGAAACAAAAAGGCAAAGATAGTGCCAGAAGAGCAACGCAGAGCCAGTGAGGGTTCACGCAGAGGCGGTCGGGAGTTGCGCAGAGCCTCAGAGAGGCCAGCGTTGCTGACGCAAAGGGGCAGAAGGCTAATGCAAGGTCTCCTAAGGTTGACGCAGACCCATTCAGGGTGACGCAGGGCAAGCGCTAAACAAAGGGGCTGACGCAGTGCAGAAAGGGCAGACGCTGGGGTTTCTAGGGAAGTTTGTAGCTGAGGAGTTGCCGGAAGGATTATCCAGGGTTTCATCTAGGAAATTTGTCTCAAACTGAGAGGAATTACTGCCAATGAAATTCTCTATTGGGTAGGCCAGTTTTGGCACCCAGATTGTACTCTGATATTGCTTAATAAGAAAACCCTCAGACAGTTGCACTGGTTTTCCCCCATTGGGTTTTTCCGGGAACATTGGTCCAAAAGTAATGGTGTCATGTGGTGTGATTGTTTTTGTTTCCTTCAGTTGTTGATCTGTAATATGTTGAGCATGCACTAGTGTTTATTTTCAGTATTTTCATTGTAAATAACTTGTTAAGTAACGGAACAAGTAGGTAGGAATAAATGAGATAAAGTGCATGGAGGGTTTCTAACTAAGTAGACTTAGAAACTTCAACAACAGTGGGTACCTTTCTTGATAGTTTGCTTAGGTTCCCCCTTTGTGAGTTGAGGGCTTTTTCTCTAGGGAGAATCCGAGTGATAACACACACCATTAATAAGATTTATAATTTAACTCTTTGAGCTTACTTTTACATCAATGAAAGAGTTGAGCAAGTGGTTTTCAACACTGGGCTCAAATCTTAAAAATTTCTTTTGTTGAAGTTTCTAAGTCTACTTAGTTAGAAACCCTCCATGCACTTTATCTGATTTATTCCTACCTACTTGTTATTTTACTTAACAAGTTATTTACAATGTAAATATTGAAAATAAACGCTAGTGCATGCTCAACATATTACAAATCAATGACTAAAGCAAACAGAAACAATCACACCATATCACACCATTATCTTTGGACCAATGTCCCCGGAAAAACCCAAAGTGGGAAAACCGGTGCAGCTACCTGAGGGTTTTCTTATTAAGCAATATCAGAGTACAATCTAGGTGCCGAAACTGGCCTACCCAACAAAGAATTTCCTTGGTAGTAATACCTCTCAGTTTCTGCAAATCTCTTGGCTGAAACCCCAGAGAATCCTTTCGGCAATTGCTCAGCACCAATCTGCCCCAGAAACCCCAGCATCAGCCTCTCTCTAAACTGCGTCAACCCCTCTCTGCCTAGCATTGGCCTTGCGTCACCCCAGATGGGTTTGCGTCAGCTTGAGGAGGCCCTGCATCAGCCCTCTAGCTCTCTGCGTCAGCAACGCTAGCCTCTGAGGCTCTGCGCAGCTCCCAAATGCCTCTGTGTGGCCCTGCGTGAGCCCTAGCTGGCTCTGCATCACTCTCCCCGGCTACTGCACTGCTCTCCCGACACTATCTCTGCCTCTCTGTCTCTCTGTACTCAATGCCCCTCAGCTGCAACTCCCGATCACTAATTCTATCTCTCTTAGCAAACCCCGCTCTAGAGAATAGAATGACTGATCACTCTGGTGTACTCTCCAAGTGACCGTCAAGTCTCCTCTTATACTTTTCCTGTTGACATATCAATGGCCGAGATTAAGTCCCTAATCAATGGCTAAGATTAGAACTGGCTTGATCCATGTCTTTTGGACCATTCTAACACAGTTTCATATTAATACACATTAATATTTTATTTTCCCTAAGTCTTAAAAATATTAATTATTTTAATATCTCCTGAACTATTTAGAATCTTCCCAAACCCTTTCTGGGTATTGGAGATCTCATGTGTGCCAACCTCTCCACCAAATTTCGTGGCTAGATCACATCCGATGCTACCCCAAATCAACATCTTCAGTAACATAAAACCAATTTATTGAACAACATAATTGTTAACTGTTCTTTATTCTAAGTGCATTTTTTTTATGCATGTTTGGTTCCATTAACGCTAAAATCAACTGGTATGAAGCATCAAATCTCTATGCTTTGAATACTTTACCAAGTTATGTCTCTTTGAAGTAATTCTTAGCATTATGAGTTTGATCTTCTTAAGATTTATTTTCTTGGGTTTCATAATCATCGTGTAATTAGAGATACCCCGTTTGTTCTTTAGAGAACTAGTCAAAAGAGAAGAGGATCTTGTACTGAGGTGACAGTGATACCAGTCATAATTACCTAAAAGGTTCCATCAGTGGATTTGGCTTTTTCCACTTAGATGCAAGTTTGAGAGCTAGCATTTCCCAAATGCCTTGAAAACGTATTTCATTGTTAGAAGGAACCAAAAAGTGTATCATCATTAGTGATGAACATCAATCACTGAAAATGATAATGTTTTCCTTTATGGCAGTGGAAATCCCACTTCCTGAGGATGTCATGATACCGCTCACTCCTTGAGTGGGAACACTACAAAACCAGTTTTCCCAGAGATAACAGCACATCCAACTCACAAGCAGCTTCCCAAGGACTTGAACCAGTGACCTGATGCTGGCTAACACTCAGGGTAGATTAGCTGGTCGAGCTACCATAAAACTAGAAAATTTACCTATAATAGAAAAGTTTTTATTAGTTAAAAACTTAAAACTAGAAAATCAAAAATTGGTTCTTGCAAACTAGTCATGGAAACAATAAATAATAATAGGCTCAGAAAAAGGTACTTCAATATATTGTAGGTTGCAATCCTTTGCATGAGACGCAAATTGCATTGCTTGAGCAAATGTCCATTTACGGTTTGCATCTACACGAATTTCAATTAGATTCCCAACTTTCTGCCGAACAGCTTGAATAACTGCTACATCCTCCAGAGGTCCAGATCGTCGTGCTACCTGTAAGATAAAGAGACAATATGAAGTCTTAACACTTTCAATACTTGAAAACCTTCCTTATTAGGCAACATGTTGCAATAAAATTCTCAGTAATATCTCAATTATAAAGGCACTCTTCCAAACCAGAAATGCGCAAACCAAACAAGTAAGATGCAAAAGAACAACTGTCCGTATTACATCATAAATATTTGGGTGCATGTGCACTCTACTATGGTAAAAACTATGAAATTTTCCAAATCAATTTTCAAGATATGATGAAATACTGACTACTACATATGGGAAAGTTTTCTACTAACCTTCAGTTTCATTGTATGGAAACCTTGCTCAACTAGTTTTTCTGCAGCACAGGCAACCTCCTCTGGAGGGCCTTCAGAATCGATAAGTGCACATATTTGCACCCTTGATGGTACCTTTCCAGAACCAGTTTCTGTTTCTGCCTCACTCGATGGTACATTCTGAGTCTTATCAGTGGCAAGTAGCAAGTCTGAAATATTACTATCACTGCTTGCTGCCAATGCACCGAGAACTGCCATCTCCAAACCACAGCACACACTTGGGAAGAGGGAAGATGCCTAAGAAACCAATTCAAGAGATAAACATACACAACCAGTAGTTTGTAATCATATATATGAACAGGTAGATTCAAAAGGTAGGAGACTTGAATGGATCTCAAATTCCCTGTAGTTCATCATATATTTAGAAAGGTTTCATCAACTTACAGGTATTCCTATATCCTTCCATATCCATCCAGAGAAAGAGTTATTCAGTAGAGATATAAGATAATTAAGCGACATATTATGTGCTCTATGCACAAGAAATCTCAATTGCTCTTCAACGTCCAGCAGATCTTCATTTTGTGGTCCTATAGGAGCTACCTGATAGTTTGGAAAGGAACAACACTGTTAAAAATGCAGATCAAAAGTCAATAGCAAGGTAAGAAACCATGATATGTTTGGGACATTAATAAATAATTTGTAGCTCAGTGTAGTTTTTCTTGGCAGTGATATATAATCTTATTTCTCTAGACATACTAGCAACCAGCAAGCATGAAGAATACACACAGAACTAGAAAAAGGAAGCACAACAGTTTTCACTCAGAATATATGCAATAAATGTTTGCAATCATGCTACAAATGTAAACCACAATGTTCTCTTCTCTTCATTGTCTTTCATGTGAAATTTGTACACACCCACATATAATGTCAAACAAACCCATTTTAACATAAGAAGGAATACTTACAGTCTAATAACAAAACAACTGTGAGAAGGAAATCAACACAGAAAAAAGGAAACTGGAAAACTCCAAGAACAATTAGGCAACAAAACCAACAGTTTAACGGTGTCTTTATTGCAAATGGTAGAGGCATTAGAATTTAGAAGTCCCAAAAGTTCAGACAGAAAAAGACAGTTCATAATACCTTTAGCAAGACATTTTAGAGTTTGGAAGTTGAAAGAGTTTATCAAAGCACTGATATAGATGTTAGGTTTCGGTAGCATCGGATGTGCTCTAGCCATGAAAATGGGTGGAGAGGCTAAGGCACATGAGTTCTAAAGAACCCAAAAACCGTTTGGTGAAATTGAGTTCTAAAGAACCCAGAAACCATTTGGTGAAATTCCACCAGGATTGTATTTTATTAAAATAATTAATACTTTTAATGGGGTTTGTAAGTCTAAACTTAGGAAATTAAAGTATTAATGGCTATTAATCAAAATATGGGTTAGAATGATCTAGAAGGCGGATCAAGTCAAGTTTTAATCTTAGCCGTTGATTAGAGACTTAATCTCGGCTGTTGAAGTCTCAGCGAGAAAAGTATAAGAAGGCATCGTGTTCATTTAGAAATACACACGGAGAGAACGAATTGATCTAGAATTCGATTTTTGGGGCTAGGAAGCTGAGAATTCAAACTAAGTGATCATTCTGCAGTAGAGGGGTAGGAATAGTTCGGGAGTACTGACAGAGAGGCGGAGAGACGCCAGTGGAAGCAGCGCAACAGCTAGAAGGACTGACGCTGGGCCAATCTGGGCGCACGTAGGCCTGACACAGAGCCAGAAGGGCCAGCGCAGAACCAAAAGCTTCCCTCACGCAGAAAGCCAGAACTGCCAGGGAACAACTGGGAAGGTTGACGCAGGAGGCAGAAGAAACAACGGAGAGCTGACACAAGGCCTACACAAGGCCAACGCAGAGATAGTTGGAGTTAGCCAGTTTTGCTGCCGGATCAGCCGTAATCTGCTGGGTGAAGTTAGGTAAAAGTCACTCAGTTTTCTGCCATTGTATTTTCTTTGTCACTGGATTACCGAGAGGGCAACCAGCACTGTATTCAGAATTACTGCTTAATAATAGAAAACCCCCAAAGTTGTTGCACCGGTTTTCCCGCATTGGGTTTTTCTGGGGACTATTTTGTTCAAAAATAACTGCGTTCTATGTATCTTGTTCTTTGTTCAGTTTTCTGTTTCATGAAATCAAATTTAAAGTGGTGTAGGCGGCAGAAGTAATTTGCTTCAATATTCAGAAAATAACTTGATAATATATATATTAAACTCAAGTAGGAGAAGTAAATTCAATTTTAGCTGCGGTAGGGGTTTCTTGGACTAGGAATTTTCACATGGTATCATAGCATTGATTTTGAAACAGAAAGCGCAGATCCAACGCTTAGCAGAGAGGCCAAAAGTTGCACTTGGCAGCGATTTGAATCCCCTTGAAGGGATTGCGCAGTCCTTGCCGGGAAGTAGAGATTCCGAGGAAATCTTTCTGAGAAAGTCGACAGAGAGGTACGATTTCTAGTTCATGAGTTTGCAGAGGCAGAGGGAGTGATGCAGAGCCTCAGCACAGTGCTTGAAGGACGTAGTTTCTGTCAGGGCAGAAATCTGTCAGAAAAGAGCGAAGACACATAGAAGGGGAATTTTCTCCATAAAGAACTTTTCTCGCCAAAAGTTCGAATTTCTCACTTGCTGGGCAACAGTGTTACGCAATGACTAGAGGAGTCAGTTCGACAGTTTGGGTGAGATGGCATCACATGGGCTCAGAGATCAGGACAGGTTGGAAGGAGCTTCCAACTATGTCATATGGAAGACCAGAATCTTAGTTGTTCTGGAGGAGTACGATCTCGAAGCCTACGTCAAGAGTGTTGTGGCTATTCCCACGAACAATGATTAGAAAAAGAAGTACAAGGCTGAGCAGGGGAAGGCAAAGAGGTTCATACTCGATGGAGTTCGAGATCATGTGGTCTCACACTTGCAGGGCAAAGATACAGCCCGAGAGATGTGGGAAGCTTTGTCTTCATTGTATGAAGGTTCTTCCGAACAACGGAAGATGTACTTAGAACAAAATTTGCAGCGAACATTGATGCAGAAGGGAGAAGGGGTTAACTCGTATATTCAACATCTTCAAGACACCAGAGACTAGCTTGCTACAGTGGGGTCTACTCCTCAGTCTACCGCGATGGTAAGGACGACCCTGAATGGAGTCTCGGATGAATGGCAAGTCTTTGTCCAAAGTATATTGGGCAGGGAAAGACTACCTTCATGGGAGGAGATGTGGGCAACTCTATAGCAGGAAGAATTACGAAGGGACCTAGTTATAGTCAACTTCAATGGAAGCAGTAGGAGTGGCACGAAGACCAAGCAGGAGGAGGAGAACGCAGCTCTAGCATCAAAGGGACAGCAAAAGCAGAAGCGGAAGGACATTTTGAAGGTGAAATTTTTCAGATGTAGCAAGATGGGCCACTTTGCATCCCAATGTCCTTTGAAGCAAAAGGATAAGGATGAGAACCATGATCCTAAGGTTGCTCTAGCAATAATTGACAAAGATGAGTTTTCCATGAGTGCCCACGCATCTCCAAGAGGGAAATGAGGTGATAATGAGCTGTAGAGTTGGGAGCGCTACATGTGGGCAGGATCCTTGAGGAGTCCACCTCTTGGATCAATTCCTTGCTATGGGAGCCCAAGATTTAGCAGTAGTAAGATGGACTGAGTGTTAGATAATGCAGTGGATTGTTTGGAGAGACAAATCCAGTAGCCTGAGGACAGAGACTGATGATCACAAAGCTAGGTTGGCAGCAATGCAGATGGCACAGTGCAGAAGTCAGTAGCAGTGCGGAAGATTCAAAGGTTCAGAGACTAGTAGCAGTCAAATTCCAACATGCATGTTATTATGCTGAACACAATTAAGTTCAGTAATTTTTTATTTTTTTTAGTTGCTTCTCTCAGCAACTGAGTTGCAGTACGAATGCAGTGTTAGCAGTGGAAGTGCTAGCAACATAGTAGATGCAGCAGTTGCAGTGGCAATGTCATGGGTAGCAGTACAGTTACCGCAGTAACACAGTGTTGGTGGCAGTAACAGTGCGGAAAGGAGGTGCTTCAAAAACAGAGGAACATGCGGTTGGACATTGTTGCTAGAGAACATTCCTCGCTAAGAGGGAGTGTTAGTTTTTGGTAGCATCAGATGTGTTCTAGCCATGAAAATTAGTGGAGAGGCTAAGGCACATGACTTCTAAAGAACCCAGAAACCATTTCGTGAAATTCCACCCGGATTGTATTTTATTAAAATAATTAATATTTTTAATGGGGTTCCTAAGTCTAAAATTAGGAAAATTAAAGTATTAATAGGTATTAATTAAAATATGAGTGAAAATGATCTAGAAAACAGATCAAGTCAAGTTTTAATCTTAGTTGTTGATTAGATACTTAATCTCGGCCGTTGAAGTCTCAACAAGAAAAGTATAAGGAGGCTTGGGGTTCATTTAGAAATACACACAGAGAGAATGAATTGATCTAGAGTTCGATTTTTGGGGCTAGGAAGTTGATAATTCGAACTAAGTGATCATTCTGCAACAGAGGGATAGGGATAGTTTGGGAGTACTGACAAAGAGGCGAAGAGACGCTAGTGGAGGCAGCGCAATAGCTAGAAGGACTGATGCTCAGCCAATCTGAATTCACGTAGGCGTGACGCTGAGCCAATCTAGGCCCACATAGGCCTGCACTGAGCTAGAAGGGCCAGTGTAGAACAAGAAGTTGCCCTCACGCAGAAAGTCAGAACTTGCGGGGAACTATTGGAACAGCCAGGAAGGTTGACATAGGAGGTAGAAGAGACAACGCAAAGTTGATGCAGAGCTTGTGAGGCTGACGCAGGGCCAATGCAGAGATAGCCGGGGTTAGCCAGTTTTGCTGCCGGATCAACTGGAATCTGCCAGGTCAAGTGAGGTAAACTCACTCAGATTTCCGCCATTGTATTTTCTCTGTCATTGGATTGCTAAGAGGGCAACCAACATTGTATTTAGAATTACTGCTTAATAATAGAAAACCCTCAGAGTTGCTACACCGGTTTTCCCACATTGGGCTTTTCTGGGGACTATTTTGTCCAAAAATAATTGTGTCCTATGTATCTTGTTCTTTGCTCAGTTTTCTGTTTCATGAAATCAAATTTAAAGTAGTGTAGATTGCAGAAGTAATTTGCTTCAATATTCAAAAATAGCTTGATAATGTATATTAAAATCAAGTAGGAGAAGTAAATTCAATTTTTGCTGCAATAGGGGTTCCTTGGACTAGGAATTTTCACACTAGACTGGACAATAGAAGAAACGACTTCAAAGAACCAACAAATCTTGAACCAACATGCTTAGAACATTTTCCAGTGCCTTTGGTGATTAAAAGAAGGCTTAATGTTTCGAGAATGGACAAATCCCAAGTTGAAAAAGCATATGAAGCAGAGAAACATGAACTTTAAGCTTTCTTCTCCAAGATGGAGCAAAAC
The DNA here is from genome assembly GCA_031772625.1 of Pinus tabuliformis. Lineage (NCBI taxonomy): Eukaryota > Viridiplantae > Streptophyta > Pinopsida > Pinales > Pinaceae > Pinus > Pinus tabuliformis. Next base: position 1,641,101,614 of record CM062820.1, read on the forward strand.
ATAGACAACATGTAGAACATGGTAAATCAATTAGTAGATGCCATGTTGAAGTTGAAAAGAAGTAAATAACTCAAGGCTAAAGAGGTAGAACCTTAAGATGCTCCTCAGTATGGAACATCTGAAAATAAAGCCCATTTATGCCTTGTAAGGTGGAGGCCAAACTCAACATACCTACATATGATAGTGTGGTGCAAGTGGGAAAGCTCAATAACTAGATGAGATAGAAGTCTATTTTGACTAAAATGGTCTAAACAATGAGAAAAATATCTATTTTTTCCAACTTTAGATGACTGGACATGCCCTACTTTGGTGGAAGGCTTATTGTTAGTGACTATGGAAGGTCAGAAAAACCACTAGTTAACCACATGTTTCTGAATTTCATCATACAAAATCGCATCTCTAGGCTCAATAATGTTTTTGGTCATGCATACCTAACATGTGCCCAAAACTGACCATGAAACACGGTGTCCTCCATCTCTTGAAATTCAAGTATATTAGACGTGCATACAGCGTGTTACCTCTTAAACTAGCATCTAAGTGCAGGGCCGAGGCCATGGATACAAACATTGAGGTAACTATTAGAAGTGGTATCACTGTCACCTCAATACAAACTCCTCACTTTTGGCCAGCTCTCTAAAGGCCAAAGGGGGTATCCCTAAACTATGTGATGATTATGAGAGACCAAGAAAGTAAATTTAAACATGATTAACCATAAAATGCAAATATTCACTTCAATTAACAAGAATTAAATCCAACGGAAGATATATCTTTGCAAAATAAAGGATCCAATGACGAGATGTGATGGTGCATACAAGTCGATTTTAGCCTTAGTGGAACCGATCATACATCCAACAAATCCACTTAGACATAAACCAATTAAGAGTTTTGTGGATCAAACCCAAATCCAGCTTTATATTATTAAATGAGGTAAATTTCCCAAGCCTACTAGTGAAAACCGCTTGCTCAACCTCTTCCAATGGTATGAAACAAAGTTGAAAGAGTTAAATTACAAATCTGATTTATGGTGTGTGTTAACCCTCCTTCCAGCAGGGGTACCTATAGTTTAATTCTTCATTCTTACAAGATAGGGTATGTTGTTGCTCAAATTGTACAGGCATTGTGACAACGACTCGGGGCAGGGGATGTCAATCTGATCCCTGTCGTCTTTGTTCTAGTTGTCTCCCAACAGTAGGCTATGGAGGGTAGTCACTATGGAATATGAGAATGCAAGACTCGTTGGCAACCAACAAGTCTGGAAGACCAACGCCTTATGGAGTCAACTACTTGCCTTAGACCGATTATGAACCAGGTGATTGAATGAACAACCGCTACTTAAATGCTCAACTATCTTATATGCTATCCAAATCCTATGATCTAGGTGAGATAAAGAATCTTGGTTTATTTTAAATTATATGTCTGTTCTAGGTGTATCCTTGTCCTTAACTATTTTGAGGCTAGTCTCTAGAGTAGGTTGTGAGAAAGAAGCCAAGAGTAAGCAAGCAAAGGTTTGGTTAACGATACCTCCCCTTAGGTTCTAGCCACTCTATGCCTCCGACACTGTAGAGACTATGACTCTCACGACTACAAGGTCACTGTGTTAACCCCTAAAAAGGTGCTAGGCTCCTTAAGCTAGATGAGAAAGGTGGTCCTACTCTCCCTATCAACCAAGCTTATGCTTAGAGGTAAGTTATTAATGCAAGATTAATCCTAGAATGTAAAGATGAGTTGAGTGCTTCTTAAGGTGAGATTGTTCAATGTTCCTTTAAGTACTTGATGATGATTGATCTTAAGTTATGACAATAAGTTCTTAACAATGGCAAATAAGAGACAATCTCAACCACAAGCATATGTGCCAATTTTACAAGTGCCAGTAAGACAAAGATGTAATTGTCCAACATGTAAATAACAAGATAGATGATCTTCACAATGATAAAATTATCATTCACAATAGATATCCACATTAGACATGAACCATAAATCTAATGACAATTAGAGCACTTATCCACTTAGAACAATTAGCCAATGATAATTACTCAAAAGAGACAATAAGATTATCAATGCTCTTTAGACAATTAGGAGCCTTCCAAGCTATACCAACAAGAGAATGCCAATATTGTAATTAGATTCCATAATGCCAATTATTCAAGAGATATTCAATTGAATTGGCAAGTCCTCAAGTTAAAAACACTTAGATCTTTAATGCCAATGTGTAAGAGAACAAGAGACACCAATATCCAATTAATTCTTAGATTTATCAACCTAGGAAACCATTCAACAAGATTATTGGATTATGTGCTTAGATGACAAAAATTGTAACTTTGAAAATTAGACAACTCACAAGAAACAAGAAACCAAAGCGTTAGTGTTCTTATTAACAAGAAGTTACTTCACCAATTGTTAAATTTCTCAAATGCCACAATGAGAAAATATCATCAATAGAGCATAAGCAAGAGCAAGCCTTTATGTTACTTATGTTCAATGAGCAATAATCAGACTTCTATGACAGCAGTGAATCAATTTAGATTGAAGCACTTAAGATACCAATTAAGATATGCATATGAATGCCAAAATGCAATTGAGACAACCCGCATGAATAAACTATTTTGCCAACATCAAATTTTTAATGAATTAACTTCCTTTAGATGCCAATGCCACTGTATATTTCTAACTTTGTGAAGCTTATGCCAGTCAACAATGTTAGCTTTTGTAGCATCAGACGTGTTCTAGCCACGAGATTTGGTGGAGAGGCTAGAATACATGTACTCTAATACCCAGAAATCATTTCTGGAAATTCCACCTAGAGTCGACTTCATTAGATTTATTAGTCAGTTTTTAATATTTTCTAAGTCTAAACTTAGGAAATATGATTAATTAATCAGAATTAATTAATTCATGGTGAGAATGTTCTAGAAAAGTACATGGATATATTTCTAGTTAATCCTAGCCATCAATTAAGATTTAATCGTGGTCGTTGAAATCTCATCGAAAGATTATAAGAAAAAGTTGATAGGGCTTGGAGAAGAGACACCAAATCAGTTGAGCATTCGATTTTGCTGGGAAATCGATCTCCAGAGTAGCCGCATTCAGTTGCTGGAGGTGATTTAGTGAGATCGAAGCAGTGAGGGAGGGGCAGAGATAGTGAGGCTGAAGGAAGCTTTCTAGTTCCGGTGAGTACACTGCAGAAAGGCAGTGATTGTCACAGAGAGGTATCATAGAGCCCCCTTGGGGAGAAGGAGAAATTTTAAGCCAAAAGCTGGGCAGAGAGTCTGAAGGAAAAAAAGAGTATTAGTTTCCCAAACAACAGCTGACGAGACAGTGAGAGGAGAAATAGTTCCAAGCTTGTGGGACACAGTAACTGTGTAGGATGACGCAGTGACTTCGTAGAGGAAGCAAGGAGTAGCTCAATTCGAGCTTAGGTCAATGTTGGATCGCCTGTGAGTGAGAAATTTTTATCACTAGTTATTATTGCCTGTTATTTCTCTGTTTGGATTGCTAGTTTAAGCATCCATAGATTGTATTCAGTTTTCACTACTGCATAATATCAAAACCTGTTAGTTTTAGGTATGTTCTATGCTAGAGCAATTTATTTAAATTTTCACAGTTAGCTCAATATCTTTTCCAGATTAGAAATCACATCAGCATTAAAGTAAACTGCAGATAGAACATAAACATATATCGCAGAAGACAAGCCAAGACAAGAGGACACAAGATGTGGCGCTAGCCAGGGACAAACCCCAATGTGGGGAAACCCTTGATCAATTCTTCTTTTATGTTCTTCAAAGTTCAGCAAAGAAAGTGAGAGAGATAGTACATTTACAATAGAAGTCAATATTTTGACTTTTGATATTGCATGAGATCAGTTGAAGACATATTGCTTCAACTGATTCTCTAAGGTGACTCCTTCACCTATCATAGTGCTGCCTTTCGTCCATTTGCTGCACATAACCGTGTGACACCATGTTGTACTGTCACAGTGTTGAACCTTGATGACTGAGCTGCTCTCATCTGCTCTCATCATCATGCAGCTCATTATTTATCATGCCCACTGTGCTGCATCTAACATCATCATGTTGTTTCATTCATCATCATTCATCACTGCTTTGATGAGAGGATTATACACCATGACTGTTCCTAGAGGCTGAGATGATCTTTGTACCTTGAGATCATAACTGCACCTTACTGTACTGTAAGATTATGATCCTTGTCTCTTACCTTTGATGAGACTGACACTCTTTGCAGAGGTGATCACTATTTCTTTCATCACTGCATATCTAATACTTCAAGTCACTGTTGTACAAGATGTATGTCACCGAGATCTATATACCGAGATCTTCTTCATCCAACCGAAACCGAGATCATTGATCTACAAAATCAACGTTTATAGCTGTTGTGATCATAGCACATCAAGACTGCTGCAAGTATGCCGAGGGTTTATCATATCATGTAGACTTACTGAATTAGCATAGATCTACATTACTGTAATGATGCTACCAACGTGATCTTTATTGACTTAACAAGCTGAGGATGATTCATTCACTGTGTCCTTATCCAAAGTTATTTATGCCTCATCTATCCGAGATAGATGTGCCCAGATCACATACATCCTTCTCTGCTTTCTTCATCCGAGGATACTTCCATTAGAACACAGGTATGCTGAGTCTGCGGCTCCTTCATGTATGATCTGCGGCTACCTCACTTGACAGCAATTATGACTGCGGTTATGACTGTGGCTGTTCCATATGACAACGGATTAGGGTAGCAGATTAGGGCATCACGTTGACTGTGTATGAATGTCTTCATGAACTGCGTGTAAGGAGTCTCTCTGCCCTGCGTATAAATGTCTTCAAGAACAGCATATAAGAACAGTGTATAAGGTCTTCATGTACAGCATATAAGGTCTCCATGTACAGCGTATAAGGTCTCCTCATGAACAGTATAAGTAATTGACTGCGTTGGATCAGCTAGGGCATCATCTGTGGTTAGGGCTTCATGCTTGACCAACGTATGCTCTTTTGTGTCTCTCCTTTTCCAAAAACCCAAAGACGTGGAGAGGAGGAGATCACATGAAGAGGATGTATCCAAATGACTTCAAGTCCTCTTCTATTTATACTAAAACATAGATGATGAATAGACATGACTATTGGGCTTCTGAGCCTACACAAGTCGCTGGCCGACTTGACAATTTGTCTTATAACACAAATAACTTCATAACTTCATGAATACTTATCGGAATCGAATGATCTTTAGATCAATCCTACACCTCCCAATGAGAGGGATCCAATAAAAATATCAACTGCCATAAATAACATGACCCACATGGAGTTTCGCCCTAGTTTCCAATTTTAACAAAACCCTCAGTTGCTGCACCGGTTTTCCCGAGTTGGGTTTTTTAGGGGACTTAGCCCAAAAATAATGGTGTCATATTATGTGTGTGCATCTATTTCTTCTAGCGCTTTTATTTCTTCTATAGTATTTTATTTGTGAAAGTTGCAATGTACTTAGTTCAATATTTGTCGTAGCACACAAGAAATAAATTGTTTAATTAAATTGACAATTAGAAGAATTAACATTAGTTGCTGCAATAGGATTTGGGGTTAGCAGAATATTCACATGGTATCAGAGCGCAAATTTTAAGCCAGAGAGCTCAGTGGTAGAAGGGAAGAGGAATTTCGTAGCTCTGTGTAAGCAATAGTTCGAAACACTTAGAGGCAGCGCAGTTTCTTGGCCAGGAGGGTCAATTTCTTGAGGAAAAATCGATTTCTCTGAGAGAGCGACACAAAAATCGGATTTCTCCAGTTCGAGGATTACCAGAGACAGAGGGAGCAATCAATATTTTCCTTGCAGAGCAAATCTTTAGTTGGACGCAGTATTTTGCAGCAATTGCTAGTGCAAAATAGCGTCAGGAGGAAGAAAGAGCACACACTGAGTGAAATTTTCCTCAGGGGACTTCTAGCTACATAAGTTCAATTTCCTCTTGCAGATCAGCAGTTGTTGTGAGCAGATTTACTCACTCCGACAGGGAATGCGTAGAGCCTAGCAGCACTTGAGCAGAAGACAAGAGGAGAATTTTGACTTATTTTGCTGAGATGGCCACTGCTGGACTACGAGATCAGGATAGGTTGGGCGGTGCTTCCAACTATGTCATCTGGAAGGCAAGGATGTCCTTTCTTCTGGATGAATATGGCTTGAAGCCATATATTAACGCAGTGGTAGCTATTCCCTAGGATGCAAATCCGCTGAAGGAATATCGAAAGAAGATGACGAGGACATAGAGATTGATCCTAGATGGTGTACGGGATCATGTTGTATCACACAGCGGCCAAGGGAACGACCAAGGAGATGTGGGATACACTTTCCACGCTATACCAAGGCACTTCCGAGTAGCGGAAGATGTCCTTGGAGGAAATGCTTAGATGCACCAAGATGCAAAAGGGGGAAGGCATAGACCCCTTCCTCACCAGGATTTAGGAGATCCAGGATCAGTTGTTAGTAGTTGGGGTAGCGCCTCAACCCACAAAGCTAGTATGATTGGCACTCAACCGTGTCTCAGAGGAGTGGCAAGTATTTTTCCAAAGTATCTTGGGTAGAGAAACCTTACCAAATTGGGACAGGATGTGGGCAAATTTACAGCAGGAGGAGTTGAGACGGGCTCTTTTGAAGAGTTCCATCAGTGGCAACAACAGCAGGTCAAAGCAGGTGAAGGAGGAGGAGGATGTGGCCCTCGCATCGAAGGGCCCCAATCAGGGGCAGGGGGGCCAACGAAAGAAGAAGGACCTATCAAAGGTCAAGTGCCTCAGATGTTGTGAGCTTGGCCACTACAACACCCGGTGTCCTCTTAGGAAGAAGGACAAGGAGGAGAAGCAAGACCAATAGGCAGCATCAGCAGAGATCAATAGGTTGTCCTCCAGGCTGGAGGAAGACTTCGCCATGTTTGCTAACATACCCCCAGGAGTCAGATGGGGTGACTTGGTGTTGTAACCTCAGAGTGCTATGTTGATTTGGGGTAGCATCAGATGTGCTCTAAGCCTAAAATTTTGCAGGAAGGCTTGGGCACATGTATTCCAAAAAACCCAGAAAGTGTTTTGGGAAATTCCACCCAGAAGTGATTTTATTAAAATAATTAATATTTTTAATGGGGTTCCTAAGTCTAAACTTAGGAAAATTAAAATATTAATAGGTATTAATCTAATCAGGGCTGAAACTTCTAGAAAAAGCCATGGATCAAGCCAAAACAATCTGAGCCTTTGATTATGATTTAATCTAGGCCGTTGGTTGTCCAACGGGAAGATATAAGAAGGAGCTTGAGGGTCATTTGGAAAACACACCAAAAGATCAAGATAATCGATTTTCTGAAGTGAGAAGTTCTTCGGAGGAAAATTGATTGAGGAGATTACTTGCAACAGAGGGGCAGGGATAGCAGCTTCCGTAGAGAGAGAGATTCTCAGCCGGAGAATCATCAACAAAGAGAGGCAGTGAGTGATCTAGTAGCCTTGGCGCAAGGCCAGAAGGGCCACGCAGAGGGAGAGAGAGAAAATTGAAAATTAGAGCAGAGGGTCAGTTTCAGTAGCCGGAAGTCAGGGTGTGATACCGCGAGGCTCAGAGCAATAACTCTAGTCTACCGATGGATTCCCCAATTGGGTGACGTGCCTGAGAGAGCTGACGTTGGGACAACGTAGAGGCAGTGCAGTGATAGCGCAGAGCCTACCAGGGGTACCTCATCCAGCAACCAGAACAACCGATACTTTTTCTCAGTGATTGGCTAAGGTAAATTGACAAAGCTTCCGCCAATATTTTTCTCTATAACTGAATAACCCAATGAGGTATTAAGTGATGTATTCAAAATTTGCTACTACTTAATAATAATAAACCCTCATAGTTGTTGCACCGGTTTTCCCGCACTGGGTTTTTTCGGGGACTATTGTCCAAAATAACGGTCTTCTATGTGTTTCTATTGTTGATTTATAGTAGCATCAAATGTGCTCTAGCCTTGAAATTTGGAGGAAAGGCTAAGGCACATGAGATCTCCAAGACCCAGAAACCGTTTTGAGAAATTCCACTCGGATGAAGAGTTATTAAAATAATTAATATTTTTAATAGGTTCCTAAGTCTAAACTATTGGAATTTCTAAGTCCATTTGTTAGAAATCTTTCATGTACTTTCTTATTTATTTCTTCCTACTTGTTTTGTTAATTAACAAGTTATTTACCATGTAAATACTGAAAATAAATACAAGTACATGCTCAACACATACAGATCATCAACTGAAGGAAAAACAAGCACACAAGTGACATCGTTGCTTTTGGACTAATGTCCCTGTAAAAACCCAATGCGGGAAAACCGGTGCAGCTATTGTTGAAGTTTCTAAATTTACTCTATTAGAAACCCTCCATGCACTTTATCTGATTTATTCCTACCTACTTGTTATTTTTTCTTAACAAGTTATTTACAATGTAAATACTGAAAATAAGCACAAGTGCATGCTCAACATGTTAGGATATTCCGACACATAGGAAATAGTTAAGTACAACTTGGTCTAGTATAGAGTTAGGTAAAGTGTGTTTCTTTACTATGTACATTTTGTAACTTACAATCCAACGGTCACGATATGTAGTGATCCGATGGTTCATTCTCTCCTCGGTATTACCAACACTTGATCCGTGGCTTAACACCTGATTGGTCCATGATCTCTATTTAAAGAGCATGGAGGGTCATTTGTAGGTTAACCATTCATGAGAGAAGCTTATGTAAATTTTCATTCTTTTATTAATAAATTGCCTGAAGTGGCCGCGTTGGCTCAGGCCGTGGACTGTTTCCCTCTTTGAGGGTTTTAACCACGTCAAAAGTACTAGTGTATTGATCTGCAATCTGTTTGTGAGCGGTGTCCTTTGGTTTTCTGTCTGAGGAACTTACCCTGTAAATTCCTACATGGTATCAGAGCTATTTGAGGGCCGCGTCCGTTGGTGATCCAAATCTGAAGCCGGTAAAACTGCATCCGACTACCGTTTCCTAGATCTACTGTTTCTGACTGCTTTCGGGCCGAGAGGACTGCTCTGTTGTGTTGGGAGCATCTGTTCCAGTGAGGAACCCCTTTCGTTTCACGCGAAAAGGTTTTGGGTAGCCCTAGCTGCGTCATTTTTAAGATCTAGAGGTATACAATGTTTATTTGCAATTTACAGTTATTTTTCTCTCTGTTTATTTCGGTTTTCGGTTTATTTAGCTTTTTTTTATTACCGGATCTATACCTTTCATTTCTGCGTATGCTCTTTTCCCTGCGACTCTGTGCGATCTGGGCAAATCAGAAACAGAAAGGAAGGATTTTTCTCATGCATATGCTCTTTTTCGCTGCGCCTTAGTGTGATCTCAGAAAATCAGAAACATTGAGGAAAATATTTAGTTTCCGGCTAAAGCTAACTTCGAGCCGCAAGGTTCATTTTTTTTGTATGTCCATGTTGGGTTTTGTGTTTTTTGTTTTGTAGGGAAAAAGAGCTTTCTCAAAGCAAGCACGCAACCCAAAGAATCAACCCCCCCCCCCCCTCTCTCTCTCAAACATTTTGTATAGCTCACTTGGTGAAAAGCTAATTTATGAGAGTAGAGGTCTTGGGTTCAAGTCTCCATTTTGTGGGGGCGGATCTTTCATTTCCGCACATTCCCGCACTTCGTCGGCGACTTCATCAAATTTTCTTCAAAAAGCCATAACTTCTTCATCTGGAAGCCGTTTTCAGAACCGTTTTTTTTTAAACAACCTAATTTTTCGAGATCTTTCCATTGAAACACTTAGTTTCAGCATCTATAGCTTCAGTTTTTTTTAAATGGAAAGTCCATGCCAAGTTATTCTTGACAGCACCAACTACTTCCAATGGTGGTCTTACATTGTGGATTTACTTAGAAGTAAAGGTCTTTACAGAATAGCCACAGGCTAAGAGACCAAACCGAAAGATGAAGACAAGGCAGCTAAATGGGAAAATAGGCAAGACCAAGGACATGGGTTGATAGGGATGTCTATTTCTCCAGATCTTAGATTCCATATTGCAGAACTTGATACTCCTGATGAAACAATGAAACAGATTACTAAAGTCTTTGGAATTAAAGATGAACTTAAAGCCCATCAACTTGAAAATGAATTGCTTACATTGGACCCCAATAATTTTTCTTGCATTGAAGATTTTTTGTCCAAGTTCAAGACCCTTAGACTTCTCTTGGAAGGTGTTAGGGTTAAGAAAGAAGATAGTAGCCTTATCTACTCCATTCTTACTAAGTTGGGACCAGACTATTCTGTGTTTGTTTCCACCTTCCATTCTACAAGAGAAACCTTCATTTCTCAAGGACAAACCTACAAGTCCCCTTCCTTTGATTCCTTTTGTGATTCTTTAATAAGAGAACAAGAAAAACTCTTACACCTTGGTCTTCTTCATTTTGGAAACTCTTCTAAGAAAGCGTTAGCCGCCCAGCAACAACCAAATCCAAAGAATCCTAAGAAGTTGTATCCTAAAAAGAATGGTCCTAAACCAAACAAGGTTCCTAAGCAATTTCAGCCTCAAAATGAAAAATCATTTCAACAAAATGATAAGACAAATAAAAACAAAGGGAAGAAGACTAATAGACATTGCAACTTTTGTAATCGAGATGGCCACTTAGAATCCAAATGCTTTAAGAAGATGGAAGCCTTGGAAGCAGCAATGAAGAAGCATAACATCCATTTGGAGCACTTTTCAACTTCAACTTCATCTTCAGGAATGGCACTTTCTGCATGTGGTTGTCAAGCATCTCGGTCTGGCTATGCACTAAATGTATCTTCTTCTTCTCATTCTCATGAGTGGCTCATTGATTCTGGAGCTTCTTATCACATGGCCAAAAACAAAGCCATGTTTTCTTCTTTAAATGATTGTAACACCAAAAATATATATGTTGGTGATGATAGATCTCTTAGTGTTGTAGGGACTGGAACTGTTCATATAGACAATGGTCAGTTTAATGATGTATTATATGTTCCAACCTTATCCTGCAATCTTCTATGTGTATATCAAATAACTCATTCAGGTGAAGGTAAAATCGTTGAATTTTCACCTCACGATGTTGTAATTAAGGACCTAAGAGATCCTAGACAGATTTTAGCTACTGGCATTGCTGATGATTCTACAAGGTTGTATAAGTTTCACAACTTTGGGTCATCAAATCTTCCCTCAGTATTTGTTGCTCATAATGATGAAGTGAGCAAACTTTGGCATGAGCGATTTGGTCACTTAAACTATCGATCTCTTCAGAATCTATGTAAAGAAAATATGGTGACAGGTCTTCCAATGGTATCTTGCAGAGATGGTGTTTGTTCCGGATGTGTACTCGGAAAACATCATCGGGACAGTTTTGAAAAACGTGCCTCTTGGCACGCCTCAGCCCCTTTACAGCTTGTGCATAGTGATTTTTGTGGTCCACTTCCAGTTGCTTCATTCTCTGGCTACAAGTATTTCTTAACTTTCATTGATGATTTCTCCAGACGCACTTGGGTATACTTCTTAAAACTCAAGAGTGAAGTATTTAACATGTTCTTGGCCTTTAAGCCTTTGTTAAAAAACAATCTGGACATCAAATTCTTAAGCTAAGATCTGATAATGGCGGAGAATATGTTAAAAACACATTCATCAACTTTTGCACTGAGAATGGAATTCAAATGCAACATACTGTTCCATATACTCCACAACAAAATGGTGTAGCTGAAAGGAAGAATTGCACCTTAAAGGAAATGGCTAATTGTATGCTTCAATCTAAAGGACTTAGTCTTAATTATTGGGCAGAAGCAATTAACTGTGCAAATTACATAATAAATCGCACTCCTACTAAGGTTTTAAAGAATATCACTCCAGAAGAAGCATGGAGCTCAATCAAACCAGATGTAAGTCACTTTCGTGTTTTTGGAAGTGAAGCATGGGCCCATATTCCAGATGAGAAACATAAAGCTTTAGAACCTAAGAGTGAAAATTGTATTTTTGTTGGATATTCTGAAGATGTCAAAGGATATAGACTTATTCCACTTAAGTCCAAAAATGTTATCATTAGAAGAGATGTAAAGTTTGCTGAAAATATATCGGCCTGCGAGCCTAGTTCGGCGGATGTGCCACCTCTCCCTATCTCTTCTACTTTTGAAAATATTTCTTCTTCAGATGATGAAAGCGAGGATGAAAATCCTCCCCCACCTTCTAGGATCCTCCTTCAGCTCCTCAGCTTCCAAAATGGGTCCGTGCTACTCGGGATGCAGCAGGTGATCTTGTCGGTGATCCTACAAATCAGCGACGTACACGTTCTCAGTTCGAGAGAGCCTCTTCTTTATTGGCTCAAGCTTCAGTGAATTATGATCCTGACACCTTTGCAAAAGCTTCAGGCCATCCAGATTGGGAAGCAGCTATGAATGAAGAATATCATTCATTATTGGCAAATGATACATGGGATCTTGTTCCTCTACCAAAGGGATGAAAACTTGTTAAACATAAAGCTCGTCTTGTTGCTAAGGGTTTTTCACAAGTTGAAGGCATTGACTATACTGAAACCTTCTCCCCTGTTGCCAAAATGAACTCTATCCGCCTTGTTATTTCCCTTGCTGCCTCTTTCAAATGGGAAGTCCATCAGATGGATGTTAAATCTGCCTTCTTGCATGGGGACTTGCATGAAGAAATCTATATGGAACAACCTATTGGCTTTATACAAACAGACTCCAGCCTTGTATGTCGGCTTAAGAAATCCCTTTATGGTCTCAAGCAAACTCCTCGAGCCTGGTATGCCAAAATGGATAACTTTCTTTTAGAATCTGGCTTCTCTAGGTGTCATTCTGACAATACTGTCTACACCAAGAAAGTGGGCAAATCTCTTATCATTCTTGTTCTTTATGTTGATGATCTTATCCTGACTGGTAGTGATCCCAACCTTATAAACCATGTGAAGTCTAGCCTTAAAAGGAAGTTTGAAATGATAGACTTAGGACACTTACATTATTTTCTCGGTCTTCAAGTCTTGCAATCCAAGGAAGGTATTTCCCTTTCTCAGTCCAAGTATGCCTGTGATATTCTACGCCATTTTCACATGGAAGATTGTAAGCCAGCCCCTTCTCCCTTTCAGTCTGGAGTCAAACTTTCAGTCACTTGTACTTCTCCTGAAGTTGATGCTACCTTATACCGTCAACTTGTAGGAAAACTTTTGTATCTAACCCATACTCGTCTTGACCTTTCCTTTGTCGTTGGCCTTGTTGCTCGGTTTATGCAAAACCCACATGAAAGTCATTGGAAAGCAGCTAAAAGACTACTTCGTTATGTTCGAGGTACAGTTCAGTTTGGGATTCATTACAGTGCCGAAGCAGCTCCTCTATTGGTTGGTTTCACTGATTCCGATTGGGCTGGTGACCCTGATGATCGGAAGTCTACTGCAGGTTATGTGTTCACTCTTGGTTCAGGACCTATTACATGGGCTTGCAAGAAACAAGGTGCCATTTCTCTTTCTTCAGCAGAAGCAGAGTATCGTGGTGCCGTAGAAGCTAGTAAGGAAGCCTTGTGGCTTCGTCAGATCCTGTCCGAGTTTGGCTTTCAGCAGCAGCATCCGACTACACTTTGGTGTGATAATCAAAGTGCCATTCAGCTATGCAAAGATCCAATCCAACATCAGCGCAGCAAACACATTGAACTGCACATGCACTTCATCAGAAAGCTCATTCACGACCATGTTCTTGAAGTGCAATATTGTTCAACAGATGATCAAGTTGCAGACATCTTTACAAAGGCTCTCACAGAGGCGAAGTTCACTAAACTTCGATTTATGGTTGGAGTTCAGGAAGTTGTCACTAAGGGGGGATAGGCTCTAGTGCCTCCTTCCTTCTCCTATTGTGTCATATTTGTAAATCCTTCAATCCTATCCCAAGTTGTTCTTAAGGGGGGATGTTAGGATATTCCGACACATAGGAAATAGTTAAGTACAACTTGGTCTAGTATAGAGTTAGGTAAAGTGTGTTTCTTTACTATGTACATTTTGTAACTTACAATCCGACGGTCACGATATGTAGTGATCCGACAGTTCATTCTCTCCTCGGTATTACCAACACTTGATCCGTGGCTTAACACCTGATTGGTCCATGATCTCTATTTAAAGAGCATGGAGGGTCATTTGTAGGTTAACCGTTCATGAGAGAAGCTTATGTAAATTTTCATTCTTTTATTAATAAATTGCCTGAAGTGGCCGCGTTGGCTTAGGCCGTGGACTGTTTCCCTCTTTGAGGGTTTTAACCACGTCAAAAGTACTGGTGTATTGATCTGCGATCTATTTGTGAGCGGTGTCCTTTGGTGTTCTGTCTGAGGAACTTACCCTGTAAATTCCTACACAACATATTACAGATCAACAACTAAAAAAAACAAGAACAATCACACCATATGACACCATTATTTTTGGACTAATGTCCCCAGAAAAACCTAATGCGGGAAAACCGGTGCAACTATCTGAGGGTTTTCTTATTAAGCAATATCAAAGCACAATCTGGGTGGCGAAACTGGCCTACCCAACAGAGAATTTCCTTAGCAGTAATACCTCTCAGTTTCTGACAAATCTACTGGCTGAAACCCCAGATAATCCTTCCGGCAGCTACTCAGCACCAATCTGCCCCAGAAACCCCAACATCTTCCCAATCGTGAGTGCGTCAGCCTCTCCTAGCACAGCGTTGGCACTGCATCAGCCTATCTTGGCTTGCGTCAGCCCCAGGAGGCCCTGCGTCAGCTCTCTGAGCCTCTGTGTCAACTACGCTGGCCCCTCTAGTGCTCTGCTCGACACTTCGCTGCCTCTACGTTGCCCGGCATGAGCACTGGCTACTCCTGTGTCTCTTTCTTTCACTGCTCTGCTGCTATCCCGACACTATCTCTGTCTCTCTGTCTCTCTGTACTCAATGCCCCTCAATTGCTCTCACAATCACTGATTCTATCTCTTAGCAAACCCCGCTCTAGAGAATAGAATGACTAATCACTCTGGTGTATTCTCCAAGTGACCCTCAAGCCTCCTCTTATACTTTTCTTGTTGACATCTCAACGACCGAGATTAAGTCCCTAATCAATAGCTAAGATTAGATCTGGCTTGATCCATGTCTTTTGGACCACTCTAACACAGATTCATATTAATAAACATTAATATTTTATTTTCCCTAAGTTTAAACTTAGGGACTCCATTAAAAATATTAATTATTTTAATATCTCCTGATCTGTTCAAAATCTGCCCAAATCCTTTCTGGGTATTGGAGATATCATGTGCCCCAACCTCTCCACCAAATTTTGTGGCTAGAGCACATCTGTTGCTACCCCAAATCAACACTCCCTCTTAGCGAGCACTGTGCTATAGCAATGCTCTTCACTGAGTATTACTCTGATCATCCGACGTCAGTACTTGTGTTGATGCTAGGCCTTCCTGCCCAACATCCTCTGCAATGCTACATCCTACACTGCTGCCCATGGTTCTGCCATTGCCACACATGCATCTATACGACAGCTCCTTCTGCATCCGTGCTGCTGCTGTTCCTTCCTCCCACACTGCATCTGCACTGCACCTCCTCTCATCATGTTGCATTGTGCTGCCCATTGCTGCATTGCAACTCAGTGACTAAGAAGTAAGTAACTAATCTCCCAACTAACCTCCCTGTTGGGCTAGAAACATCCACTGATGCTGAAGCTCCCTCTGCCGCTGACAAGTGCTCCCTCTCTCTGACCTCTGCGTTGCCGCAACAACTCCATGCATCTCGCACCGTTGCACACCTCTCTGTGCCTTCCTGCACTGGTGCAACACTCCTATGCCTCTCGCACTGCTGCACCCTGCTAGCTCTACGCTATCTCGGGACTCCTGCACTGTAGCCCTCTCTGCTGCTCCATCCACATCCGTCTCTACACACTCAGCCAGTTCTGCTACTCCTCATCGGGGCTCCCGTAGCAAGGTCTAATCCAAGAGGCTGGGTACCTCAAGGATCCTACCCCTCATCGCCTGTAGTCCTCATGACTACAGCTCGGTGTCTCCCCACTTCTGCTCAAGTGGTGCGTGTGCACTCATGGTATAGTCATCATCTGTCAAAACTTCCTTCTCTGCCCGTGTTGGCATTGCCTTAATCTCGGAAGACTCTCCCTTACTCTTCTTCCTTGGACACTGGGTTGCATAATGACCCAGCTCCCCACAATGGAAGCACTTGATCTTGGAGAGATCTTTCTTCTTTCACTTTTCCTACTTCCCCTTAGATGCTAGGGCCACATCTTCCTCCTCCTGATTCACTTTGATCCCCTTGCTGTTGCTACTCGTCTTCAACTGTCGTTTGATCTCTTCTTGGCAAAGAGTTGCCCACATCTTGTCCCACGGTGGAAGTGTCCCTCTGCCCAATATACTCTGGACAAACACTTCCCAGTCTTCTGAGACAGCATTCAGGACTGTCCTTACCATCAGTTCCTGATCCAGTGTCACTTCTGTAGCAGTCAACTGGTCTCAGATCTCATTTAGTCCTTCGAGGAAGGTGTCAATCGATTGTCCCTTCTTCATCTGATACGACCTCATCTGATTCTCGTGCAACATTCTTCTCTACACAAAAGTATGATGATACAGCTTCTTGAGAGCCTCCCATATCTCAAATGTCGTTTCCTTCTCGGCTATATGTGGTATGACATGATCCTTGACCTCGTCAAGGATAATGCACTTAGCTCTCGCCATCGCCTCTTCGTACCTGTCATTATCATTGGGGTCGACTGGGACAACTATTACCTTCAAGGCAAAGTTCTTGACACGATTCCTGTCAAACACTGATAAGATTCTGGCCTTCCAGACTACGAAGTTCGATGCTCCGTCCAGTCTATCCTAGTCTATTACCCCGTGTAGTGCCATAATGCTCCTCTACTTCCCTCCTAGAAGTTCTCTGTTCAACTCCTCTGAGTCTCTACTTCCCGTCTAAAAGTTCTCTTCTAGACTCCCTCTGGGTCCTAATTTCCCTCCTAGAAATCCTTCTGCCGCTTGTTGAGATGCCCCCTACTTTGATCGACTTGTGCAACTGCACTTCTGATCTGGGTTCCTCGGGTAGAAACCCTCGGTAACAACTCCTTTGGCACTGCTCTGTTAGGTACTGTTCTGACTACAATACCTCACCAGCTCGACTCTGCAATATTCCTGCAGCCTTCTAGACCCCAGCAACTGCCTTTCTGTGAACTGCGTCAGCCCCTCTCTGCCTCACGCTAGCTCTGCGTCACCCCAGATGGGTTTGCGTCGGCCCTCTAGCCCTTTGCATCAGCAACGCTGGCCTTTCTGGGCCTCTACGCAGCTCCCGGCTTCCTCTGCATAGCCCTAGCTAGCTCTACGTCACACTCCTTGGCTTCTGCGTTGCTAGAAACAACTTTTGTCACCTCGGGACAGTTGTTTTCTGTTGCTATTGCTCCGCTATGCTAATGTCTTTTAGTCCTCCTGTGATCTGCAATCACACTCTGATACCATGTTGAAGTTTCCAAATTTACTCAATTAGAAACCCTCCATGCACTTTATCTGATTTATTCCTACCTACTTGTTATTTTTCCTTAACAAGTTATTTACAATGTAAATACTGAAAGTAAACACTAGTGTATGCTCAACATATTACAAATCAGCAACTAAAAGAAACAAGAACAAACACACCATATGACACCTTTATTTTTGGACTAATGTCCCCGGAAAAACCCAATGCGGGAAAATTGATGCAGCTATTTGAGGGTTTTCTCATTAAGCAATATTAGAGTACAATCTGGGTGCCGAAACTGACCTACTCAACAGAGAATTTCCTTAGCAGTAATACCTCTCGGTTTCTGACAAATCTACTAGCTGAAACCTTGGATAATCCTTCCGACAGCTACTCAGCACCAATCTGCCTCAAAAACCCTAGCGTCTGCCCAATCTGGAATGCGCCAGCCTCTCCTAGCCCAGCGCTGGCACTACATCAGCCTATCTTGGCCTGCGTCAGCCCCAAGAGGCCATGCGTCAGCTCTTTGAGCCTCTACATCAGCTACGCTGGCCCCTCTGGTGCTCTGCGCAGCACTTAGCTGCCTCTGTGTGGCCCTGCATGAGCATTGGCTGCTCCTGCGTCTCTCTCTGGCTGCTCTGCTACTATCCCGGCACTATCTCTGCCTCTCTGTCTCTTTGTACTGAATTCCCCTCAGCTGCTCTCCCGATCACTGATTCTATCTCTCTTAGCAAACCCCGCTCTAGAGAATAGAATCACTAATCACTCTAGTGTATTCTCCAAGTAACCATCAAGCCTCCTCTTATACTTTTCCTGTTGACATCTCAACGGCCGATATTAAGTCCCTAATCAACGGCTAAGATTAGATCTGGCTTGATCCATGTCTTTTGGACCACTCTAACACAGATTCATATTAATACACATTAATATTTTATTTTCCCTAAGTTTAGACTTAGGGACTCCATTAAAAATATTAATTATTTTAATATCTCCTGATTTGTTTGGAATTTGCCCAAACCCTTTCTGGGTATTGGAGATCTTATGTGCCCCAACCTCTCCACCAAATTTCATGGCTAGAGCACATCCGATGCTACCCCAAATCAACAGCTATCTGAGGTTTTATTATTAAGCAGTTTCAAAATACAATTTGGGTGCCAGAAATGGCTCACCCAACAGAGAATGCTCTCAACTGTAGTACCTCTCAGTCGGAGACAGATATTCTGGCTAAAAACCCCGGATGTATAATCCCACAACTCTCAGCTCCAATCTACCCCACGAAATCTCCCAGTGTCAGCCTCTCTGGCCCAATGTCACCCTAACTAGCCCTGCGTCAGCCTCTGGAGGCTCTGTGTCACCCACGCTGGCTCTCTCTGGCACTACACAGCTCCTGGCTGCCTCTGCGTGGCCTCTGGCTGCTTCTGCGTGGCCTCTAGTTGGCTCTGCATCAACCGTCTCTGGCTTCTGCACTAATGCTCCCGATACCCTCTCTGCCTCTCTGCTTCTGTATTCAATGCCCCTCAGCTGCAACTTTGATCACTCCTATGATTTCCTCAACAAGCCCTGCCCCAGAAAATCGAATTCTTGATCAACTCGGTGTGTTCTTCAAGTGACCCTCAAGCCTCCTCTTATACTTTTCTCGTTGACAATTCAACGGCCAAGATTAATTCCCTAATCAATAGCTAAGATTAAATCTGGCTTGATCCATGACTTTTGGACCATTTTAACTCAATTTTATATTAATTCACATTAAAATTTTATTTTCCCTAAGTTTAGACTTAGGGACTCCATTAAAAATATTAATTATTTTAATATCTCCCAAACTGGTTAGATTTTGCCCAAACCATTTTTGGATATTGCAGATCTCATGTGCTTTAGCCTCTCCACCAATTTTCGTGGCTAGAGCACATCCTATGCTACCCCAAACCAACACTCCCTCTTAGCGAGCACTGTGCTCTAGTAATACTCCTCATCGAGCATCACCCTAATCATCCAGCATCGGTCTTTGTGCTGATGCTAGGCCTGCTGCCCAACATCCTTTGCACTACTGCATCATGCACTGCAACCCATGGCCCTGTTACTGCCACTACTGCATCTGTACAACAACTCCCTCTACATCCGTGTTGCTGCCCATGGCCCTGCCACTACCACTGTTGCATCTGCACTGTAATCCCTCTCATCATGTTGTATCGTGCTGCCCATAGCACTGCCACTGTTAACTGTTGCATTGCAACTCAGTTACTAAGAAGTAAGTAACTGATCTCCCAACTCTGACATCTCCGTCAGTTCTGCTACTCCTCTTCGGGGCTCCCGTAGCAAGGTATAATCCAAGAGGTTGGGTACCTCGAGGATCTTGCCCCTCATCGCCTGTAGTCCGTCTGACTACAGCTCGATGTCTCCCCACTTCCTCTCACGAGGTGCATGAGCACTCATGGCACAGTCATCATCTGTCTCCACTTCTTTCTCTGCCCTTGCTGGCATAGCCTTGGTCTCAGAAGCCTCTCCCTTGCTCTTCTTCCGTGGACACTGGCTCGCATAATGACCTAGTTCCCCACAGTGGAAGCATTTGACCTTGGATAGGTCCTTCTTTCGTTTTCCTACTTTCCCTCAGAATCTAGGGCAGCATCCTCCTCTTCCTCCTCCTTGACTCTGACCTCCTTGTTGCTGCTTCCTGCCTTGTTTAGCCTTTTGATCTCTTCCTGACAAAGATCCGCCCACAGTTCCTCCCAATCTGGAAGGGTCGATCTACCCAGTATGCTCTGGACAAAGACCTCCCAGTCCTTCGAGACTGCGTTCAATGCGGTCCTCACCATTAATTCCCGATCCCGTGTGGCCCCTATGGAAGTCAACTGATCCCGGATCTCATTCAATCGACCGAGGAAGATGTCGATCTGTTCTCATTTCTGCATCTAATATGACCGCAACTGATTTTCTCGTAGCATCTTCCTCTGCGCGGAAGTATGTTGATACAATTTCATCAGGGCCTCCCACATCGCATTTGCCGTGTCCTTTTCGATAATATGTGGTACTACATGGTCCTTGACCCTGTCAAGGATGATGCTCTTGGCCCTTGCCATTGCCTCCTCGTATTTATCGTTCTCAGACGAGTCAATTGGGATCGTTATCATTTTCAAGGCGAAGTCCTTGAGACCATTCTTGTCTAGAACAGACAAGATCCTGGCCTTCCAGACTACGAAGTTTGAGGCTTCGTCCACTCTGTCTTGATCTCTTACCTTGTCCCCTGCCATCTCGTTGCTCCTCTTTCGACTCTTTCGAGTCTCTCTACTTCCCTCTTGGAAGTTCTCAGTGTGACTCCCTTTGAGCCTCAATTTCCCTCCTAGAAACCCCTCTGCCAATGTCGAGATGCCCCCACTCCGATCGTTAGTGCAGTTGCACCACTGATCTAGATTTCTTGGCTAGAAATCCTAGGTAGCAACTCCCTCCTCCTTCGTCTTGCCCTGTTAGGTACTGTTTTGACCACAGTGCCCCACCAGCTTCACTTCGCAACTTCTCCACAACCTCCTATGCCCGAACAAATTGAAGGTTAGAGCCTCTAGACTCTGCACAATCCTGGCACCAGCAAAATCTGCACTGCCTGGCCACGGGCATCAATCCTTCTTGACTGAGAAAGATGATCGAGCATTGCGTAGGTCAAGTCTGCTCCTTTCTGCCATTGCGCTGATCCTTCTCCTAACTCAAACTTGATGACGCAGGCACTGCGTCACTTGTTCCTTGTTGCTTTTCCACTCGGAACAACTACTGTCACTCGGGACAGTTGTTTCTGTTGTTTTTTCTCTGCTCGGCTGATGCCCTTAGTTCTCCTATGATCGGCAACCACGCTTTGATACCATGTTAGAATTTCTAAGTCTATCTGTTAGAAATCCTTCATGTACTTTCTGATTTATTTTTTCCTATTTGTTATGTTAATTAACAAGTTATTTACCATGTAAATACTGAAAATAAACACAAGTACATGTTCAACACATATAGATCATCAACTAAAAGAAAAACAAGCACACAAGTGACATCGTTATTTTTGGACTAATGTGCCTGGAAAAACCCAATGCGGGAAAATCGGTGTAGCTATCTGAGGGTTTTATTATTAAGCAGTTTCAGAATACAATTTGGGTCCTAGAAATGGCTCACCCAACAGAGAATGCTCTCAGCAGTAGTACCTCTTAGTCGGAGATAGATATTCCGGCTAAAAACTGTGGATGTACAATCTCATAGCTCTCAACTCCAATCTGAGGAGCTGAAGGAGGATCCTGAGAAGGTGGCGGAGGATTGTCATCCTCGCTGTCATCATCTGAAGCAGAAATATTTTTCAAAAGTAGAAGGGATAGAGAGAGGTGGCATATCTGCCGAACTAGGCTCGTAGGCCGATATATTTTCAACAAACTTTATATCTCTTCTAATGATAACATTTTTGGACTTAAGTGGAATAATTCTATATCTTTTGACATCTTTAGAATATCCAACAAAAATACATTTTTCACTCTTAGGTTCTAAAGCTTTATGTTTCTCATCTGGAATATGGGTCCATGCTTCACCTCCAAAAACACGAAAGTGACTTACATCTGGTTTGATTGAGCTCCATGCTTCTTCTGGAGTGATATTCTTTAAAATCTTAGTAGGAGTGTGACTTACTATGTAATTTGCACAGTGAATTGCTTATGCCCAAAAATTAAAACTAAGTCCTTTAGATTGAAGCATACAATTAGCCATTTCCTTTAAGGTGCGATTCTTCCTTTTAGCTACACCATTTTGTTGTGGAGTATATGGAACAGTGTGTTGCATTTGAATTCCATGCTCAGTGCAAAAGTTGATGAATTTGTTGTTAACATATTCTCCGCCATTATCAGATCTTAGCTTAAGAATTTGATGTCCAGATTGTTTCTCAACAAAGGCCTTAGAGGCCAAGAACATGTTAAATACTTCACTCTTGAGTTTTAAGAAGTATACTTAAGCGCGTCTGGAGAAATCATCAATGAAAGTTAAGAAATACTTGTAGCTAGAGAATGAAACAACTGGAAGTGGACCACATAAATCACTATGCACAAGCTATAAAGGGGTTGAGGCGTGCCAAGAGGCACGTTTTTCAAAACTATCCCAATGATTTTTTCCAAGTACACATCAGGAACAAACACCATCTCTGCAAGATACCATAGGAAGACCTGTCACCATATTTTCTTTACATAGATTTTGAAGGCAGTGATAGTTTACGCGACCAAATCGTTCATGCCAAAGTTTGCTCACTTCATCAATATGAACAACAAATACCAAGGGAAGAGTTGATGACCCAAAGTTGTTAAACTTATACAACCTTGTAAAATCATCAGCAATGCCAATAGCTAAAATATGTTTAGGATCTCTTAGGTTCTTAATTACAACATCGTGAGGTGAAAATTCAACGGTTTTACCTTCACCTGAATGAGTGATCTGATATACAAATAAAAGGTTGCAGGATAAGGTTGGAACACATAATACATCATTAAATTGACCATTGTCTAGATGAACAGTTCCAGTCCCTACAACACTAAGAGATCTATCATCACCAACATATATATTTTTGGTGTTACAATCATTTAAAGAAGAAAACATGGCTTTGTTTTTTGCCATGGGATAAGAAGCTCCAGAATCAATGAGCCACTCATGAGAATGAGAGGAAGAAGATACATTTAGTGCATAACCAGACCGAGATGCTTGACAACCACATGCAGAAAGTGTTATTCTTGAAGATGAAGTTGAAGTTGAAGAGTGCTCCAAATGGATGTTATGCTTCTTCATTGTTGCTTCCAAGGCTTCCATCTTCTTAAAGCATTTAGATTCTAAGTGGCCATCTCGATTACAAAAGTTACAATGTCTATCAATCTTCTTCTCTTTATTTTTATTTATCTTATCATTTTGTTGAATTGATTTTTCATTTTGAGATTGAAATTGCTTAGGACCCTTGTTTGGTTTAGGACCAATCTTTTTAGGATATTGCTTCTTAGGATTCTTTGAATCTGGTTGTTGCTGGACGGCTAAGGCTTTCTTAGAAGAGTTTCCAAGATTAATAAGACCAAGAAGTAAGAGCTTTTCTTGTTCTCTTATTAAAGAATCACAAAAGGCATCAAAAGTGGGGGACTTGTAGTCTTGTCCTTGAGAAATAAAGGCTTCTCTAGTGGAATGGAAGGTGGAAACAAACACAGAGTATGTTGGTCCCAGCTTAGTAAGAATGGAATGGATAAGGCTATCATCTTCTTTCTTAACCTTAACACCTTCCAAGAGAATTCTAAGGGTCTTGAACTTGGACAAAAAATCTTCAACGGAAGAAAAATTATCGGGGTCCAAAGCAAGCAACTCATTTTCGAGTTGATGGACTCTAATTTCATTTTTAATTCCAAAAACTTTAGTGCGTTGTTTCATTGCTTCATTAGGGGTATCAAGTTTTGCGATATGGAATCTAAGGTCTGGAGAAATACACATCCCTATCAACCCATGTGCTTGATCTTGCCTATTTTCCCATTTGGCTACGTTATCTTCATCTTTAGGTTTAATTTCTTGGCATGAGGCTATTCTGTAAAGACCTTTACTTCTAAGTAAATCCACAATGTAAGACCACCATTGGAAGTAGTTGGTGCTGTCAAGAATAACTTGGCATGGACTTTCCATTGTAATAGAAATTGAAGCTATAGATGTTGAAACTAACTTGGCATGGACTTTCCATTGTAATAGAAATTGAAGCTATAGATGCTGAAACTAAGTGTTCCAATTGAAAGATCTCGAAAAATTAGGCCGATTAAAAAAAAGGGCTCTGAAAATGGCTTTCAGATGAAGAAGTTATGACTTTCTGAAGAAACGTTGATGAAGATGTCGATGAAGTGCGTGAATGTGCGGCAATGAATGATAATGTTATATTTAAAAAAAAATCCCCCCCTTTCCAAACTTAATATAATTAGCTCACTTTAAAAAAACCATTTTATGTGACTCACTTTTATAAATAAGTGAAAATCACTTTTACAATGGTACTTTATGAGCTACCGACTAAATTGTAACTTAAATAAAGGATAAAGAGACTTTAGAATTATAAGTGACTCACCTTTTATAATGGGTGAGAACACTTTTACATAAAGTAATTTTAAAACATAAGTTACATGTGCTTTTTGAAAAAGTAACTCAATAAAAAGAAAGACTTGAATTGAAAACCTCTATTCTCATAAAGTAACTTTGGATCAAGTGAGCTAGTTTAAAAGATTAGTAATTTTTGGAAAAGAGGAAGGGGTTTTATTTTTTTTAGTCACTGTAGCTTTGGGGTGCGTGCTTACTTGAAAAAACTCTTTTTGCCTACTAAACAAAACACGGACATACAAAAAAAACCAAACCTTATGGCTTGAAGTTAGCTTTCACCGAAAACTAAATATTTCCCTCAATGTTTCTGATTTTCTGAGATTACACTAAGGCACGGCGTAAAAGAGCATATGCATGAGAAAAATCCTTCTTTTTTGTTTCTGATTTGCCCAAATCACACAAAGTCGCGGGGCATAGAGCATACACAGAAATGAAAGCTATAGATCCAGTAATAAAAACAGAGAGATAAATAAACTGAAATAAATAGAGAGATAAATAACTAAAACTGCAAATAAACACTGTATACCTCCAGATCTTAAAAATGACATAGCTACAGGTTCCTCACTCGAACAAATGCTCCTAACACAATAGAAAAGTTCTTTCGGCCTAAAAGTGGTCAGAAACAGTAGATCTAGGAAACGACAGTCGGATGCAGTTGTATCGGCGTCCGATTTGGATCACCAACGGATGCGGCCCTCAAATAGCTTTAATACCATGTAGGAATTTACATGGTAAGTTCCTCAGATAGAACACCAAAGGACACCGCTCACAAACATATCATAGATCAATACACAAATATTCTTGATGTGGTTAAAACCCTCAAAAAAGAAAACAGTTCACGGCCTGAGCCAAAGCAACCACTTCAGTTAATTTATTAATAAAAGAAAGAAAATTTACATAAGCTTCTCTCATGAACGGTCACCCTACAAATGACCCTCCATGCTCTTTAAATAGAGATCATAGACCAATCGGGTGTTAAGCCACGGATCAAGTGTCGGTAATACCAATGAGAGAATGAACCGTCAGATCACTTCATGTCTAGAACATATCGTGACCGTCGGATTGTAAGTTACAAAAGTACATAGTAAATAAACACACTTTATATAACTCCACATTAGACCAAGTTATACTTAACTATTTCCTATGTGTCGGAATATCCTAACAAAATAGAAGTTGGTTTCAGTAACTTTTGCAAACAAATTTCTGAAAATTGTTTTAGTGTTGTTCAATACTTTTTTTGAGTTTTTAGATCAAATACATTAATAGATCAGAAAGAATTAAACTCAAAAATTTTCTGAATTTAGCAACAGATTTACTGTTGTATAATTGTAGAAATAGAAATTAGCTTCAGTAACTATTGCAAACAAATTTCTAAAAATTGTTTTACTGTTGTTCAATAGTTTATTTCTGAGTTTTTAGATCAAATACATTAATAGATTGAAAAGAATTAAACTCAAAAAATTTCTGAATTTAACTGCAGATTTAATTTACATTTTTATTGTTGTATAATTGCATAAATAGAAGTTAATTTCAGTAACTTTTGCAAACAAATTTCTAAAAATTGTTTTATTTTTGTTCAGTAATTTATTTCTGAGTATTTTAGATCAAATACATCAATAGATTAGAAAGAATTAAACTCAAAAATTTTCTTAATTGTAGTTATCAGTTTGTCATTTAAATATTTTGTGGTTGTTATGCATAGAAATTTCTTAATATTGCATGGTTACAGCACTATTGCTTTAGAATATATTGTTAGTTTTAATATTTGATGTAAGAGCAGATTACTAGACTGATATTTCATTAATGTGATCTGAGTTTAAAACATTTAGTTTAATTTCTAAAGTTCATTTGTTTTTACATGCTTATGCAAGTAGGACTAATGTCGTTTTACTTATGCATCTAATGATCTTGATTGAGTATTTTATACAAATGAATTTTTGAATTTAAAAGTGTTTTATTCCAGCATTTTACATTTCAGTCCATTGTGCATTTAAGTAATTACTTGTGCAGATTTTACATTTTGCGGTGCTGGTATAAGTACCTGCTTTCACATTTAGATCACCACCTTTTTTAGCCTTAAGTTAAGTAACATTTAAGACATATTTCAAAAATAATTTCATGCCCTCATTTAACTAAAATTAACCAAGTCCGTGCATTACACATAGTTTTAAGTTTTTCATTTGCATATCAGACAATCCAGTCTTTTCAGCAGCAATTTCTCATCCTTTACTTGAACCTTATTTTCTTCACAAGATAGTTGACTCCACAAGACATTGATATCACTTTCTTCAAATCATTTTGAATCCTTAAAATCTTGTGCAATTCAAAACAAATATTTTTTGCTTAGTTGTGTCTCCGAGGTTGGTTGGTCCCCAACTAATCTTTCATTTTTCCATTTCCATAGGGTCTACCCCCCTTAGTCTGCTATTGAGAGACAAATCAAATAGAATGATTTGGGATCAGTGTGACAACCCCTGATCTGAGCCGTTGTCGCAGTGCATAGACATTCTGTGTGACATGTTTTGGCGTCGTTGCCAGGGACCAATTTATTGGACCTTGGCTTTATGACAATTCTCATCTTTCATCTTCTATCCTTCATCTTTCATTTCAGGTGTTTAGTTAGATTCTTGTCCAAGTGGCGAGTCCGTTTTATTCATTTCCTACAAGGGTTTCCAGTAGAAGGAATCCAAGTACCCTAATTAATCCCACTCCGATCCTCAAAATGTTTTTAGAGTTCAATTAAATAGGCTCTCTTCCCATGCACATCTTCATAATCTTGGACAGGAAGCTCTCTTTGATATCCATTCATTTTTTTCAAATCCCATTCAACAAGACATCATGGATGGCTTGTATCTTCCTTGCAGTTTCGCTAACATTCAGGGTTACCCACATGATCTTCCTACTACAAGTATGGATAAATTTCCTACTTTCCAAGGCAATAATGCGGTAACCATTAAAGATCATCCTAATCGCTTTAGGCATTTCATTAACAAATGCGGTGATCCTAATGTTGCTCATGAGGATGTGAGGATGAAGCTCTTTATGATCTCTTTGGAAGAGAATTTTTAGAATGGTTCACCAAAAGACCTGATCATTCCTTCAATTCATTACAAGCTCTTACTAATGCCTTTAAGGATAAGTTTGGAGATAAGAGGGAAGAAAGGCATTTGGTTAAAGCCTTAAGTATCATAAAGAAAAAAGAGAATGAAACCGTTGAGGAATTTAACAGAAGGTTTAATGGTATCGTTAAGGAATTACCTCAAGATTATAAACCTCCTGATAAATCTCTCTAGGACTTCTACATTGATGCCTTTAATGCTGACACCTCTTATGAATTAAGACGTGCTAAACTTCCTGATTATAAGGAATGTCAAACTTTAGACAAAGAGCTTGAGAAGGATAAGAAGGCATCTGGAAAATATGAGATTCCAGGCTTTGATAGATCTTCCACAAAGCTAAAAGAGCCTAAGGGTAAAGAATTTAAGGAATCTGAGGATGATCCTATGCAAAAGTTACTTCAAAAGTTGGAAAGCATGGAGCTTAACCAAGCAAAATTAATCTCTAACCATGCTAAAGAGATAGGTACTCTGCAATCTAGGTTGGTCCAAATGGAAAGGTCGCAAGCTCAAAGTTCCCAACCTAGAAATAATAACAAAAATAATATTTCTTCGCAGAGGGAAGGGCAATCAAATGAACATCGAACGCCAAATCCCCTTGAATATGCCAATCTTGTTGAGGATGCTCCTTGTTAAGTTATGGTATGTTCTATGCTTATAACAATTTACTTCTTTTTCTTATTATATTTGATGGCAGGCTACCCCGCCAAACCTAGAACCTTTTATATCCATGCTTATAAACATGCATCTCAGCATTTACCCAAATTAAAACCTCGATATCTGGCAAATTCACACACTACCATTTGCATGCGGAAGCTTTTACAAAAATGTGGTTTAAAAATCATTCATATTCGGTCAACCAAACCTTGAATTGTACATGCGCCTTTTAAGACTTCCAATCCAATTAACATTCAAATGCTCTCATAAGTCAGACCCAATACTTCTCATTCATCAACTCCCATTTAACCACAATCATTCACATATGATTTTAACACCGGAATTTAAAACCAAAGGATGCAGCCATGCTTACCATTTCATACATGTTCACGTTCTTTCCAGAATTCTATTGCTCCAAAGTTTGACTCTGTTTTGGCTTTAGATATCAGCAATTTTGAGTGTTAAAACTCAATTTTCAAAGGATCAACCAATAACAGCATTATTACCACCGCATCGAACAAATGAAGTTCATCTGCTTGCAATGTGACTCGATCAACTCTGAACTGCACCTTTAATTATACCAAAACAGCGTATGTAAAATAATATGGGCAAATAAATGGTTTCATATCAGAATCGAACCATAATCCAGTAAGGCTCGACTTCTTCATTCAACTTTTCCTCACCAGACTTCTCCATTCTCAGTTCCACATAGAACCAACGACCAGTCATGAATTCAACCGTGCTTTCTCTTATACCCAATTTCCACATCGTTTTCTCATTCCGCCTTTACACTGCATGTAGACTTGGCAAACTGTTCCAATCTCCTTTACGCGGAACAGTTACACAAAGAACCTTCAATCGATTTCCTTGTCCAACGCTGTCCAATCGAATTCCATTCGATTATATACCATCAGGTCTTCAACACTGTTGAAGTCCTTCGAACGCTCTTATACCATATATCAACGCCCAGAAATTTTGACGTGACATTGAATCTAATTGCAACCTGTGGAATTTTTGTATATCATAAGAGATCTACGTTTTTCCTTCTTACTGGTCTTGGACGCGATATCCAGTTATCACAACTCACCGATGTTTTTGTCTATCCATAACACCAATGCATGCACTATTTTGGGATCGCAGATTCACTGGAGTGACATGTCATTCATCCCTCGTAGAAATTACATCGCCGAGGCGATAATTTTGGAACTGCATTCATTTAAAACTGAATTTAATCTTACTTCCGGTTTTATTGCGATAGGATGGGACATGTCGTTACTTCCGCTCCAATGTCAATTACACCGAACCGTTACAACTAACACGATATATCTTCCCTTGATTGTTGCCAGTTTACACAACGCCAATACAGACTTTCTCGCCGATTCAATTCAAAACTGAACTTAACTCAATTTCGGATTCCTGTATTAACGTCTTTCGAACTCACCAAATTCAACAGCGTTGAAAGTGAAATAAAACACAGAATCTACAACAGAAACACAACTCGAAAACCACATCGACCAATTTCTTTGATAAACAATGTTTAAATCAACGATATTTTTATTCGATGATATATATCACAGTCACATTTATAAAAACAAATAGAAATCGGCTTTTGGCCTCCTTTATGCTATAGAAGGCCACTGTTCTGCACAAAACACCATCCTTTATTCCATCTGAGCTTTCGCTCTACAAATCACACCAAAATCATTTACAGACTTTTGTCTTGGCCAGATATTCCAGATCGATAGCCTTTTTACAATCGCCCGAAGGCTCCCAAGAGGAAACCCTCGCACTATTCCCCCTTCTTCACTCTCAATCTCACTAATCTATACAAATTGAATTGAACCAATTTTGGTTCATATCCCTTTAATCACTCAACAAAATCCCCAAGTATCTCAACACCCGTATAATCTAGATTTATCCCTAAAATCTTGAAACTAAATCTAACTTAGGCTCATAATTAATTCTTAAATGTCCCAAGTCTAATTTCTCTCATGTTTTCCAATTATTTGGAAACATTACAAATCCTCTCAAAATCTCATAAATATTTACATAAAATTAATAATTTCTCAAAAACATGAAACCCCTAGATTTAAATAAAATACAAAGTATTTTCCCGAGTCTATGCTCCTTCATCAATATTCCACAGATTAGTAATCACATGTACATAAAGTAAAGTGCAGATAGAACATTAAACGATCGACAGGAAACAAGCCAAGAGAAGAGACACAAGATGTAGCGGCTAGCCAGGGACAAACCCCACAATGTGTGGGGAAACCCTTTGACCAAATCTTCTTTTATCTTCAATAATTCAGTAGAGAAAAATAGTACAATAAATCTGATTCATATCAGCAGTAGCAAACCCTAGATCAGCAGCATCAACATTAGCAGCTTCATCATCAAACTAGGGCAGACAATATCTCACAAACCGACCGTCGGATCGGTTTGATTCCACCACCAAAAGTTGTGGCTTCTGGAGGAGGTTCAGATGAACCTACAAAGCAGTTCAGATGACGATATCTTCTGGTCCACGTAGGTCAAACTTCACTTCTGCAGTTGCAGCTTCAGTGTTAGCAGCTTCCTTGAAACTACGGCAGTCGATATCTTGCAAACCGCCCATCGAATTGACTTGATTCCACCACCAAAAGTTGCGGTTTTCAAAGGAGGTTCAGATGAACCTATAGCATAGTTCATATGAGGAGATCTTCTAGTTCACGCAGGTCAAACTTCACTTCTGCAGTTGCAGCTTTAGTTTTAGCAGCTTCCTTCAAACTAGGGCAGTTGATATCTTGCAAACCGTCCGTCGGATTGACTTGATTCCACCACCAAAAGTTGCGGCTTTCAGAGGAAGTTCAGATGAACCTACAGCCCAGTTCATATGAGGAGATCTTCTTGTCCACATAGGTCAAACTTTACTTCTGCAGTTGCAGCTTCAGTTTCAGCAGCTTCTGGCTTCACATGTGTGAGGGAGAGACCATTTTCTGCGCAGTAGAGAGAGAGAGATGTGATGAGATGAGTGAGTCCAAATGAGGAAAAATCCTCTTATATTTATACACAACGTTGGTGTTTGAATAAATGCGACTGTTGATCTTCTGAGCCTACATGAGTTGTAGGTCGGCTTGATAATAATTCCATAATCAAAATAAATTCATATCTCCATGAATACTTATCAAAATCGGATGATCTTTATATCAATCCTACACCTCTCGACGAGAGGAATCTAATAAACATATTATCAGTCCGTGAATAAGATGACCCACATGAAGTTTTGCCCTGGTTGCCAATTTTAACACTCCCTCTCAACTAGGGAGAACTTCATCTGCAATCTGTCTATCGGTCGTTACTATTCATCCATCAAATGCACTGTCCTTGTATAGCCTGACCCTTGCCTTGTTCTGCTCTATTCTGCCTATTCTGCTTTGTCTTTTTCTGCCCTGTACTGATCTGTATTAATCTGCTTTGTTATGCTCTGCTCTTGCATTGTTCTGTTTTGCTCTGCTTTTGTCAAAATTATGAAGAAGAAGAATTGATCGAGGATGTATCATACTGACTCAAAGTCAGTCTCAGAGTATGTACCACTGGTCCCAGACCAGTCTCAACCAACCTGAAGTCAACGTCATAGTGAGTACAACTCCACTGGTCCCAAAACAGTATCATCCTCCACTGACTCAAAGTCAGTCTCAGAGTGCGTACCACTGGTCCCAGACCAGTCTCAACCGACCCGAGGTCAGCTTCATAGTAAGTACCACTCCTACCACTGGTCCCAGACCAGTATCGCAGTTTCAGAGAGTGTACCACTAGTCCCAGACCAGTCTCAACCGACCCGAAGTCAGCGTCATAGTATGTACCACTCTCACTGGTCCCAGACCAGTACTGCACTGACATGAAGTCAGCCTCAGAGTATGTACCACTGGTCCCAGACCAGTCTCAACCGACCCGAAGTCAGTGTCATTGTAAAGTACAACTCCTACCACTGGTCCCAGACCAGTATCATTGATCCCAGATCAATGGAGGTCATCCAAGCGTAAGGAGTACGGTAGATACAACGATGCGTCCATCGGTACTACTATGGTCCCTAACTTCATTTCCCTACTTATTGATCAGATGAGAGGTACTTCCCATGAGTCCCAGACTGCATGGGTAGGATGCCTCGACAAGAGAACTAATCAATCCTGTCCTCACAGGAGAACACATCAATCCTGCTACAATCGCAATGGAGAGCACATCAATCCAGGCCGCCATGGAGAACACATCAATCCAAGCCTCACAGGAGAACACATCAATCCTGCTAGAACACATCAATCCAGCCTCACAGGAGAACACATCAATCCTGCTACAATCGCCATGGAGAACACATCAATCCAGGCTACCATGGAGAACACATCAATCCAAGATATTGAAGCAAATCCCAAGGTGAAACAGCACCCAGAAGTGCTCTTATGGTCCACCACACTGCCTGCCCAATCAGCATCAATATATCCAAGTAGTCTCACATCTCCGGCAGTGTATCTTAACCCATTAGACATTGTGTCCTGAAGACATCTCAGAAGATTCTTGGCACCAATCTAGTGAGGCTCAACCAAATATGAGCTCACAATGCTAACTGCAAAACATATGTTCGGACGGAGGTTCACCAAGAACATCAACGCGAATGAGTTTTTGAAACTTAGAGGCATTTCCCAAATCTGGTCCGACATCACTACCATATAACTTCTGAAAGTTAAGATTCTCGAGGTCGTACAGGCTTGCAGTCCATCATACCAAATCTTTTCAGAATCTTCACCACATATTTTCCTTGAGATAGGGAAATTTCCCTTGGCTTCTGCCACACTTCAAGTCCTTGGTCCTTCATTTCAAATTCAGAAGCCAACTCCCTCTTACATTTGTGAATGAGAGGGTCTACACCTGTTAGAAAGAGGTCATCCACATACAACACCAGTATGAGAGGCTTGTCATCTTCAACCTTAAAGTAAAGGTTAGGATTGGCTTCACTCCTAGTGAATCCCAACTTCATCAAGAGGCTATCGATCCTCTCATACCATGCTCGGGGTGCTTGCTTCAGCCCATAGAGAGCCTTCTTCAACCTACATACATGAGATTTTCAATCATAAATCTCAAATCCTTCGGGTTGCTCCACGTAGGCCTCTTCTTTGATTGAACTGTGCAAGAACGCGGTCTTGACATCCATCTGATGTAGGTTCCATCCTTGTGAAGCCACAAGGGCTATGATCGAGCGAATGGTCGTATATCTGGCAACAGGTGCAAATATCACATCATAGTCTATACCTTCCTTCTGGGAGAAACCATGAGCAACAAAACGAGCCTTATACCTTTCCATACTTTCATCTGCTACATGCTTTATCTTGTAAAGCCATTTAGAAGTGACAATTGTCTTGTCCTGGGGTCTGGGAACTACTTCCCAGACATCATTCTCCATAATAGACTCATATTCTTTGGTCATAGCATCCTTCCATACTTGATGCTTGACGGCATCTGGGAATGAAGGAGGCTCATTTTGTATGATCGTGCTCATGATGGTCAGGTATCCCTGATACTTGTTAGGTATCTTACTTTCATGGAAGGTTCCTCGGGGTGCAGCATGTCCTTCAACATCATCAAGTATCCCCCTAAGCCACGAAGGCCTCTTCCTAGAAGAGGGAGGCTCAAGTGGATAAATATGATCCATCGGTTCCTCCACATTAGGCTTTGTTACATCATCTACCCATAGAGACATCTTCCACAATCGTACAGTTCATCCTTTCTGCCACACCATTCTGCTCAAGAGTATGTGGTGTAGTAGTCTCCCTCTTAATGCCAGCCTCAGATATGCCTCAGTGAACCAACTGTAATATATCGAAGGTCTTGATTTAGCTTGAGGGGAATGGTCCCCTTTTGAGCTTTCCTTCGGCACATCCTGGATATACACCTTCTTTCTCTACTCGGAATTCGGGCATCCCTGTCACCATTTGTCTTACACCGGATAGAGCTTTATAATGAAGGTGGGCAAACCTCGGATGCCAAAGTTCAGACTGAAGAGATGTGTCATAAGATATGACACCTAGCGAACTTCCATCGACCTGATATAATGAATCAACACGAAACCCAAGAGTAAAGGCATCTTTAACATTATTTTTCCATTTACGTACCTTGCCATCGCTGAAGGTTACCTTGTAGCCTGTCTTCCATTGCCGAGATGGACACCAGGTTCTTTTTGAGGTCAAGTGCATTTAATACATGTTCGAATTTCTAGCCTTCTTGAATGGTTGTCCTCTTCCTTGATTCCCAGCTCTCCTTTTACCTTTGCTATTGAATTTGTCATTCCTATGATTGCCATCAAAGGGATTTTGATCATTGTCCCGGTGTGAGTCTTTTCTATCAGGGCACTCCCTTGCATAGTGACCCGCTTTATCGCAGATGGAACATCGTCCTTTTCTTCCATCCTTAGGTCCAGCCTTTCCTTTTGATTTAGTCCCGGAACTATTTATTTTCTTATCATGAGAAGAAAAGGCAGCGGGAGGACCTTTAGGCATGGGCATTTCTTGCTCTTCTAACCTTGTTTCTTCTTGAATGCATCTAGCCATTAATTCCTTGAAACCAGGAATTACATGATTGTTCAGAAGAGTAGTCCTGAACACTACCATTCGGATGGTAATCCTCCAAGAGTTGTGAGTGCCATTTCTTTATCAGTAATAGTCTCCCCAATAGATAGGAGATCATTCTTGATCTCGGTGATTCTTAAGAAGTATGCTTGCATACTCTCATCTTTACCCTTCTTGATTTCCCTCAGCTTATTTCTAAGAAACAAAACTTGATTTGCATCCTTTACTTTACATAAACTCACCAATCTATCGTAGGTTTCCTTGGAGGTGTCCAGATCGGAGATGTAGGCCACCAAGCGCTTGTCGATAGAGTCTCGGATGATCTTCTTTGTTTAGACTTCACCGGTTTTCCATTTGTTCCTGGCAGCAACAGATGCATTTGATGGAGGCTCAACAATATTGCCTCTCACATAGTCCAACACTCCTTGATCCTCAAGGGTTAGATCGATAGACATCTTCCATCTGTGATAGTCAGCTTTCTCACGGAGC
The DNA here is from genome assembly GCA_031772625.1 of Pinus tabuliformis. Classification (NCBI taxonomy): domain Eukaryota; kingdom Viridiplantae; phylum Streptophyta; class Pinopsida; order Pinales; family Pinaceae; genus Pinus; species Pinus tabuliformis. Next base: position 1,641,137,046 of record CM062820.1, read on the forward strand.
TTGTCTTTGGCAGGAAAGAGTGTTTAGGACCCCATCATTCTTTTAGGATAGCCTTGCCAATCTTCTCTTTGGTGATTGCTCTTGCTCTTGCTCGAGCTTTGTCTTCACCTCAGCTCTGATACCATGTTAAGTTATGATATGTTCTATGCTTATAACAATTTACTTCCTTTTCTTATTATATTCCACAGATTAGCAATCACATGTACATAAAGTAAAGTGCAGATAGAACATTAAACGATCGACAGAAAACAAGCCAAGACAAGAGACACAAGATGTGGCGGCTAGCCAGGGACAAACCCCACAATGTCTGGGGAAACCCTTTGATCAAATCTTCTTTTATCTTCAATAATTCAATAGCGAGAAATAGTACAATAAATCTGATTCATATCAGCAGTAGCAAACCCTAGATTAGCAGCATCAGCATTAGCGGCTTCATCATCAAACTAGGGTAGACGATATTTCACAAATCGACTGTCGAATCGGCTTGATTCCACCACCAAAAGTTGCGTCTTCAGGAGGAGGTTCAGATGAACCTACAACGCAGTTCAGATGAGGAGATCTTCTGGTCCACACAGGTCAAACTTCACTTCTGCAGTTGCAGCTTCAGTTTCAGTAGCTTCCTTCAAACTAGGGCAGTTAATATCTTGCAAACCGTCCATCGGATTGACTTGATTTCACCACCAAAAGTTGCGGCTTTCATAGGAGGTTCAGATGAACCTATAGCGCAGTTCATATGAGGAGATCTTCTAGTCCATGCAGGTCAAACTTCACTTCTGCAGTTGCAGCTTCCTTCAAACTAGGGCAGTCGATATCTTGCAAACCGACCATCAGATTGACTTGATTCCACCACCAAAAGTTGCGGCTTTCAAAGGAGGTTCAGATGAACCTATAGCGCAGTTCATATGAGAAGATATTTTAGTCCACGCAGGTCAAACTTTACTTCTGCAGTTGCAACTTCAGTTTCAGTAGCTGTCGGCTTCACATGTGTGAGGGAGAGACCCTTTTCTGCGCAGTAGAGAAGAGACTCATTTCTACGTAGTAGAGAGAGAGAGATGTCATGAGATGAGTGAGTCCAAATGAGGAAAAGTCCTCTTATATTTATACACAACATTGGTGTTTGAATAGATGCGGTTGTTGGTCTTCTGAGCCTACATGAGTTGTAGGTCGGCTTGATAATAATTCCATAATCAAAATAAATTCATATCTCCATGAATACTTATCGGAATCGGATGATCTTTATATCAATCCTACACCTCTCGACGAGAGGAATCTAATAAAAATATTATCAGCCATGAATAAGATGACCCACATGAAGTTTTGCCCTAGTTGTCAATTTTAACACTCCTCCATATTGTAGGGCTTGTGATGCCTTGCATGAAGAAACTACTTGCCCCACTATCAAGAGAATTGTGGATAATGGGATCTTTGGGGCAAGTAACCAGATTAATGTTGTTGGTAGGGAATATCACCTATCAAATGAAAATTGGGAAGGGGTTAAGGAGCATAGTCATGATGTCAAACCTTTCGCGTCTTCCTATAATGTCAATAATTTTGACCATGACAATGATATGCTGGTTAAATTATTCGGTGAAAGGCCCTCTCCAAATCAAATCTTAGAAATTGCAAGAGATAAGGGGATAACTTATCAAATAAGGGATAAAGATCAAAGTGATAATCATGCCCCCCTTCGAAATTTTAGCCCCTCCTCTGAAATGAATATTGATTTGGGTGGATGGTTGAACAATTCCAAAATTTGGGTTCCTATCACCGAAGTTTTGAAAATCCCTTCCCAAAGGGCTAAGTTGTTAAATGCCATTGAGAATCCCCATATTAATGTTACTCAAGAAAAGGCTCTTGAGACTGTCTACCAGGATGCTCCTGTGTATTTGCAAAGTACGGATTCTGACAACAATGAGCATCAACCTTTTTTCATTACCTTGATGGTTAATGGTTATAGGTTGTACAATTTCATGTTAGATTCAAACACTTCAACAAGTCCATTTCTCTGTCTACCCTGACATTATGATCGTGATGGACATAGTTGTAGTTGATGTTCCTGATGCTTGGGTTATGCTATTGTCTAGGAAATGGGCCTCTGATCTAGGAGGAAGTATCCAAATGAATTGGTCATATGCTATGATTCCTTCTCCTAGAGGTTCCAGATTCATTAGACTAAATAGGGAGCTAGAAAGGAGATTCCATGTGGAAGATCCTAAGAGACCCCATAATGAGGTGATCACTGACAAACCTGACTTGGGGAATTATGCTATTTTGTCTAATTCCATAATCCCCTCAGAAGTTAAGGTTGATGAAAAGATAAGTGATCTGAAGAGTCAAGTATGGTATATGCATTTCGATGGTGCATCATCTAGGCATGGTAAAGGTGTTGGGATTGTGTTGAAGTCTCCCCTGGGGCATGTTTTCAAATTTGCCTATAGATTAGAATTTGGAGCGTGGCTGAGTATGAAGCTTTGTTGTTGGGCCTTGAGTTGGCAAAGGGCTTAGGGGTTAAATTGGTTCATATTAAGGGAGACTCTGATTTGGTTATCATGCAAGTTAAAAATAAATTTACTTGTAAGATTCAAAAAATGAGAAACTATCAGAATACAGTCTGAGATATTTTGGAATACTTGGATGCTCTTGACCTCGAAGCTATACCAAGAAAGCATAATAGTTTGGCCAATGAGATTGCTGTAACCACATCTATCTTGCAGTTGTGTGATGAATTAGTGAAGGATAAGATTAAATGGAAATTATTTTCAGACCTTTCGTTGCAGATAACTTAGAGCATTGGCAAGTTTTTGACGATGAAAAGCAAGTGATTCGTTTTGTAAATAACTTGGATGAGTTTGAAAATTTCCAGGTAAGATATAGCTAGATCTAATGACTATGAAGATATTATAAATCCTATTCCCAGGAATGTTGTTGCCTTAGACCAACACTTTGATCAACATGATGCCACAAAGAAAGGAGAAGAGAATAAGATGGATCTTGGCAAATTTATTGAAGTAAATATAGGTACCCCTAGTGACCATAAAATTGTTAAAATTGGTAAGGGTACTAGTAAGGAAGAAAGAAAAAAGATAATCGATTTACTTCATGAATATCGGGATGTCTTAGCATTTTCTTATGATGAGCTAAAGGGTTATAAGGAAGATGTCATGGAGCATACTATCCCTTTAAAGGATGAGAATGATAAGCCCTTTCGTTAGAAGCTTAGGCAGATAAACCCTAGGTTGGCCCCTTTAGTCCAAAAGGAGCTTGCAAAAATGCTCGCAACTGGAATCATTGCTCAAACTAGGCATTCATCATGGTGTTCCAATCTGGTGATTGTTAGAAAGAAGAATGGAACAATCAAACTTTGTGTCGATTTCAAAAACCTTAATCTAGCATGTAAGAAGGATAATTATCCTTTGCCAAATATGGAGACCATGTTGCAAAGGATAACAGGTTCTGGAATGATGTCCCTGCTAGATGGTTTCTCCAGGTATAATCAATTTTGGGTTAAGAAAGAAGATCAACACAAAACTACTTTCACCACACCATGGGGTACATTTGAATACATTTGAATGCCTTTTGGGTTAACCAACATTGGGGCTACCTTTCAAAGGGCTATGGACTATGCCTTCAAGGGTTTAATCGGTAAAATTATTGAAATATATCATGATGATCTTACGGGTTTTTGTAAGAATTCTATCAGTCATATAGGTCATCTTAGGCAGTTTTTTAATAGATGCAGAGAATTTGGAATCTCTTTGAACCCTGCTAAGTCTGTTTTTGGAGTAACAAAAGGGAAGTTGCTTGGTCACATCATTTCCAGGGATGGGATCAAGATTGACCCTGAGAGGGTTGAGGCAATCCAAAAGATTCCTCTCCCTCATAATCTCAAATCCCTTCAGTCTTTTCTTGGAAAAACCAATTTCCTTAGAAGATTTATTCCAAACTACGCAGAAATAGCTAAGCCTATTCAAAGTCTTCTGAAAAAGGATGTTAAATTCTTATGGAAAGACGATGGCAAAAAGGCTTTTCAAGAGATCAAAGGTGCTATTGCTAAAGCTCCTGTCTTAGTTAGTCCCGATTATTCAAAGGACTTCATGATTTTCTCTTTTGCTTCTGAAGATACCATTGTTGGTGTCCTGTTACAAAAGAACAAAGACAATCACGAACAACCTATAGCTTTCATGAGTAGAGTGCTTCAGAATTCTGAATTAAATTATACTCCCATGGAAAAGCAAGCCTATGCCTTAGTTAAATCTCTTAAGCATTTAAGGACTTATGTGGGTTATTCCAAGATCATTGCTTTTGTCCCACACTTTGTTGTTAAAGATATATTAACTCAAACTGATTGCTTAGGGACTCGTGCTAGGTGGGTTACTAAGATTCAAAAATATGATTTAGAGATTAGACCCACCAAGTTAGTCAAAGGTCAAGGTTTCGCTGAAATGATGACCGAGGGAAACGAAAAAGCTCTTGGTTTGATTTGTCTTAATGATTCATCTTCGCCTGAGCTACAAAGATTAGGAGAGCATGAATGGTACAAGGATATTATTTATTATTTGTTAAATCTTACATGTCCTAACCATTTAGTTTCTCATAGGAGAAGGGCTCTTAGATTAAAAACGACTAAGTATTGCCTTATGAAGGATGGCCTTGGATGGAGAAATCCCGAGGGCATTGTACTTAGATGTGTTGATGAGATAGAGTCTAAAAAGTTGATTTCTGAGTTTCATTTAGGATTTTGTGGTGGTCATTACGCTGCTAGAACCACCACCCACAAAATCCTTAGAGCTGGTTACTATTGGCCTTCTATTTTTTCTTATGTTCATAAATTTGTTAGAAGTTGCCAAGCTTGCCAAATGTTCACTTGGAAGCAGAAGCTAGCTGCCCTGCCCCTACAACCTATTGTTGTTGAGGCACCTTTTCAGCATTGGGGTCTGGATTTCATTAGGAAATTCCATGAAAATTCTAGCAATGGCTACTCATGGATCTTGATAGCTACTGACTATTTCACTAAATGGGTTGAAGCCATTCCTGCTAAGAATGCCACTGAAAAGGTCATAATGGATTTTATTGAAAATCATATTATTACTAGATTTGGTGTCCCAGCTAAAATCACCACTGATAATGCTAAGGCTTTTAGTTCTATAGAGTTTTCATCTTTTTGTTTTAAGTATGCCATTGTGTTATCTCATTCGTCTAACTACTATCCTCAGGCTATGTCACAGGGTTCGCCGAACTTAAAGGTTCAGGTTCGAAATTTGGCGAACCTCAAAAAAAATTTGAAATTCGTTCAGGTTCGCCGAACCTGAAATTCGAACCTGAAGTCGAACCTAATCGAACTCGAACCTGAACGAACCTCTTCGAACCTAAACGAACCTGAACGCAAATTTAATCGAATTTTTTTAAGGTTCGATTTAGGGTTCGCCGGTTTTTTTGACGGTTTTATTTGGCTGTTTACGAAAAAACCAGGGGCCGCATACCGCTTTTCTGCAACGCTTCCCGCCAAATATTTCTTTATAAATGATGGCTCTCTAACATTTTGGCACAAGCTGTCGGGAGTATTGAGTGAGTGTTTGTATTGAGCAGGCTGCAGAGCTGTGTATTTGCTAACAGTCTTTTGTCATACCTCATGGGCCAATTTGGCCTATGTTTTATATCTATGCCGCAAATGCCAAAATTGACCAAAAATATCTAGCTGGAAAGGAGCCAAAAAATGAACTCATTAAACTACTGTGTTCAAATTTATCAATTTTGAAAGTAACATCACCACATTAGCTTAACAGACGGCCTTTCCAACACTGCACGGTATTTTTGTGTGAAATCAAAACAAATCACCGTTGTTATAGGTATCCAACCACCATTCCAGGTAGAAATTGCCAAAATCCACAACTATCACAAATTTTTGCCCTCAAGAATGGTAAAATCCAAACTAGGAATGCTTCTCCACAGTGTTAAATGTCAAATCCAACGAAAAAGAGTCAAAAAAGAAACCTGCTGCTATCAGTTTTCAACCACCAAATTTCCAACACATACAAATGGTCTTCAGAACGTACTGTTTTGGTTTCAGGTTTCTGTTAGTATTTAAACATTAAAACGATGTGATTTTTTAAAAGATTACTAGTATTTGACATTCATTTAAATTTTGAAGACTGAAAATTATGTCATTTCTTTTTGCAAACTACTATTGTGTATGTTTACATTTAACTAGATGTTAGAATGATTACATTATTCATGTATGTTTACTAATAAGAATTTGTATTCATGTGTTTATGGATCGATTTTGAATTTTCTATTATTTTGTCATATATATATATATATATATATATATATATATTGAAAAATATGTATATTCGAACCTAATGCCGAACCTCATTCGAACCTGATCGGAAAATTCGAATTTGAATCGAACTTAATCGTTGTCGAACTCAAATTTGAACCTGAACCATGTGACATTGTCCTCAGGGTAATGGCCTGGCTGAATCAAGTAACAAGAATCTTATAACCATTATCAAGAAGATAGTAGGAGATAACAAGCGATCCTGGGACAACAAAATCAAGTACGCTTTGTGGGCAGATAGGATAACTAAAAAGAAAGCTACTGGTAAAAGTCCCTTTGAACTTGTCTATGGCATGGATGTGACATTACCTGTCCATCTTAAATTACCAGCTTACCAACTCCTTCAGCATTTTTCTAGTGATAAAGATGTTGTCCAAAACAGGATTGATCAAATTGTGGAGTTGGATGAAATCCGCAAGAAAGCTTTTGATAGTATATGCAAAAATCAGTCTAACATTAAGAAAAGCTTTGACAAATCTTCTCGGTCTAGATCTTTGCAGGTTGGAGATATGGTTTTACTATGGGATCACAAAAATGAAAAGCCAGGAAAGCATAAGAAATTTGACAGTTTGTGGCTGGGACCTTACATCATCCGAGGCATTGCTGGTCCAAATTCATTCCACTTGAGCAGATTGGATGGTGAACCACTTGACTTACCTGCAAATGGCCAAATGCTCAAGCTATTCTTCAAAGATGACATCTGATGCCATGGGGCATCCTTTGTATTGTATTTTTAATCCTACACCTTATAATTTTAGCATTTTATTTCTGTTCTTAGATTAAGTTTACATTTCATGTTTATAGAATTGTTACAGAGCTTCTATTTTATATAATGTTATATGATGATTTTTGGATTATATTTGGATGGACGCTACTTATGTCATTTTGTGTTTTCTTTGGGTGCAGATTCTGGATTCTCACATTCCTTCGATGAAGCAACATGTCCCCAAGTAGAGCCAGATGTTGACCACTCCATGTCAACTACCCCATAGTTGTACATTTTTTCGCGCATGGATTTCTATCATCTCCAAGCATTCAGATGATCCACAGATTCATCATTATCAACTATATGTACATTGGAGTTTTGTAAACCCATTCTGCGTTTTGTAATGTAAATGAACCTAGAAAGACAAATGTATGTAACAACCTAGGTAAATTTATTTTTCTAATGATGATTTTTATCCTAGAGGTTTTTAGTCTCACCGATTCATGTGTGTTTCTAAACACGGATGATTGGCAGAGTTTTTCCCTCCAACCTCACCTCAAAGCTAGGGTGGATTTTGTCGTCCGGATTTTAAATGAGTCCTAGTGTTATTTATTGAATCTCTGTAAAAGTGATTTGTGAATAATTCTAACTATTTGGTTAGATTATTTTATTACAAGTCACTTAGTTTATTAGATCATATTTTGTGTCGCAGAAATGGATAATTATTCAGAGTCTATAATGAACAGGTGTTCCCCCTTCATGGGTTAGAGTTGTAATATTTCATGTAAAAAATATTTACTGCATGGTCCCTCATAGTTAGACACAATGGTTAAATATTAGAGGGTTGGAAAAATTAATAATCCATTCGTGAATCAATTAATTAAAATTTTTGGCTAAAATAAATTAAAATGCTAAAGCCAAAAATTTAATTAATTTAGGTCCTGGGAAAAATTAAATTCTCCAACATTTAAAATTCGTGGGTTTTAAAGTTCCTAATTTTTAGAGGTCCCTGGCCAAGAGAATATTGAAAATTTCAAGATATTTTGAACCCTTGGGCCATAGTAGTTAAGTCAAAGTCAACTTTTTGCGGCAATTAACTCAAAATAATAATTTTTGAGTTAATTGAAAGTGAAATTTGAATTTCCTCAAAAAGTAACTTTATTTCAATAATGATGATTAAAAGATCATTTGATCTTCATCAGTGGTTAAGATTGCTTTGACGGGATCAAGCCAACTAACCGCTGGAGAATTTTCTATAAATGAGAAGCCTCTTTCCATTATTTGATGTGATTAGATTATTTTATTACAAGTCACTTAGTTTACTAGATCATATTTTGTGTCGCAAAAATGAATAATTATTCAGAGTCTATAATGAACAGGTGTTCCCCCTTCATGGGTTAGAGTTGTAATATTTCATGTAAAAAATATTTACTGCATGGTTCCTCATAGTTAGACACAATGGTTAAATATTAGAGGGTTGGAAAAATTAATAATCCCCTCGTGAATCAATTAATTAAAATTTTCGGCTAAAATAAATTAAAATGCTAAAGCCAAAAATTTAATTAATTTAGGTCCTAGGAAAAATTAAATTCTCCAACATTTAAAATTCGTGGGTTTTAAAGTTCCTAATTTTTAGAGGTCCCTAGCCAAGAGAATATTGAAAATTTCAAGATATTTTAAACCCTTGGGCCATAGTAGTTAAGTCAAAGTCAACTTTTTGCAGCAATTAACTCAAAATAATAATTTTTGAGTTAATTGAAAGTGAAATTTGAATTTCCTCAAAAAGTAACTTTATTTCAATAGTGATGATTAAAAGATTATTTGATCTTCATCAGTGGTTAAGATTGCTTTGACGACATCAAGCCAACTAACCGCTGGAGAATTTTCTATAAATGAGAAGCCTCTTTCCATTATTTGATGTGATTTCTGAATCATGTACTTGCTCTAAGAAAGCTCTTGTAACTTTTTCTAATTAATAAAACGCAAAGACTTTGGGTTTCAAATCGTGATGTTCCTCTTTCAGAGTTATGTGGTAATATTGTTCTTAATATTTTGCTACTTTTATTTGCATTTGTTGTTAATAGCCTTTGGGGATTGATCTGTATACATGTATCTTGCACAGATTTCTGGGGTTTTAGAATATCATTTTGATTTGATAAAAGTAGCAGGTATCTCTATTTCTTGATGATTTTATGATCATTTTAAAATCTCTATTAATCTAACAATCAAATCTAAGTGTGCAGAAGTTATCATTCAAGATTTGGGTGTTTGGGGAAGTCCTCAGCTGGACCAACTGACTCTCAGTTTGCAAAATCTAAAAGAGTCCACTATCTTTTTAATTTCTGAAGTTATTTTATAGAATATCTTACTTACAGGGTTTTTCTTGGGCTTGTGCCTCTTTAAAATTTCAAATTTATTTCTAAATATTGTGCAAAATTTGTTTAAATATGGCTAATAGAGGGCTTTGATCTGCAGATCTATTAGATCTGTAGAATATTATTGTAGATTTGTAAATAGCAAATTTCTAATTCATTGGGGTTCTGGGTATTTCATATTTTTGTATATACATGCTTTGGGGTTTTCTATCTTTTATTTGTGCAGGAAAAATCAGAAAATTGCAGGTGATTTTTGTGGATTCCGTAGAGAGATCCGAGCCCCAGAGAGCATCTCCATTTTGTTTACAGGTTGAAGAGAAATTTCAGAAGGATCGTGAGCAAATTTTTTTAGGGCCTTGTGGCCCAACTCTTACCATTTCCAGCCTCATTCTCGGTTTCTATCATTCAACCCTCCGGCCTTTCATCTTTGCAACCTTCTTCACCATAATTTTCTAACTAAATTTTTCCTAAAATTTCTCGAAAATTTTAATAAAATTTTCTCAAAATTTTCTAAGTTTGGCATTTGGAATTGGAGTATTTCCAGTGATTCGAGCAACATACCTCCAAGTGTCTTCAGGCCCCTAAGGGTTGAGTAGTGCACACCATCTAACCTTTGTTCATTCCATTTTGAAAACAAGGTTAATACTAACATAGATTTGCAATTAGTTGGAGTTTAGCAGCAGATTTAATTTATATTTTTACTGTTGTATAATTCCAGAAATAGAAGTTATTTTCAGTAACTTTTGCAAACAAATTTCTAAAAATTGTGTTATTGTTGTTCAATAATTTATTTCTGGGTTTTTGATCAAATACATTAATAGATCAGAAAAAATTAAAGTCACAAATTTTCTGAATTTAGCAGCACGTTTAATTTACATTTTTACTACTGTATAATTGTAGAAATAGAAGTTAGTTTCAGTAACTTTTGCAAACAAATTTCTAAAAATTGTTTTACTACGGTTCAGTAGTTTATTTCTGAGTTTTTAGATCAAATACATTAATAGATCAAAAATAATTAAACTCAGAAATTTTCTGAATTTAGCAGCAGATTTAATTTACATTTTTACTGTTGTATAATTGCAGAAATAGAAGTTAGTTTCAGTAACTTTTGCAAACAAATTTCTGAAAATTGTTTTATTGTTGTTCAATAGTTTATTTCTGAGTTTTTAGATCAAATACATTAATAGATCATAAAGAATTAAACTCAGAAAATTTCTGAATTTAGCAGCAGATTTAATTTACATTTTTACTGTTGTACAATTGCAGAAATAGAAGTTAGCTTCAGTAACTTTTGCAAACAAATTTCTGAAAATTGTTTTACCGTTGTTCAATAATTTATTTCTAAGTTTTTGGATCAAATACATTAATAAATCAGAATGAATTAAACTCATAAATTCTTTGAATTTAGGAGCAGATTTAATTTACATTTTTACTGTTGTATAATTGCAGAAATAGAAGTTAGTTTTAGTAACTTGTGCAAACAAAATTATGAAAATTGTTTTATTGTTGTTCGATAGTTTATTTTTGAATTTTTTAGATCAAATACATCAATAGATTATAAAAAATTAAACTCAAAATTTTTTTGAATTGTAGTTATCAGTTTGTCATTTAAAATTTTTTTGTTGTTTTACATAGAAATTTTTGAATATTGCATGGTTACAAAACTGTTGTTTTAGAATATACTGTTGGTTTTAACATTTGATGTAAGAGCAGATTACTAGATTGAGATTTCATTAATGTGATCTAAGTTTAAAACATTTAGTTTAATTTCTTAAGTTCATTTGGTTTTAAATGCTTCTGCAAGTATGACTAATCTAGTTTTACTTATGCATCTAATGATATTGATTGAGTAATTCATACAAATGAATTTTTGAATTTAAAAGTGTTTTATTCCAACATTTTACATTTCAGTCCATTATGCATTTTTAGTAATTACTTGTGCAGATTTTACATTTTGCAATGCTAGTATAAGTACCTGCTTTCACATTTAGATCACCACCTTTCTGAGTCTTTAAGTTAAGTAACATTTAAGACATATTTCAGAAATAATTTTAGGCCCTCATTTAACTAAAATTAACCAAATCTATGCATTTCACATAGTTTTAAGTTTTGCATTTGAATATGAGACAGTCAAGTCTTTTCAGGAACAGTTTCTCATCCTTAACTTAAAACTTATTTTCTTCGCAAGATAGTTGACTCCACAAGGCACTGGTATCACTTTCTTCAAATAGTATTGAATCTTTAAAATCTTACGCAATCTAAAACAAGTATTGGTTGCTTAGTTGTCTCTCCAAGGTTGGTTGGTTCCCAACTAATCTTTCATTTTTCCATTTCCATAGAGTCCACCCCCCTTAGTCTGCTAATGGGAGACAACTCAAACACAGTGATTGTGGATCAGTGTAACAACCCCCGATTTGAGTCGTTGTCGTAGTGCCTAGACATTCTATGCGACAACATGACTCTAAGTCTAAACTTAGGAAATTAAAATAATTAATGGGTATTAATCTAAATTGTCGATGAAACTTCTAGAAGAAGGCGGAGATTAAGTCAATATGATGCTAACCATTGATTAGGATCTAATATGGGTCGTTGATTGATCAATGAGAGGATTATAAGAGGTGGCTTGATGGGCACTTGGAGGATACACCAGAGGCAGATACTCAGTTACTCGAGTAAGATCGATTTTCTCACTAGTTGAAGTTTGACAAAAGAAAATTGAATCAAAGGGAAAGTTGCAGGTGAGAAAGGAAGAGAGGGCATCAACATCATTCGAGAGTACAAGACAACAAGACGCAGAGCAAGGAAAGACAAAGAAGAAGCAGGTTGACACAGAAAGAGGCAGCGCAGAGGTAGGTTGACGTCGAGACTGCGTGGGCAGCTAAGCGTTGGGCCAGCGTGGGGAAATTGACGCAAAGGGATGCAGAAAGATTCAGAGGGACGAGGAGTACTTCACCTGGATCAAAGATTTGTCAGGAAGTGTCTGTAAACTTTCTCACTTCCGTTTTGCTAGTTGTAACTTGTACATGAGATTTTGCTGAAGAATAATAAAGAAACCCCCATCTACTGCACCTATTTTCCCACACTGGGTTTTTCCAGGGACAATTATCCAAAAATAATTGTCATTATGATTGTATTTGTGCTTGTATTTTTCTTTGCATTTTCTTTCTGCAATATTTTAATTGTGAAGGCCACAATAGAATATATTTCGATATTTGTCATAAGAACACTGTGAATAACTTACTTCTGAGAAGATAAGTAGAAGAAATAATATTAAACACTGCAGTTGGATATCTATTTAGAAATTTTCACAGTTTGGCACCAAGGGAGCTCAACCATGCCTCCAACAGGCACACGCAATGATGACATCAACATTTTGGCTCTCTTGTGGGATAAATTTTACGACCTCACATTGGTTGTGGTTGGCTTGTAACCACAATTGGTTTTTTCCCATGATTTGACAACTAAGAGGGGCTCTAGGCTAAAATTAGACTTAATTGGACATGTATAAATATGGGAAATCTCATTTAGTCTCTCATCATCATATCTTGGACAATTCGACCTCACAAGAGAAACTCGCACTTGTTCCTTCTTAACTATTGGAGATTCTTGGAATGCATTTTGATGTTTGGAAGCTATTTTGGATTGTCCTTGAGAGTTATTCTTTGGTGAATGGATGGATATACTACATGTTATCTTGTAAGTGCATATTGTTGAAGATTATCATTTTGAATTTGTCTAACATATGCAGTTGTTTTTCTAGATTATGCTTGATTGTTTCCTAATTTGTTGAAAATAAAATTTAAAGGCTATCTTGTTGATAATTGCATATGTTACTCATTGTATAAAATGTAATGAATGTTCCTAGTGGAGGAAATCATATAACTCTCCATCAAACTCCATTTGTCATTGAGTTGGTAAATGCTAGAATTTGAATACCTAGGCTTCATATTTCAGCCTCCTTAACAACAAATTTGGCTTATCTATCACATCCTTGACTCCACATGCCTAAAGGACAAGGCACTACTCCAAGTCACCAGTGATCAATCCTAAATTTTCTCCATAATTTTCTCTCCTTAAAATCTGTCATTTTCAGGTTAGGGCAAAAATCTAGGGCTTGCAATGAAATTTTAGGGAGAATTCATTTGAGAGCCTAAACCCCAAGCTTAGGGTCTAGGCTACATAACCTCCAAGTTTGGTGGGCATCCACTCAAATTTCATCCATAAAATCTCTTGCCCTTGGTGTTGCTCAAAGAGGGAAACCCTAGTCTCTTTTCCCCTCAACTTGAGGTCTTTCTTGAGGGTTTTATGAGCCTTGGCTTAGTGGAATATCATTGTAAGAAACCCTTTCCCTTGGCCCTTGACCTCGTGAATACCTATCACCATCAAAAAATCTCGAAACCCTAGGTTCTAGGCCTTCTCTTCTAGAGCATTTCTTTGAAATCGTTTTGCTTCCTTGAAGTCTTGAGCCATTATTGAGCCTCGCTCTTGAAGGAACTCCAGCTTGATCACTTGTTTCCTTATACCTAACATATCTATTTTAAATGATCTCCCTCCTAATAGGAATCCTACCACCAGTAAAAGTCCGTAAAGAGCAGAGGACCTTGGTTGTGGTGACAGTGGGCCTATTGCACACATTTTGTCAAAGTTCCAAGGAAGTAGATGTACCATAGTTTTTCTCAAAGATCGAAATCACCAACCATCAATTACTGTGTCATTGTAAACCCATTATGCAAATATGTAATGAAAATGATGCTAGTAAGACCGTGTACGTATGTAACAACCTAGGTAAACCTATTATTTTGGCGACGAATGTCATCCTAGGAGGTTTTTGTCTTACTGATTCATTTGTGTTTCTAAACACGGATGATCAGCAAAGTTTTTCTCTCCAACCTCACCTCAAAGCTAGAGTGGAATTTATTGTCAAAATCTTAAATGAGTCCTAGTGTTTTAGTTGAGTCTTATGTAAAAGTGATTTGGGAATTATTTAAACTAATTAGCTAAATTATTTTATTACAAATCACTTGGTCTACTAGACCATATTGTGTCGCAGAATTGGAAAATTAATTGAGGGTCTATAACGAAGAGGTATTCCCCTTTGAAGGTTGAATTATGTAAAATCTTATGTAAAAAATAGTTTAGTGCGTGGTCCCTCATACTTAAACACCATGGCTAAAATATTTGAGGGTGGAAGAATAATTAATCCCCTCAAGTGTAAATTAATTAATTTGTTTGGAAAAAATAAAATTAATCCTAAGACAGAAAATTAATTAATTACAATCAAAAATTTAATTACTAGAGAAATTAAATTCTCCAAGTGGAAAAATTTGTGAGTCTCAAAGAAATTAATTTTTGGAGGTCCTCGACCAAAGGAATATTGAAAATTTCAAGAAAAATTGCACCCTTAGGCCGTGGTGGTCATGTCAAAGTCAATTGTTTAAGGAAATTAGCTCAAAATATTTATTTTTGAGCTAATAAAAAAGGGGTTTAATGAGATAAGAAAATTCCTTTAAAATAATTATTTCAACGACAGAGATTAAAAGATCATCAAGGATCTATCAATGGATGAGATTATTTTGACGGGGATCAAGCCAACTAGCCGTTATTTTCCACTTGGAAAATTTATCTATAAATTAGAGGTCATTTGTGTCTCAAGCCATCTGATGTTTGACTAATATAATTCTGCTAAAAAACTAATGTAATACTACTGTCCCACTGGGAACGTTTTTTGAATCATAATAAAGACTTTGGGGTGTAGTTCATGGTGCCTATGTTCTGCTAATTGGTGGTATGTGCTAGGTACGGGCATTTCTATATTGTGTTTAAATTTTAAAATTTAATCATTATTTCATTGTAGATGAAAGGAACACACTATTGATAAGTTTTGCGCTTATCTTAGAAGATCTGATTCATTGTTGTTCTAACAATTTATGCTTGAAGAATTATATAGTGTTTGTAGGTTCCACGGTCCTTGGTCTCCAAGTCCACAAACTGTAGGCATAAGCTGACTTTGTTTGGACTTCAATTATTTTTATGGTTTTTCTAACTTCACTAAGGCTATAGCTTGCATTTATCATTCGAAAATACATCTAGCCATTATCAAAGATATACAAAAAAAATAATGTCTCAAAATTTTCTCAAGCATTACACATATATTTTGTAAAATAATTTTTTTTGTGAATAATTTATTTTCTAACCCTTGTTTTGTAGATGGGATTTTGAACTATTTTGAAATTTTTATGTACATTGGGGTTTTGGGTATTTGTAAATTCATTTGTGCATGTGAGATCAGGGGCAAATTGCTGGAATAGAGCTAGATCTAGGCCATTGATGGTAAGATCTAGCCTCTAGAAATTTTTGTAGGGCCAACTATTAAAGAATTTGTAGAAAAAATGAACATTTGAAGCAAAATCAATTTTGGAGCAAGGGTTTCAAAATTTTTTGGGGCTCTAAGTCCTAGCGTCTCCCTCAAAGCCCTACGTCACCCTTTTGAGGACCCAGTGTCAGCTCTTTAGGGCCTTCAGAGCCTAGTCGCAAGCTCTTTGAGGCCTAGGCCTCCTCCACCCCCCTGAAGCCTTTTTAGGCCCAACCACGGGCCTTAAGGGATTTTTAGCCCTAGGTAGTAACCTCCTAGGGCCTTTTGACCCCCTCTCTAGTCTTGACAGTAGCCATTAGGGCTTGTCGTGGACCTATTTGAGCCCCTCCTCCTCTTCTCTGGTCCTCTTTGGTCTCTTGACGCTAGCAGTTGCACCCTTCAACCTTTTTCTCTCCTCTTTTGCCCTCTTCCTAGCCTCATTTGCCTCTCCTCTATCCTTGGTTGCCCTCTGAATTTTCTTGTTAATTTATGGTATGTTCTATGCTTAAGAGCAATTTACTTCAAATTTTCGTATTAGCCCAATATCGAATTCCATAATAGCAATCACATCAGCATGATAGTAAAATGCAGACAGAACATAAATATAATAGTAGAAGACAAGCCAAGACAAGAGGACAGAAGATGTGACACTAGCCAGGGACAAGCCCCAATGCGGGGAAACACTTGATCAATTCTTCTTATGTTCTTCAATAATTCAGCACAGAGAGAGATAGTACAATTATACAAATCTGTAATTTTATGACAGCAGCAGCAAAACCCTAACCAACAAAGTCAAGGCTAGTCAAATAGTTTAGATTTGACCTCTAATCAACCTCAGTCAACTCGGCCTCCAACAACAAGAATAGGTAGCCCAAAATAGTCTGAAATCTCCAGTCAAACTTCAGTGAACACTAGGACAGATCTGCGGTCAACCTTTGACAGTCAACGTTGGTCAAAGTGTGGTCAAAACAGGTCAATGGAGCTGTCCAAAAATGTGGCCTGCCTAAGAGAGGCATCCTAATCCAATCCGCAATCAAAGAAGTCTCCACACTGGTCAATGATGTCTAATGTGCCCACATGTAGCTCGGTCAACCCAAGTCAACACTGCCCTAACCAGAATCTGTGTCCTCCTTTCAGCCACACATGTGTGAGAGAGAGGTGCTCCTCTAATGCGTAGGAGAGAGAAGAATGTGAGATGAGATGAGTGGAATAATGCCACAAGGTCTCCTCCTTTTATATGAAACATTGAGGATAAGTTGGGGGCGAAAATCATTGTTTTGATTACTTGCCGACCTTGACAAATTGTCAAGAATACAAATATATTTATATCTCCATGAATACATGTTAGAATCGGATGATCGTTAGATCAATCCTACACCTCCCGGAGAGAAGAATCCAAGAAAAATATCAGCGACCATAAATAAGGTGACCCACATGGAGTTTGGCCCTAGTTGTCAATTTTAACACTCCCTCTCAACTAGGGAGAACTCCATCTGCTAATCCATCTGTCTGTCGATACTGTCTCTGCCATCAATGCACTGCTCTACTCTGCCAAACTATGAAGAAGAAGAAGTGATCGAGAATGTATCATACCATTCTCTACTAACCTGAAGTCAGTCCCAGATAATAGAGAGTGTCTCATGGCACTCTTACTGACCCAAAGTCAGTGCCAATGAATAGAGTATGTCATACCACTCTTACTGATCTGAAATCAGTTCCAAATAAAGAGAGTGTCTCATACCACTCTTACTGACCCAAAGTCAGTTCCAATTGATCCCAAATCAATATCATCCTAGCATAGGGAGTACGGTAGTACATGATGCATCCATCGGTAGTACTATGGTCCCTATCCTCATTTCCCTACTCATTGGGCAAATGAGAGGTACTTCCCATGAGTCCCAAACTTCATGGGTAAGATGTCTCAGCAGGAGAAGGATGAATCACTCATCTTGCCTACATGTCGCCACAGGGTATCACAGGGGAAGGTTGAACCACTCACCCTATACATAGCAAACCACTAGGGGAAGGTTGAACCACTCACCTTATGGATGCTCATCACTACAAGAAGCACCCCAAGCCCCCCGGAGCTCCCAGAGCTCAATGTACATATCATACAAGACCCTCATAAGAGGGTTTCTCCACGACTCCTAGTCGTTCTCAGAAAGTCAAGAATTTGACCTTTCCTAGGGGCTTCGTCAGAATGTCGATGACCTGCTCCACAGTCCCAATATGATGGAGCCTTATTTCTCCCCGTTGTATCATATCCCGAATAAAGTGGTACCTGATATCGATGTGCTTGGAGCGATCATGAAATACGGATTCTCTGATAAATGAATCCCACTCTGGTTGTCGCAGAGGATCACGGTAGTATCTAGTGTATGTCCAAACAGCTCACTGAAGAGCTTCCTCAACCAGACAGCTTCACAGGAGGCCATACTCGCAACAATGTATTCGGCCTCAGCGGTGCTCAAAGCCATCGACTTTTGCTTCCTGCTCATCCAGGATATCGAAGCAAAACCCAAAGAGAAACAGCACCTGGAAGTGCTCTTGCGATCCACCACACTGCCTACCCAATCAGCACCGGAATAACCATGCAACCTCACATCTCCGACAATGTATCTCAGTCCACGAGTGATTGTGCCCCGAAGATATCTCTAAAGATTCTTGGCACCAATCCAATGTGAGTGATGAAGCTCAACCATATATTGGCTCAACGTGTTGACTGCAAAACATATATCTAGACGGGAGTTCACCAAGAACATCAATGCTCCTATGAGTTGACAATACTCAGAAGCATTTCCCAATACAAGTCCGGTAGCACTACCGCATAAGTTCTTGAACTTAAGCTCCATCGAGGTAGTCACGGGCTTGCAGTCCACCATCCCAAATCTTTCCAATATCTTCACCACATATTTTCCTTGAGATAGGAAAATTTCTCCTGGCTTTTGCTAGATCTCCAGCCCTAGGAAATAGTGCATCAGTCCTAGGTCCTTCATCTCAAATTCAGAAGCGTGAATGAGAGGGTCTACACCAGTTAGAAAGAGGTCATCCACATATAGCACCAGTATGAGAGGCTTATCATTTTCAACCTTCAAGTAAAGGTTCGGATCGACTTCACTCCTAGTGAATCTCAGCTTCATCAAATAGCTATCGATCCTCTCATACCAAGCTCGGGGTGCTTGCTTTAGCCCATAGAGAGCTTTCTTCAACCTGCATACATGAGATTCCTGATTATGAACCTCAAACCCCTCGGGTTGTTCCACATATACTTTCTCTTTAATCGAACCATGCAAGAACACGGTCTTGACATCCATCAGATGTAGGTTCCATCCTTGCAAAGCAGCAAGGGCTATGATCGAGCAAATGGTGGTGTATCAGGAAACAGGTGCAAATATCTCATCATAATCCACACCTTCCTTTTGAGAGAAGCCTCGAGCAACAAAGCGAGCCTTGTACTTTTCAACACTCCCATTAGCTCCATGCTTGATTTTGTAAAGCCATTTCAAGGTGACAACTGATTTGTCCTGGGGTTTGAGGACCACATCCTAGACATCATTCTTCATGATGGACTCATATTCTTCATTCATAGCATCCTTCCATACTTGATGCTTCACGACTTCTTCGAACGATGTAGGCTCGTTTTGAATGATGGTGCTCATAATGGTCAAGTATCCCTGATACCTGGTCGGCTTCTTGCTTTCACAGAAAGTCCCTCTGGGTGCAATATGTCTCTCGGCATCTTCAAGAGTCTCCCTAAGCCATGGGGGTCTCTTCCTAGAGGAGGAGGGCTCTTGAGGAGAAGGATCAATAGGATCTGTTAGCCCTACTATATTCTTCAACATTCGATCGATAAAAAACAGGTCTAGCAGTGTTGGTTATGCTTACAAGGGGCTCGCAACAGATGGTTTCCTCTTCTCCTTCATTTTCCTTATAACTCCATAACCCCTGCTATCCCTATTTTACTCCAACATTTAGCATAAAAGCTGCATTTCCTTAGCTCCCTGGGCGCCTAGTCTAAGCGTCATGTGACCCCGATCACCCGATCATGCGCTTTGTATCGCTCTTTCCCGTCACATCTACGTAAATCCGTGCATTTAACTTCGCGTCGTCCGATCAACCCCCGCCACGATTGGACGACATTCGCGCCTCCCACTCCTGTAAACTGCACGCACGATAACCAGCGGGGAAAGTGGTTTCGGCCCTGTCCCATCTACCACGTATCACGCGCTAATTGCGATCGCGCCCCTTTGTACGTTTACTACCATCCTCTCGTAAGCAGTGCAGGGAATACCGCCCTCCAATGAAACTGCCCTCCTCGCTCGCTAAACCCCATGCACCTTTCCCCCGATGACCGTCAGATCCCCCGCGTCCAGATCCAACGGCCTGTGATCCGCCCGCTCCCACTTCTTCCCGATAGCCCTGCAAATCAATCTCTACCGTCCATTCACTTGATCCAACGGCTGATGTATAATCCCCGACCTGCTCATGCGTCCACCATGATGTACTTGTGTCTTAGACCTATATCATACACCCGAAGGATGAAGCGATCAGCTACCTAATACTCTGTGCAGTTACTACTTCAACTACTGCATTCAAGAGCAGCAGGGCCGAGAGAGAAAGGACAATCCTCGAGCAGTTAAACGCCTTCAACAGTTATGGAAATTTATTCATACAACATTCCACCTGCTCGAGGAGTACAACAAAGTACCAGAGAATGTCAAATTCATTCATAGAAGCAGTAGATCGTACCAGAGGCCCATTTTAGACAGTTAATGTGGTTGGTGGTCAATTATGACCCCTCCACGCATAGAACAGCAGGATATTTTTGTAATGAAACTCTATATATACCCAAAAACAAGATGTAATGAAGATTGATGGTTGTAGTTTGATGTAAGATTCAACTTCTGGAGACTGTAACTACTGTGATACCTGCAGCGTCTGGTCTTCATTTTCAGCTAATACAAGTTTCTTTTGTTGTTAATTGCTCACTTTCCATTTCTGCTATGTTTTAGGCTGTGCCTGTTATGTATTTTTCATGTGCTCTTGATGTTTAGCATTAGAGGGGTTGTCATCCCGCCTCTACGTTAGAATCTAGTATGTATCATTGAATGTGCTATGCAGATTTCTGTTTGCTTAGTGCCAGAAAGCTGTCATCCTGTCTGTGCATTAGGAAATAGATTTGCAGACCTCTTCACTGGTTGCAGCCGGCCATCACATGGTCTTGTGCATCTGCTGGTGTGGTCAGTATTCTCCATGTTCACTTAATCCTCAAACTGTGAGTAATTGGTGGTCTAAAGCCTTGTAGTCTGGGGGTGTTCACCCATGTCTAGGGTTAAGCATAGTAGAAGTGGTTATCTGGCTTGAATATGCATCATTCCTTCCATTCACCCACCTATTTCCAACATTTTTGTTGAGTTTGTAATGTTCCCGAGCATCTTTGAGATACAACCTAGGAGAGTTTCTTGGGGTGATAACAGGATCCATAGGTTCTTCAACATTAGGCATCGTTTCATCTTCTTTCTCATCCAGTTTCCTGGTGTCAGCTTCTTTATCATTCCTTAGAATAGGAAGATTGTTAACCTTGCTAAGAGCTATATCTTCGACAAAGGTAACATCATGATTTATCTCAACTTCCCTTTGACCAGCCACATAAATTTTATAGCCCTTAGTATTTTCATTATAGCCCACAAAGATTCCTTTCTTTCTAGATGCACCCAATTTGCTTCTCTTCTCTTTCGGCACATGAATGTATATGGGACTTCCAAAAATTCTCAAATGAGAGACATCAGGTTTCTTACCAGTGAACATTTCTTCGGGAGTCTTGGAATCCAATGCTTGATGGGGGCGTCGACTTTGAACATATATAGCTGTATTCGCAGCTTCGGCCCATAGAAACTTTAGAAGCCTTTGATCATGGAGCATGGTATGAACAACTTCCACAATCGTACGATTCTTCCTTTCAGCCACACCATTCTGCTCAGGAGTGTATGGTATTGTGGTCTCCCTCTTAATGCCAGCTTCTTTGCAAAAGTCATGGACCTCATTGGATTCATACTCGGTCCCATTATCAATCCTTAATATCTTCATTCTCTTCTCGATTTGATTTTCGATCAAGGCTTTGAAGTGACAGAACCAGGTGAACACTTCATCCTTCTTTTTCAAGAAGTAGATCCAAGTCTTGCAAGAGTAATCATCTGTAAAAGTGAGACAATATAGATATCCTCCCAAAGAGTTTACGGGTATCACACCAGATATGTCGAAGTGGACCAACTACAATATATCAATAGTCTAGCTATTACTTGAGGGGAATGGTCCCCTTTTAAGTTTTCCTTTGGCACATCTCGGACATACACCTTCATGCTCTACTTTGAACTCGGGCATCCCTGTCACCATCTGTCTCACATCAGGTAGAGCCTTATAATGAAGTTAGGCAAACCTTCGATGCCATAGTTCAGATTGTAGAGATGTGTCACAAGACATGACCCCAGTGGACTTCCTCCAACTTGATATAAAGAGTCAACTCAGAACCCAAGAGTAAAAGCATCTTTAAAATTCTTTTTCCAAACACGTACCTTTCCATCGATGAATGCCACCTGGTAGCCTTTGTCTTCCATTGTCGAAATGGACACCAGGTTCTTCTTGAGATCAGGTACATATCAAACTTCTTGTAAATGGATCGTGTTACCCTGATTCAGTTGAAGAGTAACATTTTCTACACCCTTTACGGGATGGGTGGAATTGTCTCCAAGAATAATCTGCAAGTTTGTCTCCTTCTCTATCAGATAAGGGAGAGCTTCCTTATAACCAGTGAAGTGCCTTGAGGCACCACTATCAATAAACCAATTTCCCAACGAGTCCGGAGGAGAGGTGGTGGAGAGGGCCGATATAAGATAATACTCATCTTGCTTATTGTTAACAACATTTGATTCATACCTGGAGTTCCTTCCTTTCTTGGAGGGTTGACTACTTCCTTGATTTCCCGCATTCCTTTTTCCTTTGCCATTGAACCTACCATTCCTTTGATTGTTGTTGTTGAAGTTGCCCTTGAAGTGATTTTGATCATTATCATGTGATGTGTCCTTTCTATTTAGACACTTCCTTGCATAGTGGCCAAATTTATTGCAAACAAAGCATCTTCCCTTCCTTCCACCCTTCGATCCGGGCTTTCCTTTGAAATGACCTTTAGACCCAGAAGTATTTCTCCTTTTGGCATGAGAGGAGAAAGCAGTGGGGTTGCCTCTATTTGAAGGCATTTCTTGCTCCACCATCCTTGTCTCTTCTTGAATGCATCTCGACATCAATTCTTCAAACCCTGGAATTCGATCATTATTGAGAAGAGTGGTTTTAAATATATATCATTCGGATGGAAGCCCTCCAAGGGTAGTGATAGTTAGTTCCCTGTCAGGAATGACTTCTCCAATCGATAGAAGATCATTCTTGATCTCAGTGATTCTTAAGAAGGAGGACTAAATATCCTCGTCCTTACCCTTCTTAATATCCTTCAACTTATTTTTGAGGAACAAAACTTGATTTGCATCACTAACCTTAAGCATGCTTACCAATCTGTCGTAGATCTCCTTGGAGGTGTTCAAATTGGAAATGTAGGCCACCAGACATTTGTCAATTGAATCTCGGATAATCTTCTTCGCTTTGATTTCACCCTTAGTGTACTTGTTCTTTGTAGTAGTCGATGCATTTGATGGAGGCTCCAAGATTTTACCCTTCACATAGTCCAACACTTCTTGTTCTTCTAATGTCAGATCAAGAGACATCTTCCATCTGTGATAGTTAGACTTCTCACGGAGCTTGTCTTTTGTCGGGAAGTGGGATGAGGAACCCATGAAGCCTTTTGTCCTTTCCAACTGTCTTCGGTGATTGCTCTTTCACTCTTGCTTGGGCTTTGTCTTCACCTCAGTTCTGATACCATGTTAATTTATGATATGTTCTATGCTTCAAAGCAATTTACTTCAATTTTCATATTAGCCCAATATCAATTTCCAGAATAGCAATCATATCAGCATGATAGTAAAATGCAGATAGAACATAAATATAACAGTAGAATACGAGCCAAGACAAGAGGACACAAGATGTGGCACTAGCGAGGGACAAACCCCAATGCGAGGAAATCCTTGATCAATTCTTCTTATATTCTTCAATAATTCAGTAGAGAGAGAGATAGTACAATTATACAAATCTATAATTTTATGACAGCAGCAGCAAAACCCTAACCAGCAAAGTCAAGGTTGGTCAAACAGGTCAGATTTGACCTCTAGTCAACCTCAGTCAACTCGGCCTCCAACAACAAGAATAGGCAGCCCAAAACAATCTGAAATCTCCAGTCAAACTTCAGTCAATGTTGGGACAGATCTGTGGTCAACCTTTGACAGTCAACGCTGGTCAAAGTGTGGTCAAAACAAGTCAATGGAGCTGTCTAGAAATGCGGCCTGCCTAGGAGAGGCAGCCTAACCCAATCCGCAGTCAAAGAAGTCTCCACATTGGTCAACGTTGTCCAATCTATCCACCTGCAACTCGGTCAACCCAAGTCAATGCTGCCCTAACCAGAATCTGCGTCCTCCTTTCAGCCACACGTGTGTGAGAGAGATGCTCCTCTAATGCGTAGGAGAGAGAGAAGAATGTGAGATGAGATGAGTGGAATAATGCCACAAGGTCTCCTCCTTTTATATGAAACGTTGAGGATAAGTTGGGGGCGAAAATCATTGTTTTGCTTGTTGGCCGACCTTGACAAATTGTCAAGAATACAAATAAATTCATATCTCCATGAATACATGTCGGAATCGGATGATCGTTAGATCAATCCTACACCTCTCAGAGAGAGGAATCCAAGAAAAATATCAGCTGCCATAAATAAGGTGACCCACATGGAGTTTGGCCCTAGTTGCCACTTTTAACATTTCTAAACTGAATATTGATGAGTTTTGTAGATGAAATTAGCTCAAAGTTGTTGTTTTCAAGTGCCAAGTACTTTGGAGAATTTTTTGGCAACTTGGGCAAGTGATCTACAAGGCCTTGGGCCTAGGGTTTGATCTCTAAAACCCTTGTCCTCTCACTATTTTGCTACAGTTCTAATTCATCTTTCATAAAGAGAAAAAATTCATGATTAAGTGCCCTAAAAATCATATCTAAGTAGTCTAAACACATTAAAAGACTCACGGTAAAATTTTGTTAATTGTTTGGTGACTTGGGCATTATTTCTTGAGCATAGATCTACTTGTTTAGTGATTGAAATATCTTTGCATAACCAGTAGATCAGATCTGATATAAATCTGAAGATCACATCTTAAAGGGCTTAAAAATCAAAATTTTCAATTTGGCAAGCTTGTTCTAGCATTTGGCAATTTTTGGACACAATTTGGCACACACTTTCACATTGGTAGCTCACTGTTTGCATATCTTTCTTACTGTTGTTATAAGTGTTTCCAGATCTGATATATCTCTGAATACTTCATCATAAGAGGGTTAAGTAGCTCATATAGTTGCTTGGCAAGTCATTGGGCATCTCATTGGTCATATTTAGTTTTCATATGCTTGATAATTTCTTGATCTAGAGTGATTTACTTGTTGCTGTCCTATATGTCACATAAGTGGTTTTCATGATCTAATTGGCTCATTGTGATTTATGCTATTGAAATCTAATGTTTACTTGTCTTGTGTTAGATCTAAGAATTATTAACTTAGCACTAAAATCACTCATTTAAGCTCTAATCTTGTTGAATATCTTAAGTCTCCTTATTGATATATTGTGGTCTAAGTCATATTGTTTCTTGATATCTAATTGTGTTAAGTTGGAAAACGATAAATTGGCATCTTGTTCTAATTGTGATCTAAAGCATTCAAGAATCTATTTGGTTGTCTTGGCATTTAGATCTAATCAAGTATGTCTTAAATAAGTGGCATTGTCTAAAGAACATAATTTATCGTGTTATCTTTGGCATAAGATTGTTGATAATCATCATTGAAATATCTTGAGCAGTTGTGATTGGTAATCATTGGCTAATTGTTAAATAATTGCTCTAAATTGGTTACGCAACTTGTAGCTTGGTATATTGTTTACATTGGCACTAAGAAAATCGGCACATTCTTGATTGGAAGATTGTTTCATAATTCATCATTAAGTACTCTTGTCAAAAGAAGTAATCATAACTCAAGTACTTAAATAATTAAACAATCTCAACTCAAAATTCACTCACATCCTTTGCATAAGCATTCTAGGCCTGGTTGCATTAATAATTCACCTCCAAGCTTAAGCTTGATTGATAGATTTCTAGGGCCACCCTTTTCATCTAGCGTAAAGGGCTTAGCAACTCTTTGGTGGTTAACACGGTGACCTTGCAGTGGTCAAAGCCACAATCTCTACAGTGCCAGAGGCATCGGGTGGTAGGAGCCTAATAGGAGGTATCGTTAACGAAGCCTTTGCTTGCTTCGTATTGGCCTCCTTCCCACAACCTACCTTGGAGTCTAGCTTCAAAACATTTAACGGAAGGTTATACTTAGATTAGCCATATAATTAAAAGTAACCAAGATCCTTGCATCACACATAGGTCTTAGGATTTGCATCGCATATAGGTTAGTGAAGCATCTAAGCAGCAGTTGTCCATCTGGTTACTTGGTCTTAATTTAATAATAAGCAAGAGTTTTGACTCCATAAGGCACTGGTCTCATATTTGAATTTAATCTAATCCTTAAGATCTTGCTAAATTTAACCAAGTAGCTAGGCCACTCAACTGTGTCTCCCGGACTTGTTGGATACCAACTTGTCTTTCACCTTCACATTTCCATAGGGACTACCCCCCATAGCCTGTTGTTGGGAGACAGCTAGAACGGAGAGGTCGTGGATCAGGGTGACAGCCCCCGACCTGAGTTGTTGTTGCACTGCCTATACAATCTAAGCGACAACAGGATCATTGTCCAATTGTTAGCACTTTGCCTAGCTCTTGTCTTGTAGGGTTTCCCTCTCCAAGGCTTGCTAGATATTGTGGTAACAGTACCTTTTAGTCCCTTCCCTTCACTATCTTTTTTTTTGTAAGCTAACATGGGACCATTCATATTCTATTAATTCGAGTTGAAACCTGTACAAGCACATGGTGGCCTCAACCCGCCCCGAAGGGAAAACGGGTCTGTTGGCCACCTTAAGTTTTTAACAGCCATCAAAAAACAGAAAATGCTGAGTCTTCTTGTCCAAGCTAAGTATACTAAACATTCAAAAAGATTACTACTAACTCCTATCTGCATCATATATTGTAACAAGATTTAGAACTGGCTCTCTGCATCCTAACTATGAAAATTTATACATATCTCCAAGTATCAGTCTGCCATGGCTTCCAGCTGGTCGCCTTCTTCCTTTATTCCTGAGTTAATCTTCTTTATCTGTTGCTTTATCTCTTCCAGTTTGTTATCCTGCATAAGAAGGGTTACCTGAATGTTCTGCATCTCTTTTTTCAGGTTAGGAATTCCTTGGGCCAGTTCCGCCATCTCCATAGCAACCTGCTCCATAGCTTTTGCCAAGAGCCTCTTCATGACCCAATACACATGAAGAGCCTGTTTGTACAGGGTCATGCGCCCTCTGGTATTTCCTGGATCCGGCAACAAGTATTCCCAGTCATCCATTTCGGAACCCGACTGTCCCTGAATAGCTTCTTCCTCCATTCTCTGGATTATATTCCGGATGTCCTCGTCTGTGTTTTCGCTGTAAGCCCTCTCGGCGTACTGGACCCTCCGCTTCAGCGTTTTCCTGCCCCTTCTTTTGCCCACTGTCGATGGTTCGCTTCTCTCCTGATTTCCGGCCAGCCTTCCTCTCCCTCTACCTCTTCGGCTCCCTCCCCATCCTCTGCTCCCTTTGTTATCATCCTTTACCCTGCTACCCTGACCCGCTATGCCAGAAGGGCCACCAAAGTCACTTTCCTCTCTTCGTCTTCTGCCTCTCGTTTCTCTATTCTTCGTTTCTTCCTGATGCCTGTCCTTAGGGGACTTCCCTTTCTCCATTACGCTCCTCCTTAGCTGCTCATGACCATCCTGCTCTGAATTATACATCTCCTCTTCTTCTTCCGACCCTTCCATACCTGTCTGATACTGTTCCATTGCTTCCCAGGAATCGTCCATATTTCCTTCCTTGCTCTTCCCCTTTCCGCCCCTGCTCGCCTCAGTCGCTTCCTTCCTCATTCTTCTCACTATTGCCCGTCGTTCAATCCTTATGGGGGTTGGCGGTCTGTCTTTCCACCTTCTCCTTCCTGCATTAATCCTTACTATGGTCTCCACCACCCTGCTCCTTTGCTCTCTCCCTCCAGTTGCATATACCGAATTCCTTCCCTCGCACCTTCCTCCTTCTTCATAGTTTTTCCTTTGCCGCCCATCCTCATTCCTCTTCCCCACTTCCCTCTGCCACCTGCAGTTTCCATAATCGCCCACTTCTCCTCGTCTTACTTCTGTGCTATCATACCCACGTCCCATCACTGAAGCGTTTCTACCACCGCTTCTGCCTTTCATTACTCCATCTCTGCTTCTCCTTGGTATTATATCCCCTCTGAGGATCTTCCTGTACGCCGGCATCATTACCCATATACCAAATGGCTTATCATGGCCATTCGCCCCCGACGTATTAATCATCCTCATCGCCGTCGTTTTCACCCCGATCGGGACCTCTGGGGATCCTTTTTATAGCGCTGTGGTTTCATTATGGTCCTGAGTGATTATTGTGATGAGGCTCTCCCATCCTGGTTTGTTCATTACAGCTGGCCAGATGCTATCCACCTTTTCTCCCTGTTCTTTGCATCCCCAATTTGCAAGGAAGTCTGCGGCTTTGTTTCCTTTTCGCCTAACATGGTTGATGATTTTATATTCAATACGCTTCAATATGTCTGCCAAGTCTTGAATGATCCCTGCCGTCCTCCAGCTCCTTGCAACTTGATCCCAGTCCTTCCCATTATTGAGATTTCTAAGCATTTCAACTACTATCTGCGAGTCGCCTTCAATTTCCAGATTTGTGTAGCCATTTCTTACTGCTATTCTAAGACCCTGGTATACAGCCATTAATTCTGCTTCATTGTTGGTCATTATGCCCCCCCAGTCCGCATACACCCATCTAGTGCGTCTCTCACTGTCTCTAAAGATACCTCCAAAGCCTGCCGGCCCTGGGTTTCCTTTGGAAGCCCCGTCAAAATTCAGTTTAATGAAGTTTTCCCCGGGGTAACTGAAATGCTCTGGACTCTGAGTCTGAGATCTTTGCTGTCTTTCTTTCGAGGGATATACCATACCATATTCCATATTTAGATTAGCTAGGATTCGTCCTTCATCAGGGTTCGCTCTCCAATCCTCTTCCTCCCAGGTCTCAGCCAGAACAGTCTCCCTAATTAATTTTTGCATTCTTCTCCATATCTTTTCTGGTGGATTGGCTTTGTCTAAGAAGATCCTTCGATTCCGTTCCTTCCATAGAAGCCATATAACAAAACCTATGGCTAGATTCCAGGTTCTCTCTACAACCGGGCATGAGAATTGGCCCTTTCCCCATTGGAAGATGGTCTTTTTAATATCCAGAGGGTCTCTATTAGATTTTCCAAAGAGGTTCCTGACTTCAACCCATTGTTGTTGAGCAAATGGGCAAGAGTTCAGAATGTGTTCCTGGGTTTCGTTTTCCTGTTTACAAAGGCTGCATCTCGGTGGCCCCTGGAAACCCCGTTTCTGAAGCTTATCCCATGTCAGTATTCTTTCTTTCCCAACTAGCCATGCGAATATAGTTACCTTTGGCCACCACTTATTACTCCAGATTTTTCCCCATTCCAAAGTTTCCTCCTCTCTCTCCTGGCTAGTTGTTAAATAATAAGCTTCTTTGACTGTGAAGGTCCCTCTTGTGGAATTTCCCCATCTAAGAATATCCTGTCCCGATCTAATTTTAATTTTCCTTGACTCCAGTTCTTTTACAAGTATCCCTTTCTGCTCCTGATCTATATTTTCCACTGTTGATAATATCGGCGATATATCGGCGATATTCGGAAATATCGCGATATTTTCGGCAAAATGATATATCGCCGAGAAAATATCGCGATATTTTCAAAATATCGGCAAATATCGGAAAATATCGGCAAAATATCGCGATATTTTGAAAATATCGGCAAAATATCGGCTATATTTAAAAATTTGAAAAAATTATTTTTTATGCTTGCCGATATTTGCCGATATTTTCGCCGATATTGCCAATAAGATATTTTCTGGACCCTCGCCGATATTTTGCCGATACCGATATTTTCAACACTGATATTTTCGTCCCATTCTTCTGGTTTTCTCCATATTCTCCATAACTCATCTGACTCCCCTTCTTTCCAGTATTCTTTTACATACTCTAACCCCTCGATTACAACCTTCTGATGTGTACTTTGCAGAGCTTGGATGCTGACCATTCTGTCTCTTTGCTGCCATGCCTCCTCCCAGAATCTAGCTGTACTTCCTCCTCTTATTTCCCAGAAGGCATATTTGTTTATGATGTCTCTGTTCTGGCTTGCCAGTTCCCATATTGTAGATCCTTTTAGGGTTTCTTCTAGTCTGAGGATGCCTTCTGATGTTAAGGGCATATTATATTTCTGTGTCCATATTTTTTTCCATAGGTCATTTCCTCCCCTCATCCACCTCCACAGTCCCTTCCCTTCACTATCATTTGCTGGACATTAATAAAATTATCTTATCTTAGCATTCTTGAGTTTCAAATTAATCTAATATTCCACTTCTTAGTCAACTGGAAAATTAGTTTTAAGATGTTTATATATTACTTTGGTTGATTTCCACTAGTCTAGTGCATCTCAATACAAAATCATGTAGGTTAATGCTGACTGCATGCTTCACATCATGAATATTTGCTTAAAATCGTAGACAAAATATATATGCTAATGTTAATGCTTTTAGCCAAATGAAAGGCACAGATAAATTGTGCACTTTGTTGTATAAGTTGAATGGCAGATGATGTCATACACAAAAAATTATAAAATGCAGAAGCAAGTAGAGATAAGATTTCAAATAAAATCAAAGGAAACATTCTAGATTCTATGCTGCTGGAAAGGAAGATAAAAGTCTTTACTTCACCATATCCTCTTTTCCCATTATCAAGAAATAGTGTCAAAATAAAGCCTTCCCTATAAGCTTCTTGAGTTTGATTTTTTGCACTAATTGCTGTGGCTGGAGCATTGAGTGGAATTCTGTCACAGAGTAGAAAGGTACTTCAAAAGTAGCAATCTCAGTCTTTAATAATTAGATTAAATGGAGCAAGTCAGAACAATATCTCGAAATTAGTGTTGCATTCGATGATAAGCAGATAAATATCAACTAACACAAATTATGCAGGCACACGTATTACAAGCTTACCTGTAACGTGAATATTCTAATTTAAGAACAGAAAATTGAAGAGTATCACTTTTCAAACTAGTATTTTGAGAGTACATTGAAAGTATCTTGAAGGCATGATTCACAGCATGACGAGCAGACTCCTGTAGAACTCTGCAGAAAGATAATACCTCTTAGTTTGTGGAAGTGCAGTCACTGTGTAGAATCAGTTTCTCCAACAAGGATTTCTGCAAAATACCTACCTATGACATGCAGTATTATCTTCAATACAGCTCTCTATTTCAATCACCCAATCAAGTTGTCCTTCTTGAGATATAAGCAATGCAGTCTCAAGCTCTTGCTTTGTTTGTACAAGCATATGCTTAACTCTGTCAAAGAGTAAAATGTCAAGAGAAAGGGAAACTTTCCCAGTTCAGAAAAAACCTCTTGCAGGTATACCTCAAATCATACAATTGATCAGTTACAAATCCAAACATAGCCAAAAGAAATCATTGTGGATTTTATTGTTTTTAAATTTGAACTCGTATTCAAATTTTCATATCTTTTCAGTTGCATCTCAGGATTAAATTTTCTGTTAGTTGAAAGTTTCTATTATAGACTAGAGGGAGTATTGTTTATTCTACAAAGAATACCACCTACATGGTGCAACTGTATTGATGCATATTATATGAACAGACCTCCTAGACAAAATAAGGCAATCTCATCAGCAGCTATTATTCGTATTATTCATGTTTCAGCATATCTGAGATGAAAAAGGCATTTGATGAAACAAACTATGCCCAAAGGATAAAGCCAAGTTTAAATATTGTTCACATAGGTGGATGTCATAACTGACAAGATTATTCTAAAATGGCTTCTCAGAAACAATAACGTATGAGAGACAAAAAGAATTTAATCTACAGTATTATCTTTGACATTGTGTTTAAGCATGGATATACGTTTCCAGGATTTACAGCCCTGGCCTTGAAGCAGAAAAAGAAAGAAGAGAGTGAACTAATGTACATAATGTAAAATACTGCAATTAGTATTCCCACTCAAACCTGCACCTTAAGTGATAAGGCCCCAAAGCACAAATGAAACCTTGAGGGAACTAAGAGGGGCTACCTGTTACCTCCCAAGCCTGCACTTCAAGAGGTAAAACTCAAACCCAAGCTCAACCCCAGGGGAATTTAGAGGGTCTACCCATTGTCACCACAACAGTTCCTTCTCAGGCTGGCTCTCCTCCAGCACAAGGGGGGATTTCCTTAAGTAAATTTATGATATATTTTATAAGAAATAAATGGATGGTGGGATGCTAAGACCAGTGAAAATACAAGGGTTATGGAATCCAGGAAAACAAACAGAGCGGGCTTGAATTTATATGCAGAGGGCGCAGTTAAGCCCATACTATGATGTGCCAGGACTAGTCCAAAGGGATTCTTAGGTTATACAAGAATGTCTAATAGCCCTAACAATAGATACACCATCACAACCATTGTGTTTAAAACCAACAAATAACATGCAACCTGTTACCCACCATTTTGTGGGTGATATCTATAGGAGAAAATTTTCTCCAAGATGGTCATCAGCCGGCAGCCACCAGCCCCTTGCAGCCACCAACTAGCTCGTTGTGCCACTTCTCCGCCACTTGAGCCAGCCATGAGGTCCCTCATCCATCTGTCATGATCACATGTTTGAAGGTGGGCCTCCCAAAACTAAAGGTATGCCTTGTCATGTTGGAATTTCTAAGTTTAACCCATTATAAATTCTCCTTGTACTATCTGGTTTATTTCTTCCTACTTGTTTGATTACTTAACAAGTTATTTACCATGTAAATACTGAAAATAAACACAAGTATAGTATCAACATTTACAGATCATCAACAGAAAGAAAACAAGCACACAAGTGACACTGTTATTTTTAGACCAATGTCCCTACAAAAATGCAATGCAGGAAAACTGGTGTAGCTATTCAGACGGTTATATTATTATGCAGTTTATCAGAGTACATCTATGCGCCTTGTTGACACCTAATCCGAAACGGATGAGGTGAAACTGGACAGTCATCTAGAAGATGAACTGATCTATTTTTTGTATATAAATAATAGTTGTTTAATGAGAAATATCACCAGTTGTTTCTTGCGCTCATTAATTTCTGAGCTAACCTGGCCTGACATGGTATCAGAGCACAGGGCCCAGAAATAACTCCTGCCTCTGCCAGGTTTCTGCGCCCTCATGAAACCTCTGTCCTGAGAGACTGTGCATCCGTTTTGTCTGAATTCGCTGCCCCTCTCTGCGCTGCCTCTGACCTGACATATCTGTCCATATTCCAATGCATCTGTCTGAATCGATTTGCCTACGCTGTCTCTGTTGCTGCCCAGAGATGCATGTAACCGTCCAACGCCTCTATCCAGCTGCGTAGATACCATAACATCCGCATGCTCACTCATTTGCCCGTTTGGCTCACTGGTTTCCTTCTGTAAAATCACGAATTGTATTACTGATGCGCCTTTTCTCTCACAGTCTTCATGACCTGTGCATAGTGAGACACTGCTTTTGGAGTCAATAGGCTATTTGCAGTCATGCTTTTCTTACTGTTCGGGCGAAATAACGTTTGTTGTTGGCTTTTCGTCAAACATATACGTTCAAGAACAAGTCCAACCTGAAATATGAGCACTGGTTTAGAGCGATGTTGCAACTTTTTGTGGAACGTGCCTTATTTGCATTATATCATATTTATTATGCAGGTTTATTCTAGTTCATAGGCTTGGCGATGCGCTTGATGAAGGTTCCTTTTTTTTTTAGACGTCAGTGAACTGCAACAACTCTTCTTCCTTCCATCGTATTTTCGCTGGAAATACTGCATTGTATTGTTTTGAAGTCTGCGTTATATTGAAGAACCGCTGCGTTGTTGTGTTGTATTGGACTGCGTTTTTTTATTGTGGGCACCCGTGTTTCATATTTTAAGCAGAGTTTGGAAATTTCAGTCAATTTCTGACCTAATCAACGCATTGAGCGGAAAGCAATGATGCCTACAGTGAATGATGCGGTGACCGCTTACCAATTGCCTTCAAAGCTGTCTGCATAAGTCAAAGTGCGCAATCGTGCATGCAGCCTGCAGGAATCTGGGTTTCTGTTCACGGTTCAAAAAAAAAATAGCAAAATGACAAAGTGCGTAGGGACATTAATTGTGTGTATGGCTTAAGCCAGCTGAGTCTAAAGTGTTAAGAGTATGTATTTTTTAAAAGGATTCAAATTGTTGTGACCGTGGATTTGAAGACTGCGTTTTTTAGAATGAAATGGTGACTGCGTTTTTTTAAAGCTTGAAATGGTGACTGCGTTTCTGACATATTTCTGCTCTCGGCATCGGTTGTTGCCAGAAACTATTTTTTGCGAAAGTTGAATGCTCCCTTACTTTGTATGTGTAGCGGAACGTTGCATGCAGTTTTGAATGGACGTTTGGTGCATGGTTATGCGTTGTTGGTAATTTCGAAGGTGAAAGTTGTGTGTGTTGGAGACTGTGTAATGGTATGTGCGTTGAAATTTTGAAGAGCTATGTTTAATATTGGCAAATTCAATGTTGCCATGAAGTTGAGCAATTATAAAAACCTGTCCAAACAGTGTTCTTTGAATGCGCTGTCCAAAGGACTTTATGTTTGAGCTTTTGAATGCGTGTTTTTGAATGCGCTGTTCATACATTAGTTCACTATTTCAAAGTTTTTCCAGTAGTGCTCTATGAAATGTTTTAGAGCCTTTGATGTATGAAGGAAAATGGAACACCATTGAATCTGTTCTCAAGTAAAAGACTGTTTTTAAACAGATAATCACATAACTGATGCATTGTTACATACAGAGGTTACATAAGGCTGTGGCATAAAGTACATAAGGCTGTATTATTTTTTAAAACATATTTTCCCAGCAGAAGTTTTTTTTCTATCAGCAGAAGTTTTTTTGTTACAGTATGCCTTCAAGAGAAAGAAGAAGATACTTCAAAGGCAGGGGGGGCAGACATTCTCAAGCAGAAA
The DNA here is from genome assembly GCA_031772625.1 of Pinus tabuliformis. NCBI lineage: Eukaryota > Viridiplantae > Streptophyta > Pinopsida > Pinales > Pinaceae > Pinus > Pinus tabuliformis. The sequence continues at coordinate 1,641,172,161 of CM062820.1, forward strand.
AGGCAGTCTTACATTGCATTCGCTGCAAACAAAAAGGATCTCATGATGCTTCTACATGCAAGCTACCATGGGAAAAGATTGAGCAGAGAAGAAATCAGCAGAAAGGTAAAACTGATGACACAGACAAAGGTAAAGCACTTGAATCCGCTCACTATATTGAGGCACAATGTAACATTGGAGTAAATGAAGATCTGTTTAATGCTTCACTTACTTCTTCGAAAAATGACTGGTTGCTTGATTCAGGAGCAACCTGTCATATGACTCATAGGAAAGATTTTTTTGAAGATTTCACTGATAATGTTGATGGAGCAGTATACTTTGCAGATCAGTCAAAAATCAAGCCATCAGGGCTTGGCACAGTCAGGCTTAAACTGTCTGGTCTTCTAGACTTTCTTCTGGATCATGTTCTATATCTCCCACAGCTCAAGAGAAACTTGCTGTCCCTGGTCCACATCCGCCAGCAAGGTCACTCCATTCATATGTTTGATGGAAAGCTTGAGGTAAGAAAGGCATCTGACCATTCACTTGTCATGAGGGGTATAGAAGAAGAAAGACTTCTTAAACTGCAAGGAACCTCTGCTCATGCACAGCATTTTTCATATATTTCTCATCATGATGAAGGTACACTTCCATCAAGTTTATTATGGCATGCTAGATTTGGACATTTAAACTATGATAGCCTCCGCTTGTTGAAGAAAAATGGTGTTGCTGGTTTGCCTACAATTCCTAGAAAACATAAACACAATGTGATGCTTGCATTCTAGGAAAGCATAGCAAACAGTCTTTTCATGATTCACATTCAAGAGCACATAGGAAGCTTGAACTTATTCATTCAGATTTATGTGGTCCAATGCATGTTCCTTCTGCAAATGGAAATAAGTATATCATGACATTTATTGATGATTACACCAAAATGTGTTGGGTTTATTTATTGAAGAACAAATCTGATGCTTTTCAAACATTCAAGAATTTTCATAAGTGGATTGAAAATGATGCACAATCTCATATTGGGTCTATTCGCACTGATAATGGAAAAGAATATACATCAAATGAATTTGAACACTATCTTCGCCAACATGGGATTAAACATCAAACAACTGTGCCTTATAATCCTCAACAGAATGGTGTAGCTGAAAGAATGAACAAAACAATTTTGAATATGGTACGATCCATGCTTTTCTTCAAAAATGTAAAGACAATGTTTTGGGCTGATGCTGTTCTATGTGCTGCATATATAAAGAATAGATGTCCATCTAGTGCTATAAGAAACAAGACTCCTTATGAATTGTGGTATGGACATGTTCCTTCGGTAAAACATCTCAGGATTTTTGGTTCCACCTGTTATGCTTTAACACCAAAGGTACATAGAAACAAACTTGGTGCTAGAAGTCGTAAGTGTATCTTCCTGGGGTATTCAAACACATCTAAAGCATACCGCCTTTATGATGAAGTAAATAAAAAGTTTGTTTTATCTAGAGATGTCATTTTTCTTGAATCACCCAAATCTGACAGTGTTGTTGAGCGGCAACTTGATCGCTTGGATAGATTCACAAAACTGAAATCATTTCAAGAGTTTGATAATCAGATTCCACATCTTGAAGGGGGGATTCCTATACTAGATCAACATGTGGAATCTCCTTCTGAAGAACAATCTCCCCTACATGACACTCCAACAACGGATGATGCTTTAAGTGATGTAATTGATAGAATTGGAAGACTCAATCTTGATTCAGGCCCAACTCAATCAACAGAACAGCCTGGACCATCTCAGAAAGGTCCCCCAAAGTGGCTGACAAAGACACTTGAAAGTGTTCATCCTGATGAAATTGGAAAAACAGGAACCAGAAATTCAAACCGACAAGATGGAGGTGATGTAGATAACTCTAATTCACCTGTTGATATGGATGTTACTTATGATTGTGAATTGAACTTGTCTACAGATTTTGAACCAACTTCCTTCAAAGAAGCTGCTTCTCATGATGAATGGAAAGAAGCGATGCAGAAGGAGTATGATGCCCTCATAAAGAATGGCACTTGGAAGCTGGTTGATCCTCCATTTGGAACCAAACCAATTGGCTGCAAGTGGGTCTACAAGAACAAGTACAAAGCTGATGGCTCACTTGACAAGCACAAAGCTAGGCTTGTGGCAAAAGGTTTTGCACAGAAGGAAGGGGTCGATTATGAGGAAACTTTTGCTCCCACAGCAAAATGGGCCACCATCCGGACACTCTTTGCACTAGCTGCTCAGAACGGTTGGAAAGTCCATCAAATGGATGTAAAAACTGCATTCTTGAATGGAGATCTAAAAGAGAATGTTTTTATGTCCCAGCCTGAAGGATTTGCTGTGAAAGGACATGAACACAAAGTATGCAAACTTGTGAAGTCCTTGTATGGCCTCAAACAAGCACCACGAGCCTGGTATGAAAAACTAACTGAGCATCTTCTGAAACTCAACTTCAAACATTTTGATCTTGATGATGCAACTTTATTTGTCAAGAAAGTTGGCAAAACAGTTGTATATCTTGTGGTATATGTAGATGATCTTTTAATGACAGGGAACAATGAAAGCTATATTGCATCCATAAAGAAAGAATTAGGAAAATTTTTTGAAATGACTGATTTGGGCTATGTTCATTACTATCTTGGCATTGAAGTAACCCAACATCCAAAGTCCATATTTCTTTCTCAAAAGAAATACATTGGAGATTTGTTAAACAGATTTGGCATGACAGAGTGCAATCCCCTTTCTACTCCAATGGAACAAAACTTGAAGCTCACATCTATTGAAGGAAAGGAATTTGAGGATGCAACAAAGTATAGACAGCTTGTAGGAAGTCTCATCTACCTCACTACTACCAGACCAGACATTTCATTTGCTGTTGGAATCCTCTCCAGGTTTATGCAAAAGCCTTGTGAGGGACATTGGTCTGCTGCAAAAAGAGTTCTAAGGTACTTGAAGGGAACTCAAGACCTTGGAATCAAGTATACACAGGTGGACGACTTCAACTTGATTGGATACTCTGATTCAGACTTCGATGGAGACAAAGAAACTGGGGTATCTACTTCAGGATATGCTATGAGTATTGGATCGGGAGCTGTCTCCTGGAGATCACGCAAACAATCAGTACCAGCAGATTCCACAACAGAAGCAGAATACGTGGCAGCAGTTGAAGCAACGAAAGAAATTGTGTGTCTCAGGAAAATTCTTGAAGATTTGCAAGTAAAACAAATACAATCTACTCCACTCATGATTGATAACACCTCTGCAATAAAGTTGGCCAAGAACCCAAAGTTCCATGATCGTACTAAGCACATCAATACTAAATATCATCTGATCCGACATCATGTTGAGGCCAAAACAATCCATCTCCGTCATTGTTCCACAAACGAGCAAATTGCAGACATCTTCACCAAAGCGCTTGGAAGAGAAAAGCTTGAAAGATTCAGAACGATGCTTGGACTCACCAACATCCCTTCAGATTAAGGGGGGGAATGTTGACACCTAATCCGAAACGGATGAGGTGAAACTGGACAGTCATCTAGAAGATGAACTGATCTATTTTTTGTATATAAATAATAGTTGTTTAATGAGAAATATCACCAGTTGTTTCTTGCGCTCATTAATTTCTGAGCTAACCTGGCCTGACACGCCTAAACCAGCTCACCCGATAGAGAAAAAAATACTTGGCAGCAATACCTCTATATCCGGAAACAGGTATTCAGAAAACCTGTCCCACGAAACCCTCTCAGGCACAATTGAAGCACAGCGCTGGCCCTTCTGGCTACTGCGTCAGCCCTAGGACCCTCTGGAGGCTTCTGCATCACTCTCTCTGCCCTCTGCATGGATGACGCAGTGTCTCTGGGCTTTGCGCTGCCTCTGTTGGGCTTTGCGTAGCCTGGACCGACTGCAGCTCTTGCTGTCTCCGCTTCTGTGCTGGTCTCCCAGTATTGTACCTACCTCTCTACCTTGTACTCACTGCCCCTCGCCACTGATCACTGATTCAACTTTTCTTAGGAACCCCGCTCTAGCAAAATGAATGATTGATCACTCTGGTGTGTTCTCCAACTGACCCTCAAGCCTCCTCTTATACTTTTCTTATCGGTCCATCAACGGCCGAGATTAAATCTCTAATCAACGGCTAAGATTAGATTTGGCTTGATCCATGACTTTTGGAACCTTCTAACCCAGTTTTATATTAATACCTAAGTCACCTGACACGGGGATTTGGGACACGTAGGATTCGAGATTCGTGGTGTCAGATTCGGGACACGCTGACCCCCCGGAACAGGACACGTTAGGACACATTATATATTATTTTATTAAAAAATATATATATAATATATATTTCAAAATATATATATATATATATATATATATATATATATATTAAAAAGTAGATATTATCATATTTCTTACACAACTTTTAATTAATGATACAAATTTATTGATTTCAAACATAGATCTTGATTTTTCATCTATAGCTATGCCTATTAGTAATTACTAATTAGCATGCATAGTACATACAAAATTCAAATAAATGTCAGTGGTACTGGTCACATAAATGATAAATTTATTAAAAATTTAAATCATGATTCATAATTCATAACTGAAAGACAACTTACAACTAGATTTCACCATTTTTTTTAAATGGTGCAACCCTTTCAAAAGAACCAGATAAAAACTGAATCAATCAAGGTGGCACATCATGCTTGTTTGACCTCTAAATATCAACAATAATATTTGACCACTTTTTTCTCTGTAAATAATGTTGTTCCCTCCAAGCAAACCAGATTCAAGATGAAAAGATATAATGTTGTCCAGACTCCAAACCTTAGGGTTATATATCTCACATCTATACTCAAGAAAAACTGAAAGCAACCACTTCGTCAAATGCTTGCTTTGATATTAAAATATTGAACTCCATGCCAATCTCAAGCAAGGAATCTCAGTGAACCAAATCCCATTTATTACAGCAGCATTTAGCATCTCAGTGAAGCAAGGGTTGTTCAAATTTGGCTCTTGAATATGCAACTACATTCAAGACAGAGGCCATATTTCATTAGAAAATCATCCAATCAATCAAAGAATAAAACCACCATTTCACACAGTTAGGATATGGAAGATACTAGAATAGGCCTTTCTTTTCTGGCAACTTATAATCGATTCATTAATCGCCAATCTTATGAACAGTACAAAAGAATGCTGAAAACTCTGGCTTGACACGTCCCAAAAATCGCGACACGCACTGCAAATTCGGGACACGTTATAGGACACGACGTGTCATAAAAGGACACGACGTGTCCTGAAGTTTGGACACGAATCCGCAGAGAATCGTGTCGGATTCGCTGGATTCGCGATTCGACAGGGCTTTTGGACGAATCCGGTATCTTAGATTAATACCCATTAATATTTTATTTTTCCTAAGTTTAGACTTAGGAACTCCATTAAAAATATTAATTATTTTAATATCTCCCAAACCGGTTAGAATCTGCCCAAACCATTTCTGGGTCTTGGAGATCTCATGTGCTTTAGCCTCTCCACCAATTTTCATGGCTAAAGCACATCCGATGCTACCCCAAATCAACACTCCCTCTTAGCGAGGACTGTGCTCTAGTAATACTCCTCACTGAGTATTACACTGATTATTCAGCACCAGTCCATGTGCTGATGCTAGGCCTCCCCGCCCAACATACTCTGCACTGATGCATCCTGTACTGCTACCCATGGCCTTGCCACTACCACTACTGCATCTGTGTTGTCGCTGGTCCATCCTCCCAACACTGCATCTGCACTGCATCCCCTCTCATCATGCTGCATCATGTTACTGCACTGCAACTTAGTTACTAAGAAGTAAGTAACTGATCCACCAAACTTCTGACATCCCTGACGGGCTAGAAACACTCATGATGTTGAAACTCCCTCTGCCGCTAACAAGTGCTCCCTCTACTGACCTCTGCGCTGCTACAACAACTCCCTGCATCTCGCACCATTGCACACCTCTCTATGCCATCCTGCACTGGTACAATACTCTCGTTCCTCTCGCACTGTTGCAGCCTGCTAGCCTCGCGCTGTCCTGGGATTTCTGCACTATAGCACTCTCTGCTGCTTCATCCGCATCCGTCACTACCGACATCTGCCAGTCCTGCTACACCTCTTCGAGGCTCCCGTAGCAAGGTAAAATCCAAGAGGTTGGGTACCTCAAGGATGCTGCCCCTCATCACATGTAGTCCGTTTCACTACAACTCTATGTCTCCCCACTTCTTCTAAAGTGGCACATGAACACTCATGGCACAATCGTCCTCCTCCTCGACTTCTTTCTCCGCCTTTGCAGGTGTTGCCTTCGAGTCTGAAGCCTCTCCCTTGCTCTTCTTCCTAGGACACTAGTTCGCAAAATGACCCAGTTCCCCACAATGGAAGCACTTGACCTTGGAGAGGTCCTTCTTCTTCCTCTTCTCCTGCTTTCCCGCAGATGCTAGAGTCACATCCTCTTCTTCCTCCTTCTTGATTCTGACCCCTTTGCGCTACTCCCCGCATTGGTCAACCATATGATCTGTTCTTGACGAAGCGCCACCCACAGTTCTTCCCAATCTGGAAGACTCGTCCTGCCCAGTATGCTCTAGACAAATACCTCCCAATCCTCGGAAACTGCGTTCAATGCGGTCCTCACCATCAATTCCTCATCCGGCGTGGCCCCTATGGAAGTTAGCTGGTCACGGATCTCCTTCAAGCGACCGAGGAAGACATCTATCTACTCTCCCTTCTGCATCTGGTATGCCCTTAGCTGATTCTCCAAGAGCATCTTCCTTTGCACAGAAGTATGCTGGTACAATGTCTTCAAGGCATCCCACATCTCCTTTGTCGTTTCCTTCTCCGCAATATGTGGTACCACATGATCCTTAACGCCATCAAAGATGATGCACTTCGCCTTCGCCATTGCCTCCTCGTACCTTTCATTAGCTACCAGGTCCACTGGAACAGCTATTAGTCTCGTAATGAAGCCCTTGAGGTGATGTTTGTCTAGAATGGACAAGATCCTGGCCTTCCAGACCACAAAGTTGGATGCTTCGTCCAGCCTATCCTAATCTCTCAGCCCATTCACGGCCATCTCGCTACTCTTCTTTCGACTCCTCTGAGTCTCTCTACTTCCCTCTTGGAAGTCCTCTATTCGACTCCTGCTGAGTCTCTCAACTTCCCGTCTGGAAGTTCTCAATTCGACTCCCTTTGAGTCTTGATTTCCCTTCTGGAAATCCCTCTGCCAACGTCAAGTTGCCCCACTCCGATCGTTTGTGCAACTGCACCACTGATCCAGATTCCTTGGCTAGAAATCCGCCTCGGCAACAACTCCCTCCACCTTGGTCTTGCCCTGTTAGGTATTGTTCTGACCACAGTACCCCACCAACTTCGCTCCACAAATTACCCATAGCCTCCTATACCCCAACAACTGAAGGATTGAGCCACTTGGCTCTGCGCAATCTCGACACCGGCAAATCAGCTCCCCTAGCCAATTGCGTCAGGCCTCTTGGCTTCTGTGTGGCTCTGCGTGAGCCTGATACTGCCTCCCTTAGCCTCTACGCTGCCTTTCTCTAGCCCAGAATGATGACGCAGTGCCTCTGCGTCACTCCTTCCTCTGTCGCCTTCTACAAGGATCAACGTTGTCACTCGGGATAGCTGAATCTGTTGCAAATGCTCTGCTCGGCTGATGCCTTCAGTTTTCCAGTGATCTGCAACCACACTCTGATACCATGTTGGAATTTCTAAGTTTAACCTGTTAGAAATTCTTCTTGTACTATCTGGTTTATTTCTTCCTACTTGTTTAATTACTTAACAAGTTATTTGCCATGTAAATGCTGAAAATAAACACAGGTACAGTATCAACATTTACAGATCATCAACTGAAAGAAAACAAGCACACAAGTGACACCGTTATTTTTGGACCAATGTCCCCGGAAAAACCCAATGCGGGAAAACCGGTGTAGCTTTTCAGAGGGTTATATTATTATGCAGTTTATCAGAGTACATCTGGGTGCATAAACTAGCTCACCCAACAGAGAAAAAAATACCAAGTAGCAATACCTCTATATCCGGAAACATGTATTCAAAAAACCTCTCCCACGAAACCCTCTGAGGCACAATCGAAGCACAGCGTTGGCCCTTTTGGCCACTGCATCAACCCCAGGACCCTTTGCATCAGCGCTCTGAGGCACTGTGCAACCTCTGGAGGCTTCTGCATCACTCCCTCTACCCTTTGCATGGATGACGCAGTCTCCCTGGGCTCTGCGTAGCCTGGACTGATTGTTGCTCTTGCTGTCTCCGCTTCTGTGTTGGTCTCCTAGTATTGTCCCTGCCTTTCTGCCTCGTACTCACTACCCCTCGCTGCTGATCACTGATTCAACTTTGCTTAGCAACCCAGCTATAGAAAAATGAATCACTGATTACTCTGGTGTGTTCTCCAACTGACCCTCAAGCCTCCTCTTATACTTTTCTCGTTGGTCCATCAATGACCGAGATTAAATCTCAAATCAATGGCTAAGATTAGATTTGGCTTGATCCATATCTTTTGGAACCTTCTAACCCAATTTTTTATTAATACCCATTAATATTTTATTTTTCCTAAGTTTAGACTTAGGAACTCCATTAAAAATATTAATTATTTTAATATCTCCCAAACCGGTTAGAATCTGCCCAAACCATTTATGGGTCTTGGAGATCTCATGTGCTTTAGCCTCTCCACCAATTTTCATGGCTAGAGCACGTCCGATGCTACCCCAAATCAACATGTCATTTGGTAATTGAGTATTGTAGTTTACTTATCACGGAAACTTTTGGGCATGAATTGATGGGGGATTTGGCATAAAGAGTGGGCTAGGTCTGTGCTCCTATCCCCTAGACCTCTTTTGGTGGGCAGCGATGTTAGACATCACTAGCGCGGAGGGAGATGTTACAGAGAAGGGTGATGCTTCAGCGAGTTGCATTACAAGAGCACATTCCTCGCTAAAAAAGAGTGTTGATTTTTGGTAGCATCAGATGTGCTCTAAGCCTCAAAATTTACAGGGAGGCTTGGACACACGCATTCTCCAATACCCAGAAATCATTTTGGAAAATTCCACCCGGAGACAGTTTTGTTAAAATAATTAATTATTTTTTATGGGTGCCTGAGTCTAAACTTAGGAAATTAAAATAAATAAAGGGTATTAATCTCACTGTGGGTGAAACTTCTAGAAGAAGACGAAGATGGAGTCCAAATGATCTAAGCCATTGATTAGAATCTGTTGGGTTGTGTTATATTCTTTCCATGACTAACATATGTAGTGAACCGGGGGGTTAAAGGGGGGCGGGGGCGGGGGGGGGGCGAGCCCCCACTTCGTTGCGCCGATTGCGCAGCGGGGGGGTCACAGGGGGGGCAGCAGCCCCCCCTGTCTTGGGGGTTTGAGGGGGGTGGGTAGCCCCCCTCTATAGGGTCCAGGGCAGCGCCACGGTAAAAAAGGCTTTGCGGTGAAGGGTAAGAAAGAACTGGTATGCAAGTTAAAGAAGTCTCTATATGGGTTAAAACAGTCACCAAGGATGTGGTATCATAAATTTGATACATTTATACGGGGACTTGGCTTTACCAGAAGCAAAGCAGATCACTGTGTGTATTTTAAATTAATTGGTGACCATGTTATTTATTTGGTCTTGTATGTGGATGATATGTTGCTGGTTGGAAATGACAAAGAAATTATCCAGGATTTGAAGACCCAATTGTCCTCCAAATTCGACATGAAAGATCTTCGTGTTGCAAACTATATTTTGGGCAAGGAAATTAAAAGAGATCGGGCAAAAAGGAAGTTTTGGTTAAACCAGAGGAAGTATGTCGAGATAACATTGCAGAGGTTTAATATGCAGGATAGTAAACCGGTGAAGGTTCCTATTCATGCAGGTGTAAAGCTATCTGTTGAACAGTGTCCCAAGACACAAGAAGAGGAAGAAGATATGTCTCTGTTCCATATGCAAGTGCAGTCGGTAGCCTGATGTATGCAATGGTCTGTACTAGACCAAACATTGCACATGCAGTGGGAGTATTGAGCAGGTTTATGTCAAAACCAGGGAAGGAGCATTGGACAGCAGTGAAGCGAGTTTTCAGGTATTTGTGTGGCACTAGTGATTATGGTTTGTGCTACCAAGGAAGACCAGGATTGGACAGAGTTTTGGATATCCGTGGCTTTGTTGATGCAGACTGGGCTGGAGATTTGGATCAGAGAAGATCTACAAGTGGGTATGTGTTTAACTTATTTGGAGGAGCAGTCAGTTGGATGAGTAAGAAACAATCTGTAGTGGCACTATCAACTACAGAGGTAGAATACATGGCAACCACTCATGCAAGCAAGGAAGTAGTTTGGTTGCAAAGATTGTGTTCAAGTATGGAGTTAGTACAGGGAGTTATAAGAATAGACTGTGACAGCCAAAGTGCAATTTTCTTGGCAAAGAACCTTGCTTATCATTCAAAGACAAAGCACATTGATGTTCAGTATCACTTTGTGAGGAATATGATAGAAGACAAAAATGTGTTGTTGGTAAAGGTGGACACTTTGAAGAATACTGCAGATGCATTGACAAAATCTGTGAGCTCTAAGAAGTTCTCTTGGTGTAGAGAAACAATGGGCATTTCAAGGCTGGAAAAATGACTAAGCTCTCATGTGGCCCCATGTGGAAAGAAAACAACAAGTGGGAGAATGTTGGGTTGTGCTATATTCTTTCCACGACTAACCTACGTAGTGAACCGGAGGGTTAGAAGGGGAGTGGAGCCCCCCCTTCGTTACGCCGATTACACAGCGGGGGGGGTCACAGGGGGTGGTAGCCCCCCTTGTCTGGGGGGTTTGAGGGGGGCAGGTAGTCCCCCTCTACGGGTCCGAGGCAGCGCCCTAGGAAAAAAAAATTTGGACCCTATATTAGGTTGGGCGAACCTACCTATGGTTTTCGGTCCATGGTTTTGGACGCGATGGTTTTCGGTCCATGATATTGGAAGCTTCGGCATGTATAAATATGTATTGTAACATTGAAAGGAACATAATGAAAAATCAAGCTGGTAGTCCCGGTTTTGGGATCCAGGGGAAATCTCTGTGTATATGTGTTTTATGTGTTATGCTCTCGCATTGTTTATTTTCTGTGTTTTAAAATTCGTATGCAAGTAATTTCTATACGGGGTTAAAACTGGGCTGCAGATTTGGATCAGAGAAGATCTACAAGTGGGTATGTGTTTAACCTGGGTCGTCGGTTCTCAATTGGAGGATTATAAGAAAGACATCGATAGGCACTTGGACAACACATCGAGTTGAGATCAAAAGATCAAATTTCTAAAGCACAGCAGTTGTCGAGAAGAGAATTCCAAGTGACTTTTTGCAATGAGGGGCAGGGATAGTTTCGATTGGAGATTTCTCCTAATCCGGGAATACTCAACAGAGAAGGCAAAGAGAGATCTAGCAGAGGCAGCGCAGAGCCAAAGAGGCTGATGCAGGGCCACGCAGAGGCAGTGCAAAAGCCTAGAGGGGATCCGTAAATTTGTTGGAGAATTGATTTCCAAAGCCAGAAGTCGGGGTGTCAGAGCAGGAAGGCAAAAGTCTAAGTCTTAGAGGCAAATCGATTAGCCGGGAGAAGTGACGCAAACCCCAATAGCTGTGACGCAAGGATTGCGTGGAGACTACACAGAGGCAGCCAAGGGCTGGCCATTAAATGGCTATATTAGCCATGATTTCCAGTGATAGTGGGAGGTAATCTCACTCATCTCTCTGTCAGTAAGATTCTCTATACTAAATAGCCAGGAAGGCATCCAAAGATTGTATTCATAATTACTACTGCATAATAATAAAACCCTTAGAGTTGTTGCACAAGTTTTCCCGCATTGGGTTTTTCCAAGTACATTTGTCCAAAAACAACTGTGTAAATGTGTTGTGTATTTCTTTTTTGTTCAGTTTCTTGTTTCCGCATTTTATTTAAATGGTGAAGGCTGTAGTGTATTAGTTTCGGTGCTTACTGTAGGAAACAGTAAATAATTTTGTTCACTAATTAACAAATAGAAGAAACGTAATCAGTTGTTGCACTAGAAATTTGGGCTTCCAAATTTTCACAGAGAAGAAGAGGAATTCGACATTTTCTGAGAGATGGCATCAGCTGGGTTGAGAGATCAAGATCGATTGGAGGGAGCCTCCAACTATGTGATATGGAAGGCTAGAATTTCATGCCTTCTAGATGAACATGATCTCAAGACTTATATCAATAGCGTGGTAGTTGTACCTGCCAATGCAGATCTATTTGAGAAGTACAAGAAGGAATGGTGAATGCTAAGAGGTTGATTCTCGATGGGGTTCAAGATCATGTGGTATCTCACATAGCTGGCAAAGATTCTGCCCGACAGATGTGGGAGGTACTAGCTACGTTGTACGAAGGATCTTCCAAGCAATGAAAGAAGTATCTTGAGGAGAAGCTAAGATGCACGAGGATGCAGAAAAGGGAGCGTATAGACCCCTTCCTTACTAGGCTTCAGGATGTCGGGGACTAGTTGTCTTCAGTAGGATCAGCACCCCAGCCTACAGAGTTGGTGCGATTAGCTCTGAATAGCGTTTCCAAAGAATGGCAAGTTTTTGTCCAGAGTATCCTAGGCAGAGAAAAACTGCCAGATTGGGATCGTATGTGCGCCGATCTGCAGCAGGAGGAGATGAGGCGAGGTCTGGTGAAGGGCACCATTAGTGGTAGCAGTAGCAACAGTGGGATGAAGCAAGTAAAGGAAGAGGAGAATGCAGCCCTCACATGATAGGGGCAGCAGGAGCAGTGCAGGAAGAAGGACATTTCCAAGATCAAGTGCTTTAGATGTGGTGAGCTTGGCCACTACAGCTCTCAATGTCCTCTCAAAAAGAAGGAAAAAGAGGGGAAGCAGGATCAGCAGGCTGCATCCACTGAGATCGACAAACTGTCCTCCAGATTGGAGGAAGAGTTTGCCATGATCACCAAGTTACCTCCAGGGGTGAGTTGGGGTGATTTGGTTTTCTAGCCCCAGAGAGTTGCAGGATGGGCAGGATTCTTGAGGAGGTCCGCCTCATGAATCAATAGCTTGCTATGGGAGCCCATAGTATGCGGTAGCAAGATGGACCAATGGCAGTTGGTGCAGTCAGGTTCCAGAGTGACAGATGCAGTAACTAGTAGCGGTCAGATACTAGGCAGCGCAGTGCAGAGTTGGCAGCAGTGGAATTGGCACAGAGCAGAGTCAACAGTAGCGCAAAGGCTTCAGTGAAAGCCTAGAGTCTAGCAGTAATCAGGACTTGGGTGATAGATGCATCATACTGACCGCAATTGGTTCAATATTTTGGATGCTTTTCCGTTGCAATTGTTGCAGTTGTAACAGTCGCAGTTGGAGAAGGCTGCAGTGAAAATGCAATGTTGGTAGCAGTTTAGCAAGCCCAGTAGCAGCACGGATGCAGAAATCCGAGTTCCGCACTAGTTGGTGGGCAGTAGAGCCAGACATCAACAGCATAATAGGAGGTGTTACAGAGACAGGGTGTTGCTTCAGTGAGTTGCAGTGCTAGAACACATTCCTCGCTAAGAGGGAGTATTGATTTTTGTAGCATTGGATGTGTTCTAGCCATGAAACTTTGTGGAGAGGCTAGAATACATGTATTCTCCAAAACCCAAAAATCGTTTGGGTAAACTCCACCTAGAGATGGTTTAATTAAAATAATTAATCATTTTTAATGTATTACTAAGTTTAAACTTAGGAAATGTGATTAATTAAAGGGTATTAATTAAATCTAGTGTGAATCTTCTAGATAAGGACGAGGATCAACTCCCAGTTAATCTTAGCATTTGATTATGTTTTAATCTTCGTTGTTGGTGCTCCAACGAGAGATTATAAGAAGGAGCTTGATGGGCACATGGAGAACACACCGAGATATTGAGCTCTAAAGATCGAATTTTCAAGAGTAGCAACGCTGAGTTGTTGCAGAGAGATCGAGTGATCTTCTTGCAGTGACGGGCAGGGATAGTAGACCGAAGGGAATTTTTCTAGTCCCGGTGAGTGCAAGGCAGAGAAGGCATCGAGACGCCCACAGAGGCAACACAGTGCCATGTAGAGGCAACGCAGTGCTTCAGAGGGAGTCCGCAATTTTGCTGATGAGTAGTCGATATCCAATGCCAGAAGTCGGGGTGTGAGTCCGTAGGGCCAGAGGGTCAAGTTTCCATTCGGTAGAAGATCAGAAGGAGGCGATGACGCAGTCCCTTGAGCTCTGACGCAGTGACTACATGAGCCCACACAGAGACTGCACAGAGTTAGCATAGAGTATCTCATCCAAAGCCCGAATCAGTGTCAGATCTCGAGTGACAATGTGAGATATTTTCTCACTACGTCTTCGCCAGTTTATTCTCTGTATCAGATAGACAATTTTGGCATCCAATGATTTGTACTCAGAAAACTATTGCTTAATAATAAAACCCTTAGCTACTGCACCAGTTTTCCTGTATTGGGTTTTTCGGGGATGTTCGTCCAAAAATAATAGTGTACGTGTGTGTGTTTATTTCTTTCCTGTGCAGTAGTTTATTTCCATAGTATTTTATGTTGTGAAGGCTGTAGTAGATTTTATTTCGATGTTTACTGTGTAACACAGTAAATAACTTGATTCATAAATTAACAAGTAGGAGAAATTTAATTAGTTGTAGCAGTAGGGATTTAGGGTCACCGAATTTTGACAGTGTATCCTTCCAGGACTATTCTTATCTTGGATTCCCAATTCTCAAAGAATATCAGTCCTCTTCGACTATTCTTATCTTGAATGCTCTGCCACATCCTCAAAGAGTGTCAGATGCCAGATGCTTACCCAATCCTCCATTCTTTCTTCAAGATATGAAGACAAAAATGATGTGTCTACCTCTCTTCATGACCTTCACTCAAACTTATGGCTGTTAGTCCTAGTCTAGTGCATGACACATGAAGTAGAGTTTCATATCTTTCACTCACTCCTTACTAGGGAAGATCACTCCCTCTATTCTGGATCCACTTGGGTTCTTTGTTGTTGATTTGGGGTAGAATCGAATGTGCTCTAGCCACGAAATTTGGTGGAGAGGTTGGAGCACATGAGAACTCCAATACCCAGAAAGGGTTTGGGCAGATTCTAAACAGATCGGGAGATATTAAAATAGTTAATATTTTTAATGGAGTCCCTAAGTCTAAACTTAGGGAAAATAAAATATTAATGTGTATTAATATGAATCTGTGTTAGAATGGTCCAAAAAGACATGGATCAAGCCAGATCTAATCTTAGTCATTGATCAGGGACTTAATCTCGACGGTTGAGATGTCAATAGAAAAAGTATAAAAAGAGGCTTGAGGGGCACTTGGAGAACACACTGAGGGAGACCAGTCAGTGCAATTTCTAGAGTGGGGTTTTCTGAGAAATTGAACAAATGGTCTGGAGAGCAGTCAGGAGGCAGCAAGTATGGAACAGAGAGATGGGAGATCAGCGCAGAAGAGGCAGACGCAGAGCCAGAGGAAGCCACGCAGAGGAAACAGAGACTGCGCATAGCCAGAAGGGCCTGCGTCATCCACGCAAAGCCTGCAGGAGTGACGCAAAAGCCCAGAGAGGTTGCGCAGAGCCTCAGTAGGCTGACGTAGAGGGTTTCAGGTTGTAGCAGAGGTCAGTCGGGCCTACGCTGGGTTTAAGAAAGTGCTGGAAGTTTGTCTATCTGTGGGTAAGCCAATTTGGCACCCTATTGTACAAGAAAATTGCTGAATAATAAAATCCTCCCTTGCTGCACCGGTTTTCCCACATTGGGTTTTTCCGGGGACATTAGTCCAAAATAATTGTGTCAATGTGTGCATATTTTTGTTTCTGTATTACGATGTGATATCTGCAGCAGTATTTATTTTAATGTTTGTTGAAGTAATTTCATGAATAACTTATGATGAAATAAGTAGGAAAAGTAAATCAGTTGCTACAGTGATAGAATTTTCACATGGTATCAGAGTAAGTAATCAGAGACAGAAAGGGAAAATCAGTTATCGGTCGAGACCACGATGCAGAGGCATCCACCTCAGGGGACTCACAGATTTTTAGAAGATTGCACAAGAGAGAGATTTCGATTTGTCTATGTTGGCTTCCAGGTTGGAAAAAGAAGTGGCGTGCATGACTAGTGCTGCATCATCAAAAGTATGGTATATAGACAGTGGAGCCTCGTGGCATATGACGGGAATCAGGGAGTGTTTCTTAGAATATCGAGAAGAGAAGATGAACTTTCAGATCACCATGGGGAACAAGGCAAAGTGTACTCCAGTACGAAAGGGTACAATAGTTTTTCAAACAGAATCGGGAGAGTGGTTCCGTGCCACAAATGTGCTACATGTGCCAGGATTGGGGATGAACTTACTTTCCGTGTCACAACTACAAGGCAAGGGCTATGACGTCCACCTCATCAAGGAAAAGGTATACGTCAAACACCCGAGCTGGAAAAAGAAAGTGCTGCTCGAGATCAAAAGTAATCGGTTGTACAGATTACAACTAGAATTTCCAATGGCACTAATGGGCAGTGATGGGCACAAAGACTTGAACGAACTATGGCATAGAAGGATGGATCACTTGCACCATGGAGCTCTGAGAATTCTTAGGAGCACTGTAACAGGAGTTCCAGATCTGAGTACGGAACGAGATGATGTATGCAGGGGATGCGCTCTAGGAAAGTATGCCAAGGCGGCATTTCCTAGGAGCAACCACAGGGCCAAGAGTGTACTAGGATTGATACACTTAGATATCTGCGGACCTATGTCCGTCAAAGCTCTCAGTGGTGCCGAGTATTTCCTTACTTTCATTGATGACCACTCGAGGAAAACTTGGATCTATTTTTTGAAAACCAAGGATGAGGTTTTCTATCAATTCAAGGAGTTCAAGGCTCTAGTGGAGAATCTGACAAGTAAGAAAATAAAAGTCTTGCGCTAAGATAATGGTGGAGAATATGTCGATAAGGACTTCACTGATTTTTGCACTACGGAGGGCATCAGAAGAGAGTGGACAGCTCTCTACAATCCAGAGCAGAATGGGGTGGCAGAAGGGAAAAACAAGACTATTATAGAAGTAGCTAGAGCCATGTTGTATGATCAAGATATGCCAAAATTCCTGTCGGCAGAAGCATCCAACACAGCTATCTACGTTCAGAACAGGACTCCTCATCAGGCATTGGGCAAGATTACTCCAGAGAAAGTCTTCACTATGAAGACACCTGAAGTTAGTCATTTCAAGATATTTGGGAGTTTGGCATATTGTCACATACCCAAAGAAAAGAGGAAGAAGTTGGATCAGACTGCAGAAAAGCGGCATCTAGCAAGATATAGCGAGAAGGCTAAGGCATACAAGATCTATCTTCTAGGGAACAGGAAGGTAGTAGTACGACAAGATGTAAAGTTCATGGAGGACAAAGCTTTCAGAAGATCTCGTGAAATGCCTTCCAAGGAGCAGTCGAAAGAGGATCCGTTGGTCATGCCTCTTCAACCAATGGAAGTGAAGAATCCTTCCTCAGATTAGAAAGATTCTCAGGATGAGGAAGAGGAGAAAACAGAAGCCCCTGTTGGCAGAGGAAGAAACAGTAGGGAACTTCGTCAGATTCTGCGTGATGCAGAGAACTTCATCGAAGAGCCAAGGAACAGTGAAAGGGAGTGAAAACAGCCAGACAGGTATCAGGCGTTAGTAGGTCAGGATGGAGAACCTGCCAGCTTCAAGGAGGCAGCTCAGCATCAGGTCTGGTTAGATGCGATGGTGGAGGAGTATAACTCCATAATGGTAAACGATGTCTGAGAGTTGGTGTCAAGGCCTCAAGATAGATCTGTGGTAGGTTCAAGATGGATCTACAAGATCAAATATGTTGCAGACGGCAGTATTGAAAAATACAAGGCCAGGTTTGTGGCTAAGGGGTATGCTCAAAAGGAAGGGATTGACTATGAGGAAACCTTCGCCCCGGTAGCCAGGTATACATCTATTAGGACCGTGATATCTCTTGCAGCCCAGATGGGATGGGAGATCCATCAGATGGATGTCAAGGTAGCATTTCTAAACGAGGTAATAGAAGAAGAAGTATACATTGAACAACCAGAGGGCTTTGAAACTCATGAGAAGAAGTCTCATGTATGCAAACTGAAGAAAGCCTTGTATGGGCTGAAGCAGGCACCAAGAGCGTGGTATGGTCGAATATATGGCTACTTGCAAAAGATGGGGTTTGTCAAGAGTGACGTGGATCTGAATCTCTACTATCTGGTCGTAGAGAGCGAAGCACTTATCTTAATATTATATGTGGATGATCTCTTCCTGACAGGATCATCCAGACTCATTGAAGACTGCAAGAAGAATTTAGCCACAAAGTTCGATATGAAGAATCTGGGACGAATGCACTATTTTCTAGGGTTGGAAGTTTGGCAGCAGAAAGGAGAAATCTTCCTTGGGCAAGGAAGGTATGCTACAAAAATTCTAAAAAGGTTCAAATGGGAGACTGTAGACCTATGGATACGCCAATGATCACCAACTGGAAGAAGATTGATGCATCAGAAGACAAGGATGTCGATCCCACCCTATACCAACAGCTCATAGGGTCCCTGATGTATCTAGTCAATACCAGGCCAGATATTTGCTACGTTGTCAACACCCTCAGTCAGTTCATGGTGGAACCAAAGAGGGCTCACTGGGCAGCAGCCAAGCACGTTCTTAGGTATTTACAGGGAACAGTTGATTATGGGCTCTTGTACAACAAGGAGAAGGATATCAGGTTGAGTGGATTTACTGATGCAGATTGGGCAGGATGTTCAGTGGATAGGAAAAGTACCTATGGGTACTGTTTCAACATTGGATCAGAAATAACCTCCTGGTGCAGTAGGAAATAGAAGTTTGTGGCTCTGAGCTCGTCTGAGGCAGAATATATGGTAGCAAGCACAACTTCATGTGAGGCCATATGGCTTACAAAACTGCTAGTAAACCTATTCAAAAGAAATATGGAGGCGACCAGGATCATGTGTGATAATCAGAGTTGCATCAAACTCTCTGAGAATCCAGTATTTCATGACAGGTCAAAGCATATTGATATCCGGTGTCACTTTGTCAGAGATTGTGTCCAACGTGGAGCTGTACAGTTGACGTACACTCCTACAAGGGAACAAGTGGCAGATATCCTCACCAAGGCCCTTGGAAAGACAAAATTTGACTACTTGAGGGAAAAGATGGGGATGGTAAAAAACCCCTTTTAGAAGTAGTGTGTTAGCAGCACGAATGGAGAGAGAGTTGCAGTGCAGATGCAGTGTTGGGAGAAAGGACCAATAGCAACACAAATGCAGAGGGAGTTGCAGTGCAGATGCAGTGTTGGGAGAAAGGACCAACAGCAGCACAGATGCAGAGGAAGGTGCGGTGCGGATGCAGTGCTGGGAGAAAGGACCAGCAGCAGCACGGATGCAGAGGGAGCTGTTGTACAGATGCAGCAGTGGCAGTGGCAGAACCATGGGCAGTAGTACAGGATGCAGCAATGCAGAGGATGTTGGGCAGGGAGGCCTAGCATCAGCACAGGCACTAATGCCGGAGGATCAGAGTAATACTCAGTGAGGAGTATTGCTAGAGCATAGTCCTCACTAAGAGGGAGTGTTGATTTGTGGTAGCATCGGATGTGCTCTAGCCACGAAATTTGGTGGAGAGGTTAGGACACATGAGATCTCCAATACCCAGAAAGGGTTTGGGCAGATTCTAAACAGAACAGAAGATATTAAAATAATTAATATTTTTAATGGAGTCCCTAAGTCTAAACTTAGGGAAAATAAAATATTGATGTGTATTAATATGAATGTGTGTTAGAATGGTTCAAAAAGACATGGATCAAGCTAGATCTAATCTTAGCCGTTGATTAGGGACTTAATCTCGGCCATTGAGATGTCAACAGAAAAAGTATAAGAGGAGGCTTGAGGGGCACTTGGAGAACACACCGAGGGAGACCAGTCAGTTCAATTTCTAGAGCAGGGTTTGTTAAGAAATTGAACTAGTGGTCTGGAGAGCAATCAGGAGGCAGCGAGTATGGAACAGAGAGACGAGAGATCAGCGCAGAAGAGTCAAACGCAAAGCCAGAGGAAGCCACGCAGAGGCAGCAGAGACTGCGCAGAGCCAGAAGGGCCTGCATCATCCACGCAAAGGCTACAGGAGTGACACAAAAGCCCAAAGAGGTTGCGCAGACCCTCAGTAGGCTGACGCAGAGGGTTTCAGGTTGTAGCAGAGGTCAATAGGGCCTACACTAGGTTTAGGAAAGTGCTAGAAGTTTGTCTATCTGTGGGTAAGCCAGTTTGGCACCCTGTTGTACAAGAAAATTGTTGAATAATAAAATCCTCCCTTGTTGCACCGGTTTTCCCACATTGGCTTTTTCCAGGGACATTAGTCCAAAATAACTGTGTCAATGTGTGTATATTTTTGTTTCTGTATTACGATGTGATATCTGCAGCAGTATCTATTTTAATGTTTGTTGAAGTAATTTCATGAATAACTTATGATGAAATAAGTAGGAAAAGTAAATCAATTGCTACAGTGATAGAATTTTCACATTTGTGGTCCCGCAACTCTAGAACTGAAATTCTAGAAGGATTACATAGAATCATTTGCTCCATAAGGATCCTTAATTCTAGGAAACCCCTTGTCAAGGCGTATCCTCTAAACCTAGGCTCAAGTATCCTCTTAGCCCTTCCTAGAGAGCCTATCACCTTGCCTCTCAAGCAAGCTATTCAATTGAGTCTCTCTTGTGAATAGGCTTTCGGAACCACTCCATGTCTTATCATTGATCCATCCATTCCTGTGATTCCTATCATACCAGGACTCCTCCCATCGGTGAAAGTCCATAAAGAGCAGGGAGCTTTAGCTGAGGTGACAGTGAGACATCACTCCATTGTTGTCCCTTGACCTAGTAGTTGCTCTATAGGATCCCCTCCTAAGAACCCTGCTAGTTTGAGCAGTAACAATTCACACAAGACCTTTCTTCACTACCATTTTTGTTTGAAGTGTAATTCCATAATTCTACCAGGGAACCTTAAATTAAAGAATTTCTCCTATTCTTTATATTGACAGCTAATGTCTTTAGAGAGAACAATATCAAGTCACATATGATCTTTCCTTCACAACAATCTTTAGCACTTCAAAACCTACATATAAGTTTGTTTCTAGTCTAAAAAATGTCTGGACAAAATGGAAAGATAGAAAACAGATAATAATTGCATAGCAAATGGTGTATGGAGAAGAGAAACAAAAGATCACATACCTGTGTGCAAGGCACAGATTGCTTATTGACACATCATGTGGTGTGGAAAAGAAATTTCTAAAAATTGTTGCAGGTGCTGTATCTGCAATGGGAAGAAGACTAAAAATTGCACCCCCATGGTTGTTTATGACCAAAACAGTAATAGGAGGTCGCTCTGCCCTTCAAAACAGAAGCCATCATAGTCTTTTAGACACATGACTAGCAAGAACAGCCTGCACTATAAATAATATAACTGTTGAAAAATATAGTAAGAAGATTTCAGACAACTAGAGAAAATGTTTTTTCTACAATCTTTTTAACTTTCATTGGCAGAGAGAAAAACAGGTTAGATCACTGCTTTGAATTCGCTCTAAAAAATCAGCAGATTTTTAATTCTTGTACCAAATGTTTATCATGTCTAATACATAAGATATATATATTCAAGAAATTTATCCTTAGAAATGTATACTATAATGTGAGGTTATTAAGGTTCTATGAATGATTTCATTAAAATATGAAATTTATAGCTGACACTCACAGTCAAGGACATCAGGCTCAAACCATCTGAAATTATAAACTGTTTATAAGTTCCTAGTAATTGTTCTAAAATTTACCATCTTTTTCCTCACAAAATAGAATTTCCTTTGTTCTTTCCAATGTTACTTGGGAGCGGGAGTGAAAGCGGGGAGCAGGAGCGAAAACAGGAGCGGGAGTGACATTTTCAGAAGCTCCTGGTTTGGGAGTGAATCCCGGAGCGTTTTTTTATATAATATATATATTTTTTATATTTTGATACATATATGTCAACAAAAACATGTAGAATAATGAATTAGATATAAAAAAACATAAAAAAAACATAGATTGAACCATATAACAACAATCATCTAGAAGTTATAATCTTCATCAACCACGTCCACAAGTTAGTAACATAGTAACATACAACATATTGAGTCTCATGATTCATCAATCTTAAAGTTTCAAGCTTTCAAAATTCAATATATAACATTTATCATCATTGATCACCAAAGTTGTACTTGTAAGCTAAGTGTAACCATTACAACAAATAATATCTAACATGAAATGAAATGTTATAAAATGAAATGAAATGAAACAACTTTCAACTTTCATGAAGCATCATATTCATAATTCATTACTAATGAGTTATAATTTCCAACTTCAAACTTAAATTGCCATATATTGTTTAAAAAAATATCATAATATGTTGGCATTATGATGCATGTGTTGTACTTGATGGCAACCCTCTCATAGAAAAACATCTCACTTATATACATCTACAGAGGAGATAAACAGAGAAAACAACAAGAAGAGCCAAGAGGAGACAAGAGGAGCCCTTTACATATGTATAAATATGCCAAAGAAGCAGTTATCGGGAGCCATTGAGTCATTGGGAGCTTATCGGTGCAATAGAGGCACATTCTCATATATAAAGAGCTTATCGGGAGGAATCGGGCTTATATAACCCTTGGATGCATGCTTAATCATTATCGGGAGTCATCAGGCCATATATGCATGCTTTAACTCTATCGGGAGTTGTTCGGGCGATCAAAACCCATATATGCATACATTAATACTATCGGGAGGTGTTTGGGCGCTTAAAACCCATATATATATGTATTATATAATAAACAATAGCATGTATGCATTTCCCCCTTTCGGCGGATAAACACAGTTATATGTGTTAATACATATATTTCGGCATCGGGGGTTCGAGTATGTAACACCGTTGAAACCTCCGATTGCAATGGACCTGATGGCATATCGTTTTTGGTTTATAATAATATCGCATCCGCAGTATATCGCAATGCATAAAGGGTCGCCCACCCCAATCCTCCGATTGTGATAACATATGGACCCGATGGCATATCAAATGTGGTTTATAATAATATCGCGTCCGCAGTATATCGCAATGCATAAAGGGTCGCCCACCCCAATCCTCTGATTGTGATAAGAGGTGGCAGACCCGATGGAGGGATTAAAGGCATCATATATTAATATCGCATCCGCGGTAATCGCCCATTTTATAAAGGCTTCCCACATCTAATCGCCGATAGCAATGAAAGGAGCGGACCCGATATATTTATAAAGCAAGATTAATTGTCGTATCGCATCCGATCCATCGGATCGGCCATCGGCAATAGACAATGTTATACAACGATAAGGAGTGGACCCGATATATTATTGTTATGGGTGCATTAAGTTTAAAGTCTGCCTTTTGTTGTTTGGACCTTTTTCATCGTTTTCCCGCTATTTTTATCACTTAAATCATTCCTTAAGAGATCGGTCAAAGTAAGCGAGCCCCAGGATTTCGGATCCTCTGGTTTCGACTCATGGTTTTATCAAAAGCGTGACTATATAAGAAGAAAAGAGATCCTTTGGCAAGTTGTTGAAAAGGATTGAAGATCTTAAGGAAGTAGATATCGGAATTCTTGAGTGGAATAATTGCAGAATCTAAATCGAGGAGAAAGCGTGCAGATTAGAGATCAGAGCGAAGGATCGCAGGCTTGAAATGGGCAACCTGTAGCAGTAAGTGCAGATACTCTCCGAGAAGGAAACTGTGCAGCCGTAGACACGCATAAGACAGAAGTCTCTTCGGGTGTGGATTAATCGTTGTTCAATAGGTGATGTAGGAGCGGTCACCACAGTAATAATGTTTAGCCTCCGGGTGCGCAGCAGTATGTAAATCCTCTGTTTGGGTCTTGATATCAGCCTCTGTTGACTAGATCGGGTGATAACTGTCATGTATATTGATCTGATGCTTGGGTAATTCTGAAGATTTGTTTATACTTGATGACCATTTGATCTTCTTGGATCCAGTTTGAAAATTAATGAAACGTGGTCCTTGATCGAGGTAGGGGGTTGTAGCTCCCTTCCAGGAGAGACTGGAAAACGAGAGAGGGTTGTAGCTCTCTGCAGGTTGCAGCCTGCGTACTGGTAAAGGACTGCACCAGTACAAAATCATTGTAAAAGAAGTTCTATTTGAAAGAAGATAGAGACATATTGCAGCAGGTGGTTTTCACCCACATTGGGTTTCCACCTTATATATGGTGTTCCTTTGTGTGACTATCTGTTTTTCACTGTTCTTGTTCATTATTATATGGTACTGACATACAAGTTAATTATCAATATCGGAAGTGTAGTGCCCTAATTTCGAATTTACAGTAACCAGATAAACACTCATATGAAATTTGAAAACAGTAATGCATAAAATTGTAATCTGCACCTACCTGAGCTGCTGGCTAACTTCCGATTCCGCTGCTGAACTGGTAATCCTGAACTGCTGACTGATTTGATTCAATTTCGAGATGGCCAATACCACCCGACCAGACAGAGCAACCTGGTTGCTCAATCCAGAGAAGCTCTCCACAGAGGCTCTCTGTCCCTCCGTGCCCAGAACTCAGATCACTCAAGGCTCTTCCACTGCAAAGTTACTTCTCCTGGTTTCCTGCTGATGAATCCATAATTCTCTGGTTTTTCCCCCCCCCACTACAGGTTCGGGCCTTGCTATTTAATCACAGGTCTGGCGGTGGCCGCCCTCCCACTTGCAGCCACCGCCTTCCACGCATTGAAGGCTCTGGGATATTTCTTCACTGACTTCTGCGTTCAGCAATAAGTGTTCAGTTGGTTCGGGTGCGTCTTTATTATTGGACTGTGATGGCTCATAGGTAGGTTATTGCATATAATCCTTCTTATAAATGAAACCTTTCGTATAATCCGTAAGGTTTTAATGTATATACTTTATAACGTTCCTATATATATAAAGTTTCATTTACACTTTATGACATCATATATAAGGTTTCATTTATATTTTATAACATTACATATAAAGTTTCATTTTATACCTTATAACATTTTACTTTATACAAAGTTATATATATATATATATATATATACTTTATAAAATTCAATTACATGTTTTGTAATATTAATATATATATATATATATTATAAGGTTAAATTATATATTTTATAAAATTTAAACTTATATATGTTTTTAAATTTAAATTATATATATGATCTTAACATACTTATAGTTTAAATTTCCACACAATTGGTTTTATTATAAAGTTTAAAACTTAATAAAATGGATTAATTTAGCAGGGTTGTTACAGGAAGAATAATTTAAAGCATAAATCTGGATGGTTTATTGAAAAGAACTTAATAATACTGATTCACCCCCCCCTCTCAGTATTATTTCCAACATAATAAATATGAAAGAGTCAATAGTTATAAAAGCTACTAGAAACTAGAAAAGAGAAGTAAATCTATTATCTATTTCTTATGCTTGGGCCTCTTGCCACCACGAGAAATGTCTAATTTTTTAGTCTTGTTGGAAAATCGGGATCTTTGTCATTAATATCACCATCTAAGCATTAATATCCAGAGGTATATTTGCCATTACCTCTGTATTTGTATAAGGATCTTTGTCATTAATATCACCCTCTAAGCATTAACATAAGATAGAAAAAGCATAGCATGTCAAGTCAAGATTTTGTTTGAGTGGTGCATACATTTTTAAGAGGGCCATGATAGAGGAGTTCGACTACCAATGTCACTAACATCAAGGTACATAGAGGGATTGGTGCTCTTGATTAAATACGAGTTCCATACCCTAATACATG
Organism: Pinus tabuliformis; assembly: GCA_031772625.1. Lineage (NCBI taxonomy): Eukaryota > Viridiplantae > Streptophyta > Pinopsida > Pinales > Pinaceae > Pinus > Pinus tabuliformis. The sequence continues at coordinate 1,641,198,054 of CM062820.1, forward strand.
ACAAAATTCAATGGAAACATTGCAATCCCCCAATCCTGAAATCCTGAAAAACTGATAAGTTTACTAGATTTTGAATGAAATCTAAAATTCTACTTTCTCCATGTGAAATCCAATGAGGCCGGAACCACTCTCAAACATCTCGAGTCATTTCATGGTAATGTTAAAAATTTAAGTAAAAGGATGAAAATGAAAATTAAGGAGAAGGTCACTTTTCTTTAACATTACCATGAATAGCATATCAATACTAGGGCCTAGACTTGATCATTAAGTTGTCCCACTCAAAAATTATGTGTTTCTTTCAAAAACAATTGCATTTTGAACATTACTACAAAAAAAAAATTGCAAAAAAGGCAAAATGCTCCCGAAAATGCTCCCGAAAAGGCAGGGAGCAAAAAATTTTTTAGGGAGCGCACTCCCGAAATCGCTTTTTGGGAGCGATTTCAGGAGTGCGCTCCCGACCACCTCCCTCCCGGAGCACGGATTGGGAGCGGGATCAGGGGGGAGCGCTCCCCCGCAACACTGGTTCTTTCACAATTTTACCAAAAATTCCTTTTTAAATTTCATTTTAATAGCTTTTTTCTCACTAATGCAACTAAGGAGAATCACTCAACTTATAAACCTCAGGTTAGTAAGATTTGCATTATTTCTTATAATCCAATATTTATTTTGTGCTTTTATAAGCCCTGACATACCCCAGTGCATACACAGTACTCATGTAGCAACCAACTTAAAGTTTTAGTCTAATACCACTCTCTAATAAACCCAGACCCTCGTATTTTATATCATAACAGAGATTTGTCATAGGGTACTATGTAACATCCCAAAACTCACAAAGTGACCTCAACAGCTTTATTAACAATTTATTACAGTGTTGGGGGTTTTCGCAGTGCATTATATTAGATATCATTTTGGGATTCAACTGCATTAAGTAAGTCATTCATCTATTACGCAGAGGCTCTAGAGGCTGACACAGAGCCTCCAAAGGCTGACGCAGGGCTAGTTGGGCTGACGCTGGGCCAAAGAGGCTGACGCAGTCCCTAGAGGCAGACGCTTGGAGATTTCATGGCACAGATTGGAGCTAGGAGCTGTGCGATTGTTCATCCGGGGTTTTTCGCCTGAATATCTATCTCTGACTGAGAGGTACTATTGCCGAGAGCATTCTCTGTTGGGTGAGCCATTTCTGGCACCCAGATTGTATTCTGAAACTGCTTAATAATAAAACCCTCAGATAGTTGAACCGGTTTTCCTGCATTGGGTTTTTCTGACAACATTAGTCCAAAAATGACGGTGTCACTTGCGTGCTTGTTTTTGTGTCAGCTGATGATCTATATGTGTTGAGACTGTATTTGTATTTATTTTCAGTGTTTACATGGTAAATAACTTGTTAATAAACAGAGCAAGTAGGAAGAAATAAATCAGAAAGTATAGGAAGGATTTCTAACATTTAGACTTAGAAATTCCAACATGGTATCAGAGGGAGGTTGCAGATCACAGTAGAAATGAGGGCATTAGCCGAGCAGAGCAGCAGCAGCAGAAACGGCTGTCCCGAGTGATAGAAGTTGTTCCTAGCGGAGAAGCAGCAAGGAAGGGGTGATGCAGTGCCTGCATCATCAAGTTTAAGCTAGGAGGAGGATCAGCTCAGTGGCAGAAGGGAGTAGACCTGAACTACGCAATGGCAGGCCATCTTTCTTAGTCAAGAAGGATTAACTTCCATAGCCAGGAGGTGCGCATTTTGCTGGTGTCGGGATTGTGCAGAGCCTAGAAGCTCTAACCATCAGTTTGCTGAGGCATAGGAGGTTGTGGTTAAGTTGCAGAGTGAAGCTGGTGGGGCACTGTGGTCAGAATAATACCTAACAAGGCAAGACCAAGGAGGAGGGAGTTGCTACCAATGATTTCTAGCCAAAAAATACGGATCAGTGATGCAGCGGCACTAACGATCGGAGTGGGGGCATCTCAACATTCGCAGAGGGGTTTCCAGGAGGGAAATCGAGGCTCAAAGAGAGTCACATGTTGATTTGGGGTAGCATCGGATGTGCTCTAGCCACAAAATTTGGTGGAGAGGTTGGGGCACATGAGATCTCCAATACCCAAAAAGGGTTTGCGTAGATTCTAAATAGATCAGGAAATATTAAAATAATTAATATTTTTAATGGAGTCCCTAAGTCTATACTTAGAGAAAATAAAATATTAATGTGTATTAACATGAATCTATGTTAGAATGGTCCAAAAAACATGGATCAAGCTAGATCTAATCTTAGCCGTTGATTAGGGACTTAATCTCGACCGTTGAGATGTCAACAGGAAAAGTATAAGAGAGCCTGGAGGGTCACTTGGAGAGTGTTAGACTCCGTCTTGTCAATCAATTGATTCTTCTTCAAAACCCTGTTTTGAAGAAGAAATCATCAAGTTTGTTTGATGATGTGGTTTAGGATGGATTTGAGGAAACTGATGACCATATTGTGCCTGCTCCTGAAGACGCACAAGAAGGTACTTGGATGGTGAAAGGTGATTATAGGAAAAAGTCTCTCAATGTTCTATCTAAAAGTACAGAACAAAAGCCTGTAGGGAATAAAAATGCTTTGCACAGGGAAAAGGAGGATGTTATGGCATGTGTAAATGGCAAGGAGGAACCATCGACTCAGTTGCTGGATATGGATCCATGGTGTGATGAACGAGAAAAACAAGCAGGCATCCTTCCAGAGGCAGATTTTGACACATTTGTAAAAGCAACTTCAATTGAAGGTTTGAGAGGAAACCTTCAAGTAGACTATATTTTAAAGTTTCCTCTATATCTTCATGTTTGTACAGATGGTTTTGATGGCCTGCATTGCAATGTCAGTTTTCATCCGGACAAGAATGAAAATCGACATGGAGCATGGAAATTACTTCTTGAGTGCTCTGTTCTTCTCACTTATTATCATTATGTTCAATGGCTATGCAGGAGATAACGATGACTATGGCTCGACTACCCGTATTTTTCAAACAAAGAGACCTTTTGTTGTACCCAGCATGGACATACACTATTCCAACAGTTGTCTTGAAAATTCTTGTGTCGTTGATCGAGTCTTTTGATTGGACTGCCATTACATATTATGTCACTAGATTTGCCCCTTAAGTGAGCAGGTTTTTTGGGCAATTTCTAGCTCTCTTTTGTCTACATCAGTTATCATCATCATTATTTCGCCTTATAACTGGGATTTGTCGGACGATGGTCATATCTAACAGTGGAGGCTCATTTTGTCTATTGATTATCTTCGTACTTAGTGGATTTATTATTCCACGAAGTTCAGTTCCCAAATGGTGGTTATGGGGTTACTGGATCTCGCCATTAGCCTATGCAGGGACAGCAATCACAGTCAATGAATTTCTTGCTCCCCGCTGGGAAAAGCCGTTCTCTTCAAACATGACTATTGGGCAATTTATTCTTCAGAGTCATGGCCTCTTTGGGAAAGCTCATTTCTATTGGGTTAGTGTGGGTGCTATGGTTGGATTTACATTCTCCGCAGCTGATGAACAAGGACTAAACCATGCATTGGATCGTGCTATTACTTACTATAGAAAAAGCCAAATTGGTGGCTAGAACTTGTTAAGAAGGCGATAACAATAGATTTTCGCTGGGATTCTTCTGCTACTCAGTATGAAGAGCTTTATGAACAGGCTCTGGCAAGAGCAAGAGCCCAACAAGCCCGCATTTCTAGCTCCACTCGACAATCTGCTTCAAATTCATTTATGTTTTGATAATATAACAATTTGAAGAAAACAAACATGGTTGGATGATCCACTTATGTGGGGGTTTAAGGGTTCTCCTATTACGAACTGGAAGCAAGCTCGTTGGACTCTAACAGCAGACGACATTTGTTTCACAAATCCTTTCTTTACATACTTCTTTCGACTTGGCAAATGCATCCCTATTACAAGAGGTGTTGGCATTTACCAGACACATATGAATGAGGCTCTTGATCTCATTAATAAAGGAGAATGGGCAAGGTATCACAAGATGGTGGGCCTATACGAAGGTTAAAGTGGGGAACTGCAAGCCTTATTGTGCGTGCTTCTGTTACACCAATTGTTCTTCCTATTGTACACAGTGGGTTTGAACAGGTAATGCCGGAGAAGCACTGGTTCGGAAGAAGGCCGCTTCTTCCTCTTTGTCTAAAAAAAAAAAACATTCATATTGTTGTCGGCGAACCTATGGAGTTTGATATTTCCACACTTCAGCAGAGAGCTGAGTCTGTGTCGAGAGTTCTTAGAGCATCCGGGGATGAATGCAATGAAGGAAACAAGGGCCATCTCGACAGCTCTGGATGGCCAACAGGATTGTGTAAAGGATTAGATGAAATCGCGCAGAAATGGCTTTTCATACATATCTCGGATCACATTCGAAATGCCATGCAGAAAGCTGTGCGCAAAAGCCAGGTCTCTTAGTAAAAACGACCATAAATAATTTACACCTCCTGTAGCTGAGCATTGACCTGTAGTGCTTTTCTCCTATCAAAATGTGCTTCAAGGATCTGCTTAAAGGGTGTGGTATATGGCCCAAGAGCGCTATTCAAACGGAGCCAAAATACTTTAAATTGGAACGAAGATATACATCACAGCCGAAGATATAGCATTCGATTTCTATTTCAAGACCTCAGTTAATAAGTCAAAAAAGATCTGCACTCCAGTTTGTCGGCCATCAGAGGGATTCTTGCAATTATAGTTGAACAGCTCATTTTTTATCGACCTGTAGGGAAAAAATTTTGGTCTATTTATTGTATGCGCTGATCTTTAGGAATCGATGAGTGGCTTTTACTATTTTTCATAGTGCCAATTGAAACAGTTCCATCTTTTCATGGATCGGTTTTCTTCTGAGCCGTTTAATGTATTAAATAATCATTTGTAAGAAAGAAGAGGAGAGAATTCTAAGAGCTGGTGGAGAACAGAGAGCTTCCATTGTACAGTCTTTGACAGAGATTTTAATGAAAATACACAGCTCTGGCTTCTGAGATTCCTGTGGTATGAGATTTAACATTTGTGTTCTCCTTTGTTTCATGTAAAGCCTGTTATGTGTTCATTTCATTTCATGATCATTTCCAATTGAACAAATGAAGTGTTAAGGTAGAATTCATAATTTATATGCTCTGCCTTTAAGTTTGTTCATATTTAATGTTTTCCTCTGTTTGACAAGGATTCATCTTCTATGCCCTTGTCAGCTCCTCAGCAGTCTTGCCATTCCATTTAATCTCAATTTGATGTTAAACTTTCTTGCCTACCTTGCCTCAGGAGATAACCTGTGTTTTTGATTACATTTCTCTGTTCAAGCTGTTTCTTTGCCCCATGCAGCCCAGAAAAACCCCATCATTTTATTAAAAACCCCTTTTATCAATTTACTAGCCTAAAATCAGTGTTCTTTATTGGTCATCTCTGCCCTTTGAAGACCTTTTGCCGAGATAGACCCGGAGAGAGCCCTCTCCTGCCCCGTAGGGCTAGCTACGAGGCTAAGTGATTTGATGTTGCCTTGGAGTTTGCCTTTCTCAGCCTGAGGTGAAATTTCAAGCGCTAACATATTGGCGACCATACTGGGGAGAACATTCGACTTGTTGATTGTCTTGTCCCAGTACATGAAATCAAATTGCAGATCTGATGCTGATGGTGCACAGCAGTCAGACACATATGCAGGCTGAACCTTTCACCTGGCGACTCCAATTCAATCCAGACACTCCAACGCTTGCTGATCCATTCATGCAATGGTAGGGTATGTGGCAAACCCTGCCCTGTGTGAAGTTGTAGAAGAAATAAGAAAGGAGTTAGCAGCTACTGAATTTGATGAAGATGTTTTCAGTGCCTTGCTTCATTGGTTGAAATATCCAAAGTTCCCTTGGTTCAAAACTAAATTTTGTGAGTTAATTGTTGAAAGAATCGAAAAGGAGATTCAATGTTTAGATGAGCAAATCCAGTCATATGATTTCCAAGACCCTAAAAAGTTCTTGGAAATCCTTCCTCCTTCGCAACAAGAAATCATAGAATTGTCTACAGATGTTTATATTGACAGTGTGCAGCTGGAAGTATGTATTGCAGAGTTGGGGCAGCCAACAGAGTCCGGCTTCCGCGATCCAATGGCAACTTACATGGAAATGTTTTTCAGTTTGATTGATAGATCAGGCTGTCTGGTACGTGACCAGGCTCATTATGTGCATGAAGGGCTGCCAGCAATAACATCTCTGTCCTGGTGGAAGCATTCTCAAGCGGCATCATTTTCAGGTTTACTTGAATGGTTGATCTGGCATTTTAGTATTACCTGATCTATTGTTTTTACAGCAAAGTAGGGTAGATGTTGTAAATAAATAAGCAGCCAAAAGGCAACATTTTGTTCCAGTTTCATTACAGTTTAGTTTGAAGTTTGCCGAATTAGTCTTTCAAACAATTCAGTTCCAGTTAATAAGTTGAGTCTTCAGTTGTGTTGATTTGTTGAAATAATGGACTCCATTGCCCAATGTATGGAGGCACTGTCTGCTCTCCCAAAGTTCTGCGGTTCTTGGCACCTCCAAAAAGCGGCAGCTGCCATCCCTAGTGGAGCCGATGTTAGACTCAGTCTTGTCAGTCAATTGATTCTTCTTCAAAACCCTGTTTTGAAGAAGAAATCATCAAGTTTGTTTGATGATGTGGTTTAGGATGGATTTGAGGAAACTGATGACCATATTGTGCCTGCTCCTGAAGATGCACAAGAAGGTACTTGGATGGTGAAAGGTGATTATAGGAAAAAGTCTCTCAATGTTCTATCTAAAAGTACAGAACAAAAGCCTGTAGGGAATAAAAATGCTTTGCACAGGGAAAAGGAGGATGTTATGGCATGTGTAAATGGCAAGGAGGAACCATCGACTCAGTTGCTGGATATGGATCCATGGTGTGATGAACGAGAAAAACAAGCAGGCATCCTTCCAGAGGCAGATTTTGACACATTTGTAAAAGCAACTTCAATTGAAGGTTTGAGAGGAAACCTTCAAGTAGACTATATTTTAAAGTTTCCTCTATATCTTCATGTTTGTACAGATGGTTTTCATCCGGACAAGAATGAAAATCGACATGGAGCATGGAAATTACTACTTGAGTGCTCTGTTCTTCTCACTTATTATCATTATGTTCAATGGCTATGCGGGAGATAACGATGACTATGGCTCGACTGCCCGTATTTTTCAAACAGAGAGACCTTTTGTTGTACCCAGCATGGACATACACTATTCCAACAGTTGTCTTGAAAATTCCTGTGTCGTTGATCGAGTCTTTTGCTTGGACTGCCATTACATATTATGTCACTGGATTTGCCCCTGAAGTGAGCAGGTTTTTTGGGCAATTTCTAGCTCTCTTTTGTCTGCATCAGTTATCATCATCATTATTTCGCCTTATAGCTGGGATTTGCCGGACGATGGTCATATCTAACAGTGGAGGCTCATTTTGTCTATTGATTATCTTCGTACTTAGTGGATTTATTATTCCACGAAGTTCAGTTCCCAAATGGTGGCTATGGGGTTACTGGATCTCGCCATTAGCCTATGCAGAGACAGCAATCACAGTCAATGAATTTCTTGCTCCCCGCTGGGAAAAGCCGTTCTCTTCAAACATGACTATTGGGCAATTTGTTCTTCAGAGTCATGGCCTCTTTGGGAAAGCTCATTTCTATTGGGTTAGTGTGGGTGCTATGGTTGGATTTCCATTCTCCGCAGCTGATGAACAAGGACTAAACCATGCATTGGATCGTGCTATTACTTACTATAGAAAAAGCCAAATTGGTGGCTAGAACTTGTTAAGAAGGCGATAACAATAGATTTTAGTTGGGATTCTTCTGCTACTCAGTATGAAGAGCTTTATGAACAGGCTCTGGCAAGAGCAAGAGCCCAACAAGCCCGCATTTCTAGCTCCACTCGACAATCTGCTTCAAATTCATTTATTTTTTGATAATATAACAATTTGAAGCAAACAAACATGGTTGGATGATCCACTTATGTGGGGGTTTAAGGGTTCTCCTATTACGAACTGGAAGCAAGCTCGTTGGACTCTAACAGCAGACGACATTTGTTTCACAAATCCTTTCTTTACATACTTCTTTCGACTTGGCAAATGCATCCCTATTACAAGAGGTGCTGGCATTTAACAGACACATATGAATGAGGCTCTTGATCTCATTAATAAAGGAGAATGGGCAAGGTATCACAACATGGTGGGCCTATACGAAGGTTAAAGTGGGGAACTGCAAGCCTTAGTGTGCGTGCTTCTGTTACACCAATTGTTCTTCCTATTGTACACAGTGGGTTTGAACAGGTAATGTCGGAGAAGCACTGGTTCGGAAGAAGGCCGCTTCTTCCTCTTTGTCTAAAAAAAAAAAACATTCATATTGTTGTCGGCGAACCTATGGAGTTTGATATTTCCACACTTCAGGAGAGAACCGAGTCTGTGTCGAGAGTTCTTAGAGCATCCGGGGATGAATGCAATGAAGGAAACAAGGGCCATCTCGACAGCTCTGGATGGCCAACAGGATTGTGTAAAGGATTAGATGAAATCGCGCAAAAATGGCTTTTCATACATATCTCGGATCACATTCGAAATGCCATGCAGAAAGCTGTGCGCAAAAGCCAGGTCTCTTAGTAAAAACGACCATAAATAATTTACACCTCCTGTAGCTGAGCATTGACCTGTAGTGATTTTCTCCTATCAAAATGTGCTTCAAGGATCTGCTTAAAGGGTGTGGTATATGGCCCAAGAGCGCTATTCAAACGGAGCCAAAATACTTTAAATTGGAACGAAGATATACATCACAGCCGAAGATATAGCATTCGATTTCTATTTCAAGACCTCAGTTAATAAGTCAAAAAGATCTGCACTCCAGTTTGTCGGCCATCAGAGGGATTCTTGCAATTATAGTTGAACAGCTCATTTTTTATCGACCTGTAGGGAAAAAATTTTGGTCTATTTATTGTATGCGCTGATCTTTAGGAATCGATGAGTGGCTTTTACTATTTTTCATAGTGCCAGTTGAAACAGTTCCATCTTTTCATGGATCGGTTTTCTTCTGAGCCGTTTAATGTATTAAATAATCATTTGTAAGAAAGAAGAGGAGAGAATTCTGAGAGCTGGTGGAGAACAGAGAGCTTCCATTGTACAGTCTTTGACAGATATTTTAATGAAAATACACAGCTCTGGCTTCTAAGATTCCTGTGGTATGAGATTTAACATTTGTGTTCTCCTTTGTTTCATGTAAAGCCTGTTATGTGTTCATTTCATTTCATGATCATTTCCAATTGAACAAATGAAGTGTTAAGGTAGAATTCATAATTTATATGCTCTGCCTTTAAGTTTGTTCATATTTAATGTTTTCCTCTGTTTGACAAGGATTCATCTTCTATGCCCTTGTCAGCTCCTCAGCAGTCTTGCCATTCCATTTAATCTCAATTTGATGTTAAACTTTCTTGCCTACCTTGCCTCAGGAGATAACCTGTATTTTTGATTACATTTCTCTGTTCAAGCTGTTTCTTTGCCCCATGCAGCCCAGAAAAACCCCATCATTTTATTAAAAACCCCTTTTATCAATTTACTAGCCTAAAATCAGTGTTCTTTATTGGTCATCTCCGCCCTTTGAAGACCTTTTGCCGAGATAGACCCGGAGAGAGCCCTCTCCTGCCCCGTAGGGCTAGCTACAAGGCTAAGTGGTTTGATGTTGCCTTGGAGTTTGCCTTTCTCAGCCTGAGGTGAAATTTCAAGCGCTAACAGAGAGTACACTAGATGATCAGTCATTCTATTCTCTAGAGCAGGGTTTGCTAAGAGAGATAGAATTAGTGATCGGGAGAGCAGTTGAGGCGCATTGAGTACAGAGAAATAGAGAAGGCAGAGATTGTGTTGGGAAAGCAGCGCAGCAGCCAAGGAGGGTGACGCAGAGCCAGCAAGGGCCCACGCAGGGCCACGCAGAGCCAGCGAAGTGTTGCGCAAGAGCACTAGAGGGGCCAGCGCAACTGACGTAGACACTCCCAAAGCGGACACAAGGCCTCCTGGAGCTGACACAGGGCCTCCTGGGGATCACACAGGCCAAGAAAGGCTGACACAGGGCTAGCGTGGAATAGAAAGGGGCTGATGCAGTCCAGATTGGGCAGACGCTGGGGTTGCAGAGCAGTTTTGTGCTGAGGAGCTCCTAGAAGGGTTTTCCGGGGTTTCAGCCAAGAGATTTCTCTCAAACTGTGAGGTATAGTTGCTTAGGAAATTCTCTGTTGGGTAGGCCAGTTTCGGTACCTAGATTGTACTCTGATATTGCTTAATAAGAAAACCCTCAAATAGTTGCATCGGTTTTCCCGCATTGCGTTTTTTCGGGGACATTGGTCCAAAAATAATGGTGTCATGTGGTGTGTTTGTTCTTGTTTCTTTTAGTTGTTGATCTGTAATATGTTGAGCATGCACTGGTGTTTATTTTCAGTATTTATTTTGAAAATAACTTGTTAAAGAAAAATAACAAGTAGGTAGGAATAAATCCAAAAAAGTGCATGAAGGGTTTCTAAACTAAGTAAACTTAGAAACTTCAACATGGTATCAGAGCGTGATTGCAGATCACAGGAGGACTAAAAGACATCAGTCGAGCAGAGCAATAGCAGCAGAAAACAGTTGTCCCAAGGTGACAGACGCTGTTTCTAGCAACACAAAAGCCAAGAAGTGTGACGTAGAGCCAGCGAGAACCACGCAGAAGAAGCCGGGAACTGCGCAGAGCCTCAAAGAGACCAGCATTGCTGACACAAAGGGCAAGAAGGCTGACACAAGGCATCCCAGGGCTGACGCAGACCCATCTAGGGTGACGCAAAGCCAGCATGGGGCAAAGAGGGGCTGACACGGTTCACAGAGAGACAGTTGCTAGAGTCTAGAAGGCTGTAGAAATATTGCAGAGTTGAGTTGGTAAGGTATTGTAGTAAGAACGGTACCTAACAAAGCAGGGCCAGAGGAGTTGTTACCAAGGGTTTCTAGCCAAGGAACCTAGATCAACAGTGCAGGTGCACAAGACGATCAGAGTAAGGGGCATCTCGACAAGTGGCAGAAGTATTTCCAGGAGGGAAATCAGGACTCAGAGGGAGTCCAGAAGAGAACTTCTAGATGGGAAGTAGAGACTCAGAGGAGTCGAACAGAGAACTTCCAGGAGGGAAGTAGAGGAGCATCATGGCACTACACGGGGTAAGAGACCAGGATGGGCTGGACAGAGCATCGAACTTCGCATACTGGAAGGCCAGAATCTTATCAGTGCTTGACAAGAATCGTGTCAAGAACTTCGCCTTGAAGGTTATAGATGTCCCAGTCGACCCCAATGAAAATAAAAGGTATGAAGAGGCGATGGAGAGGGCCAAGTGCATTATCCTTAACAGGGTCAATGATCATGTGGTAACACATATAGCCGAGAAGGAAACGGCAGTTGAGATGTGGAAGGCTCTCAAGAACCTGTACCAGCATACTTCTGTGCAAAGAAGAATGCTGCTCGAGAACCAGATGAGGTCGTATCAAATGAAGAAGGGTCAATCGATTGACACCTTCCTCGGAGGATTGAATGAGATCCGAGACCAGTTGACTACTATAGGAGCAACACCGGATCAGGAGCTTATGGTGAGGATAGCCCTGAATGCTGTCTCAGAAGATTGGGAAGTGTTTGTCCAGAGTATCCTGGGCAGAGGGACTCTCCTACCTTGGGACGAGATGTGGGCAGCTCTTCGCCAGGAAGAGATCAAACTGCAGTCAAACAAAGGTAGCAGTAGCAAAGGGATCAAAGTTCAGCAGGAAGAGGAGGATGTGGCCCTAGCATCTGAGGGAAAGCAGGAGAAGCGAAAGAAGAAAGTTCTCTCCAATATCAAGTGCTTCCACTGTGGGGAGCAGGGTCATTATGCGACGCAGTGTCCAAGGAAGAAGAGTAAGGGAGAGTCTTTCGAGACTAAGGCAGTGCCAACATGGGTAGAGAAGGAAGTTTTCACAGACGATCACTATGCCATGAGTGCACATGCGCCACTTGAGAAGAAGTGGGGAGACATCGAGCTGTAGTCAGGTGGACTACAGGCGATGAGGGGCAGGATCCTTGAGGTACCCAGCCTCTTGGATTAGACCTTGCTACGGGAGCCCCAACGAAGAGTAGCAGGACTTGCTGGGTGGGTAGAGACAGATGCGGATGGAGCGGCTGAGAGAGCTACAATGCAGGAGTCCCAAGAGAGTGCAGAGCTAGTAGGCTGCAATAGCGCGAGAGGCACAGGAGTGTTGCACCAGTGCAGGACGGCACAGAGAGGTGTGCAATAGTGCGAGATGCAGGAGAGTTGTTGCAACAACGCAAAAGTCAGAGAGGGAGCATTTGTCAGCAACAGAGGGAGCTTCGACACCAGTGGGTGTTTCTAACCTAACAGGGAGGTCAGTTGGGAGATCAATTCCTTACTTCTTAGTAACTGAGTTGCAATGCAGCAGTGAGCAACACGATGCAGCTTGATGAGAGGAGGTGCAGTGCAGATGTAGTGTTGGGAGAAAGGACCAATAGCAGCACGGATGCAGAGGGAGTTGTCGTACAGATGCAGCAGTGGCAGTGGCAGAACCATGGGCAGCAGTGCAGGAGGCAGTAGTGCAGAGGATGTTAGGCAAGAAGGCTAAGCATCAGCACAGGTACCGATGCCGGATGATCAGAGTAATACTCAGTGAGGAGTATTGCTAGAGCACAGTCCTCGCAAAGAGGGAGTGTTGATTTGGGGTAGCATTAGATGTGCTCTAGCCACAAAATTTGGTGGAGAGGTTGGGGCACATGAGATCTCCAATACCCAGAAAGGGTTTGGGTAGATTCTAAACAAATTAGGAGATATTAAAATAATTAATATTTTTAATGGAGTCCCTAAGTCTAAACTTAGGGAAAATAAAATATTAATGTGTATTAATATGAATCTGTGTTAGAATGGTCCAAAAGACATGGATCAAGCCAGACCTAATCTTAGCCGTTGATTAGGGACTTAATCTCAGCCGTTGAGATGTCAACAGGAAAAGTATAAGAGGAGGCTTGAGGGTCACTTGGAGAGTACACCAGATGATCAGTCATTCTATTCTCTAAAGCAGGGTTTTCTAAGAGAGATAGAATCAGTGATCGGGAGAGCAGCTGAGGGGCATTGAGTACAGAGAAACAGAGAAGGCAAAGATTGTGTCGGGAGAGCAGCGCAGCAGCCAAGGAGGGTGACACAGAGCTAGCAAGGGCTCACGCAGGGCCACGCAGAGGCAGCCAAGTGCTGCGTAGAGCACCAGATGGGCCAGCGCAGCTGACACAGAGGCTCCCAGAGCTGACACAGGACCTCTTGGGGCTGATGCAAGCCAAGAAAGGCTGACGCAAGGCCAACGTGGGATAGAGAGAGGTTGACGCAGTCCAGATTGGGCAAACGCTAGGGTTGCAAAGCAGTTTTGTGCTGAGGAGCTGCCAGAAGGGTTTTCCGAGGTTTCAGCAAAGAGATTTCTCTCAAAATATGAGGTATAGCTGCTAAGGAAATTCTCTGTTGGGTAGGCCAATTTCGACACCCAGATTGTACTCTAATATTGCTTAATAAGAAAACCCTCAGATAGCTGCACCAATTTTCCCACATTGGCTTTTTCTGGGGACATTGGTCCAAAAATAATGGTGTCATGTGGTGTGTTTGTTCTTGTTTCTTTTAGTTGTTGACCTGTAATATGTTGAGCATGCACTGGTGTTTACTTTCAGTATTTACTTTGTAAATAACTTGTTAAAGAAAAATAACAAGTAGGTAGGAATAAATCAGAAAAAGAGCATGAAGGGTTTCTAAACTAGGTAAACTTAGAAACTTCAACATCACACCGAGAACTTCCAGGAGGGAAGTAGAGGACCAGCGAAATGGTAGTGAACGGGGTAAGAGACTAGAACAGACTGGACGAAGCCTCAAACTTCGTAGTCTGGAAGGCCAGAATCTTGTCCGTTCTAGACAGAAATCGTCTCAAGCACTTCGCCTTGAAGACGATAGCGATCCCAATTGACCCAGCTGAGAACGATAAGTACAAGGAGGCAATGGCGAGGGCCAAGAGCATCATCCTTGACGAGGTCAAGGACCATGTAGTACCACATATTGCCGAAAAGGACATGGCAAATAAGATGTGGGAGGCCCTGAAAAAATTGTATCAACATACTTCCGTGCAAAGGAAGATGTTCCTAGAAAATCAACTGCGGTCATACCAGATGCAAAAGGGAGAACAGATCGACACCTTCCTCGGTCGATTGAAGGAGATTCAGGATCAGCTGACTTTCATAGGGGCCACGCCGGATCAAGAATTGATGGTGAGGACAACCCTGAAAGCAGTCTCAGAAGACTGGGAGGTGTTTGTCCAGAGCATACTGCGCAAGTCGACCCTTCCAGATTGGGAGGACCTGTGGGCGGCTCTTCGTCAAGAAGAGATCAGAAGGCTAACCAAGGCGGGAAGCAGCGGCAAGTGGTTCAGAAACCAAGGAGGAAGAGGAGGATGTTTCCCTAGCATCTGAGGGAAAGCAGGAGAAACGAAAGAAGAAGGACCTCTCCAAGGTCAAATGCTTCCACTGTGGGGAACTGGGTAACTATGTGAGCCAGTGTCTGAGGAAGAAGAGAAAGGGAGTGGCTTCCAAGACCAAGGCTGCGCCAGCAAGGGCAAAGAAGGAAGTGGAGACAGATGTTGATTGTGCCATGAGTGCTCACACGCCACTTGAGAGGAAGTGGGGAGACATCGAGCTGTAGTCAGACGACCTATAGGCGATGAGAGGTAGGAACCTCTGTTGGACACCTAATCCTAAATGGGTTGGTGTGGAAGCCGAATAGACCAAAGCAGTCCAAGAGACCTTGGGATCTGAAACCCAAGAGTCACGTATTGTACTATAAATGTATATCTCGTGTTAATAAAAAAATGTATTGCATGATTTATCTTTCACATTGTCTTTGCTGTCCATGTGTGTTTAACATGGTATCAGAGTGGGCGATTGCTGGTCCTGCTCCAATTTGAGCCACTTGTTTTGTGGTCTCTATATATATGTCAGTTCTGCCCATTACCTGACCTCTGGCACTGTATACGCTGCACCTGACTCTGGCTATTTTTAAGACTCTCTGGCTATCCTGACTGTTCATAAACGTTTCATAAAAGAAACGTTGTCCATGGTATTTTTAGCGCTGGCCTGGAGAATCCTCTGAATCGCTGAGTAGAATGCCCTTGAGATCAACTGGACAACCTGCAATTTGACCATCTGGACTGTAGTAAGATTCTGGAAGCGCTGTGCCATGCATTGAACGCTGTTTTGGTACGCTGCCCCTATTCGTTTACCATGCCATACTCTGCCATAACGCCTGACATGGTTAACGCCTGACATGGTGAACGTTTGAGATTCTTCAAACCGAGGCTGCGTGAATGGTGGAAGGAGCCATTTCGCGTTGAATGTGCTCGTATGAACGCTGGTATCGGTTGGTGCCTCATTTCGCTCTCACCCATTTCTTAACTTTGATTTTCAATTTCTGGTTCTTTCGTTTCACAACATTCAGTTGTTCTGTATTTATATAAAACCGTTCACTGCCGCTGCTTGAAATACCATTGAACGCTGGACTCCGCATCAGAAGTGAATACGTTGAATAGTTGAAGCCGTGAATGTGTTTGAGCAGCGAGTGTGTTGAATAGTTCGAGCTCCAAATTTTCTTGCTGGATAGGTTTAGCAGTTGAGTCGAGTTAAATTTGAGAAGAGAAGGGAGTTGAGTCACCTCTTTGCTGATAACTAGAGGGTTCATCACTTGCTGGAATATCACAGTCACCAGAGGACAAGTTTTGGGAAAGAAGGGAACGTGTTTCCATCAGGCTGTGAATTATATTTGAATGTTGGACACGTTTTTCTCCCATAAAAAGCTGCCTTCAGTAAAATCGTGACCTGGGTAACTGAGCGTATAGATTTCTGGGTACATTCTTGTCATAACTGAATACATTCCTTGCTGGAGGTTTATTTCAGGAGCAACGCATTATCTCAATGATAATAATGATGAGGGATGGCTGATATTACATAGGTTGTTGCCTGAATGAAGCTTGTGCATGTTTCCTTGGGTAACGTTACTCTTTAACAAGTGTTGGGACGTTATTCTAAGGGGCTGATATTTATGTATGTACATTGTTCTATATCTCAAATCTGCTCACTGTATATTCAGTTCATTTAATAAATGTTGTCTCCCATATCGGTTTGAGGATCTATGACATCGAGGCCAAGTCCTTGAGCCATAAACAACGGTGCCGTGGATATCTTCTCCTCTACACTTTCTGGTGTGTAAAGTTTCACATTATTTCTCCAGCTGCAATAAACTTGCCCTCATTGTGTGAATATGCCAGGCAAGTCAATGCGTTTGGGATTCTAGAGGCCACAAGGAATCGGACTTAGTGGTTTGCATCGACTTTGTACACGACAACGGCACACCCAGCAAGTTAGGCAAGAAATGGTGGGCAGAGTCTTCCTTTAATCACCCTATCAAGAGTTGCATGAGAGCGCCTGAGTCGGTGCTTGTTACCATTTTTGAAATATCTGCATTTGCATACCTGAGATTGATGGGGTGAGAGAGGCACCATAGTTCACATGCCGCTCTGCATTATTGCATACGCTGTATATGGAGGGACTGACTAGTTTTGAGGTATGTTTAAAATTTTTGAAGGCAGTGTGGAATTGTTGGAAGTCAAAATGCTGTGAAAGAAAACCTGCAATTTGAAGGGACAATAGAAAACCCCTCACTCTAAGAAGAATTTGCACTGACAACAATGGGTCTACAATCACACTAGATTATTACATAAAGGAGGCGGCAAGCATGTGCAGTTTGTAGCTTCTCGAACAAGAACTTGTGTAGCGGACCTGCAAATAGTCATTGAGGTAATCAACAATTGTTTATGCATCGAAACTTGGCCTGAATCACATCAAAGCGTAGCGGTTTAAAGCTTGAAGCCGTTGAAGTTGTAGAGACCCACATCAATTTTGGAAGCCTTGAATGGTGCGCTGGCACTATTTCATTATGTTGCGAGTTGTTTTGAATTGAAGACTGCCTTAATACTAGTGTTGAATGGACCGAATGACCCTCATATGCATTGGCCAAAAGCGTAGTGGAGAAGCAATGTAACGGTTTTTCTGGATGTTGAAGAATGTATCAGTTCATTTGCAATCGATCATCAGAGTTCTGCTGGAGAGCAAACAACGTTTTGATAATCCAGAAATGACATGCCAGAAGGTCTTCCTCCAATGCTTCCCTCTTCAAACGCTTCAGAATCCTCTGTCAGCACCTTAAACTAAGTGAAGTCACTGCAAGGCAGAGACTGTCACTAGCATTCCGAACATTTTCCTTTTTGTCATCCATAGCTCGAAAAGCTGTGATCCAGACTCTCTCCAGCTAATTCCAGGCGATTTGAATCATTATCAAAAGCATGTGTTGACACCTCTTCTGGATCTGGAATCAAAACTTTGGGTCAACTTTCAGCAGAAACGCATAAATATCAACCTAGAGCTGATAGAGCAGAAAAAGCAGTGCTACCAATTTCTGCCAGTGGTTGATGTGCATCTCTAGCCTCTTGCTCAGGTTCATTGATAGACTCAAATTCCTTCTTCTCTGCAGTTATTGACTCCTTATGGTATTCAGCATTCAGTGCTTTTTCTAGAAGTGATACCCTCTTTCTAATAAACTCAAGGAGCCTCTTTTGTATATCTCTTAATTGGGCAAGAAGACTCTCTGAAGATCCAGCTTGAGGCAGCTGGCTTCTCTTCTCAGTTGCCAATGTTGCAGTTGTTGCTGCCCCAGTTGTGGAACTGTATTTAAAACTCATTATAGTTTCTGTTCCTTGATTCATTTGCTGCACATTTACAAAGGATTTTTTTGTGTCTTTGTATTGTGAGTGGGCGTCCTTTTTACTCATTGGGTCATAGTTGTAATCAGTGTTTTAAAGGGGTGTAATTTTGACAATGAAGAATATGCCTCGAATTACTGAAATATTAGAGTTATTAAAAACTCTGATATATTCCTCTAATCATGAAACATTCCAAATCAGCAAAGGCTCTCTCTCAGAAATTCAAACATGTCTACAATATGCACAAGAGAATATCGATTTTTTGCAGCTTGAATCATAGCTACAGCAAGAAGAGCTACATCAAAATAGACACCATTCTGAACCTGTTTTTGTTCAGAACATTGAGACAACCACCCATCAGCAGCATGTTAATAATGTTATAGTTCATTCAAATAAAGTAGCAGTTGTACATGCAGATGCAGAAACTCAATCTGCACTTCCCAAGCCCATCATCAGACCTTGGGAACAGCTTGTCCACAACAAGCACAGAATTGGTCTTGGATATGACAAGGACTTGTCCTTTCATATTCCAGACTACGCCAAGCCCATTCAGTTTCAGAGTGCTGGATTTATTCATGACAGTTCACCTGCTCCTCATGACAGTTCACCTCAACAGCAACAACAACAACAACAGATTGAGAAATGCCAACACTGTGATCGAGTTGGCCATCTGAAAGATCACTGTTTTGATCTTCATCCATGTAAGCACTGTCATAAAACCAGCCATTCTTCACACAGATGCTTCAAAAACAAACGTCCTGCAAGAACAAAGATTCATCTTGGATGGATCGCTTCTTGGCAATGGGCATCAACAGCCAAGAAGATATTCCAAACACATGTCAGAACTTGTTCCAGAATATTGAACAGTCTTGCAGTCGAGTTTTCTCCATCATCTCACCTTGTACCTGACAGGGGGGGAAATGATGGTCATCTACAAGCTTCAAAGTCACATCAAGCGAGCCTGAGCCACAACCTGCCACACCAGTTTCAGAGTTGTAGCCAGAGACAAAGATGCCTGAACATGCCTTCAGGTGGCAATCTGGGACACTTCCTCTAGCAGAAGACTTCAGCTTCTTGCCAGTTTTGGAAGAGTTCCGGGAACAAAATTGAGAACACTTCCTCTAGCAGAAGACTCCAGCTTCTTGCCAGTTTTGGAAGAGTTCCAGGAATTGCATTAAGCATTCCGGAGTTGTTGGTTATCCTTAAACCATCACAGGTTGAGACTTCCCTT
Organism: Pinus tabuliformis; assembly: GCA_031772625.1. Classification (NCBI taxonomy): domain Eukaryota; kingdom Viridiplantae; phylum Streptophyta; class Pinopsida; order Pinales; family Pinaceae; genus Pinus; species Pinus tabuliformis. The sequence goes on from CM062820.1 coordinate 1,641,217,120, forward strand.
TTCAGGTTGAAGTTTTACCTTTTATGCGGGGTGAGACCTCCCTTTTATGGTTGAAGGTTTCCCTCTTTAAAACAATAGGATCACTTCCTCTAGCAGAAAACTTCAGTTTCTTGCCAGTTTTGGAATAGTTCCGGGAACTGCACTAAGTGTTCCAGTGTTGGTGGTCATCCTTAAACCACTATACCAACATTTCATAGAGCACATTCAGCCTAGTGCTGCCATGCATTTTTTGCACATTTTGTATTACAGCTCTCTTCTTGGACTCATACATAACCCTTCGGATTAAGGGGGGGAATGTTGGACACCTAATCCTAAATGGGTTAGTGTGGAAGCCGAATAGACCAAAGCAGTCCAAGAGACCTTGGGATCTGAAACCCAAGAGTCACGTATTGTACTATAAATGTATATCTCATGTTAATAAAAAAATGTATTGCATGATTTATCTTTCACATTGTCTTTGCTGTCCATGTGTGTTTAACAACCTCGAGGTACCCAGCCTCTTGGATTATACCTTGCTTGATCCAAAATGGATTCAGCATAGCCTCCAGATCAAAAGTCTTCAAATACAGGTGAAATGGAAAAATGTTGAAGGGCTCGTGAATACGAAGCCAATGGTGCAAACCGCATGTAAATCCGAGTTCAGACAAGGAAATTAGAGCTAATCAAAGATTCAGGTCAAAGAGTCAAAGCCTACGTCAGCAGGACATGTGGCAACCCAGGAAAGAGTCGCAAGTACCTGATGATGTCAGCACAGAAGATGATGTGGCAATCAGAGATTGGTTCAGACCTCAAGCGATGAGGAACAGCAGTCAAGAGCAGAGATTGTCTGATCAAAGGAGATCGACACATATCGCGTTGAAACATGCAGGCAAGTTATTTGGGAAAACGAACACGATAAAACTACGAAAAAGGAACTAAACTCTTTGAGTTCCGACATGAGGGTGGTAAATGGTTTATCAGGTGCCCTCAAGGCAAGAAGCGGTTTTAGACTGGGAGCACACGATTCCACTCGACGCTCGACACATAGCCTTTCGAAAACCACTTTATCGCATGCCTTCGGAGAAATAGCGAACGTGCTAGTTGGAGTGCGAAACAGCACGATAGCCGTCGGATGGCAGAGGACAAATCAACGAGCAGGTTGTCCGGATCAGTTGAAGAGCAGGACGCGACAACTGTCAATGGTTTGTTCTCGAGATCAGTGCTAGGGAAAAGGCCGGACGTTTGGGGTCCACCAGCGCCCATCGATCCTTTCGTTTATACCCTGTTTCTATTATAAACATATTTGTTCCACGTTTATTGCAATTTGTAGGAGAGTGGTGAACCGTTCCAGGGGTTCTAGAGGTCAAGGTGACCAATACGGTCGTGTGTATGCTCATTTTGACTCGAAGTTTCGAACGGAACATAGTGGTGAGTTCCATTTCTGTATTGAGACTCTGTTTCTGAGCTCACACTTGTAACAACCATTTGAAGACATAATAAAGAGGCCAGCACTAGAAGCTAGGTCCAGGAGACGTAGCCAAGAAGTTTGGTGAACTCTTTTATCAATTTTGCTTGTGTTAATGTGTCTGATTGTGTTTTTATAATTGTTTAAGTGTCTATATTATTCGCAATCTTATCGATCCACTGCACTAAGTAATATAGACAACTCCACAGATAAGTCTGTAATACCTTTATCAATTTCAGATCATTGCTACGGGAGCCCCAAAGAGTAGCAGCAATATTGGCAGATATCAGTAGAGACGGATGCAGATGGAGCGACAGAGGGAGCTACAGTGCAGGATTCTCAGGACAGCGTGAGGCAGCAGTGCGAGATGCATGGAGTTGTTGCAGCAGCACAGAGGTCAAAGAAGGGGCACTTGTCAGTGACAGAGGGAGTTTCAGCATCATGGGTGTCTCTAGCCTGACAGAGATGTCAGAGTTGGGAGATCAGTTACTTACTTCTCAGTAATTGAGTTGCAGTGCAACAATTAGCAGTGGCAGTGCTATGGGCAGCACGATGCAGCATGAAGAGAGGGGTTGTCGTACGGATGTAGCAATGGTAGTGGCAGGACGATGGCCAGCAGTACATGATGTAGCACTGCAAAGGATGTTGGGCAGCAAGCCTAGCATCAGCACAAGGACCGATGCCAGATGATCAGGGTCATGCTCAGTGAGGAATATTACTAGAGCACAGTGCTCGCTAAGACGGAGTGTTGATTTGGGGTAGCATCGGATGTGCTCTAGCCACGAAAATTGGAGGAGAGGCTAAAGCACATGAGATCTCCAATACCCAGAAATGGTTTGGGTAGATTCTAAACAGTTTGGGAGATAGTAAAATAATTAATATTTTTAATGCAGTCCCTAAGTCTAAACTTAGGGAAAATAAAATATTAATGTGAATTAATATAAAACTGTGTTAGAAGGGCTCAAAAGTCATGGATCAAGCTAGAGTTAATCTTAGCTGTTGATTGGGAACTAAATCTCGGCCGTTGAATTGTCAACGAGAAAAGTATAAGAGGAAGCTTGAGAGTCACTTGGAGAACACACCGAGTTGATCAAGAATTCGATTTTTTGGGGCAGGGCTTGCTGAGGAAATCGAAGGAGTGATCAGAGTTGCAGCTGAGGGGCAGTGAATACGGAAGCAGAGAGGCAGAGAGGGTACCGGGAGCATCAACAAAGAAGCCGGAGAGAGAGGGATGCAGAGCCAGCTAGAGGCCATGCAGAGCCAGCTAGAGGCCACGCAGAGCCAGCTAGAGGCAGTCAGGAGCTGCGCAGTGCCTAAGGAGAGCCAGCATGGGTGACGAAGAGGCTCTAGAGGCTGATGCAGAGCCTCCAGAGGCTGACGCTAGGCTAGTTGGTTTGACACTGGGCCAGAGAGGGTGACGCAGTCCCTAGAGGCAGACACTGGGAGATTTCATGGGGCAGATTGGAGCTGAGAGCTGTGGGATTGTTCATCCGGGGTTTTAGCCAGAATATCTATCTTCGACTGAGAAGTACTGCTGCCGAGAGCATTCTCTGTTGGGTGAGCCATTTCTAGCACCTATATTGTATTCTGAAACTACTTAATAATAAAACCCTCAAATAGCTACACCAGTTTTTCCGCATTGGGTTTTTTCGGGGACATTAGTCCAAAAATAACGGTGTCACTTGTGTGCTTGTTTTTCCGTGAGTTGATGATTTGTATGTGTTGAGACTGTATTTGTATTTATTTTCAGTATTTACATGGCAAATAACTTGTTAATTAACAGAACAAGTAGGAAGAAATAAATCATAAAGTACAGGCAGGATTTCTAACAGTTAGACTTCGAAATTCCAACACACAGTAGTGGGTGCCAATACATAGAGACCACATTAGGAGAGAGAGATAGCAAATCTCTCAAAAAAAATATTCAAAGCACCGGTCCAAAGAGAAAAAGGAGGAAACATGGGCAAGGTACCTATTTAGGCATCATATTGTCGCCATTTGGATAGGGCATACATAATGGCAAGCATTACTTTATCATGGGTACAGCAGTGATGGAATGGTGCAGCATAGTGCACAGTGATGGGTACAGTCATGATTGGGTGGAGCTCAGTGAATGGGTGCAGTACAGTGACAGGTGCAGCATGATGATGGAGTCACCTTGGAGGATCAGCATGCCTTCACCTGGGTCCAGATCAGCTACCTCGTGTGACATCTTTGAGAAGATCTCTGCACTTATTTTGATAAGTCAAAATGTTGACTTCCAATGTATATGTACTATCTCTCTCTCTGTTGAACTATTGAAGAACATATAAGAAGAATTGATCAAGGGTTTCCCCACATTGGGGTTTTTCCCTGGCTAGCACCACATCTTGTGTCCTCTTGTCTTGGCTTGTCTTCTGTGATTTATATTTATGTTCTATCTGCATTTTACTATCATGATAAATGTGATTGCTAATCTGGAATTGATATTGAGCTAATATGGAAAATTGAAGTAAATTTGCTATCAGCATAGAACACACCTAAAATTAATAGGTTCTTTGTGGTCCTGCAACTTTGTGACTCACATTCCACAAGGATTACATAGAAACCATTATTTCTTTAGGACTTTTATGCCTAGGATACACCTTGCCAAGTATTAATCCCCAAACCTAGGTCTAAGTGTCCTCATAGCCCTTCTAAGAGAGCCATCTATCTTGCTTTCATAGCAAGCAAACCCATTATCTGAGCCTCTCTTGTGAATAGGCTTTAGGAATCACCTCTCATCCCATCATTGATCTATTATTCCTAGTGATTCCTCTCATATCAGGACTCCTCCCATCAGTGAAAGTCTGTAAAGAGCAGGGAGCTTTAGCTTAGGTGACAGTGGGCTATCACTCCATTGTTTCCACTTGACCTAGTAGTTGCTCTATAGGATCCCCTCCTAGGACCCCTGCTAGTTTGAGCAGTAACAGGGCCCAAAGCCCACACCTTGGGTTCCAAGCCTACAAAGCACTCTTGTGGCGCTCCAACCTCCAAAACCTAAACCCTAGGAATTGGAGTATCTCCCAAGCTACCAAATCGCAACATAAATATGGTCAGAGAACTTCATTCATGGCAGCCTAGATGGTGGTTGGAGCATTAGTTAACTAAAAGGGCATCACTGCATGCACATTCATATTCATTATTTTATTACGTATTTTTCATGCCTTAGAAAAATATAAATTATTTTCGTCTCTATCAAAGTATGCATGCTTGTGACACAATGACAAATTTTCACTCTAATATATATCAACATTGATCTCTGCAATGTGTATTCCACATTGACGATTCTGCATGTTCATCTGATACAATGACCAATAGTATGTGCCCATACCAAATAGTCTCAAGGTGAACCTTTCTTTAGCATGACTCCTCCAAGCATGGACTTAGTCAATCTGAGTTCTTCCAGTATCATTACCAATCTATCTATATTAAAGAATCTAACCTTAGAGAATAATGTCTAACTAGCTACTTATTGCAACAATATGATTAATACAATTGTAAGCAGTTATAATTATCAAGTCTTGAAACATTAATGAGGCCCTTTTGACACACCTTCCAATCATTTTGAGGTAAGGATGCATCTTGAAAAATGGCCACTTACACTTTTTCATTCATGAGCAGTAAGCTTAACTTTTCTCTTTAAAACAAATTTTCTGAACATTAGAAATAATCTTATTTCATTTCAGGTTTTGATTACTTCTAAGTCGAAATTATGATTGAGGTAGGGAAAGACACAGTAGAAAGTTGTCGGGAATATGTATTTCAAATATAAGATAAACACAAAACTCACACCATATGAGTCTTCAAGCATTAACTTCTAATTGCATATGTTACAAATATCAAAAAGTGAATGAAGACAACTTTATTTTTACCTATTTACAAATTACTATCTCACTTCAAAAAAATTATGTGCATGTGAGGCCTCACCTCGCCCGTAGTAGTGTTAATCCATTAGTATCATGAATGAATGATATGTCGCCTACCATAAATACTACCTAGACATAAGCAAATTAGTAGTAAGAATTCTTTTCCTCTTAATCTTATATAAGTAGCCATAATTAATCAAAACAACACCTTTGCTAAACAAGAAATTTATAGGAATGCAATGCTTTCAAAAATATTGTACACTGTTTGCATCATAAATACTCCAATAGAAAAGATTTTTTTCCTAGTTACAAAAACCAAAAAAACCAGCAAAAGCTGCCACAATGCCAAGATCTATTTTATTCATAAAAAATTAAAGGCATATTAAATCTATTTTAAATCATAGGACCTTATAGATGGGATAACAACCATTAGAAGTTGAAAAACTATATCCTACAATGCCCTGTTGAGGTTTGAATGTAATATGCTAAGTTGCTAACACTTTTGTTCAGTAATAGAAAAACCCTTCAACAAAGACAATAGAAAAATGAAAAATCTTGAATAATTAGCATGTTAGACAAACGATGTACATCCTAGACAACATAAGAAGTTTTATGGATCCAAGATGTGGACCTATTAGTCGTGAAACTATGAAAAGGTAGAAACTTTTCCTTGTGGTTCATGGAAATAAAAATGGTTTTCCACATATGAGCATATTCAAATGTTTTTGTAAGACCTAGTAGTATTCAATACCAGTTTTGTCCCCATAGAACCAACCCTGTCAAACACACAACAAAAGCCATTTTTATAGAAATGCACAAACACTAAGAAGATTTGTTTCTCCTTAAAGAACGAGCTGAAATTGTCGGAATTGGCTTTACTGGCACCACCCCTTGTCCATTCTCATATAGATTTACTTCCATAACATGTAATTAATGTTGCTGATCATATACTTCACTTAATCTTCCTGGCATGCTATTGCCAAAGAGCACTTCAATGAAAATTGACTTGTACCACCCAGCAAGGATGCTTTGTTCTGTACAGTGTACACTAATGCCATTCAACTACTTAGTTCTTACAAACATTGAGTTAACTAACATTAAAGTTTCAACAAATAATGTCTTCTTTGTGAGCTAACAGTGGCAATGCTAAGGAAGATGGGACAAGTATGTCAACATGACCAAAAATAGAAGTAAATTGTGATAACACAAAACCGTAAATCAATTATATGTACACAAAAAATTGTGATTTTTTTCCAAATTTCAGACAATTGTGTTTAAATTCAAATGAGATTACTTAAAAAAAATGTGAGTCAATGAGCAATATTCAGCCCCTGCAAGGAAAAGCACCAATAGAGGTTAAAAAGCAGAGCTAGAATGCCATAGAGAGCCAAGCATCAATTTAGACAGATGCAAATAACTGTTTTCGCTACTATTAAACACTTTTTTTCACAAAGGAAGGGATTGATTGTTGCCCACAATTTTCATTCCCTTGGTATGTTTTAATCAACATATTGTTACGCACAGTTTTCATTCCGTTGGTATGTTTTAATCACCATAACACTTCAATATTTTCCAAGTTTATTCGAGGCTTTGCAAAGTACATAATACTTGCTTCTTGCTATCATTTTTCATGGTCTGTGAAGAAGGAAAACTTACGTTTGACATTTTTAATCAAGCAATTTGAGAATAAAAATATATATGCATAAAAGATTATTAAATAATGGATGGTGGGGGGCTGGTGGCATGTACAAATATTCCTAAGTGAGTGCCCTTTTATTAAAAGTCATTTCACTTAATTAACTTACAATCTTTCATCATCATCGCCTTCATCATCATTATTTATTGTACTTTTATTTTATTTATTACTGATTAGCTTCTAGATTTTATGTATGTAACATTACCTTACCCTTTAAAGAATGCTTTGTCCTCAAAGCAATCCCAAATGAATTCGTCTTCCCATGTGGATATTGAATTGATTTTGGATTCATTTCTAAATATTTGGGAGGTTTATTCATAGTGGAAGTGTCAAAATTTGTTACTTATTTTAGTGGAAGGTTTTGGCTTCCCAAACCATATAACTTGCAGTTCTTCCCTCACCATTTGAACTCCATAAATTGTTCTCAGAGATTTGTGGTATAGGTTCCCAATTGTATCAAACATTTTACTCCCAACACCATGTCCATTCCACTAATTGGTGGAGTTTCATATGTAATTTGTAGTTCCAAGTTCTATATATGTACAAAAACCTTATGGCACCACCCTAATCTTTTCACTTGTTGACCATCAACAGTTGTAACCATGAGATCCCCTCACAAGGTATTCAAATAGATTTAATTTTTTTGTGAGATTAATATTTACAAAACTATATGTACTTCTAGAATCTACTAAGGTTGTGATATTTTTACTTTTTATACTTCCCTTTAACTTTAGGGACCTTGGCTCTGTTACCCACCAAAATGGGTAACCCCATAGGACGAAACTTTTCTCCTACATTTGACAGCCAACTGGTCAGCCAGATAGCCAACAATGCTTAACAGCCACAACTATCTGATGATATGCCACATATCTCTACCACATGCATCAGCTGCTTCTCACCCATCCAAAATGAGCACATGGACGAAGGTGGGCTTCCACTCAAAAGGTACTTTGGTCATTTTGCAATTAGGTGCTTATACTTGTTTGTTCTTGGGCATTTAGTATGGATTATGGGGTGATCTGGAAGAATGATGGACTTTGACTGTGATCTTGTTCTCTCACCTTACTTGGGGGGTTAATCTTTGATCCTAGTCTAGTGGGACCTCCCTTAAGGCCCTTTGGGTATAGGAGGGGCACTACTTGGGAAGCCCTGATTGAGATAGTGTAGTTCCATCTTCCCATATATCATACTTAACACCTTCCATCTTACATTACAAGCCCATATCTCACCTCCATTCTTTGGGTTCAACTTGTCATTGGTTCTTTGGGATTTGGCACCCATATGTCCACATACTTGGGTAGGGCCCGAAAACTTTGCCCTAGGAGGTTGATGCAACTAAAAGAAACAAAAAGAGCATATCATGGCCACAACAAAACTAAAGGAAAGAAAAGTCAAAATGCAAAAGATGGCTAGGGACATAAAGATTAGCACATGGGGGCCATCACAGAGTTTCAAAGCATTCATTACTCCATCACATCAAAACAAGGAACCCTTGCATGTCCCAACCCCTGTAAGCGATAAACTAACTCATCATTAGGGGGCAATACAATTGTTGCATCATTTAAAGCAAAATGTAACCCTTGAGATACAAGCAGTAATACAAAGAAAGGTCAAGAAGAAGTAAAAGGAATAGAAGAGGGGTGGAAAGACAAAGGCCGAGTTAGTAACTCATACATCCATGAATGCTCCCTCCTCACATCTATACACTTAGGATGTGTGGACACCCCCATCAGGATGTCATCCAAATTTAATAATATGGCATGTTTAATTTATAGTACAAAATGTAACAATTTAACTAACCAATTGTATAGTATTGTACAATGATATTTAATTCAAAACCAGATTATGGCTAAGTTCAAATGGTCGCAACTACATGGTTGTGACCATATAGATATAGCATATCATCTAGTACAACTAATCAATTCAATGGTTGGTACGAAGGCAACGTATGAACTAGTATGGTTGAATAATTCAATAGCTAGTATGGATCAATGTTGCTAACAACGGCATCAGCAAAAAACTGACGAGTGTTCGAAAAAGAAAATAATCATAAAAACAGGGAAAATATTAGTAAAAGTTTGCACACATCCACAAAATTAAAAAATTACAAATTAAAAATAAAATACAAAAATATTTAGTTTTTTCATTTTTACTAACATCTAAAGTAACAACAACATCAAATAACTGCATTGCCACATAACTAAGAAAACAAACCAATATATAGGATGTATAAGAATACCAATGCTACATCACACAACAACATTGAACCATGTCTTGAAACCTGAGTCCTAACTTGGCCTCAAAATATCAACAAAAAATATGTTAAATGTATCTCATCAGCAAGACTCATCTACAATGGAATTAGATACATAAACTAGTAATTCCCTCTGTCTCTTTTACGAGCAAAAGGTAATGGTTTTTCCTTTAGAGGAAGAATAACATGTGCCTAGCGTTAGACTTTGACGTCCACTAGAAGAAGTAGGAGGTAGACTCTGACATCCTCTACTAATTCCCATGTTACTGCTATGTCCAACTCTCCCCCTAGCGAGATGGACGAAAATTAATAAGTAAAGTAAACCCCATGAAAAATATGAAAATAAATTGGTGGAAATTGATGCACATACCTGTAAATGCGACCATGGTTGAAGGAAATCAATCCGCACTCCAAAAAAACAAGTTCATGGAAAAAGAAAAATGAGTCGTCTTCCTCCTTGGCACAAGCAAAACTAATCTCCTCCTTTACTATCGAAGCCCTTCATTCTTGTTAAACACATACATGGAATAGACATGATGTGAAAGATAAACGTTAGTTGCATTTATTATACAAATGATATGCATTTATAATACATTCTAATGATCCTTGGTTTCCATATTCCAAGTGGTCTCTTGGACTCCCTTTGACTGTTCACATTCCACACCAACCCTTAGCAGATTAGGTGTCCGACATTCTCCCCTTAATCCAAAGGGGTATATACGAGTGCAAGAAGACAGCGATAATAGAAATACAACAATGCATGAAAGCAATAGGTTGAATGAGCTCTCTTAGATGATGGCATAAGGTGGGAAAACTCGAGGCCTCAACTGACGATGGTTTAAGGATTACAACCAACACTGGAACGCTTATTGTTGTTCCTAGAACTCTTCCAAATTTGGCAAGAAGCTGAGGAAGTGCTCCTTAATGCTTTGAAGAGGGAGATCTTCAACCTGGAAGAAGGGAGGTCTACAACTCTAAATCTGGGTATGGTTGTCTCTGGTTGCAGGCTCAGGCAATTGGTTCAGGTTGTGGCTCAGGCTCGTTTAATGTGGCTTTGAAGCATGTATATGACCATCAATTTCCCCCTTGTCAGATACAAGGTGAGAAGATGGAGACAAATCAATTGCAAGACCTTTTAATATTCGTGAACAAATTCTATTTTATGATGTAAATATCTTCTTGGTTGTTGAAGCCCATTGCCAAGAAGCAATACATCCAAGGTGAATCTGTGTTCTTGCAAGAGGCTTGTTTCTGAAGCATTTGTTTGAAGAATGAGTATGCTCACCACAATGCTTGCATGGATGAAAATCAAAACAATGATCTTTCACATGGCCAACTCAGTCACAGTGTTGGCATTTCACAATCTGTGGCTATTGTGGAAGAGGAGCATAATCTGAAACAAGTGAAGATGAACTGCCATGAAGAAATCCGATGCTTTGAAATTGAATGGGCTTGGAATAGTCTAGAGTATGAAAGAAAACATCATTTTCATATCCAGGACCGGTTATGTGCTTGTTGCCGACAATCTATTCCAAAGGTCTAATAATGGGCTTGGGAAGTGCAGGATGAGTTTCTGCATCTGCATGCAAATCTGCTCTTGAAATGGGTACTTGATGGGGATCATCCTCAACTTTACTAACTTGATTACTTGATGGTTGTTGATGGGTGACTGTTTGAACTTCAAATAGAGGATTGTTCTGAACAAAAACAAGTTCAGAATGATGATTACATTGTTGTAGCTGAGATTCAAGCTCCAAAAATTCTATCTTCTCTTGTGCATTGTGCATCTTGCAGACAAGTTCGAATTTCTAAGAGAGTGTCTTTACTAATTTGGACTATGCTATGCATAAATATCTTCTTTCCATTTCACGGCTAGAAGATAAGGGAGACAGAAGTGTTTTCGTAGATGGAAAACTTGTAGTATGGGCTAAAAACTCAAGCATAGAAGATGCAAGTTTGATTGGGATCATTGAAGGAAGACTTTACAAATTGTGACTCCCCTCGCTCAAGCTTTAGTTCACATGAAAGTTAGCTCTTGTGAACTTTGGCATAGAAGATTTGGTCATCTTCACTACAAAATCTTACCAACCTTAAATTCAATAGTAAATGGCATCCCCAAACTAAAAGAAGATCATGAAGGTGTATACAAGGGATGTGCAATGGGTAAAAACACCAAGAGACCATTTGGAAGCAGTGCTTCAAGGTCAAAAGAAATTGTAGATCTCATTCATTCTGATGTCTGTGATCCTATGACTCCAAAGTCTCTTGGAGGTCATCTATACTATCTAACATTCATTGAAGACCATTCAAGGAAAACTTGGGTATATTTAATGAAATCCAAGGATGAAGTATTCATCAAATTTCAAGAATTCAAAGTCGCAATTGAAAACCTTACAGAAAGGAGAATCAAGATTTTAAGGTCTAATAGTGGAGGAGAATACACATCTAAGGAAATGATAGCCTTCTGTAAGGAATCTGGGATTAAGAGGAAATTGATAGTCCCATATAATCTCGAACAAAATGGAGTTGCAGAACGAAAGAATCGATCCATTGAAGAAAGTGTAAAAGCCATGTTACATGATCAAGCTATGTCAAAATGTCTGTGGGGTGAAGCTACTAAAGCAGTTGTATACATACAAAATTGAAGTCCCTACAGGTCACTAGATAACATGACTCCTGAAGAAGCTTTCATTGAGGAAGAAACCAAACGTAGATCATCTCCGAATTTTTGGGTGTCCTGTCTATATTCATATACCAAAGGACAAGAGAAAGAAGTTGGATCCTTCAGGCATGAAGGGAACATTTGTTGGCTACAGTAACTCTTCTAAGGCCTATAGGATCTATATAAAATGACACTGAATAGAAGTTAGTCGAGATGTGATATTTCATGAAAGTATTGCATTCAAGAAATCAAAGGATCTCCCTATGGACTCTGATGATGAAGAACTTCTTGTATTTGAAGAGGAAGGTACTAGGGAGGAAGAAGAATCAAATCATGAAGATGAAGGTCCCAGTGAACCCATACAGCTTGTGGTCATCCCTGAAACTAGAAAGAGACCTAACTAGCTGAAATCTATTGTATTACATGTAGAAAGACATAGAGCAACTAAAGGCACATTCGGAGAAAGCAAGAAACCCAAAAGATATTTGGATATGCAGCCTATATGAAAAAACTAATAGAAGCAGAGCCATCCACCTTTGAAGAAGTTGTCAATCACCAAGAATGGAAGGATGCCATGAATGAAGAATATCAATCGATAATGAAGAATGGGATTTGGGAGATCGATCATACCTAGGCCTGAAGACAAATCTATGGTGACTTCCAAATGGCTTTACAAGATTAAACATGCAGCAGATAGAAGTATTGATAATTATAAGGAAAGATTTGTGGCTAGGGGATTCTCTCAACAAGAAGGCATCAATTATGAAGAGACATTTGTTCCAACAACAAGGTCTACAACTATACACTCACTGGTCTCTTTGGCAGCATCGATGGGATGGAACATTCAGCAAATGGATGTCAAGACTAGATTTCTAAATGGCACAATTGATGAACGAGCAACCCTTGGGATTTGAAGTCAAAGATAGATAGGCTTATGTTTGCAGACTGAAGAAGGCACTACATCGCCTTCAGCAAGTACCAAGGGCATCCTATGCAAAGATGGATGCATACCCACAAAGATTGGGCTTCACAAAAAAATTTGTTGATCCGAATCTCTATATCAATGTTGTGAAGAATGAGCCCATAATCATTCTTCTATATAAGGATGATCTTCTCTTGATAGGTGTAGAAGGTCAAATCCAAGAATGCAAGAAGTAGTTAGCAGCAGAATTTGATATGAAGGACCTTGGGTTGATGCACTACTATTTGGGATTGGAATTCTGGTTGGGCCCTGATGAGATTTATCTAGGTCAAGGAAAGTATGTGACTAAGATGCTGAAGAGGTTTGACATGATGGATTGCAAAACCTATGACAAACCCCATGATCACAAACTTGAAAAGGCTAAGGAGTTTTGAATTGATCCCAGTGCATCTGACCAAGTATAGGCAATTGATTGGCTCACTAATGTGCTTGGTGAAAACTCGACCAGACATATGTTTTGCAGTGAATGTTCTCAGTTAGTTCCAAGTGAAGCCAAAGCATGATCATTGGATAGCAGCCAAGCACATTATGTGATATCTGCAAGGAACAATCCACTATTGCCTGAAATATGATAGAAGGAATGGTTTCCACTTGATTGGATATACAGATTTCGATTGGGGAGGCAATAGCAGGATGGAAGAAGCACTACAGGATTATGTTTCAGTTTGGGATCCTCCATGGTCTCATGGATGAGCCGAAAGCAAGAATCTGTTGCTTTCATAGTGTTGAGGCTGAATACATTGCAGCCTGTGAAGTAAGCAAGGAAGTTGTCTGTTGATTTTGGGTAGCATCAGATGTGCTCTAGCTCCGAAATTTTGTGGAGGGGCTAGAATACACGAGATCTCCAAAATCCAGAAATCGCTTTGAGAAATTCCACCTAGATGACAAGTTATTAAAATAACTAATATTTTTAATGGGTTCCTAAGTCTAAACTTAGGAAAATAAAACTATTAATGTGTATTAATAAAAATATGGGCGAGAAGGTTCTAAGTGATGAGTATCAAGCTGTTTTAATCTTAGCTGTTGATTAGAGATTAAATCACGGCCATTAATTCATCAACAAGAAAAGTATAAGAGGAGGCTTGACGGTGTTGAATTTTCTAAGTCTATCTGTTAGAAAATTAATCTGTATTATACTGGTTTATTTCTTCTACTTGTAAATTCTGAACAAGTTATTTAAAACATTTAAATACCGAAATAAACACAATACAGTCACAACATCTATAGATCAATAGGTGAAAGAAAATAAACACACAAGTGACACTATTATTTTTGGACAAATGTCCCCGGAAAAACCCAATGCGGTAAAACCGGTGCAGCGATTATGAGGGTACATTATTATGCAGTATGTCCTTGAGTACAATTGGGTGCCTAACCAGCGCACCCGACAGAGAAAAATACACAGCAACAATACCTCTCTATTCGGAAACAAGGATTCAGAAAAACTGTCCCATGAGACCCTCTCTCGCGACTCTGAAGCTCAGCACTAGCCCTTCTAGCCTCTGCATCAACCCGAGGACCCTCTGCGTCAGCCCTCTAGCCACTACACAACCTCTCGGATCCTCTGCGTCACTCCCTCTACCTTCTGCATGCATGACGCAGTCCCTCTGGGCTCTGCGTTCTCTCTCCTGGGCTCTGTGTGCCCTGCTCTGGCTGTTACTCTCGCTCTTTGCTTCTGCGTTGGTCCCTTGGCACTGTCTCTGTCTGTCTACCCAATACTCACTGCCCCTCACTTCTGATCACTGATTCACTTTTGCTTAGCAACCCTGCTCTAGCAAAATGAATGATTGATCACTCTGGTGTCCTCCAACTAACCCTAAAGCCTCCTCTTATACTTTTCTTGTTGGTCCTTCAACGATCGAGATTACACCTCTAATCAATGGCTAAGATTAGATTTGTCTTGATCCATGACTTTTGGAACCTTCTAACCCAGTTTTATATTAATACCCATTAATATTTAATTTTTCCTAAGTTTAGAGTCTTAGACTTAGGAACTCCATCAAAAATATTAATTATTTATATATCTCCCAAACAGGGTACAATCTGTCCAAACCATTTCTGGGTCTTAGAGATCTCATGTGCTTAGTCTCTCCACCAATTTTCATGGCTAGAGCACATCTGATGCTACCCCAAATCAAGAGAGGATCAGTTGGAGATACACCAAGGGATCAACGAGTTTGATTTTTCTGGGTGTGGTTTGCTGAGAAAATCGAGCTAGTGATCTAAGTTGCAATGAGGGGCAGTTCGGCACAGGAACTTCAGTCCAAGGCCGAAGAATACATAGTAGAGAGGCAAACCAGCACCAGGAGAGACAATGAAACTCCGGAGAGGGTGACGAAGAGGCCAGAGAGGTTGATGCAGGTGATGCAAAAGTTGGAGGGGCTAACACAGGCCCTTAGAGGCAGTGTTGGGGTTTTTTTCTGTGGGGCAGAGAGAGAGCAGTTCAGCAAATTGACCTTCTCAACAAGGGAGGCTCACTAAGAGGTTGACGCAGCTCCTAGAGGAGGTTATGCAGTTACAGCGCATAGCTTGGAGCAGCCATCGCTGCCTAGCACTGGGAACAACAGTTGTCATCTGTGGGGTTTGATCATCCAGTTGCTGGATTTGCCAAAATATCTGTCTCTAGATAGAGGTACTTCTGCCAGGTTTATTCTCTATTGGGTGAGCCGCATTTGGCACCCTAGTTGTATTCAAGAATCTGCTTAATAATACAAACCCTCTATACGCTGCACTGGTTTTCCCGAATTGGGTTTTTCCGGGGACGATTGTCCAGAAATAATGGTGCCCCTTGTGTGATTGTCTCAGTTTATTTCAACTCATGATCTGTATGTATGTGTAGGCTGCAATTGTGTTTTACATCGATATTTATGTAATTAGATAACTTGTTAAATGCAAAGAACAAGTAGGAGATGATAAACCAGTGATTGCAGTAGGGGTTTCTGACATGTAGATTCAGAAATTTTCACATAGTATCAGAGGATTACAGATCATAGGAGACTGAAGACACCAGCTGAGAAATCCAAATGAATTCGCTACAAAGAGTAGCTGTCCCAAGTGACAGTGTTGTTCCAGAGCTTCAGATGGAGAACGAGTGACGGAGTGCAGAAGAGGTGACACAAAGGCTCACGCAGAGCTTCCGTTAGCATTCTGAGCCAGTTGAGGGTGACGCAGTAGCTGGGACGAGATCATTCAGTAATAGTGTCAGCTATCCAAGCCAACGTAGAAGCAGAGGGGTAGATTAGGCTCACACAGAGCCACGTCATCTTTCCAGACCAGGAAGGAGTGATGCAATGGCCAGGAGGAGTTGAGCCAGCTCACGTAGTGATTGTGCAGAGCTAGAGGAGCTCAGATACTTCAATTGTTGGGACTAGGGCAGGAGGGCAGATTCGATTTGAGGAGCAGGTGGGATGTTGTTTTTGTTGGTGCAGAACGTTGTATGTGGAGATAGAGACAAGGTAGAGGGAATCAATGCCTTGAAAAATTTCTAGCCAAAGAAATCTAGGTTCGGGTTGCAGCTACAAAGGAGGACTGGAGAGGAGTGATTCGACATTTGGCTAGTGGATTTCCGAGATGAAGTAGACATCATGGCCCTTTCCTTGTAGTTGTGACACGGAAAGTAAGTTCATCCCCAATCCTGGTACATGCAGCACATTGTGGCACGGAACCGGTCTCCTGATTCTGTCTTAAAAACTATGGTACCCTTTCCTACAGGAGGACACTTTGCGTTGTTCCCCATGGTGATCTGAAAGTTCTTCTTCTCTTCTCGATATTCAGAGAAACACTCCTTGATTCCCATCATATTCCACGAGGCTCCACTGTCTATATACCATACTTCTGATGATGCAGCACTAGTCATGCATGCCACTTCTTCTTCTAGCCTGGAAGCCAACATAGAGAAATCGAAATCTCTCTCTTGTGCAATCTTCTGAAAATCTGTGTGAGTCCCCTGAGGTGGATGTCTCTGCATCGTGGTCTCGACCCATAACTGATTTTCCCTTTCTGTCTCTGATTACTTGCTCTGATACCATGTGAAAATTCTATCACTACAGCAACTGATTTACTTTTCCTACTTATTTCACCATAAGTTATTCATGAAATTACTTCAATAAACATTAAAATAAATATTGTTGCAGATATCACACCGTAATACAGAAACAAACATATGCACAAGAATCAACACATTGACATAGTTATTTTGGACTAACTTCCCGGGAAAAACCCAATGTGGGAAAACCGGTGCAGCAAGGGAGGATTTTATTATTCAGCATTTTCTAGTAAAACAGGGTGCCAAACTGGCTTACCCACAGATAGACAAATTTTTCAGCACTTCTTCTGAACCCAGTGTCAGCCCTACTGACCTCTATGTGCCCTAAAACCCTCGACGTCAGCCTGTTGAGACTTTGCGCAGCATCTCTGGCCTTCTGCATCGCTCCTGCAACCTCTGCGTGGATGATGCAGTCCTTGCTGGCTCTGCGCAGTCTCTGCTACCTCTACGTGGCTTCCTCTGGCCCTGCGTCTGCCTTGTCTGCCTCTGTGTTGATCTCCCATCTCTCTGTTTCATACTTGCTACCTCCTGACTACTCTCCAGACCACTAGTTCATTTTCTCATCTAACCCTGCTCCAGAAATTGAACTGACTGGTCTCCCTCAATGCGTTCTCCAAGTGACCCTCAAGCCTCATCTTATACTTTTCTCGTTGACAAATCAACGACCGAGATTAAGTCCCTAATCAACGGCTAAGATTAGATCTGGCTTGATCCATGACTTTTGGACCATTCTAACACAATTTTATATTAATACACATTAATATTTTATTTTTCCTAAGTTTAGACTTAGGGACTCCATTAAAAATATTAATTATTTTAATATCTCCTAAACTGTTTAGAATCTTCCCAAACCCCTTCTAGGTATTGGAGATCTCATGTGCCCCAACCTCTCCACCACATTTCGTGGCTAGAGCACATCCAATGCTACCACAAATCAATACTCCTTCTTAGCGAGGACTGTGCTCTAGCAATACTCCTCACTGAGTATTACTCTGATCATCCGGCATCGATCCCTGTGTTGATGCTAGGTCTGTTGCCCACCATTCTTTGCACCGATGTATCCTATACTGCTGCCCAGGCTTCTTCTACTGCCACTGCTGCATTTGTATGACAACTCCCTCTACATCCGTGCTATTGTTGGTCCTTTCTCCTAGCACTGCATGTGCACCACAACTCCCTCTGCATCTGTGCTTCTGCTGGTCCTTTCTCCCAACACTCCATCTGCACTGCAACTCCCTCTTCATTCGTGCTACTAACACACTCATTTCTACTTCTGAAAGGGATTCTTTACCATCCTCATCTTTTCCCTAAAGTAGTCAAATTTTGACTTTCCAAGGGCCTTGGTGAGGATATCTACCACCTGTTCTCCCGTAGGAGTGTAGCTCAACTCTACAGCTCCTCGTTGGACACAGTCTCTAACAAAGTGACACCGGATATCAATATGCTTCAACCTATCATGAAATAATGGATTCTCAGAGAGTTTGATGCAACTCTGATTATCACACATGATCCTAGTCGCCTCCATATTTCTTCTGAATAGGTTCACCAGCAGTTTTCTAAGCCATATGGCCTCACACAAACCTGTGCTTGCTACCATATATTCAGCATCAGATGAGCTCAGAGCCACGGACTTCTGTTTCCTACTGCACCAGGAGGTCATTCCTGATCCAATGTTGAAATAGTACCCAGAGGTACTTTTCCGATCCACTGAACTTCCTGCCCAATCTACATTAGTAAATCCACTCAACCTGATATCCTTCCCCTTGGTGTATAAGAGCCCATAATCAATTGTTCCCTTTAAATACCTAAGAACGTGTTTGGTTGCTGCCTAGTGTGCCCTCTTTGGTTCCACCATGAACTAACTGAGGGTGTTGACAGCGTAGCAAATATCTGGCCTGGTATTCACCAGATACATCAAGGACCCTAAGAGCTGTTGGTATAGGGTGGGATCGACATCCTTGTCTTCTGATCATAGTTTTAAAAACCGTTCCGGTCTGACCGGTTACCGGCCTAACCGGCCGGTTAGGAGGCTCACCCGTCAGAACCGGTGAAAAAACCCGGTTAGCACCCTCACTTGCCCAGAATTTAGACCTAACCGGTCAAAACCGGCCGGTTTAGGTCAAAACCGGCCGGTTTTTTGCTAACCGGCCGGTTCCGTCCTAAACCGGCCGGTTTAGGGACAGGCCGCCGGTAAAGGTAAAAAGCGGACGGTTTTTTGAAGCTGAGGGCGGTTTAGGGTTTTTGGGGGTGAGGGAAAGGGATTTTCCCTCCAAAAAGACCCTCACAATTGCTATAAGACACCCCTCTCCCCCTCATTTGTCTCACACAACTGATTTGGAGTGTTTGTGAGTGTTTGTGAGTTTGTTTGTGAGCTTGGAGAGTGTGGAGTTTTTGCTGAAGTAGTCATCTTGGAGTTGGAGTTGGAGCTATTTTGGAGATAGTGTGTAGCTGTCAGTGGAGTTGCCATCATCAAGAGGAGGCTAAGGGAGCTACTTTGCATTTCCAGGTAAGGATTTGCACTTGATAATTCCTCATTTGGGTCTGCTGTCCATGAATTAATTTTTTTGTGCTATAAACTTCTCATTTCAATGATCTATCATCTATGCTAAGCCTATGAACTCTCTAGCTCTATGCTATCAAATTTTTTAGCTTGCATGTGCATTTTTTTTCCTACATTTATCATTGGTTTTCCATGTTCCTTAGCTGCAATTTTTTTTTTAAATGGCAGATTTATTTGCAAATTGTTATTATTTCAAGCAAACATGGCTCCAAAAGGAAAGGACAGTGCATGGGCTCATTGTGATGTAGTTGAGGGAAAAATGATATGCAAATTATGCCATAAATCTATTGGAGGTGGGGGTATTCTTAGGTTGAAACAACACTTGGCTGGGGTAAGAGGCCAAGTAAAGCCATGTGATGCACCAAATGCACTGTTAGGTCCTATTAGGGCAAAATACATTGCCAAGCTTGAAAAATTTTATGAGGATAAGGCTAGGGAGAAGGCCATCCAAGATGAAATTGCAAGGAAGAGGGAATTATTAGAAGCCATGAAAGAGAGTGGGTATGATGATTCTGAGATTCAAGACTCCACTTCTATCCCTTCCACCAATGACCCCTTTCACTATGTTCATCCTTCTGTTGGAGTTGGCCAACCATCAAGAGGACCAAAGAGACCAAACATCCAAAGTTATTTCTCATCTTCTGCCACCATTGCTTCTTCTAAATCTAATCCCACTTCCTCCCAGCCAAGTTCTCAACCCACTTTGGATCAGCATTGGAAAAAACAATGCAAAAAAACTTCTCACCAATACATTGCTAGATGGTGGTATGATTCAGATATCCCATTTAATGCTGCTCGCTCACCTTATTACCAAGCTATGTGGGACTCCGTTATAGCTGCAGGAAAGGGCTTCAAAGGCCCTAGTATGCATGACTTGAGGGGAGCTCTTTTGCAAAAAGAGATATCTTCCATTGATGAGTATTTGACTGAGTTTAGAGAGTCATGGGTCAAAACAGGTTGTTCCATTATGTCAGATGGATGGACCGATGGAAAGAACCGCACTATCATTAATTTCCTTGTTTCTTGCCCTCAAGGAACCATGTTTTTGAAATCAGTTGATGCATCTGATAGGGTAAAGGATGCAAGCCTTCTATTTGAGCTTTTGGATAACATTATTCAGGAAGTTGGGGAGCAGCATGTTGTGCAGGTCATCACTGATAATGCCTCAAACTATGTTCTTGCTGGAAAGATGCTTGAGGCCAAATATAAGACCATATTTTGGACTCCATGTGCTGCACATTGCATAGACCTCATGCTTGAGGATATAGGCAAGGTGGAGTGTGTAAAAAACACTGTAGAGCATGCCAAGTGCATTACAAAATACATTTACAACCACTCATGGGTATTGAGCCTAATGAGGAAACACACTGGAGGCAAAGAGCTTGTTAGGCCTGCAATTACGAGATTTGCAACTCACTTCCTCACGTTGCAATGTCTCAATGGTCAACATAGAAACTTGCAGAAAATGTTTTCCTCTGATGAATGGTCTAAATCTCGGTGGGCTCGTAGACCAGATGGAAAAGACACCAAAAAGAAAGTGTTAGACACTTATTTTTGGAAAAGGTCTGTAGAGCTTGTGAAAATTACCGAGCCCCTTGTTAAGGTGCTAAGGTTGGTGGATGGGGAAAGATTGGCCATGGGCTACATTTATGAAGCTATGGATCACGCAAAGGAGCAGATACGGGCAGCTTACAATGACAGGTTAGCTAAATATGGCCGTATATGGGAGATCATTGATAACAGATGGAACAATCAACTCCATCGTCCTATACATGCAGCCGGGTATTTTTTGAACCCAAGGTATCACTATAAAAATCGGCTAGGAGATCAGCATGATGGGGAGGTCAGAGCTGGATTGATTGATTGCTTGGAGCGCATGGTCCCTAACCATGTAGACCAGTTGGATATACATAGACAGCTTACTATTTTCAATCAAGCAAGTGGTACTTTTGGCAAAAACTTGGCAAAGATGGCAAGAGATGTGGACCAACCAAGTAAGCAATTCCAATTTCCATTTTGTTTTTCATTTCAAGTTAAAATTGTTTACGTTCTTTACAATTCAAATTATAAACTAAGTTACTAATTATTGTCTTTTTCTTTGCAGCACATTGGTGGGAGTCATTTGGTGGCCAGTGTCCTCAATTGCAAAGGTTTGCAATTAGAGTCCTCAGTCAAACTTGCAGTGCTTCAGGTTGTGAGCGCAATTGGTCTGTTTTTGAGCGCATACACATGAAGAAGAGAAACCGTTTGGAACAAAAACGGTTAAATGATCTTGTTTTTGTGCAATACAACCTTCGACTGAGGAGGAACCAAATGATGAGCAAATCACCTGATCTAGATCCCATTGTGTTGGACGATATTGATCCAACATCAGAATGGGTGGAGGAGACTGAAGATCCTGTGTTTGAGGCTGATTTTGATATCGACATGGCTTTAGCGGAGGATGAGGCAGATTATGTGGCGGCATCAGAACCAGGATCAGTAGCGGCATCAAGGAAAGGCAAGGAACCAATGGAAGGCACTAGTCGTGCAGGTCGACAAACTCGTGCTTCCACTAGGTCCACTTCTATTGTCATTGGTGGCCGTGGCATTGATACTGATGTTGCAGATGAGGCAGAGGCATCCTCAGACTCTGAACCAGATGATGTCTATGTAGCTCCTGATGATGATCATGTGTCTAGTAGTGGTGATGATCTTGATGATTGATCATGTGTACACTGTAGACTTGTAGTAGGCCAATGGCCTCATAGCTTGCAGCATGGTTTTTGGACTTTATAGGCCATTTAGAGCCTCATTTCTTATGTATTTTGCTATTTTGTCGATGATATGTATTGCACTCAGTGCCATTTTGATATATTCACCTTTGCATGGTATATAAATGAGCAAACTTTGCATATTTTGTCTCTATTGGCTTGGAATCATGGTTTTACATCTTAAAAATAGTTTTCTTTCATTAAAAATTAATTATTTAATGTATTTTTTAAAAACCGGTTCGTTTAGACCAAACCAGTCCCGGTTAGACCGGTTCCGGTCGGTAAACCGGTTAGCTAGGTGGACCGGTTCGGTCACCGGTTCCGGTTTTAAAAACACTGCTTCTGATGCATCAATATTCTTCGAGTTGGTGATCATTGGCGTAGCCATAGGTCTATAGTCTCCCATCCCGAACCTTTTCAAGATTTCTGTAGCATACCTCCCTTGCCCAAGGAAGATTTCTCCTTTCTGCTGCCAAACCAATGTTGCATGAAGCGGGGACGTTTTTTGGACGCGGAAGAGTCATTTTCCAAGAATCTAGGAAGCGAAGCGTCTACGGAATATATATATATATATATGTATATGTATATGTATATGTATATGTATATGTATATGTATATATATAGATAGATATATATATATATAGATAGATATATATACATATATATATATATATATATATATCTATCTATATATATATATATATCTATTTATATATATACATATACATATACATATACATATACATATATATATATATATATATAGATAGATATATATATATATATCTATATATATACATATATATATATATATATATATATATATATATATATATTATATTTTTTTTGCATTTATATTCAAAATAAACATCCCAAATACCAAATTAGTTGTAGAAGACATGAAAACATGCATATTTTTGCATATGTCAAGATAGATATGGCATCCATGATTCCATTGTAGTTACTAGTATGTACATCAATGATTAATTATTCAAGCATCAACCATCTATATTCTAGCAATTACAAACATACATCAAATTTTTAAGCATATTATAAAACATAAAACATTTAAGCATATTATAAAACATAAAACATACAGCATATTATGATTTATCTAGCCAGTGAGCAACTGTCAACATTTGTCATGTCCAAAATTCAAATAATAATGTTTACAAAATAGGTCACTTGGTCAGCGCCAAGACAAAAAGGTTCAAATTCACAAGCCTACAAGTCTAATGATTAATCTATGACAAAAGTAGTAAATTGTTAACATATCTACTAATATCTCCTCCTTCCACCACAAAGAGAACGTGGCGATGAGCCTCCATGTGGTGGCAATGAAGAAGATGGTGCCTGTGGAAGTTTTGGCACTGAAACTAATGAAGACGAACCCCCTGTTGTTGGTGTTGAACCATGGAACCTAGGAACCAAGGGACCAGATGGAGGTGGCATCTCAACTCGATCACCATCATCCTGGAATCGCTAATTGCATGCATGCTCCCAAATGGACCAGTGCTAAGCATATAGTTGCTCAATTATCTCAGGAACTGAAATGGATCAGGCTATAAGGTTCCGAAATGGCAGGAACCGCATTTTTTAGCCCAATCTACATTTCGGTTTTTCCTAAACGTGTTTCGGAAGGCAGATCACCCACGAATCTGTACGGATCGCAAATCGGGCTTTTGATCCGGGGGGGGCGTTTCCTGCAACACTGTGCCAAACTTCCAACCCTAGGAAGTAGTGCATTCGTCCCAGATCCTTCATATCGAACTCTATGGCTAGATTCTTCTTGCAGTCTTCAATGACTCTGGATGATCCTGTCAGAAAGTGATCATCCACATATAATACTAAGATAAGCGGCTCGTTCTCTACGACCAGATAGTAGAGATTCGGATTCGCATCACTCTTGACAAACCCCATCTTCTGCAAGTAGCCATCTATTCGACCATACCATGCCCTCGGTGCTTGCTTCAGCCCATACAAGGCTTTCTTCAGTCTGCATACATGAGACTTCTTCTCATGAGTTTCAAAGCCCTCTGATTGTTCAATGCTATGTTACTTGGGAGCGGGAGCGGAAGCGGGGAATGGGAGCGGGAGCGGGAGCGACCATTTTCAGAAGCTCCCGATTTGGGAGCGAATCCTGGAGCGATTTTTTAAAAATATATATATATTTTATATTTTTTAATTTTTGATACATATATGTCAACAAAAACATGTAGAATGATGAATTAGACATAAAAAACATAAAAAAACATAGATTGATCATTGAACCATATCACATCAATCATCTAGAAATTATAATCGTCATCAACCATGCCCACAAGTTAGTAAAATAATATTACAACTGCAGCATATTGAGTCTCGTGAATCATGATTCATCAAATTCAATCTTAAAGTTTCAACTTCAAGCTTTCAAAATTGAAAATTCAATATATAACATTTATCATCATTGATCACCAAAGTTGCACTTGTAAGCTAAGTTTAACCATTACAAGAAGTAATATCTTAGATATTTCTAAGTCCTAACTTCTAACTGTTAACATGAAATGAAATGTTCTAAAATGAAACATGAATAATGAAATGAAATGAAACAACTTTAGTCCTTCACAAAGCATCATATTCATAATCCACAATCATTACCAATGAGTTATAATTGCCAACTTCAAACTTCAAATTTTCATTGTCACAGTCATATATTGTTTACAAAAAATATCATTATGATATGAAAGAGTCAAGAGTCAAGGACTCAAAACTCAACAGTTATGAAAACTAAAGTCTAATAGAAACTAGAAAAGACAAGTAAACTGTAAATCTACATGTGGCCCTTGCCACGAGAGTCTCCAGGAGTATAAGAAGGTCGTGGTGGTCTTCTAGGAGTCTCCCGCACAGACCGACGACCAGAGCTAGAACCTCCACGTGAGGGTGTAGATGGAGGTGGCGACAGCAAAGGAACAAAACTCACAACTCGAGCACTGCTACTAGTAGATGGTGGAGGTGGAGGTGGCATGGCTGTTGTAGCTGCTTCATCTTCATCCCTTATAAGTTCCTCTTCCAGTTCTTCAAGATGTACAATGCCATCCTCCAAATTGTCATCCTCTGGGTGATTGTCCCAAATTTTATATGTGGGATCCTCATAAGCCCGATCACAGTAATGACTCAACAACCTCAAGTTGTAGTGCACATAAACCAAGCTTTCTGCTCGGTTTTCATTGAGTCTGTTTCTTTTCACATTATGTATGTTGTAGGTGCTCCAACACCTCTCTGCAGAAGAAGTATTTACAACCTATGAAAGAACTTTTTTTGCCAATTTTGGCAAAATTCCCTGGCCGCCATATGTTTCCCACCATGTGAGGGAATCAAATCTATCTCTGTCGTCCATTGCATGGAAGTTACCAAACAAACCAGTGCCACTGAAGTATTTACCTATTTCAAGGCGCACATCTACACATTCCTCCCTATCAGGTATCAACTTTTCTAATGCTTGCAAATATCCACTAGTTACCTTTGGATCTAAATGGGGTTTGGTCCTAATCCCACCCCCTGGTGCAGTTTGGCCCAACCAAGATGTAGAGTAGTATTTTGGCGTAAGGATATACGCCAAGAAATGTAGTGGAAGATTAAGTCTATTCCACCATTCACACACACAATCGTGAATCAGTTTGTACAAGTTGGGATCTCTGTTATGAACAATATCTTTTATTTGCCCCAACATGGTATCCATCTGCTCATACACCTCGCCAATCACTGGTTTGTCTGTATCTGCAAACCGAATCATGTGATAAATGGGCTTGGTGAAATCCAATACATGCCTCACACTTGTCCAAAACTGACCATCAAGAGCGACCTCCTCCACTAGTTCAAAACCTCGCCTGTCAGCTGCATTTGTAGCCCTTTCCTTTAATACCTGCCAATGTGGACTTGATACCATGCTAGCCAATGACTCTCTTACCTTCAAAAGGCACCTAAAGGTGAGGTAATAGCTACCAAATATGGTCTTCGCAATCTTCAACAACTCCAATCTCGAGTGACTGCGGAAAAGGCCATGGGTATTGCTATGATTTGTAATAAATTTTATCATTTGTTTGCCTTTCTTGTACAAATCACCAATCCATTTGTATTGTGTATTTTTGTTCCTGACAATATCATGCATCAGAAGGTTCAATGTGTGAACCAAACATCCAGACCAAAATATGTTGGGGTATTTATCCTCAATAATTGCTCCCGCTGCCTTACAATTAGCAGCATTATCAGTGATGACTTGGATGACATTGTATGGCCCAATACGGTCAATTGTTTCAAGTAATGCTTTTGCAATGTTGATGGCGGTCCTGAACTTGTCTGAGTAATCATGTGTAGTTAGAAAGATGGCACCACTAACAGACACAGCAAGAACACTTATCCATGGCTTGCCTTTTACATTTGTCCATCCATCAGATACAATGGACATCCCATGGTCAATCCAAGAACTTGTCATTCTATTCAAAGAATGTGATATTTTTGCTTTTTCATGATCAAGTCCAACGGTTCTTGCCTTGTCATACCCAGGGCTCTTGTATCCTTTAGGCGCATCATTTATGGCAGAAACCATTTCATGCCAATAAGGTGAGCAAAAAACATTGAATGGTATCCCACATGCATAGGGAAAACCTGTAAACCTTTGAATCCACATCATTCCTACACTCCTCATCAAGGAAATCTGATATGGTTCTACGCCTTAAAGATGATGACCCTGTGCCTCCATATCCACTACCTTGGGAGGATGTTGAAGGAGTTCTTTGTGCTTGTGGTTGTGAGCTTGGTTCAAAGAAACCCCTTGATTTTTTTGATTTGTATTGGGCTTCCTCCTCTTCCCTTATGTATTTGGCTCTATCCGCTGCTGACACCATTAGACAAGTTTTGATTCCTATTTGTTTGTCTCCATCCCATGGCCTTTTCCTGCAGAGGTGTTTTCTGGCACGGGTGTATGAACCTGTGTAATCATTGTTGCAATGGGGGCAATGAAATTTAGTGGTTCCACCCCCTCTCCCTGTTTCAGCCATGTTAACATATTTCCACAATGGGGTTTGGTCTTGTTTAGTTTTTTGAGAGTCATGTTCACCCTCCTCCAGCTCCTCCTCACTGGGTTTTCATCAATTCGACTTTCTCTAGCTTCTTCATCCCCCTCTTCATTTTGGCCCCTCCGTTTCCTACTCTCCAGCACCATAATAACCATAAAAGGGACCAAGAAGAGGAAAATGCCAAGAAATATAGCTAGGTCCATGGTGTTTGATATTTGTAGGCTTTTGAATCTGCAAATTAATTTAATTTATTTAGATTAATTAATTTAATTTAGATTCATGATTTTTAAACTAAATAAAATTAATAAACTAAATAAACTAGATTAAACTAACTAAATTACTACCTAACTAAATTAAACTAACTAAACTAACTAAATTACTAAGTTACTTACCTCTTTGCAAGCTTACTCCTTGCTCCTCGCTCTCCTCGCTCCTTTGCTCTTGCTCTCTAGCTCTAACTCAACTCATTCAAGTGATAATGAAATATTCTAGCCCCATTGGCCTTTTAAAACAATTTTTTTTTAATTTGATATTTTTTTCGGGTCTGCGAATTGTTTTTCGCCGGATCGCTCCCAGCGCCACGCGATTCGCTTCCGGAGCGAAAAATTATAATTCGGGAGCGGTCAAGAGCGATCACTCTTGCGCTGTAATTTTCGCTTCGGGATCAACGGGAGCGACAGCGATTCCTAAATTGGTAGGGAGCGAAAAAAAATTTCGAAAGCGCGCTCCCGACCCACTCCAGAGCCACTGCCGCTCGAAGCGCGGATTGGGAGCGGGTTCGAAGGGGGGGGGCAGCTCCCCCGCAACATAGGTTCTGTTGTCGCGCAGATTGACACGACAACGCTCAGACCGGGGGCTGTCACTCTGATCCCCGATCCCTCCGTTTAAGCCTGTCTCCCACGGCTAAGGGGGGTAGACCCTATAAAATGATGAAGACCAACTGTCGACCAGTTGGTTGGGAGACACGATATGAATAGCACTAAAATGGATTTAGAAGTTAAAAGACCAGTGCCTTGAAAGATTGATATTTAAATGATTACTCTTTAGATGATAAATGAGGACCATGAACAACAATCATTTGTCATCAGATACCTCGAAACAACAAAAGATTATCTACTAAAACCGCAGAGCCTCTTAGAATAAGGAAAGATTAATAACGATATCCAGTGACTGAGAGTTTTGAAGAGATGAATGCTTTCAATCAACCACGCAAAATCATAAATCATTAACCAGATACCAGCTAATCTTTAAGATGATCATTCATGTACAGATTCGTCTAAAACACTTATCAGATAATTTCCCGAGAACAGCTGGATCTGACAAAAAAAAGTTTCCACAATTTTTTTTTTTTTTTTTTAAAATTTTTTAAAACCTAAAAAAAATCTAAACTAAAACAAAAATTAAAATTTAAAATCTAAATTTAAAACTAAGCCCCTTATAATAAATTTCAAATTTTAAATATTAAACAAAACCTAAAAAAATTGAAAAAAAATCTAAATCTATTTTTATTTAAATTAAAATCTAAAATTATAAAATCAAACAAAACCTAAGACTAAAACATAAACAATTTTTTTTTTTTTTTTAGATTTAAAAAAAAACTAAATGCTAAAACTAACATTTAAATCCTAAAAATTTAAACTTAAATCTAAAAACTAAGTACCATATAAAAAAAAATTAAATTTAAATTAAAACCTAAAGCACGAAAGGTAAGAAACGATTAATCTAAGTCTAAGGTTATGCCTATCAAAATTAAAACAATACTACCGTCAGCAAAATGAAATGAAACCGGCTTGCGTAAATAACAAAATACGTTCCTATTCGTTAGCAAAAAAGAAAACACTTTGTCAGCGGATAGAAATTCCAAGTGTTTGCAGGTCTGCTTGGATGTGGAAGGGTACAGCTAGCAAGCGGAGAGGGTTATGCAGGTGAAGTTTTCAGGTTGGACGATGGTAGAGAAATACCCACGCCGGATGCTGCGGCGGCGGAACAAAAAAAAAAATTGAAAATGGCTTGAAGATTACCTGGCGAGGCTTACGTTGTCTCTTATCTACTGATTTCTGATGGCAAGATGCTTCTTCGACGGCTGATGATAATCGTTTGAGAGCGTGGGTGAAAGAGAATGGTATATCGACGAGTTTTGGGTTGACGCCCACACTGAAGCCGCTGATCCATTTTTATTGATACTCTCACACAGCCATACCCACGCAAAAATTTAAGAAAAGAGTTTGATGCCTGATGTTAGACTCCTGATCAATAACAAAGCTCTGAGCGTGCACATGAAATTTCGACCAGCATCCAGTTCTTTTAGAGATTGAAGGATAGATGCCTCTGCGGGTTCATAGACCAAACGACAGCGATTTGAAGAAAAACGTGTGGGCAGCTTTGAGGCCAGTGTTGCTATTCAAGTCGAAATGCCTCAGTGGCAGCCACACGCCGGCTTCTGGGGATGCGATGAAAGCATACAGGTTCACGCTGATCACAAAACTTTCTGTTTTTCTCGCTCAGAAACCCCTGGAGAAAAACCCTATACCTGCAATTTCAAGGAAACAAAACCCTAATGAAAACTGTATAAAAAAAATTTGAAACCCTAGATCAGAAAAATTTGAAACCCTAAAACAGCTGATTAATGTACAAATTGTTGGCCCCTTAATAGCCAGATTCAGCAATGAGCACAGGAATATTTTAAAAAAATAAAGATTTCAGATTTTCACTGTGAAGAACTTCAGAAAATCTCTCATGCAAATTAGAAAAATAAACTGAATGAAAGACCCAGGATCAAATCCAACTGGGCTCAGCAAAAAATGCTTGCGGGAGTTGGCTGGTTCAGCCGAGAACTTCCCCAAATGCCCACAAATTTCCTTCAAAAAGGGTTTTCTGCACAGCTCAGAACAACCATCAGTAAAGAGGGAAAAAATGCTGTTAGATCTCAAAAAGTAATGGAAATACCTGCCATTACTTCAGAAACCCTAACACTCAAACCCTAGCAAGTGAACAAGATACCTGTGCTCACAATACTCTACAATAAGCTATTATTAATGGCTGAAAATAAAATATGCAGAAAATTAAACAATCTCACAGCATTTCAAGAGAGTAACACCAGCAAGATATGGACCCCAAAGTCTTCTTTTATTAACCAGAAACAGATTTACAAGAGAGCTTCTTCAGTACCAGACTCACAGATTCCATGATCTGAAATGACCCCTAGCACCCTACTTAAAGGAAATGATCCCAACGGCTAGTTCGAGTGATCCATGTCGAAATGATCTCGACCGTCGATGAGGATCAAGACATCTCTTAATCTCATCCGTCGAAATTGTTTACTTATTATTAAAAATAATATTTTGCATGCATTCACTCAAAATATTATTATTATTTTATTATTTAGGGTTTTTGCTTTATTTTATAATTTTTTATTATTTTTTTTTATTTATTTAATTTTTAAATTTTTTATTTATTTTAATATTTTAATTCATTTTAAAATGGATCATCGAACTTAGCCTTTGGAAAAATCTCCTAGGACCTAGGACTTAGGACTCATGAGAGGATTTAAAAAAAAATTCAACCCTCAAGACACATTTCATCATGACTTTTACAATTTACATCTCAAGGGGACAAGCCCACTTAATACAGACCCTCACAAAACACCCAGTTCTGCGACACAACTATAACCTAGCAGATTAACACACTAGGATTCTCCTAAAGTTCTAATGACAAAATCTATCCCGGCTTTGGGGTCAGGCTGAAGGAAAACTCTGCCGATCATGGATCGGTGAGACGAAAAACCTTCCAGGACGTAGATTACCACTAGAAAGTTAGGTCCACCTAGTCAATTTACATACACGACTCACATCTGCTAAGATTATTTACAATTCATACATGCAGACTGGGTTTACAATCAAAATAATTAAGCTGCTGATGACTGCAGGATGGCACAGGCATGTCGATCAGGTGCTGCCCCTTTTTTGCAAAGAAAAGGGGGTGTACCGCATGGGTAGTTGACCGGTAGTGGTCAACATCTGGCTCTACTTGGGGACACGTTGCTGCTTGCAGGAATGTGAGAATCCAGAATCTGCATCCATACAACACAAAAATAAGTAGCGTCCATCCAAAAATCATCATATACATTAAGCACAGGAAAAAGCTCTTCATTTATTAACTATCTAGAAAAGAAAATCTAATCCTAAAAAATGCAGAAAAAACAAGGAGTAGGGTTAGAAATACGATACAAAGGATGCCTCACGGCATCAGATGTGTTCAATATAGTGCATACTGAGCATTTGTCTGCTTTCAGGCAAATCTGTCGGCTGCTTGTCGGATGTGCCATGTCCAATTCTGCATATGGTAGGACTTTTTCCTATCCGAAAATCAAGTTGCTCGCGGCCGTCTGATGCGTCAAATCTTCTTCTTATTTTCTTTCTCTTGCGCTTTTTCTTTCTGGCAGGTTGAATTACTGATGACCTGGAACTTTCTGTTTCAAAACTATCAGATGAAGTATGCGTGATATACCTTTCTTTATCCTGCATCTGATCTTTATCATTCTTAAGTCTATCTGGATCACCTTCAATTAACCATCTTTCAATCGAATCAATGACCTCCTCATAATAAGATGGAACCTGTTGCAATAAATGAGAAGGTTCCTGATCTGTTGATGTCCCCTGGTCTCTCTTATCCTCTGACCATTGTTGAAACCTTTGAACCTGTATTTTAATGGCATCCATTTGACTAGAGTGTTCAACCTTTATAGCACTGATTTGTCTGGCATGATGTTCTTCCATATCTTTTATTACTTTATCCTTCTTTTCCTTTATGTCCATTAAGCAATGTTGCATGGAATTTATTTCTTCTTTATGATTCGCTTGCATGTCAGCCAACTGATTATTATGATTGAACGTCATGATAGTCATTTCTTCATCCATAGTTAATAACTTGTTTTGCATAGAATCAATTTCCCTATCATGATCAACTTTCATGGTCACCATATTTTCCTCTAAGACTGACATCTTGCTTTGCATGATTCTAATTTCTGTTTCATGATTAGTCTTCATGGCCTCAATTTCTTTAGCATGCTGATTTTGCGTGACCTCCATCTCCCTATTACGTTTTTCCAGGTGGGTGCATAAAGTTTTGACATCATTGATACAACTAGTTTGATTGCTTTCCATATTTTTTACCAGCATCATTAGATCTTGTAAAATTTGCTTTTGCTCTTCCTTTTCATTGTCATTTGTCCCTGATTTCCTGTGGACTTGATCTGAAATAGTACAGGTGGATGACACATTTCGATGTGAAGAATCGTCTTGGGATCTTTCACTGTCAGCTGGACCTTTTATCAAATTGCTTTCATTCTGTTGCACATTTTTAGGGGCAGAAGGCAAGCTGTTTGGATAACCATATCTATTTTTAAAAGCATCGACAATGTCTTCTAAAGAAGTGAAAGATTCCTTTGGAAAATTGTTAAACCAATTCAAAGCATCATCTTCTAAAGAAAGGACAAATAGACGCATTTTGATATCTTCATGATTAAACTGAGGGGATCTACAGTATATGATCATGATGCGAGTAAACAAGCCTAGATGCCTTCTAACAGCGATTGGATCACCACCTGAAAAAATAGGTAATTTAGAAATGGCCTCTTCTGGAAAATCATGGAGACGGTGAGTAAAACGACATGGTTTAAATGAATAATCCATGATGAATAATAAGGGATCAAATGGATGATAGAAATAGATGCTTGCTCAAGAAAATCAAGAGATGAAAGAAATGGAGTCGCCACTTGAACAATAAATCTGATTCTAAGATCCAAAAAGGTACCAGCAAGCAGATATGAGGAAGGCTTCTTGTCTGGGAAAAATGAGAAAATGGAGTCGCCACCCAAACAAGAAACAAACCCAAGAGATACTGCTGATATGACGAAAAATAAGGCAATAAAAGATCCAAATGATAACCCCAAAGGTCGAATCTGCCAGCTCAAATGAGAGATGAGAAAGATGAGAAGATGAATGTCGATGAAACTCCAGGAACAGAAAAACTCTGTCCCCGGCAACGGCGCCAAAAAATGTTGTCGCGCAGATTGACACGACAACGCTCAGACCGGGGGCTGTCACTCTGATCCCCGATCCCTCCATTTAAGCCTGTCTCCCACGGCTAAGGGGGGTAGACCCTATAAAATGATGAAGACCAACTGTCGACCAGTTGGTTGGGAGACACGATATGAATAGCACTAAAATGGATTTAGAAGTTAAAAGACCAGTGCCTTGAAAGATTGATATTTAAATGATTACTCTTTAGATGATAAATGAGGACCATGAACAACAATCATTTGTCATCAAATACCTCGAAACAACAAAAGATTATCTACTAAAACCGCAGAGCCTCTTAGAATAAGGAAAGATTAATAACGATATCCAGTGACTGAGAGTTTTGAAGAGATGAATGCTTTCAATCAACCACGCAAAATCATAAATCATTAACTAGATACCAGCTAATCTTTAAGATGATCATTCATGTACAGATTCGTCTAAAACGCTTATCAGATAATTTCTCGAGAACTGGATCTGACAAAAAAAAAAATTCCACAAATTTTTTTATAAAATTTTTTAAAACCTAAAAAAAATCTAAACTAAAACAAAAATTAAAATTTAAAATCTAAATTTAAAACTAAGCCCCTTTTTATAAATTTCAAATTTTAAATATTAAACAGAACCTAAAAAAATTGAAAAAAAATCTAAATCTATTTTTATTTAAATTAAAATCTAAAATTATAAAATCAAACAAAACCTAAGACTAAAACATAAACAATTTTTTTCTTTTTTCTTTTTTTAGATTTAAAAAAAGAAAACTAAATGCTAAAACTAACATTTAAATCGTAAAAATTTAAACTAAAATCTAAAAACTAAGTAACATATAAAAAGAAATTAAATTTAAATTAAAACCTAAAGCACGAAAGGTAAGAAACGATTAATCTAAGTCTAAGGTTATGCCTATCAAAATTAAAACAATACTACCGTCAGCAAAATGAAATGAAACCGGCCTGCGTAAATAACAAAATACGTTCCTGTTCGTTAGCAAAAAAGAAAACACTTTGTCAGCGGATAGAAATTCCAAGTGTTTGCAGGTCCGCTTGGATGTGGAAGGGTACAACTAGCAGGCAGAGAGGGTTATGCAAGTGAAGTTTTGAGTTTGGACGATGGCAGAGAAATACCCACGCTGGATGCTGCGGCGGCAGAACAAAAAAAAAATTGAAAATGGCTTGAAGATTACCTGGCGAGGCTTACGTTGTCTCTTATCTACTGATTTCTGATGGCAAGATGCT
The DNA here is from genome assembly GCA_031772625.1 of Pinus tabuliformis. Taxonomy (NCBI): domain Eukaryota; kingdom Viridiplantae; phylum Streptophyta; class Pinopsida; order Pinales; family Pinaceae; genus Pinus; species Pinus tabuliformis. The sequence goes on from CM062820.1 coordinate 1,641,251,772, forward strand.
TCTTCGACGGCTGATGATAATCGTTTGAGAGCGTGGGTGAAAGAGAATGGTATATCGACGAGTTTTGGGTTGACGGCCACACTGAAGCCGCTTATCCATTTTTATTGATACTCTCACACAGCCATACCCACGCAAAAATTTAAGAAAAGAGTTCGATGCATGATGTTAGACTCCTGATCAATAACAAAGCTCTGAGCGTGCACATGAAATTTCGACCAGCATCCAATTCTTTTAGAGATTGAAGGATAGATGCCTCTGCGAGTTCATAGACCAAACGACATCGATTTGAAGAAAAACGTGTGGGCAACTTTGAGGCCAGTGCTGCTATTCAAGTCGAAATGCCTCGGTGGCAGCCACACGCCGGCTTCTGGGGATGCGATGAAAGCATACAGGTTCACGTTGATCACAAAACTTTCTGTTTTTCTCGCTCAGAAACCCCTGGAGAAAAACCCTATACCTGCAATTTCAAGGAAACAAAACCCTAATGAAAATTGTATAAAAAAAATTTGAAACCCTAGATCAGAAAAATTTGAAACCCTAAAACAGCTGATTAATGTACAAATTTTTGGCCCCTTAACAGCCAGATTCAGCAATGAGCACAGGAATATTTTAAAGAAATAAAGATTTCAGATTTTCACTGTGAAGAACTTCAGAAAATCTCTCATGCAAATTAGAAAAATAAACTGAATGATAGACCCAGGATCAAATCCAACTGGGCTCAGCAAAAAATGCTTGCGGGAGTTGGCTGGTTCAGCCGAGAACTTCCCCAAACGCCCACAAATTTCCTTCAGAAAGGGTTTTCTGCACAGCTCAGAACAACCATCAGTAAAGAGGGCAAAAATGCTGCTAGATCTCAAAAAGTAATGGAGATACCTGCCATTACTTCAGAAACCCTAACAACACTCAAACCCTAGCAAGTGAACAAGATACCTGTGCTCACAATACTCTACAATAAGCTATTATTAATGGCTGAAAATAAAATATGCAGAAAATTAAACAATCTCACAGCATTTCAAGAGAGTAACACCAGCAAGATATGGACCCCAAAGTCTTCTTTTATTAACCAGAAACAGATTTACAAGAGAACTTCTTCAGTACCAGACTCACAGATCCCATGATCTGAAATGACCCCTAGCACCCTACTTAAAGGAAATGATCCCAACGGCTAGTTCGAGTGATCCATGTCGAAATGATCTCGACCGTCGATGAGGATCAAGACATCTCTTAATCTCATCCGTCGAAATTGTTTACTTATTATTAAAAATAATATTTTGCATGCATTCACTCAAAATATTATTATTTTATTATTTAGGGTTTTTGCTTTATTTTATAATTTTTTATTATTTTTTTTATTTATTTAATTATTTAATTTTTTATTTATTTTATTATTTTAATTCATTTTAAAATGGATCATCGAACTTAGCCTTTGGAAAAATCTCCTAGGACCTAGGACTTAGGACTCATGAGGGGATTTAAAACATTTTTCAACCCTCAAGACACATTTCATCATGACTTTTACAATTTACATCTCAAGGGGACAAGCCCACTTAATACAGACCCTCACAAAACACCCAGTTCTGCGACACAACTATAATCTAGCAAATTAACACACTAGGATTCTCCTAGAGTTCTAATGACAAAATCCATCCCGGCTTTGGGGTCAGGCTGAAGGAAAACTCTGCCGATCATGGATCGGTGAGACGAAAAACCTTCCGGGACGTAGATTACCACTAGAAAGTTAGGTCCACCTAGTCAATTTACATACACAACTCACATCTGCTAAGATTATTTACAATTCATACATGCAGACTGGGTTTACAATCAAAGTAATTAAGCTGTTGATGACTGCAGGATGGCACAGGCATGTCGATCAGGTGCTGCCCCTTTTTTGCAAAGAAAAGGGGGTGTACTGCATGGGTAGTTGACCGGTAGTGGTCAACAAGTTCAATGTATACCTCTTCTTCTATTACCCCGTTCAGAAATGTCATCTTGACATCCATCTGATGGATCTCCCATCTCATCTGGGCTGCAAGAGATATCGCAGTCCTAATAGATGTATACCTGGCTACCGAGGCGAAGGTTTCCTCATAGTCAATCCCTTCCTTTTGAGCATACCACTTAGCCACAAACCTGGCCTTGTATTTCTCAACAGTGCCATCCGCAGCATATTTGATCTTGTAGATCCATCTTGAACCTACCACAGATCTGTCTTGAAGTCTTGACACCACCTCCCAGACATTGTTCACCATTATGGAGTTATACTCCTCTACAATCGCATCTAGCCAGACCTGATGTTGAGCTGCCTCCTTGAAACTGGCAAGCTCTCCATCCTGAGCTACTAACGCCTGATATCTGTCTAGCTATTTTCGCTCCCTCTTACTGTTCCTTGGCTCACCGATGAAGTTCTCTGCATCACGCAATATCTGAGGAAGTTCCCTGCTAGTTCCTCCTCTGCTAGTAGGTACTTCTGTTCGCTCCTCCTCCTCATCCTGAGAATCTTCCTGACCTGAGGAAGAATTCTTCACTTCCGTTGGTTGAAGAGGCATGACCAATGGACCCTCGTTCGACTGCTCCTCGGAAGGCATTTCGTGAAATCTTCTGAAAGCTCTCTCCTCCATGAACTTTACATCTCGTCGTACTACTACCTTCCTGCTCCCTGGAAGATAGATTTTGTATGACTTAGCATTCTCGCTATATCCCACTAAATATCCCTTTTCTGCAGTCTGATCCAACTTCTTCCTCTTTTCTTCGGGTATGCAGCAATATGCTAAACTCCCAAATATCCTGAAATGACTGACTTCAGGCGTCTTCCCAGTGAAGACTTTCTTTGGAGTAATCTTGCCCAATGCCTGATGAGGAGTCCTGTTATGAATGTAAACAACTATGTTGCATGCTTCCGCCCACAGGAATTTTGGCATATCCTGATCATACACCATGGCCCTAGCTGCTTCTACAATAGTCATGTTTTTCGTTTCTGCCACCCCATTCTGCTCCAGATTGTAGGGAGTGACACTGTCTTCGGATGCCCTCCTTAGCGCAACAATCAGTGAAGTCCTTATCGACATACTCTCCAACATTATCTGATCGCAAGACTTTTATTTTCTTCCCAACCAGATTCTCCACCAGAGCCTTGAACTCCTTGAATCGACAAAAAACCTCATCCTTGGTTTTCAGAAAATAAATCCAAGTTTTCCTCGAGTTGTCATCAATGAAGGAAAGGAAGTACTCGGCACCGCTGAGAGCTTTGACGGACATAGGTCCGCAGATATCTGAGTGTATCAATCTTAGTACACTCTTAGCCCTGCGTTTGCTCCTAGGAAATGCCGCCTTGGCATACTTTCCTAGAGCACATCCCTTGCATACATCATCTCGTTCTGTACTCAGATTCGAAACTCCTGTTACAGTGCTCCTGAGAATTCTCAGAGCTCCATGGTTCGTTTTTCTTTGCATATTCGTGTTGGGTTTTGTGTTTTGTGTTTTGTAGGGGAAAAGAGCCTTCCCAAGGCAAGCACGCAAATCGAGGCCCCCCCCCCCTCTCTCTCTCTCTCTCTCTCTCTCTCTCAAATATTTTGTATAGATCAATTGGTTCAAAGACTTTTTAAGAGAGTAGAGGTCTTGGGTTCAAGTCTCCATTTTGTGGGGGCGGATTTTTTCATTCGCGCACTTTGCCGGCAACGTCAACAATTTTTTTTCAAAAAGCCATAACTTCTTCATCCGGAAGCCTTTTTCAGAGCCGTTTTTTTTAAAACCGCCTATTTTTTCGAGATCTATCCATTGGACCACTTACTTTCAGCATCTTCAGCTTCAGTTTTTTTTCAAAAAATGGACAGTCCATGCCAAGTCATTCTTGACAGCACTAACTACTTCCAATGGGTAGCCTACATGGGAGATTTACTTAGAAGTAAAGGTCTCTTCAGAATAGCCACAGACCAAGAGAAGAAACCCAAAGATGAAGACAAGGCGGAAAAATGGGAAAATAGACAAGATCAAGCACGTGGTTTGATAGGAATGTCTGTTTCTCCTGATCTTAGATTCCACATTGCAGAAATTGAAACTCCTCATGAAGCATTAGAAAAACTTGTTAAAGTTTTTGGGATTAAAAATGAAATTAGAGCCCATCAACTTGAGAATGAGTTGCTTACTTTGGATCCTAATAATTTTTCTTGCATTGAAGATTTCTTGTCCAAATTCAAGACCCTTAGATATCTCTTGGAAGGTGTTAAAGTTAAGAAAGAAGATGGTAACCTTATTTATTCCATCCTTACTAAGTTGGGACCAGCCTACTCTGTATTTGTTTCCACTTTCCATTCTACAAGGGAAGCTTTCATTTGTCAAGGCAAAGACTACAAACCCCCTTCCTTTGACTCCTTTTGTGATTCCTCAATAAGAGAACAAGAAAAACTCTTACACCTTAGTCTTCTTAATCTTGGAAACTCTTCCTCGAAAGCGTTAGCCGCCCAGCAGCAACCAAATTCAAAGAATCCTAAGAAGTCTTATCCTCAAAGGAATGGTCCTAAACCAACTCAGCCTCAAGATGAAAGATCATTTCAGCAAAATGACAAGACCAATAAAAACAAATGGAAGAGGACTGACAGACATTGTAACTTTTGTAATCGAGATGGCCACTTAGAATCTAAATGCTTTAAGAAGATGGAAGCCTTGGAAGCCGCAATGAAGAAACATAACATCCATGTGGAGCCTACTTCAACTTCAACTTCCGGAATGGCACTTTCTACATGTCGTTGTCAATCATCTCAGTCTGGTTATGCTTTAAATGTATCTTCTTCTTCTTCTCATTCTCATGAGTGGCTCATTGATTCTGGAGCCTCTTATCACATGGCCAAAAACCAAGCCATGTTTTCTTCTTTAAAAGATTGTAACACCAAAAATATATATGTTGGTGATGATAGATCTCTTAGTGTTGTAGGGACTGGAACTGTTCATCTAGACAATGGTCAGTTTAATGATGTATTATGTGTTCCAACCTTATCCTCCAACCTTCTATCTGTCTATCAGATAACTCATTCAGGTGAAGGCAAAATTGTTGAATTTTCACCTCATGATGTTGTAATCAAGGATCTAAAAGATCCTAAACAGATTCTAGCTACTGGTCTTGCTGATGATTCCACAAGGTTGTATAAGTTTCACAACTTTGGGTCATCAAATCTTCCCTCAGCATTTGTTGCTCATAATGATGAAGTGAGCAAACTTTGGCATGAGCGATTTGGTCACTTAAACTATCGCTCCCTTCAGCATCTATGTAAAGAAAATATGGTGACAGGTCTTCCTATGATATCTTGCAGAGATGGTGTTTGTTCCGGATGTGTACTCGGAAAACATCATCGGGACAGTTTTGACAAACGTGCCTCTTGGCACGCCTCAGCCCCTTTACAGCTTGTGCACAGTGATTTATGTGGTCCTCTTCCTGTTGCTTCATTCTCTGGTTGCAAGTACTTCTTAACCTTCATTGATGATTTCTCCAGACGCACTTGGGTATACTTCTTAAAACTCAAGAGCGAAGTATTTAACACTTTTTTGGCCTTCAAAGCCTTTGTTGAAAAACAATCTGGACATCAAATTCTTAAGCTACGAACTGATAATGGTGGAGAATATGTTAAAAACACATTCATCAACTTTTGCACTGAAAATGGAATTCAAATGCAACATACTGTTCCATACACTCCACAACAAAATGGTGTAGCTGAAAGGAAAAATCGCACCTTAAAGGAAATGGCTAATTGTATGCTGCAATCTAAAGGACTCAGTCTTAGTTTTTGGGCCGAAGCAATTAATTGTGCAAATTATATAATCAATCGCACTCCTACTAAGGTTCTAGAGAATATCACTCCAGAAGAAGCTTGGAGTTCCATTAAACCAGATGTAAGTCACTTTCGTGTGTTTGGAAGTGAAGCATGGGCCCATATTCCAGATGAAAAGCATAAAGCTTTAGAACCTAAGAGTGAGAAATGCACTTTTGTTGGATATTCTGAAGATGTAAAAGGTTACAGACTTATTCCATTTAAGTCCAAAAATGTTATCATTAGAAGAGATGTAAAATTTGATGAAAATAAATCGGCCTGCGAGCCTAGTCCGGCAGATGTGCCACCTCTTCCTATCTCTTCTACTTTTGAAAACATTTCTTCTTCAGATGATGAAAGTGAGGATGACAATCCTCCCCCACCTTCTCAGGATCCTCAACTTCCAAGATGGGTCCGTGCTACTCGAGATGCAGCAGGTGATCTTGCCGGTGATCCTACAGATCAGCGACGTACACGTTCTCAGTTTGAAAGAGCCTCTTCTTTACTGGCTCAAGCTCCAGTAAATCATGATCCTGACACTTTTGCAGAAGCTTCAGGCCATCCACATTGGGAAGCAGCTATGAATGAAGAATATCAGTCATTGATGACAAATGATACATGGATCTTGTTCCTCTACCAACGGGACGAAAACTTGTAAGATGTAAATGGGTTTACAGAACCAAGTATGGACCAGATGGCAAAATTGATAAACATAAAGCTCGTCTTGTTGCTAAGGGCTTTTCACAGGTTGAAGGAATTGACTACACTGAAACCTTCGCCCCTGTTGCCAAAATGAACTCTATCCGCCTTGTTCTTTCCCTTGCTGCCTCTTTAAAATGGGAAGTCCATCAAATGGATGTTAAATCTGCCTTCTTGCATGGGGACTTGCAGGAAGAAATCTATATGGAACAACCCATTGGCTTCATACAAACAGACTCAAGCCTTGTGTGTCGACTTAAGAAATCCCTTTATGGTCTCAAGCAGGCTCCTCGGGCTTGGTATGCCAAAATGGATAGCTTTCTTTTAGAATCTGGCTTTTCTAGGTGTCATTCTGACAATACTGTCTACACCAAGAAAGTGGGCGACTCTCTTATCATCCTTGTTCTTTATGTTGATGATCTTATCCTTACTGGTAGTGATCCCAACCTTATAAACCATGTGAAGTCTATCCTTAAAAAGAAATTTGAAATGACAGACTTAGGACACTTACACTATTTTCTCGGTCTTCAAGTCTTGCAATCCAAGGAGGGTATTTCCCTTTCCCAGTCCAAGTATGCTTGTGATATTCTTCGTCATTTTCACATGGAAGACTGTAAGCCAGCCCCTTCTCCCTTTCAGTCTGGAGTCAAACTTTCAGTCTCTTGTTCTTCTCCTGAAGTTGATGCTACCTTATACCGTCAACTTGTAGGAAAACTCTTGTACTTAACCCATACTCGTCCTGATCTTTCCTTTGCTGTTGGCCTTGTTGCTCGTTTTATGCAAAACCCCCGTGAAAGTCACTGGAAAGCAGCCAAAAGAATACTTCGTTATGTTCGAGGTACAGTACAGTTTGGGATTCATTACAGTGCCAAAGCAGCTCCTCTGTTAGTTGGTTTCACTGATTCTGATTGGGCTGGTGACCCTGATGATCGGAAGTCTACTGCCGGTTATGTCTTCACTCTTGGTTCAGGACCTATTACATGGGCTTGTAAGAAACAGGCTGCCATTTCTCTTTCGTCAGCAGAAGCAGAGTATCGTGGTGCCGTGGAAGCTAGTAAGGAAGCCTTGTGGCTTCGTCAGATCCTATCAGAGTTTGGCTTTGAGCAGCAGCATCCAACCTCCCTTTGGTGTGATAATCAAAGTGCCATTCAGCTATGCAAAGATCCAGTCCAGCATCAGCGCAGCAAACACATCGAACTACACATGCACTTCATCAGAAAACTCATTCATGACCATGCTCTTGAAGTACAATATTGTCCAACAGATGATCAGATTGCAGACATCTTCACAAAGGCTCTCACAGAGGCGAAGTTCACTAAACTTCGATATATGCTTAGAGTTCAGGAAGTTGTCACTAAGGGGGGATAGGCTCTAGTGCCTCCTTCCTTCTCCTATTGTGTCATATTTGTAAATCCTTCAATCCTATCCCAAGTTGTTCTTAAGGGGGGATGTTAGGATATTCCGACACATAGGATATAGTTAAGATCAACTTGGTCTAGTTTAGAGTTAGGTATAGAGTTAGGTAAAGTGTCTTTCTTTACCGTTGTACATATTGTAACTTACAATCCGACGGTCACGATATGTAGTGATCCGACGGTTCACTCTCACCTCGGTATTATCGACACTTGATCCGTGGCTTGACACCCGATTGGTCCATGAGTTCTATTTAAAGCGCATGGAGGGTCATTGTTCGGGTAATCCGTGCATGAGAGAAGCTTATGTAAATTTTCATTTCTTTGATTAATAAATTGTCTGTACCCACGTTGGGACAGGCCGTGGACTGTTTCCCTCCTTGCACTCTGAGGGTTTTAACCACGTCAAAAATACTGGTGTATTGATTTGAGATCTGGTTGTGAGCGGTGTCCTTTTGGTATTCTTTCTGAGGAACTTACCCTGTAAATTCCTACACAAGTGACCCATCCTTCTGTGCCATAGTTTGTTCAAGTCCTTGTCCCCATGACTGCCTATTAGTGCCATTGGTGATTCTAGTTGTAATATATACAACTGATTACTTTTGATCCTGATCTGCACTTTCTTTTTCCAGCGCGGGTGTTTGACATATACCTTTTCCTTGATGACGTAGACGTCATGGCCCTTGCCTTGTAGTTGTGACACGGAAAGTAAGTTCATCCCCAATCCTGGTACATGCAGCACATTTGTGGCATGGAACCGCTCTCCCGATTCTGTCTGAAAAACTATGGTACCCTTTCCTACTGGAGTACACTTTGCCTTGTTCCCCATGATGATCTGAAAGTTCATCTTCTCTTCTCGATATTCTAAGAAACACTCCCTGATTCCCGTCATATGCCACGAGGCTCCACTGTCGATATACCATACTTCTGGTGATGCAGCACTAGTCATGCATGCCACCTCTTCTTCCAGCGTGGAAGCCAACATAGAGAAATCAAAATCTCTTTCTCTTATGCAATCCTCTGAAAATTTGCGTGAGTCCCCTGAGGTGGATGTCTCTGCATTGTGGTCTCGACCCATAATTGATTTTCCCTTTCTGTCTCTGATTACTTGCTCTGATACCATGTGAAAATTCTATCATTGCAGCAACTGATTTACTTTTTCTACTTATTTCACCATAAGTTATTCATGAAATTACTTCAATAAACATTAAAATAAATATTGTTGCAGATATCACACCATAATACAAAAACAAACATATGCACAAGAATCAACACATTGACATAGTTATTTTGGATTAATGTCCCCATAAAAACTCAATGTGGGAAAACCAGTGCAGCAACGGAGGATTTTATTATTCAGTGTTTTCTAGTACAACAGGGTGCCAAACTGGCTTACCCACAGATAGACAAATTTTTCAGCACTTCTTCTGAACCCAGCGTCAGCCCTACTAACCTCTGTGTGACCTGAAACCCTCTACGTCAGCCTGTTGAGACTCTGCGCAGCCTCTCTGGCCTTCTGCATCACTCCTGCAGCCTCTGTGTGGATGACGCAGGCCCTGCTGGCTCTGCGCAGTCTCTGCTACCTCTGTGTGGCTTCCTCTGGCCCTGCGTCTGCCTTTTCTGCCTCTGTATTGATCTCTCCTCTCTTTATTGCGTACTTGCTGCCTCCTCACTGCACTCCAGACCACTGGTTCATTTTCTCAGCTAACCCCGCTCCAAAAATTGAACTGACTGGTCTCCCTCAGTGTGTTCTCCAAGTGACCCTCAAGCCTCCTCTTATACTTTTCTCGTTGACAAATCAACGGCTGAGATTAAGTCCCTAATCAACGGCTAAGATTAGATCTGGCTTGATCCATGACTTTTGGACCATTCTAACACAGTTTTATATTAATACACATTAATATTTTATTTTCCCTAAGTTTAGACTTAAACTTAGGGACTCCATTAAAAATATTGATTATTTTAATATCTCCTGAACTATTTAGAATCTGCCCAAACCCTTTCTGGGTATTGGAGATCTCATGTGTCCCAACCTGTCCACCAAATTAAAAATAATAATAATAATACATAGTATTTAAAAATTAAAATTAAAAAATAAAAGGAATTACTTAAAAAAAAATTAGGATCGAGTTTAAAAAAAAAAAAAAGTTAAGTTGGATAAGTATACTCCACCTCATACCCGATCAATGTCTTCATCCATGACAATGGCTGATTTTAATAAAAAATTAATAGACCTTGAAACTAAGGTCATCGGGCACGACGAAAAAATCGAGGAACTCTAGAATACAACAAAGAGAATAGAAAATCAGCTTGAGCAGAACCATAACGAATTTAAAAAGAATCATGCAATCCTTTCAAATAATGTGGTTCTAAATCATAGTCAAGCAATGGTGATGTTGACCTGTATTTGTGACAAGTTGAAGATTACACTCGATCAAATACCCCAGAATAATGAAGCTACTCAACATCTCAATTCTTTGGATTTGTCAAACTCACATGAGAAACCTGAGCCTCAAAAAGCATCGTCCATACCCCATCAACAAAATAATAACACGAACTTTTAAAATATGCAGCTCTGGAATCAATACTCAAATATGTAGTGTGTGAATCAATACCCTCTCTTTACTCCAACAATTGTAACATATCAACGAAGAGCAAAACTTGAACTCTCCAAATTTGACGGTAACGAGAAGCGCGGTGCTGCATGGTTCAATAAAGCAGAGGAATATTTCGAGCTTTACGGTATTGACAATGTCGATGAAAAAATCAGGCATGCATCCATGCAAATGGAAGGCGAAGCATATAATTGGTATATGTGGTGGAAAAAAACGACACTTGTTATTAGTTGGAGGAAATTCAAAAATGCATTCTTTAAAAGGTTCCAAGGTGTCAAGGAAGAAGAGTTCTTCTCAGCACTCACCAAACTGCAACAAAAAGGAGATGTGGACGAATACACTCAAGAATGGGAAACTTTAGCTACACAAGTACTTGGATTATCAGAAACTCGTCTCATTCAGTCATACATCACAGGACTTAAACCCCATATCCAGGTTGAGCTTGAGCTTCATGACATCACTTCTATAGAAGTAGCAAGATAGAAGGCAAAAGTTGTTGAAAAGAAGCACAAAAAGATTTAGTTGCCAAAATTTGAAAGAGTATAGCCGAGACAAAGGTTTTCCAACAAAATATGTTCCACCACATCTTCGTGAAGGAGAAAAACCTAACTTGGAAATGCAAAGAATGAAAAAGAGCAAGTGCAAAAGTTGTGGCTAAAAATGGATTATGGGACCCTAAACATAGGTGTGCTAAGGGAAAACAAACCAAGAACCTGTATAAATGTGAAGCAACTAATGATTCAGACAGTGAAGAATCAAACATAGAAGAAATCGGAGATTCTCCAGAATTTTCTCCAAAACTAGACAACGAGAATATTCCACAAGTGTCATTATCGACCATGACAGGTATATCACAACCCCAGACATTAAAGTTAAAAGGACATATCAAAAAGAGAAATGTAATGGTTCTGATCTATATCGATAGCACCCACAACTTTTTGGACTCAACTATGGTGAAAACACTGAACATTTTCACATTTCTCATGCCCAACATGAAGGTTATGGTAGCTTATGGTAAGAAAATTGAAAAAGTAGGGAAATGCCATAAAGTCAAATTATAGATTCAAGACTAAAATCTAGAATCTCCATTCTACACTGAACCATTAGGAGTGGATGTGGTCCTAGATATCCAATGGCTTCAAACCCTAGGCACTTACTCTGTGAACCATCAGAAGCAATTTATAAAATTTAAATGGGAAGGGCAGAAATACAAGTTATATGGGTTCCAACCCCTGAGAATCAAATTGTATAATCATCCCGAAAATGATTCAAAAGGGAGCACCAGCTTATTTAGTACAGTGTCATCAATTAGAAATGATAACTTCAAATTTGGTCAACGAAGAAGCACCGGAAGTCCAAGTGCTAATTTAAAAGCACGAAAAATTATTCCAAGACCTTCTAATCAAGATGCCTCCTAAAAGAGAAAACAAACATACAATCGAATTCAAATCAGGATCAAATCCCATCAACATCAAACCATATCGATATCCACATCATCAAAAAACTGAAATTGAAAGATTAGTCGAGGGTTTTTTAAAATGTGGCATTATCACAAAAAGTCGAAGTCCATATGTTGCTCCAGTTGTATTAGTTCGAAAGAAAGATGGATCGTTCAGATTATGCGTCGATTATCGAGGAGTAAACAAAATAACAATTAAAAAAAAGTTTCCAATCCCTTTTATCGATGAAATGTTGGATGAACTACATGGAGCTAAATACTTCTCAAAATTGGACTTCAGGTGAGGGTATTACCAAATTAGAATAGGATTGGAAGACAGCAAAAATTGTGTTCCGAACAAATGAAGGTCATTACGAGTTTAAAGTAATTCCTTTTGGTTTAACCAATGCACCAGCAACATTCCAAGCTACTATTAACAAGCTATTGCGTCCATATCCAAGGAAGTTTGTGTTAGTGTTCTTTGATGACATTCTAATTTATAGTAAAATATGGAAGGAGCACCTACAACATTTGGAGCAAGTTCTTACCGTATTACAAGAACATCAGTTCTATGCCAAGAAGTCCAAATGCACTTTTGGGAAAGAAGCAGAGTATCTCGAACATATAATATCCAAGGAAGGAGTAAAAGTAGATGCTAATAAGATCAAGGCTATAAGGGAATGGCCCAAACCAGTTAATATCTCCAAGCTAAGAGGATTTTTAGGATTGACAGAGTATTATCAAAGATTTATTAAAAACTATGCCCATATAACGACACCCCTAACAAACCTTCTAAAGAAGAACTCATTTCGATGAAATGAAGAAGCAAAAAAGTGTTTTGAAGACTTGAAGGAAGTTATGTCTAATGCCCCTATATTGGCAACTCCAGACTTCACAAAACCATTTGTAATTGAGTGTAATGCTTCAGGTTTTGGCATAGGACAATACTAAAACAGGATGGTCATCCAATCATGTTTGAAAGCAGGAAGCTCAATAAGCAAGAACATCTCAAGTCTACATACAACAAGGAAATGCTTGCTATTATGCACGCATTAGCCAAATGGAGACAATATTTCTTGGGAAATAAGTTTTTAATACGAACAGATCATAATAGTCTTCAGCATCTCATCCAGCAGAAAATGTTGTCTACAGAACAACAAAAATGGATCGAAAAAATCATTGCCTTCGACATGGATATATTACATAAGAATGGGAAAGATAACGTAGTAGTTGATGCTCTGTCTAGGAAAGACAAAGAACCATCATTACTTGAAGTCTCAATTGTCGTTCCCGTATGGCTTAATGAGATTCGAAGTGAATATGCAAAAAATCCAGAAACAAGTGCTATAATAAATAACCTTCCTCAGAATTCAAAATTTGAATGGAAAAATGATATTCTATGGTACAATGGAAGAATTTTTCTAAGTTCAAATTCCAGATTTAAAGCCAAAATTCTCAAAGAGTCACATGATTCACTGTCAGCTGGACATGTAAGATTCTTTAAAACCTACTATAATGCATGCCAATCATTCTTTTGGAAGGGAATGAATAGTGATACTCAAAAATATGTAGCAGAATGTGATAAATGTCAGAGGAATAAAAATGAAAATATTATGATACCTAGACTACATCCTTTAAATATCCCAAATCAAAAATGGGAGGAGATATCAATGGCCTTTATCGAAGGTTTAACTATGTCTGATGGTAAGGATAAAATTCTTGTAGTAGTCGACAGACTCACCAAGTATGCTCACTTTATTGGAATGAGGAAATTAGACTCAGCAAAACAAATAGCTGAGATATTTCACAAAAATGTTTTCAAATTACATGGATTTCCCAAGGTCATTACGAGCAATAGAGATGACAAATTCAAGGGTAATTTTTGCAAGGAGTTTTTCAAACATATAGGAAACTACCTCAACATGAGTTCAACCTACCATCCCCAAACAAATGGCCAAACAGAAGTTGTCAATAAATGTTTAGAAACCTGCCTACATTGTTATTGTTGGAATTTCTAAGTCTAACACACTAGAAACCCTCCATGCACTTTACTGATTTATTCCTACCTACTTGTTCTGTTACTTAACAAGTTATTTACCATGTAAATACTGAAAATAAACAGTAGTGCATGCTCAACATATTACAGATCATCAACTGAAGGAAACAGAAACAAGCACACAAAATGACACTGTTATTTTTGGACCAATGTCCCCGGAAAAACCCAATGCGGGAAAACCAGTGTAGCTATTTGAGGGTTTTCTTATTAAGCAGTTTCAGAATACGATATGGGTGCCAAATTCGGCTTACCCAACAGAGAATACCCTTGGCAGTAGTACCTCTCAGTCTAAGACAAATATCTCGGCTGAAACCCAGGATAAACCCTCCCGCAGCTCCTCAGCTCCAATCTGCCCCAAAAACCCCAGTGTCTACCTCTCTGGACTGCGTCAGCCTTTCTCTGCCCAGCGCTGGCCCTGCGTCACCCTGAATAGGCCTACATCAGCCGCAGGAAGCCCTACGTCAGCCTTATGGCCCTCTGCGTCAGCTATGCTGGCCTCTCTGAAGCATTGCGCAGCTCCTGGCTGCCTTTGCGTGGCCCTGCGTGAGCCCTGGCTGCTACTGCATCACTCTCTCTGGCTCTTGCGCTGATCTCTCGAAACTATCTCTGCCTCTTTGTCTCTCTCTATACTCACTACCCCTCAGCTGCAACTCCGATCACTGATTCTATCTCTCTTAGCAAACCCCGCTCTAGAGAATAGAATGACTGATCATCTGGTGTAATCTCCAAGTGACCCTCAAGCCCCCTTTTATACTTTTCTCATTGACATATCAACGACTAAGATTAGATCTGGCTTGATCCATGACTTTTGGACCATTCTAACACAGTTTTATATTAATTCACATTAATATTTTAATTTCCCTAAGTTTAGACTTAGGGACTCCATAAAAAATATTAATTATTTTAATATCTCCCAAACTGTTTAGAATCTGCCCAAACCCTTTCTGGGTATTGGAGATCTCATGTGCCCCAACCTCTCCACCGAATTTCGTGGCTAGAGCATATCCGATGCTACCCAAAATCAAAAATTATGCCACAGACAAACAAAATAAGTGGGCTCAGTTGTTACATCTTGTTGAATGGTGGTACAATTCTACTTACCACACATCAGCGAAAATGACTCCATTTCAAGTGTTGTATGGTTATGAACCTCTGAAATGGAAGGACTTTTCCATCATTGAGACAAAACTTCCAACTGTTAAAGACCAATTAGAAGAAACCCAAAAGTCGTCCAAACTCTAAAAGAAAATCTAAATAATGCAAGAAATCATATGAAGTAGCGAGTTGAACGAAACAGAACAGCAAGAGAATTTGAAGTTGAAGAATGGTTATTTGTTAAACTTCAGCCTTACAAGTAGTTGTCCTTAAAACAGAAGGGAAAAAACAAATTGGCACCAAGGTTTTATGGACCATACCAGATCAACAAAAAGATCAGCCAAGTAGCATACAGTTAAGCCTTCCTGATAAAAGTCGTGTTCATAACGTTTTCCATGTATCCTGCCTTAAAAAGGCACTTGGCGAACATCAATCAGCACAATCAACACTTCCGACTTTAGATGATGAAGGAAGGGTCATTCTAGAACCAGAAGGTATTATCTCCATCAGGGAAAAAAAGTTGTGATCACGAGTAATCAAAGAATACCTAATCAAGTGAAAGAACTTACCAAAAGAAGAAGCTTCTTGGGAGACAGAAATGCTTCGTCAACAGCACCCGTTGTTACGTATTCTATGAGGACAAAGCATCTTTTCAAGAGGCAGGCAATGTTATGTAAAAATCAAGTCTGTAATTACTAGTTAATTAGGCAAAGGGCATGATCAAAGATCATGCCCATTCATCAAGAGGCACCCAAGGCAGTGTTTAAACCAGGGGCCTTCGACACTTGTAACCATCATTCAATCATTCAAGTATTAATAAAATTATTTCTTCTGTCAATTACTGAGAGTGTTAGTTATTTCTGAATCAGTAATTTGTTCCCCAAGTCCTTGTAGATGGTATCTTATCTCAGAGACGCTCATGAGAAAGGATGTCGCATCCTCATCCTTTGATTTCTTCACCCTATATAATTTATTCCGCAAAGACATATTTTGTCCTATTGCACTTACAAAGTACATATTCACTAGCTTGTCATACATATCCTTCGAAGTCTTTAAGTTTGCAACAAATGGAACAAGAGAATCCTTAATTGATTCAACTATGATCCTTTGAGCCCTTACCTCCCCTTTCTTGTACTTTGCTAGTTATTGTGTCTTGTCTTTGCTTGGTTCAGTAATTTCCCCAGTAACATGCTCCATTAGTTCTTGTTCTATGAGTATCAGGTCAATGCTTTTCTTCCATGCTAGATAATTTGATGCTCCAACGAGCTTATTTCTCTCCTTGCAGAAATAACCCATATGACCTGTAGATTCAAACATGATGTAATAATATGATACTTACTTGATAACCAAGATTCTTCTTGATGATGTCTCCAACCTTCTTGATGCCTTCAAGACCTTTGAAAAGTATTGCTTGAAAGATGTTCCCTAGGATTCCTCCAACAATAGCTTCCAAGAATGATGAGTGATAACAAGATCCCTTGATGTTTTTTTCAAAGAGGTCTTCCAAAGAATCTTCAACTATATCACTTCAAGAGATAATCTTCCTTGTAGTCATCTTCTTCAAGCTTTGAGAGTTTCCTTTTTCCTTCCCCTTGATCTGAATGCATGAGTTTCTATGCAAGCCAACTAGCCATCATGTGATCTGAATGAGAGAGTTACAAAGCAAGCCAACTAGCCATCATGTGATCCAAATGAGAGAGTTTCAAGGCAAGCCAACTAGTCATCATGTGATCCGACTTAGCACTTGTGGAGCCACTTGAAAATATAAATAAAATAACATTTTTCCTTCTTTTCAAAAAATACATTTTGACCAAATGAAGAACATGCTAGAAAAAATAATAATTTTGTTCTTCTCAAGTACAATGATAATTATGAAGACCGACCATAGCTACAGTGGAACAATATTTTTTTTCACAAACAAATTACACGTTTGTATGTAAAACAATATATTTTATTATTCAATATTTGATGATGATTTACAAGGCTAGAGCGGTTCTCCTTTATAGGAGTTGACTGGCCACGAGCCTAAAGACATGTCCTTTTGAACTAATGCCTCTTCAAAACTAATTGAGTAACTTAGCTTAATTTTAATTTATTTACTAATTATTAATTAATATTTATTTATTATTATTTTAATATTTTATCATATATATATATATATATATATATATATATAATTCATAACATTGCCTCTCCCTTAAAAATGCTTTGTCCTCAAAGCATAGGCAATGTTGGGTGTTGCTGAAGAAAATGTTTTGTCTCCCATGATGAGTCTTCCTCTAGTAGTTTTTTCCATTTGATAAGGTACTCCTTAATAGTCTTGGATTGTAGTACCTTCTCTTTGGTAGCGAGTATGCCTTCAGGTTCTAAGATGATCCTTCCTTCTTCATCAGTCTCAGATATCTCTGTTTGAGCTGTTTGATTTTGCCCCAGTACTTTTTTGAGACTTGATACATGGAATGTGTTGTGGATTCAACAATTGTCTAGTAGCTTCAGTCCATAAGCCACACTACTTATTTATTTTTTTGGTATGGTCTATTGATTTGGGGTAGCATCGGATGTGGTCTAGCCATGAAATTTGGTGGAGAGGCAGGGGCACATGAGATCTCCAATACCCAGATAGGGTTTGGGCAGATTCTAAACAGATCAGGAGATATTAAAATAATTAATATTTTTCATGGAGTCCCTAAGTCTAAACTTAGGGAAAATAAAATATTAATTTGTATTAATATGAATCTGTGTTAGAGTGGTCCAAAAGACATGGATCAAGCCAGATCTAATCTTAGTCGTTGATTAGGGACTTAATCTCGGCCGTTGAGATGTCAATAGGAAAAGTATAAGAGGAGGCTTGAAGGTCACTTGGAGAGTACATCAGAGTGATCAGTCATTCTATTCTCTAGAGCGGGGTTTGCTAAGAGAGATAGAATCAGTGATCGGGAGAGCAATTGAGGGGCATTGAGTACAAAGAGATAGAGAGGCAGAGATAGTGTCGGGACAGCAACAAAGCAGCCAAAGAGAGAGACGCAGGAGCAGCCGGTGCTCACGTAGGGCCATGCAGAGGCAGCTAAGTGCTGCGAAGAGCACCAGAGGGGCCCGCGTAGCTGACACAGAGGCTCAGAGAGCTGACGCAGGACCTCCTGGGGCTGACGCAGGCCAAGATAGACTGACGTAGGGCCAGCGCTGGGCTAGGAGAGGCTGACGCAGTCCAGATTAGGCAGATGTTGGGGTTTCAGGAGCAGATTAGTGCTAAGTAACTGCCGGAAGGATTATCCGAGGTTTCAACCAGTAGATTTGTCTGAAACAGAAAGGTATTACTGCTAAGGAAATTCTCTGTTGGGTAGGCCAGTTTCAGCACCCAAATTGTACTATGATATTGCTTAATAAGAAAACCCTTAGAAAGCTGCACTGGTTTTCCCACATTGGGTTTTTCCGGGACATTGGTCCAAAAATAATGGTGTCATGTCGTGTGTTTGTTCTTGTTTCTTTTAGTTGCTGATCTGTAATATGTTGAGCATGCACTGGTGTTTATTTTCAGTGGTTACTTTGTAAATAACTTTTTAATGAAAAATAACAAGTAGGTAGAAATAAATCAAAAAAAAGTGCATGAAGGGTTTCTAAACTAAGTAAACTTAGAAACTTCAACATGGTCCATAATATTTAGGAGATAACATATTTTTCCCTTCTTGTTTTAATGATAACTGCTTATAGGGTTGAAGTCTAACAAAGGCCCAATCTCCTTCTTCGAACTCTCCTTCGGTGTGGTGTTGGTAGAGTTGTTGCTTCATTCTATTACGTGCCACTATTAGATTTTCTTTTAACAAGATAATAATTCTTTGGTTTTCTTCAAAGTGGTTCTTTATTGCTTGTACCTTAGAATCATGTAGCACAAAATCCTTCCACCTGGGTGGTTCATAGCCATAAGGGCTTGGAAAGGAGTCATTTTAACTAAAGTATGACAGGTGGTATTGTACCACCATCCTGCCAGGTGTGGCCACTGAGACCATTTGTTTCGTTTTTCGGTGACGAAACAACGGAGATATGTTTCCAAACATTTATTTACAACTTCAGTTTGACCATCTGTCTAGGGGTGATAAGTCGAACTCATGTTGAGAGATATTCCTGCTTGGTGGCAGAAATCTTTCCAAAAATTGCTTTTAAATTTTGCGTCTCTATCACTGACAATAACCTTGGGAAAAACATGTAGTTTGTAAATGTTTTTACAAAACACATCCGCAATTTGCTTAGTTGTCTCAGTTTTTTTAATTTCCATGAAGTAGGCATATTAGGTGAATTTGTCGACTACGACAAATATCTTGTCCTTATCATCAGACATAGGTAGTCCTTCAATGAAATCCATCGAAATTTCCTCCCATTTTTTATTTGGAATATGTAATGGGTGTAGTAAACCAGGCATTGAGATATTTTCACTCTTACTTCTCTAACAAACACCACATTCTGTGACGTATTTTTGGATTTCCTTACTCATACCCTTGCAATAGAATGATTGTCGAATGTTCTAGTAAGTTTTGAAGAATCCGACATGACCAGCTACAAGAGAACTACGAGATTCCTTTAGGATTTCCATTCTAAATTTGGATGATGGGCTTATGTAAATCCTACCTTTGTACCATAATATGTTATTTTTCCATTCAAAATTGGCATGTTGACTGATATTTGCAATCATAGAACCGCAGTTCAAATCCTTGGCATACTTAGTTCATATTTCGTCTAACCAATCAGGGACAACTCCCAAGGCGGCGCATGTTGTATTTTCATCACCCTTACGTGAGAGTGCATCAGCTACGACATTTTCTTTTCCCTTTTTGTGCAGTATTTCTAGGTCGAATGTTGAAAGTTTCTCCATCCACTTTTGTTGTTTTGTTGACAATGTTTTTTGTTGAAGTAGGAATTGAAGACTATTCTGATCAGTTCAGATTGAAAACTTACTTCCGAGCAAGTACTATCGCCATTTAGTTAAAGCATGCATGATGGCAACAATCTCCTTTTGGTAAGTTGATTTCAAGCTTTCCCGTGTGTTAAGCTTTCTTCTCTCGAAGGCTATTGGATGGTTGTCTTGCATTAATACTGCTCCAATTCCAAACCCTGAAGCATCACATTCGACTATGAATGGTTTGGAGAAGTCTAGAGTTGCCAGTACCGGTGTGGTTGACATCACTTCTTTTAGATTCTCGAAGCATTCGTCTGCCTGGTTATTCCATTGAAAAGCGTTCTTTTTTAACAAGTTGGTCAGGGGCGCCGTCAAATGTGCATAGTTTTTTATGAACCTTCTGTAATACCCAGTTAAACCTAGAAATCCTCTTAGTTTTGATATGTTCTTGGGTTTGGGCCATTCTTTAATTGCTTTGATTTTGTTGGGGTCCACTTTGACTCCTTCCCTAGATATAACGTGTCCCAGGTATTCAACTTCCCTTTGCCCAAAGGTACATTTTGATAACTTGGCGTAAAATTGATTCTTCTCTAATACGGAAAGTACTTCCTCTAGATGCTTGAGGTGCTCCTTCCACGTCTTACTATAAATGAGAATATCGTCGAAGAAGACTAATAAAAATTTTCGCCAAGTATGGGTGGAAGAGTTCATTCATGGTTACCTGGAAGGTGGCTGGCACATTTGTTAACCCAAATGGCATAACATTAAACTCATAGTGCCCTCATGAGTTCTGAATGCAGTGTTTTTGACGTGTTCTAATCTCACTCGAATTCGATAGTAACCTAATCTCAAATCTAATTTTGAAAAATATTTTGCGCCATGGAGTTCATCCAAAGTCTCATCAATGAATGGAATCGGAAATTTATGTCTAATAGTAATTTTATTTAATCCTTTGTAATCTATACACAACAGGAAAAATCCATCTTTCTTCCTGACTAATACTACTGGTGCAGCGTATGGACTTCTACTTTTCGTAATGACTCCATGCTTTAACAGATCTTGTATTAATCATTCTATTTTTGTTTTATGATGATGGGGGTAGCGATATGGCTTTACATTTACTGGTGTTGAATCTGGTTTGACTTCAATGATATGTTCAATTTTCCTTTCAGGGGGCAATTTCATTGGTAGATCTTGGAAAACCTTTTCATATTTCTGGATTAGGGATGAAACTTCAAACTGTTGGTGAACCCCTTCCATCAATAATAATTCTAACTACTGACATTGTGCAATGAATATTGGGGCTCTCTTGCAAATAAGATTTGTCATTTGCTGAGAAGAAATGACTTGGGAAGGTGGGACTTGGAACCTGAACAACTTATACTTCCTTCCATCCATTTTGATCTTAATGAACTATTTTGGTGATTTGCCGAATACATCCCTAGTGTTTGCAACCATTGTACTCCTAAGACGGCATCTACTCCTCCTAAAGGGACCATATAAAAACTGGACTCCATTTCGTATTCATTCAATTGCATTTTAACTTTATGGAACTTTCCTACTTCATCTATTTGTTTTCCATCTGCCACGATAACTTTTAAATCAGCTATGGGGTAGGCAAAAATGCTCAGTGTTTTTGCGACATTGTACTTCTTGAATCTATTAAAAAGATAACATTTTGTTTCTTGATATGTCCTTTAAGCCTCAGTGTTTGTGGTTGAGCTATCCTTGTGATGGATGCTAGAGAAATTCGTGGCATATCTGGATTAGGGGTCTCGTTTTCTTCATTGTTTTCTTCGTCAGAGCTATATTCTGAAGATTCTTCTCCTTGTTTTGCTTCGAAGTTGTAAATTTTTTGCGTAGTGCATTTGTGCCCTGGGAAATATTTGTCTCTGCATGTCCAACACTTGCCATCGCTTTCTCTTTCAACACTTGACTGTTGTTTTCCTCCATTGCGCATTCGTAGTGGAACGTACTTACCAGTGTTTTCTGAAGATGATTTACTTGACTTCCCTTTTGAGTAGTTGTTTGATTTTTAATTACTAGCATATAGTGCTTTATGGAGTTTATATTTTCAATCAATAATTATTGTTGCATGTCTAGCTTCTTCAATGGTTTGGGGTTTATATAGTTTTAATTCTTCTCGAATATAATCCTTAAGGCCACATTGATACATTTTTAGCAACTCTTCATCTGAGAATCCCCTTTGCCTTATAGC
Source organism: Pinus tabuliformis (assembly GCA_031772625.1). Taxonomy (NCBI): domain Eukaryota; kingdom Viridiplantae; phylum Streptophyta; class Pinopsida; order Pinales; family Pinaceae; genus Pinus; species Pinus tabuliformis. The sequence goes on from CM062820.1 coordinate 1,641,273,991, forward strand.
TAATACTTCCCACTCGTGGGTGTATTCACTTACCGATCCTTTCTGTTTGAGGTGAATGAATTTTTTGTAAACATCGTCTTCTTCTTCATCATGAAACCTTTTTAGTAGGGTGTTTTTAAAATTTTCCCAATTGAACGAGCGAGCTACACATTTGTTGGACCACCATAGGAACCAATCATATGCTTCCGCTTCTAGGTTGTTGGATGCGGTCATGACCTTCTCTTGTTCACCTATTGGCAGGTTTGCTCCGAAAATGGCGTCCATTTTATTTACCCATACAATGGCGCCTTTATGGTCCTTACCATCGTACTTAGGTAATTCTCTTTTAATTTTAAGGTAGTCTCTGTCGGGAAACTTTGTATGGTACTGACTTCCTTCAAACTGTATATGCGATACTCGTGGCTTTTCGTGCATCAACGGAAATTCATGACTTGGAAAAATTTCGCCTTCCGGAGTCTTTGGACTTTGCATGGCTGAGGGATTAAAAGGTGGATTGGCTCTTCCCATAAACTGGCTCATCATGCTCTTCAATTCTTTGATATCATCTGTCATTTGGTCTTGATTACTAACTATCTTCTCGACATTGTCAAGGCGCTTGTGCATCTTATCGAGTTCTTCTTGGAATTTTTTTGAATTTGCATCATCACTGCTACTCCCCATTTTGTTCTTCTTTTTCCTAGTAGACCCAAAAAAAAATTTTAATAATTTCTTTATTATTTTATATATATATATATATATATATATAGTTGTGAAACTATATAATCGTACCTTTGTAATTAATCAATGTTATACAATGTTACGTTTCACGCTTGACCAATCGTATGTATATTACCCACCAACAAATCGTGATCAAGTTTAAAAAAAAGGAACGTGACACTCGGCCCGCAGAGATTTACGCAGAGATGGTCAACGGGGAGTCGGTGTCGGACGGCAACGTGGACGAACAACGGCAGTGTTGGGAAAGGTTTGATTGTTTATGAACATCGCGGACGAGGCTGCGTGGGGACAGCGAACCAGAGTTGTCGGTAGGTGTCGGTGGGCATAGCGGGAGTGGAGCATGATGCAGCCGGTGGTCACAGCGGAACGCGACAAAGGACAGGACGATGAGGGTTGGGGGGTGTCGATCAGGGAATGAGCGTGGATGGTTGGATGCAAGGAGCATGACGACAAAAGCAGAGACGGGTATGCATGCAGCAAGGAAGAACAGTCGACTGGACGGATGAGGCCCAGCAGGTTGTTGGCACGGGGACACGTAGAGTGGAGCAGTGGCGGGAATACAACAATTGTGGGCAGGGATCGAGAGGCACAGTTTAGAATATGAGTGGAGTGTGAAATGGAGGGGTGAAACCAACACAGGCGAGGGGATGGGATGGCTCTGATACCACTGGAACAAGAATTTTTCTGTTCACTTATATTCACAAACGAATTACACATTTGTATGTAAAACAATATATTTTATTATTCAATATTTGATGATGATTTTACAAGGCTAGGGCAGTTCTCCTTTATAGGAGACTAGCCACGAGCCTAAAGACACATCCTTTTGAACTAATGCCTCTTCAAAATTAAGTGAGTAACTTGGCTTAATTTTAACTTATTTACTAATTATTAATTAATAATTATTTATATTATTTTAATATTTTATCATTTATATATATATATATATATATATAGTTATGAATATTTAATTCATAACATACACATAATGTGTATGTTATGAATTAAATATTCATAACTATATATATATAAATGATCAAATATTAAAATAATATCTATATATACATATATATATATATATGCTTCCAAGACCTTTCGTTTCTGAAGACTTTTGGAAAATGACGCTTCTGACACTTCGCTTCTCAAAAACGCACCCATTAACCTCCACTTCATGCAACGTTGATTTTGGAGCTGGAATAACTTTTGTAGAAAGGTAGTTATACTTCAATGAGAAGAGATTGCAGTGTGAATTTGTAACCCTTCCTAATCCTTGCAGTAACTTTGAATTTTAGACAATTTTTCTGCTGTAATTATAGATTGGATGTGGCATATTGTGGTGTATTATTGGGGAATCTGTTCTTGACTAACTGTGGCACATCAGCATATGGCTTAACTACATATTCTCCATAATATTCAAACCCTCTTTGTTTATAGTTCTTGACTCCATTGCTGAACAGAATAGGCACTTCTCTTGGTCCACCATCTCATCTTTAATCAAAAGTTTATCTTACATTTTACATAGGGATTCCCCTTGTGCCAAAGTAAAGTTGACCTAAAGACAAAGGAGGGTTTGCTGTGGTGACGATGGAAGAACTTCTAGAGTTCCCTTAGGGTTTCACTTGTGTTTCAGGGCCTTATCACTTTGACTGCAGGTTTGGGAGGTAATATGGTGATTATCATAATGTCCCTCCTTACCATTAAGGTATTTTTAAAGTTGCAGTGTTAATGTATAATACTGACTTAGATGTTATTATTGATAATAATAATGATAATATATTACCCCCTAATATATTATTATTATTATTATTTGATACTTGGAGTGTGACAAAAAAATTCACAGCCCTTTCCAATATTGTCATATATATTCAGTGGCATATCTTTTCTATAATGTACCATGGAGAATTATTCTTATATTTATTATTCGCTTATTTGAGCATATCTTTCTTTCTTTCATGTGCTATGTGGGGTGATACATAATCGTACCAATGTTTTTCATTTATTTTAATATACAATATATGCAAATACTAGCAACCATACTCGTTGATTGCTGCCTGTAGCATAGCCAATTGCTGTACTCAACACTCCATCAATTCCACTTGCTCCACGGTTACCGACTACTCTTAAACCTGAGAAAGGTAGTGCTGTGTCCAAACCATCAATTGTCAAACCTACTGGAAGTTTCGACCAGCTTAATCCATACATGTCTGCATCACGAATAGCCATACTGTTGCCTAGAAACCACACTGATTCAGGGAATAGTGATTGAGAAACTGCTCGGGATACATATGGTTCAGTTAACAACGGATCAGCATTGAGTTGAAATGAAATTTCCCACTCAACCTGCAGATTCAATGAATACAAAAGTATTAGTAAAAACTCTAATATTCCTTAATTAAAATTAAGATAAAGCTAAACTGCAATAAATTTTTGTCTAGTTTTCCAATAGTTTATAGATTGCCATGTTATCTACAAACAGTTATTCCGTCCTTCCATAAGATAATAAAAGCTTCCAGAGAAAATAGACAAATAAATCGCTTCCAATATTGGTGCCTAATAATTCAAAATTCCTATAGAAGCCAAACTCAGTGCCAGCACAAGCCCACAGTAAATCAAAGAAGAAAATTAAACCTAAGTATAAAAATGTATGATCAAAGTTTTAAAAGAATCACACTATTAAAATTTGCAATAGCACCAATTTGTCCATGTTACTGTGGGTAGATATTACTGTATTCACTCCTCATGTAAAAAACAATATCTGTCTATTAATGCCAATCTTCTTAACTAACAATTGTTCAGACTGTAGACAGCGGGAGAAGCATAGTTGGTACACGTTGTTGAAGCTTATAGTAACTTTGGAATGTTGATTTTTCATAGGGTCTTCTATACTGATAATTACTTCTAATGATTTAGTTATTTTTCACATTCTTATCCATTATTCCATCATTAAGCAATTACACAGAAGACATCAACAATATAACATTTATGACAGTAGGATCATGAAGAGACAGCCAAACAAAGAACACAAGAGTTTACCCTGGGAAAAATCACATGGGGGAAAAACCCAGCAACCTTTTCCTTAGAGAAATTTTTCAGTTCAACAAGAGACACACCTAGATCATCTAATCATTAAGAATGTCTGGTTAAACCTGGTCCACTGCCTCCTAATCAAGTCATAAGTCTGCCCAACAATCTTGATCTGATCTACTGTCCTTCCTCAAAGGTTCGGTCCTGTACCATCTCAAGAATTGGGTCCTGCAGCCTGGTTATACTTCTGAGGTTCAGTCCTGCAACTCGTCCATCTGCACCCAAGATTTTGGTCCTGCAACTTGGTTATACTTCCGAGATTTGGTCCTGCAACTCGTCCTTCTTTACCAGAGATGCATCCTTCCTTTTCAACAGAAATTGTGCTTCAGATAAGTTTCTCATCAGCCTCAGATCCGTCTCAATTTTAGCCTCAGATTTGACTTCTTATTTAGCATCAGATTAGGCTCTTCGCTTGCCTCAGACAGATCGAGATTCTTCATCAAAGATTAGCCCTTTTCCTCATCAAAACAATGCCTCAGACACATCCCTTTCTCTTGCCTCAGGAGGTCTGAATTTGCTTGAACAGAACAGATTCGAATTGGTGTCCATTTGGAGAAGGTCGAGTGCCTTATTAACACTTTTCTTGCTGGCCGAATGGGTGCCACATAACTAGGGCCGACTTGACTAGGAGGAGGGCTGACCAGGCTATTTTGGAGCCAAAAATTCATTTTTCAGAAATTCAAATTTTCTCTTTTAACAAGGTCATGAAGAACATGTCTTAGGAATTTTCTTTTTGACACTAGCATGAAGAACATGCTTTATATTTGTTATTATAAGACTATATGTACATCTAGATCAAAAAAGTTAATTATGACAATCATAGCTACAAAATTCAACACAGATCTTCTGCATAGGCTTGGTGTCTTAGCATGTGGAAGATGATTAATTGCCTCTTTAGGTGCTTGCTTGGTGAAGTAAGTGATTTATGTCTTCGCTCCTAAGCCTAACTTACGAAAATACAATAATTAAAGCCAATTAATTATTGTGGACTATTAAATCATTTTCTAAGGATAAACAATTTAATTATTTAAGTGACTTAGAAATGATCTAAACCGTCGATCTTCTAGAAGGGAGATTAGGGCTAGGGATTTGGGCTTAAAGGAGATTATAAAAAGAAGCCAAAGGGAGAGGTGAAGACACAAATGTGGAGACACAAGAAGAAAAAGTGATTTTCTCTAGTGCGAGTGGCCCAGTAGACTGAAGTGCAGAGGAGGAAGAGTGTAGGAGGATTTGAGGGCGTATCTAGAACGTCAAATTGCTAGAGATTGTAGGGCCGAGTTGCTGAAGTGAGAGTTAGGTCAATTTGATTGGAGAGGCCAATTTTCAAGGGCAGAATTTCCTAAGACACAGAGGCAGCTCGAAGGGAAGGCGTAGGGTGAATTTGTTGGCAATTTGTTGGGCTGAAATTCTCCAAGCAAAGTTACTTCAGAAGCTAATTGATTCGGACTTATGCAGGAATGCAATAGAATACAAATAAAAACATAAACACAGAGATGCAGCAGAAATAAAACTTCATTTCATTAATATCAAAGAACTGAAATATGTTTACATACAAAATGGAAATAAACTAGCTCAAGCGATGGTAGTTTATCTCTCAATAAACTAGCTCAAGCGATGGTAGTTTATCTCTGAGAAGAGATGTGGTAGCTACATGCCTCTGAACTTTTTTACAATGAGGCTCGAAGGCGTAAACCCCTAACCCTAGAAGATGAACCGCCAAAATTATGGACCCCGTTGGGGTAAATTGGTACATCAACTTCCCGGGGTCGTAACTTTGGCATACGATCTCTGTTTGGTGTGCATGATACCTCGTTAGAACGATCTATCCGAGGACTATTGCTTTCGACTTTAAACGGTAGTAAGTGACTCACGTTTTCCCGTTTTCCAAAAAACATCATTTAGGGCCTCAAAAGAGGTCCGAAAGTTCAAGACCCAAAAAAATGCCAAAAATAGTAAATTGTGCTACAATTATGAAAATTGAAAGAAATAATGGTACAACCATGGGGGTCCAAGTGGAATAGGCAGGTAGTCACCAATATCCACCTAGATCGGTCCTCCCCCCTTAGGAAGCAATAGACCCCATCGCGTTGAGTGCCTTCATGAAATGGGGAAACTTCTGCTTAACTTAGTCCCTGGTGAGCTACTTGCCTTGGTGCAGGACTTGGCCAACTTTGACAACCCAATACAGTTGGATCTTCTGTTGGCAAGTGTTCTTGATCTGCGTGTCCATAATCCGATCAATTGTGGCCTATTCCATGCAGTCTGGGTTTAGCTCTGCTGGTGTGAATAGTTCTGCAATGTCTGATGTGTCCAGTAATGGTGGAAAGTATGGCCAAAGGTAATCCATATTGAACACTGGGTGCAGGCCAAGGAATGGGGAAATGCTGAGTTCAAAAGCATTGTCTCCCAAAACCTTGGTAATGGTGTAAGGCCCATATCAAAGTGGTCTGAGTTTCCGATGGGCTCTGGTAAGGTGTTCTTTCTGCAAATGCAACCAAACTTTTTCGCCCACCTTAAACTTGTGTGGCACCGATGTTGATCATGTCACTGCTTGTACTTGGCATTGGACTTCTCCAAGATGTCATGAACCTGTTAGCAGATGTGCTGGATGCATTCAATAAATCTGGTTGCTTTATCAGCCTCGCATAGTACATGTGTGGATTTTTTCTACGTAGTCGCATGAGGCATGGCAACATCAATCGGACACAATGGTTAAAATCCTAGACCCACTTGAAAGGAATTACGACCAGTAGAGCTATGGAGAGCCCTATTATAGCTATGTTGCACATTGGGAAGATTATCATCCCAGGTTCATGGATGCTTGGAGTTGTACATATAAAGTATGTGCACTATCATCCTGTTGACAACCTCTGTTTGGCCATCAGTCTGGGGATGGAATGCTATCGACTTGGTGAGCTTGGTGTCCAATAGTGTCCAAAGGCTTGACCAAAATGTGCTTAGGAACCTGTTATCCCATTCTGATATAATGATCTGCAGGGTCCCAAAATGTACCCATACTCGTCCAAAGAAGAGTTTGGCAGTGTCATTTGTTGTGATACTCTTCTTGCAGACCACCAATATAGCAATCTTAGAAAATCGGTCCACAACCACAAATACACAGTCATTACCATGCTTGGTAGAAGGGAGGCCAGACAAAAAGTCCATGGAGAAGGATTCCCAAGGTTGGGTGGGAGTAGGCAAAGAAGTGTACAGGCCTTGCTTCTTGATAGTTGGCTTGGCAATGGCAGAAGCAATGCAGGATTTGATATATTTCCCAACATCCTGTCGGAGTTTTGGCCGATAAAAGTAATTTTGTAGTACAACCACAGTTTTCTCCACAACAAAGTGCCCTACTACCCCACTGTAGTGCGCCTCCCAAATCAGCTTGGCACGCTCGCTTAAAGGAACACAAAGGTGGCCTAGGTATCATAATAATGCGTCCTGGAGGTGGAAATCAGTAACTTGCTTTCCATCCACAAGCATCTTGTATGTGGAGTTGAACTCTAGATCATTTTAATACAGTTGCGGCCATCTAGAGATCTCATGGCCACAAGAGTTGAAAATAGTAGTCAGTGCTGCAACTGGGGGTCGGTTGAGGCAGTCTGCAACATGATTGGTGCTACCCTTTTTGTATTTAATGTTCAATTGGAATTGTTGCAGATATGTAAACCACTTCTGATGGCGATCGTTCTGCAACTTCTCGTCTCTGTATAAACTGAAGACGTCAGTGATCGGTGTGAATGACCGTCTCCTTCCCCAGAATGTAATACTTCCATTACCAGCAAGCCTGCACGATGGAATCCATCTCTTTATCATAGGTGGGGTACTTTCGACTTGTATCGGAAAGTGTCTCACTATGAGAGGCCACTGAATGCCCGTGATGGGTGAGGACTGCACTAATAGCATAGTCGGAGGCGTCTGTCTCAATTTCAAATGGTTGTTGCAGGTCCGGCAATGTGAGTACTGGTGCAGAGCAGAGGCAATGCTTCTATTGGAATTTCTAAGTCTAACTATTAGAAACCCTTCATGAACTTTACGAATTTATTCCTACCTACTTGTTCTCTTAATTAACAAGTTATTTACCATGTAAATACTGGAAATAAATACAAGTACATGCTCAACATATTACAGATCATCAACTGAAGGAAACAAAACAAGCACAAGTGACACCGTTGTTTTTGGACCAATGTCCCCGGAAAAACCCAATGCGGGAAAATCGGTGCAATTATCTGAGGGTTTTATTATTATGCAGTTTCTGAATACAATCTGGGTGCCAAAACCGGCTCACCCAACAGAGAATAATCTCGGTAGTAGTACCTCTCAGTCGGAGACAGATGTTCCGGCTGAAACCTCGGATAATCACTCCAGCAGCTTCACAGCTCCAATCTGCCCCACGAAACCCCAGCGTCAGCCTCTAGGGACAACGTCAGCCCTTTCTGGCCCAGTGTCACTCTGGCTTGGCCTGGGTCAGCCTCTGGAGGCACTGCGTCAACCCTCTAGTCCTCTGCGTCACCCACGCTGGCCCTCTGAGGCACTGCGCAGCTCCTAGCTGCCTCTGCGTGAGCCCTGGCTGGTTCTGCATCCCTCACTTTCGGCTACTGCGCTAATCCTCCTAGTGTTATGCCTGCCTCTCTACTTCTATATTCACTGCCCCTCAGCTGCAACTCTGATCAATCTCTCGACTTCCTCAGCAAACCCAGCCCTAGAAAGTCGAAATCTTGATCAACTCTGTGTGTTCTCCAAGTGACCCTCAAGCCTCCTCTTACACTTTTCTCGTTGACAATTCAACGGCCGAGATTAAGTCCCTGATCAACGGCTACGATTAGATCTGGCTTGATCCATGACTTTTCGACCATTCTAACACAATTTTATATTAATTCACATTAATATTTTATTTTCCCTAAGTTTAGACTTAGGGACTCCATTAAAAATATTAATTATTTTAATATCTCCCAAACTGTTTAGAATCTACCCAAACCCTTTCTAGGTATTGGAGTATTGGAGATCTCATGTGCCTTAGCCTCTCCACCAATTTTCGTGGCTAGAGCACATCTGATGCTACCCCAAATCAACACTCCCTCTTAGCGAGGACTGTGCTCTAGTAATACTCCTCACTGAGTATCACCCTGATCATCCGGCATTGGTCCCTGTACTGATGCTAGGCTTGCTGCCCATCATCTGCACTACTGCATCCTGTACTGCTACCCATGGCCCTACCACTGCCACTGCTGCATCCGTACTACAACTCCCTCTCATCTTGTTGTATCGTGCTACCCATAGCACTGACACTGCTAACTGTTGCACTGCAACCCAGTTACTAAGAAGTAAGTAATTGATCTCCCAACTCTGACATCTCTGTCAGGCTAGAGACATGCATGATGCTGAAGCTTCCTTTGTAAATGACAAGTGCTCCCTCTCTGACCTCTGTGTTGCTGCAACTATTCCATGCATCTCCCACCATTGCACACCTCTTCGTGCCATCTTGCACTGGTGCAACACTCCCGTGCTTCTCGCACTGCTACCTCACGTTGTCCTGGGAATCCTGCACTGTAGCTCCCTCTGTCGCTCCATCCGCATTCGTCTCTACTGACATCCGCCAGTACTGCTACTCCTCTTCGGGGCTCCCATAGCAAGGTCTAATCCAAGAGGCTAGGTACCTCAAGGATCCTGCCCCTCATTGCCTATAGTCCGTCTGACTACAGCTTGATGTCTCCCCACTTCCGCTCAAGTGGTGTGTGTGCACTCATGGCACAATCATCATCTATCTCCACTTCCTTCTCTACCCTTGCTGGCGCAGCCTTGGTCTTGAAGGCCTCTCCCTTGCTCTTCTTCCTTGGACACTAGGTCGCATAATGACTCAGCTCCCTAGAGTAGAAGCATTTGACCTTGGATAGCTCCTTCTTCTTCCGTTTCTCCTGCTTTCCCTCAGATGCTAGGGCAGAATCCACCTCCTGCTTCTTGATTCTGATCCCCTTATCGCTGCTTCCCGCCTTGCTCAACCTTCTGATCTCTTCTTGGCGAAGAGCCACCCACATTTCCTCCCAATCTGGAACAGTTGCCCTACCCAGTATGCTCTGGACAAGCAGCTCCCAGTCTTTTGGGACTGCGTTCAAGGCTGTTCTCACCATCAATTCTTGATCCGACGTGGCTCCTATGGAAGTCAGCTGATCCCGGATCTCCTTCAATCGATCGAGGAAGGGGTCAATCTATTCTCCCTTCTACATCTGGTATGACAGTGACCGCAACTGATTTTCTAGTAACATCCTTCTCTGCACAGAAGTATGCTAGTACAATTTCTTTAGGGCCTCCCACATCTCATTTACCGTGTCCTTTTCGGCAATATGTGGTACCACATGGTCCTTGACCCCGTCAAAAATGACGCCCTTGGCCCTCGTCATTGCCTCCTCGTACTTGTCATTATCAACTGGGTCAACTGGGATTCCTATCATCCTCAAGGCGAAGAGCTCGACACGATTCCTGTCTAGAACTAATAAGATTCTAGCCTTCCAAACTACGAAGTTTGACACTCCGCCCAGTCTGTCCTGGTCTCTTTCCCCGTTCACTACCATCTTGTTGCTCCTCTACTTCCCTCCTGGAAGTTCTTGGTGTGACTCCCTCTGAGCCTCGATTTCCCTCCTAGAAACCCTTCTACCAATGTCGAGATGCCCCCACTCCGATCATTAGTGCAGCTGCACCACTGAATCAGATTTCTCAGCAAGAAATCCTCGGTAGCAACTCCCTCCTTATTGGCCTTGCCCTGTTAGGTATTGTTCTGACTACAGTACCCCACCAGCTCCACTCTGCAACTTACCCACAACCTCCTAAACCCCAGCAAACTGAAGGTTAGAGCTCCTAGGCTCTGCGCAATCAGGCACTCGCTGAAATGCTCCCCTAGCCAACTGTGTCAACCCTCCGGTCTTTGCATGGCTCTGCGTGAGCCTTTTCTGCCCTCCTCAGTCTCTGCGCTGGCCTCTTCCTGGCTCAATCTTGATGACGCAGGCACTGCGTCACCCCTTCCTTGCTGCTACTCTGCTAGGAACAACTTCTATCACTCGAGACAGTTGTTTTCTGCTGTTGCTGCTCTGCTCAGCTGATGTCCTCAGTTCTCCTGTGATCTGCAACCACACTCTGATACCATGTTGGAATTTCTAAGTCTAACTATTAGAAACCCTTCATGTACTTTACTAATTTATTCCTACCTACTTGTTCTATTAATTAACAAGTTATTTACCATGTAAATACTAGAAATAAATACAAGTACATGCTCAACACAATACAGAGCATCAACTGAAGGATACAAAACAAGCACACAAGTGACATCGTTGTTTTTGGACCAAATGTCCCTGGGAAAACCCAATGAGGGAAAACTAGTGCAGCTATTCGAGGGTTTTATTATTATGCAGTTTCTAAATACAATCTGGGTGCCAAAACCGACTCACCCAACAGAGAATAATCTCGGCAGTAGCACATCTCAGTCGGAGAATGATGCTCCGGCTGAAACCCCGGATAATCACTCCGGCAACTTCACAACTCCAATTTGCCCCACGAAAGCCCAGCGTCAGCCTCTAGGGACAGCGTCAACCCTTTCTGGCCCAACGTTTGCCTAGCATCACTCAGGGTTGGCCTACGTCAGCCTCTGGAGGCACTATGTCAGCCCTCTAGCCCTTTGCGTCACCCACGCTAGCCCTTTGAGGCACTGCGCAGCTCCTGGCTACCTCTGCGCGAGCCCTGGCTGGCTTTGCGTGAACCCCTGGCTGGTTCTGCGTCCCTCACTCTCGACTACTGCGCTGATCCTCCTGGTGCTATCTCTGCCTCTCTGCTTCTGTATTCACTGCCCTCAGCCGCAACTCTGGTCACTCTCTCGACTTCCTTAGCAAACCCAGCCCCAGAAAGTCGAAATATTGATCAACTCGATGTATTCTCCAAGTGACCCTCAAGCCTCCTCTTATACTTTTCTCATTGACAATTCAACGGCCGAGATTAAGTCCCTAATCAATGGCTAAGATTAGACCTGGCTTGATCCATGACTTTTGGACCCTTTTAACATAGTTTTATATTAATTCACATTAATATTTTATTTTCCCTAAGTTTAGACTTAGGGACTCCATTAAAAATATTAATTATTTTAATATCTCCCAAACTGTTTATAATCTGCCCAAACCCTTTCTGGGTATTGGAGATCTCATGTGCCTTAGTCTTTCCACCAATTTTCATGGCTAGAGCACATTTGATGCTACACCAAATCAACAGCTTCAACTCACCAAACACCTTCTGTTGGGACTCAGACCAAGTAAACTCTGCTTTTGCTCCGCCCTTGGTAATTGATCTCAAAGGCCAAGTGATATGGGAGAATCCCAACACGAACCTCTGATAAAAATTTGCAAGGCCCAAAAAGTTGTGAAGCTCTTTTAGAGTGGTCAGGGTTAGCCAATCCTGAATGACATGGATCTTAGTCGGATCCACATGCACGTCTCGATAATATATGATGTAAGGTGTATTTCTCCAAGTTGGCACACAATTCGTGTTGCCACGGAGTTTCAAGGAACTGTCAAATGTGTTGCAAGTGTTCTTCCCAACTCTTGTTGAAGATGAGGATGTCATCCAGATAAACAACCACGAATGAGTTGGTGAAGGGCCCCAAGATGTCATCCATTAGCCTCGTAAAAGTAGCAGGGGCATTTGTCAACCCGAACGGCATAATCAACCAACCAAAAAGGCCTTCCTTGGATTTGAAGGCGGTCTTCCATATATCTGTTGCACTCTAGTAGAACCTTGTGATAGCTAGACATTGTTGATTTGGGGTAGCATCGAATGTGCTCTAACCACGAAATTTGGTGGAGAGGTTGGGGCACATGAGATCTCCAAGACCCAGAAAGGGTTTGGGCAAATTCTAAACAAATCAGGAGATATTAAAATAATTAATATTTTTAATAGAGTCCCTAAGTCTAAACTTAGGGAAAATAAAATATTAATGTGTATTAATATGAATCTGTGTTAGAATGGTCCAGAAGACATGGATCAAGCCAGATGTAATCTTAGCCGTTGATTAGGGACTTAATCTCGACCATTGACATGTCAGCAGGAAAAGTATAAGAGGAGGCTTGAGGGTCACTTGGAGAATGCACTAGAGTGATCAGTTATTCTATTCTCTAGAGCAGGGTTTGCTAAGAGAGATAGAATCAGTGATCAGGAGAGCAGTTGAGGGGCTTTGAGTACAGAGAGACAGAGAGGCAGAGATAGTGTCGATACAACAGCCGAGCAACCACGGAGAGAGACACAGGAGCAGCCAGTGCTCACGCAGGGCCACGCAAAGGCAGCTAAGTGTTGCGCAGAGCAACAGAAGGGCTAGCATAGTTGATGCAAAAGCTCAGAGAACTGACGCAAGGCCTCCTGAGGCTAACGCAGGGCCAGCACTGGGCTAGGAGAGGCTGACGCAATCCATATTGGGCAGACGCTAGGGTTTCAGGGGCAGATTGGTGTCGAGTAGCTGCTGGAAGGATTAACCAAGGTTTCAGCCAGTAGATTTGTCTAAAACGGAGAGGTATTACTGCTAAGGAAATTCTCTGTTGGGTAGGCTAGCTTCAGCACCCAGATTGTACTCTGATATTGCTTAATAAGAAAACCCTCAAATCGCTACACCGGTTTTCCCGCATTTGGTTTTTCTGGGGACATTGGTCCAAAAATAATGGTGTCATGTGGTGTGTTTGTTCTTGTTTCTTTCAATTGTTGATTTGTAATATGTTGAGCATGCACAGGTGTTTCTTTTCAGTATCTACTTTGTAAAAACTTGTTAAACAAAAATAAGAAGTAGGTAGGAATAAATCAGAAAAGGTGCATGAAGGGTTTCTAAACTAGGTAAACTTAGAAACTTCAACAAGGTATTAGAGCGCGATTGCAGATCACAAGAGGACGAAAAGACATCAGCCGAGCGGAGAAATAGCAGCAGAAAACAGATGTCTCTAGGTGACTGTCAGGCCAGGGTAACTCCAGACTTGGCAGAAAAAACTGATTGATATATTTCATTAGGTAACTATTGTTTATATACAGGAATGTGACTGATCAGTTCATCTACTTGATGACTGTTCACATTCCGGGTACACCCAACCGCTGAGGATTAGGTGTCAACAATTCCCCCCCTTAATCTGAAGGGATGTTGGTGAGTCCAAGCATCGTTATGAATCTTTCAAGCTTTTCTCTTCCAAGCGCTTTGGTGAAGATGTCTGCAATTTGCTCATTTGTGAAACAATGTCGGAGATGGATTGTTTTGGCCTCAACATGATGTCGGATCAAATGATATTTAGTATTGATGTGCTTAGTACGATCATGGAACTTTGGGTTCTTGGCCAACTTTATTGCAGAGGTGTTGTCAATCATGAGTGGAGTTGATTGTACTTGTTTTACCTGCAAATCTTCAAGAATTTTCTTAAGCCACACAATTTCTTTCGTTGCTTCAGCTGCTGCCACGTATTCCGCTTCTGTTGTGGAATCTGCTGGAACTGATTGTTTGCGTGATCTCCAAGAGACAGCTCCTGATCCAAGACTCATAGCATATCCTGAAGTAGATACTCCAGTTTCTTTGTCTCCATCGAAGTCTGAATCAAAGTATCCAATCAAGCTGAAGTTATCCACCTGTGTATACTTGATTCCAAGGTCTTGAGTTCCCTTCAAGTACCTTAGAACTCTTTTTGCAGCAGACCAATGTCCCTCACAAGGCTTTTGCATAAACCTGGAGAGGATTCCACCAGCAAATGAAATGTCTGGTCTGGTAGTAGTGAGGTAGATGAGACTTCCTATAAGCTGTCTATACTTTGTTGCATCCTCAAATTCCTTTCCTTCAATAGATGTGAGCTTTAAGTTTTGTTCCATTGGAGTAGAAAGAGGATTGCACTCTGTCATGCCAAATCTGTTTAACAAATCTCCAATGTATTTCTTTTGAGAAAGAAATATGGATTTTGGATGTTGGGTTACTTCAATGCCAAGATGTTAAATTTGGACAACTAGGTCCAAACTCCATGTTCTGATGCTCAGATTAAGAGGCTAATATTTTTGTTGGATTCCTCTTTCTGAGAGGTGTAAAATCCATATAAAAATAGTCTTAATCCGATGAGCAGAACTTATATTGTGAATTTATTATTCTTAATAAATTATATGTGCAAGGTCAGCCAATTTTGTAATGTAGGCTCACATGCCCAACAGATGTGTCACACACCCTCATTGATGGATATATATACAGGAAAAGTTGGAGAGAATTTTATCACAACTCAACTCACATCTTCCTCTCTCATCTTAGAGAGTACGCTACCTGGAGGACGAATTTCAGCCACACGTGGGAAGGACGAAGAGGACAGACCGTACGGATTTTTTGCTGCTAGGGTTTCTGCTGCTAGGGTTTCGCAGAAAGTTTGACCAGCGTTGACTTTGGTCAACGCTTGGTCCAATCAAGCTGAAAATTGGTGGAAAGTTCGATTTTTGAAGGCCGTACTATCTGGCACAAAAATCGAGGTCAAAGGGTTGACCGTTTTGCTGCTGCGTTGACTTTTAGCTTGCTGCCCATGCGTTGACTTTTCAGGACAGCGTTGACTTTTTGTAGAATTGACTTGGGTTGACTCATCTACTAGTTGGAGGGATCTTGTGACACATCTGGGCTGGCTGACCAAAGGAGACTTTGCTGGTTGAAGCATCCTGTTGACCGCCGAAACGAACACACACATTTTTCTTGTTTCTGATTTGTCTTCTGTAAGATCTGCTTATATGTTCTATCTGCATTTTGCTTAACTACTTGTATGATTGCTGTGAGAAAAGTGAAATTGCTCTTAGCATAGAACATCTACAAAACTTTACATGGTATCAGAGCTGAGGTGAAGACAAACTCTATCTATAGCAATCATCATCGAAATAATCATGCCCTAATCGAAGTCAATGGATGCCTTTGTGTCGCTGTACATAGAGGATTATATACGCTATCAATGATATACGTTGTAACGGAAAGATATACAACGCAGCTGTAGAGGACATGTTTAGGCAGTAAAGGAAGCCGCAGTCATAAGGACATGAGGCTGCAGTCATGAAGAGTCAAGTCGTAGTGATGAAGAGGTATCTGCAGGCTTAAGGCTCTGGCCAAAGTGCGAAGAGGAGTATTTCTGTGTCTTTTGTTTATGATCTGATTGGCCAAGTAAGGAAGGAGGCTAGCTGAGCTTGTAAAGAGGAGTTCTGAGCATAAATGCAAGGGTTATTCTCTATGCACAGGCCGTTGAGTGATTTTGAGTTTTACAATGGGACAAAAGTCTGTTTTGAGAGGGCCGAGAGGCCCAGCAAGGAGCAGGAAGAAGGCCGCAGTACCCTTGACCATCAACATAGAAATTAAAGAGGTTTGAAGGCTGTATAGTGGGCTGTTGTAGAAGCCACAGAAAGCCCTAACCAGGGCCGAAATTTCAGGGTCCTGTGCATTGGTCAAAATGTAGTTGTGGACAGAAATATGACGTCTATCACAAGTATGTGCTTGTCTTTTATAATGATGAATTTGCCAGATACTATGGTCCAGATTAGACAGTTTGCAATTCTGGTATAATGGGTTGTAAGAAGATGCTTGGTAAAGCTCCAAGTATAGTCCCTTGAGAAGGACAACAAGGGCTGTTAGAAGGTAGATGATTTGGAGTCTTAAAAATGGATATATGGAAGAGCTTAAGGGTAGTCAAGTGGGCTTATTATCAGACCCCATCTTCTGTACGTATGACAGTGAAATATGACAATATGACAGAGTTTTTGACAGTGATCTTCTGCACTCATTGTAGTGTCACTTACTCTTATAACAGTTATGCATAGCAGTGATATTGTTCTCTTGACAAATGGAGATGATATATGGAAGAGATATTTGTTCCTATGACAATAATGTTTGGGCAGCGACTTTAGTGATATTTGGACAATGTTTCTTGATGTATGGAAGTGATTCTTGTATGACAATGATTTATATGGCTGTGATGTGACAATGATATATAGGGCAGCATGATGATGATGCATAGGCAGCATTATAAGATCATGAACATGAAGGGCTGCCTGATTTTGGAAATAATCATAAAGGTGTATGTAAGGGCTGAAGGAAAACATACAAGGGGACCTTTCCCCTCAAGTGTCACAAAGACATCTGAGATATTGCAACTGGTCCATTCTGATATTTCTGGTATGTTGCCTGTAACATCCTTGGGGGGATGTTCTTACTATATGACATTTACTGATGACTTCTCTCGCAAAACCTGGATATACTTTTTGAAAAAGAAGGATGAGGCTTTCATGTGGTTCCGTACCTTCAAAGCCTTGGTGGAAAATATGACCGAAAAGAAGATCAAGATTTTGAGGACTGACAATGGCACTGAATATGAGTCAAATGAGTTCAAAGACTTCTGCAGAGAAGCTGGCATTAAGAGGGAGACTACCACTGCTCTCTCTCCACGTGTTTGGGTTTTGTGGACAGAGAGATCTAGAGGAGAATCCGCAGTTCTAAAGAGCCCTCATACGCTGTCCCAAGAGGCCCTTACACGCTAAGAATAGGAGCCCTAAATCTGCAGTATATTGGGCCCTAAATCTCTGTTTTATTGGGTGCAGGTAAGGGCATTTCCAGTGAAGGAACAGGGGACGTTTAGGTCACTCCTATGACTGTTTTGGAGTGAAAATTAACCAGCAGAAAGGCCTCAATAAAGGAGACAAAATTCTGGGTTGATTTGAATATTATGTACGGGCTGGAAACTCTGTTTCAGCAGGCCGTGGGTACAGGAAGCCACCTGTGGTAGGCCGCAGGCCCTTACCCCACTGAAAAGGCATTGCGTGGGACTGTTTTGGGGCTAGATTGAGCCCTAATCAACAGCGTGGATGCAGAGGACTTATACAAGGGTAGCACGTAGTTTTTGAAGGCTGTTTGGTGACTTGGTTAAGGGCTGTTGCAGCATATGGATGCCCTAACCAGTCACAATTAGGAGCAGCAGCGAAAACAGATTGGAACAACAATTTATGCCTTGTGTTGGGTCAAGGAATTTGATCAGTTTTGGATCAGATGGTTGGGCAACCTGTGGGAGCAAATTTGGAGGCTTGATTGGGTGATCGTAAGCCTCAATTAGTGCTGATCTGACTGTGTTGTAGTGTTGCAACGTGATGATGCAAAGGCAGCATGGGTAGCATGCAGCGTGATGATGCATAGACAGCAAAGAAGATATGAATCTCCACTAGGAGTATATTACAATGAAAAGACCAGATCTGTCATTCTTGTTGATTTGGGGTAGCAATGTGATGTTGTATAATGAGAGCAACATTACAGTCATTGAGGTGCAGATCCATGATGATTGAGAATTGACTATGACGATATATTTGCACCTGTGGCTCGATATACCACCATCTGATCCATCATAACCCTTGCTGCTACGCAAGGATGGAGTCTTCATCAGATGGATGTCAAGACCGCTTTTCTGCATGGTGCAATAAAGGAAGAGGTGTATGTAGAACAACCTCTGGGATTTGAAGTTCAAGATCGAGACACTTATGTCTGCAGGTTGAAGAAAGCCCTCTATAGGTTAAAGCAAGCACCCAGAGCTTGGTATGAGAGGATGGATAGTTACTTGATGAAGCTGGGCTTCACTCGAAGCAACGCTGATCCAAACCTTTACTTTAAGGTTGTGGAAGGAAAGCCTCTCATTCTAGTGTTGTATGTGGACGACCTCTTCCTGACAGGTGGTGAACCTCTCATTCATCAATGTAAGAGGGAGCTTGCTGCTGAGTTCGAGATGAAAGACCTAGGACTGATGCACTATTTCCTAGGCCTAGAGGTCTGGCAGAGACCTGGAGAGATTTTCCTTTCTCAAGGAAATTATATTGTGAAGCTTCTGGAAAGATTTGGGATGGTGGACTGTAAGTCCGTGTCGACACCAATGGAACTCAACTTTAAGAAGTTGAGTGGCAGCGCTGCAGGGCCTATCTTGGCCAATCCTACTGAGTATCGTCAACTCATAGGAGCTTTGATGTTCTTAGTGAACACCCGTTCGGACATATGTTTTGCAGTGAATACTTTGAGCCAACAGATGGTTGAGCCTCATCATTTTCACTGGGTTGGTGCCAAGAATCTTTTGAGATATCTTCGGGGCACGATAAACCATGGGCTGAGATACACTGCCGGGAGTATGATACTCCGGGATATACTGATGCCGATTGGGCTGGCAGTGTGGTGGATTGTAAGAGCACATCTGGATGCTTTTTCAATCTTGGTTCTGCTTCGATCTCATGGATGAGCAGGAAGCAGAAGTCGGTGGCTTTGAGCACCGCGGAGGCCGAATACATTGCTGCTAGTATGGCCTGTTGTGAAGCAGTCTGGTTGAGGAAGCTCTTTAGTGAGCTGTTCCAACATGTGCTAGATACCACTGTAATACTCTGTGATAATCAGAGTGGGATTCGTATGACTGAGAATCCTGTGTTCCACGACCGATCCAAGCATATTGATATCAGGTACCACTTTATCCGGGATATGGTACAGCGAGGCGCCGTAAGGCTCGATCATATAGGAACTGATGAGCAGGTCGCGGATATTCTCACTAAGCCCCTGGGGAAGGTCAAGTTCCTAACCTTCCGTGAGAGTCTTGGTGTCGTGGAAAGACCCTATGATGTGGGTCCTGTTGGACGATGAGCTCTGGGAGCTCTGGGGGGCTTTGGGGATAGCTTCTCGAAGCTATAAGCACTCATAATGCTTCTGCCCCACCCTTGTGATTATTGAGTTGGTTCGCCACTCATTTAATCTGTGCCCCGTATGCATCCTACCCATTGAGTTCAGGGCTCATGGGAAGTACCTCTCATTTGGCCAATGAGGTGTGGAAAAGCTAGAGACTATTAGCAAAGACTGATGGACGCATCAGAGATTGCCGTACTCTCTATCTAGGATGGCATGGTCCAACCTCTTGATCTGGGATCAAGATTTGTAAGGTCTGGGACCTCTGGACTGATTATGTCAGTCGGGGAATGATGTCTTTGTGACTGACCCACTTCTGTTCTGAAATAAAGAAGCCAGCAAAGCAAGTTTCGGCGGGATGACTCACGATGTTGATTGCACTAATAAAATGGAGTTCTCCCTAGTTGAGAGGGAGTGTTAAATTTGGACAACTAGGTCCAAACTCCATGTTCTGATGCTCAGATTAAGAGGCTAATATTTTTGTTGGATTCCTCTTTCTGAGAGGTGTAAAATCCATATAAAAATAGTCTTAATCCGATGAGCAGAACTTATATTGTGAATTTATTATTCTTAATAAATTATATGTGCAAGGTCAGCCAATTTTGTAATGTAGGCTCACATGCCCAACAGATGTGTCACACACCCTCATTGATGGATATATATACAGGAAAAGTTGGAGAGAATTTTATCACAACTCAACTCACATCTTCCTCTCTCATCTTAGAGAGTACGCTACCTGGAGGACGAATTTCAGCCACACGTGGGAAGGACGAAGAGGACAGACCGTACGGATTTTTTGCTGCTAGGGTTTCTGCTGCTAGGGTTTCGCAGAAAGTTTGACCAGCGTTGACTTTGGTCAACGCTTGGTCCAATCAAGCTGAAAATTGGTGGAAAGTTCGATTTTTGAAGGCCGTACTATCTGGCACAAAAATCGAGGTCAAAGGGTTGACCGTTTTGCTGCTGCGTTGACTTTTAGCTTGCTGCCCATGCATTGACTTTTCAGGACAACGTTGACTTTTTGTAGAATTGACTTGGGTTGACTCATCTACTAGTTGGAGGGATCTTGTGACACATCTGGGCTGGCTGACCAAAGGAGACTTTGCTGGTTGAAGCATCCTATTGACCGCCGAAACGAACACACACATTTTTCTTGTTTCTGATTTGTCTTCTGTAAGATCTGCTTATATGTTCTATCTGCATTTTGCTTAACTACTTGTATGATTGCTGTGAGAAAAGTGAAATTGCTCTTAGCATAGAACATCTACAAAACTTTACACAAGATAATAATGAACATAGCCCAAATCAGTTATTTCAAAACTTTTTCCTAATTCTTTCTTTATGGATGCAATATAGCTTTCATTGTTCCCTGTCATTAAAAGATCATCTACATATACCACAAGATATACAATTGTTTTGCCAACTTTCTTGACAAATAAAGTTGCATCATCAAGATCAAAATGATTGAAGTTGAGTTTCAGAAGATGCTCTGTTAGTTTTTCATACCAAGCTCGTGGTGCTTGTTTGAGGCCATACAAGGACTTCACAAGTTTGCATACTTTATGTTCATGTCCTTTCACAGCAAATCCTTCAGGCTGGGACATAAAAACATTCTCTTTTAGATCTCCATTCAAGAATGCAGTTTTTACATCCATTTGATGGACTTTCCAACCGTTCTGAGCAGCTAGTGCAAAGAGTGTCCGGATGATGGCCCATTTTGCTGTGGGGGAAAAATTTTCCTCCTAATCGACCCCTTCCTTCTGTGCAAAACCTTTTGCCACAAGCCTAGCTTTGTGCTTGTCAAGTGAGCCATCAGCTTTGTATTTGTTCTTGTAGACCCACTTGCAGCCAATTGGTTTGGTTCCAAATGGAGGATCAACCAGCTTCCAAGTGCCATTCTTTATGAGGGCATCATACTCCTTTTGCATCGCTTCTTTCCATTCATCATGAGAAGCAGCTTCTTTGAAGGAAGTTGGTTCAAAATCTGTAGACAAGTTCAATTCACAATCATAAGTAACATCCATATCAACAGGTGAATTAGAGTCATCTACATCACCTCCATTTTGTCGGTTTGAATTTCTGGTTCCTGTTTTTCCAATTTCATCAGGATGAACACTTTCAAGTGTCTTTGTCAGCCACTTTGGGGGACCTTTCTGAGATGGTCCAGGCTGCTCTGTTGATTGAGTTGGGACTAAATCAAGATTGAGTCTCCCAATTCTATCAATTACATCACTTAAAGCATCATCCGTTGTTGGAGTTTCATGCAGGGGAGATTGTTCTTCAGAAGAAGATTCCACATGTTGTTCTAGTATAGGAATCCCCCCTTCAAGATGTGGAATCTGATTATCAAATTCTTGAAATGATTTTGTTTTTGCGAATCTATCCAAGCGATCAAGTTGCCGCTCAACAACATTGTCAGATTTGGATGATTCAAGAAAAATGACATCTCTAGATACAACAAACTTTTTATTTACTTCATCATAGAGGCGGTATGCTTTAGATGTGTTTGAGTACCCCAGGAAGATACACTTACGACTTCTAGCACCAAGTTTGTTTCTATGTACCTTTGATATTAAAGCATAACAGGTGGAACCAAAGATCCTGAGATGTTTTACCGAAGGAACATGTCCATACCACAATTCATAAGGAGTCTTGTTTCTTATAGCACTAGATGGACATCTATTCTTTATATATACAGCACATAGAACAGCATCAGCCCAAAACATTATCTTTACATTTTTGAAGAAAGCATGGATCGTACCATATTCAAGATTGTTCTATTCATTCTTTCTGCTACCCCATTCTGTTGGAGATTATAAGGTACAGTTGTTTGATGTTTGATTCCATGTTGGCGAAGATAGTTGTCAAATTCATTTGATGTATATTCTTTTCCATTATCAGTGCGAACAGACCCAATATGAGATTGTGCATCATTTTCAATCCATTTATGAAAATTCTTGAATGTTTGAAAAGCATCAGATTTGTTCTTCAATAAATAAACCCAACACATTCTGGTGTAATCATCAATAAATGTCATGATATATTTATTTCCACTTGCAGAAGGAACAGGCATTGGACCACATAAATCTGAATGAATGAGTTCAAGCTTCCTATGTGCTCTTGAATGTGAATCATGAAAAGACTGTTTGCTATGCTTTCCTAGAATGCAAGCATCACATTGCTTATGTTTTCTAGGAATTGTAGGCAAACCAGCAACACCATTTTTCTTCAATAAGCGGAGACTATCATAGTTTAAATGTCCAAATCTAGCATGCCATAATAAACTTGATGGAAGTGTACCTTCTTCATGATGAGAAATATATGAGAAATGTTGTGCATGAGCAGAGGTTCCTTGCAGTTTGAGAAGTCTTTCTTCTTCTATTCCCCTCATGACAAGTGAGTGGTCAAATGCTTTTCTTACCTCAAGCTTGCCATCAAACATATGAATGGAGTGACCTTGCTGACGGATGTGGACCAAGGACAGCAAGTTTCTCTTGAGCTGTGGGAGATATAGAACATGATCCAGAAGAAAGTCTGGAAGACCAGGCAGTTTAAGCCTGATTGTGCCAAGCCCTGATGGCTTGATTTTTGATTGATCTACAAAGTATACTGCTCCATCAACATTGTCAGTGAAATCTTCAAAAAAATCTTTCCTATGAGTCATATGACAGGTTGCTCCTGAATCAAGCAACCAATCATTTTTCGAAGAAGCAAGTGAAGCATTAAACAAATCTTCATTTACTCCAATGTTGCATTGTGCCTCAATATAGTGAGCGGATTCAGGTGCTTTACCTTTGTCTGTATCATCAGTTTTACCTT
This sequence comes from Pinus tabuliformis, assembly GCA_031772625.1. Lineage (NCBI taxonomy): Eukaryota > Viridiplantae > Streptophyta > Pinopsida > Pinales > Pinaceae > Pinus > Pinus tabuliformis. Next base: position 1,641,297,308 of record CM062820.1, read on the forward strand.
TCTGCTAGTTTCTTTTCTGCTCAATTTTGTCCCATGGTAGCTTGCATGTAGAAGCATCATGTGATCCATTTCGTTTGCAGCGAATGCAATGCAGATCTGCCTTTTCTCCTTGAGAATGTCTACCCCCCCTACCTCTGAAATATCTTCCTCTTCCTCTTTGTCCACCTCTTCCTCTTGTAGAATCTTGAGCAGGATGCTTTTCTTTATGAGGAAGAGGGACTGTCTTCTTTCCAAAGGCTTTCTCTCTTTCAGCAAACTTTTTCACAAGAGAATCAAAGGTTATATCTTTAAGATTTCCATTTGCTTGTAAAGACTCAAGATAATTGGAGTAAGTAGGATAGAGTGCCTTGAGAAAAGCAATAAGAGGGATATCCAGCTCATTGAAGATGAGAGTGTGTTTTATCATCCTGGACCATTTAGGATAGTTCTCCTTGCCAGTGAGAACTATCCCTACCATAGAGATGATTGAATGCATTCTGTAAAAAATACTTCTGCTGATAAAAAAAAACTTCCTCACTTCAATATCACTTTAATGCTTTAACTTTTCAAAGCAGCATTACCATTCAAATGATAAAAAAAAAACTGTGCAATATTACAACTGCTTTGAATGAACAAAACTGTGCAATATCATAGGCATTCAAATCAAAGGCTGATGATTTTAAATCCTTTCATCAGCACTTCTCAGAAACTTGTGCAGACTCAACCAGAATGAGAACTAACATTCGATGGCCAAATAAAAACAGGCCCATAATCATAAATCCATGGCGGAAGAGATCCTGGGACCTGTGGCGAATCACACAGTTAATTCACTCCGGGATCAATGCTTCTTCTTGCATTCGGCGGCCGGCATTCTCTTGTGACAATGCACACAAAGTTGGGAGGGAGAAGCGTAGCTGACACGCAGGTTAAACAGTCACGCAAATAATAGGCCAGAAATGATAAATCGTGTTGTCATAAACTAGCATTACAAGAGACTGTAAATTGCTTTATCAATTCCTTCCTGACCCTAACTTCGAACGCTGATCGCATTTTGCAATATTTAAACTTCACATGGAGATTCTACCACCTTACTGTAATCACTTTGCCCACGGTTTCTAGAGCCTTTCACGCAGACAAAGAAGTAAGCAATGACGCAGGGTATGAGAGCATAATCCACATCTCCGCTCTCTATTCTTGAACCAGCCATCCTACATAAGCTCTATGTCATACATTAATGCTACAGTCAATCCCAATATAAATTTTTCGTCATACCCATTGCTTTAGGCAACTGCAAGTTTGCTACAGTCAATCCCAGCGTTCAATGGTATTCACACAAGGATTGAACCTGGAATAGCAACCAGAGGATGAGCAATAGGTTGTATGTCTTAGTCTGCGTGGATTCCTATACAGACAAGCACAAAAAAAAACCGGAGGATGAGCAATGGCTCTCGGGCTCAGAAGATGAGCAATGGCTCTCGAGCTAGGGCGCGAATACTGTGATGGTTTGGGGTCTCACTCCTTCTTGTAACTCGATGAATGTCTCGTCCTTGACATTTCCAGCTCCGGACGGTGATGTTCTGGCGGATCCCAATCTTTCACACAGGTTTAATGCATATACAGTATACGGTAAAAAAAAGAGATCAATGCTAAAGCATTGATATTCGATGGGTATGCAAAGCGTTATCACTCAGAGGGCATTAAAGTCGTTTAGGCAGAAGAAATCGGCCTGCGCAGGAGCATGGAATCTTTATGCGTGCAAAGAGTCAAACGTACAGGCCAGACAAACATTCAGGCCAGGCAGATGCGTTATGGCAGAGTATGGAACAGAGGAGTTACAAGGCACGCCAAAAAAAAGGAATCTGGGACCTGTGCTCTGATACCATGTCAGGCCAGGGTAACTCCAGACTTGGCAGAAAAAATTGATTGATATATTTCATTAGGTAACTATTGTTTATATACAGGAATGTGACTGATCAGTTCATCTACTTGATGACTGTTCACATTCCGGGTACACCCAACCGCTGAGGATTAGGTGTCAACAGTGACAAAAGCTATTTCTAGCAGCGCAGAACCCAAAAAGTGTGACGCAAAACCAGCCAGAGTCACACAGAATAAGCCAGGAGCTGCGTAGAGCCTCAGAGAGGCCAGCGTTGCTAACGCAGAGGGCCAAAGGGCTGATGCAGACCCATCTGGGGTGACGCAGAGCCAGCGTGAGGCAGAGGGGCTAACGCAGCTCACAAAGAGGCAGTTGCTGGAGCCGATGAGGTACTGTAGTCAGAACAGTACCTAACAGAGCAGGGCTAGAGCAGTTGTTACCGAGGGTTTCTAGCCGAGGAACCTGGATCAGCGGTGCAGTTGCACAAGACGATCAGGGTAGGGAACATCTCAACAAGTGGCAGAAGGATTTCCAGGAGGGAAATCAGGACCCAGAGGGAGTCCAGAAGAAAACTTCCAGACGGGAAGTAGAGACTTAGAGGAGTCGAACAGAGAACTTCTAGGAGGGAAGCAGAGGAGCGTCATGGCACTACACGGGGTAAGAGACCAGGATACACTGGACGAAGCATCAAACTTCGCAGTCTGGAAGGCCAGAATCTTATTAATGCTTGACAGGAATCGTGTCAAGAACTTCGCCTTGAAGGTTATAGCTATCCCAGTCGACCCCAATGATAACGACAAGTACAAAGAGGCGATGGCGAGGGCCAAGTGCATTATCCTTGATGGGGTCAAGGATCATGTGGTACCACATATAGCCGAGAAGGAAACGGCAATTGAGATGTGGGAGGCTCTCAAGAACCTGTATCAACATACTTTTGTGCAAAGAAGAACGCTGCTCGAGAACCAGATGAGGTCATATCAAATGAAGAAGGGTCAATTGATTGACACCTTCCTCGGAGGACAGAATGAGATCCAAGACCAGTTGACTGCTATAGGAGCGACACCGGATCAGGAGCTTATGGTGAGGACAGCCCTGAATGTTGTCTCAGAAGATTGGGAAGTGTTTGTCCAGAGTATCATGGGCAGAGGGACTCTCCCACCTCGGGACGAGATGTGAGCAGCTCTTCGCCATGAAGAGATCAAACGGCAGTCAAAGACAAGTAGCAACGGCAAAGGGATCAAGGTCAAGCAAGAGGAGGAGGATGTGGCCCTAGCATCTGAGAGAAAGGAGAAGTAGAAGAAGGAAGATCTCTCCAAGATCAAGTGCTTCCACTGTGGGGAAATGGGTCATTATGCGACCCAGTGCCCAAGGAAGAAGAGTAAGGGAGAGTCTTCCGAGACTAAAGCAGCATCAGCACGGGTAGAGAAGGAAGTTTTGACAGACGATGACTGTGCCATGAGTGCACACGCGCCACTTGAACGGAAGTGGGGAGACATCGAGCTGTAGTCAGGCGGACTACAGGCGATAAGGGGCAGGATCCTTGAGGTACCCAGCCTCTTGGATTAGACCTTGCTACAGGAGCCCCGACGAGGAGTAGCAGGACTAGCTGAGTGGGTGAAGATGGATGCGGATGGAGCGGTAGAGAGAGCTACAGTGCAGGAGTCCCAAGATAGCGCAGAGCTAGCAGGCTACAGTAGTGCGAGAGGCACAAGAGTGTTGCAACATTATAGGAAGGCACAAAGAGGAGTTGTGTTGCAACAACGGTGCGAGATGCAGGGAGTTGTTGCAGCAGCACAAAGGTCAAAAATAGGGAGCACTTGTCAGCGACAGAGGGAGCTTCAACATCAGTGGGTGTCTCAAGCCCAACAGGGAGGTCAGTTGGGAGATCAGTTACTTATTTCTCAGTAACTGAGTTGTAGTGCAGCAGTGGGCAGCACGATACAGCTTCATGAGAGGAGATGCAGTGCGGATATAGTGCTGGGAGAAAGGACCAACAGCAGCACGGATGCAGAGGGCGTTGTTGTACAGATGCAACAGTGGCAGTGGCAGAACCATGGGCAGCAGTACAGGAGGCAGCAGTGCAGAGGATGTTGGGCAAGAAGGCCTAGCATCAGCACAAGTACCAATGCCGGATGATCAGAGTAATACTTAGTGAGGAGTATTGCTAGAGCACAATCCTCGCAAAGAGGGAGTGTTGATTTGGGGTAGCATCAGATGTGCTCTAGCCACGAAATTTGGTGGAGAGGTTGGGGCACATGAGATCTCCAATACCTAGAAAGGGTTTGGACAGATTCTAAATAGATCAGGAGATATTAAAATAATTAATATTTTAATGGAGTCCCTAAGTCTAAACTTAGGTAAAATAAAATATTAATGCATATTAATATGAATATGTGTTAGAATGGTCCAAAAGACATGGATCAAGCAAGATCTAATCTTAGCCGTTGATTAGGGACTTAATCTCGGTCGTTGAGATGTCAACAGGAAAAGTATAAGAGGGGGCTTGAGAGTCACTTGGGGAATACACCAGAGTGATCAGTCCTTCTATTTTCTAGAGCGAGGTTTGCTAAGAGAGATAGAATCAGTGATCGAGAGAGTAGTTGAGGGGCATTGAGTACAGAGAGACAAAGAGGCAGAGATAGTGTCGGGGCATCAGCAAAGTAGCCAAAGAGAGACATGCAGGAGCAACCAATGCTCACGCAGGGCCATGCAGAGGCAGCTAAGTGTTGCGCAAAGCACCAGAAGGGCCAGCGTAGGTGACGCAAAGGCTCAGAGAGCTGACGCAAGGCCTCCTGGGGCTGACGCAGGCCAAGATAGGCTGACACAGGGCCAGCGCTGGACGAGGAGAGGCTGACGCAGTCCATATTGGGCAAACGTTGGGGTTTCAGGGGCAGATTGGTGCTGAGTATCTGCTGGAAGGATTATCCGGAGTTTCAACCAGTAGATTTGTCTAAAATGGAGAGGTATTACTGCTAAGGAAATTCTCTTCATTTTCCAGAATGGAGCGACAATATATTTAACCGTTGGGTAGAGGTGATTCGAGAGTCAGATAGATCAAATGCTTGACCTGACAGTGCAAGGGTACCGCTATGTGTAAGGAGAAGATGTCCCTATATTCTTCCACAACCATATCCACCTGCTTCTGCTGCGTAGAGGAACCCTTCCCGGGGACCATGGATGTAGCCATGATCTTCCCCTTACTTTGAGAGAGAATTAGAAAGAAAACAAATTTCCCGGTCTGGGAGACGATCTTACTGCATTTCTTAGCAGAGATGAATGAGATGGCAGTAGGCGAGGCTACCTCTGGTATCATGTATAACTTATTGCCCAAAGAAATAATAACAGTGCGAAGCCTCGATTCATACACAGCATGATGCTTCCACAAGTACGGTTAGCCTAAGAATACACACAAACTTCAAGAGCAGCAACAACACAAAATACCTCATCTGTGAAGGGCTTGACGTTGTAGGGAAGGCAGCACTGATGGTTGACGCAGAGATCTCGTCCTTGGTGAAGCCACCCAATAGTGTATGGTTGCGGGTGTGGCATGGTCGGTAGGCCCAACTGCTTCACGACCTCTGCAAAAATGAGGTTCTTTTTACTCTCGTTGCTGACAATGAATTGCAGCGGCAAACCCTTCACCCACATTTGTGAGTGGAAGAGACACTCCCCCTCCTCTGGATATTAGGGCTCAATCTTCTGGATCTTGGTGGTGGCAACAGTGCCGTTGGGCTCTGCATCAATAATCTGTTTCCCTTTACCATTCCTCTTATCGGGTTCTGACTCAAAGTTGGAACATGCATCTAAATCTGAAGCCTTCAGCGTAGCCCCTAGTGGCTACTCGGCTCGACACTCACTTGTGTTGTAAGTGGGGCTCTTATGGAACTCACACCACTTTCCTGTGTTCTTCTTTGTCTTCATGGTTTTGTTCTTTGCTTTCAGCTTCGACGGGTTGTCCTGGGTCACCCCGCCTCGGTTTTGTCCTTTGTTCTACGGTTTTGGGGTGCTTTTCCCTTGCTTTGGATTTACAAATCCAAAGCCTCGCTTCTTCTATTTAAACGTCTGCTCGATCTTGATAGCATATTGTTAGAAAATCAGAAAGGCAGAAAGATTTTCTTATATAGATAATTACTTGTGATTCTTCTATTGTTATGTTCTTTTATCTTTTAGTTCATCAAGCAATTACCAAAACAATGACATAAGGACAACAAATGTAGGCGGACAGCCAAGGAAAAACCCCTATCTACAGGAAAACCCAGTCAACAATTCTTCCTTCAATAGCTTCTCGAGATAATCCAAGACGCTAGACCTAGACAGAGACTTCCTCCACAACAAGTCAGCTCTCAATCCTTCTTGCAGATGATAACCCTTCAAAAGCAACTTCGACCTAGCAGCATCAACAGCAGCTTCAACCCAGTAGCAGTAGCAGCAGCAGCTTCGACCAAAACTAGAAAAACTTTGATCTCCCTTGATACACCTCAGAAGTGAGTGAGATTTTTCCCAAAATTTCAATCTTGAGGTCTTCTATTTTCCTCCAAAAACTCGCACTCCTTTCCAGCTCTTCTTCTAGCCCTTTCTCAACTTTGCACTTCCCAGCTTCCAGCTGCAGAAATCGAACTACCTGTAAGTGAGTGAGATGCTCCAAATGAATTCGAACTGCCTTCTATAGATAGCCTTTGAGGTAGGTCGAATTACTCTTCTTGAGGCCCACTTGATCTTCTTGAGGCTAACTTGGTGTGGAGGAGACTAAATTCATTTTTTACTCAAAAATAATTCTTTTTACATGATTCGAAAGCCCCAGAAGCATCTCTTTTAATGTACAATGACTCTAATGACTCTAATGACCCAAGCATGAAACCCATGCTTTAATAAGTTATAATAAAAATATGTTCTTCATTCTTTTGATAAGTACATCTCAAATACATTTATGAAGACCAAAACTAGTTACAAATTTCAACACTCCCTCTTAACTAGGGGGTGTTGATTTCGGGTAGCATCAGATATGCGCTAAGCCTCAAATTTTGTAGGGAGGCTTGGGCACGGGTATTCCAAAGAACCCAGAAAGCATTTTGGGAAATTCCACCCAGAAGTGATTTTATTAAAATAATTAATATTTTTAATGGGGTACCTAAGTCTAAGCTTAGGAAAATTAAAATATTAATGGGTATTAATCTAATCAGGGGTGAAACTTCTAGAAAAAGCCATAGATCAAGTCAAATCGATCTGAGCCTTTGATTATGTTTTAATATAGACCGTTGATTGCTCAACGGGAAAAGATATAAGAAGAGACTTGAGGGTCATTTGGAAAATGCACCAGGCAAATACTCAGTTGCCCAAAGAGAAATCGATTTTCTCACTGGTCGAAGTTCGGCAAGAGAAAATCGATTCAGAGGGAGAGTTGCAGGCGGAGAAGAGACAGAGAAGGTCAGGGAGACAAGGACGAAGACACGGAGTAGCAAAAGGAACAACGTTGGGCAGATTGACGCTGGGAGAGGCAGCGCTAGCTTGAGTGAAGCAGGAATTGCGCAGGCCAATCCAAAGGCTAGAGAAATTGACGTTGGGCAAGCCAAAGAGACACGAAGGGTCAAGGAACCTCTCTCTTGGGTCAGACACTTGTTCAAGAACATCTGTAAATATTTCTCAGTTCTATACTGCTGGGTGAAATTTTGTACATGTTGATTTTTGTTGAAGAATATTAAAACCGTCATCTGCTGCACTAGCTTTCCCAAGTTGGGTTTTCCGAGGACATGTCAAAAAATAACTCTCATTGTGTTGTATATGTGCCAACATTTTACTTACATTTAATTTCTGCAATGTTTTAATTATGAAGGCTGCAATAGAATATGTTTCGATATTTGCCGTAAGAATACAATAGATAACTTATCTCTGAAGTAATAAGTAGAAGAAGTCATATTAATCACTGCAGTAGGATTTCTATTTTAGAAATTTTCACATGGTATCGGAGCTACAGGGAAGCAGAAGAGAAAAGTCGGAAGATCCAATGCTGAGAAAAGAAGGGAATTTGAAATCCCTACAAGGGCAGAAATTCAAATCTCCCAGAGGATTAAGCAATTCAAACCAAAGAGATTGGATTTCGTGGGAAAACTCTCTCTGAGTGAGCCGACAGAGAGGTAAGTCTTTTCCAGTCGAAATTTATCAGTGGTAGAAGGAACAGCGCAGCAAAAGACTCGGCAAGGAAGATTAATTTAGGTGGGATGCAGTTTTTCCTACAGCAATTGCTGGGATAGGTTAGCATCAGAAATTGGCACAATATGGATACTCAAAATATCCAAGATTTGTCTACCAGATTAGATGAAGAATTCGCATGCTTAGCTAATTCAACATCAACGGATGTTTGGTACATTGATAGCGGGGCTTCAACTCATATGACTGGAGTACGAGAACATTTCTCGAGCTATCAAGAAGAACAGATGGACTTCCAAATAACTATGGGAAACATAATGAAGTGTACTCCCATAGGGAGAGGCACTATAGCTTTTCAGACGAAAGAAGGGACCAACATCCGAGCCACCAATGTTCTGCATGTGCTAGGATTAGGGATGAATCTAATTTCAGTGTCCCAGTTACAGGAGACACTGAATCTTGAGAGTCATTTGGAACATGCATCTGAATCTGAAGCCTTGAAGGCTGAAAGAGGAAAAAGCAAATTGGGTTTCGAAGCAACAAGTTGTATAGGTTGCAGCTCAAATCGCCAATGGCACTGATAAGCAGCAACTATAATGGTGAGAAGCAGCTAAATGAATTATAGCACAGGCATATGGGGTGTGAAAAATTCTAACAAGAAATTCTACTGCCGTAACTGATTTATTTCTCCTACTTATCTTCCACAATAAATTATTTACAAAACCCTTCAGTAAACATTGATGATTAAAATAAACTCTACTGCAGTTATCACATAATAGCATAGAGAAAACAACAGTGATATACAAGCATAAAAATCAATCACATCAACACAGTTATTTTTGGACAATTGCCCCCGAAAAAACCCAACAATCTCTTTACAAGGAATGATTTTGCAGTACATAGAGAAACCTTCAAGAAAACACTTGAGATAATTTTCCTTCTCAACTTGGAGAAATTTTGACACCCCAGAGACCTCTAGCCTTTACTGTGTCACCCCTGCATCATCTGTGTGAGGACTACAACATCTCTACATCATCTACATGAGAACTCATCCCTGCTTGCGCTATCTCTCAGAGCTCTCCCTCTGCGCTGTCTCTCTAAGGCACTACGTCACCTCCTCCTAAGTCTCTGACTGATGCTAAAACCCTCATCGTCCTTCACCCTACAACTTTCCCTCTGAAATCGAAATCTCTCCTTGAGAATCGATTTCTCACGGGTTACTGAGTATTTGTCCGGTGTGTCTCCAAATGACTCTCAAGTCTTCTCTTATACTTTTCTTGTTGATGAATCAACAACCGAGATTAAGTCCCTAATCAATGGCTAAGATTAAAACAGACTTGATCCTCATCTCTTAGAAGCTTTTCACCCATATCTTTATTAATACCCATCAATATTTTTATTTTCGTAAGTTTAGACTTAGGAACCCCATTATAAATATTAATTATTTTAATAACTCATCATGCAGGTGGAATTTCTCCAAAGGATTTTTGGGTCTTGGAGATCTCATGTATTCTAGCCCCTCCACAAAATTTTGGAGCTAGATTACATCCGATGCAACCCAAAATCAACACTCCCTCTTAGCGAGGAATGTGCTCTAGCAATGCTTCCCAATAGAAGCATCACACTGATCCACGGCATCAGTCCTCTACACTGCTGATGCTTGGCGTGCTGCCCCTCATCTACTACGCGGCTGCAACCTGTACTATTGCCCATGACACTGCAACTATCACTACTACATTTGTACTGCAACTCCCTCTAAATATGCTGCATCATATTGCCCATAGAACTACCACTGCTAACTATTGCACTGCAACTCCCTATACTATCCACTTCTTCTACTGAAACAGATTCTTAACCATCCCCATCTTCTCCCTGAAATAAACAAACCTTGTTCTTCCTAGAGCCTTGGTGAGAATGTCTACCACCTTTTCTCCTGTCGGCATGTACCTCAACTGTACTGCCCCTCGTTGGACATAGTCTTTGATAAAGTGACACCTGATGTCAATGTGCTTTGACCGATCATGAAAAACTAGATTCTCAGAGAGTTTGTTGCAACTCTCATTATCACACAAAATATTGGTCGCTTCCATCCTTCTTCTGAATAGATTCACAAGAAATTTCCTAAGCCATATGGCTTCACAGGAAGCTATGCTAGCTGCCATATATTCAACGTCGACTAAGCTCAAAGCTACGGATTTCAGTTTCCTACTACACTAGGAGGCCATTCCTGATCCAATGTTGAAACAGCACCCAGAGGTACTTTTCCGATCTACTGAACTTCCAACCCAGTCTACGTCAGTGAACCCACTCAACCTGATGTCATTGCCTTGGGTGTACATTAGTCCATGCTCGACTGTTCCTCGTATATATCTGAGAACATGCTTTGTTGCTACCGAGTGCGCCCTCTTTGGTTCCACCATGAACTGACTAAGGGTGTTGATAGTGTAACAAATGTCTGGCCTGGTATTGGCCAGATACATCAGGGACCCTATGAGTTGCCTGTACAAGGTGGGATTGACTTCTTTATCTTCAGATGCATCAATCTTCTTCCAATTGGTAATCATTGGAGTAACCATAAGTCTACAGTCTTGCATTCTGAACCTTTTCAAATATCTGTAGCGTATCTCCCTTGTCCAAGGAAAATCCCACCCTCCTGCTGCCAAACTTCCAACCCCACGAAATAATGTATCGTCCCAAATCCTTCATGTCGAATTCTGTAGCTAGGTTTTCCTTGCAATCTTTGATGAGCCTGGATGAGCCTGTCAGAAAAAGATCATCCACATATAACACCAGGATTAGAGGCTCATTCTCTACAACCAAATAGTAGAGGTTAGCATCTACGTCACTCTTGACGAATCCCATCTTCTGCAAGCAACCATCAATTCGATCGTACCATGCTCTAGGCACCTGTTTAAGCCCATACAAGGCTTTCTTCAACCTGCATACATGAGATTTCTTCTCATGTGTCTCAAAACCCTCTGGTTGTTCAATGTATAATCCTCCTTCTATCACCCCGTTCAAGAACGCAGTCTTGACATCCATCTGGTGAATCTCCCACCCCATCTGTGTTGGAAGGGATATCACAGATCTAATAAAAGTATACCTGGCTACTGGGGCGAAGGTTTCTTCGTAGTCTATCCCTTCCTTTTGAACATACCCCCTAGCCACAAACTTGACTTTGTATTTTTCCACACTGCCATTTGCAGCGTATTTGACTTTGTAGATCCATCTCAAACCTACAACTGACTTGTCCTGAGGCCTAAGTACCACTTCCCAGACATCATTGACCATTATGGAACTGTATTCCTCCACCATAGCATCTACCCATACTTGATGTTTAATGGCCTCCTGAAAACTAGAGGGTTCCCCAACCTGAGCCACCAAGGCTTGGTATCTGTCAGGCTGTTTACGCCCCCTTTTCTCGTTCCTGGGCGCACCAACGAAATCCTCTGCATCCCGTAGTATCTGTCGAAGTTCCTAACTTGTTCTTCCACTAGTAGTGGGTATATCTAACTGCTCCTCCTCTTCCTGCGACTCCACCTGTTGCGATACCTCTGAAGTTTTATCTATAAGAGAAATATTGGTGCTGGTTTCTGCTGGGCGAAGTTGCTGGACCAATGGATCATCCTTTGACTACTCTCCGGAAGGCATTTCTCGGGATTTCCTGAAAGCTCTATCCTCCATGAACTTTACATCCCGTCAAATTACGATCTTCCTATTCCCCGGAAGATGGACACTATATGCCTTAGCGTTCTCGCTATATCCCACAAGATATCCCCTTTCTGCAATTTGATCCAATTTCTTCCTCTTGTCTTCAGGTACATGGCAGTATGACAAACTCCCAAATATCCTGAAGTAACTCACCTCAGGCTTCTTATTGGTGAAGACACTCTCCGGAGTAATCTTCCCTAATGCCTTGTGAGGAGTCCTAATCTAAACATAAACTGTCGTGTTGCATGCTTCCGCCCATAGGAATTTTGGCATATCCTGATCATACAACATCTCCCTAGCTACTTCAACAATAGTCATGTTCTTCCTTTCTGCTACTCCATTCTGCTTTGGATTATAAGGAGTTGTTCACTCTCTTCTGGTGCCTTCTCTTGTGTAAAAATCAGTGAAGTCCTTGTCAATGTATTCTCCACCATTGTCTGAGCGCAACACTTTTATCCTCTTTCTTGTCAGATTCTCAACTAGAGCATTGAACTCTTTGAATTGACCAAAAACCTCATCCTTGGTTTTTAGAAAGTAGATCCAAGTCTTTCAGGAATTGTCATCAATGAAGGTGACAAAGTATCCGACACCACTAAGAGCTTTTGTGGACATGGGTCAACAAATATCTGAGTATATCAATCCCATAACACTCTTAGCCCTATTGTTACTCCTGGAATAAGCTGCTTTGGCGTACTTGTCTAGTGTGCACCCTCTACATACATCGTCTCGTTTGGTACTTAACTCTGGAACTCCTGTGAGGGTTCTTCGAAGAATTCTTAAAGCCCCATGGTGTAAGTGTCCCACCCTCTTATGCCATAGTTCATTAAAATATTTTTCCCCACTGCTACCTATCAGTGCCATTGGAGATTCTAGCTATAACATGTACAGCGTGTTACTTTTGACTCCAATTTGAGCCTTCTTTTTCCAACTTTAGTGCTTGATATATACCTTCTTCCCAATGAAGAAAACATCATAGCCCTTGTTTCGTAGTTGAGATACAAAGAGTAAGTTCATCCCCAATCCTGGCACATGCAGCGCATTAGTTGCTTGAAGTCAATTCCCTGCTTCTGTTTGAAAGACCATAGTACCTCTTCCTACGGGGGTACATTTTGACTTATTTCCCATGGTGATTGGGAAGTTCATCTGTTCTTCTTGATAATTCGAAAACATTCTCGTATTCTTGTCATGTGCGCAGAAGCTCCACTATCAATATACCAAACCTTAGAGGAGGCAGAACTTGCTAAGCAAGTAACTTCTTCTTCCAGTGTGGAAGCTAACATAGAATAATCGTGATACATGTTCTTCATGCTTCTCCTTTCCCTAGAGCACTGCGTGAGTCCTTCTGAGTTGTTGCCTCGGCATTATGCTCCTGGCTCATAGCAAATTCTCTAATCATGTTGCCTGATCTCTGCTCTGATACCATGTGAAAATTTCTAACACGAAATTTTACTGCAGTAACTGATTTATTTCTCCTACTTATCTTCCACAATAAGTTATTTAAAAAACCCTTCCGTAAACATTAAAATAAATTCTACTGCAGTTATCACATAATAGAATATAGAAAATAGTAGTGATATACAAGCATAAGAATCAATCACATCAACACAGTTATTTTTGGACAATTGTCCCTCGAAAAACCCAATACGAGAAAACCAGTGCAGTAGATGAGGGTTTATTTATTATTCTTCAGCAACAATCCCTTAACAAGGAATGATTTTGCAGTACATAAAGAAACCTTCAAGAAAACACATAAGATAATTTCCTCCTCAACTAGGAGAAATTCTCTGGCCCAGCGTCAGCCTCTCTGGGCTCTGCATCATCCTCTGGAGCCTCTGTGTCTCACATGTTGACCCTCTCTGGCTCTGTGCAGCTCTTGGCTGCCTTCGCGTGGCCTTTGGCTGCCTCTGCATGGCCTCTAGCTAGCTCTGCGTCAACCTCTCCCGGCGTTTGCATTAATCCCCCCGGTACTAGCTCTGCCTCTTTGCTATGTATTCACTGCCCCTCAGCTGCAACTCTGATCACTCACTCAATTTCCTTAGCAAACCCTGCCCAGAAAATTGAGTTCTTGATCTCTCTCGGTGTGTTCTCCAACTGACCCTCAAGCCTCCTCTTATACTTTTCTCATTGATCCATCAACAGCCGAGATTAAATCTCTAATCAGCGGCTAAGATTAGATTTGGCTTGATCCATGACTTTTGGACCATTCGAACCCAGTTTTATATTAATACCCATTCATATTTTATTTTTCCTAAGTTTAGACTTAGGAACTCCTTTAAAAATATTAATTATTTTAATATCTCTCAAACCGGTTAGATTTTGCCCAAACCATTTCTGGATCTTGGAGATCTCATGTGCTTTAACCTCTCCAACATTTTTTGTGGCTAGAGCACATCCGATGCTACCCCAAATCAACACTCCCTCTTAGCGAGCACTGTGCTCTAGTAATACTCCTCACTGAGTATCACCCTCATCATCCAGCATCGGTCCCTGTGTTGATGCTAAGCCTACCCACCCAACATCCTCTGCACTGTTGCCCATGACCCTACCACTGCCACTGCTGCATCTGTACAGCAGCTCCCTCTGCATCCGTGTTGCTGCTCATGGCCCTACCACTGCCACGGTTGTATTTGCACTGCATCCCCTTCTCCTCATGTTGCATCGTGCTGCCCATAGCACTGCCACTGCTAACTGCTGCATTGCAACCCAGTTGCTGAGAAGGAAGTAACTGATCTACGCAACTCGGACATCCCTGTCATGCTAGAGACTCTCCCAATGCTGAAGCTCCCTCTGTCGCTGACAAGTGCTCCCTCTACTAACCTCTGCGCTGCTGCAACAAATCCATGCATCTCGCACTGTTGCCTCACGTTGTCCTGGGACTCCTAGCTGTAGCACCGTCTATCACTCCATTCGCATTCGTCTCTACCGACATCATCCGCCAGTCCTGCTACTTCTCTTTGGGGCTCCCGTAGCAAGATATAATCCAACAGGTTGGGTACCTTAAGGATCCTGCCCCTCATCATCTATAATCCATCTGACTACAGCTCGATGTCTCCCTGTTTCCTCTCAAGTGGCACATTAGCACTCATGGCACAATCGTCATCTGTCTCCACTTCTTTTTCCGTCCTCGCTGGTGCTGCCTTAGTCTTAAAAGCCTCTCCCTTGCTCTTCTTCCTAGGACATTAGTTCGCATAGTGACCCAGTTCCCCACAATAGAAGCATTTGACCTTGCAGAGGTCCTTCTTCTTTCTCTTCTCCTGCTTTCCTGCAAATGCGAGAGCCACATCTTCTTCTTCCTCCTTCTTGATTCTGACCCCTTTTCCGCTACTCCTTGCCCTAGTCACCCTTCTGATCTCTTCTTAACGAAGAGTCGCCCACAGTTCCTCCCAATCTACAAGGCTCGTCCTGCCCAGGATGCTCTGGACAAATACCTCCCAATCCTCTGAGACTGCGTTCAATGCGGTCCTCACCATCAATTCCTGATCCGTCGTCACCCCTATGGAAGTTAGGTTATCACAGATCTCCTTCAATCCACTGAGAAAGACATCTATTTGCTCTCCCTTCTGCATCTGGTAAGACCGCAACTGATTTTCAAGTAACATCTTCCTCTGCACGGAAGTATGCTGATATAATTTCTTCAAGGCCTCCCACATCTCATTTGTCGTCTCCTTCTCGGCAATATGCGGCACCACATGATCCTTGACCCCATCAAGAATGATGTACTTTTCCCTGACCATTATCTCCTCGTACTTCTCTTTTTCAGCTAGGTCAACTAGGATTGCTATCGTTTTCAAGCCGAAGTGCTTGATGCGATACCTGTCTAGAATGGACAAGATCCTGGCCTTCCAGACTATGAAGTTGGAAGCTTCGTCTAGTCTATCCTGATCTCTTAGCCCATTCACTGCCATCTTGCTGCTCTTCTTCTGACTCCTCTAGGTCTCTTTACTTCCCTCGTGGAAGTCCTTGGTTCGACTCCCTTTGAGTCTCGATTTCCTTTCTGAAAATCCCCCCTCCTTGGTCTTGCCCTATTAGGTATTGGTCTGACCACAGTACCCCACCAGCTTCGCTTCGCAAATTATCCGCAGCCCCCTATACCTCAACAACTTGAAGAACTGAGCCTCTAGGCTCTGCGCAATCCCGGCACCGGCAAAAATATGCACCTCCTCGCCACAGCGTCAATCCTTCCTGGCTGAGAAAGATGATCAAGCACTGCGTAGGTCAGGTCTGCTCCTCTCTGCCACTGCGTTGATCCTCCTCTTGGCTCAAACTGATGACACAGGCACTCTGCATCACCCCTTCCTTGCTGCTTTCTACAAGGAACAACATCTGTCACTTCGGACAATTGTTTTCTGCTGCTACTACTCTGCTCTGCTGATGCCTTCAGTTATCCTATGATCTGCAACCACACTCTAATACCATGTTGGAATTTCTAAGTTTAACCCATTAGAAATTCTTCATGTACTATCTGATTTATTTCTTCCTACTTGTTCAATTACTTAACAAGTTATTTACCATGTAAATACTGAAAATAAATACAAGTACAGTATCAACACATACAGATCATCAACTGAAAGTAAATAAGCACACAAGTGACACCGTTGTTTTTGGACTAATGTCCTAAGAAAAACCCAATGTGGGAAAATCGGTGCAGCTATTCAAAGGGTTTTATTATTATGTAGTTTTAGAATACAACCTGGGTGCCAAAAATGGCTCACCCAACAGAGAATGCCCTCAGTAGTAGTACCTCTCAGTCGAATACAGATATTCTAGCTAAATCACGGGATGAACGATCCGACAGCGACAATGCAGCTTCTGTTGCTCTGCGTCACTCTATCCATCTCTCCAACTCCAATCTGTCCCACAAAAAATCTCCCAGCGCTCCCTCTAGGCCCTGTGTCAGCTTCTCTGGCCCAGCGTCAGTCTCTCTGGCCCAGCGTCAGCCTCTTTGGGCTCTGTGTCAGCCTCTGGAGCCTCTGCACCAAACACGCTGGCCCTCTCTGGCTCTGCGCATCTCCTGGCTGCCTCTGCATGGCCTCTAGCTGCCTCTGTGTGGCCTCTAGGTAGCTCTGCGTCAACCTCACCCGGCTTTTGCGCTAATCCTCCCGGTACTAACTCTGCCTCTCTGTTATGTATTCATTGCCCTTTAGCTGCAACTCTGATCACTCACTCAATTTCCTCAGCAAACTGAAGCGAACAAAGTTCCTTCTACAAATTAATTACTCCAAATGACTTGGAATATGAAGTTATCCATTGAGGATATAAATATTATATTAAATATATGAATAAGAATAAGAATGATGATTTACAATGAGAACAAGAGGCTTGCTTATATATCAAGCAAGTGTCTCTTCATGAAGAGTCATGTCTCATTTAGACATGCCTCTTCAACCTAACTACTAATTATTATTAACTAATCATTATTACAATTATCCTCGTTACTTATATTTATATTATTTATATATTTTATTCGTAACATTGCCTTCTTCCTCAAAAAGCTTTGTCCTCAAAGCTTGTCGATGAAAAAGGCTTGATCTCTTTTTCGGCTTCAAATGACTTTCTCTCTCGGAACAATCATCTTCGTTGATACAAGCTGATATGATCTTCTAAGTGACAAACAAAATTGTCGCACTGAGAAGGGATCAGACCATCCTAGATTAATCTTCTGTGTAGTATTCTGATCACTGGAATTTTGTAACGACTTGTCAGCATAAGACGAGATTGATTTTACGTCATTATTCTCTGAAACATCAATTTGTTGTTTCTAGTCTGAATGGTCCCGATACGTAGCTTGGTTGAGTTGTCTACTCTCATGATTCAGATGTCGATATGGGACTTTACTTTCCCTTATTAGGTGTGTGGAAAATTTTTTATTTACTTCAGGGGATGATGTTGTTGAGTTCGTTACCAAACCTTCACTTGGGGTGTTTATCATCTGAACTACAACATCCAAGGGCGTCTTTTCTTCAACTTTCTTATCTTCTTCCTGAGTTGTGACATTCACTGGATCGGTATTTGTTGTTTTGTCATCAACTTGAATTCTTAAATTTGATGCTTCCTTCTCGATAAGTTGGTGTACCTTGTTTTCTAATGACTTCTTATCCTTCTTAAGTTTTTTAATTTGCCTCAGTAATTTTTTACTATGGTTTTTAAGTCGAGAAACTTCTTCATTTTTGTCAACAGTGATTTTATCAATTTCATTTTGCATATTTTGTAATACTTTTTTACCTTCTTGAGAAATTACTTTTGAAATATCTGATATATCTTCTGGCGTTACTGAATTTGGTTTCAGCGTAACATCTTGGAGTGTTATTTTCTTCTTCTTGTAAGAAAATGTTAGAAACTTTTTCTTCGTATTTAAGATGACAGATCCTACCATTTCCATCCAGGGTGATCCCAAAATAATGTCACCTTGATTGTTCCATAGGGTCTGAACTGAGAATTGTGATACAAATGTATAATCTTCAATGTTTAACTGTAAATTGGCTATGTCATATATTTTATTGCGAAAAAAGTCTAATTTTTCAGTTATATTTGACTCCGGGATCACTAGTTGGTTTGCGATTTTAGGTGTTATATAATTTGCATCTTCTGCCGGAGAAATAGAAATAATAACATCTTTTCCTGCAAGAGTTCCTTTAATGTTAAATAGCGCTTTACCATCTTTGGGTAAGGTTTCTGGAAATCTTATGGCCTTGATTTTTGTGTTAGACTCCATTTTTGCTTCTTGAATATTAAATACTTTTTAAATCATTTTTTTTCTAAATAAATCCCCTTTTTTCTATATATATTTTTCAAATATTCTCCCCTTTTTTTTTTTAACCTTGACTCTACTATCCACTATAAAACACTTAAATAATTCTTCTCTTCCTTCAAAATACTTTATGAAAAATACCTTAATACTTTATTAAAGTACTTTTTTTTTAAAGCGTAGTTTTATAACTAATTAAATATCAATTTTTCCTCTTTATATATAATTATAACAAATAATATAATTATAATTTTTTTTTGTTTAATTCTCAAACGTTCAACATGGACGACTTAATTAATCCACAGTTAGATTAATACACATTAATTATTTTATTTTCCTAAGTTTAGACTTAAGGACCCATTAAAAATAATTAATTATTTTAATAAAATTGTCTCCAAGTAGAATTTCCCAAAACATTTTTTGGGTTCTTTGGAATACATGTGCCCAAGCCTCCTTGCAAAATTTGACACTTAGAGCACATCCGATCCTACCAGAAATCAACAAGAAGGAAGTCAGGGTCAAGCATTTTTAGACAACATTAATGCAGAGGATCTAAATTATGAGTGGTGTTAGCCTTCATGATAGTATGGCCATTGAGTCAGGGACTCCATTTTGTGTTATTATGATGCATTTTCCATTTGGCACTCACAATATGTATTATTTTGGCCTACCTTTTCCTTTGAATATATAATCTTAATCTACTAAGTTATTAGACAATTCAGCATTTGCCAATTGAGATTTTGGTTTTGTAATTACTAAGATGAATTTCAGATTTCTTAACTAGTTAGTGTTTATTTCAATGTGTGCTACTTATCATTCATGTTTATGGCATATGCATATTGTGAATTTATTTTTTATTTTTTAATTTATTGTTTGTTAAATTTTTATATACGTAAAATTTCTGTCCCCTGAAAATTTGGGGGTGTGCTCTAGTCGTCCCAGAAAATCGTCCCCCCATCCCCAACGTCCCTCTTTCCCCAAAGGCAATTCAACATAGCCTTGAACATTAGATTTATTTTGTCCCATTTATTTTTCTCTCCTCTCTTCTATCTCAGAATTAATGCTGTAAGTTGTAACAGAACACCAAAACAGAATCCATGCAATACACATCTTCAGCTCTTCAAAAAGCACAAAATGTGATGCAATTCAGGACATTTCATGCAAAGGAAAAATAAAGAGACCCAATAAGCCAATGTGGGGAATATACTCGTACCATATTGTTCAAGACTTGAAGCCACTTACACCAGCTACCCATTTCTTTAGGAGTGCAAAATTCTCTAATGATGACAGCAAAGTCAACAACAGATGCCTGAATCCTATGTGTAAGGATATGTGATGGATCGTGACGGTATGGATGATTTTGAACCATGATATAAGCATGTGGCACACAATCCTCCAAGAGTTGAGCAACACGCTTACTCGTTAGTTTACTGCCAACCTGTTGCCATGATACATGAAAATAAGTTAGACTGATGATTATAGTATCATATCCATTTTATAAATTTTCTTAGAATCATAGAAAGAGAAAATCTTGTTCCGTGACAGTTGAAAAGGTACAGAATAAATATTAACAGGTAGAACAGGAGTATGGGAGTATTAATGTGGAACAAAATCCCGACATCGTGATATGCCACTGAAATAATAAGACATGCAAAGATTTTGGATATCACAGACATAAGAACCATCAGTCAAACAGACCCACAAGGTATCGCACTGAAACCATTGGCCACGTTGGTATTGGATTAGGGGAAGATGCTATCACACCAACTGAGGGAATTTCACCACAAAACCAGCTATCGGATTCACAAAGTGCTTTGTGCAGGTAATGCCTTGTAAACCACCTGTGTCTCAGAGTTATTATGCAAGTGGAATTATTCATAAATCACAACACATACTTGAAAGTTGATACACAAACAAATAGAAGAGTAGGACAGCTTGTTAGCACCGGACATTGAATGAATGCAACAGAAGTGCGACATGATCTCCATGAAAAGTTGAAAACACATGCCCAACATGTCTGCATCGGAAAGTAGCAAAAGTACACATGGCAGAATTTCACTGCAAAACCCACTTTCAGATTCACAAAGTTCTTTGTGCAGGTAATGCCTTGTAAACCGCCTCTGTCTCAGAGTTAATATGCAAGTGAAATTATTCAAAAATCACAGCACACACTCGATACACAAACAAATAGAAGAGTAGGACAGCTTGTTAACACCAAACATTGAATGAATGCAACAGAAAGTGTGACAAGAGCTCCATGAAAAGTTGAAAACACATGCCCAACATGCCCAATTAGTCCAAAACATCAAGTACCTGCTTGAAACAATGCCAATTAATGCAGAGAAATTCTGATACATCTTTAGATCTGCTAAAGAAGAAGCAATAGTTGACCCAGGGTACATCCTCCATAACCTAAGATATCACTCAAGGCCTATTGTGACATACTGGAAATGAGTTTCAAAATGTCTGAAACATATTTATAATCTCTAAAGGATAAACGACAACAATAAATGGCAGTATGATGAGGATTCGTTGAATTTCAACCAGCGTTTTTAAAACCGTTTTCAAAAACCGGTTACCGGTCAAACCGGCCGGTTAGCAAGGCTGCCGGTCCGAACCGGCCAAAAAACCCGGTTTGACTTGGCATTTCACCTTTTTTTGGCCCTAACCGGTGAAAACCGGCCTGTTTAGGACGGAACCGGCCAGTTTGTATCAAACCGGCCGGTTCTATCCTAAACCGGCCGGTTTTAGGCACGCCCACCGTAAAGTTTAAAAATCATATTTTTCACTGTGTTTCTGGGGTTTTGGGGGGAAACTAAGGGTGTTTCAACCCTAACAATGTTAGCAATTAATGGTAATGTTAAATTCTTAAAGTAAAAGGATGAAAATGAAAATTAAAGGAAATGTCACTTTTACATTTTTACTTAAATTTTTAACATTACCATGAAATGACTCAGGATGTTTGAGAGTGGTTTCGACCTCATTGGATTTCATATGGAGAAACTAGAATTTTAGATTTCACTCAAAATTCAGCAGACTTAATGGTTTTCAGGATTTCATGGTTTGGGGCTAAACAATAAATGCAATCGGAGCTCCAAATGATGAGCAAAACCCCTGATCTAGATGCCATTGTGTTGGACAATATTGATCTAACATCAGAATGGGTGGAGGAGACTGAAGAACCTGTGTTTGAGGCTGATTTTGATATCGACATGGCTTTAGCGGGGGATGATGCAGATTATGTGGTGGCATCAGAACTAGGATCAATAGCGGCATCAAGGAAAGGCAAAGAACCAATGGAAGGCACTAGTCATGCAGGTCGACAAACTCGTGCTTCCATTAGGTCCACTTGTATTGTCATTGGTGGCATTGATACTGAGGTTGCAGATCAGGCTGAGGCATCCTCAGACTCTAAACCAGATGATGTCTATGTAGCTCCTGATGATGATCCTGTGTCTAGTAGTGGTGATGAACTTGATGAGTGATCATGTGTACACTGTAGACTTGTAGTAGGTCAATGGCCTCATAGCTTGCTGCATTGTTTTTGGACTTTATAGGCCATTTAGAGCCTCATTTCTTATGTATTTTGCTATTTTGTCGATGATATGTATTGTACTCGGTGCCATTTTGATATATTCACCTTTACATGGTATATAAATGAGCAAACTTTGCATATTTTGTCTCTATTGGCTTGGAATCATGGTTTTACATCTTAAAAATAGTTTTGTTTCATTAAAAACTAATTATTTAATGTATTTTTTTTTAAACCGGTTCGTTTAGACCAAACCAGTCCCGGTTAGACCGGTTCCGGTCGGTAAACCGGTTCATTAGGTGGACCGGTCCGATCACCGGTTCCGGTTTTAAAAACTTTGATTTCAACAAAGTTGGATACAGATTCCGGCAGCCATTGAATGACAAAATGCCTGTGCATCTAAAAATCTACATCTCATGTTTTCATTTTGACGTTGAAACGACTTATATTTTATGGACCGCAAAAAAGCAGATGAAAGAAAAGAAAAAATTATATGTTTTCCATTTATTACATATTCATGGGAATTTCATTTACTAGAAATTAAAATGGAATGTCGAGCAAAGTTAAAACCATAGAGGAGAAAGATACATATTTAATAAAGTTTCCAAGACTGTTAAATTGCATCCAATTTTGGAGAGAATAATATTTGAGTTTGATCTCATTCACATAAATCCTATTCAATTGTCGAATCACACAATAGATATCAATATATTCCATCAAAGTGAAATAGAAAGAAATTGCTAGTGAAATTTTCTGGTCTTATCCGCACAACACAGTATGACACCAGTTCTACCATCTGTATATTTTTATATGTTTTTTTAGCATCTTGATGGTAAAAATGAAAGCAGGTCAAATTAATCTATAGTGTTAAAGATTGGCAGATTCAGTCAGAATTTTCTCTAACAAAATTATGGAGAAAAATAAAGGATAAAAATTTAGATTTATATTTATATTTTTCCTCCAAAATTGTTCAAGTCATCCTCCCTTTTGTTCAAGTCGGCTGGGCCCCTTAGAGGCACCCACTCAACCCCCTCTTGATGACTATATATAGGAGACACTTGCTCCTCATTTGGGCACTCGATTTTGGTCACTACATCTCTGATCGAGCGAAATTGGGAGCTGAAGGAGGCTGAAATCTGAAGGAAGGAAGGCTTGGGACTTTGCTTGGAATCTCTCTTGTTTTTGGTTACTGGTTTGGCTATTATCTTGCTATGGCTATTTCTGATGTATTGATGAAACTCTCTCTCTCTCTCACATAAAGAACAATTTACTGGGTTTTTGCCTGGCCTCAAGCCTAATTTCTGTGTCTCTTGTCTCATGGTTTCTTGGTTATTTCTTTTGTTTCTACTGTGATTTACTACTGCTCTTTCATGCTTATGAATGAATTTTCTTATAACTGCTTGATGTTGTAAAATGTTAATGCTAATAGTGATTGATTGAAGCTGTTATCTGTATAAGAAAGTTGTTCTAGCATTGTCCTAGTAAAAACAACATGGTATCAGAGCTGGGGGGGCATTGAAGAGCTGTCTAGGGATGACAAAAGGAGACCTAAATTCTGTAATCTGAATTCTCAAGGAGGATTAAGACCATCGAGTTGCAGCATTCAAGTGTTCTGTTTATGTGTTTCTTGTGAATGGCAGCCGAGATCCTTGGAGAAGTGGCCTAGAACAGGCCCTAATCTTTACCTATCTTCTGCGTCTAAAAGGGCTGAGAATCTCTATAATAGGTAAAGGACCAAAGTCCTGGTGTGCCACTACGGGAGGGCTGAAAGGCCTGCTTTTGATGTGGACTAATCAAAGGAGTTTCCCTGTGTAAGAGCGCGGTTAATTATGGGCTGATTTGGCTGAGTATAGGTGCTGCTATTGGCCTAGGATAGGCCAAGATTAGGAGACCTTAAGCAACAGTAACTGCGCAAATCCTATTCTCTGTGTAGGTTCGATCTAATCCTGTATATGCGATCTATGGAAAAGGACCATGGCATGCAAGCCATCATCTATAATCCCTGGTTCGCAAGCTCCTGAGGTATGCAATTTGATCCAAGCTTCCAGTAGAATGGGCTCATTATCTCTATGTCATATTCAAATTCTGTGATATTCGTTGAACTATGTATGGCATCCATTGTTCTCTGTGACATAAGTTTAATGGCATCCGAGCCTTCTCCTCCCTACCATCATTTCAAATCTCTCTGTGTTCTGTGGCACGGCAAGTGTCTGTGTGGCAATATGTGCCTTTGTGGCATTACAAATTCTCTCCATCTGTGAAATTATCTATGGCAAGACTCTCTATATGCGAGCTTTGTGGGTTATTGTCTACAGGTATGTGAGCTTTGTGGTATGTCTCAGCATCTCTGTGACATCATCATATGAAGTGACTTATATCCTATACAATAAGACGAAACATATAGTATCAGCTGCGAGCTCATTCAGTGCACTTATGCGAGTATCCTGTGGCTCGTTTTCTGTCTTAAGTGAGCAATCTTTGTGTCTTTTGTGCGAGCATATTTGTGACTGTGTTCAAGCATGCGAACTCCGAGGCACAATCTCCTGCAGATTGATGGAAGGTCTCCGTGAGATACAGAATACATGTGACTGGGAATCTGAGCAAATTTCTCCATGATTAAAATCTGTATCTAAGTTGGAAGGCATCCAAAGACTAATTGTGAAGAGAACCCAGATCCAAGCTAAGGTAATCTCTAAGCTTGCACTAAGACCGAGCTTGAAATTGTGATAAGTCTGAGACCTATGATATTCAATGGATTCAAAATCAATCTAAGGTAAGATCCGAACTTTATTTTCCGAAGTATGTCCAAAGTTCTTAGCATGAGCCATTGTTTCAAGGGAATATGTGTGACCAAGGAAGAATTTACGGATGAGGTCTGAACAGACAGACTGATACTGAATGCAGAATTGAAAGATAAGAAATAGGGAGTGACAAGCATAAAAAAGGAGCAACATACAAGAACTTTGATAAAACGGAGTTGAAGATATAAAGAAGGGCTCCAGAAAAGCATTCTAGGTTGGTTCTTATAATTATCATGGGACTCATGTCTCTGATTCTAGTTGGTGCTAGTAAAACATTTCAGGGGGATGGTACCTCCTTTTGGTTGGTGCTAGCAAAGTAGTTTAGGTTGTTGCCTGTAAACCTCCTCGATGATGAATTTTTCTGGAAGAAGGAACCTCACTAAGAAGTAAATGTCTCTACCCTCTCATTTCAAGTTTGTATTATCTCTATTGTTACTTTGAAAGACAAAGTCAGAGGTTGAATTCTGAGTTGTTGGTCATTTGGTTGACAAGCCCTTTCTATACATAAAAGACCTTATGCTCTGCAAAAAGGAGCCAACCTAATAGCAATGAAGCTGACATTCCATTACTGTGAAAGTCTATCATATATTGTTAAATCACGATTATTGAAATGGTTAGTTTTTTCTCAGTCCCCTTTAAAAGCAATCGAACTGTGAGGAGTGGCTTTGTCTCCAAATGGAAGGTATGTATCCACTGTGTTTTTGGATCCCATTAGTAATATTTCTATTGAAGCGTTGGGCATGGAATCCCCCCCAAGGCATGTTTTGGGGCTCAAAGCCCAAGTTTTGACCCAATATTGTTGTAAAGACTCCGCAAATTGCGGGCGCGGAGCGCGAAATGTATGATAGAGTCACAGGGTTGTCCGCCCTAGTTTTGTAATGTAATGTCGGCTGGATAGACCTACCCATGGTCCGCGGACCATGGGATTGTATAAATAGAGTGAGGCTCTAAGTGTAATGGGAGAGAGAATAGAGCAAGATAGTTAGGAAGAATCTAAGTGACTAAGGGAAGTGTGTCTTTGGGTCGTAGGGTAGCAGAAGGCTCTACAACTGAGTGCGCAGAAGCCTAGTCGTCCGCAGCTGAGTACGCGGACCCCTACAGCTGAGTGCGCAGGGCGGAGTCGAGTCTGTAACCAAAGAAGGAATTAATAAAGAGAAGTTTTTTATCAATTTCTGTATTTGTTCTTGGGTTAAAGCATGTTTGATATAAATTGCAAATATATTGTTTATTTACTGCGTGCACCTATATGAATGGTTTATGTTGTTAAGTATAACTTAAAGTACTCTAGTAGGCTAAAGTAATCAACTAACATTGGAATACTAGTAAGGACTAAGGTAATAACGCAGAAGCGCAACGTTCGGCCCCCGAGTAGGGTTGCGCAAAGGCAGTATATAAGGCTGCGAGGTACGAGAAAGTGCGCGAAGCGACTTGCGCGTAGGGTCGAACCGCAGACCACTTGAACTCATCAGACATCTCCAGGGTGCGGAAACCTGGTTCTAGCACCCTCCCATACTACTTCGGGTGAGACCTCAGTCCACGCTCCGCGGACTATTGCCGAAAGGGCTAGTAGTACCGGGATTTGTTTGGCTAACTTAACTCTGAACCTAGGTCAGGCCCCAATAAGCCAACAAATGGTTCTGTTGCCAGGACTGGGATCTGCATAAGAGATGTCTGATGTCATGTCACTGGAATCCGACAAAGAAAGAAATTGAAGAGTGGTTGGATAGAAAGATTCACGAGTTCGCGGCGCAGGAAAACAAGAATCCGCGATTATCAAAGGAAGAGTGGTTAGATTGCTACTTATATACGAAAATCCACGAAATTTTCTTTGCATCCTTCCCCTCTGAGTTGTACGAGTGGATCGCGAAGCTAGCAAACAGTCAAGGAAGGTGTAGGCTCGACAAACCTATTGTGTGGACTCCAGAGTTGGTGCGCAAACTGGAAGCATCGGAAGATAAGATTGCACGCGCTGTGGACCATTGGCTCGATCGAATTATAGGAGGATTTATCACCGAGTTCGCGATAGATACTTCAGTCAGCTATAGCGAGGCAGAACGACGCTTCCTCAAAGGACCGCGAGGTAAGTACGTTAAATCTTTGAACACTTGGATTAAAATGCTACTGTGTGAAAAGCGGGTTATGTGAATAAATTGATGTTTGGGGCTACGCGAAGTGGGAGGATCTACAGAAATGAAGGTAGCGCAGAACTAGAAACTAGCCCCTTGATTTCACCTCCGCGAGAAAGCGAGGAAGAGCTTGCGAAGGTCTCACCAAGAAGTGCGATCAATTTGATAAGACAGCGAATTCCGCGCATACCACTTCCACCCACACCACCGCCAATCTCACCATCTTCACCCCCGTCATCGCCCACACCACCTCCGCCACCACCATAGTTCAATATGGCGAGCGCAATAAAGTTGTCGATGTTCAAAGGAGTAGGGAATGAAGATCTGGGCCAGTTTTGGTTCATGCTAAAGGCTGTATGGGAAGCGCAGGGAGTCACAAATGACAATATAAAGAAATCCACGCTGGTTAGCGCTTTGCAGGATTGCGCACTAACATGGTACATTAAGCATTCCAATGATAATCCAAACACAGGGATCGTGGATATCCAAGCTGCGCTAAACAGGGAATTTAGCAGGCCAAAATCAGAGACAGTCGATTATTGGATTTAAGGAAATCGTGATGCTTCCAGGTGAGACCCCCTAGGAGCTAGATCAGAGACTAAAGTGTTTGATTCGTGAAGCCAATATGACCTTGACGGATGGGCAACACCGCGCATGGTTTGTAGCATCACTAACGCCGCATCTAAGGAATGCACTATCACAGCAGAAGCTATCAACTCAGGTCGAGGTCTTGCAGATCGCAATGAGACTGCATGAGACCCCGATACAAGATCCTAACCTGGGAGTCCAACAGATCCACGCACAGTTGAAAAACTTGTGCCTTAAGATGCAGAGTTTGAAACAAGACAGGATGGCTCGCTCAGAAGCGCGCGAAGAGGTATGGTGCGTAAAGTGCAAAGGCCAGGGACATGACAAGGACCATTGTCTAGTGTTCACAAACTACCTGGCGGGAGGAGAACCAATGCTATTGAGACTGGAGGCACAAGCAGGACCGAGCGCGGTGCCTGCACTATGGTGCGCGATTTGCCAGATAGTAGGGAAGCATGCTACAGATAACTGTCATCTATTACAGAAGTATACGCAAAGTTCCCAACAGTTGTTCTGTAATTTTTGCAGGTCGGTAGGTCACGATGAGTGCACCTGTAGAAGTTATGAACTGATGATGGATCGGACTCCTACCTACAGAGTTCAGACCGAAACACGAGCCCTCGATCAAAATGCAGGGATGGCACGCACTGGATTTTAGGGGCGCGGAAGAGGTCGAGGTGGAATGGGACCAAGAAGAGGTCGCGGACAGCTGATCTGTTACAATTGCGAAGGGCCAAGGCATTATGCCCGCGATTGTACAAACCCAACAAAACCATCATGCTTATATTGTACTCAGTTTGATCATAAGACGGAGGACTGTCCCACGCTGATAGCGAGGTTGCACGATAAAGGGACGCTCCAACCTCCCCCGACTCAGAACTTGCAAATGATGAGATCTGAGCCGCGCAAGGAAGACCCGAATGTAAATATTGTGCTCCGAAGTGGTATTACAACAAGAGATGACAAAGGCAAGCAGCCCAAAGAGAGTGCCTAGATTCACAAGGCTCCAACAAAGGAACCAAATTTTGATTTGGAGTGCGCTAAGGAGACATTCATGGAAGCTAAAAAGAGCTTCGTGGAGGCCTCCACTTCAGGTAGCAACGACAAACTAGAACCAGAAATGGACCTATCAATGCTCACTACCTTTTTGGAGACATGCATGAAGCTGCTGCGTGACAGAAAAGTTGTGAAGGGACTGCAAGAACTCATCACTGGATGTGTTGGGACCGTGCCAGGAGAACCCGCATAGTCCGGAAGCTCAGGAAGCACACAATGCGAACAAGAAGAGAGATGAGATTGACCGCGCAAATCAGAGAATATGAAATGGATCAAGTGATTTTGGATCTAGGATCGGACGCGAACGTCCTGCCAAAGCAGACATGGGAGTGCATGGGCAGGCCCGCGTTGCAATGGTCTCCTATTCAATTGCGAATGGTGAACCAGCAAAAGATCCTACCTATGGGAAGATTGCAAGGAATAACGATAGATATCGAAGGTGCGAGCACGCTTGCAGATTTCGAAGTGATAGAGATTGTTGATGACAGCAATCCCTATCACTCGCTACTGGGAATAGGTTGGGCCATTGACATGAATGGAGTGATAAATCTAAAGAAGCGCAAGATGATTTTCGAGAAGAAGTCACTACGCGTAGTGGTACCTTTAGACCCTGCGGAAGGATCGCGCTACACAAAGCCAATGCGCGACTACGAGAGCGACGACGATCTAGACCGTATCTAGAAGATAACCGCTTGAGAGTAGGACTAGGTGAATCCAACAGCGGATGGCAGGATTTCGTGGGAGCGCGAAAGCTCCTGCACCTCAAATTCGAATGAGGAGATAGAGCGATGGCAGAACCGGTTACACGAGGTAACCACGCTCAACTGCAACATGATGACAAGGTCGTTGTGCTGTGTGACAACAGAGGTAAGAGATCTGCCTATGTATGACGGATTGACCGAGGTGGATGATTTCCTGAACAAATTTGAAAGCGAAGTACCGGAACAGCAGTGTTTCGACACTCTGAAATGGGCACTACGCGCTACACCCGCAAGATGGTGGGGTACGCATCAAAGAAGTTTTGAGGACTGGCGCAAATGCAAAAGGATGATGCTCATGCGGTTTGGAAAGCCGGGTATGACGAACGAAACAACCTGTGCGCCCACCTCTCCAGATGGGTACAGGCATATGGTGCACAACCTGCACGAACGCACACCATCCTCGCGATAGGAAACACAACCAACAAGCAGGAGCGGGCAAGACAATGGCGCGAACGACGAAGTATGATAAGACCAAGCACGCCGAAGATTATCCACGTGGAAGCCTTTGACAAAGTATGCGAAGTACTGAACGCGGTCCACCATGTGAAACAAACTGACTGGGACCTGCGCGTACCAGCGGTTCTATGGACTTATAGGACCATGTGCAAAACCTTGACTGCGCGGGCACTTCCAAAGCTGAAGTATGAAGTAGATGTTGTAATCCCTATGGAACATGTGAAGCCTAGACCGCACACAGTAGCACCCGTAGATACGATGGTTCGTGAAGCCCAGAAAGGAGGGATCACACAGCGCAAGGAACAGAACACATGGGACTTGAGGAAGAAATCCAACAGGGAAACCTTAGACTCCACAAACTTGAAAAAGAAAGGGTACGGTTAAGGAAGAAAAGCGCTTTGATGGACGCGGAAGTCAAGAAGATGGAGGACGAAATAAAGAAATATTTTCTCGGAAAAAAGACCAGAATGGTAAGACAGGAGGCGTGCGATCACGATGACAGGGTTAGGACCGATTGCCGCGAATTGATCAGTCTGATGCCTTGGCTTGGACTAGAGTTGCAGTGGGGCAGTTCAGCAAGGGATTTTCAGCCGAGGCTAAAGAATACATAGCAGAGAGGCAACACAGTGACAAGAGAGACAGCGCAGGCCCTAGAAGGGTTGACACAGAGGCCGAAGAGCTAATGCAGACGATGCAGAAGGCTGACGTAGGTGACGCAAAAGCCAGAGGCTGACGCTAGGCCTCAAAGGCAGTGCTGTGGAGGTTCTGTAGGGCATACTGGGAGCAGATCAGTATATTCTAAGTCGGGAGAGGGTGACGCAAATCCTGGAGGAGTGACGCAGTTCCAAAGCAACGTTTGGAGTAGCTTTCGTTGTCCAGCATACGGAACAGCCAGAGTCGTTGTGGGGTTTGATCATCCGGTTGCTAATTTGCCAGAATATCTGTCTCCGAATAGAGGTACTACTACTGAGGATATTCGCTATTGGGTGAGCCATTTCTGGCACCCTAGTTGTATTCACGAAATCTGCTTAATAATACAAACCCTCTATATGCTGCACCAATTTTCCCGAATTGGGTTTTTCTGGGGACAATTGTCTAAAAATAACGGTGTCCCTTGTGTTATTGTCTCTGTTTATTTCAGTGCATAATCTGTATATTTGTGAAGGTTGCAATAGTGTTTACTTCGATGTTTATGTAGTTAAATAACTTGTTAATGTAAAGAACAAGCAGAAGATTGTAAAACAGCAATTGCAATAGGGGTTTTGATGTGTTAGATTCAGGAATTTTCACACTACCAATAGATAATAAAGATTGGGATTGGCATCGCTCTTGATGAATCCCAACTACTGTAAGTAGCTATCAATTCGACCATACCAAGCTCTAGGTGCTTGTTTCAACCCATACAATGCTTTCTTCAATCTACACACATGAGTTCTCTTTTCATGCGTTTCAAAACCTCTGGGTTGTTCGATATATACCTCTTCTTCTATCACCCCATTCAAGAACGTTGTCTTGACATCTGTTTGGTGAATCTCCCATCCCATTTCTGTTGCAAAGGATATAATGGATCTGATAGAGGTATACTGAGCTACTGGGGCAAAGGTCTCTTCATAGTCTATTCCTTCCTTTTGAGCATATCCTTTTGCTACGAACCTAGCCTTATACTTGTCTATGCTGCCATCTGCAACATACTTGATCTTGTAGATCCATCTTGAACCCACAACTAATATGTTCTCTGGTCTTCGTACAATTTACTAGACATCATTTGTCATAATGGAACTGTACTCTTCTACCATGGCATCCACCCACACCCGGTGTTGTACGGCTTCACGAAAACTAGAAGGTTCTTCGACCTGAGCTACAAATGCTTGGTACATGTCAGGTTGTCTACGCTACCTTTTCTCGGTTCTAAAGCTCCAATGAATTCCTCTGTGGCGCTCAAAGTTGTGAAAAATTCTGAATCGAACAAGTCAGAAATCCTATTGCAGTAAACTGATTTGCATTACCTACTTGTGTTCTTCATTTAACAAGTTATTTTCAGAATTATTCAAAAGATATTAATGCAAATACACTGCAGCCTACACCAATATACAGATCAAGTACTAAAAAATAAATGAGACAACCACACAAAGGACACACTTATATTTGGACTAAACGTCCCCGGAAAAAGCCAACACGGGGAAACTAGTGCAGCAGCTCTGAGGGTTTTCTATTATTAAGCAGTAATTCTGAATACAAATGTTGGTTGCCCTCCCGACAAACCAGTGACAGAGAAATAAAATGGCGGAAAACCTGAGTGAGTTCTACCTTACTTCACCCGGCAGATTATCATTGATCTGACAGCAAAACTAGTTATCCCCGGCTACAACTGCATTGCCCCTTCTCAGTAACTGTGTGGGCCTGCGCAGAGCTCTCTGAGGCTCCATGTCTGCTCTGTGTCAACTCTTATGCCCACTACGTCAGCTTTCTCGTCTGTTCCGGCAGTTCCGACTCTTTGCATGGAAGGCAACTTTCTCCCTCTGCGCTGGCCCTTCTGGCTCTGCGTCAAGGCTACATGGGCCCAGACTGGCCCAGTGTCAGCTCTCCTGGCTACTGCACTGCCTCCACAAGCTTCTCTATGTCTGTATTCCCGAACTATCCCTGCCTCTCAGCTGCAAGATCTCCACAATCAATTTTCCTCCTGAGAACTTCTCACCTTAGAAAATTGATTTCCTCAATCTCTTTGTGTGTGTTCTCCAATTGACCCCAAGCCTTCACTTATACTTTTCCTGTTGAGAAAACAACGGCCGAGATTAAGTCTCTAATCAACATCTAAAATTAAATTAGACTTGATCCTCGTCTCTTAGAAGCTTCTCACCCATATTTTCATTAATACCCATTAATATTTAAACTTTCCTAAGTTTAGACTTAAGAACCCCATTAAAAATATTAATTATTTTAATAAAATACAATCTGGGTGGAATTTCTCCAAATGATTTCTGGGTCTTGGAGATCTCATGTGTTCTAGCCCCTCCACAAAATTTCGGATCTAGGGCACATTCGATGCTACCCAAAAATCAAAAAGAGTCTATTGTACCTCTCGGCTAGTTCTTCCACTGGTGGTGGGAGGTTCTATTTGTTCCTCTTCCTATTGTTTCACCTACTGCAACACTCCTGGCTCCTCTTCTCTTGAGGAGATGTTAGTACTGGTTACAATGCTTGAACCAGATACATGTCTTCTTGCTAGATCTGATCCATGTTGTTGGACCAAAGGAACATCCTCAGCTTGTTCTTCAAAAGGCATCTCTCAAGATTTCCTGAAAGCTCCGTCTTCCATGAACTTTACATCCCGCCTCACTACAATCTTCCTACTGCTCAAAATGTAGATTCGCTACGCCTTTGAAGTCTCGTTGTAACCCACGAGATATCCAACTTCGGCAATCTGCTCTAACTTGCTCCGCTTCTCTTCTGGAATATGACAATAAGCCATACTTCTGAATATCTTGAGGTGACTCACTTCTGGCTTCTTTTCCGTGAAAACACCCTCTAGCGTCTTCTTTCCTAAAGCCCTGTGAGGAGTCCTATTATGAATGTATACAGTTGTGTTGCATGCTTATGCCCATAAAAACTTGGGTAGATTCTGATCATATAACCAGTGTTGCGAAAATAGCGATTTACCGCGATAACATCGAAAAACCACAATTTTTTCATTTTCCCAATAATATCGCATGATTAATTCAGTGATTTTTTCATTTTGAAAA
The DNA here is from genome assembly GCA_031772625.1 of Pinus tabuliformis. Lineage (NCBI taxonomy): Eukaryota > Viridiplantae > Streptophyta > Pinopsida > Pinales > Pinaceae > Pinus > Pinus tabuliformis. Next base: position 1,641,330,823 of record CM062820.1, read on the forward strand.
ATCGGGATTAAATCCCAATTTTTTGGGAAAAAATCTTGAATTTTTTTTTAATCTTGCCGATTTTTTAATGAGGAGGAGGTGACACAACCTACCCAGGCTAACCCTGTCACTAGTAGAGGACATGGTCTACCTCCTGTAGCTCCTAGTTCTTCAGCTTCTAGAGCACAGCAGAGTCCACTGCCAACTCCACCGGCATCTACATCTAGAGAGAAAGCTATTGCATTTTCTCGCAAGAGGGGCAGAGGAAATCAGTAGTATTAGTTATTTGGTTCATTTCATTGTATATGACATTATGACTGTCAAGCCAGGGTAACTCCAGAATAAATGAGCGGAAGAAAGAACTGATATATTATTCATTAGCTAACTATTATTTATATACATACATATGACGGATCAGTTCATCTTCTTGATGACTGTCCAGTTCACCCATCCGTTTCGGATTAGGTGTCAACATTCCCCCCCTTAATCTGAAGGGATGTTGGCGAGTCCAAGCATCGTTCTGAATCTTTCAAGCTTTTCTCTTCCAAGCGCTTTGGTGAAGATGTCTGCAATTTGCTCGTTTGTGGAACAATGACGGAGATGGATTGTTTTGGCCTCAACATGATGTCGGATCAGATGATATTTAGTATTGATGTGCTTAGTACGATCATGGAACTTTGGGTTCTTAGCCAACTTTATTGCAGAGGTGTTATCAATCATGAGTGGAGTTGATTGTATTTGTTTTACCTGCAAGTCTTCAAGAATTTTCCTGAGCCACACAATTTCTTTCGTTGCTTCAGCTACTGCCACATATTCTGCTTCTGTTGTGGAATCTGCTGGTACTGATTGTTTGCGTGATCTCTAGGAGACAGCTCCTGATCCAAGACTCATAGCATATCCTGAAGTAGATACCCCAGTTTCTTTGTCTCCATCGAAGTCTGAATCAGAGTATCCAATCAAGTTGAAGTCGTCCACCTGTGTATACTTGATTCCAAGGTCTTGAGTTCCCTTCAAGTACCTTAGAACTCTTTTTGCAGCAGACCAATGTCCCTCACAAGGCTTTTGCATAAACCTGGAGAGGATTCCAACAACAAATGAAATGTCTGGTCTGGTAGTAGTGAGGTAGATGAGACTTCCTACAAGCTGTCTATACTTTGTTGCATCCTCAAATTCCTTTCCTTCAATAGATGTGAGCTTCAATTTTTGTTCCAATGGAGTAGAAAGAGGATTGCACTCTGTCATGCCAAATCTGTTTAACAAATCTCCAATGTATTTCTTTTGAGAAAGAAATATGGACTTTGGATGTTGGGTTACTTCAATGCCAAGATAGTAATGAACATAGCCCAAATCAGTCATTTCAAAAAATTTTCCTAATTCTTTCTTTATGGATGCAATCAGTGTTTTTAAAACCGTTTTCAAAAACCGGTTACCGGTCAAACCGGCCGGTTAGCAAGGTTGCCGGTCCGAACCGGCCAAAAAACCCGGTTTGACTTGGCATTTCACCTTTTTTTGGCCCTAACCGGTGAAAACCGGCCGGTTTAGGACGGAACCGGCCGGTTTGTATCAAACCGGCCGGTTCTGTCCTAAACCGGCCGGTTTTAGGCACGCCCACCGTAAAGTTTAAAAATCATATTTTTCACTGTGTTTCTGGGGTTTTGGGGGGAAACTAAGGGTGTTTCAACCCTAAAGGCTAACAATGTTAGCAATTAATGGTAATGTTAAATTCTTAAAGTAAAAGTGACATTTCCTTTAATTTTCATTTTCATCCTTTTACTTAAATTTTTAACATTACCATGAAATGACTCAGGATGTTTGAGAGTGGTTTCGACCTCATTGGATTTCATATGGAGAAACTAGAATTTTAGATTTCACTCAAAATTCAGCAGACTTAATGGTTTTCAGTATTTCATGGTTTGGGGCTAAACAATAAATGCAATCGGAGCTCCAAATGATGAGCAAAACTCCTGATCTAGATGCCATTGTGTTGGAAAATATTGATCTAACATCAGAATGGGTGGAGGAGACTGAAGAACCTGTGTTTGAGGCTGATTTTGATATCGACATGGCTTTAGCGGGGGATGATGCAGATTATGTGGTGGCATCAGAACTAGGATCAATAGCGGCATCAAGGAAAGGCAAAGAACCAATGGAAGGCACTAGTCATGCAGGTCGACAAACTCGTGCTTCCATTAGGTCCACTTGTATTGTCATTGGTGGCATTGATACTGAGGTTGCAGATCAGGCTGAGGCATCCTCAGACTCTAAACCAGATGATGTCTATGTAGCTCCTGATGATGATCCTGTGTCTAGTAGTGGTGATGAACTTGATGATTGATCATGTGTACACTGTAGACTTGTAGTAGGTCAATGTCCTCATAGCTTGCCGCATTGTTTTTGGACTTTATAGGCCATTTAGAGCCTCATTTCTTATGTATTTTGCTATTTTGTCGATGATATGTATTGTACTCGGTGCCATTTTGATATATTCACCTTTACATGGTATATAAATGAGCAAACTTTGCATATTTTGTCTCTATTGGCTTGGAATCATGGTTTTACATCTTAAAAATAGTTTTGTTTCATTAAAAATTAATTATTTAATGTATTTTTTTTAAACCGGTTCGTTTAGACGAAACCAGTCCCGGTTAGACCGGTTCCGGTCGGTAAACCGGTTCATTAGGTGGACCGGTCCGGTCACCGGTTCCGGTTTTAAAAACTTTGGATGCAATATAGCTTTCATTGTTCCCTGTCATTAAAAGATCATCTACATATACCAATGTTGCACGAAGCGGGAGCGAAGCGGAAGCGCGGAAGCGTCATTTTCCAAAAATCTAGGAAGCGAAGCGTCCGCGGAAGCGTCTGCTATATATATATATTTTTTTATATTTTTTTGCATTTATACTCAAAACAAACATCCCAAATACCAAATTAATTGTAGAAGACATGAAAACATGCATATTTTTGCATAAATCAAGATAGATATGGCATCCATGATTCCATTGTAGTTACTAGTATGTACAACAATCATCTATATTCTAGCTATTACAAACATACATCAAATTTTCAAGCATATTATAAAACATAAAACATTTAAGCATATCATAAAACATAAAACATAGAGCATATTATGATTTATCTAGCAAGTGAGCAACTGTCAACATTTGTCATGTCCAAAATTCAAATAATAATGTTTACAAAATATGTCACTTGGTCACCGCCAAGCCAAAAAGGTTCAAAATTCAAATTCACAAGTCTACAAGTCTAATGAGTAATCTATGACAAAAAGTAGTAGATTGTGAATATATCTACTAATCTCTCCTCCTTCCACCACGAATAGAACGTGATGGCGAGCCTCCACGTGGTGGCAATGAAGAAGATGGTCCCTGTGTAAGTTGTGGCACTGAAACTGATGAAGAAGAACCCCCTGCTATTGGTGTTGAACCATGGAACCTAGGAACCAAGGGACCAGATGGGGGTGGGGGTGGTGGCATATCAACACGGTCATCATCATCCTAGAATCGCTCAAAAAACTCATGCAAAAAAAAAAACACTAGTTAACAAAAAAATTAAAAACATGAATTAGAGAAATGCTTTATAAGGGAAAATTGGAAAATTCATACCACAATGGACATACCTGGATAAGAGCATCCTCTAATTGCTCTAGTCGCAACACTCCATCCTCCAAATTGGGCTCCTCTGGATTCTTGTCCCAAATCAACAAGTCTTTATTAGACTTTGCATCTTCACAGTAATGGGACAACAATCGCAAGTTGTAATGAACATAAACCAAGCTCTCTGCCCGGTCTAAATTCAACCTGTTCCTTTTAACACTGTGGATGAAAGAATAAGAGCTCCAACACCTCTCTGCAGAAGAAGTGTTTACCACCTGTGATAGCACCCGCAATGCCAAACTCTGTAGAAGTGGAGTACCCCCTCCATGCATGTTCCACCACTCAAGAGCAGAAAAAGTCTCTCGATCTTGAATTGCATGCATGCTCCCAAATGGACCAGTGTTGAGCGTATAGTTGCTCACCTGTCTCCGTACCAATGCAGCCTCCTCCTCATCAGGGATTAATTTACTCAATGCAGCCATATATTTTTCGTGAACCTCTCTATCTTGGTGTGGTTTTTTCCTGCTTCCCCCCCCAGGTGCTGGTGTTGAAAGCCATGATGGATGATAGTATTTAGGTGTCAAAACATATGCTAATGCATGCAATGGAATATTTAGCATTTCCCATCGGTTTTGCACCTCTACACGAATATAATTGTACAAGGTGGTATCTCTAGGCTCAACAATGTCTTTAATCTGCCCCAACATGCTATCCATTTGCTCATACACCTCCCCAATTACTGGTCGATCTGAATCTGCAAACTTGATCATGTAATAAATTGGTTTGGTGAATTGCAAAACATATTTAACCTGTGACCAAAAGTAACTGTCAAGAACAGTGTCCTTGACTGCATTAGCACCCTCTGTGTCAGTGTTAATTTCATCCCATGTTTCAGCACACACCAGATTAGTTAAAGCTTGTCTCACCCTCACTAGCCGCCTAAAGGTGAGGTAATAACTAGCAAATCTTGTCTTTGCAATTTTAAGCAATTGCAACTTGGAGTAAGTGCCATAGAAGTAGTTTACCCTTGTATGCCCTGTGATGAATTTAATGAGCTGCTTCCCTTTCCTGTAAACCTCAGCAATCCACCCACAATCTTTGTGTTTCACAATATCATGCATCAAAAGGTTCAATGTGTGAACCAGGCACCCAGACCAAAAGATGTGTGGATGAGTACGCTCAATAATTTTTCCTGCTGCCTTACAATTTGCTGCATTATCTGTGATCACTTGAACCACATTATTCGGACCAACATCTTTGATTGATTTCAATAGGAGATCTGCAATGTTTTGTGCAGTTGCACTGATGGAGGAGGAGTCATGACATGCAATAAATACTGCACCACTAGAAGAAACACAAAGAACATTTATCAAATGTTGGTTTCTAATATTTGTCCACCCATCTGATACAATGGATACCCCAGAATCCACCCACTCATGTGTAAAACGTGTCAAAGCTCTTTGAACCTTAGCTTTTTCTCTTTCTAATAACATTGTTCTAGCTTTCTCATAGTTGGGGGCCTTGTATCCTTTTGGGGCTTCATTGATGGCCTTTACCATGTCATGCCAATAGGGAGAGCGAAGCACATTGAATGGTACACCGCAAGCACAAAGAAAACGGACTATCTTTCCATCCACATCATCCCTCCCAGCAACATTAAGGAAATCCCCTATTGTTCTTCTACCTCCAGAGGTTGCAGAAGTACCATGAGGAGATGGGCAACTACCAAATTTAGAGGTTGCACTTGATTCAGAATGAGTTTTTTGTTTCTTGTTTTTTTGTTGTGCAGCCATCTCTATTTGGATGTATTTTCTTCTTTCTTCAGTTGAAATGTTTGGGCAAATTTGTACCCCCACAGAACCCTTTTTTTCATCACTGTCCAGCACCCCACAAAGATGCCTCCTCAGACGGGTATATGAACCACAATATGGTTTTCCTCCATGACAACCATGAGGGCACACAAATTTGTAAGATCCACCACCCTTTCCCCCATCAAGTTTGGTCACATAGTTCCACAAGGGTGTTGATGTACCTTTCCCATCTTGTGCTTCAGTGTCCCCTTCAAGTTCATCCCCTTCCTCTTCAAACCCTTCCTCCTCATCATACATTGGGTCACTACTATTAGGACCAAGTTCATCCCCTTCCTCTTCCCTTCTATTCCTCACCCTTGCCATCATTAAAACCAAGAGTGGAATGATACATAGAAGCCAAAAGAACACCATCTTGGAATATGGATATAGGTGGTGGACAACCTGTAAATAAAGGAGCAAGTAGAAACAATGGGAAAGAGTAGGAGAGGGAGGAGAAAAATACAATTTTTTTTTCAAAAAAACAAGGGAGTTTGGGGTTTGAACTTACCTCTTTAGCTCTTGTAGATGAAGTCCTCCAAGCTCTTGCTCCAAGCTCCTCCTCCTTCTCCTAGCTCCTCCTTCTTCACTCCTCCAAGCTCTCCTCTCTTCTCCTCTCCTTTCCTCTCTTCTCTTCTCCTCTCCTCTCTTCTCTTCTCCAACTCTCATAAACTCAAAGTGAGAAAATGAGGAATGAATGGGAGCTTTATGCTTTTCATTCCTCACCTAAACTCACCCTAAACTCACCCTAACCCACCCCCTCATTGCAAGTTAAGTTAACTTTTAAAAAAAATTAAAAAAAATTGAAGTGTCATTCCTTGCCCGCGCGGATTTTTCCGGAAGCGCTCCGAAGCGCTCGTGAAGCGTGCGCTTCCGGGCCCGAAGCGCGCTTCGAGGGCAACGCTTCTCAAAAACCAGGAATCGCTCCAAAATTGCAGAATCGCGCTTCGGAAAAAACGGAATCGCGCTTCCTTTGACGCTTCCGGAACGCTTCCGTACGGGACGCGATTCCGGCCTAGGATCCGGGGGGGGCGCTTCCTGCAACACTGACATATACCACAAGATATACAACTGTTTTGCCAATTTTCTTGACAAATAAAGTTGCATCATCAAGATCAAAATGATTGAAGTTGAGTTTCAGAAGATGCTCAGTTAGTTTTTCATACCAGGCTCGTGGTGCTTGTTTGAGGCCATACAAGGACTTCACAAGTTTGCATACTTTATGTTCATGTCCTTTCACAGCAAATCCTTCAGGCTGGGACATAAAAACATTCTCTTTTAGATCTCCATTCAAGAATGCAGTTTTTACATCCATTTGATGGACTTTCCAACCGTTCTGAGCAGCTAGTGCAAAGAGTGTCCGGATGGTGGCCCATTTTGCTGTGGGGGCAAAAGTTTCCTCATAATCGACCCCTTCCTTCTGTGCAAAACCTTTTGCCACAAGCCTAGCTTTGTGCTTGTCAAGTGAGCCATCAGCTTTGTACTTGTTCTTGTAGACCCACTTGCAGCCAATTGGTTTGGTTCCAAATGGAGGATCAACCAGCTTCCAAGTGCCATTCTTTATGAGGGCATCATACTCCTTCTGCATCGCTTCTTTCCATTCATCATGAGAAGCAGCTTCTTTGAAGGAAGTTGGTTCAAAATCTGTAGACAAGTTCAATTCACAATCATAAGTAACATCCATATCAACACGTGAATTAGAGTTATCTACATCACCTCCATCTTGTCGGTTTGTATTTCTAGTTCCTGTTTTTCCAATTTCATCAGGATGAACACTTTCAAGTGTCTTTGTCAGCCACTTTGGGGGACCTTTCTGAGATGGTCCAGGCTGCTCTGTTGATTGAGTTGGGTCTGAATCAAGATTAAGTCTCCCAATTCTATCAATTACATCACTTAAAGCATCATCCGTTGTTGGAGTGTCATGCAGGGGAGATTGTTCTTCAGAAGAAGAAGATTCCACATGTTGATCTAGTATAGGAATCCCCCCTTCAAGATGTGGAATCTGATTATCAAACTCTTGAAATGATTTCGGTATTGTGAATCTATCCAAGCGATCAAGTTGCCGCTCAACAACACTTTCAGATTTGGATGATTCAAGAAAAATGACATCTCTAGATAAAACAAACTTTTTATTTACTTCATCATAGAGGCGGTATGCTTTAGATGTGTTTGAATACCCCAGGAAGATACACTTACGACTTCTAGCACCAAGTTTGTTTCTATGTACCTTTGGTATTAAAGCATAACAGGTGGAACCAAAGATCTTGAGATGTTTTACCGAAGGAACATGTCCATACCACAATTCATAAGGAGTTTTGTTTCTTATAGCACTAGATGGACATCTATTCTTTATATATGCAGCACATAGAACAACATCAGCCCAAAACATTGTCTTTACATTTTTGAAGAATAGCATGGATCGTACCATATTCAAAATTGTTCTGTTCATTCTTTCAGCTACACCATTCTGTTGAGGATTATAAGGCACAGTTGTTTGATGTTTGATCCCATGTTGGCGAAGATAGTTTTCAAATTCATTTGATGTATATTCTTTTCCATTATCAGTGCGAATAGACCCAATATGAGATTGTGCATCATTTTCAATCCACTTATGAAAATTCTTGAATGTTTGAAAAGCATCAGATTTGTTCTTCAATAAATAAACCCAACACATTCTGGTGTAATCATCAATAAATGTCATGATATATTTATTTCCATTTGCAGAAGGAACAGGCATTGGACCACATCAATCTGAATGAAGGAGTTCAAGCTTCCTATGTGCTCTTGAATGTGAATCATGAAAAGACTGTTTGCTATGCTTTCCTAGAATGCAAGCATCACATTGCTTATGTTTTCTAGGAATTGTAGGCAAACCAGCAACACCATTTTTCTTCAACAAGCGGAGACTATCATAGTTTAAATGTCCAAATCTAGCATGCCATAATAAACTTGATGGAAGTGTACCTTCTTCATGATGAGAAATATATGAGAAATATTGTGCATGAGCAGAAGTTCCTTGCAGTTTAAGAAGTCTTTCTTCTTCTATAACCCTCATGACAAGTGAGTGGTCAGATGCCTTTCTTACCTCAAGCTTGCCATCAAACATATGAATGGAGTGACCTTGCTGGCGGATGTGGACCAGGGACAGCAAGTTTCTCTTGAGCTGTGGGAGATATAGAACATGGTCCAGAAGAAAGTCTGGAAGACCAGGCAGTTTAAGCCTGACTGTGCCAAGCCCTGATGGCTTGATTTTTGACTGATCTGCAAAGTATACCGCTCCATCAACATTGTTAGTGAAATCTTCAAAAAAATCTTTCCTATGAGTCATATGACAGGTTGCTCCTGAATCAAGCAACCAGTGATTTTTCGAAGAAGTAAGTGAAGCATTAAACAAGTCTTCATTTACTCCAATGTTACATTGTGCCTCAATATAGTGAGCGGATTCAGGTGCTTTACCTTTGTCTGTGTCATCAGTTTTACCTTTCTGCTGATTTCTTTTCTGCTCAATCTTGTCCCATGGTACCTTGCATGTAGAAGCATCATGTGATCCATTTCGTTTGCAGCGAATGCAATGCAGATCTGCCTTTTCTGCTTGAGAATGTCTACCCCCCCTTCCTCTGAAGTATCTTCCTCTTCCTCTTCGTCCACCTCTTCCTCTTGTAGAATCTTGAGCAGGATGCTTTTCTTTATGAGCAAGGCAAACAGTCTCTTCAGAAGATTCAGGGACTGTCTTCTTTCCAAAGGCTTTCTCTCTTTCAGCAAACTTTTTCACAAGAGACTCAAAGGTTATGTCTTTAAGATTTCCATTTGCTTGTAAAGATTCAAGATAATTGGAGTAGGTAGGATAGAGTGCTTTGAGAAAGGCAATAAGAGAGATAGCCAGCTCAACCTTAGTGGATTTAATATCATGCATTATAGACTTTATTTCAGATGCAAGAGCAAGGGGATCATTATTTTTCAGTTCAAGAGTGAAGAGTTTAATCATGAGCTGAACAACTTCAAGTGCAGAATGTGAATCATAGAGTTCTTTCAGCTTTTGTAAAGCTTCAAAGGCAGTGGAATAGGATGAAATATGACGACTTACTTCTTCATTTACAGATGCTGCGATCAATGCATAGGCTTTGCTGTTCTTGTTTTCCCAAATGACAAGTTCTTTATCTGATGTAGGCTGCACAAGGTCTTTGTCTTCTTCTCCGACACACACTCCCTTCCACAACTCATTGTAGATGAGGGTGTGTTTTACCATCCGGGACCATTCAGAATAGTTCTCCTTGCCAGTGAGAACTATTCCTACCATAGAAATGATTGAATGCATTCTGTAAAAAAAATACTTCTGCTTGAAAAAAAAAAAAAAAAAAAAAAAACCTCCTTACAGCCTTATGCACTATATTTTCTACAAATCCCTCTAATGTGTGACAGAAGGCATCAGAATTTCATTGAAATATTATATCACTTTATGCTTCAATACAGCATTATAAAAAACTGTGCAACTGCCTATTTAAATCCTCTGATACCTTTATGCTTCAATACAGCATTATAAAAAACTGTGCAACTGCCTATTTAAATGCGCTGCCTATTTAAATCCTCTGATACCATGTCCTTTTCATGCGTATTCGTGAAACTTCACATTCCATCTCCGAGCAATGTCATGAAAAGCAATAAATGACCTTTTCAAATTTTGATTACCAAGGTAATCAAAGATTACATATGCAGAGATCAATACTCGATGCCTTGAACTGCGAGTGATGATGAGAAGCCGAAGAATCGTAATCGTTGCATAAGTCAATGGTCTTTACAATTTACCATTCCCTCACCAAATCGACAAACAATCAATAATATTCAAAAGTTCTTTGAGATAACCGCTTGCCCAAGAGTAATACAGTGGAATTTAATAGAATTGAAAGAGAAATGAACGTGGGAGGATGGCGTAGGAAGACTTCAGAATTGGGGGCTTCTTATACGAGTAGGAGTCGACGAAGGAGTCGACGAGTAGGAGTCGACGAAGGAGTCGACGAGTAGGAGTCGACGAAGGAGATATCTTTTTGCAATGGAGTGAAGATGACAGACAAGTATGCATACTTTTTGCAATGGAGAAAATGATATAACGTATGGTAAATCATTTCATAGGGCCACGGGCAGGTCCCGCGATCAAACCCGCGGACGTCCCAGCTTCCACGGTTACAAGGTGATGGAGGACAACCAGTCTACAGTCAATACCCAATTCTACATCTGCTAAATAACTGAAAGGATCTCGGCGGCAGGCATTTTAATTAAACATATAATATAATTTTGCATTCTCCCGCCAGTAACTATATAACATAAAGGACTATGAAGAAAAGTTGTAAGCAGAAATATACGCTTTAACCCTCCAAGAACCTGAGTTGCTATTCAGGAGAAGCTCAATCCTCGTTAGGCAGGAAGAGCTTCAGAAAACTCACTGTTCGTTAATTTGGAATTCCGACCAGGCGCAGGGACTGTGTTCACCTTCTTTGTCATCTCTCGGCTGAGCAAAAACGTACAGATGCATGTAACCCGACTTCCATGTTGAAGAACATTGGTCGCAGAGCTACAACCTCTAGAATGCTAGGGTTTCGAATGATTCCAGTCGGCGTGAGGGAAGAGGGAAGGGCGTTACCAATGCAGTGACGCTTCAACGGATGTATAGTGCGCAGTCTTCAGGACAGAGGCACGGATGCGCAGAGAATGTCAGGACAGAGGTTTCATGAGGCAGCAGAAAACGGATGCGCAGAGATTCAATGAGGTGCAGGGAATCACGCAGAGGACAGAGCGCTGGCAGAGGCAGGAGTTACAGCTATTTTAGGAACTGGGACCTGTGCTCTGATACCATGTCAGGCCAGGGTAACTCCAGAATAAATGAGCGGAAGAAAGAACTGATATATTATTCATTAGCTAACTATTATTTATATACATACATATGACGGATCAGTTCATCTTCTTGATGACTGTCCAGTTCACCCATCCGTTTCGAATTAGGTGTCAACATGACTCATGATATGAGATACATTATTATATTTTTTGTTGATATTTTGAGGCTGAGTTGGGACTCAGGAGTCAGGACTAACTATTTAGGCCATGATTCACTGTTATGTGTGATGTAGCACTAGAAATGATATTACACATCTTATATATTAGTTCTTTTATCATATTTATGTGTCAATGTATTTATTTTATGTTGTAGATGCTTTAGATATTAAAAAAATTGAAAAAAAATGAATATTTTCGTATTTTATGATTTTTTCCCGATTTTTACGATTTTTTCCGATTTTTTCCCTTCGCCGAATTAATCCCAATAACGAATTTTGCAACATTGCATATAACATCGCCTTCACTGCTCCAACAATAGTTATGTTCTTCCTTTCTGCGACTCCATTCTGCTCTAGATTATAAGGTGTTGTCCATTCTCTTCTGATCCCTTCCCTTGCGCAGAAATTTGTGAAGTTTTTATCTGTGTATTCTCCACCATTGTCTGAGCGCAATATTTTGATCTTCCTTCCTATCAGGTTTTCCACTAGAGCCTTAAACTCCTTAAACCGATCAAAGACCTCATCCTTGGTTCTTAAGAAATAAATCCAAGTTTTCCTGGAATGGTCATCTATGAAGGTGACAAAATACTCAACACCACTGATAGCTCTTGTAGACATTGGACTGCAGATGTCTGAGTGTATTAAACCCAATACACTCTTAGCTCTATTGTTGCTTCTGGAATAAGCTGCTTTGGCGTACTTGCCTAGTATGCAGCCTCTGCATGTATCATCATGCTTGGTAGTAAGCACTGGAACCCCTATAACAGTTTCCTTGAGCATCCTTAACGCCCCATGATGTAAGTGCCCCATCCTTCTATGCCACAGTTCATTTAAGTCTTTTTCTCCACTGACATTATTGCTTATCAGTGCCATAGGAGACTCGAGCTGCAACTTGTATAACCTGTTGCTTCGAGTTCCAATCTGGGCCCTCTTTTTCCACTTAGGATGCTTGACATATACTCTGTTACTGATGAAGTACACATCATATCCTTTATCTTGTAATTGAGATACAGAAATCAAATTCATTCCCATATCTGGCACATGTAGTACGTTAGTGGCTCGAAGGCTATTTCCTGCTGATGTCCGGAATGTAACGTTCCCTTTCCTACTGGGGTGAAGTTTGTCCTGTTACCCATTGTGATTTGGAAGTTCATTTGTTCCTCCTGATAGCTTGAGAAATATTCTTGTTCTCCAGTCATATGAGATGAAGCCCTGCTATCAATGTACCAATCCTTGGCTGATGCAGAACTCGATAAGCAAGCAAATTCCTCTTCCAACCTGGAAGCTACTTCGGAAATATTTTGATCTGTGTTGTTCTTCATGCTTTTTTTCTCTGCTACCATCTTGCCTGAACCTTGCTCTGATACCATGTGAAAATTTCGCTGCAGTGATTGATTTATTTCTCCTACTTATTTACAATAATAAGTTATTTACCAATGCTTCAGTAAATATCAAAATAAATTCAGCTGCAGACTTCACAAATTAAGAACTGAAAATTAAATAGGCAAGAGAAACACCAGCATATAAACAATCACATTGACACACTTGTTTTTGGACAATCGTCCCCGGAAAAACCCAATGCAGGAAAACCGGTGTAGCAGATCTGAGGGTTTCTATTATTGGCAGTAAATTTCTGAATACAATCTGGATGCCCCAGAGAAAATGGCAATCCACTCAGAGAAGATAACTAATAGATAAATAGTGAGAATTTTCTCACACTGAATCTGGAGATTCTACATCGGCCCCAGCGCCTGGATGACCCACTGTGTAGTCTCTACGTGAACCTACGCAGTCACTGCATGGAGACTCCCTCTGAATGCGTCACCCTAGCTACTGCTAGTTCTGCAGCTGAGAAATTAATATTGCTCTTGCCAATCACCCACAGTGATTCCTGGCACTGATCCCTGCTATCCCACAGCAATTATGTGTCAACCTCTACGTCAACCTTCTCCGATTACTGTGTTGTCCCTCCTTGGCATTGTGTTGGCTCTTTGATCCTTCACTGTCTTCTCTCAAGTATATTCACTGGAACTGGAAATCACTTCCTTCCAGTGTTCCCTCTAATCCTCACTGCTTGATCACCTATTCGAATTCCTTAGCAAACCCTGCCCTAGGACTATCGAACTGACTGATCAACTCTTTGTATATTTACAAATGAACCCCAAGCCTCCTTCTTATACTTTTCTCGTTGAGACTTCAATGGCCGAGATTAAGTCTCTAATCAACGGCTAAGATTAAATCTTGACTTGATCCGATTCTAGATCATTCTCACCCATATTTTGATTAATACTCATTAATACTTTAATTTTCCTAAGTTTAGACTTAGAAACCCTATTAAAAAATATTAATTATTTTAATAAAATACAATCCGGGTGGAATTTCACCAAACAGTTTCTGAGTTCTTTAGAACTCATGTGCCTTAGCCTCTCCACCGATTTTCATGACTAGAGCACATCCGATGCTACCAAACCCTAACATGCATTTCCACTAGAATGGAGCAGTTTTGCAACAAGCATCTACTCCAAGAAAGATTCAACAACTTTTGATGAGTTGTGGGCTCAATGCATTCTGGAAGAATCAAGGATCAAGGTAAAAGATGGCATTGGATCAAATGAGCAGTCTCAAGCCTTTCTAGCTTGAGTCAAAATGTTGAAGGGAAAGTTTGGAAAGTCCAAGAAGAAAGACATGTCCAAGGTTCAATGCTTTAAGTGCAATGAGTTTGGACACTATAAGAGGGATTGTCCAAGCCAACAGAACAACAAGAGAAAGGAAAGGAGTGAAGCTCATGTAGTCAAGGCAATGGGAGAACCTAAGAAGAAGCCGAAGAAGGAAGAAGTGAAGGATCTTTACTATTAGAAAAGGCATCTTGGTTGGTTCTTGGTAAAATTGGCCTTTCCTTTAGGATAACATGCATTGTTTAGAAAAGTTTTGATTTTGCATAACATCATAGAGAGAAGCATGTGATAGTTGCATAAGTAGAGTCTACTTGGTTAAGTTGCTTTATAGAAGTCATCTAGTCTTTAAAGGTAGATAGATAGACCATTTTGCATATTGTTCATCCAGGCATTATCTAACATTATGTTAGAGGCAGTCATCTTGCTTAGGTGGATCATTATGATCCTGGAAGAACCATCATTATGAAAGGTTCTTGGGAGAAGCACTATGACAAGGTTAGTATACATTCCATGTAATGTGGAAACAATACTGGTAAAGGGATGAAGGAATGCAATGGGTCAAGATACAAGCTCATTATGAGACATATAGCTAGATGATGGAATAAGAGGCATACGAATGCACAATAGATGTGACTCTATGTTAAGATTCATATGCGTAGAATCTTGTAACATGCTTAGTATGATTGTATGATGTTTAAAAGGAAGAATTTTGACTTGTATAAAAGATTAAGACTTTCTCTAGAATGTGTAAATAATGCCCAGCATAATCTCTGGAATAAAAAGTTGTAATTTGGTAATCAAGTTCGATCCTTGGGCACTCTGATGCATGAAGGAGTTTTCAAGTAGAGATGGACCATGAGGAAGTTGATGGAACGAGAAGGCCATCATGATGAGGTAAGTCTGATTTTCATTATTGTTGGTTATCTAGTTAACATATTATTTTGTTACCTGGAAAAGTGTTGCAAGAATACATGATGACAGTTGAGGCAAGTTCAACTATATGAATGGAAATGTATGAAGAATGTTGAGAGAAGCCCAACATATGGTACCTGGCAATTCTGAAGTCAAGATGTGTCCATCTTGGGATTAGAAGGAGGCAGTGCAAGAAGATACGCTGGAGGTCAAAGAAGATCACTTTCATGAGGAAGCTATGATCAGCTTGAAGTTTGCTCAATACAATGCCTTCATCTATGATGACGAAGATGGAAGTGATGAGCAAGAAGAATGACCTGGAACCTGTCACAAGATTGAAGAGTGAAGATGGCTCCATGATACCTCGAAAAGAAGTAGTCTCGATACAATGAGATGCGGAGAAAAGAGGGAGCCAAGGCAGCTATGAAGAACTAGTAATTGGTACTCTTATGAAGACAAGTTATAAGGCTTGTGATGTTGACTTCCCAAATAGAAAGGAAGTCTGGATCTCCTCTAGTTTTGAGAGGGAGTAAAAGGAGTCTCCTTGAATAGGAGTAGGGATCTATTCTCTCAGAGAATAGGGATGTCCTCTCTGGTTGAGAGGGAGTGATGTTGGACATCACATGTGCATTCTCTTCTTTAGGTGATGAAGAGAGAATGGTGGAGGATTGGATAAGCATTTGTGGTTTCCTTGAGGATAAAACATCCAAGAAAGGAAAGGTACCAACACTCTTTGAGGATGTGACAGGTATCCAAGAGAAGAGTGGTCGAAGAGCACTAATATTCTTTGAGGATTCAAGTTTGGAGATCCAAGATAAGAATAGTCCTAAAAGGACATACCTTGTAGACATCCGAATGGGGTATGTACCTTGTAGAGGTAGTGCGGTATCACACATAAAACCTCCCAGCATAATGCTCTTGATTAAAGTAGAGCTTGTCTAGTTAGGCCTCAGAGACAGTGTTGGTCATGATGATGATGCTTACAATATGGCTTATCAATCTGACTCTTCTTATGAGAACTCTTTAATTTGAGAATGACATTGTATTGGTTAGGCAATTATGAATACCTCCCTAGTTAAGAGGGAGTGTTGAAAATGTAACTAGTTTCGGTTTTCATAATTGTTGTACTCATTTCAATATGTATCCTATGTAACAAACAAGAAAAGAAAAGAAAAAGTTATTATTATTAAAGCATGGGTTTCATGCTCTTTATTGATGGTCTTCTAGGTAAAAGCATGTTCTTCATGCTTCTAGGGTTTGTTAGGTCTTAGGATTTATTGTCATGAGTCAAAGGAGTCAACATCATGTTTATAAGACCCTTCCGGGCAAAATGTAATTGTAAAAAGAATTATTTTTTAGTCTAGAAAGTCTTGGAAACTCCAAAAGTACAAGTCGTCCTAAAAGAGGGAATTCGACCCCCTAGAAAGGCTATATAAAGAAGCAGTTCGATCTCATTTGGGACACACACACTCATTAAGTTCGATCTATCAAGAAATAGTTCAATCTGTAGTTGGGAAGCTAGAAAAAGAAGAGTGAAGGTCTAGGAGAAGAAAGAAGGACGAATATCTTGGTTTTGGGCTCTATCTCTCTCACAGGTGCAAAGTTCTAGGGTTTCTGATGCTGCAGAAGGAGGCCGAAGTTGTTGGTCTAAGTTGCAAGAGGACAAAGTGCAGTATCTTGTGGTTGGAAGGGGGAAAACCCTAACTTGACCTCGTTGACCTTGGAAGACTGGCTTGCTCTAGGTAGGTCTCAAGAGGAGGTTGTCTTAGGGTTTACAAAGAAGTTGCTAGGTTGAAATTGCAAGATCAAAGTTGCAAGACGAGTTGCAGTATTGAAGCTGGCAGGTCAAAGTTGCAGTTTGAAGCTGATTGGTACAAAGAAAGGGAAAGAATTGTGGAAGGGTTGGCTTGGTACTTGGAGAAGGACTTGGTCTAGGGTTTGGGTATTTGTGTCTCATTTTGAAGCAAATTCTATAAGAAGAGATGAGTTTTCTGGGTTTTCCCCTTGGAGGGGGTTTTCCCTAGCTGAGAGCCTAATTTTTGTGTCCTCTGTTGTTGTTCTTTTGTTCTTGATATTTGTTTGATAAAAAGATCTAACTAAAAGAACACAAGAAGAATAACTAAGTTCACAAGCAATATTAAGGTTAAGGAAAATAAGAACCAATAAGCTGTCACTTTGCATTTTCCAACAAATAGCAGGTCCAGGTCAATGAGTAGGATTCTCATCAAGTCAGTAACAACACACACTCATCTGAGTCTCTCTCTGAGAGCAGTTGCCTGAAGAGAAACAGATTCTATGAGAACAACCCGCATTTGCAAGGGATCACCGCTTGGTAAGTAAGGCCATCATGAAAAAGACTGGTTGTATACAGATTCCAGGCATTTTTGTTGGCAACTAGGCATAAAATCCTGATGAAGATTCTCATGGCCAACAAAGGAAAGTATCTACAGAATGTCGGGACTCCTAGACTACTGAGCATACACCTGGAAACTTTAAACCATTTAAACCTTCCCAAGTATCATGAATGTTTGATTATGTACTAATTCCATACTCAGTATTTGTTGGAGCAGTAATGATTTACAGGGTTTAACTTTGGATTTGTAAAATTGACGTTGAATCATTTTCTAATCAGAATGCTTAAAAGAAATGGTATTTCCTATATTGACCATCTTCATTTGGATAAGAAACTGACACTATCCTACCCCTGGGTAGATAATTATATTTCATGATTTTACATCTCCATGTACATTATTTTACAATACCATGGCTTTATTTTTCAATTTCTAGATATAAACAACTCCTGAGACATGCATCCCACACCATTATATTCATTTGTAATTTGAAGCATCACTGCTAATCTGGACTTTTTCTAGTGTCTTAGATGCACCAATGGCTTCTGGCCAATAAACAAAAGGCCTCCAAATTCATGCTCCATGATAATAAGGGAGTTAAAATATGTCATAGTTAAATATTAGACTTCTCATTCTCCAGCGCTTCTGATGTGCTTCTGTTTCAGAAGTGCATAATGAACGGATGACTGTTCACCCTTCAATGGATAAAAATTTAAATTGCTCTGTTCAACTGAATCAATGAATTAATAAATGCAACTAACATATGAGTTCACAAAGGCATACCTGAACCACCACGTCTGGAGAGACCCAGTTCTTCACAGAGTTGCCAAGTAGAATATGATCCAACAGGTCTATAAAGCACAGGCTAAATTCAGGTTCAGAAGATGCAAAAGGAAGCTTTCTCAGATGCATCCCTGATAAAATATCAGGCACAACTGGCCAGTGAAGATGTTTAGCAAGTGACAAAGCCGCCCATGTCTCTTCAGCAGTCTGAAGACACCCAAGAATTAAAAGCCCCCGACTTGCTCCTTCAATCAGATCCACCACTTCCTTATATTGGCCATATGTGTTCATTAGTTCTTTGCTGAAGTGGAATTGTGTTACTCTGATGTGTTTAGTAAATGGTTCTCTGTTGGACATCCACATATTGAGCCCTTTCAAACTACCCAAATTCCATTGGCAAGAAACTCCTGCTAAGGGCTCTCTAAAAGCACAATTAATGTGTACTGGACCAAAAGGCTCTTGTGTGGCTCTAAACACTGCAGTGTCAATAGTAGTAAGCACCATTCGGGCAGGAACCTTATCATCAGGTGGAGGTAAATTAGAAAAATACCTCACAAACGACCCAAAGTGATTGACCTGTATATATGATCAGAAAAAAACTTTAGAAGTCATTCTAGGATGATATGAGTTGTCCCCTCCTATATATAGTATGCATTATATGTTAAAGAAATAAATATATTTATTATTTATATGCATTTATGCATGCCTAGACAATGTGTACTCTAATTGTAATTTGTGAGTATACATCTAACTGAAGGTTTAAATTGCAAAATATGCAAGTTTAGAAACTGTTGTTTTGGGCATGCGCATAGCTCCTCAGAATAAATGATTATCATTTATAGGCATTTATGCAACAATAAGTGCCTAATCTAGTGGAATTATCTCAAACAATCTTGTTGGCAAAAGATGTGCCCAGGAAGGAAATTTCAGATTCCAACTTTTAGAATCAACTCTAATATGGGGCAATTTAATTCAACATTAAATAGATGTTCATCAACCATGCATGCAACATTTATATATATAATGGGACAAAACGATTCTTGGAAAACTTATTAGCCTTTTAGAGCTTGAACAAGGAATAAACTCAAAGAGCTTAGATCTGCTAGTGCAGGCAAACTAAGTTATGAAAACATGCAGTATAATACTTCCGGTTGATCTTTTTAAGTTTACAGCTCCTTTTCAAATTGCAGCAAAACATTCATATAAAAATGAACCACAAAGATTGGGGTAGCAGGTTACGGGAGGAGTCATTTTGACTCTAGAGGGGATCAAAGTTATGCATGCATCAGAAATTGGGATTGCTACAAATAATGAAGAAGCTCTAGCTCTATTCAAAGGCATCCAAATCCTTAAATCTCAAGGGGCAAGGGAAGCATCTATGGTGGGAAACACATTGATTGTTCTTCAAGCAATTCAATACAAATCACTGCCCAGACAGCCTCTCCTAGCTTGACTAGTGAACTGAATGCTTCTAGAAGTGCAGACTTTTGATCAGATAAATTCCTTTCACACTCTACACAATTAAAACTCCATCGCAGATCATCAAGCAAATTTGATTGTTTGTTTAAATCAGTGATGTTGGAGGCCAGGGAGGGAGTGGGAAGCACCAATTTTCAAAGCTGTCAGGAGTGGAGCATTCGAAGAACACTTTTTTTACATAGTATATATTTACTGTATTTTGAGAAATATATCAAAGAAAAAACATGTATAATGTTAGATTAGCTTGAGGAAAACATGAAAACATAAATTTAACTACTCAATTAATGATGATCAGTAAAGCAACAACCCTATAGTACACATATAACATCTATCATCTAGTATTTAAAACATTGTCATCAAATGATCAACCATAACATCAACCTTCAAGCTTCAACATATAATGTTTTTCATTAACAAATTATAACAAATAATCTCAACTATGAAATGAAACAAAACATCATATTCATTACCAAAGAGTTGTAACATGCAGTGGATAGTTCACCCTTTCAATGCAGGTTCAAACACTAAAATACAAAGTTGAAACTTAAATTGTCATATAATGTGTACAAAACAAGACATAAGAGTTTAACACTGAATTTACCCATGGTGAATTCAAGTGTTACTTTGAGAACATTTGGGATCAGGTTAGACTTCTCCTTACTCCCTGATTGTCAGAATTCACAGTTCATGGACACATTCTCATTCCATCTATGGACATGATCCTTTACACAAGAGTTGTTAGATATCAATTGCTATGGTTTCAGTTACATTAGTGTTTTTAAGGGGCATAGTACAAGATTGTGTTATTTTTACTAGATTTCCAGTTCATGCTTCTTGTTACCCACCATATTGCATGGGGATTGTACATGTGGTTTCAGAACCTTGCAGGTCGGTGTCATGATCTGAGCCTTCCAAGAGTTGGATGTTAGCGGAGGCAGCTTATAGCATGGAATGTTGGTTGATGGCTTCATCTTTTGGCAACGGCACCAAAAATCGAGGGTGGTTTAATGGTATGTTAAATCCCTTGTTGATTTGGGGTAGCATCGGATGTGCTCTAGCCATGAAAATTGGTGGAGAGGCTAAAGCACATGAGATATCCAAGACCCAAAAATAGTTTGGGCAAATTCTAACCGGTTTGGGAGATATTAAAATAATTAATATTTTTAATGGAGTTCCTAAGTCTAAACTTAGGAAAAATAAAATATTAATGGGTATTAATATAAAACCGGGTTAGAAGGTTCCAAAAGTCATGGATCAAGCCAAATCTAATCTTAGCCGTTGATTAGAGATTTAATCTCGGCCGTTGGAGGACCAACAGGAAAAGTATAAGAAGAGGCTTGAGGGTCAGTTGGAGAACACACTGAGGGAGACTAGTCAATTCGATTTCTGGAGCGGGGTTAGTTGAGAAATTCGAACTAGTGGTCTGGAGAGCAGCGAGAGGTAGCAAGTACGAAACAAAGAGTCGAGAACAGCGCAGAGGTTGGAGAGGCAGACGCAGAGCCTCTTAGGAAAACTGCGCAATCATTGGAGGGCCTACGTGGGTGATGCAGAGAGACCCAGTGCTGACGCAGAGAGGCAGGGGCTGACGCAGAGGGTCTAGGAGCTAAACAGAGGTCATCTAGGTTGACGATGTGACTGGGGGAAGTGCTGAAGAATTTTCTCTCTGTTGGGTAAGCCAGTTTGGCGCCCAGTTGTACTAAATAATTGCTGAATAATAAAATCCTCCCTTGCTGCACCCATTTTCCCACACTGGGTTTTTCCGGGGACTGATTGTCCAATATATTTGTGTCGATGTGTTAATTCTTGTGCATATGTTTGTTTCTGTATTATGATGTGATATCTGCAGCAGAATTTATTTTAATGTTTACTGAAGGATTTTCATAAATAACTTATCGGGAAATAAGTAGGTAAAATAAATCAGTTGTTGCAGTGATAGAATTTTCACATGGTATCAGAGCAAGTAATCAGAGACAGGAAGGGAAAATCAATTATGGGTCGAGACCATGATGCAGAGGCATCTACGTCAAGAGACTCGCACAGATTTTCAGAAAATTGCACAAGAGAAAGTAATTTCGATTTCTCTATGTTGGCTTCTAGGCTGGAAGAAGAAGTGGCTTGTGTGACTAGCTCTGCATCATCAGAGGTATGGTATATAGACAGTGGGGCCTCTTGGCATATGACGGGAATCTGGGAATGTTTCTCAGATTATCGGGAGGAGAAGATGAACTTTCAGATCACCATGGGGAACAAGGCAAAATGTACTCCAGTAGGGAGGGGTACCATAGTTTTTCAAACAGAAACGAGAGAGCGGTTTTGTGCTACCAATGTGCTGCATGTACCAGGATTGGGGATGAACTTACTTTCTGTGTTGCAACTTCAAGGCAAAAGCTATGACGTTTTCTTCATCAAGGAGAAAGTATACATCAAACACCAGAGTTGGAAAAAAAAAGTGCAGATCGAGATCAAAAGTAACAGGTTGTACAAACTACAACTAGAATCACCAATGGCACTAATAGGTAGTCATGGAGACAAGGATTTGAACGAACTATGGCATAGAAGAATGGGACATTTGCACCATGGGGCTCTGAGAATTCTCAGGAGCACTGTAACAAGAGTTCCGGATCTCAGTACAGAACGAGATAATGTATGCAGAGGGTGTGCTCTAGGAAAGTATGCCAAGGCAGCATTTCCTAGAAGTAAAAACAAGGCCAAGAGTGTACTAGGATTGATACACTCAGATATCTGTGGGCCCATGTCCACTAAAGCTCTTAGTGGTGCCGAGTACTTCCTTACCTTCATTGATAACCACTCAAGGAAAACTTGGATTTATTTTTTGAAAACCAAGGACGAGGTTTTTTGTCGATTCAAAGAGTCAAGGCTCTAGTGGAGAATCTGACTGGGAAGAAAATAAAAGTTTTGCGCTAAAATAATGGTGGAGGGTATGTCGATAAGGACTTCATTGATTTTTGCACAAAGGAGGGCATCAGAAGAGAGTGGACAGCTCCGTACAATCTAGAGCAGAATGGACTAGCAGAAAGAAAGAACAGGACTATTGTAGAAGCAGCTAGGGCAATGATGTATGATCAGGATATGCCAAAATTTTTGTGGGAAAAAGCATGCAACACAGCAGTCTATGTTCAGAATAGAACTCCTCATCGGGCATTGGGCAAGATTACTCCAGAGAAAGTCTTCACAGGGAAGACACCTAAAGTCAGTCATTTTAGGATATTTGGGAGCTTAGCATATTTCCGCATACCCGAGGAAAAGAGGAAGAAGATGGATCAAACTGCAGAGAAAAGATATCTAGTGGGATATAGCAAGAACGTTAAGGCATACAAAATCTATCTTCCACGGAGCAGGAAGGTAGTAGTTTGACAAGATGTGAAGTTCATGGAAGACAGGGCTTTCAGAAAATCTCGAGAAATGCCTTCCGAGGAGCAGTCAAAAGAGGAATCGTTGGTCAAACCTCTTCAACCAACGGAAGAAAAGAATTCTTCCTCGGGTCAAGAAGAATCACAGGATGAGGAGGAGCTAACAAAAGCACCTGCTGGCAGAGGAAGAACGAGTAGGGAACTTCGCCGAATTCTACGAGATGCAGAGGAATTCATCGGTGCGCCAAGGAACAATAAGAGGGAGCGAAAACAGCCAGATAGATATCAGGCATTAGTAGCTCAGGATGGGGAGCCTGCCAGTTTTCAGGAGGCAGCTCAACATCAAGTTTGGCTGGATGCGATGGTAGAGGAGTACAACTCCATAATGGTGAACGATGTCTAGGAGGTAGTGCCAAGTACTCAAGAAAGATCAGTGGTAGGTTCGAGATGAATCTACAAGATCAAATACGCTGCAGATGGTAGTGTTGAGAAATACCAAGCCAGGTTTGTGGCTAAGGGGTATGCTTAGAAGGAAGGAATTGACTACGAAGAGACCTTTGCCCCAGTAGCCAGGTATACATCTATTAGAACCATGATATCTCTTACAGCACAGATGGGGTGGGAGATTTATCAGATGGATGTCAAAATGGAATTTCTAAACGGTGTGATAGAAGAAGAGGTATGCATTGAACAACCAGAGGGTTTTGAGACACATGAGAAGAAGTCTCATGTATGCAGATTGAAGAAATCCTTGTATGGACTGAAACAAGCACCTAGAGCGTGGTATGGGTGAATCAATGGCTACTTGTAGGAAATGGGATTAGTCAAGAGTAACGCGGATCTAAATCTCTATTATCTGGTTGTAGATAATGTGCCTCTAATCTTAGTATTATATGTGGATGATCTCTTCCTGACAAGATCATCCAGGCTCATAGGGGACTGCAAGAAGAATCTAGCCACAGAGTTCGACATGAAGGATTTGGGACGAATGCATTATTTCCTGGGGTTGGAAGTTTGGCAGCAAAAGGGGGAGATCTTCCTTGGGCAAGGGAGATATGCTACAAAAATCCTGAAGAGATTCAGGATGGAGGACTGTAGACCCATGGCTACTCCAATGATAACCAACTGGAAGAAGATTGATGCATCAGAAGACAAAGATGTTGATCCCACCTTATACAGGCAGCTCATAGGGTCCCTGATGTATCTGGTCAATACCAGGCCAGACATTTGCTACACTGTCAACACCAGTGAAACAGGAATCGGCGATTTTGCCGATTAATCGCGATTCCCACTCAGCTCGGCCACGAAACGATCAGAACCGAATCTTCCCGAGTCAAATCGCGTTGACCGAGTTTGACTCGTGGTCAACGCGATTTTGACTCGCGCGTCTGCCGATTATTCCGACTCTGTGTTTTTTTTCCGAGTCCCGCCAAAATTTTTGGGTTTAGGTTTATCGGGTTCTGGTTTTCTGTTTGTGGCGTTTATCACTTTATCGAGTTGTTTCATGATTCATACTCCCGCGTCCATACTCCCGCGTCCAGCGTCCAGACACCGCACAGTCGACACCGCCGCAGAGCCTCGGAGCTGCATTCGACGCTGCATTGTTGAGAATCGATAAATCGTATACCTGCGTGAGCCTTCAGGTAACTCCTCTCTCTATATAATATATATATAATGATGAATCGTGTGCAGCCGCCAGCGTGATCAGGTGATGCTAATCGCATACAGCAGACTCGCAGAGAAGAACAGATACAAAAAACGTAAAAATGATAATGGTTGAAAAGTCATCAGAGTGCAATATTCCCTCAACCTGGTTGTCAAATTGCTGCAGTAACAAGAAACAGTGTAAAGGATCCAAGATGAGTTAGAAAGACTTGAGATTGATTCCAAGTTCGGACGAAGAAGAGGAATCTGTGGAAGATTGCAGGTACCCGTGAACAAGGATGTTCCACTCAAAGAACCAAGGGAGTTTGATCCAGGGGCATCTGCATGTCTTCCTGATTCAATCAAAAATCATCTGGTTGAAGATCATTTGGGATTATTGTTTCATGCATTACAGCTGCACGACTGTATGACCATTCAATAATGGAGGATGCAGTCTTGGAATACAAGTGTTGTGGACAGTAAGGGGATACCAAACCTGCAATCCCTCTAAAAGTGATCGAGATTGTAACAGATCCCTACATATTCGGGCAACCAAAGAAGATGACATAGAAAGTGAGCAGACTTTTGTTGCACCAGCAATGGAATATTAATGGCATAATCATAGCACCTTTACTCCATATCATAAGTCATCCCCACATTGGATCCACTGACAGAAACGTGACTGGAATTTTATTGCAGCCATTGTAAATGGGAGGGTGGGAGGTGGAGTGGGGGGGTGAGTGAGGAATACTGTGTGAATGCTGCCTCCCATTTCCACAAAATTCTGTTATTCTGAATTCAAATGCTGGAATGATGGTATATCGAGAGCCAAAATACTCTCTGTTTTGGTATAAAAGGAAGAATAGTGTGAGTTTGGCAGTCCAGGGGTCTGAGCGTTGGACTGTACACAATGGTCCTGAAGGGCACTTACCTCTTTATCATAGTTCTGAAACAAGTATCATCGCCCTCATTCAACATTTCAAAAGAAACTTGGACCTACTTTAGGATGCGCAACAAAATTTGTCCTTAAACTCAAAGATAATTGTCCATTATCTTGCCCAGAATTATCCTTGCAAACTTCACTAGAGATGTAGCTTCAACTAGTGTTCTTCATTGTAGCTACCATAAGAGTGCCTTCAAGAAAAGTGCCAACAATTTGTGATCTTCAAGGCTGCCACTGCAGTAGAGTCACCGTAGGTCTTGTTTGTACAGGAACTGAATGTTTTTAGAGCTTAGTGAAAATATACTTTCATAGTTTGTTCAAGGATGATAAACAGTAAACACCCTATTTCAAGGTCTGTTGAGTCTAGAGTCTAGACTCTATACTATAAGTATATACTTATACTATATAGAAAGCCTGATCCATTTCCAATTTTCCATCCAGAAACTTTTAAGAACTGAGTTATCCTTTTCTATAGTGCCACTAAAATTCAAGCCATCGCCATTGATCCTCAAGTCACACTGCTGCTGTTATGACTGTTCTCAACCAGCAAAACTTAAAAGGCAGTACTGCACTTTGGCCTTTCAGCATGACATGGCACTTTCTTGGTGTGCTTTTGTGCCAATTTTTAGAGCTCTGTTGTGCTCCATTGAATAAAACCAGGGTTCTGCTGCCTGCATGTTTTCTGGTTTTATTGAAAGGCAACATTTCTATATGTTCACTGACATCTGTCTTCATTTAATTTTTTAAATTTCTAGCATATTTTAAATTTTTGGATCATTTTTAAATTTGATTTTTTGTTGTCTTTCACAGGAGCCACAAATTAAATAGAAGCCAGACTCCAAATCTTAACAGAAGCCACAAATTAAACACAAGTTCAAAGCAACAACAATGCCGAGAGAGCGGGACTTTGCTTGGGCTTATTGTGACAAGATTCCCGGAAAATCCATGCTCCTTTGTAAATTTTGCAAAAAGGAATGTAGTGGAGGCATTTATAGATTCAAGTTCCACCTTGCACAAATACCTGGCCATGATATAGGTCTTTGCGGCAAGGTTGACGACAATGTCAAATACCAAGCAGCCTTGGCCCTTGATATGTTAGAGCAGCATAATGCCAAGAAAGCAAAGCAAAATGCTGAAATAGGAACTGTTGGAGTTGATACTTTTTCTGCCACTAGCCCCATGTCACCTCAATCTGTTGAATCCTCAATGTCGTTCCCAAGTTTTCCACACATGCCTCCAAGGCCAAGTCAAACTCAAAGCCATGCGAGTCCTTCAACTCCTTCCTTCAACACTGGAGGTGGAAACATAAACACCTTTTTTGCTCCCCGCACAAAACCTGGTTCCCAACCTACCTTGGATGGCACTGGTTGGAAAAAAAATATCTATAGTCAGGCAAGGAAGGCCATTGCTAAATTTTGGTATTATTCTGACATACCTTTCCACTGTGCCAGAAGTCCTTATTGGCAAGCTATGATTGATGCAATTGCTGTTGCAGGTCCAGGGTTCAAAGCCCCTACATCAGAGAGCCTTAGGACAGATATGTTGTTAGAGAGTGTTGAAGATGTCATGCTTGTGCTAGCTGAGTTTCGTTCATCATGGGTAGAAACAGGGTGCACCATCATGAGTGATGGATGGACAGATCAGAGGAATGGAACTTTAATAAATTTCCTTGTATCTTGTCCCGCAGGCAAAATGTTTCTCAAATCAGTGGATGCTTCAGACAAGGTTAAGACTGCCCAACTTATCTGTGAAATGATGGAGGAAGTCGTTCAAGAAGTGGGAGAAGAACATGTTGTACAAATTGTCACAGATAATGCAGCGAATTATATGGCTGCTGGTAGACTTTTTGAGATGAGGCACCCCACTATCTTTTGGACCTCTTGTGCTGCCCATTGCATAGATTTAATGCTTGAGGACATTGGTAAGCTTCATTGGATACATGAGGTTGTGGAGAAGGCAAAATCCATAACCAAATACCTATACAACCACACTATTGTCCTAAACACTATGAGAATATACACTAAAGGTAAAGAAATTGTTCGACCTGCAGTGACTAGATTTGCAACAAATTTCATATCTTTGCAATCTGTGGTTGAGCAAAAGATAAATCTGAAGAGGATGTTCTTGGGACCTGAGTGGATGGGATCTAAACATTCCAAGACCCCTGAAGGCATCGAAATTGTTGCACTTGTGTTTAATGATGGCTTCTGGAAAGATGCCGAAGAGATTATTGCTGTGACGGAGTCCCTTGTTAGAGTTCTCAGGTACTTCAAGTCTTTTAACTTTTTCATTTTTTAAATTTCATTTCAAGCTTCTTTTTATTTACAATGTTTCATATTTCTTTAAATTTGAATGCTTGAACTTTCAGGATGGTTGATGGTGACAAACCCGCTATGGGTTACATTTATGAGGCGATGGATCTCGCAAAGGAGGCCATCAAAAGAAGATATGGGGATGATGAGACAAAGTATATGCCTCTTTGGGACATTATAGATGCACGTTGGGATAGGCAATTGCATTCCCCCTTACATGCTGCTAAGTACTTCTTAAACCCACAATATTTTTATGATAAGAGCAAATTTAATGAGGATGGGGAGGTTGGCAGAGGACTTATGACATGCGTGGAAAGGTGCTTCCCTGATCCAGAACAACAAAGTCGTGTCTTTTCCCAACTACAAGATTATAGGGCACCATCTAAATTGTTTGCCTATACCAGTGCTATAAGACAAAGGTCTAAGATGTTGCCAGGTACCCAGCTTGAAGGCTTCATCAATTCATTAAATTTGTTTAAACTTTATTTTGTATGTTAAATGTTTTATTAAATTTTCTTTTCTTTTTAAGTTTTTACTATTTACTAATTTAGTACTTCTAGTCTTCTACTCACAAACCCTTACCACTTGCTAGGTCATTGGTGGCAAAACTTTGGTAGTGATATGCCAGATTTGAAGAGATTTGCCATTCGAATCTTAAACCAAGCATGCAATGCTTCAGGTTGTGAACGCAACTGGAGCATGTTTGAGAAAATACATTCTAAGAAGCGCAACCGATTGACACAAAAACGCTTGAATGACCTTGTATTTGTCCATTACAATCTACGACTTCGCAACAAACAAATACAAGGTGAGATTCGAGAGCTTGAATTTGAAGGTTTCATAATCTAGTTCGTACTTTAAAGTTTAAAGTTCAAACTTCAAACTTCAAACTTCAAAGTGAAATTTTAATTCACATTTCAATGTCTCATGATAATGACAGGTATGGATCATTCACCAATCGACCTTGAAGAGATAGATTTGCAAGCTACAAATGCAGCAGACTGGGTTCAATTAGATGAACCTCCTCTTTTAAGCCTTCATGACTTGGAGAACTTTGAGAGTCAAGCAAGCGAAGGAGTGGAAGGAATCGCTTCTAGTTCTCACTCTTAAGAGTCTTAGACTCTTAGTTGCTGATTTTTTTCTGATTAGTATGCAGTTTTTAACCTTTTTTGTAAACTTTTAGAAGCATATGCTTCTAAGGACTCAAGACTCGGTGCTTTGGATCATGTGTGGACTCATAACATATATGAGATACTTATTTATTCATGATATTTTGGACATCTATTGATATTATGCATTGTTTGGACATGCCTTTACCCAATATTAATGAAAAATGGTTTTTTTAATTCAATATATGAGTATATTTTTATTTAATGAATTCAACGATTTTTTGCCGATTTTTTCCCGATCCAATTAAAACTCTTCGCTCTTTTGCCTCGCTGATTTATTGCCGATTCCGAGTCTGGTAACATTGGTCAACACCCTCAATCAGTTCATGGTGGAGCTGAAGAGGGTGCATTAGGCAGTAGCCAAACATGTTCTCAGGTATTTACAGGGAACATTCGATTATTGGACTCTTGTACGCCAGGGGTAAGGATATCAGATTGAGTGGGTTTACTGATGCAGATTGGGCAAGAAGTTTAATGGATCGGAAAAGTACCTCTGGGTAACTGCTTCAACATTGGATCAGGAATGACCTCCTGGTGCAGTAGGAAACAAAAATTTGTGGCTCTGAGCTCAGCTAAGGCAAAATACATGGCCGCAAGCACAGCTTCGTGCGAGGCCATATGGCTTAGAAAACTGCTTGTGAACCTATTCAGAAGAAAGATGGAGGCGACCAGGATCATGTGTGATAATCAGAGTTGCATCAATCTCTCTGAGAATCCAGTGTTTCATGATTGGTCAAAGCATATTGATATCCGATGTCACTTTGTCAGAGATTGTGTCCAACAAGGAGTTGTACAGTTGAGCTACACTCCTACAGGAGAACAGGTGGCAGACATCCTTACCAAGGCCTTTGGAAGAACCAAGTTTGATTATTTCAGAGAGAAGATGGGGATGATAAAGAATCCATTTCAGTAGCATAAATGGGTATGATGTTGTAGTGCAGTAGCAGTCAGCAGTAGCAAGATGCAACATGATGAGAAGGAGTTTGCAGCAGCGTTGAAAATATCGGTATCGACAAAATATCGGCGAGGGTCCAGAAAACATCTTATCAGCAATATCGACGAAAATATTGGCAAAATATCTGCAAATATCGACAACATAAAAAATGCATAATATATTCATTTGTTTCAAATTTCTAAACATATAAAGCAATAACAACATGAACTAAACACATTGGCACATAAATATGAAGAAAACACTGATATATATGATGTCAAATAGAAATGATACATCAACTTCAAAGGCGATACCAAATCCTATTGATTCCTGATAATTTTCCAATTAAGGACTCAAACAAAATAACAACATATCCTGCTGATCCCTGATAATTGTCCAATCAAGGACTCAAACAAAATAACATCACATATCCTGCTGATCCCTGATAATTGTCCAATCAAGGACTCAAACAAAATAACATCACATATATAAAACTTTAAAAGTATTTCATCATCATGAGTTATAAACTTATATGTAGCAAAAGTTGCAAAACAAATAAAACTAGCCGCTATCTATCTGAGACCATTGGCCTCTCCCTAACAGCTTTCTTTCTGTCTTGTTCAGCACTTGCTTCAAGAGCCTTTTGTATAACCTTCGCACTAGAAACCATACAAGGCATTACATCTGCATCATGTGCAGGGAGTCTAGCCAGATGGTATTTCAATCGTGTAAACCCTCTGACATCTTGGTCCCACACAATTTGCATGATATATATGCCCGATTTGCCCCACCAACAGCGCCCTCATACTCCCAAAATGGGTCCAAGGCTTTTGGCATATTTGACATTTGTAGTGAACTAATTCAAACCTAGGGCACAAAAAAAAAAACAAAAAATTGGCATTAAACCCCCAAACACAAAAAATAATAAGTAATGACCACCTCATTTAAAAAAAATTGCTACATTATTTGCATTTTGCAATGTGAATGAAAATTGGCAATAAGAGGGTGCATAAGAAAATTGAAAAAAAATGAAGCTTGTTGTCCAAATATGGAGAAAACCCTTGCATTGGCTCATGGGCATGAAAATCATAGCAAATGGAAAAAAAAAAAAACAAAGAAACAAAATGTTGGTAGGCAAAGAGGCAAGCAAGCATAACCTTAAATCTATGAAAACATCATTAACATAGGGGTTTTTAAGAACATACCTGTTAATGGAAGAAATGAATTTTGTCTCATTGTTCTTCAATCTTTGATCCACAAAAAAATCTTAGTTGGTGGTGATAATCGTTGTTTGATCCTCAAACCCTCCTTGACAACCACCACAAAACTCTTGCCCTTCCTTCTCCAACACTTGGAAATGGAAATGAAGAAAAAAAAACAATTTTCCCTTTTTCTAGCCGCAACATAACACGCCCGGCAATATTTTCTGTCATCTCACAATATTTTGTCGCGATATCGCCGATATCTCGGAAATATTGCGATATTTTCAGGAGCCAAAATATCGCGATATTTTCTCGGCGATATTTCGGCTCGCTGAAAAAATCACGATATTTCTGATATTATCATCACTGGTTTGCAGTGCAGATGCAGTGTTGGGTAGAAGGACCAGCAATAGCATGGATGCAGAGGGAGTTGCAGTGCAAATGCAGTGTTGGGAAGATGGACCAGCAGCAGCACAGATGCAGAGGGAGTTGCAGTACAGATGTAGCAGTGGCAGTGATAGAGCCATGGGCAGCAGTACAGGATGCAGTAGTGCAGAGGATGTTGGGCAGGGAGGCTTAGCATCAGCACAGGTACCAATGTCATATGATCAGAGTAATGCTCAATGTGGAGTATTACTAGAGCACAGTCCTCGCTAAGAGGGAATGTTGATTTGGGGTAGCATCGGATGTGCTCTAGCCATGAAAATTGGTGGAGAGGCTAAAGCACATGAGATCTCCAAGACCCAGAAATGGTTTGGGCAAATTCTAACCGGTTTGGGAGATATTAAAATAATTAATATTTTTAATGGAGTTCCTAAGTCTAAACTTAGGAAAAATAAAATATTAATGGGTATTAATATAAAACTGTGTTAAAAGGTTCCAAAAGTCATGGATCAAGCCAAATCTAATCTTAGCCGTTGATTAGAGATTTAATCTCGGCCGTTGGAGGACCAACAGGGAAAGTATAAGAAGAGGCTTGAGGGTTGGCTGGAGAACACACTGAGGGAGACCAGTCAGTTGGTTTCACTGATTCTGATTAGGCTGGTGACCCTGATGATCGGAAGTCTACTGCCGGTTATGTCTTCACTCTTGGTTCAGGACCTATTACATGGGCTTGTAAGAAACAGGCTGCCATTTCTCTTTCGTCAGCAGAAGCAGAGTATTGTGGTGCCGTGGAAGCTAGTAAGGAAGCCTTGTGGCTTCGTCAGATCCTATCAGAGTTTGGCTTTGAGCAGCAGCATCCAACCACACTTTGGTGTGATAATCAAAGTGCCATTCAGCTATGCAAAGATCCAGTCCAGCATCAGCGCAGCAAACACATTGAACTACACATGCACTTCATCAGAAAGCTCATTCATGACCATGTTCTTGAAGTGCAATATTGTTCAACAGATGATCAGGTTGCAGACATCTTCACAAAGGCTCTCACAGAGGCGAAGTTCACTAAACTTCGATATATGCTTGGAGTTCAGGAAGTTGTCACTAAGGGGGGATAGGCTCTAGTGCCTCCTTCCTTCTCCTATTGTGTCATATTTGTAAATCCTTCAATCCTATCCCAAGTTGTTCTTAAGGGGGGATGTTAGGATATTCTGACACATAGGAAATAGTTAAGTTCAACTTGGTCTAGTATAGAGTTAGGTAAAGTGTGTTTCTTTACCGTTGTACATTTTGTAACTTACAATCCGACGGTCACAATATGTAGTGATCCGACGGTTCACTCTCTCCTCGGTATTACCGACACTTGATCCGTGGCTTGACACCCGATTGGTCCATGAGTTCTATTTAAAGCGCATGGAGGGTCATTGTTCGGGTAATCCGTGCATGAGAGAAGCTTATGTAAATTTTCATTCTTTGATTAATAAATTGCCTGAAGTGGCCGCGTTGGCTCAGGCCGTGGACTGTTTCCCTCTTTGAGGGTTTTAACCACGTCAAAAATACTGGTGTATTGATCTGTGATCTGGTTGTGAGCGGTGTCCTTTTGGTGTTCTTTCTGAGGAACTTACCCTGTAAATTCCTACAGTGGACAGATTTTCAAAAATGGCACACTTTATTCCATGTTATAAAACTAGTGATGCTTCTCACATTGCTAATTTGTTTTTTAAGGAGGTTGTAAGATTGCATGGGTTGCCTAAGAGTATTGTCTCAAACAGGGATTCCAAATTTGTTGGACATTTCTGGAGGACATTATGGAAGAAGTTGGGAACTAAACTAAGTTTCAACTCTACCTATCATCCACAAACTGATGGACAGACTGAAGTTGTGAACAGGAGTTTGGGCAATCTTTTAAGGAGTCTTACTGCAGAAAAACCAAAGCAATGGGATCAAGTGTTGGCACAAGCTGAATATGCATATAATGACTCACCTAACAAGAGTACAGGACAAAGTCCATTCCATATTGTTTATGGAATGCATCCAAGAGGAGTATCTAAGTTAAGAAACTTGGAAAAAGATGAGATGAGAAGTGCAGAGGGTGAAGATTTTGCTTCAGAAATGCAAGCAATACATGAACAAGTGAAACAGCAACTGCAGGATAGTAACATCAAGTACAAAACCAGAGCAGACATGAGAAGAAGAGAGGTGAACTTTGAAGTTGGAGATCTGGTTTTAGCACACCTCAAAAAGGAGAGGTTTCCAAAGAGGGAGTATAACAAATTGAAGTTCAAGAAAATTGGACCGTGCAAAGTATTGAGGAAATTTTCTGCAAATGCCTATGAGATTGAATTACCCCCTGATGTTGGAATATCACCAATTTTCAATGTTGCTGACCTGTACAAGTATGAAGGTGAAACTGTGAATGATACAGAAAAGGATCAAGAAACCCAAGAGATTGACTGGGTAAAATAGTTACCCACAGCAAAGGAATTGCAGCCAGAAAAAATTCTGGACAAGAAGGTGTTTAAGAAAACAAGGGGACGAGAGTACTTCTATTATTTGGTAAAATGGAAGGATCAGCCAATCGCTGAAGCTGCCTGGGTTACAGAAAACATGCTATAGAAACTGGGCAGTTTTGTAGATGAGCTCATGGACAGGAGACCATGAAGAATTTTGTCCTCAAGAGTCTGATGCAGGAGCATGTGACTTGGAGGGAAAAATATTCAAACTTATTCCAAAAATCCAAAAAAATCTACAGGCAAAGGAGTGGGGTCCTTTAGCCATCAATTTCCATGCTTTTTTAGTTTAGGATAGGGATAGAACCTAGGGATAAGATCATGTTGTGATAATTGTTGCATGGATACGCTGTAATGGAGGTTCTCGAGGGGGATGTCTCGCAGAACTGTTACTCATAATAACTAAGTTTCTGTTTTAGGAATTGGTTGCTAAAATGAACCAGTAGATATGTAATTGGCATGCTTTTGTAAAGGGATAAGGACCGAGTGGGCTTTATCTATTATTTTTTAAAGGAAATAACGAGACTTCTCTGTGTGGGTTGACCCGGAGACATTGTGATCTTCGAAAAACTCTCTCTGTGCATTTGAATTTATGGTTCTCTGTTAACTGGTAATTGTATGTGTATTTGGTTGCGGTTCTTTTCTTCTGAACCTTGTTAATGGTGATTCGGCCCTATTTTCTTATTAATACTTGCTTTAAGCTTATTGGTGTGGTTTTCCCTTATATCGGCACGCCTGTTCCTCTTACATGCATGGTTGAGTTCCGCGGCGGAAACTCTGTTTTACACAGGAAACCCGTGAAAAGACTTAGCCTGAACGAAGTTTTGGACCTGAGATCTTATTAAATCTGGCTCATACCCGTATCGGGTCCGAACCATTATCGCATCGCAGAACCACAAGGGAGCGGGAAGGACCTTTGGAACCGCCGAAGTCCGAAACTCCAATAGCTCGGACCCGAAATACTATAGAGCAGGGTGAATAAGTTGTCGGGTCCGCGAGGCTTATCGCATCGCAAGATCGAAGCGGAAAGAGCCTAGCGTTTGGACTTTTGGAATCGCCGATAGCGAATTCCGATAACACTACGTGTTATCGCATCGGGGAAAAGAACATCGAAAGGCCAATAGTGGAACCACCGATAGTGTTATATGCGTATAACGCATTTCTTTAAAATCTTGTGCCGATAGTGTTATTCTGTTCCTTTGGAACAAAAGCCCGCCGACTGTGTATTTTGCGTTTAAAACGCATTTTCCTTGTTTTAAAGCAACGATAGTCTATTTTTATAATTCCTATGGGATTATAGTCCCGGTAGAGGAAAACAAGCCTATGGTATGATTTGCGTCCAATAACGAGGGTTGAGGGTGATAAAAAGGGAACCTCATGAAGCAATCAATCTAACAATAGATGACTGATACACCAATTGAAGCAGAAGGAGAAATTCAGCCAGAGTTAGAAGAAATTATATCAAGTTTCGGTCGTTTGTCCATATTGCCTGCACCCAAGCCACCATTTTCCCTAAGTTTAGACTTAGGGACTCCATAAAAAATATTAATTATTTTAATATTTTTCAAACTGTTTAGAATCTGCCCAAACCCTTTCTGGGTATTGGAGATCTCATGTGCCCCAACCTCTCCACCAAATTTCGTGGCTAAAGCACATCCGATGCTACCCCAAATCAACATGTATCCTACTACTTTTGATGACAACACCATTGTAAGTCCAAAGAGATGCAAGTCAAAAGCCTTGTAGGCACATGATGACTATGTATTATGGTATCCTCAACCTACTATGGTTGGCCATACCCAATCCTTTTAGTCCCCACTCTCAAGTCCTTTCATCCTAGATAGGATTGGGAAGCTTGGGATGGATCTACTTGGACACATGGTTTAGAGGAACCATTCTTTGTAGGGATGAGCGCACTATACAGGTCCAATCCAACCCATGCCTGGAATGCACCTATGTCTTTTCCACATGGTCATATGTCATAGAGTCTGTGTGCATCTTTTTGGTAGTGCTACAGTATACTTTAGTTTTCCACATGGCAATCTCACAGTTCATAGACTTCCATAATTTATGTGGAATCGCATGTATCCCAGTGCACAGGGCTCCCATGACCAACATTCAATAGTGGTTCAAAATGGCCAACATGAAGCCTACTTGACATGCCACAATGAATTTTGGCAAAAAGAGGATATTTGAAGCAAAATTCAGCTCTAGATGGGTAAAAAGGCGGAAAGATCCAATGTTTAAGCAAGGTTGGTCAAAGGGTCAAAGTACACATTATAATTAAAGCATTGGCCAAAGAAAGGTACAGTTTGGCTTATCCAAGCCTAATGCTCAGTTCCATAAGTGAAACACTCAACACTTAAAGCAAAGAATGTAGCTGCTCAAAGGCCAAGTTAGCCATACGAGGGTCAAGAGATAGCCATTTGAGTTGTAAAGGCATCCAACCCATAAACATTGAGGTTCTTTTGTGGATCGACCCACCAAAAAGCAAGCCATGAGATATAAAACAGTCATACGACAATTAAAAGTTCACACGTAAACAATGCTAGTGATGGGATAAATAAAGGCAACGTTCGGCCATAAAGTGAACATTGGGATCAAAGGATTCCTCTTCAACCCAGCCGCTGGTATTTCTAAG
Organism: Pinus tabuliformis; assembly: GCA_031772625.1. Classification (NCBI taxonomy): domain Eukaryota; kingdom Viridiplantae; phylum Streptophyta; class Pinopsida; order Pinales; family Pinaceae; genus Pinus; species Pinus tabuliformis. The sequence continues at coordinate 1,641,367,608 of CM062820.1, forward strand.
CCCATGTGAGCTTCCACTAGAGCCATAACATATTTGTTGATGGCTGAATCTGCTCCAACCACGCGTGGGAGCCTACCAATCAAGCCATTGGGTTTTTTGGGACAAAGAAAGGTCCATTCACTGCAATAGCATGCACACGCTCCACTGCCAAGCCAAACAACTCAATCTTTAGATAACCATGGGTATTCTTCTCCAAGCATGGGAAAATAAAGTCAACATTAGTGAGCAGTACTTCTTCAAGTATGAGACAATTAGGCCTGTGCAAAAGTACCTGCCCTAGCTACAAACATCAACAAAAAATACTCAAACAGAACTCATAAATCTCGTAGTGGGATTGGTGAAACAACATATGAAAACCTGTAGTATGATTTTTCTGGATAATCTTGTTAAGACTATGAACCCTTTTCCAAACGCAAAAATGGGATTCGAGGATCTATTCTTATTGACGTTTTTCAGCTTACTAAAGTTCTCATATATTGGACCTTTTGACATTCTTGGCAGTTTACAGTGCAACTAAAATAAGTATTTTCAACTAGCTACATGTGAAGACAAAGGTCTCTTCTTATTATTACCGGAATAATCTTTGTTCAAAACAGGAAACAGTTATGTCAAACCTGATTTATTGTTTGATTTGCTCCTGTATCGTGTAGTTCTGGAGGGCGATCTGCTGTGAGCAACAATATTGGAATACAGTCCTGGCTTGCCTCTACCACCTACAGATCACCATAATGCAAATGAAATTAACATAAGAAACACTCAGTGGCCTTGTGATGATGAGCATTTTCTATGAGAAAAAAAGCCATAGCTAAGCATCAAATTTAATTCTATTTTGCATGAACGAAACAAAAGATACGAGTTAGGCTTCAGCCATAATTGCTTGAACTAGATAAAGAGAGGTAGTTGTGACTTAAATTAAAACAGGAAAAATATGTTACAGCCCATGTTACTATCCATAGAATAACAATCACAAATGCCCAAAATAATTACCGTGGCAATTGATGTTAACTACTGAGGGGCTGACTACAAAGAATAGACCCCATCAATTCGAAAATGCAACCCTCACATAGACACAGTCAAAAGTTGGCTATTACATCAATAGAAAAGAATCTCCTTATGGGGGGCTGATACACGACGATTATTATTTTTATAACAGGGGCCACTAGGGACTTAACTATGTTAGTCGTGTGTCAGAGAGAAGGCTATATGTGCACTATCAATTGGCTCATTTTATCATTCTACTCTCTGTTGATTTGGGGTAGCATCGGATGTGCTCTAGCCATAAAAATTGGTGGAGAGGCTAAAACACATGAGATCTCCAAGACCCAGAAATGGTTTGGGCAGATTCTAACTGGTTTGGGAAATATTAAAATAATTAATAATTTTAATGGAGTTCCTAAGTCTAAACTTGGGAAAAATAAAATATTAATGGGTACTAATATAAAACTGGGTTAGAAGGTTCCAAAAGTCATGGATCAAGCCAAATCTAATCTTAGCCGTTGATTAGAGATTTAATCTCGGCCGTTGAAGGACCAACAGTAAAAGTATAAGAAGAGGCTTGAGGGTCAATTGGAGAACACACTGAAGGAGACCACTCAGTTCGATTTCTGAAGCGGGGATAGCTGAGAAATTCAAACTAGTGGTCTGGAGAGCAGCAGGAAGCAACAAGTACGGAACAGAGAGTCAAGATCAGCACCAGAAGACCAACACAAAGGCAGAAGAGGTAGACGCAACAGAGCCTCTCAGGCAGACGCAAAGGCAGCAGGAGACTGCGCAGTCACTAGAGGGCCTGTGTGGGTGACGCAGAGAGGCCCAGGGTTGGCGCAGACAAACAGGGGTTGACGCAGAGTGTCTAGGAGCTACGCAGAGGTCAGCCAGGCTGACGCTAGGACTAGGAGAAGTGCTGGAGTATTTTTATCTCTGTTGGGTAAGCCAATTTGGCACCCTGTTGTATGAAAGAATTGTTGAATAATAAAATCCTCCCTTGTTGCACCGGTTTTCCAACATTGGGTTTTTTTGGGGACTGTTGTCCAAAATAACTGTCAATGTGTTGATTCTTGTGCATGTGTTTGTTTCTGAATTATGGTGTGATATCTGCACCCGAATTTATTTTAATGTTTATTGAAGGAATTTCATAAATAACTTATTGGAAATAAGTAGGCAAAGTAAATAAGATGTTGCAGTGATAGAATTTTCACACTCTCGTCATTCAACATGATCAAACAATGTGGTATCACAACAATCTAGAAAGAAAATATTTCAGTGGCCCCTTTACTGATTAAGGACACTGCATTGACCACTGGCAACCCAGAACCCACACTACATCCTTGTTTTCACATATCCATATCCTATCTGTCCACATTTCAAGGATTTTGCAAAAGGATCTGTTTCCTATTGTAGGAAATGGATCCATATTGCAACACTGCTGCCAGAATTAGTATCTGTAGCAGGGAATCCCTTCTGCAGTTATGATCTCGTGTGTACACCTGAGTAGAGACCAATGTCAAGTAATTGCCCAAAATCTAGGGCACTGTAGGTATGGATAACAAACTTTTGAAAGGCCTTATTCTATGCTTCTATTAGCTAGAAAGATGTTTCTGCACCATTCCCTTCACATTGTTAGTTTTTGGATATTGTGGTAGCATCGGACAGGTGTTCTAGTCTCTAAGGTATCAGAGAGACTAAGGAACATGAGATCTCCAATACCCAGAAATGGTTTTGTGACATATGAATCCAAAACACCTTAATTAAATAAATTGACCAGATAGTTAAAATTTCTTAAGTTTAACTTAGGAAAACTAGTTAATTAAAGTGTATTAATTAAGGAAATCGATTTTTGCTCTAGAGACTTCTCAAAAGTAATTTGACGAAGTCTAAGATGATCTGAGCCAATGATTACAATTAGATCTTGGTCGTTGGTCCTCCAGCGAGAGAGTTATAAGAGCAAATCGAAGGGGCTTGGAGACAACACATCAAAGGAGCAAGAGAGCAGGACAGTGTGAATTTCCCAATGCGTGGTATTCAACGAGGGAAGAGTTTGTGCCAGCAGAGCATCAGTGAGAGGGTTCAGCAGAAATTGGAGAGAGATTTCTAGGGGAGGTTTACACAGATTTCCAGAGTCAGAGGGAAGGTCGATTTCTTCTGCAGGAATGTCATACCAGTGGGTGTGAGTTCTCCAGTGCACATATCTGGACAACAGATCATATTTCTAGTTGTTGGGATCAATTTCGGAGGGGGCAGAGCGAGTTGTCTAGTGCGAGTGCAGGATCACCAAAAGGGTGTAGGATTAACAGTTCCTAACTAGTGCATATTTCTTGCAGCAACATTTTTTGTGCACATTTACTGGAGGAGGCCAAATTTGATTTTGCAAGGGAAACAAAGGGTTTCCAGGTCAATCTGCCAGTTGGAGTGGTGGAGTAAATTTTCCGAAGCTTGGCCAATGTTTGGCAAGAAAATTTATGTACTCTCTAATTTGCTGAAGATAATAAAATATAAACCCTCATCTGCTGCAACGGTTTTCCCTTCAAGGTTTTCCTGGGGACATTAGTCCAAAAAAAATGATGTCATTTTATGTGTGTGCATCTATTTCTCAGTTACTAATTTATTTTCCGCAACGTTCATTTAATTGTGAAGATTGTAGTAGTGTGCTATTCGTTATTTGCCGTTAATTGATTAATAGAAGACAAATAAACTACAACGGCTAGAAGAATAGTTTCCAATTTATTGCAATCATGGATTTTTCACATGGTATCAGAGTGTGTTGATCAGATCTTACGCTTAGGAGCGACAAGAAGTAGATTGTGCAGTTTCAGAGGAAGAGCTAAAGCACCAACTTCTAGATCTGTGCAAACCTACCTAATATGTGAATAGCAAGGGAGCAGAAAATCGATTTCCAGATCTAGAAGAAGAAAAAGTTCGAATTTGTTTCAGATCTATGACGACAGGTAGTGGTATTGCATAGAAATAATTCCAGTGAGAAGATCAGTCAGTTCTTAGAGTAGTTATGGGCGCAGAAATTTGCAACAAGGGTTTATAGTTGCAGATCTGCGCTAGGAAGGAAGAGGAAAGCACGCGAGGGATTTCCAACAATTAATCATAGGGTTTCCAGTCTTTCCAGTTAAGGCAAAGGAGATTGAAATTCCACAGCAGGAGACCAAACTTTACAGTGCGAATTAGCCTATCTAGCAGTGCGAGTTGCTGAAAGAGAGTTTGCTCAGTTGAGGGGTAGGGATAACAAATTCTGGAGAGAGATTCTCAGCCAGAGATACATCAACAAAGAGAGGCGGTGAGTGATCTATTGATTTGAGGTAGCATCGGATGTGCTCTAGCCATGAAAATTGGTGTAGAGGCTAAAGCACATGAGATCTCCAACGCGCAGAAATGGTTTGGGGAAATTCCACCCGGTTAGAGAGATATTAAAATAATTAATATTTTTAATGGGTTCCTAAGTCTAAACTCGGCAAAATAAAAATATTAATGGGTATTAATATAAAATTGGGTGAGAATGTTCTAAAAGACATGGATCAAGCCAAATCTAAACTTAGCCATTGATTAGAGATTTAATCTCGACCATTGAAGACTCAACAAAAAAAAAGTATAAGAGGAGGCTTGAGGGTCAGTTGGAGATACACCAACAGAGATCAAGAGTTCAATTTTCTGGAGCGGGATTTGCTGAGAGAAATCGAACAAGTGATCAGAGTTGCAGTGAGGGGCAGTGAGTGCATAGCAGAGAGGTAGAGACAATGCCTAAGGATCAGCGTTGAGGCAGAGAAGGCTACGTAGAGCTAGCAGAAGCCACACAGAGGGCCAGAGTGACTGCGTAGAGGCTAGCAGGGCCTGTGTGGGTGACGCAGAGGACCAGAGAGCCAGCGTAGAGCAGCAGAAGGCTGATGGAAGTTGCTTCAGAGTGACGCAAAGGCCAGGAGGGCTGACGCAGAGCCGCAGAGAAGCGTTGGAAAGATTTTCGTGAAGCAGACTTGCTGAATATCTGCTTCCGAGAAGAGGTATTACTATCGTGTGGAAATCTCTGTTGGGTGAGCCAGTTTGGCACCCTAGTTGTACTCAAGAAAGTTGGTTAATAATAAAACCCTCAAAACCGCTGCACCAATTTTCCCAAGTTTGGTTTTTCTGGGGACGATTGTCCAAAAATAATGGTGTCCCTTGTGTGTTTGTCTCAATTATTTTAGTTGTTGATCTGTATATGAGTTAAGGTTGCATCTACGTTTATTTTCAGTATTTATATTTATAAATAACTTGTTAATATAATAAACAAGTAGGAGAATTTAAACCAGAAGATGTAGTAGGGATTTCTAATCTGTCACATTTAGAAATCTCAACATGGTATCAAAGCATTGCAGATCACAGGAGAACTGAAGGCACCAGTTGAAATCATAAAATTTGCAGCAGAAACAGTTGTCCCGAGAGACAGAAGTTGTTCCTAAGCAGAAAGCATCGGAGGAGTGACGCAGAGGGTTTGCGTCATCATTTCGAACCAGAGAAAGGGTCAGCGCAGAGGCAGAGGAAGGCAGAAGAGGCTCACGAAGAGCCACATCATTCTACTCAGTCAGGTAGGCTTGACGTAGTTGGCCAGAAGAGCGATTCAACCTTGCCAGGATTGCGCAGAGCTAAGTGGCTCAGTTTCTTCAGTTGTTGGGGCCTAGGGAGCTGTGAGCAGATTATGGATTATGAAGTTGGTGGGGTGTTGTTGTCGAAGAAAAATAGTATCTAACGGGACAGAACCAAGGTAGAGGGAGTCGCTACCTAGGCGGATTTCTAGCGAAGAAATCCAGATTAGTGTTGCAAGAGCAAAGGGGATCGAAGAGGAGCGGTTCAACAGTTGCCAGGAGGCTTTCCAAGAGGGAAATAGAGACTTAGAGGGAGTCTAAGAGAGAACTTCCAGGAGGGAATTCGAGACTCAAAGGGAGTCGAGGAGAAGAGCGAAGATGGCAATGAACGAACTGAGGGATCAGGACAGGTTGGACGGGTCATCCAACTTTGTCATCTGGAAGGCCAGGATCCTATCTGTTCTGGATAGACATCGCATCAAGGGCTTCGCCTTGAGAACTGTGGCTATCCCAGTCGACCCAGCTGATAACGAAAGGTATGAGGATGCAATGGCCAAGGAAATGTGCATAATCCTTGATGGGGTCAAGGATCATGTAGTTCGGCATATTACCGAAAAGAACACAGCAAAGGAGATGTGGGATACCTTGAAGACATTATATCAAGCCACTTTCGTGCAGAGGAAGATGCTACTGGAGAATCAGCTGGTGGTATCAGATGCAAAAGGGGTAGCAGATAGATCTATAACTCAGCAGGTTGCAGGAGATTCGGGAACAACTTACTTCCATAGGGGCCACGCCATATCAGGAGTTCGTGGTGAGGACCACCCTGAATGCAGTCTACAAGGAGTGGGAGACATTTGTCCAAATCATTTTGGGCAGAGCTAATCTTCCAGGATGGGAAGAGATGTGGGCAGCTCTTCGCCAAGAAGAGATCAGATGGCTGACCAGGGCAGGGAGTAGCAGCAAAGGAGGTCGAACCAAGAAAGAGGAGGAGGATGCAGCTCTAGCATCTGCGGGACAGCAGGGGAAGAGGAAGAAGAAGGACATCTCCAAGATAAAGTGCTTCCATTGTGGGGAGTTGGGTCATTATGCAACCCAGTGTCCCGGGAAGAAGAATAAGGGAGAGGCTTCTGACTCCAAGGCAACTCCAGCTAAGGCGGAGAAAGAAGTCGAGACGGATGATGACTGTGCCATGAGTGCTCATGCACCTCTAGAGAAGAGGTGGGGAGACATCGAGCTGTAGTCAAGAGGACTACAGAAGATGTGGGGCAGGATCCTTGAGGTACCCAAACTCTTGGATCATATCCGACTACGAGAGCCCCGAGTGACAGTAGCAGGATGACGGATGTCGGTAGAAGCAAGATGTGAATGGAGCGGTAGAACAGTGCTAGAGTGCAGAGGTGTGTAGCAGCGCAGTGGAGGTTGCAGCAATGAGAGAGTCACAGAGGTGGTTGTAGCAGTGCAGAAAGGCACAATGGAGGTTGCAGCAATGCAAGAGGCATAGAGTTGTTGCAACAACACAGAGGCGATAGAGGGAGCACAGGATAGCAGCAAAGGGAGCTTCAGCATCAGGAGGGCTTCTAGCCTGACAAGGATGTCAGTAGTTGTGTAGATTAGTTACTTACTTCTCAGTAACTGAGTTGCAGTGCAGCAGTAGCAGTGGCAGTGCTATGGACAGCACGATGCAGCATGATGGGAGAGAGTTGCAGTGCAGATGCAGTGTTGGGAAGAAGGACCAGCAGCAGCACGGATACAGAGGAAGCTACAGTACAGATGTGGCAATGGCAGTGGTAGAACCATGGGCAGCAATACAAGAGGAAACAGTGCAGACGATGTTGGGCAGCAGACCAAGCATCAGCACAGGTATCGGTGTCAGATGATCAAGGTAATGTGGTGGAGCATTACTAGAGCACATTCCTTGATAAGAGGGAGTGTTGATTTGGGGTAGCATCGGATGTGCTCTAGCCATGAAAATTGGTGTAGAGGCTAAAGCACATGAGATCTCCAAGACCCAGAAATGGTTTGGGGAAATTCTATATGATTAGAGAGATATTAAAATAATTAATATTTTTAATGGGTTCCTAACTCTAAACTTTGGAAAATAAAAATATTAATGGGTATTAATATAAAACTAGGTGAGAATGTTCTAAAAGACATGGATCAAGCCAAATCTAATCTTATCCATTGATTAGAGATTTAATCTTGGTCATTGAAGACTCAACAGAAAAAGTATAAGAGGAGGCTTGAGGGTCAGTTGGAGATACACCAAGAGAGATCAAGAGTTCGATTTTCTGGAGCAGGGTTTGCTGAGAGAAATCAAACAAGTGACCAGAGTTGCAGCGAGGGGCAGTGAGTGCATAGCAGAGAGGCAAAGATAGTGCCGAAGGATCAGCGCTGAGGCAGAGGAGGCTACGCAGAGCCAGCAGGAGCCACGCAAAGGGCCAGAGTGACTACGCAGAGGCTATCAGGACCTGCGTGGGTGACGCAAAGGGCCAGAGAGCCAGCGCAAAGTAGCAGAAGGCTGACGCAAGGGGCTTCAGAGTGACGCAGAGACCAGGAGGGCTAACGCAGAGCCCCAGAGAAGCATTGGAAAGATTTTAGTGGAGCAAAGTCACTGAATATCTGCTTCCAAGAAGAGGTCTTACTGTCGTGTGGAAATATCTGTTGGGTGAGCCTAGTTGTACTCAAGAAAGCTACTTAATAATAAAACCCTCAGAACTACTGCACAGTTTTCCCAAGTTGGGTTGTAGGAATTTACAGGGTAAGTTCCTCAGACAGAACACCAAAGGACACCGCTCACAAACAGATCACAGATCAATACACCAGTATTCTTGATGTGGTTAAAACCCTCAAAGAGGGAAACAGTCCACGGCCTGAACCAACGCGGCCACTTCAGGCAATTTATTAATAAAAGAATGAAAATTTACATAAGCTTCTCTCATGAACGGTTACCCTACAAATCACCGTCCATGCTCTTTAAATAGAGATCATGGACCAATCGGGTGTTAAGCCACGGATCAAGTGTTAGTAATACCGAGGAGAGAATGAACCATCGGATCACTACATATCGTGAATGTCGGATTGTAAGTTACAAAAGTACATAGTAAAGAAACACACTTTACCTAACTCTACACTAGACCAAGTTATACTTAACTATTCCCTGTGTCGGAATATCCAAACAGGGTTTTCCCAGGGATGATTGTCCAAAAAATAACAGTGTCCCTTGTGTGTTTGTCTCAGTTATTTCAGTTGCCGATCTATACATGAGTTAAGGCTGCATCTGTGTTTATTTTCAGTATTTATATTTATAAATAACTTGTTAATGTAATTAACAAGTAAGAGAATTTAAACCAAAAGATGCAATAAGGATTTCTAATGTGTCACATTTAGAAATTTCAACGCCCCCTCTGCCTCTCACTGCGTCAGCTCCTGCATGAGGAATGCGCAGTCCCAGCGTTAAACTGTCTCTGCGACTTGTCCTCTACGTCACAGCATCTGCGTTGTCCTCCCTCTGCTCTGCGTCTTCTACTCCTGCACCCCCGACTGATGTTGATTACCCTCACTCTCTTTTCCACCTGCAACTCTCCCTCTGATTCGATTTTCTCTTGCTGAACTTCGACTAGTGAAAAAATTGATCTTACTCAGGTAACTGAGTATCTACCTCTGGTGTGTTCTCCAAGTGCCCATTAAGCCTTCTCTTATAACCCTCTCGTTGATCAATCAACGGCCCAAATTAGATCCTAATCAATGGCTAGGATCATCTTGACTTGATCTCTGCCTTCTTCTAGAAGTTCTGCCCACAGTTTAGATTAATACCCATTAATTATTTTAATTTCCTAAGTTTAGACTTAGGGACCCATTAAAAATAATTAATTATTTTAATAAAACTGTCTCCAAGTGAAATTTCCCAAAACGATTTCTGGGTATTGGAGAATGCATGTGTCCAAGCTTGCCTGCAAAATTTGAGACTTAGAGAACATCTGATGCTACCAGAAATCAACATAGACAACTCACCTAGAGGCAGATCAAGGGCTATACGAATTTCCAAAAGCCAAATCTACGCATTCCAATAGGAGAGTGAGCAAGAGAAGAAGCCAGATCCAGTTGCCGGAAAGAGAAAAGGGAGTTCCAATTTATTGACCTTCAACATATTTGAGTTTTGCAAAAATGGCCATAACAGGTCTCAAGGATCAAAACAGACTTGATAGAACCTCTAACTTTGGCATCTGGAAAGCCCAAATGCAATTCATATTGGATGAGCATGCCTTGAAGGAGTTTGTAACAAATGTCATGCCAGAACCAACAAATCCACAATAGCTGGCAACCTTCAAGAAGGAGATGGCCAAAGCCAAGAGGATGGTCCTAGACAAGGTTCGAGATCATATTGTCCTACTATTGCTGAGAAAAACACGGCAAAGTACATGTGGGATGTCGTCATAAAATTGTATGAGAATCCATCAAAGAATCGTAAAATGATTCTCAAGGAGAAGTTGAGGACCACCAAGATGCAGAAGGGAGAAGTCGTTACATCTTATCTTACTAGAATTCAGACAGTCAAAGATGAACTTGCGGTAGTGGGAGAGAAACCTTAAGATAGTGAGCTAGTGCGGACAGCTCTCAACAGTTTCACCAAGGAGTGGCATATTTTTGTCCAAGTTATTTATGGGCGAGATATGCTACCTGGATGGGATCGTCTATGGAGTGACTTCACTCAGGAGGAGCTAAGGCTCAGTCTTGCAGCAGGTACTATCAACAGCAGCAGCAAGGGACCAAAGGAGGAGGAGGATGAGGAGAACGTAGCCCTTGCAAGTAAGGGAAAGGAAAAGAATGGTCCCTCTTAGGGACAAGGCCCAATGGGAGGAGAGAAGAAGAAGAAAGACCTATCAAAGATCAAGTGCTTTGGGTGTGGTGAATTTGGCCACTACGTCTCCCAGTGCCCTCAAGGAAGAAGGACAAGAAGCAGGAGCAGATAGCAACTTTGGCAGAGATTGATGAGTTAACCGCCAGATTCGAGGAGTTTGCACTGATAGCTGTAATATCTCTAAGTGGAGGAGCGACTTGATACCTTAGCGTGTCAAATTAGGCAAGGTCCAGTGCAGATGCAACATGGAGATCAGTTGGATAAAATCCAATTGTTGCAACAGGACCATCACCCTTTGGCATCTGGAAGGCCCAAATGCAATTCCTACTGGATGAGCATGGCTTGAAGGAGTTTGGGACAAATGTCATGCTAGAACCAACAGATCCACAACAGCTAGAAGCCTTCAAGAAGGAGATGGCCAAAGCCAAGAGGTTGGTTCGTTACACCAAAACCCGCAGGTGTTAGTAAACGGACGTATCGCCAAAGTTAACAGATCCACGGGAGGCGATTAATCCATGTCGCAAAACACACAGGGAGCACTGAATTATCCAATGCCTAACAATCTCCCCCCCAGCGCAAGCCGGGTGTGATTCGAACTCGAGACCTTTGGCTCGTATACCACTTGTTGGAATCACGATTGTTGTTACACCAAAACCCGCAGGTGTTAGTAAACGGACGTATCGCCAAAGTTAATAGATCCACGAGTGGCGGTTAAGCCATGTCACAAAACACACAGGGAACGCTGGATTATCCAATGCCCAACAAATATCTGAAATATGTAAATATCCATAATAGGATAAATGATATATTTATATAAGAATGTTTAATGTACAAGAGATATGATATGATATGTTCTAGTTACAAATGAGGGCCTTGCTTATATACTAGGCAAGGTGCCCCTTCACGAATAGTTATGTCCTTTGGGACATGTCACTTCAATATGATAATTATTTATAATTATTAATTATATAGTATGTTCATAACAGGGAATCTTTACCACTCTCTGTACATATGTTTTACTGCATAATGTAAGACATCATTTCAAAAAAAAAGATAGAAAATCAGTTACATGAAATGCGATAAAGAAAATACATTGGTGGTTTCCAAGAAAAATTAAATCGAGAACAAAGCCAACATTTCCAAGAAAGCAGCATTTGCGCTAAGATGGTTGTTATCATTTTACACCATTTGCAACCTTGGTTTAAGCAATTTGAACAGAAAAAGGGAAAAAAAAAGAAATGAATTTGTTTTAATGTTCAAAAAGGACTGGGAATGACTAAAGTAACTGAAACTCATAAAAAACATTATTCAAATTATAGTCAAATTCTGCACTCAAGGCATCTCCAAAATTTGGCTACACAGATGCCAGCAGATAGAATAAAGTAAAATGGAACTTTACAAATAAAATGAAATCAATGCCAATAGTAGCTCAAGAGCTGCAAAAGGAAAATACAAGAGTGATGGTTATGACTTACAAATAGATTAAAATTCATTGCAAACTACTATTGATAAACATTTAAATTTACACAAAAGCAGGAAAAATTATCTCATCTAATGGTGTCCTGAAAATCTGAATATTCCACTGCAACAGGAAAAATATTTACAAATGAACGAAACTTCCCAAGGAAACAGTATGGTATGAATTTAAAATAGACCATTCTAATTTGCAATAGCTACAAGCAATAATCAAAATTCAAACATTTCACTAAAACATGTTTCAGCAGTTAAATGAAACCTCAAATCCTTACAGCAGGAAGGAGATTTGAGAGAGCCGTTCCAGATGATGTTATGACTGCTGCCGGTTTATATGATCCCTTTCCATATCCCAATGCATGAAAGGCAAGAGAACGCTCATCGATACATGAGATACATGAGACATGACGATTTTGTGCAGCTGCCACAGCAAACGGAGATGATCTTGATCCTGGTGCTATGCAAAAGTACTGGAACAGGAAAATGCATTAGAGAATACAAATAAAAAAAGGGGAAAAGGTAAAAGAAAAAGATTAACCTGTAGACAAATTTAAGTTGTTACTTACTGTTATACCCAGTCGACAGCACTCCTCTACTATGAGAAATGCCCATACAGCATTGATGTTGGGAAATATTTCCAAGTGCTTATATGGCTCGAGCAATGACTCATACTGAACACAAATCAATGCAAATTTGGTGAATAGCTCCACTTTAATTCTATAGGCTTGCAGTGGAAAATTCAGCACTCAAATTCTGTTAGGACTATAACTAGATTATCATTCTGTTTAGAAAAAAAAGTTACATTGACACAGATCTATAGACAAAATGTGATCAACTACCAAATAATATGCTTGCAATGGAAAATTCAGTACTCAAATTCTACTAGGAATATAACTAGCAATCATCGTGTTCAGATAAAAAAGGCTACATTGACACCCATCTATAGACAAAGTGCGTTCATCGTATCTGCGTCCGCCGGGACAACTACCACATTATCAACATACGCCTTGAGGACATGCTCATCTAGAAGGAAAGTCATTCTAGCCTTCCAGATGGCATAGTTGGAAGCCCGTCCAACCTGTCATGATCCCTCAAGCCACTGGTTGCCATATACTCCGAAAAAATGTCAAACAGCTCCCTCTTTCTCCCTACTGCGTAGCTCCTAGGCTGCCTTATCCACTCCCTGGTAAGTTGATGCTCCTCTACTGCTCAGCAAATGAAAAATATTTATTTCCTCGGCAAGAAATCACTGAGGAAGTATTCCCTCACTATGCAATCTACTTCTTCCTTCTGATGGCTTTTCTGCCTAGCACTTAGCTTGCAAAAACTGCGTCCCTCTAGCTCTGCATGACTCTATCTAGCTCCCTCTACCTTGGCAAGTTTTTGATCTGGCTGTCTTACCTCTCTGTCGGCTCACTCAAAGAGAGACACCCATGAAAAGATAGCCCTCCTGGCTAGAACTACGCAATCCCTCAAGAGATTCGAACTGTTGCTTGCTCCAGCAAGTTGGCCCTTGCTTCAGTGCTAGATCTTCTCTTCCTGTTTCACATCAACAGCTCTGATACCATGTAAAAATTCCTAGATCTAACAGTCTCAGGAATCCTACTACAACCAGTTGAATCTACTTCACCTAGATTGTAAATTACATTACAAGCTTATTTCAGATTTCTTCATGAAACATTGAAGTAAATTACTGAAGCAGCCTACACCAATTAAATATGATTCTAAAACATAGAAACTGAGCAAGGAAAATAGAAACACATAGGAAATAGTTATTTTTGGTCAAAAAGTCCCAGAAAAACCTTGTTGTCGCACAGATTGTCTCGGCAGCGCGACAACGCTCAGACAGGGGGCTGTCACCCTGATCCCCGATCTCTCCGTTTAAGCCGTCTCCCTGAAGCAGGCTAAGGGGGGTAGACCCTATGGGAAAAAGGAAGACCAACTAGGAACCAGCTGGCTTGGGAGACACAGCAGGGGGAAACAAGCACTTGATCGATGTTAGAATTTGATTAGATCTTTAAATGCTTAAGACCAGTGCCTTATGGAGTCAATGTAAACCAAGTAATTAATTAGTTGTTGCTGCTTATGAAATAATTTAATGATTGCTTGAAAATATTTACAAAATATCCAACATATAACAAGCATAATATAATCCAAGCAATGATTAATTTCACCAGATGCAAAATATTCAATAGATGCGCAATGTTCTAGCAAATAAATTTCAAAAGATCAAATTCTTCAAGAAACCACGAAATTTTAAATGCTAACCAGCTCACAAAATGATTCACCACTTTTCAATAGCTAATCTTTAAATAAACATTTAAGCACATTTAACTATAGAGAAGTGGAACATAGATACCAAAATGAATTTTCAATTTTTAGTTAATCTTTTCAAAAAAAATTATTTTTTATATATTTTTGTATTTTTATTTTTTATGAGATTTTTGTATATTAAATGAAAATCTAAACCCAAAATAGATCAAACTCTAAAATTAACTGTTTATGCCTTTTTTATATTTTTATTTGTTTAACTTTTAATTTTTTAAATGTTTTATTAAAGTCAAATAAACAAAAATCTAAATCTAAATGATAACAAAAACAAATACAAAAAAAAAATCTAAACCATACAATAAAAACAAAATTCCTAATAAAAGCCCAAGGATTAACTTTTTATGTTTTTTTGGGAATTTTATATTTTTATTTTTTATGATTTTAAAATTCTAAATTTAAAATTAAGATAAAACTAAAATCTAATAAAATTAAAATCTAATCTAAACTTAATGAAAATGAGATTTAAAACAAACACTAAATATATACAAATGAAATGAAATTTTAAAACTAAAAGAAAATTTATTAAAATCTAAATGAAATCGAAATATTAACAAAAAATTTATAGTTTAAACTTATATAAAGTCAAATCTAAATCTAATTAAAAAAAATTAAATGAAACAGAACTTTTTAATGTTTTAGATTTTTATTTTTTTTAAATAAAATTGAAATCATAAAAGAAAAATGAAACAAAATTAAATCGGAATGAAACCTAACCTAACTCTAAATGAAATCTGAGTCAAAATTTAGTAAAAGATAAATACCCTAAACTATCAAACGCATATCATACAATAAAAAAAATGAATCAAATAGTTTCAGAGTGTTGTGCAGGTGAGTTTGACGGAAAGGAGGTTTGCTTGACGGCGGATGGGATGAGGCAGCGTGAAGCAACAGCTGCTTGCAAGGGAAGGCTGCGGGATTTGAAGAGCAGCTACGCAAGGATGGCTGAGTGGAATGGGAGCAACATGAGAAGGAAGAGCGCACGAGCCGGAATGGAATGGATAGCGAGCAGCGTGGAGAACGCAGGTCAGAGGGACAACGTGGAAGAATGGAGGTTTCAACTGCGTGAGGAGCTAAGGTATAGATGCGCGCAGATGACGTTGGAGCTGCGGGTATGGGTATACTGCAACGAATGAAGAGACTGTGCAGAGGAGGAAGTTGATGCGTGGAGGGGTTCATATGGCAATGGTGGAAGCGTTTTTGAGGATGCAAATCGATGATAACGATGAGGAGCAGGTGGGCAGCACGTTGGTTATGGCAGCATTGAAGCTACGAATGGAGCAAGGAAAATGCAGCATAAAGGGAAGCGTAGAGCTGCGTAGTAGATAGAGCAGGCAGCCACTTGTTTGCAGGTTCTGGCAGCGATTGAGGGATGACAGTACATAGAGGACAGGGTATGGGAGCCACAGGGAAAATCGGATTGCCCACAGAAAAATTCGAATTTTTCCCTGTAATAAAAATGAAACCTTAGGCAGCAACAAAAGAAACTAAAAACTCAAGTAGCAAACTGGTGTCCCAAAAACCATTGAAGAAATTTTCTAAAAAATTTTAATAGAAATTTTGAATTGTGCTGCTTTAGATTTGTCAATTTAATCCTTATAACAATTTGCCGGATTTTCAAACCCTTGAACAATAGAAACGTGCACCTGCAAAAAAGTGGTTCTGAAGCAAATATTCCTGCTAGAGCTAATCCTGAGGCCAGATCTTACCCTCCAGGGCCTAGATCCGGCTTCGAACAAAATGTTTTCTTCCGACCTGCAACCTGCAATAACGAAAATAGAACACCCAGAAATAAAATGTGCAAGAAACAAAACTAAACCCTAAAACCAGCTAAGTAATTACAGTATTCACAATTTAAAGGTTCTAAATAGCCATATTTGTCAGTATGCCACAGAAATATTTTCAGAATTTTATATTTAACATGAGATGCTTCAGAAAACCCTTCATGCATTTACAAGAAAAATTTCAAATGACAAGCCCGGGATCAAAACTGGCTGGGCCCTTCAGAAAATGCCCTTTTTCGGGAGTTGGCTGGTTCAGCCGAGAACTTCCCCAAACGCCCGTTGATCTTCGAAATCTAGATTTTCCTACACAACTTACTTCAACCATTAACAAAGAAGGAGAAAACGATACTAAAATCCAAATGTAATGGAGATACCTGCCATCATATTCAGAAATTTAACTACCATTCAAACCCTAGCGACTAAACAAGATACCTGTGTTTAAAATCACTCTTCATAAAGCTATCATCAATGGCTGAAATTAAAATCATGCACAGAAATAAAACATCTTACAACATTTCCAGAAGAGTAACACCAGCAAGATTTCAACCCCAAAGTCTTTCTTTATTGCACATGAAAAATGACTACAAGAGAGCTTTCTTTAGCACACGACTCTAAGATTGAATGATCTCAAATGACCCCTGACACCCTATTTAAAGGAAAACTTCCCCAACGGCTAGTTCGAGTGATCCATGTCAAAATGATCTCGACCGTCGATGAGGATCAAAATCTCTTTTAATCTCATCCGTCGAAATTTTAAATGCATTTTAATATATTAAAAATTAAAATTTTGCATTTAAAAACTTTGACTTATTATTATTTTTTATTATTTTTACTGGACCCTCGAACTTAGCCTTTGGAAAAAACACCTAAGACCTAGGACTTATGAGGGGATAAAACATTTTCTAACCCTCAAGGCACTTTACATCATGACTTGTACAATTTTACATCTCAAGGGGGAAAACCCATTTGACATAGACCCTCATAGACTACCCAATTCTGCGACACAAACATAATCTAGCAAATCAAGCAATTGGTAATAACCTAACCGAATAGTTAGTATTATTTCCAAATTATTTTTACATAGACTCGAAGCACACTAGGATTCTCCTAAGATTCTAATGACAAAATCCATTCCGGCTTTGGGGTTAGGCTGAAGGAAAACTTTGCCGACCATGGGTCGGTGAGACAAAAAACCTTCTGGAACGTAGATCATCACTAGAAAATTAGGTTTACCTAGGCAAATACATACATGACGCAGATCTGCTAAGATTATTTACAATCTACACATGCAGACTGGGTTTACAAAATAACATGATCAGCCTGATGATGATAGTTGAATGGCACGAACATGTCGATCAAGCGCTATCCCTTTTGCGAAAAAAGGGGTGTACTGCTATGGGTAGTTGACACGTAGTGGTCAACAAACCCAATGTGAGAAAACCGGTGTAGTAGTTCTAAGGGTTTATAATTTTAAACAGTAGCAGAATCTGAATATATCATTGAATACCACACAGGGTTATTCGGTTATAGAGAGAAATACTGGCAAAAGCTTTGTGAGTTTTACCTCACACAATCACTGATAAATCCTGGTTGATCCAGCCCCAAACTGATTGCCCCCCGGCTTTTCTGGCTGCCTCTTCTCAGTGTTTGCGTCAGCCTAGCATCAAGCTCTCTAGGTGCTGCATCACTTCTCTGGTTGGTCGATCTGCTGCCCAGGAAATTCGATTTCTGCCTCCCGGTCTCACACCGCGATTCCCAGCTTCTGAAAATCGAATTCCTTTGCAGAGTTGGGACTCCTCTCTCTCCCTCTGCACTAGTTCTGCGTGGCCCTCCTGGCCGTGCGTCAGCCTCTACGTCAACGCTTCCGGATCATGTGGAAATTTATAAGTCTAACCCGTTAGAAATTTTCCTACATTATCTGGCAGTGTTGTGAAAATCACAATAAATTGAAATTATTGCGATTTTTTCGCTATCCCGATTTTATCGCGATTATTATAGCAAATTATCGCCGGAAAACAAAAAAAAGCCGATTTTTTTGAAATTAACGCGATAAAAACGGAAATAATCATGGGGCTTCACGGTAGCGGGGTTTTATAACGTTTTTTTGGTTTTTTTATGAGCTCATTTGGACAGTCGCGCGCGGAGGGCAGAGGAGAGCTAGGAGACCAAGCCGAAGAGGGTTTGAAGCTAAATCTAAGTGCTTAGAGGAGAAAATCAAGAGGAGACCACCGATTTCTCCATAGAAACGATATGTGGATTAATTTTTTTTTGTTTTCATTGTTTAAAAACATTGTTTTTGTACTTTTTTCATTGTTTTTGGTTGGGTAACTTGGTATGGGCACCATTTTTCTTTTGTTTTCATTGTTTTTAAAGATTGTTTTTGTATTTCTTCATTGTTTTTGGTTGGGTAACTTGGTATGACTATGGGAACCAATTTTTTTTTGTTTTCATTGTTTTTAAACATTGTTTATGTTTTTTTCGCTGTTTTTGCCATTTGGTTGGGTAACTTGTGTATGGAATGGTTGGGTAACTTGTGTTTGAAACTTTGAACTTTGGAATGGTTGTTTTAGGTTGGGTAACTTGGATTTTCATTGTACAATGTAAAAATAAAAAATTAAAATACTAAATTGTAAATTTGTAACTTGTAATTTTGTAAATGCTAAATTGTAATCCTTATTTTCCCATAGGTTCACAACTGCACCAAAACACCATTCAAGACTTCAAGTTGGCAACTTCAAAGTTTAAAAACAAACATGCCAAGGAAATTGGATCCTTTCTGGGAATATGGTGTACCTGATTCTCCAAATGATAGACTAAACTTGAGTTGCAAGTTGTGTGGCCACCCTATGTCCGGGGGGGGTGTACAGGTTGAAGTTTCACCTTGCAAAAATCCCTGGAAAAGATGTGGGGCCTTGTAAAAATACAACTCCTGAACTTGTCCAAAGAGCCCTGAGAGCATTGGAAAATTTAGAGCAGACTAGAGAGGCCAAAGAAGAACTCAAAAGGCAACTTAAAAGGTCAGTTGAAGGAAGTGGGCCAAGTGGCACTGGTTCTACTGCAGCATCAACCAATCCGATAGCTTCCACATCATTTTTTGTTCCTCGAACCACACCTGGTTCACAGCGATCTATCAGTTCAAATGCTAAAAAAGAACAAGCTGACAAGTTGCTGGCAAAATTTCTCCTCTGGAGTGATATTCCTTTCAGCATTGTAAGGAATAATCCATTTTTCCAACCTGCTGTTGATGTTATTGCCAATGTTGGCCCATGGTACAAAATCCCTTCTTATCATGATGTCAGAGGCCGGATTCTTCAAAATGAAAAGCGTGACTGCACCCAAAGATTGGAAGATTTTAGGGCATCATGGGCACAAACAGGATGCAATGTTATGTCAAATGGTTAGACTGACCAAAGGGGGAGAACCCTTATAAACTTCTTGGTTAGTTGTCCCAAGGGGACTATGTTTATCAAATCTGTTGATGCATCTTCACAAATCAAAGATGCAAGAACTTTATGTGATTTGCTAGATGTGTTTATTTTGGAGGTGGGTGAACAAAATGTTGTCCAAGTCATAACGGACAATGCTGCAAATTATGTTGCTGCTGGCAGGATGCTTATGGACAGGGATCCTACTTTATTTTGGACACCTTGTGCTGCACACTATATTGATTTGATGTTGGAGGACATAGGGAAAATTCCCTTTGTCAAAGATATTGTTGATTCATCCAAAAGCATTACAAAATTTATATACAACCATACATCTGTGCTTAGCTTGATGAGAAGATTCACCAACAACAAAGAGTTGCTGCACCCCGCCATTACACGGTTTGCCACCAGTTTCATATCTCTTCAATCCCTCTTGAATTCTATGTGGGATGTGAAGAGAATGTTTCTTTCAGAGGAGTGGCGTGCTTTGCCAATGGGCCACAAACTAGAGGGAGAGGCCGTATGCAGACTAGTTACATACCAGGAAGACTTCTGGGTGGGAGTGCAGGAGGTGTGCGCCGTTACTTAACCTTTGGTAAAGGTTCTTCAGTTGGTTGATGGTGAGAAGCCCGCAATGGGCTATTTGTATGAGGCCATGGACAGGGCCAAAGAAGCCATTCAGGCCTACATTCTATGCCCGACCCAAGTGTGGACAAGGGGAGGGGGAGGCTAATTCCTTGTGGACCCAATGGACAAATGTGGACCCGGATGGGAAATATGGTGAAAGGGGTTATAATGAGCAGAGGGGAGTGATGTATGTGGTGTCGGGAAACGAGACCACACAACCAAAATCAGGATTTCCCATGTAGTGCCATTCCTAAAGCTAGTAGCCAATAAATGAGATCACACGGGACTAGGATACAAGGTTAAACACCAATTTGGATAGAGGAGACAAGAGAACAAACCAAGCCCAATCTTTCCGCCGAATCCCCACACTAATCCATGCCCAAAAGTGTCCATGATAAGTAAGCCAAAATACCCAAGTACATAATGAATGGCTATACCTTCGGGGATGGAAAGCCCACCTTCAAACATACGATCATAACAGATGGGCGAGGGAGCATAATGGCTAGATCAAGTGGCGGAGATGGTGGCACATCGAGCTATCTAGTAGCTGCAAGGGGCTATTGGCTGCTCGCTGAGGACCATCTAAGAGAAAAAATATCTCCTATGGATATCACCCACAGGTGGTGGGTAACACCAACTACGCCCCACCCATTTATATTGTGATAAACAATGCACCATTCAACGAATTTGTAATCATGCAAATCATTGGAAGACTAAACACACTAATACATGGATGCACTACATATGATCATTTTTTGTAATACAAGGGAGTGGTTAAAGCCAACCTAGTCGAGCTTGTGCACATAGGCTCATTAACCCCTCTTGGGGGTAGCACCCTACTTGATTTGGGTATATATACACCGCAACACTCATTTGTGTATCATCATGTTTTGATCTTCTTGATCTCTCTTAATTGTTTTATGCCTAAGGGCACCCATATGTTTGGTGTTCTCTCGTGATCTGCATTTCTTTCTTTTATGAGCACACTTGTGCATCTTGTGTAGCATACTGGGTTTTCTCTCTCTATCGCACTTGGCATTGGGTTATTTCAAAATTTGGGTTCATCTTTGGTTCCATTCAATTCTCCAGCTTTCACTTGTGAATCCAACTGAAATAAAAATAGGCTTAACCATCTAGACTCTTGGCATCTCTAACTAGGAGATAGCCCATAGCATGAAGCTAGTTACATATCTATGGCCATATGATATATATTAACATTATCATAGATTAATGAAGTTCTTAAGGTTAGCTTGAATGGACTCTGAGCTTTACTTTTCAACACACATAAGTTTAAGATGCCAATTTGGATAAAAAAACGTAACATATCTAAGTACACTCAAGTATTATGAAGCATATATTGAAAAAAAGGTGTTTCATGTGTTCTAATTTCTTCATGTTGAATCCTATGCTATAATATTACATAGTCTTCAGACATAAGTGCCTAACAATGCAACTCCTTAGCAACAAAGGTGGACCAATATTACCAAACTTCAATCATACTAGAATTACACACCTGCCTCACCTTCAATTCAAGTTCCTGCCAAATATAACTAGGAGATTAAGATTACCTTGAATGGACTCTTGGAGCTTTACCTTTCGACACATCAGTTCTTAAGGTTACGTTGAATGGACTCTTGAAGCTTTATCATTTGACACATCAAATGAGGTTAAGAAGCCAATTTGGATAAAGAAACATAAAAGATCTGAGTACAATTTTGAATTAAGTATTGGAAGCATGGATTGAACAAAGGGTGTTTCATGTGTTCTACCTTCTTCACGTTGAATCATTTTCTATAATAAATACTACATAATCTTCAGACAAAAGTAAGTGCCTACAATGCACTCCTCAGCAACAAAGTTGGACCAATATTACCAAATTTCAATCTATATTAGCATTACACACCTGTCTCGTCTTCAATTCAAGTTCCTGCCAAATATCATATAACTTGGAATTTTTCACTATCCCAGCTTCTGAGTAAACAAATATTTGTGAACCCTGCAATCCATATCAAGAACACATATAAAAACCACGTCTCTCCTTTTACACTATTGTTCTCTTATGGTTTACGATACATTTTCTTGATCTTTTAGAAATGGGTCGTATTTTAAAGCCTGGCACACAAAAATCAGCATGCTGGACCTATATATGTTTTGCTATGTTTCTTTCTTGCTGTTTACACTATATTCTATTACTGGCAGACTACATTTATTACATTTGTCGCCTATAGGCCCTCACGAGTTTATAGTAACTACATGCCATCATGCAATTTGAACCTTGCCAACACAATACCCACATTTGGAAGGACAGGCAAGAAGTTGGATGACAGTATATATATATATATTGGCAGATATTTACCGGTGAGGTTTGAAATGTAGAAAACAATTCAGAAGAAACAAAAACAACCACATCTTGAAGGCCAATGGACTAGGTGGCTCGTTTGAATAAGAACAATTCAGTTTCTTTCATGGCACTTTATCTTTGTAACTCATTTCATTCTCAATTAAGGATTAGAAGATGTAGCTTCCATATATGTCACAGAAAACATTTTTATAATTACAACAGGTTACAAGCTTTGCCAGTTGAGATTGAAGTTCTTCTTCTGTTTCAACAAGAATGATAGGCTCTGTGGAATATATATGATTGATACAAGAGCTAATTTATGACCTTTCGTAACAGAAGCAGATAATGTATTGAGGAAAATGTATTCTGTAACACCAAAACAGAATACCCAAGTGTTCAACTGTTTTGCATATGATGCTTTCTCGCTGTTTACACTATATTCTATTACTGGCAGACTACATTTATTACATTTGTTGCCTATAGGCCCTTACAAGTTTATAGTAACTACACGCCATCATACAATTTGAACCTTGCCAACACAATACCCACACTTGGAAGCATGGGCAAGAAGTTGGATGACAGTATATATATATATATATATATGGCAGATATTTACCGATGAGGTTTGAAAGAAAACAAATCAGAAGAAACAAAAACAACCACATCTTAAAGGCTAATGGACTAGGTGGCGCATTTGAATAAGAATAATTCAGTTTCTTTCATGGCACTTTATCTTTGTAACTCATTTCATTCTCAATTAAGGATTAGAAGATATAAATTCCATATATGTCACATAAAACATTTTTATAATTACAACAGGTTACAAGCTTTGCCAGTTGAGATGGAAGTTCTTCTTTCATTTTCAACAAGAAGGATAGGCTCTGTGGAATATATATGGTTGATACAAGAGATAATTTATAATCTTTCGTAACAGAAGCAGATAATGCATTGAGGAAAATGTATTCTGTAACACCAAAACAGAATACCCAAGTGGTCAACTGTTACATATAGATGACTGCAATGCACTGAGAAAACATTGTATTAGAAAGCAAGTTTATTCAAGTTCAAGCAAAATCATTTAATATAAGAAATCTAACAATGTTGAGTATCGTAACTAAAATATCATCTGTCAAGGACTTTAAGACTCAAATTATTGTCATTTGTATTACTATCATACTTTCATGCAATTTCTATCTTAGCATAGCTTAAGCATTCAGGAATGAATCAGTAAGAATGAAGAAAAAGGTCTTGGAAGATTTACTTATCTTCAAGAACTTACTCCGCTCTTCTGCACCAATGCTGAGCCAGTTGCAAGAGCAAAGTCAGCATCCTTGCCTCCAAACCAACCTACTGGTCCACCATACATTCCTCGGTCAAATGTCTCTGTTCACAACAGTTCAAAGAAAAAACTTTCTTAAGAGCTAGAATGTCTCAACATACATATGAAAACCACTTATTGCATCCTCCTTTCTACTAGACATTATAATGTCTATTTTATCACAGGGAGTAATAAATGTTATTTATAAAAAATAATGCTGTAATGGCATAAGGTGAGACATATGTAATAAATAAAATTAGGTGAGTGGTTCCTAAAAGAAAAACGCAACTTGCTAGACACACATGTCAAACACACACACATATAACACAACTCTGTGTAAAATTTTGAATCACATTGATATAAAACATCTCTCTTTTGTCTCTCTCACAGTCTCAATTGTCTCTTTACATACTCTACATATTATAGTTTAACATGATATCAAAGCCATGGCGATTGTGGCATTAAGTAATTACAAAGATCTATGCCAAGACAAGATTTGGCACACACCTAGAGAAAAGGATGAATTAAAACGGAACAAGAGGCTATGTGAAGAAGAAAAAGCATTAATTGAAGGTGAGTTCCCCAATATGCTTGTGACCAAATTCATCAAATCAGTGAATTAGGTGACTCCAACCAGTGAAGAAGATTGTGGCTAACTAATAAAAATCAGTGTACAGTAGCATCATGCTTTGCTCCAAACAGGGCTCATCCCAACTCCAAGGCAATTGAAATGAAAGCTTTGTGACTGGCATCTTGAGAAAGGTGGCATACCCTGCAACCCCACACTCTATAAAGGTAGCATATGTATTTTGATAGGCCGCTATAAGGAATTTGAACGGAAGCTATAAACCTGAAGGAGTAAAAGCCCAAAATGGGTGCCCTAAGTGTCAAAGTGAACCAAATTGGTGACCAAGGGCTCGAGAACAAGGGGGAGAAGGAATCTAAGAACCCACTTAAGTACTAAATATCATAGCGGGGTCCCAAGTCTAGGATAAGTGAGGGGAACTTGTGGAGGACATCTAAAATAATAAAAAATAAAAATAAAAATCCAATACAACGATTTCTGCTGGAGGCTTTTATGGAGGATCCTAGAGTATGCCATGTCTTATGCCCTCTTTGATACAAATGTCCCGCCTTCATGAAGCTATTTTGTTGAAGATTTGTACACATGGTTTGACCACTTTGTATTTAATGTATTGTTGATCAATTATATGAAAGACATTGCTTCTTTACTCCTCCCTAAAAGCTAGATCTAGGGTTTTGCCCCTAAATATTGTTATTTTACTGTAGAAGAAGAAGGAGCTCAAACCTATACAAGGGTTTTCTCTCTTCATTACTTCTCATGGTTGGATTTTTAGAGTTTCCCATCCTTGGAGTTTAATCAATATATCTTCCTTGGAGAATATGTCATGTATAAGGGTCTCTTTCCCATCAAGGTGTGTCTATTGTTGTACTGCTTTCTATTGTTGCCTATGATTATAGAGTTGCTAATACTTGCTATTGATTGGCCATTGAAAAAAGATACATTTATCATAATGGAAGGGTTTTGTGTGAGGAATTTCTTCCCCTTGATCCTTTTTTCTCTTGTCTATGTATTATTCTCCTATATCTTACATCTACACGAGTAATTGCTAGGTTAATACTTCATGTTAAGGCACGTCTCATTAGGAAAGTTTTGATGCGGCACTTCAAAATCCTCCTTGTTGAGAAATCTATAGGGCAATAGTTAGGATGATTTCTCTTTCTATGATAACTGCGTGTGATATGATAACTGCTTGATCCATGACTTTTGGACTCTTCCAACCGCACGATGGGGGGTGCGGCACCACCACCCACTTTCTTTTTAACAATACTTGTAAGTGTGGACTACGCCTACTTTCTATACTTAGTTTATTTTTCAACTTTCCTAAGTATAACATTCACATACACAGCGGAAACATTCAATTAATCATCTTCATCATTATTACCATTCAACATAAATGCACAACGGATATTTTAATGGGAGGGGCAACTCCCTGAAATATGAGTCTGCCCAATAATAACAATATTTCACAAAATATACAGTTTTACAGTCTTTGCAGGAAACCCCAAGTTTCCTTGGTACAATATCTGTCACAACCGTGCAACCCGGCATGCACCGTTCAGACTACCCGAACCACCGTTCGAAGTGCCCACCGGTTCTACCGTCCGTCGCAACTTGTTCACCATCGCACTGTTTAGCACGTCGTTCACCTACAGCTCGTTCAGCCGAACACCCTCAACTCGTTCAAGTGGACACCCTCGCACGCCCTCACCCGTTCAGTCGTTTGGGCAGACGCCCTCGCCTATTCAGACGTTTAGACCACCCTCGCCCGTTCAGTCGTTCGGGCAGACGCCCTCGCACACCCTCGCCCGTTCAGTCGTTCGGGCGAACGCCCTCGCCCATTTAGTCATTCAGGCGGACACCCTCGCCTGTTCAGTGGTTCGAGCGGACGCCCTCGCTCGTTCGCCTTCGCACGACTTCACCCGAACACCTTCCAACGACCTCGCCCGTTCAGTCGTTCAGGCGAACGGCCTCGCACGCCCTCGCCCGAACGCCTTCAAACGACATCGCCCAAACGGTCGTTCAAACAAACGCCCTTGGATGCCCTCGCCCATTTGGTCGTTCAGGCCGACGCCCTCACCCGAACGACTTCGCCGAATAGTCGTTCAGACAAACGCCCTCGCCCATTCGGTCGTTCAAGCTGACGCCCTCGCCCATTCGGTCGTTCAGGCTGACGCCCTCACCAGAATGCCTTCGCGCGACCTGCAGCTCCATTTTCCACGTTTGTTATGGCTCTGTGCTATGGCCCAAGAGTCTGCTTGCACTTTCGCCCATTTTCAGGGATGTAGTTGATGATCATGGGTTGAGGAGACTTTCCGATTCATGGAGGACATGGACCGATGGTTTATGTGACATTGGAGTGAAGGCAGGCAGTATGAGCATCTTGGATGTTGGAGCTGGTAGCACTTTGCGACAGTGGTTGATTGGCAGTCTTGGCGACAGGTGGTTGTTGGGATGGAGAATTTTCGAGGACGACAATGGCTTGAAATGGGGGAGGATGTAGCGCCCCCAAGATGGAAACGTGTGGTGATGGGCGCATGACGGGCAAGGGCGGCGAGCTAGGGCAACCGGCGCACCCGCACAGTGCGACGAGCCGGCACGACAGAAGGAGTAGACACGTGAAGTCATATGGTGAAAAGGCTAAGTGTGGGCGACTTGTGAGTATATATGGGTGGGCAGTCCCGGGTGCGGGCACCCTACCCCTGGCCGACGTGGCGGGTGATCCTTTTTTCTCTTGTCTATGTATTATTCTCCTGTATCTTACATCTACATGAGTAATTTCTAGGTTAATACTTCATGTTAAGGCACGTCTCATTAGGAAAGTTTTGATGCGGCACTTCAAAATCCTCCTTGTTGAGAAATCTATAGGGCAATAGTTAGGATGATTTCTCTTTCTATGATAACTGCTTGTGATATCACCCCCCATCGCACGACTAAATGCGAATTAATATAAAACTGTGTTAGAATGCTCCAAAAGTCATGGATCAAGCCAAATCTAATCTTAGTCGTTGATTAGGGACTTAATCTCGACCGTTGATTTGTCAACAAGAAAAGTATAAGAGGAGGGTTGAGGGTCACTTGGAGAACACACTGAGTTGATCAAGATTTCGACTTTCTGGGGCTGGATTTGCTGAGGAAGTCGAGAGATTGATAAGAGTTGCAGCTAAGGGGCAGTGAATACAGAAACAGAGAGGTAGAGATAGCACCAGGAGGATCAGCACAGTCACTTTTTCACTTTCTAATTCTTCATTGAGTTTAATAAAGTCACTTTTAAATTAGAATGTAACTTTACCACTTATAAAGTCACTTTTAAATTAGAATGTAACTTTATCACTTATAAAGTCACTTTTAAATTAGAATGTAACTTTACCACTTATAAAGTCACTTTTAAATTAAATTGACTTTACCACTTATAAAGTCACTTTAGGAGAAAAGTAAAAAATAAATTTGGAGACTTTTCCCTAGGTCAAATATCAAAGCCTTAGGGAACCACTTGTCCTTTGGTACCCAAATTTTAACACTCCTTACCGAGGAAAGTGTCCTCACCACTCCCATCTTGTCTCTGAAGTAGACATGCTTGCCCCGTGGTAAGGCTTTGGTGAAAATGTCCGCTACCTGCTCATTTGTGGAAATGTACTCAAGCTTGACAGCTCCCTTTTGGACATAGTCTCTAATGAAGTGATACTTGATCTCAATATGCTTTGACCTGTCATGAAAAACTGGATTCTCTGTGAGTTTTATGCAACTCTGGTTATCACAGTAAATTACTAAAGGTCTCAATGCCTGACCCAATAGACCAAACAACATCTTGTGAAGCCATATGGCCTCACAACTAGCCAAACTAGCAGCCATATACTCTGCCTCAGCTAAACTCAATGCAATTGACTGTTGTTTCCAGTTGATCCACGACACAACTACCGAACCCAACCCAAAACAACACCCGGAAGTACTCTTCCTATCTGAAGCACAACCTGCCCAATCTGAATCCATGTACCCTGCCAATCTCACTCCATCACCCTGTCTATAATCCAAACCAAAATCCAGAGTCCCCTACAAATAACGAATAATGTGTTTTGCAGCCACCCAGTGCACTCTCCTGGGCTCACACATGAACTAACTCATAGTGTTAACTACAAAACATATATCTGGTCGAGTGTTGACCAAATACATCAAACAATCAATCAACTGTCTATATAGAGTAGGATCCACCAACTCGGAATCAAAAACGTGAAGCTTCTTCCAGTTAGTGATCACAGGTGTAGACATGGGTTTGCAGTCCTCCATGTGAAATCTGCTAAGAATATCTACAATGTACTTCCCGTGTCTGAGGAAGAAATGCCCCTCCTCCTGCCACATCTCCAATCCCAAAAAATAATGCATCAAGCCGATATCCTTCATCTCAAACTCTAAAGCAAGATCTCTCTTGCAGCCCTCAATGAGTTTCTCTGCACCAGTGATGATCAAGTCATCAACATAAAACACCAGAATGAGAGGCTCCTCACCCACCACAATGAAGTATAGGTTTGCCTCACTCTTTGTGAAACCCAACTGCTGCAAGTATGTATCAATCCTCGAGTACCAAGCTCTAGGAGCTTGCTTCAGGCCATAGAGTGCCTTTTTCAATCTGCATACATGGGACTCCTTCCCATGCACCTCAAAGCCCTGCGGCTGCTCAATATAAACCTCCTCCTGAATGAAGCCATTGAAAAATGCGGTCTTCACATCCATGTGGTGGATCTTCCAACCCATCTCTACTGCAATCGAAATAATGGAGCGAATAGATGTATACCGAGCTATGAGAGTGAAAGTCTCATCATAGTCAACTCCCTCTACCTGTGAGAAACCTCTCACCACAAATCAAGCCTTGAACTTCATAATGCTGCCATCTGCAGCATGCTTTATCTTGTAGAGCCATCTGGAAGTAACAACTGATTTACCTTCATGCCTCGGCACAACCTCCCAAACATCGTTCTTCCTAATAGAAGAATACTCCTCCATCATGGCCTCTCTCCAGATCTGTTGGCTGGCTACCTCCTCATAACTAGATGGCTCAAAGTCGACAATGCTTGTTACCAATGCCATGTAACTACAGAACCGCTCAGGTGGTTTACTTTCTCTAACCTGTTTCTTTGGCCCAGCAACTGATGTGACCTCGCGCAAGGTATCTTGAAGCCACTTGGGCTTCCTCTTCCCTGAGGATACTTCTCCCACCTGAGTGAAAGAATCCTCATCATCATCAAAACCCTGAACTCCTGAAGGCTTGCCAACTGACCTCATGCCTGAATCTGTGCATGTAGATGCCGAAGTACCGTGTGAACTGTCCATTAGTGAACTACCCTGTGAACTGCTCTGCGGACTGCCCTACATGCTGCCCAAGGAACCACCCACCTGACTCTGAGAGCCAATGCTCACTGATGGACCTGACACTATAATCGATGTGCCTCCTGATCCCTGACCACTGGATCCCTGTGACCTCCTGAAAGCTCTCTCCTCCTCGAACTTCACATCCTGCCTGACAACCACTTTCCTCTGCGCAGGAATATAAATCCGATAAGCTTTCGAGATCTCGTTATAACCCACAAAGATGCCCTTGTCTGCAGTGGGCTCTAGCTTGGTCCTGTTCTCCTTGGGGACATAGGAATATGTAAGGCACCCAAAGATACGAAAGTGCCCAAAATCAGGCTTCTTCCCAGAAAAAGCCTCCTCCAGAGTCACATTCCCCAGGGCATGATGTAGATCCCTGTTCTACACGTACACATCAATGTTGCAGGCCTCTGCCCACAAAAATAAAGGTAACCCCTGATCATGAAGCATGGCTTTGGCAACCCCTGCAATGGATCTATTCTTCCTCTCTGCAACCCCATTCTGCTGGGGGTAGTAAGGAACTGTGAACTCCCTCCTAATGCCCACCTCAGCACAAAAATCAACAAACTCACCAAGGGTATACTCCCCTCCATTGTCCAACCTGAGGACCTTGATCTTCCTACCTGTCTGAGTCTCCACAAGAGCTTTGAACTCTTGAAACCGCTTGAAGACCTCACTCTTGGTCTTCATGAAATAAATCCAGGTCTTCCTCGAGCGGTCATCAATGAATAAAACACAGTACTCATAGCCACTCAAGGATACATGAGACATCCGACCACTCACATCGGTATGAATCAAGTCAAGGATCCTAATCATTCTGCTGTCACTGCTGGGAAAAGGGGATCTGGCAAACTTCCCCATATCACATCCTCTGCATACATCAAGGTGATCAAAACTGAAATCTGGCACACCAGTGGTGAGCTCCCGTAATGTCCTCAAGGCCCCATGATACATGTGCCCCATCCTGTGGTGCCAAATCTCACACAACTCTGAACTGCTAGATCTACTGTCGGTCCTGTCTCGGGTGCTGCTACTCAATGCCATCAAGGGCTGGAATGAGAACTTGTACACCTTGGCATGGCGCACACCAATCTCTCTAGTTGAAGAAGCTGGAGTTCCCCTAGGATATATAAGCACCTACCCTCTCCTGAACAACACATCATACCCTCTATCCTCAAGTGCTGAGACGGATATCAGGTTCTTCTTCATTCCAGGCACATATAGAACATCTGACACTTTCAAGGGAGGTTTGGGTCCCCTATCAAATGTCAATGTCCCCACACCGACTGCTCTAACAATGTTGTCATCACCAAGTACTACCTCCATATCAGTATCACCCTCTGAAAGCTCTGAGAAGTACTCTCTGACTCCTGTCATGTGGCGGGAAGCGCCACTGTCAACATACCAAATGCTAGAAGATGCTCTGCTAGTAGCAGGGAATGCACACTCCCTCTGAACCTGTATGGCAGGTGATCCTGCACTAGTGGCCTCACAAGCTATGAACCCAAACTCCCGATCAAATCTCTCTGAGAAGCTCTCTATCTCTGCAGAAGCTACCATGGGTTTGTCTTTCCCTTTCTTGTTCTTCTTCTCTGGACACACAACAGCATAGTGTCCCAACTTTTGACAATTCCAACATTTGACTTTGGAATAGTCCTTCTCCTTGTTTTGTTGCTTGCCTTTACCTTTGCTTTTGCCTCCACTGTTGGAAGCTTGCTTCTTTGCTCTGCCCTTCTTGCCTCTTGCTAACAATGCCACATTGTCATCCTCCTCCACCTGTTTGGCTGCCCCAAGATGGTTCTTTCTGATCTCAT
Organism: Pinus tabuliformis; assembly: GCA_031772625.1. Classification (NCBI taxonomy): domain Eukaryota; kingdom Viridiplantae; phylum Streptophyta; class Pinopsida; order Pinales; family Pinaceae; genus Pinus; species Pinus tabuliformis. The sequence goes on from CM062820.1 coordinate 1,641,399,087, forward strand.
TTTGAATGCAATCATCCCACAACCTCTCCTAATCGGGAAGGTTTTCCCGTGCAACAATGTCATCCACAAAATTCTCCCAAGTCTTGGGAAGACCATTCAAAGCAATTCTCACCAACTCAATGGGTGCAATGATCTCACCTACAGCTGCCAACTCATCTCTCACTGAAGTGATCTTTGTGAGGTATGTTGTAGCGCAGTCAGTCTTAGCCATTTTAATGGCCTTCAGTTTCTCCTTTAGAACCATTTTTCGGTTTTCATTTGAGCTCTGGTAAAGACGGGTCAAGGCTGTCCACATCTCATGTGCATAAGTCTTTCCTCTCACATGAAGAATGACATGGTCTTTGATTCCTTCCAGAATCAATCTTTTTGCCTTAGCATTCTTTTTGTTAAACTCTGCCAACTGTACAGGGTCAGCAAGTATTGCTACTGGGTTCTGTGTGGTATTTACCATAATGCCCCAGACTTCTGCTTCCTCAAAGATGCTCTGGATTCTCTCCTTCCATGCACTGTAGTTGTTCTGCCCATCCAACCTGTCTTCAACTCTCAAACCCAAAGACATGTTTCATTGTCCTACCAAACTGAAATTTTCAAATCTGTGGTAAAGGTTTCTATTTTCTGTGTAAAAATCAGCTTGCTGTAATTTTCACTTTGTTGTCCCAAACTGCACTTTTCAGCCAACCAAGCTCCGATACCATGAAGAAATTTCAACCCCCACTCTGGTTATCAGTTTTCCTTGTCACTCTATGCATTTAGTTTTAAATACAAGCATGATAAAAATTCTAAAATCTGGAAATGATAATATTTTTCTGAAAACACAAATTTAGAGATTTCACAACTGCTAAAATTACAGAAATAAAACACAACAAAATTATGACAGCCACGCACAAAAAATAACACAGTGATTTTTTGTCAATGTGACCCTGGAAAAACCCCTACAACTCTTGGGGAAAACCAGTTTGAGAGCTCTTCTTTATTTCTGAAAAATGTTTTTACAGAGAAACTAAAATACACAGTAAAAAATTCCAGCAACCACAATTTACAACTTATCTCAATTTTCGTGCTTGAACTCCACCTCAAAAATTTTGCCAATCAGCGAACAGCCAAAACAGAATTTTTTACAACAATAAAACAGCATTAAATGTTGTACGGCTAGCCTCAAAAAACGTGCCAATCTAAGTCACCTGACACGGGGATTCGGTATTCGTAGGATTCGGAATTCATAGTGTTGGATTCAGACACGTTGACCCCCCGGAACAAGACACGTAGGATTCGTTATATATTATTTTATTAAATATATATAAATATATATATATATATATATATATTAAAAATTAGATATTTCTTACACAAATTTTAATTAATGATACAAATTTATTGATTTCAAACATAGATCTTCATCTATAGCATGCATAGTACATACAAAAGACAAAGATACTTATATGAAATGGTAAATGGTTACAAGGAAATATAATCTAAGGCATATTAGCAACATAAATGCCTATTACTAAAGGATGAACAAAATTTTGGACAATATGGCTTTTATTTCAAAATTCAAATATCTGCATCTCAGGGCTAATTTTTGCTGATAAATTATCTTAAATCTGGGGTCATGTCTCTTCCAACAATGCCAGTGACTTATTAAACATCCGCTTCTCTAAAAGTCTTAAAAGTATTTTGCCAACTAAAGGACAAACATATCATGGATAAATAATAGTGAAACAAATCAAATGTATGAGCAGTGAAGTTTAAGTCTTTTCAAATCTCAGATCACTTCTTGAATCTTGTCAAGTTCATTGTTTTTTCAGAGAAAACATGATATTGATGATTCTCCAGTATTAGAGGAACACACATCTACAGTACAAAATTTGCTTGGAGATTGGCTGCTGAGGATGAGAATAAGCCTCCAACAAAAGAAATCTAACCCTAGAAATTCTGTTCTAGAAACTACATAGGCAAACTTTTGTCCACCGAACTTAAAACATACATTCTTCTCCAGAAATACTGAAAAATTGGTCACTGAGACAATTGTTTCTAGTTATTTTCTGGGATACGAATCCTAAAATTGGGATTCGCTGGCCATGCACGGGATTCATACAGGATTCGTACGAATCCTAATAGGACACGTCGAATCCGATTTTAGGATACGATTTTCAAGAGAATCGTATTGGACACGCGGAATTCGGGTTCGTCGGGCTATATGAACGAATCCGGTTACTTAGGTGCCAATCAGCAAACAGCGAAAATAGAAATTTTTACAGCAATAAAACAGCATTAAATGTTGTACATCTAGCCTCGAAAAACGTGCCCAAAACTTGTTGTCCCTCTTCCTTGATTTCTGTGCCTTTCTCCTGTTGTACAGTTTTTCTTTGGCATGCGTGCCAATAAATGTTGCTGCCCAGATTTGCTAAAATGTCTTCTTGCTGCTCTCCTTCACTTCCTCACTGCTCAGAAATTTTCTCCTTGCTCTCTCTTCTCTTTCTCTCAAATGCTCATGAAAGAATAAATTGATCTTTTCCTCTTCTCTTCTCCTTTTATTCTCTAAATGACCTTTTGGGTTACCCTAAGATCTAATCGCTGATATTCATTTAGATCTAGGGATGAGAATAAATGTGCATTTAATTCTCACTTTCTATTTTTTAACTCACCCACTTAAATAAAAACCCACTTAGCCTTTTATTTCCATAGTCACTTTTTCACTTTCTAATTCTTCATTGAATTTAAAAAAGTCACCTTTAAATTAGAATGTAACTTTACCACTTATAAAGTCACTTTTAAATTAGAATGTAACCTTATCACTTATAAAGTCACTTTTAAATTAGAATGTAACTTTATCACTTATAAAGTCACTTTTAAATTAAATTGACTTTACCACTTATAAAGTCACTTTAGGAGAAAAATAAAAAATAAATTTGGACACTTTTCCCTAGGCCAAAAGATCAAAGCCTTAGGGAACCACTTGTCCTCCGGTACCCAAATTTTAACATTTTGGATGGTGAAACTTCCCCTTACAGGGCTGACGTCATCCTTCTCTAGATATTTTTATGCCCTAGAAACCCTAACCCTAGCAAGGGCTTCAACTTGAGGCTTAATTGGAGGGTTTGCTTTGCTTGTTTGTTGATTTGATCTTTAAGTAAACCCTTTCTTTGACTCATATGTACCTAGGCACTCCTTTGTTGCTACATTTCAATAAACCCTAGATCATATGTGCCTTTGCTAGTCTAGGTGCATGATACGCTATTCCTTATTAAGGAGTATTGAGCCATTGTCCATCTTTTAAGTATCCCCACCTAGCTTATACTTTTTATCACCTTGAACCATATAACATAGAATATCCTCTTAGGTGATCACTAGGAAGCCTCCCTTGTAAAATTCCACTAAAGAACAAGGGGGAGATTGTTGAGGCAACAATGGCAACCTACCTCATTGTTGCAACAAGATTTGGCCTGATAGATTTTGAGGCAACAGGGCTGCTGATTGGCAAACTGCATCATAGGAGAAATTTTTTCTCCTAGGGTTACCCAAACATGTGGGTAGGTAGCATGGACAACACATCTCTTAGAGCACCTCATTCAATGTGCCCCACTTACAGGCTTAACATCCTTATGTCTTCGTGTGCACTTCATTTTTAGTTTATTCCATACTTCATGTACTTTCTTGAGAGGGTTCACCTGTTCTTACAATGTCAAACGCCACATGTTTGAGAGGCATTACATCAGCATTAGGAGCACATAAAATTACTGTATCAACTTAGGAATAAATAAATGAGAAGTACCATGTATCAACAGCAAATAATCAAGTTTGAACACCGTGTACTCAATTAAATTGCACCAGCAGACAACTTTTTATTCTTTAGAATGTGCTTATGGTGGATAATGCTCAAAGTAAGCACTAAATGATTATCAACCATTACATGCATGAGATCACCGATATTGGGCTATAATATTAAATTCTCAGCATTAATGTGTTAAGGAAGCCAAGAAAAAAGTGCATGTAAATACCAAATCATTGAGTTTAAACCAAATTCGTTCAGCCAGCTATAGTGGCATATATTTAAGTTAAAATAATACAAAGAAACAACATTAGGATCAAAGAGATAAAAACACAAAATGTTATCACATATGGGACACAGCTTGCCATGTTTTACACCAGGTTCTGGCTTCATATACATCCCTAAAGCACTGCAGAGTCATTTTAAGTCGAATAAAATTGTTGTGATGGTCCATCACTATCTATGGATTCAATTCTATCAATGAATCCAACAAAATAGTTACTTCCAGTATACCATAAATATAAGCACCTGAAGAATAAGAAGAGAGTTAGCCTACCAGTTTGATTAATAAAACATCGTGCAGCTTCTTGTGAATGCCCACAAATGACTGAACTTGGATGAAGTGATGACAAAAGATAGAACTACAAAGGGCAATAACTGAAGTTATAAGAACCACAGCACCACTCCAAATAACAATTCTAAATGGATGATTATGGATCTAATATTATCCTGCTAAAGCATATAAGAACGTGCACTTACTTCATCCATATCATTTTTTAGTTCCCCTGTCAAACATGTGTGCAAATGTTCCACCTTTGCTTCAGTAACCACATGTTTACAAGTAAGCTGCAAGAACAATAAAAAATAAGATGCTGCAAAAGTGAAGAGATTCAAATTCAAGGATAAGGAAATAATGAAGGAAGCAACTCAGTGTAAATTAATACATAATGATACAAATGACAAGGGGCTAATGTATGCATTGATAGACGCTAAAGTTGTGAATATCTAGGTCAAGCAAGCCATGTGCATCATCTAACTCAAAGTACCTCCATTTGCCTTTTAATATCCGCTTCTATGATGTCAAAGTCACAATGATCTTCAGAGCTGCCACTGTGCCATTATTTAGCCATATAAAAAATCTGTAAGCAAAATTCAAATCCAATAACTTCTTTGTCTGAAACTATTTGTGGGCATGAAAATATATTCATTGATATCTCATTATATATGGTAACTTATATACTTCTAGTTCTTTCAAGTAAATTAGTGAAGAATAGTACAGTTTATTTCAATTCCTGACCTTGATGAAAAGAAGCAATAATGTATACTTGGAAAGAAGCATATTTCAGCTCGATAAAGACCTTATGATTTGGGCAGCATACAAAAGCATTGTAATATCGTATACCAAAGATCGAATGTTTTTTAGATCAAATTTTACTGATTTGGTTGTTTCTAAAAGATACGACAATTACAGATCTATTTTTAATTTTCAACATTTAATTTCAAATGTATGTTGGACCAAATCATTTTCTAGATAGAAACTAAAAACAAAAAGCCTCCATGATTTTCGCGACATTTCAAATAAAGTTACAGGAATTAGTGGTGCATTAACTTTTCCCCTCCTCTCAGATAATCCAAAAATTTGCTAACCAGGTATAAAAAAAATTATCCTTTAATAAATCATTTATGCAATCTTATAAATCATGTAACAGCTCTATAATCTGGCACCTATGGATCATGATTCTCATCCTGCAATGTGCACACCTAATCATATACCCAATGAGTCATCACTCAACATAATCATAATGGAGGAAATGTCCAGGTCACAATTCAAATGCATACGCAAGCTCATGCAATACTTATTTTGTGGACAGCTAATACTAGGAGAATGTGACAATTTTTTAGGATTTAGGGGCTGTTACCTCTCAAACTCTTATATGTTAAGCAAGCAATAGGAATTTGTTTGTTTTGTTGCTAGATTGGACAATTTTTTAGACATCATCTTCGAATGAAATGAGAACAATGGACACGATTGAATGGCGGACTTGTCATGGGGAAAAGAGCGTATATTTTCAAAACCTTGCCACTCGTAGACTCTCACAAGTGGCAAGTGATTCATTAGTGAGAAGGAATTGGGGCACTTGTCGTTTCATTCATTTCATCAAGTGCAACAGGTTAGGATCGCAGAAAGCTCAAGAACTTCTCTATATGCATTCAAACCTACAACTTTTTCTCTTGTAGGGGAGAAGAATATACAAGTGGGCCTTTTTACCCATCATTAGTTGGGTACCCAAAAAAAGAAAATAAGAAAATAAAACTTGAAACAGTGGTGATGATGGAAAAAAATCCCAAGGCCCCAATCAAAGCTAGTTGACAATACTATTGGATGAAAGCTGTCATTGATGTCAAAAGGTGAATGGGTCATTGTTGAGTAATGTTGTCATTGATGCAAAAGCCCTAATCTCAGGGATGATGCCCTGGCTTTGGGATGATCAAAGCATGTGATAATGAGCCCTAAAGGGCAAAAGGGTTCAAGCCCAGTGTTGCAGGAAGCGCCCCCCCCCCCCCGGATCCTAGGCCGGAATCGCGTCCCATACGGAAGCGTTCCGGAAGCACCAGACGAAGCGCGATTCCATTTTTGCCGAAGCGCGATTCCTAGTTTTTTGAGCGATTCCTGGTTTTTAGGAAGCCAATTAGTGGCGGATATTCACGAAAGTTCATTAAGTCAACTTCTAGAATAATCGCGAACAGCTGTTATGATGGTATTGGCGCGGACCGGATCTGATCAGATCAGTGGAGTGCATATGCGCAGCCGCTAATTGTGGTTGGCGTCTCCGATTTATTGGACTTTTGAACAGGTCGTAAGAACTGCGGCTTTGAATACGTCTCTGTTGGCGTGAGCAGAGGCCTATGATAATAGGCCGCTGAATATAAAATTAAATTAGGAATGAGTAGGAAACCGCGTTCAGGTGATAACCAACGTCGTCTGCTCTTAGACGGAGTCCACCATCCACTTTTTTTCAATCGCTGCAGTAGGTTTCATAGTCCTGCGCAGGGTTGTATGGATTAAGGAACCTGATTTGTGGGATCAAACTTTCACATAACCGCTGAACCACAGCTTAAAGAATATTAATTACTTATTTTCGGGTGTTAGTATTCATTAAGTTTTTAAATTTAAAGAGATTTAAGGATATAATTACTTTTTGAAACATTAAACTATATAAAAAAAAAGTTCTTAATGTATCCAGGTTAAGACCGTCTTGATGAGAACATTTTAATATAAAATGCTTATTTTTTTGGGCCAATAAAAAGATTAACCTAGGTTTAAATTCTAATCTTAATTTAATTTGAAGAAAAAAAAAACATTATTAATAAATGTAGTTAATATAAGCCAAAGATTTATGATTAATGTGATTATTATTATGCTTACTTATCATCATTATTATTAATTAATATTAGTTAGTTAAATAATAAAAAAATTTAAAAATAATAATAATGGTTAAATTTTTTGAGATGATTGTTGTACATACTAGTAACTACAATGGAATCATGGATGCCATATCTATCTTGATTTATGCAAAAATATGCATGTTTTCATGTCTTCTACAATTAATTTGGTATTTGGGATGTTTGTTTTGAGTATAAATGCAAAAAAATATAAAAAAATATATATATATAGCAGACGCTTCCGCGGACGCTTCGCTTCCTAGATTTTTGGAAAATGACGCTTCCGCTTCGCTCCCGCTTCGTGCAACATTGTTCAAGCCCTCAAATGCACAAAACTGACAATCAAAAGAAAATCAAGGAAAAGATGGTCAAAGCCAAAGCAAATTCATGGAAGGACTATAGCATCATGTAGCCCTCATCTAGACCCTTCTAATGGTATATGGCACTCCCTCTAACTCCCCCTATCTTTGAATGCATTTTTACTCCATTTACCTAGCTCAAATGGAAGTATAACATATATGGTTGGAAAGTTTATTCCGAGACCTTTCCAATGGTATATGGAACTCCCTCTAACTCCTCACGGTTGAGAAGAAATGATATTTTGAATATTCGCTATAAATTTTGCCAATTGCACCAGTCAGCCCAGTCTAGACCCTAAATGCACTATATATAACCGTGAGGAGAAGGCATTTTAGCAATTCGCTGAAGGAAAATTCGGATCTGTTGAAAGTTGAAACAAGAGAAGAAAAGAAGTGTTTCTGGGGTTCATATCTCATGAATTGGAAGCAAAAAGAGGTCAGATTTGGGAGGCTATCTATGGAAGGATTTTTGGCACATTTTTAAAGGATTTTGGCACAGTTTCTGAAGTTTTTTTTGGCATAATTCTTGTAGAATTTTGGAGCATTGGATTTTTTATGCTCCATTTGAATACCCTATCTTTGAATGCATTTTTACTCCATTTACCTAGCTCAAATGGAAGTATAACATATATGGTTGGAAAGTTTATTCCAAGACCTTTCCAATGGTGTATGGAACTCCCTCTAACTCCTCACAGTTGAGAAGAAATGATTTTTTGAATATTCGCTATAAATCTTGCCAATTGCACCAGTCGGCCCAGTCTAGACCCTAAATGCACTATATATAACCGTGAAGAGAAGGCATTTTAGCAATTCGCTCAAGGAAAATTCGGATCTGTTGAAACAAGAGAAGAAAAGAAGTGTTTCTGGGGTTCATATCTCATGAATTGGAAGCAAAAAGAGGTCAGATTGGGGAGGCTATCTAAGGAAGGATTTTAGGCACATTTTTAAAGGATTTTGGCACAGTTTCTGAAGCTCTTTTTGGCATAATTCTTGTAGAATTTTGGAGCATATCTTGAAGTTATTCTTGTAGAAGTTTGGAGCAGATCTTGAATATTTGTCGCAGATTTGGAACAGCTCTTGTTGACCTATCCCTAAGTCTTGTGGAAGTAGCTCTTGTAGCAGATTTGTAACAAAATTGAAGCAGCTATTGTTAAAGAAGTTGTGAGACAAAATTAAATGTTGGAATTTCTAAGTCTAACTGTTAGAAACCCTTCATGTACTTTCCTGATTTATTTCTGCCTACTTGTTCTGATTAATTAACAAGTTATTTACCATCTAAATACTGAAAATAAATACAAGTACATTCTCAACACATTACAAATCATCAACTGAAAGAAACAAAATAAGCACACAAGTGACACCATTGTTTTTGGACCAATTTCCCCGAAAAACCCAATGCGGGAAAACCGGTGCAACTATCTGAGGGTTTTAATTATTAAGCAGTTTCATAATACAATCTGGGTGCCAAATCCGGCTCACCCAACAGAGAATAATCTCGGCAGTAGTACCTCTCAGTGGGAGACAGATGTTCCAGCTGAAACCCCTGACAAACACTCTGACAACTCCCAGCGCCAATTTGCCCCACGAAAACCCCAGCGTCAGCCTCTAGGGACTGCGTCAGCCCTTTTTGGCCCAGCGTCTGCCCAGCGTCACCTTAGCTCTCCCTGCGTCAGCCTCTGGAGGCACTGCATCAGCCCTTAGAACCTTTGCGTCACCCACGCTGGCCCTCTGAGGCACTGCGCAGCTCCTGGCTGCCTCTGTGTGAGCCCTGGCTAGCTCTGCGTGAACCTTTGGGGTTCTGCATCCCTCTCTCCCGGCTTCTACACTGATCCACCTAGTACTATCTCTACCTCTCTGCTTCTATATTCACTGCCCCTCAGCTGCAACTCTGATCACTCTTTCGACTTCCTCAGCAAACCCTGCCCCAGAAAATAGAAATCTTGATCAACTCGGTGTGTTCTCCAAGTGACCCTCAAACCTCCTCTTAAGTCCCTAATCAATGGCTAAGATTAACTCTGGCTTGATCCATGATTTTTGGACCCTTCTAACACAATTTTATATTAATTCACATTAATAGTTTACTTTCCCTAAGTTTATACTTAGGGACTCCATTAAAAATATTAATTATTTTAATATCTCCCAAACTGTTTAGAATCTGCCCAAAGCATTTATAGGTATTGGAGATCTCATGTGCTTTAGCCTCTCCACCAATTTCCGTGGCTAGAGCACATCCGATGGTACCTCAAATCAACATTAAAGATCAGTGTAAGTGCCCCTGTAGTTGAATTGAAGGTCAGAATCACAATGACATACTTATTGGAACAGAAATGAAATTGAACTTATTCTAGGAGAGATAGTAGTGATTGAATGTTGTTGTAATTGTTGGAAATCAGAAGGTTTTTCAATTCTTAGATTTCCTTTACATGATAATTACTTGTGAATCTGTCAACATTATTATTATTAAGTTCTCTTTCTTCATCAAGCAATTACCATAAAACATGAATCTAACATAAGATATAGGTTCCAAGCAAGGGAAAAACCTCTCCAAGGGAGAACCCAAAAAATATTTTCTTATAGAATCAAATCAAATGAGATATCCAAAACCCATAACCACATAACTTCCCACCTCTAGATGCCAAGATAGACCTTCCTTTCTTTCAGCAGATTCATCAGCAAGAGACCAGCAACAAGAGATATATCAAGGCGGATCATCCACAAACCCTAGCTCCAAGAAGAAACCCTTGCTTCCAGATTTCGGCCTCCCTCATCTTTTCTATCTTCTTTGCGATATTTCATACCAAAAGCATCCAAGTGTGTGTGTTCAAATGATCTCCATCTTCCCTCTATTTATATAGTTTAGAGGGGGTGCGAATAGGCGTGTTCATTGGGGCAAGGCCGACTTGGCATCTAGAGGGATTTTTGTCCCAAAAATTACATTTTAAAATTTCTTTTTCTTTTTCTTTTACAATAGGTCCAAAATAGGATTTTGACTCTTAGACTCAAAGCCTAGAAGCACAAAGAACATGCTTATCTAGAAAAATAATAATAATTTTTCTTTTTCCTTTCTTTTGTTTTTTACATAAAATACATAATGGTACAAATTATGAAAACCACACTTAGTTACATTCTCCAACAGTAATTGGGTCATTGTCCCTTGTACGGGAGCCCAAGAAGTTTTTATTTTATCTTTTATTCTATAGGGTGGCAGGGTGGTGCTATGAAAGGAAGTTGTAGCTTCCTTCAGGAGGTTGTCATCTCCTTCCAGTGGATGTTGGTAAACTAGGGGTTGTAGCTCCTTCTAGTAGTGGTTGGTAAATATCTTGGGGTTGTAGCCCCTCCAGTTGTATCTGGTAAACCGGAACTTGCAGCTTCCCTTGTAAGGCAGATGTGGTTGAAGGAGGCGAACATTTCCCAAGTCTTTTCATGAGGTTGAGTGAGGGCATATTAGCCAAATCCAAATCAAACTGTAGCTTGAGATCCAGCACTGTTCGTTGTTCTCTCAAACTGTAAATCAATATGAACATGGTTTTTGTTGATTTGGGGTAGCATCAGATGTACTCTAGCCATGACAATTGGTGGAGAGGCTAAAGCACATGAGATCTCCAAGACCAGAAATGGTTTGGATAGATTGTACCCAGTTTGGGAGATATTAAAATAATTAATATTTTTAATGGAATTCCTAAGTCTAAACTTAGGAAATATAAAATATTAATGGGTATTAATATAAAACTAGGTTAGAAGGTTCCAAAAGTCATGGATCAGGCCAAATCTAATCTTAGCTGTTGATTAGAGATTTAATCTCGGCCATTGAAAGACCAACAAGAAAAGTATAAGAGGAGGCTTGAGGGTCAGTTGGAAAACACACCAGAGTCATCAATGATTCATTTTGCTAGAGCGGAGTTTCTAAGCAAAATTGAATCAGTGATCAACAATGAGGGGCAGTGAGTACTGGACAGAGAGGCAGAGACAGTGTCGAAAGACCAGCGCAAAGGCAGAGAATGAGAGCAACAGCCAGATCAATCCACGCAGAGACAGCGCAAAGCCCAAAGGGACTACGTCATCCACACAGAAGGCAGAGGGAGTGACGCAGAGGGTCCTGTTGTCCCACAAAGTGTCTAGGCACCGCGACAACGCTCAGAGTAAGGGTTGTCACTCTTAAATCCTTACTCAGTCCATTTAGACTCTCTCCTAGACAAGTCAAGGAGGGTAGTCCCTAGGTAAATGGATGAGGATAGCCTGTGAAAAACAGACTCTAGGAGATTTTAATGATGGACAACTTGATGAATTTAAACGATTAAATCAGATTGATAGATTAAATGCCAATGTAGACAAGACACGACCACAAGATAGAAACAATTATAGACCAGTGCCTTCGATATTTGAATTAACCATCAATAAAACAAGCTATCCAGAACGATTTTCAATATGTGACAAAAAGTGACAATTATAAATAATCCACGAAAACGCCCAACACTGTCACATGCAAAAGATTCCAAATTTAAAATGATTATCGTTAATGACCAAGATCTAGATTCAATTAGCCTTTTTCAACAACCAAATATGATTAAAATGTTTGTCGCACCTTGACCATAGGAAAATCATAAAAATTGCATTTAATAACCAAATGACACTAAGGAATTTTAGGTAAAAAAAAAAATTAATTATTCCTTAGGAATTTAAATTAATCAAAGGGTTAAAAAATTAAAATTTTTAATGGGCCACGGGCCACATTAAAAATTCTAAAGTTTAAGCGAATAAACCCCTTAATTTTATTTATTCTCAGTCAAAATCTTTTTTAGATTTTCTTAATATTTTAGAAACTTTTAATGTTTTAAAATGTTTTTTGGATTTTTTTAACTTTCTTAATGTTTTTGAATTTTAGAAGTTTTTAGATGTTTTTAGGAATTAGAGATTTTTTTTTTTTTGATGTATTAAGATTTTTTATTGTTTTCTTTTTTATGAACAAAATAAAATCCAAAATCAAACAATAAATAAAAAAGTTAAAACAAAAATCAAATCAAAAAAAATATAAAAAAGAAAATGGAAATTAAAAATCAAAACCTAATAAAAAAAAATTAATTCTAAAGGCGACTTTTTTATTTTATATACAAACCCAAACTTAATGAAAAATAAATTAATGAAAATAAAACCCAAAAAAAAAAAAAAACTTAAACTAACCCAGAAATAAAATACACGTAAAGCATGGAAATCGAATTCGAATTTTGTTTTGTGAATGCAGGCCAGGCGGAAGAAGATCAGCATATGGAGCAATCGCAGAAGGGGGAGCTGCTTGGTCGACGGAATGGAGGAGTTTGGGCAGCGGATAGGAGAGCGGGATGGACCTGGCAGCACGCAGATGGAGGGACGATGAGGAGCTACGCAGGCTGGCAGAGGGAAAGGCAGCGAAGAGAGCCGCTGGAGGAAAGACGCAGATAGAGAGGGAATGGCAGAGATGAGGGTGAGACTGCGTGAGGGTTTTAGCTGAGTGTTGCAGATCGATGAGAGGGATGGACAACTGCGGGAGAGGGGAAGGCTGCGGATAGGAAAAGTGGAGCTGCGTGAGGGTTTCAAGTTTTTATTTTTATTTTATATTTTTTGCAGGCTTTGGCAGCGTGGAAATGGCAGGGGTTTGATAGCAGCGTGAGGAAGGTTGGGGGAATGACAGGTATGAGGGGTCACGCGTGGACAGCAAGGGAAGAAGTGCAGAAATAAGGGAATACGCAAGTCTGGCAACTCGATGGAGCTGTGGGAAAGAAAACACAGGCTTATGGGGCTTTAGATCAGAGAAATGAAAGCGAAAAGTGAAGAAGGGCAGCGATGGGCAACGGACAAAGGATTTGCAGCAATGCTTCTTCCACAAATACGTAAAACTTCTTCAACAAGATGTGAAACCTCAACCCCAGGCAGCAACAAAAATACCCAGAGACTTCCAAAAAAATTATGTTTGAAATTTTCAATTTAAATGTCGAATCCAATGCTTCAGATTTATTTGAAAAACCCTCAAAAATTTTCTTCAGATTTAAAATATTTTGGAACTCTTAAAAATTTCTCCAGATTTAAAGAAATTCAAACCCTTGGACTGCAAAACGCTGGATAATTTCCTGCAAAAATGATGCTAACGGACCCCAGAGATTTAGAGCTTACTCTCCAGGGCCTAGATCTGGACTCTGCACAGCTTTTAGCTTCAGATCTGCAACCTGTACCTGAAAACATAAACAGCCAGAACCCGAATATGCAAAAATAAATGAAACCCCAGAAACCCTAAGTCAGAAAAATAAAAATAAAAATAAAAAAATTACAGATCTATGTACATAAATGGCAAATCTATCAGATCTAGGAAGTGTGAGTCCGACTCCGCTCCCAGATCTGATGATCTGTGGCTCTCAACAGCTAGATCTAACGATTTAGCACAGAAAAATTAAAAAAAAAAATTAGAGGAGGTACTAAGCTTGAAACCCTTCATGCATCACCCATAAAAATAATATCTTATGATAAGCTCGGGATCAAATTCAAACTGGGCTCTTCAGAAAACACGGATCGGGAGTTGGCTGGTTCAGCCGAGAACTTCCCCGAACGCCCGATGATCTGATAATCAAGGATTTTCCTGCAAAACTCAATTCAACCATCAATAATAGAACGAGAGAACGATAATAAAATTCAGATCTAATAGAGATACCTGTTATTATATTCAAAACTTAAATTACCATTCAAACCCCAGCGACTAAGCAAGATACCTGTACTCAAATCGCTCTTCAGAAAGCTATATCAATGGCCAAAAAGAAATATATGCATGAAAATAATACATCTTACAGCATTTCCATGAAGAGTAACACCAGCAGAAGTTAACCCAAAGTCTTTCTTTATTGCTCATAAAAAAAATTACAAAAGAAATCTTTTCGCTTAGTACACGATCAAAAGATCGGATGAATCTGACTGACAAAATGACCTCCTATTTAAAAATAAATCTTCCAACGGCTAGTTCAAGTGATCCTTGTCAAAATGATCTCGACCGTTGATGAGGATCAAAATTTCTTTTAATCTCATCCGTCAAAATTTTAAATATTGAGGAAATTTCGAAATTTTCAATAAAATGCATTTTAATATATTCAAAAATTAAAATTTTGCATTTATTTCCTCAAAACTTTGACTTTGACTTAACTTAACCCCAGGGACCTAAGACATAAAATTTAGCAAAATAATCAATTAACCTTAGTCCCTGGACCTGTTGAGATTTAATTTTTCAAGGATCCACAAATTTTACCTCGGGAAAATTTAAATTTACCTAGGACCTAGGACCTATGAGAAGATAAATTATTTTTCTAACCCTCAAGACACTTTACATCATGATTTTTACATTTTTTACATCTCAAGGGGGAAAACCCATTTGCAAAAGACCCTCATAGACTACCCAATTCTACGACACAAATATAATATAGCAGATCAAGCAATTTGTAATAAAATAACCTAACCAAATAGTTAGGAATATTTCCAAATCACTTTTACATAGACTCGATCTAGAACACTAGGACTCCCCTAAGATTCCAGTGACAAAATCCATTCCGGCTTTGAGGTAGGCTGAAGGAAAATTCTGTCGACCATCCAAAAATGGATCGGTGAGACAAAAAACCTCCTGGAATGTAGATCGTTACCAGAAAACTAGGTTTACCTAGGTGATTACATACACGACACGGATCTGCTGAGATTATTTACAATTTACACATGCAGAAAGGGTTTACAATATAACATGATCAGGTTGATGATGATAGTCGAACAGCACAGACACATTGATCAAGCGCTATCCCTTTTGCGAAAAAAGGGGGTGTACTGCTATGGGTCGTTGACACGTAGTGGTCAACAGGTCCCAGAGGCTATGCAGTGCCTCAGAGGGCTGACACAGAGAAGTTTGAGGCTGACGCAGAGGCCAAAAGGGCCAGCGCAGAGCTTCAGAGTCGTTGGAGAGAGTTTCGTGGGATAGTTTTTCTGAATCCCTGTTTCTGAATAGAGAGGTATTGTTGCCGTGTATTTTTTCTCTGTCAGGTGAGCCGGTTAGGCACCCAGTTGTACTCAAGGAAACACTGCATAATAATAAACCCTCAGAATAGTTGCACCAATTTTCCTGCATTAGGTTTTTCCGGGGACATTTGTCCAAAAATAACGGTGTCACTCATGTGTTTGTTTTCTTTCAGCTGATGATCTGTAGATGTTGAGACTGTATTGTGTTTGTTTAGTTATTTATATGTTTTAAATAACTTGCTCAGAATTCACAAGTAGAAGAAATAAACCAACAAAATACAGATTAATTTTCTAACAGATAGACTTAGAAAATTCAACATGGTATCAGAGTGTGGTTGCAGATCATAGGAAAGCTGAAGGCATCAGCTAAGCAGAGCATTTGCAGCAGAGTCAGTTGTCCCGAGTGACAGAAAGTTGATCCTTGCAGAAGCGACAGAGGAAGGGTTGACGCAAAGTCACTGCATCATCAGTCTGGGCCAAAGAGAGGCCAGCGCAGACGCTGAGGAGGGAAGTCACGCAGAGACCAGGAGGGTTGACGCAATAGCTGAGGGAGTTGTTTTTGCCTGTGTCGGGATTGCGCAGAGCCTAGAGGCTCAGTCCTTCCGTCGCTGGGGCATAGGAAGCTGTGGGCAGTTTGCGGAGCGACGCTGGTGGTGTAATGTGATTAGAACAATACCTAACAGGGCAAAACCAAGGTAGAGGGAGTTGCTACCGAGGCAGATTTCTAGCCAAGGAATCTGGATCAGTGTTGCGGGTGCACAGACGATCGGAGAGGGGCGACTTGACAATTGGCAAAAGGATTTCCAGGAGGGAAATCGAGACTCAGAGGGAGTCCAGCAGAGAACTTCCAGGCGGGAAGTAGAGAGACTCACCAGGAGTCGAAAGGAGAACTTCCAGAGCGAAGTAGAGAGACTCAGAGGAGTCGACAGAAGAGCAACAAGATGGTTGCGAATGGGCTAAGGGATCAAGACAGGCTGGACGGAGCATCCAACTTTGTGGTCTGGAAGGCCAAGATCTTGTCCATTCAAGATAGACATCGCCTCAAGGGCTTCGCCTCGAGAGTAATGGCTATCCCAATTGACCCGATAGCTAATGAGAAGTACGAGGAGGCAATAGCCAAGGCAAAATGCATCATCCTTGATGGGGTCAAGGATCATGTAGTCCAACATATTGCCGAGAAGGAGACGGCAAAGGAAATGTGGGACACCTTGAAGTCATTGTACCAGCATACTTCCGTGCAAAGGAAGATATTACTTGAGAATCAGCTACGATCATACCAGATGCAGAAGGGGGAGCAGATAGATCACTTCCTCGGTCGGTTGAAGGAGATTCGGGACCAGCTGACTTCCATAGGAGCCACGCCAGATGAAGAGATGATGGTAAGTACCGCACTTAACACAGTCTCCGAGGATTGGGAAACATTTGTCCAGGGCATACTAGGCAGGGCGGATCTTCCAAATTGGGAAGTGTTGTCGCGTGGATTGACACGACAACGCTCAGACCGGGGGCTGTCACTCTGATCCCCGATCCCTCCGTTTAAGCCTGTCTCCCGCGGCTAAGGGGGGTAGTCCCTGTGAGATGATGAGACCAACTGTCGACCAGTTGGTTGGGAGACACGAGATACGATATAAAAAGCACTAAAATGATTTGATTAATTGAGCAGACCAGTGCCTTAAGAGATTATTGTTAAAATGATTACTTGTTAGATATAGAAAAATAAACCGTGAACAGCAATCATTTGTCATCAAAAGGTATCAGCGAAATCACATAACCAAACGATATCCAGCGACTGAGAATTTTGAAAAAAGATAAATGCTTTAAACCACCACGAGAATCCTAGACCATTAACTAGATATCATATTCGCATCTCGACTTGAAAAATTCAGATCTTAAGATATAACATGAAAAACAACTGAAACTGGCAAAAATGATTTTCCAAATTTTTTATGTGATAAAATGAAACCTAAAAACCCTAAACCCTGATAAAAACTGCATAAAGCAAAAAATTTGAAACCCTAGATCAGAGAAAATTGAAACCCTAAGACAACTGATTAATTTACAGATTTGGCCCCTTAACAGCCAGATTCAGCAATAAGAACGGAAATATTTTAATGAAACGAAAATTTCAGATTTGTCACTGTGAAGAACTTCAGAAAATTTCTCATGCAAATCAAATAAATAAACTGAATGATAGACCTAGGATCAAATCCAACTGGGCTCGGCAAAAAATGCTTGCGGGAGTTGGCTGGTTCAGCCGAGAACTTCCCCGAACGCCCACAAAATTCCTTCAGAAAATGTTTTCTGCACAGCTCAAAACAACCGTCAACAAAGAGGGAAAAAACGCTGCTAGATCTCAAACAGTAATGGAGATACCTGTCATTACTTCAGAAACCCTAACAGCACCCAAACCCCAGCAAGTGAACAAGATACCTGTGCTCACAATACTCTATAAGAAGCTAATATTAATGGCTGAAAATAACATATGCAAAAAATGAAATGATCTCACAGCATTCCAAGAGAGTAACACCAGCAAGATATGGACCCCAAAGTCTTCCTTTATTAACCAGAAACAGATTTACAAGAGAGCTTCTTCAGTCTTAGACTCACAGATCGAATTATCTGAAAATGACTCCTAGCACCCTATTTAAAGGAAATGATCCAACGGCTAGTTCGATTGATCCATGTAGAAATGATCTCGACCGTTGATGAGGATCAAGACATCTCTTGATCTCATCCGTCGATTTATTCACTTAAATTTTTTAATTTTTTTTTATTATTTTATTTTATTTTTTTAAATTTTTAAATTTTTAAAATTTTTTATTATTTTTTTATTTATTTCATTTTTTAAAATTTTTAAATTTTTTATTATTTTATTATTTTATTTCATTTTTTAAATGGATCATCGAACTAAACCTTTGGAAACATCACCTAGGACCTAGGACTTAGGACTCACGAGGGGATTTAAAACATTTTTCGACCCTCAAGACACATTACATCATGACTTTTACAATTTACATCTCAAGGGGACAAGCCCGCTTAACACAGACCCTCATCAATCACCCAGTTCTGCGACACAACTATAATCTAGCAGATTAACACACTAGGATTCTCCTAAAGTTCTAATGACAAAATGCATCCCGGCTTTGGGGTCAGGTTTGAAGGAAAACTCTGCCAATCCATGGATCGGTGAGACGAAAAACCTTCCGGGACATAGATTATCATAGAAAGTTAGGTCCACCTAGGCAATTTTACATACATGACTCTGATCTGCTTAGATTATTTACAATTCATACATGCAGACTGGGTTTACAATTGAAATGATCAAGCTGCTGATGACTGTAGGCTGGCACGGACACGTCGTTCAGGTGCTACCCCTTTCTGACAAAGAAAAAGAAGGGGGTGTACTGCATGGGTAGTTGACCAGTAGAGGTCAACAGGAAGCATTGTGGGCGGTTCTTCGCCAAGAGGAGATCAGGCGGTTGAGCAAGGTGAGAAGTAGTAGTAAAGGAGTCTGGATCAAGAAGAAAGAGGAAGAGGATGCAGCTCTGGCATCTGCTGGAATGCAGGAGAAGAGGAAGCAGAAGGACCTCTCCAAGGTCAAGTGCCTCCACTGTGTGGAACTGGGTCATTATGCGAACCAATGTCCAAGGAAGAAGAACAAGGGATAGGCGTCTAACTCTAAGGCAACGCAAGTGAAGGCGAAGAAAGAAGACGAGGAAGATGACGATTGTGCCATGAGTGCTCATATACCTCTAGAAAAGAGGTGGGGAGACATCGAGCTGTAGTCAGGAAGACTACAGGCGATGAGGGGAAGGATCCTTGAGCTACTCAACCTCTTGGATTATACCTTGCTACGGGAGCCCCGAAGAGAAAGTAGCAAGACCGGCGGATGTCGGTAGAGACGAATGTGGATGAAGCGACAGAGAGTGCTACAATGCAGTAGTCTCGGGCAGCGCAGAGCTAGCAGGCTGCAGCAGTGCGAGAGGCACAAAGGAGGTTGCAATAGTGCAGGATGGCATAGAGAGGTTTGCAACGGTGCGAGAGGCAGGGAGTTGTTGCAGCAGCGCAGAGGCAGTAGAGGGAGCACGTGATAGCAGCAGAGAGAGCTTCAGCATCGAGAGTGTTTCTAGCCTGACAGGGATGTCAATAGTTGGGTGGATCAGTTACTTACTTCTCAGTTACTGAGTTGCGGTGCAGTAGCAGTTGCCAGTAGCACGATGTAGCATGATGAGACGGGGTTGCAGTCCAGATGCAATGTTGGGAGAAAGGACCAGCAGCAGCACGAACGCAGAGGGAGCTGTCGTATGGATGCAATAGTGGCAGTGGCAGGGCCATGGGCAACCGTACAAGATGCAGCAGTGCAGAGGATGTTGGGTGGGGAGGCATAGCATCAACACAGGTACAGGGCTGGATAATCAGTGTGATGCTCAGTGAGGAGTATTACTAGAGCACAGTCCTCGCTAAGAGGGAGTGTTGATTTGGGGTAGCATCGGATGTGCTCTAGCCATGAAAATTGGTGGAGAGGCTAAAGCACATGAGATCTCCAAGACCCAGAAATGGTTTGGACAGATTGTACCCAGTTTGGGAGATATTAAAATAATTAATATTTTTAATGGAATTCCTAAGTCTAAACTTAGGAAAAATAAAATATTAATGGGTATTAATATAAAATTGGGTTAGAAGGTTCCAAAAGTCATGGATCAAACCAAATCTAATCTTAGCTGTTGATTAGAGATTTAATCTCGGTCGTTGAAGGACCAACAAGAAAAGTATAAGAGGAGGCTTGAGGGTCAGTTGGAGAACACACCAGAGTGATGAGTCATTCATTTTGCTAGAGACGGGTTGCTAAGGAAAATTGAATTAGTGATCATCAACGAGGGGCAGTGAGTACTCGACAGAGAGGCAAAGACAGTGTCGAGAGACCAGCGCAGAGGCAGAGAGCGAGAGCAGCAGCCAGAGCAGGCCACGCAGAGCCCAGAGGCACTGCGTCATCCACGCAAAAGGCAAAGGGAGAGATGCAGAGGGTCCCAGAGGCTGTGCAGTGTCTCAGAGGGCTGACGCAGAGAAGTTTGAGGCTGACGTAGAGGCCAAAAGGGCCAGCACAGAGCTTCAGAATTGCTGGAGAGGGTTTTGTGGGACAGGTTTTCTGAATACATGTTTCCGAATAGAGAGGTATCGTTGTCGTGTATTTTTTCTCTGTCGGGTGAGCCGGTTAGGCACCCAGTTGTATTCAGGGAAATACTGCATAATAATCACAAGCACAAACGATCGGAGTGGGGCATCTCGACATTGGCAGAGGGGTTTCTAGAAGGGAAATCGAAGCTTAGAGTGAGTGAAACCGAGAACTTCCAGACGAGAAGTTGAGAGACTCAGCAGGAGTCGATTAGAGGACTTCCAGGAGGGAAGTAGAGAGACTCGAAAGAGTCGAAAGAGGAGCAGTGAAATGGCAGTGAATGGGCTAAGAGATCAGGATAGACTGGACAGAGCTTCCAACTTCGTAGTCTGGAAGGCCAAGATCTTGTCCATTCTAGACAGGTATCGCATCAAGCACTTCGCCTTGAAAACGATAGTGATCCCAGTTGACCCGGCTGAAAATGAGAAGTACGAAGAGGCAATGGCCAGGGCTAAGTGCATCATCCTTGACGGGGTCAAGGATCATGTGGTACCACATATTGCCGAGAAGGGTACGGCAAATGAGATGTGGGATGCCTTGAAGAAGTTGTATCAGCATACTTCCGTGCAGAGGAAGATGCTTCTAGAAAATCAGCTGCGGTCATACCAGATGCAGAGGGGAGAGCAGATAGATATCTTCCTCGGGCGATTGACAGAGATCCGGGACCAGTTGACTTCCATAGGGGCCACACCAGATGAGGAGATGTTGGTGAGGACCGCACTGAACACAGTCTCAAAGGACTAGGAGGTATTTGTCCAGAGCTTACTGGGCAGGTCGAACCTTCCGGATTGGGAGGAATTGTGGGCGGCTCTTCGTCAAGAAGAGATCAGACGGCTAACCAAGGTAGGGAGTAGCGGTAAGGGGGTCAGAATCAAGAAAGAGGAAGAGGAGGATGCTGCTCTAGCATCTGCGGGAAAGCAGGAGAAACGAAAGAAGAAGGACCTCTCCAAGGTCAAGTGCTTCAACTATGGGGAACTGGGTCATTATGCGAACCAGTGTCCAAAGAAGAAGAGCAAGGGAGAGGCTTCTGAGACCAAGGCAACGCCAGCGAGGGCGGAAAAAGAAGTGGAGATAGATGACGACTGTGCCATGAGTGCTCATGCGTCACTTGAGAGGAAGTGGGGAGACATCGAGCTGTAGTCAGACGAACTACAGACGATGAGGGGCAGGATCCTCGAAGTACCCAACCTCTTGTATTATACTTGGCTACGGGAGCCCCGAAGAGTAGTAGGACTGACAGATGTCAGTAGAGACGGATGCGGATGGAGCAACAGAGAGTGCTACATTGCAAGAGTCCTGGGACAGCGTGAGGCAGCAGTGCGAGATGCATGGAGTTGTTGTAGCAGCACAGAGGACAGTAGAGGGAGCACTTGTCAGCGACAGAGGGAGCTTCAGCATCGGGAGTGTTTCTAGCCTGACAAGGATGTCAGAATTGGGAGGATTAGTTACTTACTTCTCAGTAACTGAGTTGTAGTGCATCAGTTAACAGTGGAAACGCTATGGGCAGCATGATGCAGCATGATGAGAGGGGATGCAGTGCAGATGTAGCAGTGGCAGGGCCATGGGCAGCAACACGAATGCAGAGGGAGCTGTTGTACAGATGCAGCAGTGGCAGTGGCAGGGCCATGGGTAGCAGTACATGATGCAGCAGTGCAGAGGATGTTGGGCGAGGAAGCCTAACATCAGCACAAGGACCGATGTTGGATGATCAGGGTGATACTCGGTGAGGAGTACTACTAGAGCACAGTCCTCACTAAGAGGGAGTATTGATTTGGGGTAGCATCAGATGTGCTCTAGCCATGAAAATTGGTGGAGAGGCTAAAGCACATGAGATCTCCAAGACCCAGAAATGGTTTGGGCAGAGTCTAACCAGTTTGGGAGATATTAAAATAATTAATATTTTTAATGGAGTTCCTAAGTCTAAACTTAGGAAAAATAAAATATTAATGTGAATTAATATAAAACTAGGTAAGAGTCAGTTGGAAAACACACCGACGAGAGATCAAGCACTCGATTTTCTGGGGCAGGGTTTGCTGAGGAAATTGAGTGAGTGATCAAAGTTGCAGCTAAGGGGCAATGAATACATAGCAGAGAGGCAAAGTGAGTACCAGGAGGATCAACGCAAAAGTCGAGAGAGGTTGACGCAAAGCCAGCTAGAGGCCACGCAGAGGCAGCCAGAGGCCACACAGAGGCAACGAGGAGCTACGCAGAGCCAAAGAAGGGCCAGCGTGTGAGACGCAGAGGCTCTAAAGGCTAACGCAGAGCCCAGAGAGGTTGACGTTGGGCCAGAGAGGCTGACACGGAGCCTAGAGGCAGCGCTGGGAGATTTTTCATGGGACAGACTGGGAGCTGGAGAGTCGGATAGGATGACGCAATCCCTATCAGAGTGACGCAGAGCAGCAGAAGCTACATTGTTGCTGTGGGATCGTGCATCTGGGGATTTAGCCAAAATATTTGTCTCTAATTGAGAGGTACTACTGCCGAGGGCATTCTCTATTGGGTGAGTCATTTCTGGCACCCAGGTTGTATTCTGAAACTGGATAATAATAAAATCCTCTGAATAGTTGCACCGGTTTTCCCGCATTGGGATTTTCCGGGGACGTTAGTCCAAAAAAAACGGTGTCACTTGTGTGCTTGTTTACTTTCAGTAGCTGATCTGTATGTGTTGATACTGTGCTTGTATTTATTTTCAGTATTTACATGGTAAATAACTTGTTAAGCAATTGAACAAGTAGAAAGAAATAAATCAAATAGCATAGGAAGAATTTCTGACGGATTAAACTTAGAAATTCCAACAGTGGACGCGTCGACTGGGAAACGAAGCCAGCGGTTGGCAGGATGTTTCAATGTTTCGGCCAGGCAAAGGGCAGGATGTTTCAACGGTGTGAAAGGTTACACAGAGATGGAACGGTCGGCGTGACAAATCCGGAGGACAGGGACGGGGACGAGTGTGACATGGGATGGTGGTGGAACGGAGTGCGGAAGTAGAACGCAAGGGTGAACGGCAGAAGTCGAAGGCGGAAATTGAGACGCATAGAGGAATTGGCGCTGGACATTGACGGCGGAGAAGAGGCGGGTGAGACAGGTGGCTGTGTGTGCACAGTGGAGCAGCGACAAATAGAGTGCAACGATGGTACAGCAATGGCCAAACAGCGACCAACTCTAAGGAGCGAACTGCTCTGATACCACATGCAGTAGAAGAATTCGGCAATTATCAGCAAAGATATATTTTATTATTAATAAATGAATAGATGATGTTACAATTTGTGGGAGGCCCCTGGCTTTATACTGCCTTGGGTGCCTCTTGGTGAATGGGCATGATCTGTGATCATGCCCTTTTGCCTATTTTAACTAATCGTTACAAATATTAATTAATTTACATAACAATGACGAAGATGAGATGATATGTAAATGTATTTGACTTTAGCTCATGTTTTATTTCAACACATATGGTCTCAAATATAAAGTCTGATTTTGGACATGTAACCTCATCTATAAAGATTAATTTTGGATTTTGCATCATGTGTCATCTATCAATTTTTGTTAAAATTTGAGTACCAGAGAACAAGTGGTTCCCTAAGGCTTTGATCTTTGGCCTAGGGAGAAGTGTCCAAATTTATTTGTACTTTTCTCCTAAAGTGACTTTATAAGTGGTAAAGTCAATTTAATTTAAAAGTGACTTTATAAGTCGTAAAGTTACATTCTAATTTAAAAGTGACTTTATAAGTGGTAAAGTTACATTTTAATTTAAAGGTGACTTTATTAAAGTCAATGAAGAATTAAAAAATGAAAAAGTGACTATGGAAATAAAAGGCTAAGTGGGTCTTTATTTAAGTGGGTGAGTTAAAAAATAGAAAATAAGAATTAAACGCACATTTATTCTCATCCCTAGATCTAAATGAATTTCAGCCATTAGATCTTAGGGTAACCCAAAAGGTCATTTAGAAAGTAAAAGGAGAAGAGAAGAGAAAAAGATCAATTCATTCTTTCATGAGCATTTGAGAGAAATAGAAGAGAGAGCAAGGAGAAAATTTCTGAGCAGTGAGGAAGTGAAAGAGAGCAGCAAGAAGACATTTCAATTTCAGCAAATCTAGGTAGCAGCATTTATTGGCACGCATGCCAAGGCAAAACCATACAGCAGGAGAAAGGCACAGAAATCGAGAAAGAGGGACAGCAACAAGGGCATGATTTTTTAGGCAGGTTTTGGGCACGATTTTCGAGACAGTCATACTGCTGAAATCTGTGCGGTCCGTACAGCAAGTTCCAGGCATGATTTTCGAGGCAAGCCGTACAACATTTAATGTTGTTTTATTACTGGAAAAATTTCTGTTTTGGCAGTTTGCTGATTGGCACGATTTTCAAGGCAAAGCTCAAGCACAGAAATTGAGATAAGTTGTAATTTGTGGTTGTTGGAATTTTTACTGTGTATTTCAGTTTCTCTGTAAAAGCATTTTCAGAAATAAAGAAGAGCTCTCAAACTGGTTTTCCCCAAGAGTTGTAGGGGGGTTTTTCTAGGGTCACATTGACCAAAAATCACTGTTATTTTCTATGTGTGGCTGTCATAATTTTGCTATGTTTTATTTTTGCAATTCCAGCGGTTGTGAAATCTCTAAATTTGTGTTCTCAAAAAATATTGTCATTTCCAATTTTAGAATTTTTATCATGCTTGGATTTAAAACTAAATGCATGGAGTGATAAGGAAAACTGATAACCAGAGTGGGGGTTGAAATTCTTCAATTTTGATATAGAAATGTGTTTCCTTCTAAAATGTTATTTATGTGTATCGCTTTTACTTGTTAGATAGCATGTTACTCAAAAAATACTATAATTATAGTGTAATTTGTATATACCATGTTCGCCCCAACATACCCATTTTGGGGGGTCATGTTTCAAGGGCCATTTTTGAAACTAATACTGTAATACATGTTTCCATGTTTTGTGCAACTTAGAGTTAACAAGTAGTTTCCAAGGTTGTTTGGTATGTTGATTCATCATGAACAGTTAGCAGATTTGTTAAGTAATTTGACAACCTAAAAAAGAACTAAATGGAAGATTTAGGGCCATAAGAAATTCGCTGTTATAAAGTATTTCCAGGTCTGATACATGAAAATTGATTGAGTCCTTCGGGATGTGAATCTTCACCCCATGAAGTGCACTATTTTGGTGTTCATTTTCTTGGGCTGCCTGATGATTTTGGTTGTACAGAAATGAAATATATGCTTATGTAATTCAATTCAACAATAAAGCTGAAAGTTAACAGGAGAGAAAGCTGGGGAACCTCAAGTATTGAGGTGAAATTTCTGAATTTGTTTTGAGAATGTATTTTTCAGAATCCCCGCATCCTCTCTAATTTAATTAAAAAAAATCATTTGTTACCTATTTTCATTGCAAATATCTGGGTTTCTCTTAAATTCATTGAGTTACTATTGTATGATATGAAGAAGGTGAAGTTTTCTATGTCCCATTGAATATTCTCTCCAATAGTAACCATATGTTCTAACTTCTGTATGAAATTTGAATAAAATACAAGGCATCTCTAAGTGAAATTTTTGAATTTGTTTTGAGCATGTATATTTCAGAATCTCTACATCCTCTCTAATTTAGTTAGAAAAAAGCATTCGTTACCTATTTTCATTGCAAATATCTGGGTTTCTCTTAAATTCATTGAGTTACTATTGTATGATATGAAGAAGGTGAAGTTTTCTAAGTCCCGTTGAATATTCTCTCCAGTAGTGACCATATGTTCTAACTTCTGTATGGAATTTGAATAAAATATAAGGTATCTGTACATGCAGAGGGCTCAATTGAAAGAAAAAGTTGATATAACTTAATATCTAGCAATGAATAGTTGATTCTAAGAGATAATAAAGACAAAGACTCATTGACTAATGCATTTTAACTTTAGAGTCAATAAAAGATACTAGTAGACACTAAACTGTAATGTAAGAACTGAGAGAAAGGAAATTGCTACAGAACACTGCTTCTAGGAATAAGATAAGATTGTTGAGAGCATACCGTTCAGGTAAATCAAGTCCAAACAATGGGTTCTGTATGCTAGTAAACCCCCGAAGATGGGTTCCTGCTACAACTTCCTTAGAAACAAGAAGCCCATTCCTATAGAAGAGATGTTGTGGCTGCTAGAAAATTTTTCCCCATTAAAAATCTTAACAAAACAACCAAATATAACAGTACTGACAAATCCACAAATTCATGATAACTAAACCAGAAGATATCCACAATCTGGATACTAATAAATTATTATCCTCATAAATTGAAAATATCGACCACTCCAAATATAGAAATTGCAAAATGTGCAGAATATATCAGATGAGATTTTTAATTAAACAACCTGAAAGTTTAGTTTGCTAAGCCCCCTTTCATAACATGTATTTACAAGGACAGTAATGAAGTTCCAAGTAATACATATGATAAATGAAATGGAATTAGCGTCCAATAATAACAAAAACAGGTCAAGGACCTCAAAAATACATGAAGTACTAACAGTGAAATAAGGAGTAACAAAGGCATCTCCTCCCCGAAAGATGTCTTACTCAATTCTTTCTTCCAATGGTCATCTAACATAGGTTGGATTTGACTTCTATTAGCTTGAGGACCATGCGCACTATCAGAGGGAGAGAAGGGTGAGAAATAACTTTTGATACCAGCCTTGTTTTTAATTTTACCCTTACTTTTTTCTTGAATAGACTCCAAAGAGGGAGTAACATAGCAAAAGGGGTTGGGTGCATCAGTGCAAGGGATAGATGAAGAGCCCTCATAATCAAAATTGGGGTTGGCAGCCATCATGTGTTTTAGACTCCTCTTCCTCCCTATTTCAGCCTCTATTGCTTTTTTCCTAGCTTTGTCTTCTTCAAACTTCTCAATTTTTTCTAGCAACTCCTTCCTAATTTCCGCAATTTGCTCTGTTGGTGCTGCAAATGGGACAATTTGGCCTCTAATACCAGCCAAGTGTTGTTTCAGCCTGTGAATGTCCCCTCCACCTCCCTTAATTCTTTTATGACAAAATTTGCAATACATTTGATTGTCAATCATCTCAGCATATGCCCAAGCAGTGTCTTTCACTATAGGAGCCATTTTTTGATAATTGGAATTGGAAATGAAAGGGAAAAAGTCTGAAAAAAATTAAAATTAAAATTAAAAAAAAAAAAAAAAAAAAACAAAAAACAAAAAACAAAAACTCTTCATTTCTTCTTAGAAAAATTACTCTTTTCAATTTCCAGATTTGAGAAGTGAAAAAAACATACATGTAGCCTCCTCAATGCTGCTCCAAAAACCAACTCCAACTCCTCACAAATGCAATGAGATAGTTGTGAGGAAATATGAGGGGGTTGGGTCATTTTTATAGGTTTGGGAGAGGGGTTAGAGGAAGAAAACAAAACAAACAAACAAAAATTGAGTTTGAAATCCACCTAGACCGTGTTTTTTCCCGCCACCCAGGTCGGCCAATTTAAGTCGGGCTCAGCTGAACCAGCCAAGTCAATGACCAACTCGGTCGGTTCGATAATGGACCGGCCGCCGAACCGGATAATTAGCCGAGCTGGTTCAAGCACGGGTTTGGCTCAGTCAACCAGGCCAAATCTAAGTCAGACCAACCTGGCTTTAAAACAATGGATCAATCAATGAGGCCAAACTCTCCAACCATATGTAATGGTCTCTCAATTAAGCACAATGACCCAAGAGAGTACACAGGGTCCATCTCCCCGACCATAAACAAGGTATCTCGGTCCATGAACCAAGGGAAGAATCCCTATCTCAATCCCCAACTATATAGTCTCTCAGTCAAATACATAAAGAATCACTTCAAACCTCAAAACCAAACATCAAACTCACCAACCATATTGGTTTCTCGGTCAACAACCCAAGGAAGCATTCGGGAAAATCTTCCTGACCATATGGTCTCTCAGCTAAGCCCAAGGAAGATTGTTAATCACATGATGCTATACAATCAGTGCTCCCTCTCCCCCAGAGAAGGATTCTCAACAACTCCAAGTTGTTCTCTGAAATAAACAAACTCCATCCGGGGCAATGGTTTCGTCAAAACATCAACAACTTGTTGATCAGTAAGCACATACTCAAGCCTCACAGCTCCTCTTTGGGCAATATTCCGAATGTAATGATACTTGATCTCAATGTGCCTCGACCTATCATGAAAAACCAAGTTCTCAAAAAGATTTACACAGCTTTGATTATCACAATATACAATGGTCGATTCCCTTACCTGATCAAACAAGCCAGCAAACAGCGTTCGAAGTCACACAACTTCACAACTTGTTGAACAAGCAGTGATATACTTAGCCTTAGCCGTAGTAAGAGAAAGAAAAGTCTGCTTCTTACTAGACCATGAAATCATAGCAAAGCCCAAGCTAAAACAGAAACCAGAGGTGTTCTTTCTATCATCAAAGCTTCTAGCCCAATCAGCATCAGTAAAACCATGCAGCTGCCATTTTCCATTAGATACATATCTCAAACCATAGTCAATGGTGCCCCACAGATTTCTCAATATATGTTTCATTGCAACCCAATGCACATGTCAAGGTTCAACCAAGAATTGGCTCAACGTGTTCACAGCATAGCAAATATCAGGTCTAGTGTTCACAAGATAGTTCAATGAGCCAATCAATTTGCGATACATAGAGGGATCAATCAAATCAAAATCATAGTCACATATCTTCTTCAAATTTGTCACCATAGGAGTGTCCATGGACTTGCAATCCATCATGCCAAATTTCCAATCCCAAAAAGTAATGCATAAGACCAAGATGCTTCATCTCAAATTCAGAAATCAACTCTCTCTTACACTGGACAATAAGAACTTCAGCCCTTGTCAAAAACAAATCATCTATACAGTAGCAAAATCAAGGGCTCACCTTCAA
Organism: Pinus tabuliformis; assembly: GCA_031772625.1. Classification (NCBI taxonomy): domain Eukaryota; kingdom Viridiplantae; phylum Streptophyta; class Pinopsida; order Pinales; family Pinaceae; genus Pinus; species Pinus tabuliformis. Next base: position 1,641,428,736 of record CM062820.1, read on the forward strand.
CAACTTTGAAGTACAAATTCGAATCAGCATCGCTCTTTTTGAAACCAAGGCTCAACAAATAGCTATCAATGCGACAATACCATGCTCGAGGAGCCCACTTCAACCCATACAAGGTTTTCTTCAATTTGCAAACATATGTCTCTCTATCATGAATCTCAAAGCTTTGAGGTTGCTCAATATAAACTTCGTCTTCAATGACTCCATTCATAAAGGCAGTGTGAAAATTTCTAGATAGAAATCCAGCTGCAGTGACTCATATTATTTCTTCTACTTATTAATTCAGAAATAGGTTATTTACAATGTTTCTACGGCAAATATTGAAATAAATTCTACAACAGCCTTCATAATTAAAATACTACGGAAAGTAAATGCGAGGAAAAATACTAACACAAGTATAATCACAATGACAGTTATTTTTGGACAATTGCCCCCGGAAAAACCCAATACAGGAAAACCGGTGCAACAGATGAGGGTTTCTTTATTAATCTTCAACAAAAATCTGATGTACAAGATACAACCAACAAAATAGATGAGGAATCTCTATGAGAAATTTACTGGCAGTTCTCTCACACTTCCTGGCGAGATTATGATCTAGGCAAGGACCTACTGCCTCCTCTGTGCCTCACTACGTCAGCTTCTGCATGAGGACTGTGCAGTCCCAGCGTCAGCCTCTGCGCTGTCCCTTTGCATCACAGCCTTTGCGTTGTCCCTTCTCTGCTCTGCGTCTTCTGCTCTTGCACTCCCGACTGATGCTGCTACCCTCTCTCTCCTCCTCACCTGCAACTCTCCCTCTGAATCGATTTCCTCTTGCCGAACTTCGACTAGTGAGAAAATCGATTTTACTCGGGTAATTGAGTATCTGCCTGGTGTGTTTTCCAAATGCCCATTGAAGTCCTTATAATCCTCCAGTTGAGAACCAACGGCCCAAATTAGATTCTAATCAATGGCTCAGATCATTTGGACTCGATCTTTGTCTTCTTCTAGAAGTTTCACCCACAGTTAGATTAATACCCTTTAATTATTTTAATTTCCTAAGTTTAGACTTAGGGTCCCATTAAAAATAATTAATTATTTTAATAAAACTGTCTCCGAGTGGAATTTCCCAAAATAATTTCTGGGTAGGCCCCTTCCTAGGCTGTGTAGGCCTCTGCGCTGCCTCTCCGATGCTACTACTGCCTCTCTGCTCGGTACTCTTTGGCTCGGAACTCATTTCTGATCCAAATTTCTACTTCTGCCCCTCTCACTGCAACTCAGATCACTAGTTCGATTTTCTCAGCAAACCACACCCCAAAAAAGTCGAACCGATTTGATCAACTTTGTGTATCTCTAACTGACCCTTAAGCCTCCTCTTTGACTTTTCCTGTTGATGAATAAACGACCGAGATTAAGTCCCTAATCAATGACTAAGATTAAAATAAACTTGATCCTCGTCTCTTAGAAGCTTCTCACCCATATTTTTATTAATACCCATTAATATTTTTATTTTCCTAAGTTTAGACTTAGGAACCCCATTAAAAATATTAATTATTTTAATAAAACACAAACAGGACGAAATTTCACCAAATGATTTCTGGGTCTTGGAAATCTCATGTATTCTAGCCCCTCCACAAAATATCGGAGCTAGAGCACATCCGATGCTACCCAAAACCAACACTCTCTCTTAGTGAGGAATGTGCTCTAGCAATACGTCCCAATAGAAGCATCACACTGATCCAAGAAATCAGTACTTTGTGTTGTTGATGCTTGGCCTGCTGCCCTTCATCCACTGCATTGTTGCATCTTATACTGCTACCCATGACACTGTCACTTGTCACTGCTACATTTGTACTGCAGCTCCCTCTTAATATGTTGCATCATGCTGCCCATAGCACTGCCACTATTAACTGTTACACTGCAACTCAATTGCTAAGAAGTAGGCAACTGAAAAAGTCACCCAAAATTTGACATGCTAGTCAGTTTGGATACCCCGTGATGCTAAAGCTACCTTTGTTGCTAATTTGTGTTGACCCTCTGCTGCAATCTGCTTTGTGCCTCTCGCACTGCTGCAACCTCCACTGCGCTGCTTCAGACTCTAGCACTCTAGCTCTGCCACTGTTGCTCCATCATTCCTCGCACCAACTGACTCCCGTCATTCCACTACTATTGTTAAGGGCTCCCATAGTCGTATGTGATCCAAGAGTTTCGGCACCTCAAGGATCCTGCCCCTTTCGTGTAGTCCTCCTGACTACAACTCAATGTCGCCCCAACACTTCTCCAGAGGTGCATGAGCTCTCATGGCACAATCCTCGTCATCATCCTCCTCGTCAGCTTTCGTTGGAGCAGCCTTTGAGTCAGATTTCTCTTCCTTGCCCTTCTTCCGAGGGCACTAAGTGGTGAAATGTCCCAGTTCCCCACACCTGAAGCATCTGACTTTGGTTATGTCTTTCTTTTTCCTCTTTTGCTGCCCTGGTTGTCCTGATGATGCGAGAGTTGCATCCTCCTCCTCCTCCTTCTTAACTCTGACTCCTTTGTCGCTACTCCCTGCCTTGGTCAGTATCCTGATCTCTTCCTGTCGAAGAGTTGCCCACATCTCCTCCCAACTGGGGAGAGAAGCTCTGCCCAAGATACTCTAGACAAATGTCTCCCAGTCTTCGGTAACTGCATTCAGAGCAATCCTGACTGTGAACTCAGGATTTGGTGTAGACCCCACAGAAGTCAGTTGGTCTCGAATCCCTTGTAACCTGAGGAGGAAGGGATCGATCTCTTCTCCCTTCTGCATCTGGTACTGTCTCAGCTGATTCTCCAATAGCATCTTCCGTTGAACGGAAGTCCCCTGGTACAAGGTGGTCAACGTCTCCCACATCTCCCTTGTTGTTTCCTTCTCAGCAATGTGTGGGACCACATGATCTTTGACCCCGTCTAGAATCATGCATTTAGCCTTCGCTTGAGCCTCCTCATATTTCTTGAGAGGATCAGCGTCGACCGGTACAGCCACCACTTTCAAGGCATAATCCTTGATGCGATTCTTGTCCAAGACTGCCAGGATCTTGGCCTTCCAGATGACAAAGTTGGATGCTCCATCCAATCTATCCTGATCCCTCAATCCATTGACTGCCATCTCTGCTCAAACAAATGTAGGACTGGTTCTCTTCTCCCTCTCCTGCTGCTACTCCAGCAAGACTCGGATCTGGATTTCTTCGGCGCTAGAAATCCTCTAAGGAACAAGCTCCTCTAGACTCCCTCTGAGTCCTGATTTCCTTCATATAAATCCTCCCGCCAAATGTCGAATCACTCCTCTCTAATCCTCCTTTGCTGTTGCTCAGCAACCCGGATCTAGATTTCTTTGGCAAGAAATCTGCTAAGGCAGTGACTCCCTCTACCTCGGCTTTGTCTCCTCAGACATTGTTCTGCACCAACAGCAACAGCATCCCACTAGCTCCTCAGATCGAATCTGCACTGCTCCTCCAGCCCCGACAACTGACTGATTTGAGCCTCTCAAGCTCTGCGCTGGCCCAGAGAGCTGACACAGTCACTGCGTGAGCTCCTCTCGGGTACTGTGTCACCCTCTACAGGCTCGAAATGCTGACGCAGGCACTGCGTGAGCCTCTGCGTCACTTCTCTGGCTCTACGTCACTCCTTCAGCTGCTCCTCCGCCTCTAAAACAGCGTTGTCACTCGGGACAGTTGCTTCTTTGTAGCAAATTCACTGGATCTCCTGGTTGATGTCTTCAGTGTCCTATGATCTGCAATGCTCTGATACCATGTGAAAATTTCTGAATCTACACATCAGAAATCCTACTACAATCACTGGTTTATCATCTCCTACTTGTTATTACATTCAACATGTTATTTAATTTATAAACAATGACGAAAAACACTATTGCAGACTACACTAACATATAGATCATAAACTGAAACAAATATGAGACAAACACACCAGGGACGTCATTATTTTTGGACAACACGTCCCCGGAAAAACCCAACTTGGGAAAACCAGTGCAGCAGATAGAGGGTTTGTATTATTAAGCAAGCAGAATCTGAGTACAACGGTTGCCTCTCACACCAACTAACCTTTCAGAGAAATCTCAGCAGCAAGAAATACATACGAGGGTTTACTTCGTTCTCCAAGTCACAACTAATCCACTAAGTGGCCTGACTTCGACAAACACTGCGAAATCCCAGCGCAATCCCTACTTGGGCCAGTGTCTTGCCTCTAAGAGACTGCATCACCCATTCTGCTGGATCGATTTGTTGGAAGAAGACTGTTGTTCAGCCCTCCCGGCTCAGAACCTCGCTTCTCCAGCAAAATCTCGAACTTCTAACGAATATCCTGCACTACCATTGCAAGAGACCCTCTTGGCCTGCGTCAGCACTGCGTGAGCCCCTTCCTGGGCTGCGTAGGCCTCTGCGCTGCCTCTCTGATGCTACTGTTGCCTCTCTACTCAGTACTCTTTGGCTCGGAACTCCTTTCCGATCCAAATCTCTGCTTCTGCCCCTCTCACTGCAACTCAGATCACTAGTTTGATTTTCTCAGCAAACCACGCCCCAGAAAAATCGAACTGATTTGATCAACTTGGTGTATCTCCAACTAACCCTCAAGCCTCCTCTTATACTTTTCCTGTTGATGAATCAACGGTCGAGATTAAGTCCCTAATCAACGGCTAAGATTAAAACATACTTGATCCTCGTCTCTTAGAAGCTTCTCACCCATGTTTTTATTAATACCCATTAAAAATATTAATTATTTTAATAAAACACAAACCGAGCGGAATTTCACCATACGATTTCTGGGTCTTGGAGATCTCATGTGTTTTAGCCCCTCCACAAATCGAAGCTAGGGCACATCCGACGCTACCAAAAATCAACACTTATAACCCTCTATTGAGACTTCAATGGCCAGTATTAGATCTTAATCTATGGCTAGGATTAGCTAGAAGTCGATCCGTATGAGTTTCTAGAAGATTCACACCATAACTTAATTAATTATAATTAATTAGTCATATTCCCTAAGTTTAGACTTAGGAAATATTTAAAAAACAACTAATAATCTAATTAAGTCATCTCTAGGTGGAATTTCTAGAAATGATTTCTGGGTTTTGGAGATCTCATGTATTCTAGCCTCTCCATAAAATTTCGTCGCTAGAACACATCTGATGCTACAAAAACTAACACCATCATCTTTCTAAACCATAGATCCCACACAAGGTGGAATGATCAGCAAGCCACTTGCTTCTTCCAAGTAGAGGTGAACCTTCTAATGAAGATTCCAACGGAGGATCTTAATTACCCTCATCCTGCAAATGCTCTTTCCTAATGATGATGATGTATGATGAATTCTTTCTATATTCTATGATGCTAGATGGCTTTCTTCTAACCGTATATACTACCTATGTTTTCAATGAGGTTACTATGAGCTACTTCCTTTCTATGATGACTGCTACAAGCATGTAGACTTCTACTTCAGCTATCCTTTCAAGCTTCTATAATGATGTTATAAGCTTTGTAAGCTTCTACTATGATGACATTTTCTAATATGATGCATCTTATCATACTTACAATGCTTCCTACCATGATAGCTATCTTTGACAAAATTGAAAAGAGCTAAGTGAAGGAGATTATCTCAGTCATAGTAGAGATCTTTTACTTCCTCTTTCTTTGATTTCTTCTTTTCAGATTCTTCCACTTCGCTAGTGACATGGACTTCATTTCTTTCTTTCCTTTTCTTGTTGTCCTTTTTGAGTTTCGGACAATCTCTCTTGAAATGCCCATATTCCAGGAAGCAATAGCATTGGATCTTTGACATATCAATCTTCTTCCTTTTCTGAGGACAAAAACTTCCCAAATTTTCTTTTTCTTCTAGCCATGGCAACAAATGCTTGAACTTGTTCATTTGGTCCTACATCGCTTTTTTCCTTCAACTTGGTTTCTTCAATCTTACACAATGACCAAAGTTCACTGAATGGGGTGGCTTCCTTTTTTCCATAGATGCTTGATACAAAGTTGCCCCATTCATCAAGTAGTGCATTGAACACCACGGTGGTCATCTCTTTGTCAGACATTATTTCCTCCAACTCTTGTAGTTGGTCTCGTATTTGTGACACCCTCATAAGATAAGAGGTTATCCCTTAATCCTTTGATACCTTCATCTTATATAGCTCAATTCTAAAATATGTTACTTCTCCTGCAGTGCTTACGGAGAATAATTCTACCAGCTTGTCATAGATGTCTTTTGACTTCTCTAGTTTTGCTACATAAGGGATGAGAGAATCCTTGATTGATTCTATAAGGATTCTTTGAGCCCTTATTTCCCCCTTCATATACTTTGCTAGAGCTTGAACTTCTTCCTTTGGCAGTTCGACAATTAAACCCTTAACATGTCCAATGACTTCATTTTCTATGAGGATCAAATTTGTCCTCTTCTCCAAGGAAATTTGATGACCCAATCAATTTATTGCTCTCCTTGCAGAATGAAGTCATTTTGACAGTAGATTCAGTGATAGATATAAGGATACTTGTCAAGTGAAGATGCTCCTTTGATGGTGATATCTTCAACTTGATGCCTTGATGATGATGTTTGCTTCCTTGAAGATGACAATGCTTCTTCTAGAGATGTCCTTCTTCAAATATGCTTGTGATGAGATTCTTGATTCAAATAGAGGGAGAACAACTTGATTCCTTTGATGGTGATGGCAATACTTCCTTGAAATGGAGACTTCAAGATGCATCAAATGTGTAGTCTTCTTTGAGTGGAGGTAGGGTCCTTGAGGTCTTTCTTTTCCTTGAGATGATGATTGTAAAATGTGTAAGTTTCCCAACTTCAAGTGTGGAACCCTTCTTTGGATGAGCTAGGGTTTTGAGGCCTTCTTAGTTCTTATTGACCACACTTTGTCAACAGTCCAAGGAAGCAGAATGCAAAGACATGAAGAAATTTTCTCAGAATTCAAGGTCATCAGCCAGCACCATCATATCACTATAAACCCAATTTCTACAAGTTATATTGTAAATGATGCTAGTATGATCATTTAATTATGTAACTACTAGGTAAGCCTTTGATTTTGGCAACGGATTTCATCCTAGGAAGTTTTTTAATCTCACCGCATTATGTGTGTTTCTAAACACGGATAATCGGCAGAATTTTTCTTCCAGCTTAAACCCCAAAGCTAAGGTGGAATCTCTTGACAAGGTCTTAGGTGAGTCCTAATGTTATATCGAGTCTTTGTAAAAGTGTGTTTGGGAATAATTTAAGCACATTTGGCTAAATTATTTTATTACAAACCCACTTGGTCTATACTACATCATATTGTATCGCAGAATTGGGTAAATTATTGGGGGTCTATATCTAAATGTGTTTTCCCCTTTTAAGGTTTTTATTGTAATTATTTGATGTAAAAAATATTTTAGTGTATGGTCCCTCATATTTAGACACCATGGCTAAAATATTTGAAGGTGGAAAAAATAATCAATCCCCTCTAATGTCAATTAATTAATTTTTCTGGAAAAAATAAATTAAATCTAAAGCCAGAAAATTAATTAATTTTGAGTAAAAAAATAATTATAGAGATTAATTTCTCTCCAAGTGGAAAATAATCAAAAATTCGTGGTCAAAGGAAAGTCAATTTTTGGAGGTCCCCCACCAAGGCAAAAATGGATATTTTAAGAAAAATTGAGCCCTTGGACCTTGGGGGTTAAGTCGGAGTCAAATTTTTTAGAAAATCAATCCAAAATATTAATTTTTTTATTAAATAAAAGGGGGTTCTAAGAAAAATTCGAATTTTTCCTCAAAATTAAAAATTTGACGATGGAGATTAAAAGATGATCAAGTTATTTTCAACAGTTGAGATTATTTTGATGGGGATCAAGCCAACTAGCCATTATTTTCCACTTGGAGGGGTTTCTCTATATAAAGAAGTCATTTTGCTTCTATTGAATATCTTTGGATGATGTAATTCTTGAACGTTGGTATTGAGTTGTTGCTCTGCTGGGAACATTTTGTATCATAATAGAAAGACTTTGGGGTTCAGTTCATGGTGTTTTTCTTCCACTGATCTGTGGTATGTGTTAGCTATGTGTGATCCTATATTGTGCTAAACATTGCTAATAATTGTTATTTCATTTGTTGGTGATAAGAACATTCTATTGGTACATGCCATCTTAGGTGATTTAATTCACCATATGATCTAACAATTTTCTTTAGTATATTATATATATTTACAAATACACTAGCCCTTGGGCTCCAAGTTCACAGACAGTGGGGAAGAGTTGACTATGTTTGGACTCTAAGATTTCTTTATGGTATTTGATTTTGCAGGAGGGTTTTGGCCAATATTTATTTTTCGAAATTTGCTCATCCATTGTTATTTATCCAAAATTATTTCTCCAAAAAAAAAAAATTTGTAAATATTATATATTTGTAAATAATTTGAAAATTATTTCTAACCCATTTGTTTTGCAGCTCTTGGGGTGTTATATTTTGTATATATATTTGGGGTTTTGCCATTCTTTGATTTATGTGTGCAGGTGAGCTTCAAATTGATCAAGAGAAATTTTGTTGGGCTTTTGACGCAGATTTAGGCCTAGGAAGGCAAGATGTAGTCTCCAAGTTCAACTTCCAGCCTGAGGAGGAAGTCATCCAACCTTTTTTTGCAGCGAATTTGTGGAGAGAATTTTGTTTGCAGGGTTTCGAAATTTTTTAGGCCCTCAGGCCTAGTCGTCTACCTTTTTCTGGCCCTCTTTTCCCCTCAGCGCCTTTGGTTTGGCTAGCCGCAGGCCCTAAAAGGCCACGGCCTCCCTTGTAAGCCCTAGTCGTGGGCCTAAAACAGCCTCGGCCCTCCTCCTTGACCCCTGTCGTGGCCTCTACGAGGCCCTCCTCCCTCTCAGCCTCCCTTTTGCCTTAGCCGCAGCCCCAAAAGGGCTTTTTCCATAGCCGCCAGCCCTTCTAGGGCCTTTCCTAGCCCTGTGTCAGCCTCTAAGGGCTTGACGTCAGCCCTTGTGGGCTTATCTCTGCTCTTTTCCCTCTTTTCCAGCCCCGTTTGTCCTATCCCTGCGCTTCTTTGGCTTCTAGCCCTAGTCTTGGGGTTTCCTAGTCTTCTAGCCCTTCCCCTAGTGTTGTATTTAGTCATCTCTGATTTTTGCATTATTTGAGTGAGCTAACATTGTGGTATTGCGGCAATATTAAAGCTAATTTTGTGGTTGCGGGTTCTCAAGCTCATTGGAAATCAAACTGGCCATCAACTTGGCCTTAAGGTCTCTTGGTTTGCTCTCCAACCCTCTAATTTCATCATTGTCCTAAGTTTAATTTCTCTAATTTATGAAAGCAGTACATTTAAGGGCCTAACACATTTTTAAATAAGCCTAAATTCATCAATAAGTCACCTAGTGCATTAAGAAGTAAGCCTAAGTTAATTTGAGTGCATATAAGTGGTTTTCTTGTGGGTTGTTTGGTTTATTTCAGATCTGATATGTTTGCTACAGCCACATAAAAACATCTACAGCAGTGATTTAATCTCATAACAGTGGCATAATAACTCATTGCTAATCATATTTCATCATTGTATTGTCACTAGCACTCATTGGGCTTGCATCTCTATGCATAATTGATCACTTTGTGAAGGATGTAATAATAATTCATAGTCTGAATTTACTGCATAAGGTCTGATATTAAATTTACAGTGGTGATAAAAGTGGTTGAAAGTCATCTAATCTCATTTAGCCTTTGTTTCTTACATCTTGTGGATCTTGGATAAGTGTTTATTTGAGGAATTGGGTGATTTTCTTATTTACTGCAATCACATGCTTATTGGCTGATCCATATTGCATTTCTGAATCATTGGCATCTATTTGCACTCTTGCATTCACACACATAAGTGCTCTAATCAAGTTGATAAGTATTTAATTGGCTAATTGCTCCAAATGAAATTGTCATTGAAGATCTTGTTTCTTATTGTTGTTGTTGGATAATTGGATATATTGTTCATTGTTCATTGGATATCTCCTGTGAATGTTACCTTATTGGCATATTGATGATCGTTGTCTAATCTTGAAGATTGTTAATTGTATCAAATAACATTAATCCTGCCTTTGAGCAATTCTCTACTTGCCACATTCTCTGGCACCGTTAAGTTTAAGCACTTTCTCTTGTGGTTGAGATTGTTTATTGTTTAAGTATTTCGTTGTTCATAAGTGAAGGTCATTGTAATTGAGTACTTAAGTAACTAAATAATCTCACCTTAAGAGCACTCATCTCTTGTACTTGCATTCTAGAAATAGCCTCTTGCAATTATAAATTTACTTCCAAGCCTAAGCTTGGTCAATAGAAATAGAGTCCCACCTTTCTCATCTAGCTTGAGGAGTTTAGCACCTGTTTAGTGGTTAACACGGTGATCTTGCAGTCATCAAAGCCACACTCTCTGCAGCGCCAAAGCACATAAAAGAATTTGTATAGTGTCAAGAAGAGCAGGTTTGAGCAGTCCAGGGCAGAGACAATGGTGTATGTGCACACCAACCTTCGTCTTATTTACAGGCAGAGGGATGAGTGGTTGAAGGGAAAGACAAAGATGTGGGATGTCTTTCCTGATGACATGGGTTTGGACAGCAGTGTTGAGTTGGCATTGGTCAACTTGGATCTTAATGAGCCAGTGCTAGAGCCTAACACTTTTGGTGATGGTGATATTGTTGAGGGGTCATCCTCCACACCAGCAGATGCAGAGATGACATTGGATACAGAGGAGAATGCAGCAGAGGAGAGAAGTGGTGACCATGACAGTGATGTTGATTTTGATGATGATGATTGACGACTCATGAGCTACCTACTGCCTTGTACTTGTAGTTGTTTTGTATTTGGTATTAGCATATTTCTATTTGTCATTGGCATTGCTACTACCTATGTAACACATTTTGATTTTGATGACTTAATGAGAAAACTGCAGTTTCATGTCTTTCTCCTATTGGATCATTGATGAATTTGTCGCAATTGTATTTGTATGCATAGTGTTACTTTGTAAGATTTACAAATTTTAAATTTACAATGTAGAATCTAGATCTACGTCTGAATTTGTATCATGAATGAGAATTAGTAAAATAAATATCTAATTTTTAATATATATATATATATATATATATATATAACGTGTCCTACATGTCCTATTCTGGGGGGTCAACGTGCCTGTGTCGAACTCAAATTTTCGTGTCCCGTGTCCCTGGGTCAGGTGACTTAGCTATTTTTGCAGACCTAATAGCCATAGAATTGATTTCCCTAGTCTCTATTGGATGATCTTGATCCTTTATTGTTGAATATCATGCAAAAAAGTATAGAAGGAATGGATTCCTTGATTTGTGCCTTAATTCAAGGAATCAAATTTGTGATCTTCTTAATCATGCATGAGTTCCAGTGATGAGGACGAGTTCAAGAAGCAGTTTGACTAGTGCAAGTTTGTGGAAGACCAAGTTAATTGTCTTCTAGTGTGAGTTAAATTGGGAATTGAATGTTTAAGTGGAGTTAGCCTCCTAAATTTTAGGAGGATCTAGTTAACTAAGTGTGTTGACTTTTGTTAACTAGAAAAGCTCCAGTTCAACTCCTAATTTAGAAAACTCACTAACAATAGCCAAATTGAATTGCTTATAAGGAGATCGAAGGCACACTCATTATCATCATTCTTGAGCACGAGTTTGTGAGCAAGAGAGCTTGTGGAGGAACGAGCCAAGAGTTTCTTGTGCGAGTTATTGTGGAGAGCATTTCTTCTTGGAAGTGCGCATAGAAATAGGGGAAATCCCTATTTAATAGGAGCTCAGCCAGCGCTAGGAAATAGGGGCCTATTTCCTAAGGATTTGCGCTAGGAAATAGGAGCATCTAGTGCGCATAGCAGGAGGAAGAAGATCAGCATCTTGCAGGTTGTTTCAAGCCTAGACTAAGGCTGAGAGATCAGATTGTATTCTCTATTGAAGCAGGGTTATTTGTAAGAGATCTATTGCTCAGTTTTCATCAATAAAATCCCAAAGCAAATGAGGGTTTTCCCAGTTGGGTTCACTAGAAAATTATGTTGTCTATTGTGTGAATTTTGTGCAATTATTTTTGTTTTATTCCACTGCTATTTGGTAGAGAAATTTTGTGTCTATGTGAAAAGAAAAATTTCATCTAGCATATTAGAATTTCGTGGAAAATCTACATCGTATCAGAGTTGTGAATAGGAATCGATCAACAAATAGTCTTCAAGATGACAACTCGCACAGGATTGGGATTGAGAGAAAAAGATAGACTAGATGGCTCTTCCAATTTTGGTGTTTGGAAGGTCCGCATATTGTTTTTGTTGGACGAGTTTGATCTGAAAGAATTTGTTGAGCAAGGTGTTGCAGAACCTTCAGATCCAGATGAGTTGAGGCTCTTCCAAAGGTAGATGGCCAAGGCCAAAAGGATGACCTTGGATGGACTTTGGGATCATGTAGTCCCTCATGTTGCAAGTAAAGATACAGCTAAGGACATGTGGGATGCCTTAATCAAACTCTACCAAAACTCTTCTGAGAACTGGAAGATGGTCCTCAAAGAGAAGTTGACGACAATCAAGATGCAGAAGGTTGAGAGTGTAACCGCCTATCTCACAAGAATTCAGGAGGTCCGTGATGAGCTAGTAGTTGTTGGAGAGAAGCCCATGGACACGGAGCTAGTGAGTGTGGCTCTGAATGGGTTTAGCAAAGATTGCATACTTTTGTCCAAAGCATTACTAGACAAGATAAGTTGTCGGAATGGGAACGCCTATGGAGTGACTTTGATGGGGTGAAACTGCGCTGACACAGAAAATTGGAATTTTAAATTAATTAAACCTCTGTTTAATTACTATTAACCCCGATCGCTTAATCGGAACTCAAAACAATTTCAAATCTCGTTCAAACCCTTCAATTTAGAAATTCTACTAAAATAGCATAATTCCTTATTTACTCGGATATGGCAAAAACCCAAATTTCCACGGAACCGAAAGGAAATAAAATGTCAGTTCATAACTTCTCAGGTCCGGAAATTAAATTAAACCACGCACAACTTCACCACGCGATCACCGTCGGATCGCGTACCTTCACAATGAACGGTTACGCTCAATCCAGAATCCAACTAGATTAAACCACAGTTGATAACTCATTAGGTCCGAAATTTATATTAAACTCCGTGCATTTTCCGACGCGACTACCATCAGATCTGACTCCTTTAAACGGACGGTCCAGATTAACTGAGCTATTAACTCAGTTTTATAAACAATCGCGTCCGATTTTGGAAATATCATCCGCGCTTATTAGCACGCGATGACCGTAGATCTGTCGATCTGTTGATTGGACGACTCAGATCTTCTTCGGTGTTTCTCCACGAATTTATCAACTAACTTGATCTTATAACGTTTTGGGTCTGTTTCCTGTGTTAAGTTGCGTGCGCATTCACCAGCGAACATCGTCGATCTTCTCGTAATAGATCATCATTGATCCATCCTGTGATCAATGATGATTCATTTCTTCATTCAATCTTTGTCTGCATTCAATCAGCGATCAACAAAAACTAGTATTTAACAGAGGATTCAGCCTACGATTAAAGGATCCAATCACATAATAAAATCACGCAAAAACAAGCTTTGTACACAACACTCCTTTCATTCATAACAGTATTTACATATATGTATAGAACATCTCGTGCTCTGATCTATTCTCTCTTCTACTTAGCTTTCTCTACCACTCTATCTCAAAACTATATCTCACTCCTTGCAGGCTTACATTTATAGAAATAAGTACATAGTTATCGATTATTCTAAATCCATAAATCACTCAACTAATTCCTATTCAAGGATCTCGTAATCCCTTAGATTTCTACGAGCTCTACACACATTGATTATCCCTGATATTCTCACATAGTTGAGAATATTTCACAACTGAAAGCCTCACACATAGATTTCCACTCAATTTATACAAGATTCTTAAAAATAACTAAAAACATCACCCCCTAGATCAACCAAATGAACGATAAATATTCTGAGCAAGATGCTCCTGCATCAGACTTCATCCAGGAGGAGCTAAGATTCAAACTAGTGGGGACTTCTAGCAGCAGTGGCAAGGGTTCCAAGGTTGAGAAGGAGGAGGAAAAATTTGCTCTTGCAAGTAAAGTCAAAGGCAAGAAAGTCAAGGTGAAGGGCGAGAACAGTCAAAAGGGTGACAAGAAGAAGACTTATTTGAGTAAGATCAACTTCTTTCATTATCATACTTTTGGACACTATGCCTCTAAGTGTACTAACCGAAAGAAAAAGGGGTCGAATAAGGAGCAAGTAGTTGCATCAGTTGAGGTAGATGAGTTGCCTCTCAGTTTGAGAAGGATTTCTCATTGATAGCTTGCATGGCAAGTTCAATAAGGAGCAGTAAGTGGTATATTGATTCAAGAGCCTCTTTCCATATGACTAGGAACAGGGAGTATTTCAGCAAGCTAGATGAGAAGGATATGCAAGTGAATATTGAGCTTGGAGATAATGGCAAGTATGCTACCAAGGCAGTTGGTAATGTCAGCTTTGAGAGGGATTCAAGTAATACTCTTCATCTCAAAAACGTTCTCTATGTTCCAGGGCGGAAGAAGAACTTGGTTTCAGTAGCTATCCTTGAGGATAAAGGATATGATGTCATCTTCAGCGAAGGTAAGGCTTACCTCCAGCATTTGGCTTTTAAATGTAAGAAGTTGATAGGTGTGAGGGTGAAAAATCTCTACAAGTTGCATGTAGAGATTGATGCAACCTTGAGCAGCAAGGCAGAATGTGCAAATGTAGGTGAACTTTGGCACAAGCGCATGGGACACTTGCATTGTTGATTTGGGGTAGCATCGGATGTGCTCTAGCCACGAAATTTGGTGGAGAGGTTAGGGCACATGAGATCTCCAATACCCAAAAAGGGTTTGGGCAGATTCTAAACAGATCAAGAGATATTAAAATAATTAATATTTTAATGGAGTCCCTAAGTCTAAACTTAGGGAAACTAAAATATTAATGTGTATTAATCAATGTTTTAAAAACCGTTTTTAAAAACCAGTTACCGGTCTAACCGGCCGGTTAGCAAGCCAGCCGGTCTAAACCGGCCAAAAAACCCGGTTTGAATGCCCATTTCTCCATTTTTTTGCCCTAACCGGTGAAAACCGGCCGGTTTAGGACGGAACCGGCCGGTTTTGTCCTAAACCGGCCGGTTTTAGGCACGCCCACCGTAAAGTTAAAAAAGCATATTTCTGACTGTGTTTTAGGGTTTTTGGGGGGAAACTAAGGGTGTTTCAACCCTAACAATGTTGGCAATAAATGGTAATGTTAAATTCTTAAAGTAAAAGTGACATTTCCTTTAATTTTCATTTTCATCCTTTTACTTAAATTTTTAACATTACCATGAAATGACTCAGGATGTTTGAGAGTGGTTTCGACCTCATTGGATTTCATATGGAGAAACTAGAATTTTAGATTTCACTCAAAATTCAGCAGACTTAATGGTTTTCAGGATTTCATGGTTTGGGGGTAAACAATAAATGCAATCGGAGCTCCAAATGATGAGCAAAACTCCCGATCTAGATCCCATTGTGTTGGACGATATTGATCCAACATCAGAATGGGTGGAGGAGACTGAAGAACCTGTGTTTGACGCTGATTTTGATATCGACATGGCTTTAGGGGGGGATGAAGCAGATTATGTGGTGGCATCAGAACCAGGATCAGTAGCGGCATCAAGGAAAGGCAAAGAACCAATGGAAGGCACTAGTCATGCAGGTCGACAAACTCGTGCTTCCATTAGGTCCACTTCTATTGTCATTGGTGGCATTGATGCTGAGGTTGTAGATCAGGCTGAGGCATCCTCAGACTCTGAACCAAATGATGTCTATGTAGCTCCTGATGATGATCCTGTGTCTAGTAGTGGTGATGAACTTGATGATTGATCATGTGTACACTGTAGACTTGTAGTAGGCCAATGGCCTCATAGCTTGCAACATTGTTTTTGGACTTTATAGGCCATTTAGAGCCTCATTTCTTATGTATTTTGCTATTTTGTCGATGATATGTATTGCACTCAGTGCCATTTTGATATATTCACCTTTACATGGTATATAAATGAGCAAACTTTGCATATTTTGTCTCTATTGGCTTGGAATCATGGTTTTACATCTTAAAAATAGTTTTGTTTCATTATAAATTTATTATTTAATATATTTTTTTAAAACCGGTTCGTTTAGACCAAACCAGTCCCGGTTAGACCGGTTCCGGTCGATAAACTGGTTCATTAGGTGGACCGGTCCGATCACCGGTTCCGGTTTTAAAAACATTGGTATTAATATGAATCTGTGTTAGAATGGTCCAAAAGACATGGATCAAGCCAGATCAAATCTTAGCCATTGATTAGGGACTTAATCGCGGTCGTTGAGATGTCAACAGAAAAAGTATAAGCGGAGGCTTGAGGGGCACTTGGAGAATACACTGAGGGAGACCAATCAGTTCAATTTCTGGAGCGGGTTTGCTGAGAAATTGAACCAGTGGTCTAGAGAGCAGTCAGGAGGAAGAAAGTACGAAACGGAGAGACGGGAGATCAGCACAGAAGAGGCAGACGCAGAACTAGAGGAAGCCATGCAGAGGCAGCAGAGACTACGCAGAGCCAGAAGGGTCTGCATCATCCACGCAGAGGTTGCAGGAGTGACGCAGAAGCCCAGAGAGGTTGCGCAAAGCCTCAGTAGGCTGATGCAGAGGGTTTCAGGCTGTAGCAGAGGTCAGTAGGGCCTACGTTGGGTTTAGGAAAGTACTGGAAGTTTGTCTATCTGTGGGTAAGCCAGTTTGGCACCTTGTTGTACAAGAAAATTGTTGAATAATAAAATCCTCCTTTGCTACATTGGTTTTCCCACATTGGGTTTTTCCAGGGACATTAGTCCAATATAATTGTGTCAATGTGTGCATATTTTTGTTTTTGCATTACTATGTGATATCTGCAGCAGTATTTATTTTAATGTTTGTTGAAGTAATTTCATGAATAACTTATGATGAAATAAGTAGGAAAAGTAAATCAGTTGCTGCAGAGATAGAATTTTCACATGCATCATGGGGCGTTGAAGACTCTTCAGCAGATTGCCATAGGATTACCAGCACGAGGCCTTAACAAGAGTGGAGTGTGCAAGGGGTGCACGCTTGACAAGTATGTCAAGTCTTCTTTCCATGGTCAAGATAGCAAAGCCAAAGGGATTTTGGAGTTGGTGCATTCAGATGTGTGCGAGCCCTTTTCTTCTCCATCACTGATGAGACACATGTATTATGTTACTTTCATTGATGATTTTTCTCGGAAAACTTGGATTTATTTTATTAAAAAGAAAGATGAGGTCTTAGACAAGTTCATGGAGTTTAAGGCCTTGGCAGAGAAGCAAACTGGGAAGAAAATTAAGGCAATGAGAAGTAACAATGGTGGAGAATATATCTCCAATGCCTTCAAGGAGTTTTTTGCAAAGGAAGGTATTAGGAGGGAGTTGATAGCACTTCATAGCCCTCAGCAGAATGGGGCAGCTGAGAGGAAGAACAAGAGCATTTTGGAGCAGCTAGGGCTATGTTGCGTGATCAGGATCTGCCTAGTTTCTTATGGACAGAAGCATGAAACGTTGTAGTATTTCTGCAAAACAGGAGTCCATATAGGGTGCTTGGACAAGCTACACCGGATATTTCGCACAAAGGTCTATTGTCATGTGTCCAAAGATAACAGGAAGAATTTGGATGCCACAACAGAGAAGGGTATCCTTTTGGGGTATAGTGAGACATCTCAAGCATACAGGGTGTATTTTCCAGGACTTAAGAAGACAGTTCTTAGGTGAGATGTGAGATTCCAATAGTATCAGGCTCTAAGAGTTTCCTTAGAGCGTGAGAAAATTGCAATACCTGAGGAGGAGCTACTTACTCCCAAATAAGAGTCATAGCCAACACCTCAGATTCAGCCACAGCCACAGTTTAGTGGTAAGGGGGTAGCGTAGCAGGATTTGCAGCAGGATGAGGAGGACAAGTCAGGCTGAGAGCATACAGATAAGCCAGAGCCACCCAATACAGGGAGAAAGAAGGCCAAGTGGGCCAAGAGGTTGATCCAGGAGGCTCAAGAGTAGGTCAAGGCTCCTAGAACCATGTTTAGGCAGAGTAAATAGCCACATAGGTACACAGGTTATATGGCATTGATGACAAAATTGGTGGACACAGAGCCTTATTCTTCTAAGGAGGCAGCTTCTCAGCAAGTTTGGCAGGATGCCATGGTGGAGGAGTAATCCTCTATCATGAAGAATGATGTCTGGGAGGTTGTTCTACGACCTGAGGAGAAATCAGTAGTTGGATCCAAATGTGTGTACAAGCTAAAGCATGGAGCAGGTGGGAGCGTGGAGAAGTTCAAGGCCAGAATTGTGGCCAAGGGCTTCTCACAGATTGTGGGCATAGACTATGAGGAGATTTTTGCGCCAGTAGCACAGTATTCATCCATCAACACTATTATGGCACTTGCAGCACAAATGGGGTGGAAGATCCACCAAATGGACGTGAAGACAGCCTTTCTCAATGGGGTTGTTGAGAAGGAGATCTATATAGAGCAGCTAGAGGAGTTCAAGTAGTTTAGCAGAGACACACATGTGTGCAAGCTGAAGAGAGCTCTTTACGGGTTCACGCAGGCTCCGAGAGCATGGTACACATGGATTGATAGCTACCTTCGAGAATCGGGCTTCACTAAGAGTGAGGCGGATGCCAACCTGTACTACATCATGGTTGGAGGGCTTCCGCTCATTCTAGTTCTCTATGTTGATGACCTTATACTGACTGGAGATGAGAGCTTGATCCAGGATTGCAAGGAGGACCTTGCAAGGGAGTTTGAGATGAAGGATATGGGGTATTTGCACTATTTCCTTGGGTTGGAGGTTTGGCAAGGTGATGGTGAGATCTTTGTGGGACAGGGAAAGTATATAGCAGAGATTCTGTGGAGATTTAATATGCAGAATTGCAGGCCCATGGCCACAACCCTAGTCACAAACTGGAGGAAGGTGGACGCTGACAGAGGGGAGTGAGTGGATCCTACAGTATATAAGGAGCTCGTTGGGTCATTGATGTACTTGGTCAACACACGACCTGATATTTGTTTTGCAGTCAACCAGCTAAGTCAGTTCATGGTGGAACTGACTAGAGTGCATTGGGTTGCTGCAAAGCATGTGTTGAGATATCTCAAAGGCACAGCAGACTATGGATTGTGGTACAGACAGGTTGATGGAGTGAGGCTTGAGGGCTTCACAAATGCAGATTGGGCAGGGAGCTCCACAGACAGGAAGAGTACTTCAGGTGGCATCTTCAGCATTGGGTCAACTGCAATTTCTTGGTACAGCAGGAAGCAGAGATCAGTTGCACTCAGTTCAGCAGAGGTTGAGTACATGGTTGCTAGTCAGGCAGCTTGTGAGGTTATTTGGATGAGGAAGTTACTTGTGGGACTTTTCAAATGGAGGATGGAGCCTACCATCATACATTGTGATAATCAGAGTTGCATTAAACAATTTGGCAAGCCAGTGTTTCATGATCGCTCAAAGCATATCGAGATCCAGTATCACCATCTTCGAGATTGCGTGCAGAAGGGGATACTCAAGCTACCATACATTCCAATAGGGAAGCAGATAGCAGACATCTTGACCAAGGCATTGGAAAGAAGCAATTTTGTTCATCACAGAGATAAATTGAGAGTTTTACAGAATCCCTTCCTCGCTAAGAGGGAGTGCTGAAAAGTAGAGAAGGAATGGATTCCTTGATTTGTGCCTTAATTCAAAGAATCGAGTTTGTGATCTTCCTAATCATGCACGAGTTCCAGTGATGAGGACAAGTTCAAGAAACAGTTTTCCTAGTGCAAGTTTGCGGAATACCAAGTTAATTGTCTTCTAGTGTGAGTTAAATTGGGAACTGAATGTTTGAGTGGAGTTAGCCTCCTAAATTTTAGGAGGATCTAGTTAACTAAGTGTCTTGACTTTTGTTAACTAGAAAAGCTCTAGTTCAACTCCTAATTTAGAAAGCTTATTAACAATAGACAAATTGAATTGCTTATAAGGAGATCGAAGGCACACTCATTATCATCATTCTTGAGCATGAGTTTGTGAGCAAGAGATCTTGTGGAGGAACAAGCCAAGAGTTTCTATTGAGAGCATTTCTTTTTGGAAGTGCACATAGAAATAGGGGAAATCCCTATTTAATAGGAGCTCAGCCAGTAATGGAAATAGGGGCCTATTTCCTAAGGATTTGCGCTAGGAAATAGTAGCATCTAGTGTGCATACCAGGAGGAAGAAGATCGACATCTTACAAGTTGCTTCAAACCTAAACTAAGGCTAAGAGATCAGATTGTATTCCCTATTGAAGCAGGGTTATTTGTAAGAGATCTACTGCTCAATCATATCATCGTGTAGCTTTGATCAGTACTGGACTTATCATTATGTAACTTTAATGAAACCTTGCATTGAGCATTACCCTTCATGTCATGAGGTATACTATTCGTGCTGCAATATTTGTAGACTTATTCGAAAGTGCAGTGTAGATGACCCAACTGAAAACTATAGTATTATTATATAATCTAGAACTCTTCTGTGATTATACACCGAGTCTTCAGGGGCAAGATCCGAACTGTAGCTGTGATCTTGAATTTATCCGAGACTGTGCCAAAACTGAGATATAATTTCATTGGTTTTGATCTTGATTACTCCATCCTTTGAACTGTTGATTCTGAACTATAATCAATCACAGTGATTCGATGCCCTTCCTTGATTGTAACCATAGCTCTGATACCATGTTGAAGAATCTAGGGCAATTGAGATTCTTCTAGTCATGATAACTATTTGTGAGGTGTTTTCAACTTTTCTTATTAGCACAATTCTTCACTTGTTATTATTAGAGTGTGTCTTTTCAATTCATCAAATAGTTACCAAAACAAAAGAGACAAGAACACAAGATATTGGCTTTCTGCCAGGGCCAAAACCTCTCACACTTTGAGAGGAAAACCCGCACAAATTCTTCTTATAGAGATTCCAATTGATGAAGACTAGAACCAAGACCCTTGACCTATATTTCCATTCCTAGACCAAGACACAGTCATCCTTCTTCTCTTGATTCTTCGATTTCTTCATGGCACCAAAACATGATCACTGCAGCATTCCAACATTGTGATCTATCCCTGAACTTTGGCCTCATCATTCCTTCATCATGTAACATTTTGCATCACTGATCGTATTACTATAGCACCTGCTATCATCGAGCATTACTGAGCCCCATTGTCCATCTGCATTCTAGTGAGTATAAGCTTGAGACAGCGAGGAGAATATTACTGTAATATCACCCAAACTAATCCGCACTGTGGTCACTGTAATAACTGATCTTCTTGTTGCTAGATCACCGAGAAACTCAAAGAATATGTCGAGAACGTTTCTGTATATAATCCGCATTTTTTTGTCTTGTACCCATCCGAAATTTCAGAGATATGTCGAGTCTGTCTGTTGTGTAAATGCAAAGGTACAAGCTCCTATTTATAGTTGTTGGGTCATACATTTAAGCCACCCTGTCCTTATGAACCGACGTGTCATTTTTGCTGAGTCGACATGTCATATATATATATGACGTTCTCCAAAGGTTGTGTCTCCATTTATTGAAGCCGACATGAAGTTTGAGCATATATATATTGATGCTGTGAGGATGACTGTGCTTGTCTATTCTGGAGGACTCTTACAAGTGTAACAACACTTCATAGACTCTGAATTATATATTTATGACAAGATGACAAATCCCTAAAGACATCAAGAAGTTTTTGACCTATGAAAAACACTTCTTGCTTATGAAACCCATGATGCAAGGAATACAATAAATATACTTGTTTCTTCTTTACATAAAATCATAATTACAAGTTGTTATGAAGACTGAACCTAGTTACACTTTCTTCAACACTCCCTCTTAACTAGGGAGGTATTCATAATGGTACTTGGTCATTATCAATCTGAATGAATTTCTCATAAGAAGAATCGGATTGGTAACTTATCTATATAGCACCATAGTAACCAACATTATTTTCACAACAAGGCCTTGATGGACAGCTCTATCTCTCATTAGATCAGAGCACAATGTTGATGAGACCAATGATTATAGACACCTTCATCATTGTCTCTCAAGGTACATACCCACCCGGGTGTTCACTAATTATGACCTTCTAGGACTATTCTTATCTTGGGTTCCCAGCCCTCAAAGAATATCGGTCCTCTTGCCTACTCTTGTCTTGGATGCCCTACACATCCTCAAAGAGCATCGGATGCCAGATGATTACCCAATCCTCCATTCTTTCTTCCCAGGTGAAGACAAGAATGTTGTGTCTACCATGTGTCTACATTTCCATTCATGGCCTTCACTAAGACTTACAGCTATTAGTCCTGGTCTAGTGCATGACACATGAAATGGAAAAACACATCTATCACTCCCTTTTAATCAAGAGTGACTCAATCCAGGCTCCCTCTTAATTAGGGATCTATCAGAGCTCCCTCTTAGCTAGGGACTCTTCTATCAGCAACTTCTTCTTCGTGGGTCCTTCAGCTGCTTGATCAACTTCTCTCCTTGATGTCATGAAAATCAGTTGAGCTTCTTCCTTGTAGGGCAACAGCCATTGATCACTTTCCTCCTTAGTTCATCATGTCATTCCTTTCTTCATGGAAAGTGGCCTTCTTCATATCTGGAAACTTCGTTATATGACTACTTCTTTCTCATCATGCTTCTTCCATCTACCATATGAATGTTAGTTGTACTTATATTTACAACTCTTGTTTGAGTAGCCCTGTATTATCCAAATATTATTCAAGGAATCAAAACATCATATTAAATCAAATCATACTTTACGAGATGGCTCTTCATCATGACATCTTCTTGTAGGTATCAGCATCCTGCACACATATTGACTGATCTTCCAAAGATATCAATTGTCAAGGGTCTTCATCCTTTTCATACTTTCATCAAAGTCTTCATATATTTCCAGGAGATTTCCTAGTCAAATCTTCTTGGTCTTTTGGATGTTGACTGCATATCTCACAATTTCTTCCTTCCTCACACATTCCATTCCTAGGAGCTTTCAATCAAAGTTTCTTAATTGTAGTCAACCACCTCATACTTCATATGAGGACATATTGTGTTGATTTCATCTAGTCTGACTTATGCCTTCTTGCATCCTTTTAGAGGAGGAGATCTTTTTCTCTTGATCGTGCTTCTCAAGATAGAAGCAATGATCCATGTTACCTACAACCATATGACATGACATTATAATATTAAACATAAGCATTCATACCTTATTTTACCTTCAGGTCATCGAGGCTTCTTCCAACAGCTTTCTTGATTGAAAAGATTTTCAATCCCTTGATCTGCTTCATGTCATCATATCATCATCTCATGGATTCCATAAGTTGGAGTTCTTGTTGAAACACTTGCTTCTTCTCTAGATTAGTGAACCCTACGATGAGGATTCCATCAGAGAATTTTGAGGATCTTGTATATCCCCAACTGGCAAATGTTTCCTTTTTGACTTGATGTATGATGAGTCTTGTCTTAGATGACTCCTTCCTTTCCTTCAATGTCCACTGAGGTTCCCAAGAGCTATATCCTACATGTTTGTCTACCATGGATTTTGTCCTTCATGATTCCCATGGTGATGTCACAAGCTCTTGTTTCTAATGCTTCCATGATGCCATGATGCATCTTATTGTCATATCTTATAGCAGAAGCTTATGATAGGACCCTTTTGTGAGGGATACCATCTTACTCATAGGAGAGATTTGTTACTCCCTCTTTTCTTGGCCCTTTTCTTCAGCTTCCTCCATCTATCTGGTGATATGAGCTTCCATAGTCTTTTCATAATCCTAGCTATACTATTCTATCTTGTTTGAGGACCAAACTTCTCTTTCCTTTCTGCACATTTTTAAGTCCTTTATCCTTCAATACTTTTGCCCTCAACTTGTCTTTCTCTATCTAGTATAGAGACCACAAATTGTTGAATGAGGTATCCTTCTTGTTCATGGACACTTGTTGCTTTGCCTATCAATTAGAGCAATGATGATTCTCTTATTATCATCTTTTCCAGATCTCCCAATTGAGATCTCATGAAGATATTTCTTCATTCTTTGATATCTTCAATTTTGTGTAGATCAGGTCTAAGTGATGTGACCTTCTTTACTACATTTTTCAGAGAATATATCTTCTAGTATGTCATTTGTCTCCTTTCCTATACATAGAGATGACCTAGGACTGATTTCATAAGAATCCTATGAGTCCCTTTATTCAAACAATGTTTGACCTTCAGAGACTTTTCCATAGATATCACTGACTTCTCTTTTCTATGAGGATTATGACAATCCTCGTTATTTCATGCAAGGACCTTTGATGACCCATCCAATCTATAGATTTCCTTGCAATCATGAAGTCATTTTACCAAATTGATTAATGAAAATACTTACTTGACATGTGAAGATAAAATCTTCACCTTGATCATGTTGAAGATGCACTGATGCTTTCTCTGGGTGACCTTCTCCAAGGGTAAGGATGAGATCCTTGCCACAATGTAGAAATGTTCCAGGATCTTCAGGTTATTGCTTTACTGTAATTCCTGTTCAACACCTTAGAAGAAACCCAAGCACTGTGACCATCGAGACTGTGAAATGAATGTCATCTGACTGTGGGTGGTACTGAAATGTATATCCAAACTGAACTGTTGTATGAGCTCTCCTAACTGAGTCTTCTACCTGTGACCATTTGCATCTTTTGTACAAGCTTCCTGAGGCTGAGACTTGTGAAAATTTCTAACACGAAATTCTACTGCAGTATCTGATTTATTTCTCCTATTTATTTTTCACAATAAGTTATTCACAAAAGCCTTTAGTAAACATCAAAGTAAATTCTACTGCAGTTGTCACATAATAGCATAGAGAAAAGAACAGTGAAATACAAGCACAAGAATCAATCACATCAACACAATTATTTTTGGACAATAGTCCCCGGAAAAACCCAATGCGAGAAAATCGGTGCAGCAGATGAGGGTTTATTTATTATTCTTCAGCAACAATCTCTTTACAAGGAATGATTTGCAGAACATAGAGAAACCTCTGAGAAAACACCTGAGATAATTTTCCTCCACCCTTTGGAGAAATTCTGACACCCAAGAGACCCTCCAGCCTTCATTGCGTCACCTCTGCATCATCTCTGCATGAGGACTGCATCCCTTGTTGCGTTGCCTCTCTGAGTTGTCCCTCTGCATTGCCCCTCTGATGCACTGTGTCCCCTCTTCCTCAGTCTCTAACTAATGCTGATACCCTCCTCTTCCTTCACCCTGCAACTCTCCCTCTGAAATCGAACTCTTACTTCTTGAGAATCGATTTCCCTCGGGTTACTGAGTATTTGCCCGGTGTGTCTCCAAATGACTCTCAAGTCTTCATTTATACTTTTCTTGTTGAGATATCAACGGTCGTGATCTAATCTCTAATCAACGACTAAGATTAAATTAGACTTGATCCTCGTCTCTTAGAAGTTTCTCACCCATACTTTCATTAATACTCATTAATATGTTGATTTTCCTAAGTTTAGACTTAGGAACCCCATTAAAAATATTATTTATTTTAATAAAATACAATCCAGGTGGAATTTCTCCAAACAATTTATGGGTCTTGGAGATCTCATGTGTTTCAGCACCTCCACAAAATTTCAGAGCTAGAGCACGACCGATGCTACCCAAAATCAACACTCCCTCTTAGCGAGGTATGTGCTCTAGCAATACTTCCCAACAGAAGTATCACATTGATCCACGATATCGGTCCTCTGCATTGCTAATGCACACCTTGCTGCCCCTCATCTATTGCGCTGCTGCAACCTGTACTGCTACCCATGACACTGCCAATGTCACTGCTACATTTGTACTGCAACTCCCTCTGAATATGTTGCATCATGTTGCCCATAGCACTGCCACTACTAATTGTTGCACTGTAGCTCCCTCTTAAGAACTGCACTATCAGTTTATACTACTAAAACGGTTTCTCAATCATCCCCATCTTCTCCCTGAAATAAACAAACTTTGTTCTTCCTAGAGCCTTGGTGAGAATGTTTGCCACCTGTTCTCCTGTAAAAGTGTATTGTAACTGTATTGCACCTCGCTGGACACAGTCTCTGATAAAGTGACACCTGATGTCAATGTGCTTCGACCGATCATGAAAAACTGGATTCTCGGAGATCTTGATGCAACTCTGATTATCACACAAAATGTTGGTCGCTTCCATCCTTCTCCTGAATAGATTCGCAAGCAACTTCCTCAGCCATATGGCTTCACACGATGTTGTGCTAGTTGCCATATATTTAGCTTCAACTGAGCTCAGAGCTACGGACTTATGTTTCCTACTATACCAGGAGGTCTTTCCTGATCCAATGTTGAAACAATACCTAGTGGTACTTTTCCGATCTACTAAACTTCCAACCCAATCTACGTCAGTGAACCTGTTAGAGTCGGTCTAGTAGCCCTCCATCAGCGATCAAAGCTCTTTGCATTTGCATAGGTAGGTGTCTCATCAGTGTCATTCTTTGCATTCCGTTAGGCATGCCATAACCCTGATGGAGGAGCTGGTGTCTTTGTTCCCCTCTGGGCACTGCTGGATCAGCTTGTTTCAGTCATTAAACTTTGTCAAGGTTACTTGTCTATTGTCTTGAGATCAAATTTTTAGGTCTAGGGTTTTTGGTCAAGTTTGTCTTCAAGCTCATGTCTCTGAAGGTCAATAAGTACCCAGCAAGCCAGAGGGATGATTTTTAAAGTGTTTTTTCAAAAGATTCTATCTTGTACAGTTAATTTTCACCTTGGATTTAAAAACCCTGTTTTTAAAGTCAAAGTCATTTCTCAAAAATTTTGTGAAAATTGTAAAAAATTCAAAATGATTCAAAGGACAGCATATAACCCTGGCTCCCTTGCCAAGATCCCTCAGAGCCTATCCCTGCAAAAATTATCAAAGAAAAGCATCAAATCAATCAGTTTCAGGACAAAAGGAAACCAAAAAGTCAAGTTTATAAAGTGTCATGGAAAAAAACATTATAAAGTGGGTTATGATGTGAAATTAATTCAAACAAGGCTATAAAAGCCCTAATCTCCCTCTATCAAGCCTCATTATGCTTCCAAGTGATAGAGCAACTCATTGCAAGAGAGTTTGAGTGAAGTTTGTGAGTTGGGAAGGCGCGCGACCCGTCGAACCAGGCGCGCGACCCGTCAGACGCGCGCGACCTGTCAGGCACCCTCCGCCAGTGTTAATTCACAAGGCGCGCGACCCGTTGGGTGAGGCGCGTGACCCATCAGCGCTCTCTCTGCAAAACCGCCAGCAAATTTGCCAAGGAGCCACAAATTGCTAAATTGTGCAAGGTAGGCCCTCCATCATAAAAAATTATTGCTTGTTACAGTTCAAGAAGGTCATGATTATATTTGTAAAGGTCTCCATTTGCAAGTAGAAGTCTCTATTATGCTCTGGCTTGAAGTTGTAAAAATTGCTAGGGTTTATTATGCTGTTTTGAGGTATCCCATTGTTCTCATTTTTTCCACCTCCCATTACATTTTCCTTATCATTTTATGTAAATTTCCCTTCCAAATTTGTTAAAGAGCCCTAAACCCTACCCTTCTTCCCAAGAAATCAAAAGAAAAATTAAACCCTAGCCCTTCCTCCCATATCATTATTGTAAATAAATTTGGAAAATAATGTATATGCAATAATCCTTTCCCTAAACTCCCTGTTTCATTATTATTCCCAGTTTCCCTTTAAAATATCCCTTCCCTAACATTTCCCTTGTGCTCCTTGTCCCCTAGAAACAGCATTTTAATCAGCAGTTTGCAAAGCAGAAACAGCAGTACATTTCAGCCACTTTGCTCCTAAAACAATGTCAGAAACCGAAACCAATTATGAGCAAAGTGATGACCATGCATCAGCTTCAGAGTTTGAGGAACAGAGGAGGCCTCACAAGGGTGGAAAGGGCGGTCATCATAGGAGAGAGGAGCCCACCTCTTTGACCGATTTGCAGGCTTGTCCGATGGCAGTATCATGTTTCCGTTATATGTCTTGTTATGAGTTTTGCGAGAGGATCTCTCGGATTCAGCATCACAGGGAATTGGCTCGCTTATTTGTTTTGCATTTGCATGATGGACATGTGAACCTTGCTGGGGTGGAATTTACATTGACACCCGAGATGATTGCTCAAGCCACAGGGATACCGAATGTCAGAGAGGTGTGGAACAAGCGCAGGATGTTGGACAGTGTTCAGTTTGAGCCTTTCATTAGACCTGCATTCATGAGACATTTGACGGGTGTATTTCCCTTCAGATTTTTGAGGAGTGAGTATGCTCCCATGATGAGGCCTATCATGCTCTTTTTCACCTGTGAAGGCAGATTTTCACAGATATATTCGTACCATATTCGCCTGATGATGCATTTCACACGGGTACGGATGATGAACATCCCTGTTTTCATGTGCCAGAACATTGAGAGGATGGTGCCCTTGATGCAAAGGAAGAGCCCAGCACAGCAGTATAGGAGCCTCTATCATTACGGTTTGATTCAGCTTGTGGTCAGACATCAGTTGGCTCGGCAGGGCATCACATGGGAGGAGTTCATCTCTCGTGAGTTCTTTACAGCACCACCACCACATCCGGAGATTGTTCATGAGGAGGGAGGACCATCACAGCAGCATGATATCCCCGGGACTAGCCATGTCAGCTCTTCTCCATTGGTCACTTATCAGAGAGGCCACAGGGTCTTATTTGCAGCAGCTAGGCGAGTATTTTCTCCACACTAGGTGGAAGGGGTCTCGCCTTCTTCATCAGCACCACGAGTGTTATCTCCACACCAGGTGGAAGGGGCCTCGTCTCCGACAGCAGCACAGGTATCAGAGAGGGGCAAACAGCCCAGGATTGATGAGGGGCCATCAGGTGTTCCAGATACAGAGCTTGTTGATCTTGATGTCAGTTCTCCTAGCCTAGAGTCAAAGGAGATCATTCAGCACCTTAGAGCTGAAAATGATGCATTGCAGAAGAGATTAGAAGGGGCACAATGGACAATCTCATATCTAGAACAGCGCAACAAGCAGTTGGAGGATGAGCAAACTCTTGATGAGTTGTGGAGAATTCGTAGTGACCGCAACTTGAATCGAAGAAGACCCGGTGATTTAGTGCCAGTTGAGCGAGAGGCTATGCTTATCTGGCTCAATGCTCATTTAGAGAGGCTGTTGGCTAAGGCCAACCAAGATAAGAAATTGCTGAGAAACATGAAGAATCGTTATTGGGCACAGATGCACGTGTGCAAGGCAAAGATGAAGGTGCTCCAAAGGCGGTTGGTCAAAGCACAAAAACGGATAAAAAGGCCCGATCCCCTCCACATCTTGGTCGAGGCTTCCTTGAAGGAGCATGGCACTAAATAGCTCAGCCCCAGCACAAATTCCAAGAAATTTTGAGCATTTTGGGTGATTTTTGGTTTTTAAGGCAAAAAACAGGTTTTTCCGCTTGACGGGTCTCACCCCCCGCGCGACCCTTTCACTTGGCAACTCTATTTTCAAAAAACTCAGCATTTCTGAATTTGGCATGAAAAGTTACACATGCTCACCCATTGCCAAGAGATTTTATGAAGTTTTGGGCCTCCTGAAAGTCAAAAAACAAGCAAAAAATGACTTTCTGCCACATTTTTGACACACAGAAAGCAGTCTTGGGAGATTGCAATTTTGGAGGGGCAAATGACAACCAAATTCAGAAATTCCAGTTGGGTTGGAAAGTAGACTCACAGACCTTTCCAACAAGCCTACTCTTGCCTCATTCGGACACCTAAAAGTGCCCCAAAAGTGCTCTCAAAGGCGCGCGACCCATCAGGCAAATTACTCAGGATTTCAAGCCTACAGCTCAGCAAAACGCAGTTTTGACTGTGTTTGACTTTTTGGAGTTGATTTTTATCCTTCTTGTTGTAAATGATGTAAATTTATGACACTTTTACACTTATGTATCTCTCTGGAAGATTCATTCATGAGATAGGTGAAAATTAAATGAATGAATTGGTTTCCTAGTTTATAGATGCAAGTTGTTTTGACTGCCTAGTTTTCAGTGCTTAGTTTAGAATTGGTTGAAACAGCTCCTAGGATAGTGAGCTCGACCCCTAGAGGCAGGGAAAGATGTTAGATGATCTATATTATGTACTCTCTTGCTCATTTTCATGGTTGGACTCTTGAGGGAGAAGCTCTTATTGTATTACACACTGTATCTCTGCAATTTTTGGCAAAGGAAGACCAGGGTTTTGCAGTCCTTTTTGGGATTCTTGTGGTCACATGTATTGATGGTGTGTTTCTCTTTGTACTTGTAAGTGTATTATGTGAATCATTTCCTTACTTTTCCTTCTGCACATTAGGCAAATGAAGTGTTAAAGTAGAACTCGTGACTGTCATGCTCTGCTTTTAAGTTTGCTTAATATCAATGTTTTCGACTGTTTAAAGGGAATTCAAGGTTATTGCTTGCTCTCTTTAACTCCTCACCGGTCATTCTCATCCATCCATCTCTATTGAAGGCATCAATACTGTTTCCTACCTCGCCCCAAAGAACCCCCTGCGAAAACTGTGTCCAATCCCTGCACCTAAAATTGCCATTTCCCCAATTTTACACCAAAAACCCTAAAAATCCCAAATCAACCCTTTTGATCAGTTTACTAGCCTAAAATCAGTGTTACCCTATTGGTTATCTCGCCCATTGAAGATCTTTATCGAGATAGACCGGAGAGAGCCCTCTCCTGCCCCCTAGGGCTAGCTACGAGGCTAAGTGGTTTGATGTTGCCTTGAGGTTTACCTTTCTCAGCCTGAGGTGAAATTTCAAGCGTTAACAGAACCCACTCAGCCTGATATCATTGCCTCGGGTGTACATTAATCCATGCTCGATTGTTCCTCGTACATATCTGAGAACATGCTTGGCTATTGCCCAGTGTGCCCTCTTCGGTTCCACCGTGAACTGACTGAGGATGTTGATAGCGTAACAAATGTATGGCCTAGTATTGACTAGATACATCAAGGACCATATGAGCTACCTGTACAAGGTGGGATCTACTTCTTTATCTTTAGACGCATCAATCTTCTTCCAATTGGTAATCATTGGAGTAGCCATGGGTCTACAGTCCTGCATTCTGAACATTTTTCAAAAATTGTAGCATATCTCCCTTGTCCAAGGAAAATTCCACCCTTCTGCTGCCAAACATCCAACCCCAGAAAATAATCCATCCGTCCCAAATCCTTCATGTCAAACTCTATAGCTAGGTTTTCCTTGCAATCTTTGATGAGCCTAGATGAACTTGTCAAGAAAAGGTCATCCACATATGACACCAGAATTAGAGGCTCATTCTCTACAATCAAATAATAGAGGTTGGGATCTGTGTCACTCTTCACGAATCCCATCTTCTGCAAGTAACCATCAATTCGACAATACCATGCTCTATGCACTTGTTTAAGCCCATACAAGGCTTTCTTTAACCTACATACATGAGTTTTCTTCTCATGTGTCTCAAAACCCTCTGGTTGTTCAATGTATACTTCTTCTTCTACACCATGTTCAAGAACGCAGTCTTGACGTCCATCTGGTGAATCTCCCACCCCATCTGTGCTGCAAGGGATATCACGGATCTAATAGAAGTATACATGGCTAATGGGGTGAAGGTTTCTTCGTAGTCTATCCCTTCCTTCTGGGCATACCCCTTAGCCACGAACTTGCCTTTGTATTTTTCCACACTATCATCTGCAGCATATTTGACCTTGTAGATCCATCTCGAACCTACAACTGATCTGTCCTGAGGCCTAGGTACCACTTCCCAGACATCATTGATCATTATGAAACTGTATTCCTCTACGATAGCATCTCTACCTATACTTGATGCTGAACGGACTCCTGAAAACTAGAGGGTTCTCCAACCTAAGCCACCAAAGCTTAGTATCTATCTGGTCTCTATGCTCCCTTTTCTTGCTCCTAGGAGCTCCAACGAAATCCTCTGCATCCCGTAGTATCTGTCGAAGTTCCCGGCTCGTTCTTCCACTGGTAGTGGGTAGATCTATTTGCTCCTCCTCCTAAGATTCCACCCGTTGTGATGCCTCTGGATTCTTGTCGTTTGGAGAAATTTTGGTGTTGGTTTTTGTTAGTCGAAGTGGCTAGACCAATGGATCATCCTTTGACTGCTCTTCAGAAGGCATTTCTCAGGATTTCCTAAAAGCTCTGTCCTCCATGAACTTTACATCCTGTCATACTACGATCTTTCTATTTCTCGGAATGTAGATTCTATATGCCTTAGCATTCTCGCTATATCCCACAAGATATCCTTTTTCTGCAGTTTGATCCAACTTCTTCCTCTTTTCTTTGAGTATATGGCAGTATGCCAAGCTCCCAAATATTCTAAAATGACTCACTTCAGGCTTCTTGTCGGTGAAGACACTCTCCGGGGTAATCTTACCCAATGCCCTGTGAGGAGTCCTATTTTGAACATATACTATTGAGCTGCATGCTTCAGCCCATAGAAATTCGGGCATATCCTGATCATACAACATTGCCCTTGTTGCTTCAACAATAGTTCTGTTCTTCCTCTCTGCTACTCCATTTTGCTCTGAATTATATGGAGTTGTCCATTCTCTTTTGATGCCTTCCCTTGCACAGAAATCAGTGAAGTCCTTATCAATATATTCTCCATCATTGTCCAAGTGCAACACTTTTATCCTCTTCCCTGTCGAATTCTCAACCAGAGCTTTAAACTCTTTGAATCGATCAAAAACCTCATCCTTGGTTTTTAGAAAGTAGATCCAAGTCTTCCTGGAATGGTCATCAATGACAAAGTATTCGGCACCACTAAGAGCTTTTGTGGACATGGGTCCGCAGATATCTGAATGTATCAATCCCAAAACACTCTTTACCCTACTGTTACTTCTGGAATAAGCCGCTTTGGCATACTTGTGTTAATGCGAAGGTACAGGCAATTTATAGTTGTTGGGTCATACATTTAAGCTGACCTGTCCTTATGAACCGACGTGTCATTTTTTCTGAGCCGACATGTCATATATATATATATATATATATATATATATATATGACATTCTCCAAAGGTTGTGTCTCCATTTATTGAAGCCAACATGAAGTTTG
This sequence comes from Pinus tabuliformis, assembly GCA_031772625.1. Classification (NCBI taxonomy): domain Eukaryota; kingdom Viridiplantae; phylum Streptophyta; class Pinopsida; order Pinales; family Pinaceae; genus Pinus; species Pinus tabuliformis. The sequence continues at coordinate 1,641,461,891 of CM062820.1, forward strand.
AGCATATATATATTGATGCTGTGAGGATGACTATGCTTGTCTATTCTGGAGGACTCTTACAAGTGTAACAACACTTCATAGACTCTGAATTATATATTTATGACAAGATGAAAAATCCCTAAAGACATCAAGAAGAAGTCTTTGACCTATGAAAAACACTTCTTGCTCATGAAACCCATGATGCAAGGAATAAAATAAATATATTTGTTTCTTCTTTACATAAAATCATAATTACAAGTTGTTATGAAGACTGAACCTAGTTACACTTTCTTCAACATTCATTATGGTGAATGTCAACACAAAGCAAGAGAATACCCCATACAACCACCTTGTTATCTTGAGATATAATTAACCAAAGAACAAATTGACATTATTAAAGACATGTGGCTTAATTGCCTTAAATCACTACATTTCGTTAGACTAAGTACAGCATAACTACATCAACATATGATCATTATAAGCTAACTCCAACATAAATAATCTACATTTTGAGTTGCAATGGCATATGGACACAGGGAATAGTATATCTAAACAGGAGTATTTGGATTTTTTAAAATAGGCTACTGGAAAGGCTTACAACATAGTTTACATGATCTGTTTTGTCATGGTCATCCTTAAACTAAAGTACAGCATAACTACATCAACATATGATCATTATAAGCTAACTCCAACATAAATAATCTACATTTTGAGTTGCAATGGCATATGGACACAGACAATAGTATATCTAAACAGGAGTATTTGGATTTTTTAAAATAGGCTACTGGAAAGGCTTACAACATATGTTTACATGATCTGTTTTGTCATGGTCATCCTTTATAGGAAATCTCAAACCTGGATTCTTGTGATCAACAAATTTTCTAAATTTGCCTAGGAATAGGGGTCATTCAACGCATATCAAGCCTAACAAAAGAAACTGCAAATATGATCCATAATTTTACTCCTCTACATTAATAAGAACACTTTCTATTTACCAAAAGAAACTGTTAAAGCGCAGTTATAAGAATTTAAAGGAAACACCAACCATACCGTGCTTCCCATAAAAGAAGTTGAAGCATCAACTTCAAGATAAAACTGGAAAAAATCCCGATCCTTTTCCTGATCAAAACCCATCAGATAAATTACCTCAAAATAAGCATATGTTTTCCTTGATGGAACCAATTTCTTCATGTCTTGAATGAACATGGAAATGCTCAAAATTTGAAATATGTATACACTCTTTAAGGCAACCAACAATAGTTCATGTAAGTATCACTGCTATGTTAGCAAGGCTTTAGAAACTTTAGAGAGATCCTCATTTTTTATAATTTAACAAAAATAGCATTACCTGACGACAAGCTAGCAATTCTAGAGAGTCAACCTCTGTTTCAGTTCTGAACTGTGTCCTCCTAGCCAGAACAACCTGGATACTTGAAACCATGCAAAGCATAAGCCAAAAACTAGCATTTAATGTATTAAAGCATGAATGATGCATAAACAAGAGAAATGAAATTGTGTTCTTAAACTAAATATATACATCCATAAAATAAAAGTTTGAACCTATACTGTGATTAGAAGTTATACATTTGTGTTTTATTGGTAAGTAATTTACTCAGAATTTGACACAGCAAAAGACTGTCTTTGTAAACCATAGATAATTTAGCATGGAAAATTCATACCATCAAAGGGAAAGTGATACATATCTAATACGATTGAATCATGAGGGCATAACAAGGCATTAAAATGGAAAAGTTCACCCATACAAGGAGAGAGGGGAGACATTGTTTCTTGTCAAACATGATAATTATAATGTAGCTAGCAAGAGCTCTGTGATAAGCACTCTAGGTGATACTTGCAATTCCAAAGGATGAAGGATAGTTTCTACTCTCCAGCAGTGAGGTATGAAGCATCGGTAAACTCAATCCTTGATAATATCTCCTTTAAGGGCAATTCCTTATATTAATATATCAACAACCATGAGAAGACCCTCAATCCAATATAAGAGCCCAAAAGACCAAACTGTCTACAAACGATCAACCCCTTTAGCTTCTTCATCTATAAGGCCCTCTTACCCCTCATTTTGAATGAGGCCTATACTAGTGAATTTGGCCACTACCTTTGTGGTTTCATCAAAGAGCTTTGGAAGGTTAGAGTGTTCATTTGGTTCCACGGATAGCTAATGACATGGAAAGATGATGTGCTAAAGGATTTGATAATGTATTGCTCCGTATACTTGTTTATCATAGAGATAGAATTAAACTTGATCATGTGATGTTCTAGTCTCCACTCCTTGCTAGATGATTGGACACGAGGATGTATGGATCCCTTGGTGCAACACCCTAGCACTTTGGGGCTAATTGAACATTGCATTAAGTTGATCATTTGGTTGGCTTCATCATGGCATAGGGCACTTGCCATACACATGGTTTGTTACTTGGATGGATTGACATGCACATGATTAGGACTCCTTTTCTCGAATTCCCTAGCTCCTAAGTCACCCCACACATCCTTACCCCCCACTTGTATCATGTATTTCACATCTCATATGCAACATGTGTGTGACACGTGTTGGAAATGAGCCCTACTCATGTCCTGAAATTTCGACATGCGTCTGGTGAAAAAGTGACCCACAGCTTCATAAACTTGATTTTTTGCCTCATTCTCATGCAATTTAGTCAGAGGTTTGGAGCTATCCTAGGCTTTTAAGTGCAGCTAAGAGTGATTAAGCAGTGTTAGAAGGGAATCCAGGTGTTGGGAAGTGGATTTGTCCAAGCCCTGCAAATTTATGTAATTAATGGTAATGTTAAATCTTAAAGGAAAAGGATGTCCTTTTATTTAAACTTTTAACATTACCATTAATTGTTTCAAGATGTTTGAGAATGGTTGCAACCTCATTAGATTTCATATAGAGAAAATATAATTTTAGATCTCACTCAAAATCCAACAGACTTGACAATTTTCAAGATTTCAAAATTAGGGGGATTGCAACATTTCCATTCAATTCTATCATGTATAGGAGTATGGAACTAGCATTTAATCAAGAGCACCAAGCCCTCTAGACATGTCGATGATGGTGGCACTGATTGTTGAACTCCTCTACCATGACCGTTGTAAAAATGTACCATCGCTCAAACAAAATCTCGATTTGACATCTTAAGCTTTTTTATATCTTATTTAATGCTTTGAGGGTGATATTGATAATGAGGATCTTAATATAGACAATGATTTTGATGATATGTAGTACTATTTATTTGTTGTAGCATGATTTTTTTGGACACTAGAGGCCATTTGGAGCCTCTTTGATGATGTATTTTTGGTTCAAAGATGGATTGCACTCTATGCTATTTTGGTTATATGCACTAGTTGTATCATCATGTAGAAGTGTAAATGTTTTAGTTTCTAAATTCTAAAGAGATTTGATTCTGTCTATATTTCCTTTTTGTATGTGTAATAATTCACTAATTTGTTATATATATATATATATATATATATAGATATATTCATAGGGGTTCATGATGTTCATGACATATTTTGATTTAATCTTACTTGTATCCACTACTCCTCACGGTTCATTGGTTCAAACATGACATTTTGGGGATTCTCACACACATATGTCGAGGCATATTGTTGGATTAAAGGGGTCATCCCTCCTTTTCATGGATATGGTTGAGTGCTATTTGCAGTACACATGTTGAGTCCTTGTATCACGGATCTACTTGCTTGATTTGAGGATAAGTCCACTTTGGAGGTTACTTTGCACAATTTATCAATGCATATATATATTAATGTGTCCTTCGTGTCTTTTTTCCAGGGTCACCATGTCTCGTGTGTTGAAAATGTAGTGAGCAAGGTCTTCCAGCTTGTGCCTTAGCCAGTGAAGACCTCAAATTGTCCTTCTCCCAATATGAGTGCGAGCTCATGAGTTAGACTTCCGTTAGGATGAGTTATTTCCAATTTATTGGAATAATCATCAAGTTAGCATGTGTAGAGTTGTTGCTTTAGTTAAGTGAAGTCTTCATCAGTTTGACTACAGAACGAGGTGGCAATTACAAGTTCAGTTAGAGCAAGTTAGTCTTTAGCCTTGATTGAAGGAAGAACGAGTTAAGAACTCCAATGTTGATTGGAGAGAGAAAGAGAGTCACTCTCAGTTAACTCATCAGTCAGAACTTGAGTTCTAAAATAGGATTGGGTCTCCTTGCATGTTCAAATTGGATCTATAAGGAGGAGGACGAAAGCACAGGAATTGACAAGTTTTGTGCACAAGGTTTGTGAGACAAGACAGTTCACGATTTTGTGAGTCTTTGATTATGGAAAGCGCAGAGCTTGTATCCTAAGAAATAGGAGATCACAAGGGCGCTAGAATTTGGGAGATTGATTGTGCACAAGGTTAAGGATCTGGTGTGTTAAGAAAGAGGAGGCAGGAAGTGTGCAAGGAAATAGGAGGAATTGAGCCAGGATTTAGGAAACTCATGTGCGCTAACAAATAGGGACCTAGTGCACAAGGATTTAGGAGGCTTCTAGTGCGCAGAGACCAAGGAGAAGAGAGCAGGTTTTGCAGGGAAAATCAAGGGGGCAGCAGAGGAACAATTGCGAGCTAGAGGGCCGAGATCAAGCAGTGATCAAGGCAAGCCGAGATCAATTATATCAAGTTGAGATTTATGAGAAGAAGCAGAACGCTTTCTCAAAGATAGATTGCTTTGTAATAGATCCAATTGCTCAAGAACAATCAATAAAATACCACATCAAGGAAGCAAGTTTTCCCTATTGGGTTTCCAGAGAAAACAAGTGTGTCAATTTGTGTGCATGTGTTTTTTATCTCTAGTGTTTTTTTAATGCCTAGATTTTACTATTAACCAGACAATCAATTTAACCAAAATTAACCAACTTAATTGCAAATGCTTACTTGGAAATCTCGTTTGAAGTTGATTCCGGTTGTCGTTGCTCCCAAACTGCTCCTGCTACCAAACCAACCATTTCCTCCCAGCTTATCTGGTTCCCAGATCTAGAAGACTTCGAAATTGAGGTCTTCTGGCCCCCGTGCCCAAAGCTCCAAGAACAACCGCTCAAGTTTCCAAGTCTCTTCGTTGCCTCTCAAGCCCCAGGCTCGTCCCACAGATTCGTTCTAGCGATTCTCTTCTTCGTCATGGCTCTCTCCGTACTTTTTCTTCTGCGCTCGCTTCCCTTCCTCAAAAAAAAAATTAAAAAATCCCTTTACCTCATTCCCTCTCCTTATATCTCCAAAGGCATCCCTGCTTCAGTGTCAAGATTTTCATTATAATATATTTTCCTCTCTTTGTCGTTCACTTGCCATGATGAATGGATTTTAATGACTTTTCTTTTTGAGGTAGCCCCCTTTAACATTTATATAACAATATTTATAACCATATCCAATTTAGTTGAATTGAGTAGATTCACCAACTCTTTTTCTTTTTTTAATTTAAAAGAATGGTTTTGTTAAAAGGATTTTATTTAATAGTTTTATTTGATTAGTGCAATAAATGGGTTTATTTAATAGGTTTATTTGATTAGTGCAATAAATGTATTTATTGCATAGGTTTATTTAATTAGAATTATATTAAATCATTTATCTATGTTTAGACAGTCATCATAACCACCTAGTATATATACATATATGTTTTTTTTTCATAATGTATTAGTTATATTATGATGGTGGTATACATATCAAGTACACCACTCAATATATTCATTATATTCTGGATAGTTAGGTATTTACTTAGTACTTCAATAATTAATTCATTACCCTATACTTGAACATTCTTCATAATTAGTTAGTATGCATAATAGTGCAGTGCATGCGATGCATGCATATGTAGCTATCATATGCATGCTTCGTATTCCTATGCTCCTTGTAATTCGAGATGGGTCATTACAGTTTTATTTTGTTGCTTATGAATTGTTAAGAAACTCTGTATCTTGGTGAAAGTAAACTAGGTTTCAGTTTTCAGTTATTCATCTAAGTAGTTGCAGAGTTTCATGGAAATTTAACATCATGTCAAACACTCATATTTATCAGTCCTTTGTATCTTGTTTCTGGGATTACCATGACTCGTGTTGGACACTCATGTTTCCATGTCCTCCATGTCTTGTGTCAAACACTCATATTTCCATGTCCTCCATGTCTCGTGTCGAACACTCATATTTCCATGTCCTCTGTGTCTCGTGTCATTGTGTCAAGTAACTTAGCCTAGCTCTTATGAATGATATTCACATATAGATGGATTACTTGTAGCATGGAACATGACATCAACTTGAGCACTCCCTTCCTAGGCCACATTTGGAGGCACATGAAAACTTATATTCACATTATGCATGTTTCGATGTGGTTGTCTTTCTCCTTGACAAGTTGGTGGGGCTCTTAATGACTCAGCATATGGGTTCATGACGTATTTTGACTTAATCTTACTTGTATCCACTACTCCTCGCATTTCATTGGTTCAAACATGAAATTTTGGGGATTATCACACACATATGTCGAGGCATATTGTTGGATTAAAGGGGGTCGTCCCTCCTTTTCATGGATATGGTTGAGTGTTATTTGCAATACACATGTTGAGTCCTTGTATCACGGATCTACTTGCTTGATTTGAGGATAAGTCCACTTTGGAGGTTACTTTGCACAATTTATCATTGCATGTTGAAGGGATATCTCACCTTAGGAGATGCCACAAGTCTCTTGAAGAGGTTCTTCATGCTTGCATGCCCTATTTGAGGAGACATCCATCTTGAACAAGGGTTGCTTGCATTCATAGTTAAAGACATTCTGCATTGGAGAACATCTAGGAGGTTCCAAACCCTAGATCTAGGGTTCATTGCATATTTTAAGGGCAACTTAGCCTCAGAAGCACTTATCTCTTAATAGAGTACCCATATTTCTGCTAGATTAGTGCCATTAGATATAAGATCAACTATGGGATTTCTAAAATGTGTCATAATAGAAATTACAACAAAAATTGACACAATTATGGTGCTTTTAAGATTAGTTGCAAGCTATGTCACATGACACGAGGACATGGGACACAGAGGACACGTAAATGCGAGTATTCGACACGAGACATAGCGACCTCAGAAACAAGGCACAAGGGACACATTATATATATATATATATATTAAAAAATAATAAAATATAGTGCCTAATCCATAATTTTTTAGAAATTAGAATGTCTACATATAGGAATTGTGATGATATCTATTAATTTATTAATTTAGTATTTACAATTTTAGAATTAGTTAGTTTATTAATTTAATACATCAATGATGTTCACAATTCAATGTTCATTGTTCATGTTATTAACAATTGTTCAAGCACATAAGAAACTAGAAATTTAGAAATATCATGATTGATAAAATAAAACTAGAAATTTAGAAGTAAAACTTAGATATTAAAACCATAAATTGCAGATTTTTCATTAAGTCATCAAAATCAAAATGTATTACATAGATACCGAGGGAATGCCACTAGAAAATACAAAATAGAGTAGATACAAAATAGGTAGGCATATCTCGTCAGTGGTACTAGTTATGCCTATCAAAGTTCGGGTCCTCCTCCATGTCATGATCACCATCACTACCATTGTTATCTGACTTTGCTCCATCCTCCTCCTCTATGCCCAATCCAAGATCTTTTGTTGCATTTGTTGGTGTGGAGGATGACCCCTCAAGAGACTCATCATCAAAAGTGACTAGCTCTAGCACTGGGCCATTAAGCTCCATGTTGGCTAACACCCCACAAACAGACATGAAATTGACAGTGTTGTCGCGTGGATTGACACGACAACGCTCAGACCGGGGGCTGTCACTCTGATCCCCGATCCCTCCGTTTAAGCCTGTCTCCCGCGGCTAAGGGGGGTAGACCCTGTGAGATGATGAGACCAACTGTCGACCAGTTGGTTGGGAGACACGAGATACGATATAAAAAGCACTCGATGGATTTGATTAATTTAGCAGACCAGTGCCTTAAGAGATCGTGGTTGAAACGATTACCTGTTAAATGATATAAAAATATGGACCATGAACAGCAATCATCTATCATCAGCTAAATCACAATGCTCTTAGAATGATGAAAACGATATCCAGCAACTGAGAATTTCGAAAAGATAAAGATGAATGCTTTAAACCACCATGAATCATAAACCATTAACCAGATATCAATTTCGCATCTCGACTTGAAAAAGAAAAAGAAAAAAAATTCGAAAAAATATAAAAATTTATAGCTTCCAAAAAAAAAACCCTATACCTGCAAACACAAAAGAAGAAAAAACCCTAATGAAAACTGCATAAAACAAACATTTAAAACCCTAGACCAGAAAAATTAAAACCCTAGAACATTTTATTAATGTACAGATTTGGCCCCTTAACAGCCAGATTCAGCAATAAGCACGGAAAACATTTTAAAGAACAGAAATTTCAGATCGTCACTGTGAAGAACTTCAGAAAATCTCTCATGCAAAATTAGAAAAATAAACCGAATGATAGACCCAGGATCAAGTCCAACTGGGCTCAGCAAAAAAAATGCTTGCGGGAGTTGGCTGGTTCAGCCGAGAACTTCCCCGAACGCCCACAAAATTCCTTCAGAAAATGTTTTCTGCACAGCTCAAAACAACCGTCAACAAAGAGGGCAAAAATGTTGCTAGATCTCAAACAGTAATGGAGATACCTGCCATTACTTCAGAAACCCTAACAGCACCCAAACCCCAGCAAGTGAACAAGATACCTGTGCTCACAATACTCTATAAGAAGCTAATATTAATGGCTGAAAATAACATATGCAAAAAATGAAATGATCTCACAGCATTCCAAGAGAGTAACACCAGCAAGATATGGACCCCAAAGTCTTCCTTTATTAACCAGAAACAGATTTACAAGAGAGCTTCTTCAGTATCTGACTCACAGATCGAATGAATCTGAAATGACCAGCTAAGACCCTATATAAAGGAAATGATCCCAACGGCTAGTTCGAATGATCCATGTAGAAATGATCTCGACCGTTGATGAAGATCAAGACATCTCTTGATCTCATCCGTCGATTTATTCAATTAATTTTTTATTATTATTTTTTAAATTTTTTAAATTTCTTATTATTTATTATTTTATTATTATTTTTTAAATTTTTAAATTTTAAATTTTTTTTTATTATTTTTTATTTATTTCATTTTTTTAAATTTTTAAATTTTTTATTATTTATTATTTTATTATTATTTTTTAAATTTTTAAATTTTTTTATTATTTTTTATTTATTTCATTTTTTTAAATTTTAAATTTTTTTTTTATTATTTATTATTATTTTTTAAATTTTTAAATTTTCTTTTATTATTTTTTATTTATTTCATTTTTTTAAATTTTTAAATTTTTAAATTTTTTATTTATTTTATTATTTTATTTCATTTTTTAAATGGATCATCGAACTAAACCTTTGGAAACATCACCCAGGACCTAGGACTTAGGACTCACGAGGGGATTTAAAACATTTTTCGACCCTCAAGACACATTACATCATGACTTTTACAACTTACATCTCAAGGGGACAAGCCCACTTAACACAGATCCTCATAAATCACCCAGTTCTACGACACAACTATAATCTAGCAGATTAACACACTAGGATTCTCCTAAAGTTCTAATGACAAAATCCATCCCGGCTTTGGGGTCAGGTTTGAAGGAAAACTCTGCCGATCCATGGATCGGTGAGACGAAAAACCTTCCGGGACATAGATTATCATAGAAAGTTAGGTCCACCTAGGCAATTTTACATACATGACTCTGATCTGCTTAGATTATTTACAATTCATACATGCAGACTGGGTTTACAATTGAAATGATCAAGCTGCTGATGACTGTAGGCTGGCACGGACATGTCGTTCAGGTGCTACCCCTTTCTGCCAAGAAAAGAGGGTGTACTGCATCGGAAGTTGACCAGTAGAGGTCAACATCTGGCTCTACTTGGGGACACGTTGCTGCTTGCAGGAATGTGAGAATCCAGAATCTGCATCCATACAACACAAAAATAAGTAGCGTCCATCCAAAATCATCATATACATTAAGCACAATAAAGATACAAGCTCTTCATTTATTAACTATCTAAAGCAGAAACGAAAATGCGGAAAAAACAAGGAGTAGGGTTAGAAATACGATACAAAGGATGCCCTACGGCATCAGATGTGTTCAATATAGTGCATACTGAGCATTTGCCTGCTTTCAGGCAAATCTGTCGGCTGCTTGTTGGATGTGCCATGTCCAATTTTGCATATGGTAGGACTCTTTCCTATCCGAAAATCAAGCTGCTCGCGGCCGTCTGATGAGTCAAATCTTCTTCTTATTTTCTTTCTCTTGCGCTTTTTCTTTCTGGCTGGTTGAATTGCTGATGACCTGGTACTTTCTGTTTCAAAGCTATCAGATGAAGTATGTAAGATATGCGTGCTATGTCTTTCTTCATCTTGCATCTGATCTTTATCATTCTTAAGTCTGTCTGGATCACCCTCAATCAACCATCTTTCAATCGAATCAACAACCTCCCAATAATAAGATGAATCCTGGTGCAGCAAATGAGAAGACTCCTGATTTGTTGCTGTTTGCTGGTTTCTCTTATCCTCTGCCAGTTGCTGAAACCTTTGAACTTGTATTTTAATGGCATCCATCTGACTAGAGTGTTCAACCTTTATAGCACTGATTTGTCTGGCATGGTGCTCCTGCATGTCTTTTATTACTTTAACATTCTTTTCCTTTATGTCCATCAAGCAATGCTGCATAAAATTTATTTCTTCTTTATGATTCGCTTGCATGTCAGCCACTTGATTATTATGATTGAACGTCATGATAGTAATTTCCTCATCCATAGTTAATAACTTGTTTTGCATAGAGTCAATTTCCTTATCATGATCAGCTTTCATGGTCACCATATTTTCCTCTAAGACCGACAACCTGCTTTGCATGATTCTAATTTTTGTTTCATAATTAGTTTTTATGGCCTCAATTTCTTTAGCATGGTGACTTTGCGTGACCTCAATCTCCCTGTTACGTTTTTCCAGATGGGTGCATAAAGTTCTCACATCATTGACATAATTAGTTTGATTGATTTCCATATTTCTCACCAGCATCATTAGGTCTCGTATAATTTGCTTTTGCTCTTCCTTTTCATTGTCATTTGTCCCTGATTTTTCACTATCATGAACTTGATCTGCAATATTTCCAGTGGATGACACATTTTGACATGATGAATCATCTTGGGATCTTTCAGCTGGACTTCTTATCAAATTACTTTCATTCTGTTGCACAACTTTAGAGGCAGAAGGCAAGCTGTTTGGATAACCATATCTATTTTTAAAAGCATCAACAATGTCTTCTAAAGAAGTGAAAGATTCCTTTGGAAAATTGTTAAACCAATTCAAAGCATCATCTTTTAAAGAAAGGACAAATAGACGCATTTTGATATCTTCATGATTAAACTGAGGGGATCTACAGTATATGGTCATGATGCGAGAAAACAAGACTATATGCCTTCTAACAGCGATTGGATCACCATCCGAGAAAATAGGTAACTTAGGAATGGCATCTTTCGGAAAATCATGGAGACGTTCAGTAAAACGACATGGCTTAAATGAATAATCCATGATAAGGGATTAAAAGGATGATAGAACTAGATACCTGCTCAAGAAAATCAAGAGATGAAAACAGTGGAGTCGCCACTTGAACAATGAGTCTGATTCTAAGATCCAGAAGCAATCAACAAACAGATATGCGGGAGGCTTCTTGTCTGGGAAAAATAAGAAAGTGGAGTCGCCACCCAAACAAGAAACACACCGAAGAGACACTGATGATGTGACGAAAAAGATCCAAATGATAACCCCAAAGGTCGAATTTGCCAGCTCAAGTGAGAGATGAGAAAGATGAGAAGATGAATGTCGATGAAACTCCAGGAACAGAAAAACTCTGTCCCCGGCAACGGCGCCAAAAAATGTTGGCATTGCCGGCTCAAACGAATGATAGACAGATGAACGATGAATGATGAAAAGATGTTGAAAAACCAAGGACAGAAAAACTCTATCCCCGGCAACGGCGCCAAAAAATGTTGTCGCGTGGATTGACACGACAACGCTCAGACCGGGGGCTGTCACTCTGATCCCCGATCCCTCCGTTTAAGCCTGTCTCCCGCGGCTAAGGGGGGTAGACCCTGTGAGATGATGAGACCAACTGTCGACCAGTTGGTTGGGAGACACGAGATACGATATAAAAAGCACTCGATGGATTTGATTAATTTAGCAGACCAGTGCCTTAAGAGATCGTGGTTAAAACGATTACTTGTTAAATGATATAAAAATATGGACCATGAACAGCAATCATCTATCATCAGCTAAATCACAATGCTCTTAGAATGATGAAAACAATATCCAGCAACTGAGAATTTCGAAAAGATAAAGATGAATGCTTTAAACCACCATGAATCATAAACCATTAACCAGATATCAATTTCGCATCTCGACTTGAAAAAGAAAAAAAAAAAAATCGAAAAAATATAAAAATTTATAGCTTCCAAAAAAAAAACCCTATACCTGCAAACACAAAAGAAGAAAAAACCCTAATGAAAACTGCATAAAACAAACATTTAAAACCCTAGACCAGAAAAATTAAAACCCTAGAACATTTTATTAATGTACAGATTTGGCCCCTTAACAGCCAGATTCAGCAATAAGCACGGAAAACATTTTAAAGAACAGAAATTTCAGATCGTCACTGTGAAGAACTTCAGAAAATCTCTCATGCAAAATTAGAAAAATAAACCGAATGATAGACCCAGGATCAAGTCCAACTGGGCTCAGCAAAAAAAATGCTTGCGGGAGTTGGCTGGTTCAGCCGAGAACTTCCCCGAACGCCCACAAAATTCCTTCAGAAAATGTTTTCTGCACAGCTCAAAACAACCGTCAACAAAGAGGGCAAAAATGTTGCTAGATCTCAAACAGTAATGGAGATACCTGCCATTACTTCAGAAACCCTAACAGCACCCAAACCCCAGCAAGTGAACAAGATACCTGTGCTCACAATACTCTATAAGAAGCTAATATTAATGGCTGAAAATAACATATGCAAAAAATGAAATGATCTCACAGCATTCCAAGAGAGTAACACCAGCAAGATATGGACCCCAAAGTCTTCCTTTATTAACCAGAAACAGATTTATAAGAGAGCTTCTTCAGTATCTGACTCACAGATCGAATGAATCTGAAATGACCAGCTAAGACCCTATATAAAGGAAATGATCCCAACGGCTAGTTCGAATGATCCATGTAGAAATGATCTCGACCGTTGATGAAGATCAAGACATCTCTTGATCTCATCCGTCGATTTATTCAATTAATTTTTTATTATTATTTTTTAAATTTTTTAAATTTCTTATTATTTATTATTTTATTATTATTTTTTAAATTTTTAAATTTTTAAATTTTTTTATTATTTTTTATTTATTTCATTTTTTTAAATTTTAAATTTTTTTTTTATTATTTATTATTATTTTTTAAATTTTTTATTTATTTTATTATTTTATTTCATTTTTTAAATGGATCATCGAACTAAACCTTTGGAAACATCACCCAGGACCTAGGACTTAGGACTCACGAGGGGATTTAAAACATTTTTCGACCCTCAAGACACATTACATCATGACTTTTACAACTTACATCTCAAGGGGACAAGCCCACTTAACACAGATCCTCATAAATCACCCAGTTCTGCGACACAACTATAATCTAGCAGATTAACACACTAGGATTCTCCTAAAGTTCTAATGACAAAATCCATCCCGGCTTTGGGGTCAGGTTTGAAGAAAAACTCTGCCGATCCATGGATCGGTGAGACGAAAAACCTTTCGGGACATAGATTATCATAGAAAGTTAGGTCCACCTAGGCAATTTTACATACATGACTCTGATCTGCTTAGATTATTTACAATTCATACATGCAGACTGGGTTTACAATTGAAATGATCAAGCTGCTGATGACTGTAGGCTGGCACGGACACGTCGTTCAGGTGCTACCCCTTTCTGCCAAGAAAAGAGGGTGTACTGCATCGGAAGTTGACCAGTAGAGGTCAACAGACAGAAAGAATGAAAAAAAATCAACACGCAATGCCTTTTTGTTAAATTTTAGGTATGTTCTATGCTGATAACAAATTTACTTCAATTTTCCATATTAGCTCAATATCAATTCCAGATTAGCAATCACATTTGGCATGATAGTAAAATGCAGATAGAACATAAACATAAATCGCAGAAGACAAGCCAAGACAAGAGGACACAAGATGTGGCGCTAGCCAGGGACAAACCCCAATGTGGGGAAACCCTTGATCAATTCTTCTTATATGTTCTTCAAAAGTTCAACAGAGAGAGAGAGAGATAGTACATATACATCAGAAGTCAATCTTTTGACTTATCTAAATAAGAGCAGAGATCTTCTCTAAGAAGATAGCATATGAGGTAGCTGATATGAGCTTAGGTGAAGGCATACTGCTTTCACTGACCCAAGGTGACTCCATCGCCATGTTGCACCTCACCATCATGCTGCACCTCACCATCATGTTGCACCCGTCACCATGCTGCACCCAATCACAGAGCTACTCTCATCACAGTGTTGCTCCCATCACTGAGCTGCACCCAATGTTGCACCCATCATGCTGCATCCATCACGACATCCAATATGTTGCAACCATCATGCTGCATCCATCACGGCATCCAACATGCTACAACCATCATGCCATTTGCACTCACCAGTCTTAGATGCTTGCCATGGCTTACAGCCTAGCAGAGCAGCTAGACTCCTTTAACAGGTCCAAGGTGCAGTCTCCTAACGGTCACAAAATCTGCCCAGATTTGTCTGCAATTGTCCTCTAAGGGAAGGTTGTCTCCTTTAGTCAGAAGATCGTCCTTCACTTGTCATCATAAGAGATGGCATCATGGCACTGTTATTTCATACAATCATAAACCCAAATACCATAAAAGTAAGAACATTATTAAACACTAGGATCTCTGATCAATCATTACTGAATCTTTGTCCATTCATTACTGCATGTATATATCTGACATGCCATACATCACAGTGAATATATCACTGTCATATGTTCACAAGATTTTACTGCTATGCTTTACTGTCATTAGCACATGAGTTACTATCATACAACACAGTCATAACCTTATACTGAAGATAGTTTCCCACACATGGTAATTTCTTTACTTGACACTCCATTGACCAAGGGCTCTCTGTACTAGCCCAACACAAACTGTCCATCTAGAACCTAGATTAAGGTTCTGACCTTGCACTCCTTCCTGTGCAATCTGTTGTCCCAAAACAGTGTTGAACACATGACTGGGCTTCCTCTATACAGCGTATAGGAGCCTTCTTCAACAGCGGATGTAGGGCAACATCTAGTCCTTCTTTTGTTGCGGAGTAAGGCCTGCGGTTAGGGCACACCTGGACAGTGACTAGGGCACAAACTGAACTGCAGATTTAGCCTCATACTTCAACGTTTAGGGCCTGTCTTCCACGTCTAATTAGGCCTCATCCTTGGTTGTGGCTAGGGCACATTGAGGCATCCTTTATGTAGAAATTTTGAACAATATGACACTTATTCACAGAGATTATCCTGATTATACACTATTGCGGAATGCATGCATAATACATAACCTCCTCTACCTTGATCATCAATTTTGCGGAATTAAACAATGAAACATCAATCGCATGCGCACATTAACATAGTATGTAATGGGGAAAGCATACAGCTGAAAACCCCGCACTATCTGTATATTATAATGATAGAGAACATGTAACAATACATAGTACAATACTCCTCACAAGTACTCAGTACTATCTCCACCTGTTACACACAAACTAACTCAGATCTGAATCAATCACAGGTTCAAATCTCCTCCGCTGCTTGCCTGCCTCCACTGCGCAATCCTACATGAGGATGGATGAGAATCGCTGATCGAAACTCATATGTCCCTTGGCTGAACCACGCAATCCTCATTGGCAATACTCAATCCATTGATTGTGCAAATCTCATGCACAACTATAGTCACAACTGACAACTGTCTTGCCCTTTCACTCACCTCTAACACCTGTCTCCACTGAACTGTCCATGCACTGAGTTAA
Organism: Pinus tabuliformis; assembly: GCA_031772625.1. NCBI lineage: Eukaryota > Viridiplantae > Streptophyta > Pinopsida > Pinales > Pinaceae > Pinus > Pinus tabuliformis. Next base: position 1,641,478,022 of record CM062820.1, read on the forward strand.
CTGATGTATTCTTTAGTTGCTTTATGAGTTAATAATTAGTGAATTAATTAACAATTAATTCACATCACTCATCACTAGTGTATTCTGCAGTTAGACTAAATACAACTAGTTCAACCAAGTCAAATTGAACACAACTCCATCAACTCCTCAATCAACTCCACCAAACTCAATCACTTGAGTTCTAACTGAAGTCCATCATGCAATAGCTCAACTGACCCATAAGAAAAGCGTATTTCCTTCTGACAGCTGCATGTGCCACATCCGTAGCTCGAACTGAAGTGCTCCAAGAGGATAAGATAATGTTTATAGTCCAAATATTATTAAGAGCTAATAATATTCGACTGTTCTATTTTTAGCCTGGCAGTCTAAAAATAGACTCTGCCCATATGTCTAAAAATAGAAGTCCATCTATTTTTACCAACATGACCAATCATCCACAAATAGCATCCTGCAACTCATAGACCATGATCCGTATGTCTAAAAATAGACATAGTCTAAAAATAGACTTTGCGCCAAAAATAGCCTGCGGGCCCACTTAGTGAAGGCGACTTCTTTTCACTAAGCTCCATCATCTTGTTGCATTTCAACACTCCCTCTCAACAAGATATGGATTATCTGCAACTCCTATCCTGCAACTCTCGAATGTTCTGCATGCAACACATTTTCCCGGTCCACTTTGCTCCAACAACACTTGGAACAAAAACACTCCCAACTGACCACTCTGTTGGGCTAGGAACATACTCTGATGCTGAAGCTCTACCTGCTGCTGACAAGTGCTCCCTCTCTGACATCTGCGCTACTGCAACATCTCCATGCATCTCGCACCATTGCACACTTCTCTGTGCCACCTAGCACTATGCAAAACACTTGTGCCTCTCGCATTGCTGCAGCCTGCTAGCTATGCGCTGTCCTGGGATTCCCTACACTGTCGCTCTCTCTGCCGCTCCATCCGCATCTGTCTCTACCCAATCAGTCAGTTCCTGCTACTCCACATCGGGGCTCCCGTAGCAAGGTCTCATCCAAGAGGTTGGGTACCTCAAGGATCCTGCCCCTCCTCCTTAGGATAATCAATCCACATCACCCCACCTCTTACCTGGAGGTATGGCTGCATGCGATCCCTCTGCCCACCTGGCTCGAAGTTTCCCCCTACTGGAGGTCTCTGCATGAGTAGATGTCTCTACTCGATCTCCTCTCAGCTTCCCTTGTTGTGGCTGCTCCACAACCTCCTAAAGCTGTTGCACCAATCGTGGCTCCTCCACAATCGTCTGAGACTTCTTCTGGCTATGCATGTTGAGAGGTAATATACGCTCCCTCTCGACCACCAAGTCTCCATCAGTTGCCTCGCTGCTCAAGGCTTTGCATGCATATTGAACCTCAAGAGCATACAGGTTCTTGACTCGTGAACCAATCTGCTTCACCTCTCTAGTGATGATGTGTCTAAGGAAAACTTTTCCCTTACAGAAGACTACATCATAGCCTCTGTCTTCCAGCATCGCGATCAACGCCAAGTTTCTCTTCAGTCTTGGTACATACTTGACATCGGTCAAGGTAAGGCGAGCTCCATGCTCCCTCTGAAAAATAACCATGCCTACACCTGAGACACTATACTTCTCATCATTACCCATCGCTATGAGTATCTGGAGATCTTTCTCCTCCAAAGTACTGAACAAACTCTTGTCACCGGTCATGTGGAAAGAAGCTCCACTGTCAAGAAACTAACCACTTCCCACCATGGATGAAACCATGCATGCGAAGAGTGTGAAATCCAACTCAAACTGTGAAACAAGTGCCTCACCTTCAGATCCTTCCCCGAATCCCTTCTTGGATTTCCTCCGTGGACAATTTGCAGCATAATGGCCCACCTCATGACAACGAAAGCATCGCACTTTCGATTTGTCAACCTTCTTCCCATCATTGGAAGAATTGGATTCGGAAAGAGAACCCTTCTCCTTCCCCTTCTTTTCTTTGGCAGCCAAAGCGCAATTTTCTTCATCAGATGCCTTTGATGAAGATCCGTCCCTAGTATTCCCCCTGATCTCCTCTTGCACAAGATCTGACCAAAGTCTCTCCCATCCTGGAAATTTCTCCCGACCATTGACAGAGTCCTGATAGGAATGCCAACTCTTCGGAAGACCAAGGAGAGCCAAGCTCACCAAGTCCTCATCATCGACAGTCACCCCCACACTTCCCAGCTCATCCCGACATTGGGTGAACTTCGTGAGATACTTGGGCATACTGTCTCCATTCTCACACTTAATGTTTCTGAGTTTATCCTTGAGCATCAACTTCCTCTGGTCGCTCTTGCTTTGGAATAGATCTGTCAACGCTTTCCACATCAAGTATGGAGAAGCCTTTCCATGCAGGCTGGATACAATGTGATCCTTCACGCCCTCCAACAGAATCCTTCGACACTTTGCTGTCTTCTTTTGCCAAACCTCAACGTGAGCAGCATTAGTAAGCTTTGGGACCTCAGCCTCTATGAACTCCTTCAGCCCATTGTCATCTAACACCGCCTCCATCCTGTCTTTCCATGCAATATAATTCGAGTTGCCTTCAAAAGCATACTCCAATCGCAATCCGTTGAAAGACATTTCAACTTTGACACCAAGAAAACACTGCTGCAAATTCGAATTCCACCAGCTCAAAACTCAACCGCTTCTGATCTAAAATTCGTGAGAACAAAGTATTTCTCGTACAGAGATTGACTGTATGGGCATTCACCGGATATCTCACCTTCTAAAAGAAGGATGAATCCAGAGGCTACCTGGCCCGATTACAGACTCTGCCTGAAGAAATAAAATGTAATCACTATCTGAATAATAGATTTGATGATCAACTCTGCTCCAATACCATGTAGAAATTTTGAATAATATGACACTTATTCACAAAGATTATCCTGATTATACACCATTGCAGAATGCATGCATAATACATAACCTCCTCTACGTTGATCATCAATTTTGCGGAATTAAAAACAATGAAACATCAATCGCATGCGCACATTAACACAGTATGTAATGGGGAAAGCATACAGCTGAAAACCCCGCACTATCTGTATATTATAATGATAGAGAACATGTAACAATACATAGTACAATACTCCTCACAAGTACTCAGTACTATCTCCACCTGTTACACACAAACTAACTCAGATCTGAATCAATCACAGGTTCAAATCTCCTCCACTGCTTGCCTGCCTCCACTGTGCAATCCTGCATGAGGATGGATGAGAATGGCTGATCCAAACTCATATGTCCCTTGGCTGAACCACGCAATCCTCATTGGCAATACTCAATCCATTGATTGTGCAAATCTCATGCACAACTATAGTCACAACTGACAACTGTCTTGCCCTTTCACTCACCTCTAACACCTGTCTCCACTGAACTGTCCATGCACTGAGTTAACTGATGTATTCTTTAGTTGCTTTATGAGTTAATAATTAGTGAATTAATTAACAATTAATTCACATCACTCATCACTAGTGTATTCTGCAGTTAGACTAAATACAACTAGTTCAACCAAGTCAAACTGAACACAACTCCATCAACTCCTCAATCAACTCCACCAAACTCAATCACTTGAGTTCTAACTGAAGTCCATCATGCAATAGCTCAACTGACCCATAAGAAAAGCGTATTTCCTTCTGACAGCTGCATGTGCCACATCCGTAGCTCGAACTGAAGTGCTCCAAGAGGATAAGATAATGTTTATAGTCCAAATATTATTAAGAGCTAATAATATTCGACTGTTCTATTTTTAGCCTGGCAGTCTAAAAATAGACTCTGCCCATATGTCTAAAAATAGAAGTCCATCTATTTTTACCAACATGACCAATCATCCACAAATAGCATCCTGCAACTCATAGACCATGATCCATATGTCTAAAAATAGACTTTGCGCCAAAAATAGCCTGCCGGCCCACTTAGTGAAGGCGACTTCTTTTCACTAAGCTCCATCATCTTGTTGCATTTTCAACACTTTATACATCATTCATCTGCGTCTATAGGGCTGCATTAGCCCTTCTATTCTCTGCGGCTAGGTGTCTTTTCCTAGGACGGCGTTTAGGGCTTTTAAGGACAGTTGTTTAGGGTCTCTTCTAGACCTGCGTTTAGGGCAATTAAAACTTCTCCTTGCTGCGCTATAGAAGTCTCCTCCATGACTGCGTTAAGGCTTCTTCATTGACTGCGTTAGGGCTTCTTCATTAGGGCAGCATAGAGCCTAGGGCACTCCCTCTAGATCTCTCCTTCATCAAAACCCAAAACAGAATGAAGAGAGAGATCACAAGAGTGTGTGTGTGTAAATGACTTGAAGGCCACCTCTATTTATACTAAAACGTTGAGCACAAGTGGGGGCAATTTGGTTGTTGGCCAACCTTGACGAATTGTCCCATAACACAAATAAATTCATATCTCCATGAATACTTATTGGAATCGGATGATCTTAGATCAATCCTACACCTCTCAATGAGAGGAATCCAAGAAAAATATCAGCTACCAAAAATAAGATGACTCACATGGAGTTTGGCCCTAGTTGCCAATTTTAACACTTTTACTTTGGGATTTTAGTGGGACATGTGTCCTAAAATCAGGATACATTAAGGCACGTGTCCGACATGGCCCAAACATGTGTCCTAATTTTAGGACACGTTGAAAACTGTGTCGGACATGTTTTATGGGTCAATGTCGTGTTCAACACACGAAATACGGGACACAGGACCCCTAAGGACGTGTCCTCTGACTTAGGTTGCAAGAAGATTTTTGCCGTGAATTTTGACCACTCATTTGAGAATGCCCCACCTCTTTTGCTTGAGCATGTTAGTTATTCAAGAACATCATTATTGATATATGCCCATGATTAAGAGTGTCCTAGCTTTTACAACCACATGGCCCATGTTTATGCATCTAATCAAGACTATCTACTCTTGGGAGCTTCCATTCATTACTTGTTGGAATATTTCACCTTGAAGAGCTACACATCCACCTTGAAGGAGATCTAGTAGCTTTTCACTACCTACTTTGAGCAGTTGGTTGTGGATCTATCCACTTGGAGGCCTTCAAATGCCAAACATTGCACCTTTGACTCATTTTCTTCCCTCTTTGATGGAGACATCCCACTCCCTTGGGTCTATTTTAGTTGTAGAATTGTACATGTGGCTTTCCCATCTCATTATTTTATGTCAATTAGTTAGTTGGAAAAGATATTTCTTTACTCCACCTTACAATAGGCCTAGTGTTTTCACATGAGATATTATATTTTTATTAGAAAGGAAGTTGAGCTAGACTCTATATAGAGAATAGCCCTTTCTCATTCGTTTTCATGGTTGGATTTTTGGAGCTTCCCTTCCTTGGAGCTTAATAGACGCATCTTGCTTGGAGCATTTGTGATATATAAGGGTTCTTTCTTCCTGTGACACATAATTATTTGGTGTCAATTCTTGAAGCTATTTTCCCTTGTTGCTATTTAGTGCATAAAGATTGATTGTGGATTTACAAGTTTTCTACATAGTACAAAGCTAGCAAAATCAATCCATTGAAGGGTAAAGTCTACCACTTGGAAGGAAATCGTTTTGGGGTAACTCTTCTATTTACTTTGTTTGTTTGGTAAGTATTTAATTCTTTGCTTTGTCTATCCTTTAGGAACCTAGCATGGGTATTAACTATTCTTACCAAGCTATAGTTGAGTTTGCTAGTGAAGGTGCTCCTTTTAGGACCCCTTGTTTTAAGGGTATTAGTCGTCATTTTCATCTTAATTAGATAGCAGACTATTGAGGCCATTTTGGAGAGCTGTTTCTTCTTGACCCCATAAGCCCCCTTAAATTCACCTCGACTTCATTGCCCCCATTGGATTTGACACTAATCTCTACTTCCTTCCTATTGCCCTTTACTTTTGCAGAGGGTTATCCCAGTAAATTTCTTCACTATACTAGTGATCTTTATCACTATTGAGCCTTTGACAATAGGGGTTATATTTTTTTGAGTGTCAGATATTGATGAGGAGGAGGTTTTAGTGACATTTCGGTAGATCATGTGATACGGCACTTGATGATATATTATCCACTTATTGAAGCACCCAGCATGTGAGCATGGCATAGGCTTCATTCAGAATTTTGCACCATTGTCACAGTTCAATACAGCACATTTAAGGTTGAAGGTCAGGGGAGCAACCTACATTTCAGAATTTATAGGAATGTTTAAACAATGCAGAATATCATTTAAACCCCTGAAATATGGTGCCAGCCCATTACTTCAGATCCAACATCATCTGCTGTGGTTTATAATAAGCACAGGTCTAAGAAAATCGGATTTGATATTCTCAGATCAGCATCTTTGTTATTTTCTCCACTGTATGGGTACAGAAGAAGGCACACTTCTCTGTTGATTTGCATGAAGCTGAGGACATATCTTGAGTTTCAAATTTCAATCATGCATGGTGATTGAGATGCCCAGATTGAGACACATTTCCAGTATAGAATGACTGCCTTATGTACAAATAATAACATGGCTTTTGCTAAAACCAGAATCAGAACAAGTGCAGGAGTGCTGTTGTTAGAGGATGTTTTCACTGCTGATATAATGGGACGTTGGCTGATATTCTAGAAAACAGGGCACTATTTTTTAGGAGCAGTCACAATCATGCAGGGCACAATTTGTAAGTGATGCTAACCTGGAGGGGCTCTGCCTTCAGTACTATTTCAGACCTGTTAGAATTAATTCATGACATCTAGGAAGGGAACTCTTCTTAGGAGATCGTGCCAGGATGAAGACAAATGTGATAATGGCTATCATTAATGTGGGAAACACATTTTTCTGAGTTGTTAGCAGAAATAGTCCAGATCTCATGAAACAGATTGACCCTCTACTTTTCTCACGTTAAATTAACTAAATTTATTAGCTTTTGACATGCATTATTTTTACATGTATTCAGAAGTCTTAAAGTTTCATGTGCATTTGTGAAATTTGCCTTTATGAAATTTACCTTTCTAAAACTTGAGTTGGCTGCCTTTGAGAACTCTTGAATGGCAGCTTCCAATGTGGATTCATCCGGAAGATGATCCTTTTTAATACCTGCTAAGTGAAGCCTGTTTCCAGTTTTCTTGATTTCACAAGAGACCTGTTATAGCAATGTAAATAATTGCAATTATATTTGTCAAGATAGAGAAAATTATAGATTCATGGTGATAGCTTGCAAGTACAACAGTAAAATTTAAAAGAAAGAAGGCAGTGTGATGAAAAGAAAGAAAGCATGCACATAAAGATTTTTCTAAACAGATAGCAATGGCTTCCCAACTGCACACCTGCTGCAGAGATAACTCAAGCTTGTTTAGCGAATTTTTCAAGGTCCATGAAAGAGAATTGTCCCATGCAATAGTTGCTGCTAGAAATGAGCATCTGTCAAACTCATCTAATTCAATCTGTTCACACAGTCAGTGTGTACGTAAGTCAATTCCAAATAAGTTGAAAAGGGAATTACAGGAGTGATTTAACATGAAAATGTAGATGAAAAGATGAAATTGCCATGAAATATAATAAATGCATCTGAAACAACTTAAGATGACATTAATGTCTTCACCTGAGGAACAACAAAGTAGAAAAAACTAAATCCTGACCATTCAAGTGATGGCTCTACTTCAGAGTTAAAGCGAATGGATCCATACACTCTTATGAGAGGAGAATCCACAGAAAGAAACCTGCCAAACCACAATAGTTAATAATTGTTACTTGCTGATAAAGTAACATGTATCAAGAAAATAAAGAGAAATGTAATGTAAATATTGCACTATGTAAATGAAGGATTGCATATTAATGAAGACAAGGCATAGACAATCCAACTAATCATGCCTCAGTGTTTTTAATGCACGCAAGAAACTTCTCTAATACAATGGCATACCAGCCTTCCCACGTGAGAGAAGGAATGCTTGGTCCAGCTTGATTACTAGAGCCTTTGCCGCTACTAGAATAGAAGGGAAGTGGTGACCATGGACATTATCACTAGATTGCCGAGAACAGTGAGGTAGGATGATTCCATCATGCTGGTGGTGAAAAAAATTGACAAAGGCTGCCCATTTTTTTCCAATGCAGTCTACACACAAAGCTGTTAACATAGCATAGATTTTCATGAAAGAGGTTGTTAGATTGCACAGACCACCCAAAGCCATTGTTTCTAAAAGAGACACAAGGTTCACCCCAAACTTCTGGAAGAATCTGTTGCAAGTATTGGGCACACATCTGAATTTCAAGTACAGCCTACCATCTGCAGTCTGACGGGGGAATGGAAAGAGTAAACCAAACAATTGAAAACATACTACACATGTATGTGATCGGCAAACAGTCCAAGTGAGAAGGGTAAATGTACTTGTGGAGTCTGCATATGATAATTGGTGTAATGCATATCCTTTGGGATGAGTCGATCTGAATCCTTGTACAACAGAAGATGCAACACTCCAAAGAGCTAGATCCACCCAGCAAATGGAGTTATACTGGGGTTGAAATTGCTCAAAGAAATGGAAGAGATGATTGTCAAAATAAAACAGAATTTGAAGGTGGCCTAAGACAGAGGAAAGTCATGCAGATAAGAACAAAGCACATAGGGAATTTGGTGGTGGGGTTCATGTTTCCCATGGAGTGAAACTGAGGAAGAACTCACTAAAGCTTGGGAGTTGTCCCGAGCTAGCACCAAATATTGCAAGCATTTTGACTTCATAGATAGGATAGGACCAGTTGCATATACAGTTGCATTGCCAACAAACATTAGAACTAACAATGATTTTCATGTTTCTTTGCTTAAGGAATATGTACATGATCCTAAACATGTTATTGATTGGGCATTGGTTCAGGTGGAACCAGAGGAAGAGTTACAAGCAGAGCCATTATTCATCCTTGACAAGAAAGTAACATTGCTCCTGAACCTAACCATTGGGCAAGGTTAAGATGCAATGAAAGCACTAAACCCTGGATGAGATCACCTAGGAGCTAGAGGATGCCATGATGGAAGCATACATGTTTTTGTTCCAATCTACAAATAGCACCAAGGTTGGTGCTATTCCAAGTGAGAGACGATCTAGTGCCTTGATTTTGACCCATGTAATATCTCAATAAGATTATGTACATAGCATGTGACATGGTTATTTTGTCATGTGTTGAGTCCTATGAACTTAGTTTATAATGCACCCATGTTGTAATTATTATAAATTTCTTGTACAAATTCCAAGTGCAAAGCCCATGGACAAGAAATGACTAGAGAATGGTAGGATGTATATCTTGGATTATATTATGCTTTATATTACCTTAGATACCATGTGGCAGTGTCCCCTTGATACTCAATGACATATTTTAAGAATTTATAAGGATAAACCAATATAATGCCCAAGGAAGGTTGTTCGGATAAAAGAAGGTTACGAGTCCACAATAGGCGAGGAAATCGATAGTTGAAGGGATAAACATTCCCTTGCAATGTGTGAACCCGTGAACTCACTAGCACCTAGATAATATGTGTCCAAATATTAATCCACTGAAATTTTTGTTGAGAACACGTGTCTCATACAGAAACAAAGCTATATGAAGCATGATTTTGGTTTCCACCAAGTTAATTCCATCCTCCATGACATTCAAATTGTCTTCCAAGCCTACAATGTCTCCAACTTACATTCTGAACCCATAATCTTGAAACCTCATGTCAGCCTGTAGTGATCTAGATGATTTAGTGGCTAGTAGATGGAAATTCAAAATTTATGATAAGAAATATATGGTGGTAGTGAGCAATGAGACTTGGGCTAAGATACAAACTTGGACACCCCGATCTTCATGATGTACAGTGGTTGTATTTCATCCTCATACTACCACATCAGCTCTCCCAAAAGACAATCAACAACTTGGACTTGAGTTGTTAACCTTGCTAGGAAGGATTTCCCAAAGGAAGTGAGTGCATTAAGGGAAAACACCTAAGATTGTGTAAGGAAATGGATAAGTAGTGGTGATTCCATGACCTAAATTGTTAACTTTTGGGTTGTTCTGAAACTATGTGGGGTGCATGGTGAAACCCTAGCTCCTTAATTGTATCTTATAGACCTTTTGCTAGATGACATTTAGGGAGCTTTTTATTCATGGTTGCTTGACCTTGGACATGGTGCTAGAAGTGGCACACTTCTTGAGGAGGTGGTTATCTTACATAGCATTAATATCTTCTACATGGCATGCATGTTGAGAAGATGGTTGCTTGGCATGGGAGGTGGACCTACCTTGGATGATGAGCACTAGGCAATAGGAGGAAAGGAGGCTGACCCAGGAGCATTGGGATCACATGGCATACCTTAGGAGGATGAGCACTTGACTTGAGGATGCTTGGGTTGAGAGCACATTACATGGGATTGATTATGGACCCAAGATACATGTGTTGAGGAGCATGGGATGATTGTCTTGGAAAGCAAGAAGCCTTGTGATGAAGAGAACTTGACACTTGCAAACCATACTTAGAGAGTGCACCACCTAAGGATTGGTCTCTTGACGTGTATTCTTTGGAGAGAGAGCACTTCACTTGGAGACCTTATCTTGTGCATTAAATTAAATTGCTTGTGTAATTAGTCCACTTTACTAATATTGGCCTCCCTCACCTACTTTGTATAGAGTGAAGAGAATGTCTTTGTCTACATTGTTCTCGTTATTCCATCTATAAAATTGCCTTGGAGAGTTCTTAGTGCTTGTGTGAAGCAATAAAGGAAGACCTAGAGATTGTGATGTAAACCCTAGAGAAGAAATGAAGATGAATGCTAGCACTAGGGATGATCTTGAGTTTTAGCACTTGACTTAGCAATAATTTGCCATATGGTAGGATTAAGGGTGTATTGATGTCTAAAACATTTGTTTTGTAGTGATATATATATATATATATTGAACGAATTAAGCAGATATGTAGGGACATGGCTATGGCCTATTAGGATAGGAACATTTACGATGTAGGCCTGTGTTGGAGCCCGTTTGGAGGTCTAGTTTGAAAGAAAGGACCTAAAACTCTATAGGACACTTCCCTTTCTAGTCCTATGGGGAGTATGGTTAGCGCAAAACTTGGTGATTTTTGAAAACAGAATCCTTCCTACATTCTACACTACAACACAAGTTTGCTCACTATTTCAGCTCTATCAGACCCTTATTAATCCTAAAACAATCAGGCAAGTGATGATAGACAAGTCTAAATCATGGGAGTTCTTTGATGGGGCATGTCAAGGGTTGGATTCACTTTGCAGTTTTGGTGGTGTTCTACATCTGTCTCACACTTCTTCAGGTTCAAAGCCAATCTGGGAAAAGGTACCGATAAATTTGGAGAATTTATGGGGTTGAAGCATTTACTAAAGTTGGCACTGGACAAATTTCAATACAATCTACACATTTTTGGTAACTTGCATTAGTTAGCGTTGAATAATCTCCTGCATGTATAGAATATTTTATTACATCCTCCAGAAAAATATCTACAGGAGAATTCAAGACTGTTTAATCGGATTTCTTTCACCCATTTTTACAGAGAATCAAATTCAATAGTTGATTCTTTGTCAAAATACAATGTTCCCTCGCCTGAGGGACAATTTCATATTGAGGAAGTGTTGGATGGCATTGTCGCTACTATAACTCAAGAAAAATAGTTCTTTTAGTAATATAGTATTGATCTATGGCTTCATAGACTTCCTTTTCTGATTGTAGTACATCATTATAAGGACCTTTTTCTAATGTTTAAGGAGGATAGACTTCTTTGAAGAGCTTAATAGATTTTAAGGATATAGTTGAATAGCTATATGTTGATTTGTTTCACTTCAATTGGACAATATTCATTCTATGTATTGTACCAAGAGGACCTGAAGAGTGTGTTTTTTGCAATGTTACATGGGGGCGCATTCTTGAGGGTAGGAGACATGTTCCCTGCACTCCCCACACTCTTGGCACATGGGTACTTCAAGTGAGATGTTCCCCACATCCAACCTTATCAGACTTCATATGGAGAAAGTAGACTATCATATCTCATTCATAATTCAATGGACCTAACAGTTTTCAAGGTTTCAAGATTGGCCAGATTGTAGTGTTTCCATTGAATTCTATGAAGGTAATCAAAGGCACCAGACCCCCTATGTACCCAGTTGTTCGTGGTGTGGATTGTTGAACTCCTCTATCATGATTTTAGCAAACACATACGAAGAAAAATATAACTTTTGTCTTTAAACTTCAAAAGACAGTCCTATCCTCTAATTGTTTAATTTTCTAAATATAATGTGAAATACATGTGGTGATAGTCTATAGACGTTTCATGAATCATGATTTATTAATTATCATGTTACATCGTTATGTATAAGATGATAAAATTTCAACAATTAATCATTTATGCCCCCACGACAGTGGACGAATCCGACTACATGTCATTGTCATGATGGAAACATTTGGAATCAGTGGCAACTTGGCCCTCCAAACACTCTATCCATGGCATCAGTACAATTCGTTAAATCCTCACACTAGGTGGGCATTTACGGGCTTTGGGTGGTTGTACTTATCCCCGATTCAACTTGCAAGCTTATGATACCGGTCAATTATTACCTCGAAGGCTTCCTCGTGAAGATGGCAAGGTATAATGTCATGTGATGGTGGCGCCTTTCTTAAGATATGCCTCTGTTCGTAGTGAGCAGTATTGTTTACCTTTCTATGCGACTAGATATGCTTGTCTCAAGCAGCTATACCAATCGTTCTCATTACTTCCATGTATTCTTTGGTTGGTCCAACTCTGGGCATCTATTGGTTCGCTCGGGCTTGGAGGATTTGCATTGCTATGCACCTTATGTTGGGTCCTCTTTATCCTCCAGAATTCACCTGGATGCTCTGGGGTTCAAGTTGGCCTGCCAGATTCACTCTAATAGTTCGTCTCTCACGCCCCATTTCTTGCCTTATTTCAACCCGCAAACTACTTTAGCTAGGCTCCAAGTTAAATTTTGTGCCAAGATGGGTCTTCAATAAATTTTCGCCTTCATCTCTGACTTTGGCCCAATCTTAACTATCAAGGACTGCATTGTATTCAAAAGCCCTGGGGTGGCAACCTTCAAAGTTTGGTTTGTGGGAATTCTAATGGTCATTCAGCCCAAGTCTCAGCTCCATTGGTGCGCAGTACGCTTTGGTGGTCAGTTAGTGGCTCAGCTTACAGCATGCCTCGACAGGCATTCAAAGGTTCACGTCGTTGGGTGTGTTGTACTTGTTTCTCGTAGGCAGTCCTTGGCTACAAAAACTACGCCAAGAAACCAACTCGACCAATCTTTAGGTTCAAGTTGGCCCTTGAACCAGAGGGGGCTCCCTCAAATGTCACGAGACTTTTTTAACGATGTTCATTGTCATTGGACAACAACCTATGGAGCACAATGGCCAAATATATAATTTATTGTGGGTGGTTGTTGATGATTACACAATCTCTATCCATGAATAAATCCCTCTCTTGCAAAGTCCTTGGTCAAAGTGCCAACATCCAATTTGACAAAATAACATGATTTTTAAAGAATTTGACAGAAGAATATAAGAGAATTCATGATAATTAAGCAGTCATACTAAATACTTAATCAACCAGACATAGTGGATGCATATAGAATATTTCTACAGCCAAACAGAACACATTCAAGAGATGACAGAAGGCAACAATTAACAGATGTAGAGGAATTAACCAAGACAAACAGTTCAGTTAATTAATCTCTTTAAATGATTATAACTTTGCAAGGACTTTCAGAGAGATTGATATTCAATCTATTCTTACCCAGATCTCCTATGTTACCTTGAATATGTGCAGAAATAAGGTATCAAACTATTGGAAAAACAACAGGAAAAGCAATTTTTGTTAAGAACTGGAGGTAGAATACTTCAATTAGGAATTTTGTAATAAAATTTTTACAAAGCGACAGGGTCATGGCATCAAAAGCCAACCCCTTTACATTACAATTGAAACAATATATAGAACATTACATTAAGTTGACTGTGTCTAGCTTTTTGGAATAAAAATCTGAACAATAAACTAAAAATAAAAAGAATCTCTGAAAAACTGCAGGAAATTTGGAGTTGTTTGCAAGTCTTTTGCCTTGAACTCTTGAGCTGCTTAAACTGTCTGCTGGAAAACTACACTTTGATCCCAGTTTGTTGATCTTCTGCTGCTAGGTGTCCTTTGAACGTGATACCTCTGATTTTAAATATGAACAAGAATGGCTATTGATCTTCCTCCTTCTTCAAATGCTAAAATCATGTCTATAATCTGGTTGACTAATCTTTTTTGCTAGGTGTCCTTTGAATCTCCAATGCTTGAATTGACCAATGATTTTATGTCACTTTTTAAAGTGCTTCACCATTGTCGTAAAATATTTGGGAAGAAAATATTTTGATAAATGTTTTCCAAATATTTTGCTTAAACCTGTAAATTCATATTTCTCTATTTTCATGAATTCCATAAATGAAATCTCAAAATATTTCCTCAAATAATTTCATCCCGTAAATCCATCCATTGTTTGAAATCCATGTCTTGTTTTGAAATCTATGTCTTGTTTTGCCCTAAAACCATGTGTTGTTTTGCCATGATTGGTAAAATATCTCTTAGTTTCCCTTTTTTACTCCTGTAAAATATTTGGATAAGAATTTATCCAAATCTTATGTTCCCGTACATTTTCTCTTCATAATTTATTTTCCTCCTTATCTCTGTAAAACTGTTGTTGGTTTTTTCCCATGGTTTTGATTTTAAAAATAATTAAAATTATTTTCAATTTCAAAACTATGTGCATAATTTATATAAAGTTTTTCGAAATCAAAACTTTTTTAAATATTCCTTTGTGCCAACATACAGGAAAATAAATGAACATAAGTGATTTTTCCTCCTAGCTCAATTCCTTCTGTCAATTTTTCGCTTGAATTTCATTTTTACCTCTGTATAATTATCCCATAAGGAAGAAATCTCTTTCTAGCATTGGAAACTTCATCCTCCTCTTTACTTCATTTTACTCAGCCTCCCCTTACCTCAATTTTTCACCCAGACGACTATAAAAATGCTTCATCCATTATCTCCTTTCGTACATACTTTATAGTATATAAGCTTGCTTGCATATCTCACCTCAAATTTTTAAATTTAAACCAATGTAAAAATGGTTTTACAAGGGTCTTTCCAGGGGGTTATTTGTAAATGTTTTTGGAAGAGGGGGGGATCCAAAATGAACGAGAGGAGGACAGTTGTAAAAAGCAGTAAAGGTGAAACGACTTTTCAGAGGGGGGCTGTAGGTTAAAAGTCAAAAAGGCAACCCCCCCCCCCCCCCGAAAACCATCGATTTTCCATTGATTTGACATTTCACAAATCTCGATGCATTTAGATTAGGGTGGTTTAATGATTAAATGCCAAGTGGAGACACAAATTTAATTTGACTTTTTGACTTCGCTGACATATATAATACGATAATAAATGTGGTTCCTATAGTTTAGAGATTGGGTTTGTTATTTTTAAACTAAGTTTTAATATTTTAAATAAATAATTTTATAAAAAATATAATTATATATATTTTATAAAATTGAATTTTATTTAAAATAAAAACTATTAAAAATAACTCGGAGACATTTATAAAAACCTCATACACTTCATGCTTTAGCAATGGAAAGGGTTAGATGGAATGATATTTAAAGGAAGGTATTTGTCAAGGTAAGGATAAAATTGAAGGAAGGTGGCAAATAAATTTTTAAAAAATTTGTAACTTCCAAGGTGTCAAAATAAGTTACAACAGGGTGGCGGTTCAACGGCTCAATCAAGAGATTTCTTGTAGCTCATGGTTCAAGCATTCGTGGCTCAGGTGTTCATGGTTCAAGTGTTCCTAGCTTGTGGTTCAAGCATTCGTGGCTCAGGCGTTCATGGTTCAAGTGTTCGTAGCTCGTGGTTCAAGCATTCGTGGCTCAGGTGTTCATGGTTCAAGTGTTCCTAGCTCGTGGTTCAAGTGCTCGTGGTCTGGCTGGTTTTTACAGGCAGCCCGTGTTGCGTAGCTCCAGGTAACCAGTAGCCCCACAGCCTGGCTTTGTCCATATGTAGCTTGGCTTTTCCTATCCAAGTTTCATTATCGCAATCTTTTTAATCCAGCAGGGCTCATGGAATGTCTCATTTTTCATACTGATACATGCATACTCTCTGTTTTAGTTGGTTTGATTGTGTAGAGCAAGGCTTTCATGCGAACTGCCACTCGGCATTCTACGTAAGCTACAGCGATACTTTCTTTTTGCCTGATGACATGGTCAAGCGAGATCTTTGTAACCTTAAGACTAAAAACCTGTGTTACTGGGCTGGTTTTCCATTGGCAGGCCAGTAGCACAAAGAAATCTCTTCTATAATGCTTTATTTAAGTAATGAGAAGTCAAACTTTAAACAAACAAACAAAAACAATCAATCATTTATGCTTTAAGTTTCATATGTTCTAATTTAAATGTTCTAGTATTTTGTCCGGTGCCATTTATGTTGAAGACCCCAATGTCCCCCACAATGTTCCCAAAATTTTGGGGGGTGCGTCTACATATCCCATTGATGCAATTTTCCCACTCCCGCATCCCCACCTCATGGAAACTTGGAGAAACATTGGATTTTTGTTCTACACTAAAATAAAAAAACATGTTTTTTTTTTCTTTGGAATAAAATATATATTTAAAAGTTTAATGATGCCCATAGGGGCAGCTCAATTGGCGATCGCTGTGCTATGAAGTACGATGTAAAGCATGAGATTCAATGTTCAAATAACGGTGGGTCAAACCAACATATTAATATATATATATATATATATATATATATATATATATATATATATATATATATAATGATAATGAATTGGGAAATGCTTGATTGTTAAAGTTTCGATATTGAACTTGAATTACCGTAAATGCTTTGCATGCTTGTCAAAGTTTACGAATTCTTGTCAAGCATTACGTTTGCTTTTCTTCCAATTTGTTTACCTTGTCATTTTGACAATTCCTTACTAATTACTCCCTTCCAAATGTGAATTGAATAAATTAAAGTGGATGCCCAAGTAGCTTTCATCTCCTCATTTAAAGATATTAGTTCTAGGGTGATCATTGATTAAATAGTAAATACCATAAAACTAACTCAAACGTCATATTAATTACAGAACATTAAGCATGTCAAAATAAGTACAACATTCTCTTAATATATTTGCAGAATAAATAGAATAGGAAAGGAAAATCCAATAGGTATTACCTCCGTATTGCCTTCCAATCGTTGGCAGAGAAACGATTCAAACTTTTGAAGAGAACTGCAGATCCAATTCCTGCAACACCTTTCAAAATGTTCTTATTTCGCTGGTTCATATGCTTATTAAGTCCATTTTCTTTTGATTCATCAATGTGGCCATGAGAACTTTTTGGAGAAAAATAGCAACGTGGAAACAATCTAGAAGATTGACACTGACATCGAAGCCAATCTAAAGCTTTTACATCTTGCGGAAGAGGTACCTATTAATCATCAAAAAACAAAAGAAATACAGTTATTAGCTAAAATACTTAGGTCATCACTTTAAATCTAATATATTTCATGAACAGAACATGATACAAGCAGGTAATCAACTATCTATTGCCTAAATCTATGCATTGAAACTTTATACAAAATAGACTAAGACAGCATATTCAAACATGATTCTTTTGTAATGTAATTGACACAAGTAGCATAAAGAGAGTTGCCAAATTTGATTCTTAAGCAATTAAGGCAAAAGTCTAAATAAGGTTTTGTTGACCTTATTTCTAGCCAACGGGATTTGTATCCCAAAGTGTTGCAATTCTGACCTGCTCGATCTACTCAAAAGGCTTATCTATTTTTCCCTACTTATATTTTACGACTGTTATGAACATAAATATATAAATAATATAAATAAATAATTCATAAATAATTAATAATAATTAATGATAATTAGTACAATGAAAGGACATGTCTTAAAATACATGACTATCAGTGAAAGGGCATCCCACCTAGGTATAGATACGGGGCCCTCATTGTAAAATCGATATCATTCATTCATACAGTTTATATATACATTATTACTCCTATGAATGGATTCTTCTACTATATTCCAAGTATTATAAATTTTTTAACTCGTGAGCCAGGTTTGGCTATCACATTAGGTATCAGAGCCAAGTTTTTGATCTTGGCCATTGGCCTTTTGCAACTTAACTACAGGCTTTTAGCCGCAAAAAAGAAATCGGAGTTCCTCCAATTCCAAGGTCATCTGACCAAAAATCAACCCCCACATTTAAAATTGCAAAATTATGTTGACCACTAGAGATTTAAATTTTAAAGGGAAAAAAAAAACACCCATAGGATTCATTGTTACCACTATCCATACTTACACCTCGTACAACATACAGTCATTTTAATTTTGGGAAAATAATTACGTATTGAAATTCGTACCATTGTTAAGTAGCCATACAATGATCGTTCCATTGGTCATACAATCACAATTAATTAAAATCACTGATGTACCTACTATGCTTCCACTACCGCCTTACTTGCTATAATATTCCCAGAGGATTAATTAACACAAGGGACGAAGTAGCCTATCGATCCCTGTAGGCTATAGTCCTAGATAAATGGGAAAACCCCAAGAATGCCCAATGTTGGACAAGTTTTGGGGTCGCTGGGCAAAAAGCCCAAAGTTGGGGCTTGGTGTGAACATCACTCAATTAAAAAGAAAACCCCCATCAAGGAAATCTATAAATACAAGAGACCTAAGAGCACATGAGGCATGAATTGGAGTGGTTTATTACATCTCTGTTTTGTTGTGCTTGATGCTCTGAGGGTTTAAGACCTCAATTTCTCTTTACACTAGTTTCGGTGGAGGTGATCCCACCCTACCTAGTCACTTCTTTTTTTTCTACTTGTTCTGCCACAAGGAATTATCTTTTTGAGGAAGCAGCAAAGCTTTTCAATCCCAATCTATCTCTTGTTTAATTGTTCTAGCAACAGGGGTTTACTATCTGAAGAGTAGCAAGTTTTTGGTATCAATCCTCTAAGGCGGATCGAGCTGAGGCTATATGGATTCACCCTAGAGCAAGCAGTGACAAGTTACCCTAATTCAAGTTGGGATCTCCTATGGAAAGGCATCCATGGTCTTCCTAAATTCATGCGGACTATTCTAAGGCCAAATATAGGGGTATCCTAAGGCAAAAGGACGAGTTTTGAGAACAAGGGTAACTCGTTATAGACCACAGCAGTTTTTTTAGCATAGTCAAGCAGACAAACACTTTTGAAATTCATTTGAAGCAGCCGGAAATTTCCTGAAGCTAACAGATTGTTTCTGCAATCAAGTTGTTAAAATTGGCAACTAGGGCCAAACTCCACATGGGTCATCTTATTTATGACAGCTGATATTTTTCTTGGATTCCTCTCTCTGAGAGGTGTAGGATTGATCTAAAGATCATCCGATTCCGACATGTACAAATGAAGTTATGAATTTATTTTGATTATGGACAAATTGTCAAGGTCGGCCAGCAAACTTATGTAGGCTCAGAAGCCCAACAGTCACGTCTATTCATCCTCAACATTTGCTATAAATACATGATGCCTTAGCCTCATTTGGACACACTCGTCTTCATACTTCTCAACCTCTTTCCTCATTGATTGGGTACGGATTTCTGGACCTCTCTCTCTCCACACGTCCGAAATTTCAGGAGAGCGAAATTTCAGGAGGCTGAAATTTCAGGAGACGGAAATTTCAGGAGACCGAATTTTTGGACAGTTTGACCAAGCGTTGACCAGCATGCGTTGACTTCCTTTGACTGCGTTTTTTGTGAGGGCTATCTCTATTTGGGCAGGCCGCATTTCTGGGCACAGAAATCAAGGCTAAACGTTGATTGTTGATCGGCGTTGACTGCGGCTAGGGCTAACCGCAGGTGGGCTATTTGACCAGACTTTGACTGGCCTGAATTTCACTGTTTTGAGGGTTGTTTTATCTTGCTGTTTAGAGGCCGAAGTTGACTGAAGTTGATCGATTTGCTAAGGGTCAAATCTGCCCTGTTGACCAACGTTGACTTTTCTGGTTAGGGCTCTTTTGCTGCTGTTATAAATTATCAGATTTGTAAATTGTACTATCTCTCTCTGCTGAACTATTGAAGGCTAAAAGAAGATTTGATCAATGGTTTCCCCACATTGGGGTTTGTCCCTATCTGGTGCCACATCTTGTGTCCTCTTGTCTTGGCTTGTCTTCTACTGTTTATATTTATGTTCTATCTGCATTTTACTATCATGTTGATGTGATTGCTAATCTGAATATTGATACTGGGCTAATAAAGAAATTGAAGTAAAATTGCTTTAAAGCATAGAACATACCATTGTTGCCTAAAATTAACACAAGTCTTGGACAGACCAAAGTTCTTTGAGGTGCCTATCATTGCAAGATCAACCCTCTTGAAGGGGTTGAATATACTCCTGGCATTGGATAGTAATCGGAATAAAATTTTGTGGTTGGAACTATGGAGCGAACCCTATCTTGTGGCCCTTCGAATTTGTCTGGAGTTGAAGGAGGATCTTCTCAACCAGCTCGAACCCTCATTGAAGTCAAACATGAGATTCGAACAAGCATGAGGCTCCTGATACTGATGCAGAAAACTTCATGGCATTTGTGAAAGGGTTTCAAGCAAATTTCGAAAGTTCGATCACCTCTCAAGCATATCATTGACTCTTGGAAGAGATATGGATCCACTCCTGAGTCTCCGTTACACCCTTGGCTAGTCTTTGAAATAGGATGAGGTTTCATATCAGTGAGTTAGTCATAAATCAAGTTTTGCATTAGATTTACATTGTTGTACTAGGTTGATTTATGAATCATATCAACATTGTTTGAACGATTCTGGAATTGGTTAGTTATGCTAAAGTCTTAGTTAGATTAACACTGATTAGAGATTGTTCTGGAATTGATTGATTTACACTGAATTGTTGGAGTTGGACTAACTTAACACTGTGAATTGTTGAACTATATGGATGCTTATGTTGAAGGATATATTCGCTCTAGGACAAATCTGCATTTTTTCCTCTAAACAAAAATGGATCTTAAGAAACCCTAGGCACAAAATTACCCTCGTATATTATTGTGGAATCAAAGCGCAAACATCCTGCCAGTTGTGAGTGCATGAGCTTTGCATGCTTCCGGAGGATACGAGCAACATCACTATCAGAAAAAAGAGGAAAAACCATCAACCATCAATGGAAGATCGCATAGGGTAAGGGGATCAAGATCCTATTATCCTACTAAATGCAATACTCCAACAACAACAACAAATGACCAACGTGTTACTGGAGGGACCGCAACAGATGACTCGAGCTATGGTCTAAGCCATAAACAATCTTGGTAATAATGGGTTGAACATAAGTAATAGGGTTGGTACTGAAGGAAGCAGCAGCCATAACCCAGGCTTCTCCCATGTTGTTCCTCAAACCAACCACAGGACAACCAACTGAAGGAGTCATAGACCTTTATTCCCTCAATTTTTAAATCAACAGTAGACAATGATCCAAGAAGCAACAGAACAAATTAGCAGTGTTGTTAAAAGCGCGATTAAATCGCGCGCTTTTTTCCCTAAGCCGATTTAATCGCGCTTTTTATGGGAAAAAAGCGCCTAAAAATTTTTTTGCCGCTTTTTTCATAAAAAAGCTCAGGGTCCCTGGCAGCGCGCTTTATAATGAAAATTGAAAAAAAAATGAAAAAAAATGAATATTTTTGTACTAAACGCTTTTTTCCCGCTTTTTTCCGCTTTTTTCCCGCTTTTTCCGATTTTTTCTGCTTCATTCCCGGCGCCGATTTAATCCCGCTCGCGCTTTTAACAACATTGCAAATTAGGCTCTTTGATGAATACTTTTGGGAGTATGCAGTGTTGGAAGAGAACACTCGAGCAGCCCTAACAACAAAATATGGATTTGGCATGAGAGGTAGGGAAGTTTCCCATCCCCTCTTTTGATGGGTCGTCAAAATGCTCAACTAGTGCTTCGTTGCAAAAGTTGGATACATATTTTTGACTCAATCCCATGCATGAAACAGATGTTATTCAATTTGCCATGCTACACTTAGAAGGAGAAGCAATTAAGCTTACTACACCATCAACAAACATGAAGAGGAGATTTTGGATTTGAGAGATCTGTGGTTTTTATCTTTATCATTGACCGGAGAATCCACAGTATAAACATTTTTGAAACCCTAAAGCTCAAGGGACTCATAAGAGGCAGAAATGTCAATATACTTGTAGATTATGATAGTACTCACAATTGTATAAACATCGATCTTGCTAAACAACTTGATCTTTGTATATGCTCAATCAAGGACCTGACCATGTTTGTCACTACTGGGAAAAAGTTCAAAGAAATAGGAGAATGTCATAAAGCTTCAATCCAGATATAAGAACTGGAGCTACAAACAGATCTAATTGCTCTACCACTCCAGGAAATGGATGTAGTTTTAGGTGCAGAATGGTTAATGCAGCTAGGAAGCTATACTACAAACCTTGAAGAACAATTCATGAGGTTTAAATGACAAGGACGACAATATAAATTATATGGTGTTAACACTCCCATCTTCCAGGAAGATACAAATACTCATGAAGATTTCGCCAACCAACGCAAAGATGTCTCTCCATAGCAACATGTTCAATTAGAGGAACCCCTTCTAGTTATGCTTGAGGACAAAGCATCTTAAAGGCGGTGGCAATGTTATGAATAAAATATTCATAACAACATTAATTATATAAATAATTACATAATTATAAAAACATTATTGTGGAGGTAAAATAGTCAAAGGACATGACTATTCATTCCTCATGGCCAGTCACTGCCTATATAGGCAAACCGCCACTAGGGTATTGTACACACTCAATTTTTTATATAAATAATTACTTATACTTACACAGAATTTACATAAATTCCAAACTGGCGCTTTTTGTCTCTTACATTATCTTTGTGTTTTGTTGATCATGCAAAAGGGCAGAATTCATTTTTTGTTAACAGTCGAGATTCTAGGGTTCTCTAGTGTCCCCAAGAAGGACAAATTGTTGTTATTGCTACAATGTTTATGAGGAGGCCGAGCTACTTGGTTTTCTAAGATCTACTAAGTATTTTGTTTTGTGCCCTAGAAGAGGGTCGAAACCTCTAATCTACGAACAAAACTTGTGGACAAAATTTGTTGATGACTCTTCTATAAAGGAAGTTTGGACCATGCTTGTGCCACTTGAAGATTGTTACAAGTTCTCTTGTAAGATGCTGTAGAAGACATTGGAATGCCATAGTCTTGTTCCCTCCTTTAAAGTCATCTTACTTTCATGAAGCATACTTTCATGTCTTTGTTGACATGGTAGTTGGAGAGTATTATTTTGTTACAGTGCTAGAAGCGGAGTACAAGCCTTACAAAGGCTATCATTGATCTTGACACATTTGCTTGGACTGATATTGGTAGGTTGACAGAAATGGAACATCCTTGATTCGAGCCTGGTCAAAATTGAAATCTTCTTAGCAAAAGATAGAATCAATAGTGTTGCTCATGCCTTGTATATGTTGTTTTCATTGGCTGAGACATGTTACTATGGCCTTGCCAGAACAGATTGAAAGTCACGACTCACTCCAAAGCCAGAGGGAGCAATGGAGAAAGGCCCTCTCATATAAAGCAAAAGATGACCCCTTCTTGGAAGAGCTAGTACACTTACGGATTTTGTAAACCGCAGGAATGATTTGAAGAGAGCCCTAGGGTTTGGGGGTAAAACCCTAGAGTTAGACCGAGAATTGATGAATCCACTAAAAGAAGAAACCCTAGCTCATACAAAGAAGGAATGGAAAGCAACATGCTCATGATGAGTGTTGAACTTTGTAACTATGGTCGGTCTTCATAATGTATATTTGGCCACTTGATATATTTATATTAATTATTGTAAAGCATATTTAAATTCTAGAGTCAAAAGAAAAATATATTTTGAGTCAAAGTCCCATTGCGACTTTTAAAAGAAGAAAATTTGAATTTTGAAATTGAAATTTTTGGCTCCAAGTTTGTCAATTCGAACCAGGGCAAAGGACACAACCATTTAACCCAGTATATCACTATATAAAGGCAACTACACCTCATTCTCTTGGCACCAAAATTCGCACGTCCTCAAGAAGATAGTGTCTGGGCATCTTACCGAAGATCAAGAAGGGCAAGGAGGACGAAAAAGAAGACGAATTGCATCTCTTTCTCACTCTCTCAAGCTCACACGCATGGATAGTTTCTCTCTCTTCTGGTTTGCAAATTTTCTGGGCAATTTTGTTGCAGGGGGCCGAAATTCTGGGTCAACTCAAACAGAGCAAAGTGCTGGATCAGATTGGGAGGCTTGACTTAGAGGGGTTGACCAAGTTTGACCATCGGTCTAGACTCTAGGTGTGCCCCTTATTGAATAGAAGAATTTCTCTATTGAAAAGGTTGTTGGGTTTTTCCCCTTGGTGGGTTTTCCCAGGGTAAATCTTGTCTTCTCTTTGTGCATTGTGATCTCTATTGTTCTATTATTCTTGTATGGTTGAATTTCTGAAGTATAATTGCTGAATGATATATTGGATCATTTAAAAGAAGATCAACATCAAAAGTAATTATCAGTATTTCAGAAATATTGTGCTAGTTTATATTGCACTTAGAAATTTAACAATGAGGACAAGGATGAGCATTTCTAGAGATTGCAGATGGATTTCAGTGATTTATGCAAGAAGGCAAGATCAAGAGGGAGTTGACAATTCCCTCCAATCCTCAGATCAAGAGATAAGTACTTTATATCCTTCTCCCTTGATTATTGATTTATTACTTTATTATTAGTTAGCCTCTTGTCTTTGTTTCTTTTGTTGGGTTATAATCGTTTCTTCCATGACCTCCCAATGAGGGTTGCAAGTACATCATGAAAATTGTCAAGGCTCTGGCAGCAAATGAAAGCATTGGGAAGAATGAAGCAAAGCCTATGACAAGAGGACTCTCCCAGAATTATTTGTGTTCAAGAGAGAGAAATTGTATTGACATCTAGAACCATGCCTGATGAACGGAAGAGCTCCTAGTTCAGAGGGGGCAGGCAGGCCAACAAATTTGAAGGATGCTATGATTCCAAGTGGATCTACAAGATCAAGTATGCGGCAAATGGCAACATAGAGAAGTACAAAGCAAGATTCATGAGGATTCTCTCAGAAAGAGGGAGAGGACTATAAGGAGACACATGCTCCAGTTGTCATGTACACTTTTGTTAGAACTATTATTTCTATTGCTTTTGTTGAAGGTTACATCAAATGGATGTAAAGACCGCTTTTCTCAATGGAGTGATTGAGGAAGAAAAAGTGTACATAGAGTCACCTCGAGGCTTTGAGGTACATGAGAGGGAATCTCATGTTTGCAGACTAAAGAAAGCCTTGTACGGACCTCGGCCTTAGCATTCTCAGATTGATGGATATCTGATGAGTCTTGGTTGATCTCGTTATCATATAACTTGTTTCTACTAGGAGCAGAAGGATTCACGTGATAGAGGGAACAACAGTAGCAGGAGGATTTTCCTCCATGATAAAGGGAGCAATCAAGCCCTGCTTCAGTGCCAGAGGGAGTTGACTTGTGAGATCAAGATGAATGTTTTTGATACATTATTTATTGGGACTAGAAGTGTGGCAGAAGTCGAATGAAATCTTCCTTGGTCAAAGGAAGCATATTATTACGATCTTTCAGAGATTTGGGATGATAGACAACCAGTCCATGGCCACTCCCATTGAAACTAATCTGAAGAAGGTAAGTGGTAGAGGGAGCAGCCAAGATTGCTATAGTGGGATTTGCTTTAGTGACAAGCAGCTATAGTGATGGATCTAGTGAAACCAGTCAATTTATGGTTGATTCGAGGCATGCGACACAACATGTGTTGAGGTACCGACATGGTACATGTCTAAAATCATGAAGTACATTTGCACCGATATACCGATTCAGATTGGGTAGAAAGTGTTGAAAACGAGAAGAGTACATCAAGATGATGATTCAGATTAGATTCTGCTTGGGCAGGAAGCAAACATTTGTTCCACTTAGGACTGCAAAGACCGAGTATATTACAACTAGTTTGGTGAGCTATGAAGTAGTGTGGCTTCAGAAGCTACTTGCAGGATTGTTTGATTAGGTGCAGGAGACGACTGATGACAGGTCGAAGCACATCAAGATCATGGTACCACCACATTTAGGATATGGTACAAAAGGGAGCAATGAGGCTCCTATGCATTTCTACAAACAAGTAGGTTGCTTACATTCTCACAAAGCCTCTATCCCATGATGAAGTTTGTACACTTCAGGGACAAGCTTGGAGTGGTTGAGAATGATTCCCTTGGTTAAAGGGAGTGTTGATGTTGTAGCATCAAGGGGCATCCATTCTCCCTAGGTCAAGATATTGATAGGTCAAAGGTATTGACCAAGGCCATGTAATGTGGCTAGGGAGAATGCCTCAGAGAACATCAAGGCCCAAAGTGCTCCCACAGTCAGAAGGTTTTGACTATATCGCTAATGGTCATTTGCCTAGTGGGTTGAGTGAATGCCTTATAGCATCGGGCATGTGTTTTTCCATTCAATAGCATGTGACAATATGTGGGAATGGTAAATGGGCTCAGGGTTTCATTATAGGTCATAGGTGCTAACCAGTTTCCAGGTGATGACTTGGATAATTTGTGACCCAGGACTAGTCTTAACCCCAGAAGGCGAAAGGTATTTGGCCTGTGGAACCCTAGAAGGCCTTTGGCCAGTGGGTGACTAGATCCATTTGCAAAGGGGATGTGTCTAGTAGGTGACTAGATCCCTTTGCATGATGTTGATGTAGGGTGCTTTCCACGTGGTTCTGGTATAGAACATGAGGTGGATGGACTCATCAACATAGCTAAGCTCATTCAACCTTTTTCTTGGGATAGAAAAAAATTTCAACAAGAGAACATCCGAAGAAGTCAAGGCAAATACCTCCCTAGCTAAGAGGGAGTGTTGAAATTTGGTAGTTGTGGTTGGTATTCATTTATTGTGTTAGCCCACAAAATTAAAAGAAGCAAAAATTCAAATTTGGATTCAAGTCGGCTTCAAATTAAGAGAGGGAAAATTTGAAAATTTTGATTTTTAAATTACCTCCAAAAGTACAAGACGGGTCCAAATTGCTCAAGTCAGCCCAGCTAAAGAGACACACCTATTCATCTCCTTCAGGCTTCAACAACTATATATTGTCATTAGTCATCACCCATTTGGACTAATTCAGATCTCACACAAGATCATTTGTTTTATGTTCACACGTGCGAAGGAGAAGAAGGAAGTCTTCTGAGACTGAACCCTCTTTTGGAGTTTGTTGACCAGCGCTGACCTAATCTATTTGACTGCAGTATGAGGTTGTTTGACCGAAGTCTGAGGCACTTTTTTTTTTTAGACAAAGTTCGGGTGCTATATATTGATCTGAAAAAAGGAAGAGGCAGTTCGCCATACATATAGTGCTTCCTGAGCATTCTGGATCCAAGGAATTACAAAAAGGGTCCCTTCCTTGATCCTTGTTCTAGTATTCCTGCCTCTGAGGCTTCTTATACTACTGTAAATCCTTACATACTGCAAACACCAAAATTTACAACTACATAACATAATTAATCTATCTCTATGTGACTGATCTTCCTTGTTGTGGACGCTTCTGGGTTAGGGTCTGGCTCGTTCTGTTTAGCACTAGAAGAGGAAGGAGCATCTTTGAACTTTTTGTCCATCATGAACTTGAGGACAGTTATCGATTCTTCAGCATGGCTACATCTATTGGCCAAGCTGCTAAACTGCTCATGTAAGGAGTTGACTCTGTGGAGGAAAAGATTTATCTCAGCCCGATACTTCTCATTAAGAATTCTGTATTGATCTTCCAGTCTTGCTTCCAGACTTCGAACTTGATCCTCCAGGGTCCGCTGTTGTGCTCGCAGCTCCTCGAATTCTGCCTGTAGATCTCTGCAGTGGAAACAGTCTTCTGGGCGATCCATTGACGCTGGATAGTTCCTGTCTGTACTGTTCGCTTCCTTAGCGCGGGGTCTCTGAGCTCTCTGCTTACTACAAGCTACAACCACAGCTCGCGCAGGGTTGTTGTGATTCTGTTGACTACCTCGGACTGCTTGGAGATAAGCGGGAGCGATTTTGCTCTGCTGCTCGTGGGCACAAGCTTTCTCACTGTATTGGAGGATCATGCCACCCAGGGTATAAATAGAAACTATCCGCAGGCTATGAGAGCGGGAAGAAGCCCGTCTACATCTCCCAATGCTCCACCTCATGGTCAAATGCTTATCTTGAATTGCATAAGAGGTCTGTCTGCTAGGACGATTTTCTCCTGCACTTCGCTTGATTCCCATGCGCTGAATAGATCTCCCAATCTTATTTCTGATCAAAATCCTGTCTACCATACCTGTTCTGTCATCTGCACTGATTATTTGTCTGCTGTCATAGATTCTATCATCCGCGGTACACCTGCTGTTGACTAGATGTGGAATATTCATGGTAACGGTTGGAAAGAGGGATTGTTATTACAGCACAGACTACCCTTGGAGCGCTCGCATGCCCTGTTGGCACACTTGTCAGCCTCCTTGTTCAGTCCACGGAGGATGTGGTAATAGATGACTTCTTCCATTGAAGCGTGAAGGGTCTGGTTCCTATAGTTTATCTGTTGTAGAAGGATGTTCGGCGTGCTCTGCCTCTGCGCCATGAGCCTAATGATGATTGCTGAGTCCCCAAACACTATTGCCTTCCTTATCCCTAACTTGATCAGCTGAGTGAGGCCCTGGTACAATGCCAATCCCTCTGCCCTGTTGTTGGAAATCTCTCCCAGTCCCCATTCGAAATGAAGTATTCTCTCTCCATTAGCATTGCAGATTAGACCCCCTGCACCTGCTTGGCCCGGGTTTGATTTAGAAGCGCCATCAAAGAATAAGTAGAACCTATTACAGTTTCTCAACCAATTCGCGAATTCCTCTTCCTTTAACCTCAGCTTCCATGCCCTGTTTGTTTCTTTCGTTTGTGTCCTTCCTCGGCTTAATTCCTGTGCGCTAGTTATATTCTCTTGGACATAACTAATCAGGTTTCTCTCTTCCATGTTGTAATTGGTAGCCTCGATCTTGCCTTTGGTGTGGTTTGTGACTGTCTCCACCGCTAAGATCTTTGCCTTGTGACACATAACTCTGATATTACAGCCTTTCTCCTGGAAAACCTTTCCATTTCGTGCCAACCAGATGCGCCATATGAGGGTTAGTGGTATGGTATTCCATATCCTTTGCGTCAATTTACTCCTTTTCTCTTTCCATGGACAGTTCTTCCTCCATTTGTGAATCGTTTCTGCAATAGTTGCCTGTGGCTCCCATGAAGCATCCCCGATTGAGGCCATCTTTCTCCAGCATTCATCAGCTACCGGGCAATCTATAAACAGGTGTTGTATTGTTTCCTCTGATCTACAGCAGTTCGGACATCTGGATGGTCCCATTATGCCTCTTTTCTTTAAATTCTCTGCTGTTAGTATTTTCCCTTTCAGGAGCAACCAAATGAAAAATTTGACTTTGGGGGGTGCTTCTGCTCTCCATACCAGTTTCCATTGGCTCCATATGTCCTGTGGGAAGGTGCTGTCACATAAATGTTGGTGACCAGCTTTAGCCGTGTATTGAGTTCCAGTTGGGTCCCAACGATAACCATCTTGCTTGCCTTTCTGGATCGGAGCTTTGCTGTGTAGGAGATTCTTTAGGGCAGCGAGACTAGTCTCTAGCTCTCTGGGGTAATCCGGGAACTTCCAACCTATCCATGCTTGAGAGTGATTGTCCCATTGTGATATTTGAGCCAAATACAATATTCCTTTACCATTGAGCCAATTTATGGCAGGGATTGCCTCCATTTTTGATCCAATTGGATGCTGTCCTAGGATTCTGTCTGTGGAGAAATTGATGCTGCTCCCCCCTCCTGGGACTTTTGAAATATTCTGAGACATAAAGGATATGGCTTTCTTGCAGAGTTGCCAAATTTTTGTACTATCTCTGTTGGGAATATTGGTATCCAGAAGTTGTTGCCTTGTGCTGTTCAAGTATTTTGCCTCTAAAACCTTCTTCCACCATGCTGTGGGCCCTGTGATCATTCTCCATATTCTCCATATTATTTTAGCTCCAAGAGCTAAATTCAGCAGTTTTGGTGATCTTATTCCTAATCCTCCTTTTTCCTGAGACTGAATGACGTTCTTCCAACTGACAAGATTGAATTTTCTTTTTTCTGTTTTCCCTCCTTGCCAAAGAAAATGCCTGAGAGCTCTTTCCATTTTTTGATGGAAAACAGCAGGAGCTTGGTATAAAGAGAAACGATAAATGGGAAGAGAGGCCAAACCTGATTTGAGAAGTACAAGTCGTCCTGCTGGGTTCAGCCACATGGTGCCCCATTGTTGGATTTTTCTCTTTATTTTGTCAAGGATTTCGTTCCAGGTGTCAGCTTTCAGCGGTCCCATACTTACTGGCATCCCTAAATAGGTGAAGTGGTTCCAGACTAGTTTGTAGGAGACTCCTAATATACTTGCAATGCTATGGATGGTATGATTTGATGTGTTCCAACCATATATACAGCTTTTTAGCTGATTGACCTTCCCTCCTGAGTATTCCATGAATTGGTCTAAGATCTTCTTAAAGCGCCTTGCTATAGTGATGGACGCTCCTCCAATTAGGAGGGTATCATCTGCAAATTGAGAGTGGTTGATGTTCTTTGTTCCTTGCTCAAATTTGATGCCAGTGATTAGACCTATTCTCCGATTGAAGTCCAGGGTTTGGCTAAGGGTCTCGGCCATGAGGATAAACAAGTAAGGAGACAAGGGACAGCCTTGTCTAAGGCCTCGAGAGGATTGGAATGCAGCACACGGCCTCCCATTGATCAGAGGGGAGATCCAGGGGTCCGATATACAGGCTTTGATCATTGTGATGAAGGAGGAGTCAAATCCCATTTTGTGAAGGACAGCAAACAGAAAGGAATGCCTTACCCTGTCAAAGGCATTAGCAAGATCCAGCTTTAGGACAAACCCTTTCTCCTTTCTGCTTATGCTTGAGTGGATGGCCTCTTGCACAAGAAGGATAGAGTCAGAAATGTGCCTATTGGGTAGAAAGCCCCCTTGGTTTTCTGAGATCAGAGAAGAGAGGTGAGGCTTGAGCCTAGTTGACAGAATTTTTGTAATTATTTTGTATGCTGAGTTACATAAAGATATTGGCCGAAATCTTGAAAAAGTGGAAGGTCTATTCTCTTTTGGAATTAAGGCTAGATAGGTAGAGTTGGTAAATCCCCCCATTTTGCCTTTCTTTAAAACCCAGCGTATCATCTTTAAGAGATCTTTTTTGATCATCTGCCAATACTCTCTGTAAAAGCTGATTGGAAACCCATCAGGTCCTGGAGCTTTATCTGGGTGTAGACTCCAAATTGCTTTTTGGATTTCTTCTTCTTCTACTTCTTTCTTGAGGCTGCTGTTCATTTCTTGTGTGACTCCTTTGAACAGGTGCTGTAACAAACTTGAGTAATCCTCCTCACCTTTATCCTCAGTCAGAAGGTTTTTGAAGTGATTGGTGGCTGCTTCCTTTATAGAGTCCTGAGTATTGTAGCTATTCCCTTCATTATCCCTAATTGTGCTCACAGTATTTCTGGCCTTTCGAACTGTAGCCTGCTTATGAAAATAAGAAGTATTTTTATCTCCCTCCTGCAGCCAGAGCTGCCTTGACTTCAATCTCCATTTTGTTTCTTCATCCCTTATAGTTTGTCTCAGCTGAGAGTATAGTCTTGTTTCGTTCTCTTTGGCTTGCTGGGACAGCCCAAAGGCTTCAATGCTTCGCTGCACTTCCTCTAGATCTTGCTTAATTTTCTTCTTGCTCAACTCGGGCTCTTGGTAATTGTTCTTTGCCCAATTTTTTAGAGCCTGTCTTACTCTCTTTAGTTTTGTCTCCCAAATATAAGTTGGGGAGCCTTCCACGTGTTGAATCCAAGCCTGCCGCACCACGTCTTTTGCTGCAGGGATACGATTCCAAATGGAACAGTATTTGAAAGGGAGAGGTCCTAGCTGACATTGACTATGCAGAGTAAGTGTTATTGGATAATGATCAGAGGCGGAGACATTGAGAATATTTGACTGACCAGTAGTGAAGGTGGACAGATAAGCTATGCTTATGAGGAACCTGTCAAGACGCTCCATGATATTGCCGACTCCTATTCTTCTATTACTCCAGGTGTACCTGCGGTTCTTGGGTCTGATATCAACAAGATCTTGCTCCTGCATAATGCTCTCAAGTCGATTTCTGAAAGGATCTGGGGTGAAATGCCCCCCTCTTTTTTCGTTAGCATGCAATACCAGATTTAAATCACCTGCAATAATGAGATTGTTGTCCTGCTCTTCTTCTATACTAGCTTCCAAAGTGTTCCAACACACTTCTTTCTCTCTGTACTGATTCGGAGCATATATGTTGTAAATTATTACCGTTGATCCATCTGTCTTGCTTTCTAGATTGACACGGATCCAGTTCTGATGTATTCTGGTGGAGTTACAGTTCCATTTATTACTATCCCACATAGTTAGAATGTCGCCTGAGGCTCCTCTTGCTTCGCTTGCACATCCACTGTAACGCTTTTGCTGATTGATGACTCTATTAATTTCTGATTGATCTTGCTTTGTTTCTTGGATAAGAACGATTTCAGGGTTTTCACTTTGGATTAAGTCCTTGAGGGCTACTATCTTGGAGGGGTGCCCTAATCCCCTACTGTTCCAGGATAGTATTTTCATCATGATTTACTGGTTACATGGAGAGGTGCTCGCCTCTCTTTGCCTTTGTTATTGTTTTCTTTTTCCAAGTGTCCAAGAATGAAGGATTCTATAGGAGTCTGAGAGCCCATGGCTATGTCTTTCTGGGTACTTTCTTCTCTCTGTTGTTTGGCCGATTTTCTGCCAGGCCCATGTTTTTTTGGAACATCGCTGGGCGCTCCATGTTCCTTTGAAGAACTTCTGGTAATCCTAGTGGAGGGGGTATCAGGGGAGGGTTGAGAGATGAGAGGGGGTGAGGGGTGGAGAGGAGGGTTAGAGGAGGGGAAATCAGGCACGGATTCTTCCTCAGAGAGGGTCGCGAAGGGATTAGAAGATGGAGGGATGGGAGGATCGGGAATCCGAGGAGGAGAAGAAGGATGTTGAAGGGGAGGCTGCTGGGAGGAGGAGGAAGGATGCTGAAGGGAGGAGGGTTGGTGAGAAGGGTGCTGGTGGGAAGGACCAGGGGCTTCAGAATCCATTGATTTGAGGGGAGGGGATGATTTTTTCCTTTTAACAGTTTCCCATTGCCCATCTTGCTCTTCTGATTCTACATTAACTATTTTAGGGCATCTATTTGCAAAGTGTCCATATTCGTGGCATACCTTGCATTTGAAGGGTATCTGCTCGTAATCCAGCAGCTGAATATGGCACCAGTCATCTACTTTCAGTTTGATTGCTTCCGGCAGTCCTCGGCCCAGATCAACTTCAACGCAAATCCGCGCACAAGCCTGCATGTTGTCTTTGGGTTCACTGCGGTCTATGTATTTTCCAACCGTGTTTCCTATTGCTTTAACCGAATCGTCCCCCCAGCAGTGGAGTGGGAGATGAGGTAGTCTGACCCAGAATGGAACCGCACTTGGTATATCAAGTTCTGGATCGAAATCCGGGGTCCATTTATTGAGATAGAGGCCCCTAGAATCCATAAAGTAAGGCCCGTTTCTGAATATTAGATCTTTATCCTCTTTGGTTTCAAAATGAAAGGTAAAATATCTTCTGCCACAGAATCTGATGGATATTTTGCCCTGGATCTTGTCCGACCAGTTTCTTTCGACCCATCTTTGCACTGTCTTGGGTGATGGCCATAGTCCTGTAAATTGCCCGATTAACCCTTTCTCTGCTAAGGAAATGGCTGCCATGCGTGGAATGGTCGGAGGCAGATGGACTTCCTGTAAAACATCCAGCTTCTTCACAAACTTTGTTGTTGTTGGTCTAGGTCTTTGCGGAGGGAGAGACTTTACCAGGTTAGAGAAAGCTCGTTGCAGCTCCGGATCCCCACCAGGCGGATCCGGAGGATCCATGATGCAGCTCGATCAGTCGGTTCCAGGCAGGCTCGGACGCAGGCTTCAGGCGCGCGCGCAGCAGCAGTGTCTCCTCAATTCTCCAGGTTTTAATATCTAAAACCTTATAGGAAAAAATTATAAAGACCGAAGTCTGAGGCACTGTTTGACCACAGTCTGAAGCATTGTTTGACCGCAATCTGAGGTTGTTTGACCGCAATCCAAGGCACTATTTGACTGCAGTCTTAGGCTGTTTGAGCGAAGTCTGAGGCAGTTGCAGGAGGCCGAAATTCAGCCTGTTTGACCAGACTTTGACCACGTTGCAGGAGGCTGAAAATGTGGTTTGTTTGACCAGGTTTGACTCATTGAATATTGTGGTCAATTTGACCTAGTTTGACTGGAAAAGTCAGATTGTATCTCTTTTTCAATAAGATAATTTCTCTAAGAAAAAAGTTGTTGGGTTTTTCCCTGATTAGGGTTTTCCCAAGGTAAAAATTTGTGTCTTGTGTTTGGTTGTCTCTTCATGATCATACTGTCATTACTGTTGAGATTCTATATGTGTAATTGCTTAATGACAAATTAATTGGTTAAGAATATAATTGGATAGTAATTATCAAATTAGAAGATCATGAAAAATCAACAAACTTTATCCCTAGGTACCGAGTCAATGGTTTTCTTAAAATCAACAAAGGAGCAAAAGACTTCCTCCTTTTTCTCCCACACTTTTTCAATGATATGTCTTAATTTTATACCATGATTATACCATGATCAACCATGGAATGTTTGGGTATAAAACCTGCTCTTTAGCAGGTTACCCTTCTTTCCGCCCACTTGGTTATTCTATTTTCTAGCATACTTCCAAATAGTTTTGTAAACAAAGGATTTTTCATTATGGTGTTATAATTGGAGGAATTATTAATGTCACCGCTCTTGAAATGGGTTTATTTAAATCTCCTTCATGTTTGGAAGAAAATTGCAGATATCGGTTTATTAAAATCTCCTTCATGTTTGGAAGAAAAGTGCAGATATCGGTTTATTAAAATCTCCTTCGTGTTTGGAAGAAAAGAGCAGATATTGTATACTTCAAGTTTGTTTATAAAAAGTGTCAACTATAAGAAAGTTCCCAAAAATATAGGAATCTGACAAATATCGGAAAATATTTTAAATTAACACCTCAGGAAATAATCTCCGGAAACTGTCATTTTGTGTTCCAAAACAAAAATTTACAATCAGAATCGCTTGGCTGCTGTGCAGTTAGCTGAAACGAATTTTTTCTCTTCGTTTTTTTACAATACGAACAGAGAGGGAAATAACTGTGTCCTGGGAAAGGGCAAAGATAATGAATTCAAGATCGCTCTGACCTGAAAACGCAATATGCCGCTTTCTAACGTCGGGGGACAGGATTTTAAATCTGCTATAGCCGATTTCAATTTCCTCACGGCTTCCGCAACCGTTAGAGCAGCCGGCAACGTATGAGTTTGGCAAATCTTTACAGGTGTCTCTGCATCTCCTGTACCGATAAACACCTCGTTTATGTCCATTTCTTTTACTTCGCTGTCCGCCTTGGCCTGCACCATACGACCAGAATAAAGTCCTTCAGTCGCATTCTAAGGATACAATTATTCAATAAAGATCTCTGTAAGAGCCGACTAAATTGGAATCCTTCGAATTTAAGTGTTGCAAAAATCAGAAACTGTACAATGGCGAATGATACCTCGCAATTCATCCTGGACACCGGGCTTGAACCATAGATGAGATTCGAAGCGGTAATGTGGATTCTGTTAGCCGAAGCAAAGTTTCCAAGCGGATTTAAGCTCCGTCGTCCAAGAAGCAAAGGACGAGGTCGCCGTTGCGCCGCGGGTCCCAAACCTGGAGCCTCAAGAAGGCAGAGGCGATCGTGCTGGATTCTTGCCTGCATTGGGACTGCAGAAACGAGGCAAATTATGGAGTTCGCCTTGTAGTGTGCGTCCTACAACAGGATACAGTGTGTAAACGAGTGGCAGCGGCTCACGGTTCTCATTTTTTTAGGAGATTGGATTACATTATTTATTTGTTTATTTGGGGAAGAGATCGTGTTACATTCTAATTGATCTCATTTTTTTTTAAGAAAGAATGTGTTATATTTTTATTATTAATATTTGCGATTTATCCAAAATGTAAATATATGATAGTATTGAATTTTTTTATGTAAATATATGATAGTATTGAATTTTTTTATTTTATTGTGTTATATGGGAAGATGTTAAGATGTTGTAATGTTTAACCTTTAATTTAGTCAAAATTAAATTAAAATAAAAAAACATAAAATTCTCTAATATGGTTTATTTAAAGGTTGATAATTAAACCAATCCAGATCCATCTTAACTCTGGATTTACTAAGATTTGGAGTTAAAAATGGATTTAGGGTAGTTACTTAATTTTATGTTAGGTATTAATAATTTTATATGAAATATGGGAAATGTATATATATATTTAGAAGTGGAGTCTAAATAGGTGTTGATTTTTTCTGGAAAAGAATAGTTTTTTTTCGGTTTTGATGAAAGTCGACAGAAATCTTTGGAAATCCAAGAGTACAGTTGTCAAGTTTTGGAATTTTAGGTGTTCCAAGGGTTCTTGAGGGCTGAAGCCATTTCCGACATTAAAAAAATTATTCAAATAGTCCAAGTTTCAAATTTTTTTGAAGACAAAAAAAAATTGTCGAATTATGATGAGAAAATCGTCATCCAAGTAAAACTGACATCTGCTTAAACAAATTATATATATACATATATACATATATATATATATATATATATATATATAACCAACAACCATATATATGATAAGGAAGAGCAGATGAGATTTGTGCAACTCTAGGGGACTGCGGTGGCAGAGGTCCCATAGGAGCACTGCACAGTCCTGTCCCTCTCAGTCGCCGGCACTCTATAACATGATGTCCCTCAACCTGATAGTGGGTACACCAAACATGAGGTCTCATAGGATGTAAATGTGTCAGATCTTTTAACATGTCTACCAATTTAGCCATTTGATTCTGAAGGCCCATAATAGCATAATAGTATAGTAGATTTGAGTCTTGAGTTTTAGTAAATTTCATGAGCAGTTTTAGATCTACACAATAATTTCTACAACTTTTTTACAGATTTCTTTTTCTTCCTGAGATCTTTCTTTGCCAAAGGATATCTGGGTTGTAAATGTCCATTTTGAAGACAGAGATGACACTTGAATGTTGTATTCTCAAAACCTAAGAATTGGGTCCAACATTGATTGTTGTGTGTCAAAAGGGATGTGGTCAGGTAGTCCTTTGTTGAGGTCTACTTCTACACAAATCCTAGCAAAGGTATAAATTGCCTCTTTAGTTCTTTGTGTATCCATATTAATGTATCTCCCCAACATGTTACCAATTCCTGCTAGTACTTTTGGATGCCAGAAATGAAGGGGTAAATTATATAATCTTGCCTAGACCAACATTTTGGAGACTATCATTGAATTGGCATCGAAATTTGGGAACTATGGGATGATAAACAGTCATGCATTTCCCTAGAACCATGGACCCTCTTGTAAAACATAATCTCTGATCTCTGATGATTCAAATTTTATGATGAAGAATCCCTTGGAACATAAGTGAA
Source organism: Pinus tabuliformis (assembly GCA_031772625.1). Classification (NCBI taxonomy): domain Eukaryota; kingdom Viridiplantae; phylum Streptophyta; class Pinopsida; order Pinales; family Pinaceae; genus Pinus; species Pinus tabuliformis. Next base: position 1,641,515,738 of record CM062820.1, read on the forward strand.
TCTCATAATTTACTATACAAGTCATAAAGATCCATTGAAAGGGATCCACGAGGTTTGGCCAGAAACCATTAATCTTGCAAATGATTGTTTGACATTGATAGATTGAACTAAGATTACGTATCTCTGCTAGATCTACTATCATTGCCTGGATTTGATTCATCTACTCCAAAATATAGGGCCCATGAAGATTGAGAGTTTGTTCAAGTTTTCTTGAAGCAACAAAGTTTCCTTTGAGGGTTTCTTTGAATGACGCAGATCCATTGGCTTGTCCTTTGACAAAATCTGGTCCCTTAGGGTTACTAGATCTTGACGAATCCCCCTGCAACCTAAGGTTGATGATGATTGAGGAGTTTCATTCTATGCCATAGTCCTATAAGCACATTTGATCTTGCATATATCTACCCGCATAGATCACACTTTACAATTCCATTGGAATACCAAATCTGTTATAAATCTCCCTTTTTAGATCCTAACACCAGAAAGTCCTTTCGAACCCCGATCTCTGTATTATCATACAAGTGGAAATATGTCTGGATTACACAAAGCTTTAGTTCACAAGCTATCCAGCTCTCAGTACAATCCCTCTGTTGCTCATAGACAGTCAAAGGCTTCTCACAAACCTTCTCCTCTGCCCTCCAAGCCTCCTATTTCCTTGCACAGTTTCTCCTGGGTCCTCTAGCTGCAACCTGTGTGATTTTTACCTCACACACAACACTGACCTCTGAAATAACTGCGCAGTCCTGAAGGAGATAATTCCTTCTACATGGATGAGTTTCCTTTATAGGAAAATTCCTCCAACTGATAGTACATTGTCCCTTCCTTTTAATTTCAACTGGGTCTCTATCTGAACTAACATGCATGAGTTATTTATGAGAGAATAATTCAGTTATCTGGAGAACACTTGTTGCATGCATGCATGCATTAACTGACTGAACTTACAATTAGTTCCTCCAATTGTTTGGAACTAATTTAACTAGACTTAACTCAGTTAACTGAGCTAACTAATTACAACTCAAATACAACTCATCCTTATCTCCTTAATTAAGGGATAACTTCCCCAATCAAAGGGATAATTGTTGCATGTCTTCACATAGACTTCATGTTTGATTTTCTCCAACTAATTAACTCAAGATGAATTAATTAATTATTTTTCAAATAGTTGCTGAGACTAAATTCGAATTTTAATTCTTAATTTTAATTTAGGGACTAATTAAAATTGGAATCTATCCCGAAATGCTATTTATAGCAATGTTATTTTTAGCATTTCTATTTTATCATTCCTTGTTGCTATTTTCCACACTGGTACCTGAAAATGCTATTTATAGCAATGTTATTTATAGCATTTCTATTTTTAGCATTTATTGTTGCTATTTTCAACACTCTCTCTCAACAAGAAAGGAATTCAACTCAAACCTGATCCTGAACCTTTGGAATGTTTTGCATGCAACAATTCTCTCAAATGTTGTTGCTCCAGCAACTCTAGAAACAAAAAAATATCCAACCTAAATCAGAATGATGCCTCTGTCATCAAAGTCTCTGACTGTTATTGCCTCTGTCGACTGAAAACTCTGCACCTTTGTGCCCTTCAGTATCTGACTGCTCTAGCCTCTGTCACTTTGATCTCTGACTTCATAAATTACATTGATTCCTCCTGCTGCATCCGTGCTGTTGCTAGTCCTATCTCCCAGCACTGCATCCGCACTACACTTCCTCTCATCATGTTGCAATGTGCTGCCCACTGCTGCACTGCAACTCAGTTACTGAGAAGTAATTAACCGATCTCCCAACTGACCTCCCTGTTGGGCTAGAAACATCCTCTGATGCTGAAGCTTCCTCTGCTGCTCCATCCGCATCTGTCTCTACCCACTCAGCCAGTCCTGCTACTCCTCGTCGGGGCTCCCGCAGTAAGGTCTAATCAAAGAGGTTGGGTACCTCAAAGATCCTGTCCCTATTTCAGCCTTCTTGGGACTATCACTTCACATCGCCCCACCTCACACCTAGAGGTATGGATGCATGTGATCCCTCTGCCCACTTGGCTCGAAATTCCCCCCTACTGGAGGTCTCTGCATGAGTGGATGCCTCCACTCAGTCTCCTATCGGCTTCTCTAGTTGTCGCTGCTCCATAACCTTCTGAAGCTGCTTCACAGATTGTGGCTCCTCCACAATTGTCTGAGACTTCTTCTGGCGCTGCATGTTGAGAGGTAATTTACTCTCCCTCTCAACCACCAAGTCTCCATCAGTTGCCTTGCTCCTCAAGGCTTTGCATGCATCTTGAACCTCAAGAGCATACAGGTTCTTGAATCGTGAACTGATATGCTTCACCTGTCTCATGGTGACGTGTCTAAGGAAAACCTTTCCCTTACTGAAGACTACATCATAGCCTTTGTCTTCCAATATTGCGATCTATACCAAGTTTTTCTTCAACCCTGGCACATACTTTAAATCTATCAAAGTAATGCGAGCTCCATGCTCCCTCTGAAAAACAACTGTGCCTACTCCTGAGACACTATACTTTTCATCATTACCCATCGCTATGAGTATCTAGAGATCTTTCTTCTCCAAGGTACTGAACAAACTCTTAGCGTCGGTCATGTGGAATGAAGCTCCACTATCAAGAAACCAACCACATCCCACCATGGATGAAACCATGCATGCGAAGAGGGTGAAATCCAACTCGAACTATGAGGCCAATGCCTCACCTTCAAATGCTTCCTTGGATCCCATCTTGGATTTCTTCAATGGAAAATTTGTTGCAAAATGGCCCACCTCATGACAATGAAAGCATCAAACTTTCGATTTTTCAAACTTCTTCCCACCATGGGAAGAACTCGATTTGGAATGAGAATCTTTCTCCTTCCCTTTCTTTACCTTACTCGCTAAGGCGCAGTTTTCTTCATCCTCCTTGGATGAAGAACCATCTCTGGTGCTTCTTCTTATCTCCTCCTGCATCATATCCGACCAAAGTCGTTCCCAATCTAGCAGTTTCTCTCTTCCATTTACCGAGTCTTGGTAGCTATGCCAGCTCTTAGGAAGACCGAGGAGAGCAAGACTCACCATGTCATCATCGACTATCGTGATCCCTACACTTCCAAGCTCATCCCTGCAGGTGGTGAGCTTGTTCATATATGTAGAGATCATGTCACCCTTTTCACACTTGATTTTCTTAAGCTTGTCTTTCAGCGCCAACTTCCTCTAATCGTTGTTGTCCTGATATAAATCTTTCAATGTTTTCCACATCGAAAACGGTGTCTCCTTCCCATGGAGGCTCGAGACAATGTGGTCTCGAACTCCCTCCAGGAGGATTCTCCTCGCTCTAGCCACACATTTCTTCCATTCTACCAATTCTGTAGCATTAGCTGCTGTCGGCTTGGGGACTTCTTGATCAATGAAGTCCTTTAGACCGTTGTCCTCTAATACTGCTTCCATGCGATCCTTTCAGGCTATATAATTCGAGTTGCCATCAAGAGCATACTCAAGTCTTAAACCGTTGAACACCATTGCAGAAATTTGAGATGTGATAAGGATTCGAATTCTATAATCAGGAACTTGAAACTTCGAACTTCTACCTTCTTTGTATATTGTTCTTTTCTTTGATCACCTTTGCTCTGATACCATGTAGAAATTTCTTTATAGATCAGCTAGCTCCGATACCATGTAGAAATTCTCATTGTAGATCACTTGATAATGCAATGTACTAAAGCAAAATACTTGATCTACTTCTACTATCAAACTTTGAAGAAGCTTAATCAAATATGAGCAAGAACAAATAGAACACATATAACTAAGAAGGAGAAATCAATCACAAATGAACATAGAAGAATACTTTGGCGAAAGCCTCAGCTAAAAACCCCGATCTCTGTATTATCATACAAGTGGAAATATGTCCGGATTACACAAAACTTTAGCTCACAAGCTATCCAGCTCTCAGTACAATCCCTCTGCTGCTCATAGACAGTCAAAGGCTTCTCACAAACCTTCTTCTCTGCCCTCCAAGCCTCCTATTTCCTTGCGTAGTTTCTCCTTGGTCCTCCAGCTGCAACCTGTCTGATTCTCACCTCACACACAACACTGACCTCTGAAATAACTGCGCAATCCTGAAGGAGATAATTCCTTCTGCATGGATGAGTTTCCTTTATAGGAAAATTCCTCCAACTGATAGTACACTGTCCCTTCCTTTAATCTCAACCGGGTCTCTGTCTGAACTAACATGCATGAGTTATTTATGAAAGAATATTCAGTTATCTGGAGAACACTAGTTGCATGCATGCATGCATTAACTGACCGAACTCACAATTAGTTCCTCCAGTTGTTTGGAACTAATTTAACTAGACTTAACTCAGTTAACTAAGCTAACTAATTACAACTCAAATACAACTCATCCTTATCTCCTTAATTAAGGGATAATTGTTGCATGTCTTCACATAGACTTCATGTCTCTCCAACTAATTAACTCAATATTAATTAATTAATTATTTTTCAAATAGTTGCTGAGACTAAATTCGAATTTTAATTCTTAATTTTAATTTAGGGACTAATTAAAATTGGAATCTATCCCGAAATGCTATTTATAGCAATGTTATTTTTAGCATTTCTATTTTATCATTCCTTGTTGCTATTTTCCACACTGGTACCTGAAATGCTATTTATAGCATTTCTTGTTGCTATTTTGAACAGGGTTTGTGCAAAATTTTTGAAGACTGCATCCTTTCCCGTAACAAGTGTTTTCTCACGACTCACTGATGGGTACCCTTCGGGGAAAATAAATTCCTCTATCTAAGGTTTCCTAGGACTTGGGGTCCCTTCCTTATTGTCCTCGTCGGATTCTACCAAGACTTGATTTAGGGAACCTCTGGGAGGATGACTACATACAGGCATATGCACAATTTATCTAACTTTTTTTGGTGCCCTTGTATGAAGCTACTTTGTGTATGTATGAAAGTGTCAGGAGGGTAGTGCAATTAGTTGGTGATTGGTTTGTAGACTAAAATGACACTTACCTCATAGCCTTTGGAGAAACTAAATATTCCCACCTACTTCCTATATTTGCAGTTGACAATATAGTGCATCAAGAAATATTTTATTAGGTTTGCATAGGGGTAGGTGGAGCACTCTCATTCACCAAGAAAATCCCTGGTGACACGTGCCTTCCCACCTGTTGACAGTGCTGGAATTCCGTCAACCAGGGGGGTCTCCCCGATGAAAAGTGTCAATCAAACTCTGCACCGTTTGGTGTGGGAGCCCTTCTCGAAATAAGGCCCGACTGCCAAATGTTCTTGGAGATTTTCCTTGGCTATGATGGTTAGCACAAGAGAGTAATGTATGTGTACTTTCGAATGAATAAGTGAATATGCCTTGTGGAATTTTTAACTGCAGAATGTATCAAGGTTCTTCTACCAAAAGGGAGAGAAAAGTTATTCTTTAAAAGAAAATTAACAGTCCTAATCTAGTAAAGACACACAAACATATTCATATGAATGAATTGTTAATCAATTAGCGAAATAGTTCACATAGAAGCAATGATTTTTAAAACACATACAACACACCTTCAACAAGATGAGTACCAAAGCCACCAAAATAGGTCAATTTCCTTAGTATAAATGAAAACAACATACATAGAAAACATTTGAAGAATAGTCTTACAATATTTACGACATATGCATGAAAGTGTGTTGGCTCAACGAGCTTCTAAATTAAGCAAAAGTTCCAAGATACATCAGTACAATGAACACCACTAGCTCCAATAGTGGAGCATTAGAACAACCACTTTATCCTCCAAAAGAGCTATCTTCGTCTCTAATGCATGGATGGAGTAGCCAAGGTGAAAAGTCCTTTGCATGATCTATGAGGGTGTATATATAACAAATGGGGTGACCATTCACCTCCCTTGTGACTCTTGGACTACCCTCATGATTGTTTGATTTCTCTACAACCTTTTGACTCCTTTATGACCTTTCACATTCTATATATGACTCTTGGACTCCCACTTTCCATTACATTTTTCATACATTGAAATTACATAATCCACACATGATGTGGAAAATGATGACATGACAAGACATTGATGACATGGATTGCATGATGATATGGCAATGTCAAGCCATTCTTTCTGTTGTTATCTTTGAGTCTTCTTGAAGGATGGTTTATGTTATTCTTCCTCCTCCTTCATCAGTGACGCAGGAAAACCCACGTATACCCACAGTATGCTTGTCAAAATGCATATATTTGTTTCAGCCCCAGGAATTTAACTCTCTACCGAGTCAAATCTTCAATACTTAATGGTTCAAGGCCCCCTTAATAAATCTCTGTAGAATGATTTATTAACTAAACACAATCTGCCCTTCATTAATCTTATATATCGGAACTTTATAACTCACCCTCATAAACCTTCTTAACCTTATGCCCCCACATATATCCAACTTCATTAAACTTTAATGTACCGTGCATATATATAACCAAACCCCACAAAACCTTTATGCTTTGGTTATTCATAGGCTTAACCCATAAATCATCTATCGGCGTTATTTCTATTATAAACCCTTTATAACAGAAGTTCATATAAAACGTACCTTTTCCGCTTTTCCACAGCGTTTACACATTTATCAATGCATGCCTTATCGCTATCACAATCGCAATTCTCCGCAGGTCACACTAACACATTCCTCCTTTGCATCCGATATGTGATAACCCTCCGGACTTCAATATAATATAAATCACATTCATTAATTTATCGGGTCCACTCTTCTATCGCACATCACAAATCCTTTCGCCTGTTTAACATCGCATAACACATTATTTATCGGCTCGCTCCACATCACATGTCGCATTGGTTAAGGCCCGATACATTATATGGAATATTTACGATGCGATCAAACCTCTGATCGCATCGGACATCGCAATCGCATATCGCATTACTTATGGCCCAAGGTTAATTCCTCCCATTGGACCATTGTGATGCAGGATTCCATAGCGATCCTCCACCGTTGATCCAATCACTCGATCCAACGATCAGCAATGATCCCGCATATCGCAATCGCAATTCCTTTAAGGCCGATTCATTCACTTACTTGATAATTTGCGATGCGATATTAATAGCTCTGTTCCATGCGACTTGATCCCGTCCTTTGATCTGTTAGATCCAACTATGCCTGTGCATTAACACTTCATTCTTTCATTCTTATTTCCAATTGAGTTTTGCGCCATTTCTCCAACGTTTCTTTGCGACTCGGGTTACTTCATGGTTCTTCATCCTTCTGTTGTTTCGCTGCGCGACTCCACTCTTGTGATAACTTGCATGTTATTTAACACAGTCCCTCCAGAACATTACTTTTGTTCTTCGAACGATTTCAAAGGTCGATTACAATCCGCTGTCTCGTTCTCCTCTCTGTGTTCGCTGAACTCCACCTGCATACATATGTTATACATAATCTCTAATACACACATAATTTATCATTCCATATTCGAATCACACACTTATATAGTTTTGAATTAATCTCTATATATATAAATACACATTTACACAATTTATTTCTTGGACCTGATCTTCTAATGTCAGTGGTCTTTTTTTTACAATATGTCGTAGGCTCACAGACACACTCTAACCAGTTAACCTATCCAACCTATCTCTCTTCTGATTTTTCCTTTTAGGATTACATTTATACAAATGGATTCTAAAACTAATTCATGTTTTAGATCCATAAACTCCTCAACAAAATCCTAGAATCTCTTCCTTATCTCTAAGGATCCTCTTCAATCCCCATAATCATGAACTAACTCCTAATATGAGTTTTACAATTAATTCTCAAATCCCTCAATCTCTCAACTATCCTAAATCTCTCATATTCTCCTACATTCAAGAATATTTACAAATATGTCTCACAATATTCAGTTAATTCCTATTCTCATTAAAATCACTCAAAAGCCTAAATAATTACATTAATTCACATTTAGGAAACCAACTTCCTTGGAAACACAAGGACCCCTATGTCTTACTAAAATACAATGATATTGTTGAGCTGATTGCTCTTGCATGAGACTCCCAAAGTAGAAAATATTCATGATCTCCTGATCATGTGTGTTTATATGTTGATAGAAAACCTCCAGGGTCCCAAACTTTAGTTTGTAGCCGTCCAAATGCCTTGCACCTTTGCTGTTGCTGTATTTCTATTGTCTTTTGTTTCATCTTCCTCTCCTTGTCAATCAAGTTCAAATTCTGATCGATCATGCTTCTTGCTACTATCAATCTCCTCCATACGAACTGTTTCATCATTAGCTTCCATAATTCTTCAATCTCTGTTTCCAGCACATCCTTGGACTGGTCCATACTCTGCCACTTACTTCTTTCTCTTTCTATTTGTTTCAGATCGTTGTTGTTGTTGTCTTAACTCTTCAATCTGTTGTTTTTCTTCTTGAAGTTGTCGAATTCTTACTTGTTCTTCGCTTATTCTTGCTACATACCTTTCATCCTTACCCTCTTTCACGGTTATTCCTTTCTGCATGAAATCCTGACTGTCCAGCATTTTCTTCAGCAATTGAACATCTCTGTTCCATGGAATTAATACTTCCACAAAATCCCCTTCTTTCATTTTTATTTAGCTACTCACCTGTGCCAAATTTCCTCCAGCATCTCCAACTAAACCTGCACTCATAAAACAATTGTTAAAATAAAAGTCATAAGGCTTATGCACATTTTCTTCCTCTAGCAACAATTCAACTTGCTACTCTAATTCTTCCTCCTTTGTCAGCACATCAGTATGTTGTTTTGAATTCTCAACAGAATTCTCGAGACCATCAGCTAGTCTCTCCTCCACGCCATCTATTTCAATGATGTCTTTCTGTCCCTGTCCACTGTAGTGAACTTCTTCATTCTCATCCAGTTCTGATTTTACAATCTGAACACTTACTTTTTGGTTTTCGAGCCTTTTCTCCAAAAGACTTAGCTCTTGCCACAAATTTTCCATCTCACTTGAAATTTATCCTAAAAACTCTGTACAATCCTTACTATCTTCTTCTTTATCAGAAGTACAACTTCTTGTTGACACTACCTCTTCCTTCTTGATTAGAAGAAAATTCGGATCCTCCATCTCTGTGATAGTTTTAGATGTCTTCCCATCACTCTCCCTTTGGTCATTTAAGAAAATCAATTCCTCGTTATTCTTTTCAATAGAAAATTTCTTATCATAGGACATAACTGTCTTATCTCTACTAAAGATATTTCTTCCACTAAGCACGGAATTTATGAACTCCTTCTGTTGTAATAACTCAACTTGATCTTCATTTGAAAGATAGTCATCATCATACTTTACTTGGCAACTTTCAGCTTCATTCAAGATAGTTCCATAAAATGGTTTGTCTTCTACAATACCTACATTCACGCACACCTTGTCAGTTGTAAAACCACAAGACCTCATGATCTCATTTGATGATTCAATCACCAATTCCTCCTGTTGTTCCAAGTCCTTTACATAACTTAGAAATACTTCGATGGTCTTCTCCTCAATCTCATCAAGTCCTTTACTTGATTGCTTGATATCCTTCTCTACTTCTTCTTTTAGAACAGAATTTAGATTCTGCCTATCTTCTTCCTTCTTTATGTCAATATCAGCAAATTGTCGTCCTTCACATGTTTCACCTGCAAACATACACAAATTGTCAGATTTAAAATCATGTGATCCTTTGGTCTCGCTCGAAGTTTCAATCTTCAAGTCTTCATCTTCACCCAGAACTTCACCCTGCTCTGGTTCACAAATAGACACTTCCATTTCCAACTCATCTTCTCCGAGTTTTTCCATTAGCCACCTTACTTGCCTCTGATGTAGCCTTCTTTGTAACTTATGGCGCTGGCTTCTTCTTTAAAACCCAACCTTGTCTCTGGTTTTCCTCTAGCATCATCATCAATACATCGAGTTGTTCTTTCATCTCAGCAATCTCTTTATCAATTTCCTCTTGAATCATCCTCTTGCCATTTGCCTTGGCATCCTCCTTCGTCACTTTTCTTCTGTTGTGGTCTTCCTCAGAACCTCTGCCATGACTATTAGTAGTCATCTTCTCCTCCATCGCTATGAGTTCTTCACTCACTTACTTACTATGAGCTGCATTAAAGCCTCTACAACAACAAGTCCTCCCTGCTGCCACTTACCTCACCAAGCTTTCCTTTGTACTCAGTCTTTTGGCAAGCACTTGGTTCTCTATCTCTGGAACCTCCTTTGAGCACTCTTCTCTGCTCCTTCTAGGCTTTAACTCATTTTCACTTCTCAAGAACACAACTGTCCTCTTGTATTTCAATCACCATGAAATACTTGGTTCTGACCACCTCTTCTTTCAATTAGAAAGTCTTACCAGCTTCCTTCATTACTCAGCAATTCTACCCACATCCTTTGTGGAATTGCCTTTGTGATCTGCAACAATATCTCTGCAGTAACAAGTCTCCTTCTTGCTATCTATGCCTCACTAAGCTTCTCTCCTTTGAGCTCAGTCTGTTAGCATTTCTCTGGTTCTTTCCTCTGGAACCAATTCGAGCACTCCTCACTCTAGATTGTTGCAACCTTCTCACCTCCTTATGCTATCACCTGTGTGTCAATATAAAAACCACACATTCTCCAATCTTCAAATCAAATCAAAACAAAACATGTCATCTCACCTTCAAGATCTCTGCATGATCTTGTTCCACCATCTTCTATACTTTGAATGGATTGTCCTCTGTTTCTTGCATCTGCAAGTTCTCCCAATATTCTGCCATACCTTTCGCCTATATACGCACCTTCAGAATATAACTCTGTTCTAAACTCTTTTAAAGAAATGTTCACACAGAATTTCTTTTTGCTGCCTTAATACCAAATGTTTCAATTACAATTATGCTATGATACCACTTTGACGCAAGAAAACCCCTGTATACCCACAATATGCATGTCAAAATGCATATATATATTTCATCCCCAGGAATTTAACTCTCTACCGAGTCAAATCTTCAATACTTAATGGTTCAAGGCCCCCTTAATAAATCTCTATAGAATGATTTATTAACTAAACACAATCTGCCCTTCATTACTCCTATATATCGGAACTTTATAACTCGCCCTCATAAACCTTCTTAACCTTATGCCCGCACATATATCCAACTTCATTAAAATTTAATGTACCGCGCATATATATAACCAAACCCCACAAAACCTTTATGCTTTGGTTATTCACGGGCTTAACCCACAAATCATCTATCGACCCTATTTCTATTATAAACCCTTTATAACAGAAGTTCATATAAAACATACCTTTTCCGCTTTTCCACAGTCTTTACACATTTATCAATGCATGCCTTATCGCTATCATAATCACAATTCTCTGCGGGTCACACTAACACATTCCTCCTTCACATCCGATATGCGATAACCCTCCAGACTTCAATATAATATAAATCACATTCATTACTTTCTTGGGTCCACTCTTCTATCGCACATCACAAATCCTTTCATCTGTTTAACATCGCATACCACATTATTTATCGGCTAGCTCCACATCACATGTTGCATTGGTTAAGGCCCAATACATTACCATGGAATATTTGCGATGCGATCAAACCTCTGATCGCATCGGACATCGCAATCGCATATCGCATTACTTATGGCCCAAGGTTAATTCCTCCCATTGGAATATTGCGATGCGGGATTCCACAGCGATCCTCCACCGTTGATCCAATCACTCGATCCAACGATCAACGATGATCCCGCATATCGCAATCGCAATTCCCTTAAGGCCGATTCATTCACTTACTTGATAAGTTGCGATGCGATATTAATAGCTCTGTTCCATGCGACTGGATCTCGTCTGTTGATCTGTAATATCCAACGGTGCCTGTGCATTAACACTTCATTCTTTCATTCTTCTTTCCAATTGAGTTTTACGCCATTTCTCCAATGTTTCTCTGCGGCTCGGGTTACTTCATGGTTCTTCATCCTTCCGCTATTCCGTTGCATGACTCCACTCCTGTGATAACTTGCAAGTTATTTAACATAGTCCCTCTAGAACATTACTTTGGTTCTTCGAACGGTTTCAAAGGTCCATTACAATTTGCTGTCTCGTTCTCCTCTCTGTGTTCGCCGAACTCTGCCTGCATACATATGTTATACAGAATCTCTAATACACATAGAATTTATCATTCCATATTTGAATCACACACTTATACAGTTTTGAATTAATCTCTGTATATATAAATACACATTTACACAATTTCTCTCTCAGGCCTAATCTTCTAATGTCAGTGGCCTTTGTTTTACAATATGCTCGTAGGCTCACAGTCACACTCTAACCAGCTAACCTATCCAACCTATCTCTCTTCTGATTTTGCCTTTTAGGCTTACATTTATACAAAGGGATTCTAAAACCAATTCCTGTTTTAGATCCATAAACTCCTCAACAAAATCCTAGAATCTCTTCCTTATCTCTAAGGATCCTCTTCAATCCCCAAAATCATGAACTAACTCCTAATTTGATTTTTACAATTAATTCTCAAATCCCTCAATCTCTCAACTATCCTAAATCTTTCATATTCTCCTACATTCAAGAATATTGACAAATATGTCTCACAATATTCACTTAATTCCTATTCTCATTAAAATCACTCAAAAGCCTAAATAATTACATTAATTCACATTTAGGAAACCAACTTCCTTGGAAACACAAGACCCCCTCTGTCTTACTAAAATACAATGATATTGTTGAGTTGATTGCTCATGCATCAATCAGGCTTGAAAGTAGGGAGTCTTCAATATGATCTTGATCTCCAATTTCTTTCGCAATCTGGTGCCCCTTTGTCCTTTCTTGATTGATGAACTTGTCTTTGCAGCTACAAAGGTGTCTTCTAGTAGTGTCTCCTTCTTCAGCTCCTCCATCATTATACTGTCATAACATGATATAATACCTACAACTAAAATCCACTCATGACAAGATGACATCAGTATGATAAACCCCTAATCTAACATACTTCATGGCAACCATTAATTGTGTTGAAACCGGGTGATAGGATGAGAGAGTGGCTTGAGGATTACGCAGTTGTACAGCTCAAGAGGTCAGGGGCCAGGACTGAGCCTTGAGACTGTACAATGTGAAGTTCAGGTAAGCTAGGGAAAGACAACTGCATAGTTGAGGGACTCAAGGAGTCAGGATTGTGGCTTGAGGCTTGAGGTTTCCCACTGTGCAATTTTGGAGGGAAAGAAGCCTAGGGCTTGCGCAATTGCACAATTCAAGAGGTGAAGGTTGAGGCTTGTTGCTTGAGATTGCACAGTGTGTAGTTTTGGAAGGCAGGAACTACGCATTGTGCAGTTCCATGAGGCAAGGTTTGAGCTTGAGGGTTGAGACTATGTAGTACGGAGTTTAGGAAGGCTATGTGAGATCAGGTTGCTCAAGAATGCACTTTTCCGGATTTGGATAAGTGTGGGATCAGTAAGGCTAAAGTGAAGATGGACAAAACTTAAACATGATCACACACTTAAAATAGTTGACAAATCAAAATTGATCACTCAAAACACATGAACAACATAATTCCCTCAATGTGATAGCTTTCCCCAAGTGCAACACTAAAGGTACACTTTGCGACGACAATGATGAAACTAATGCAACAATGCTTGAAACTTTGGGAATGCATGTAATACATGGCTAAATGATAAGAATGACTCATTAACACCAATGTTACCCCTTGAAACAAACCAAAACTACATTTTCACAGTGTGCAACGCTTTCAATGCTCAAAAGACGACACTTGCGATAATAAGAGGAAAGTGCAAACAACAATTGCAAAATGCGAATGAAATTGAAAGTGACACATGCCAGAACAAAGATAGCATGAAAATGACACTTGTTAAAGTGAGAAAAAGTAAAAGCAACAGTTGTAAACATGAAAGCGACACTTCCGGGAGCGAAGGTGCGCAAAAGAAACAATTTGAAAAACTCACCGAAACAGAAGAACAATCACAACCAAAAGTGAGAGATTGTTGATGAAAGTGCACATTGGTTGTTGTCAGAGGTTGAAAATTTCATAGGAACTGTCTTGATGGATTTGTGTTGTTCCTTTTCAAGCTTGCATAAAAGAGTGTGCTCATGAACTTGCTACATACTAAGCATGCGTGAGCAGGTGACTTTGACACTTACAAACTGAGAAAAATATTAGAATACTTAACAAAGCATCGATCGACCATAAGGTGACTATCGACTGAATGGTCGCAATATCCATAGTAGGCTCCAAAATTCAAGTGTAGAATAAATTTTGGAGGGTGTTTGTCGCAACGACAACAATTGGTGACACACTGGTAGAACTCCAACTTCTATGCCTTGGTCTAGCTTTATGCATAGGGTCTAGTTTCACAGGAAGTATTGATTCATTGCATGGTTTAATCAGGTTTTACCACTCAACCTGGTTATAGATATAGTCCCGTTCATATCTTTCTCGATTGAACACATTCATAAGGCCAACCATACTGACGCCAGCCTAAGCTGACTTACCCACAGTATGCATATAAAATGCATAATCTATTATGTCCCAGGAATTTTAATTTCCCTGTCTAGTCAAACCTTCACAAATTAAGGCTTTTGGCTTCTTAATTAAACCTCATGCGGAAATGTTTCATGTGATTAACCCAAAGTCTAAACTTTAATAACTCTTTAATCGGAACCTTATACACCCTTCCTAAACTTTGCTTAATCCTTAATCTTGCGCGTATTAACCATACCCTCTTAACTCTGGTCTCGACTTAACTCAACGTTAACCACACCATGGTCTCAGACTTGGTTAAACTCGACTTAACCTTTTAATTCATTAATCCTGCTTTATTTCTATTATAACTCTCCTATAATAGAAATACTCCACAAAACACACGTAAGCCTTACCTTTCTGCCAATCCACGACCTTGGCACATTTACCGATGCTCACCTTATCGCATTCAACCTCCACCATTGATTTCACTCCACTAGATCAATGGCTATTGCACGATCTCCATTCATCCTCCGGAACTCAAACAAATTTAACTTGCATTGATAAACACATTAGGTCCACTCAGAATATTAACCTGCGCGCACTTTTCCGCGCGATTACCGTCCGATCCGTCAACCCATGGACGGTCCTGATCACCAGAACTCAACGAAGATTTAACCCCACTATATAAACTCTCATCGGGTCTAATTTCCAAATTAAACCCTGTGCTTGTTTGCACGTGATATGCATCCGATCACCCTTTCAATGGATGGTTTGATCACCTCCGGACTTCAACTAGATTAAGTTATCATTCATAACTTCATCGGGTCCGTTTTTCAATTACCGCTTACAGTTTTGAGGCTGCGCGAAAACCACTTCCGCCTACGAAAACTGCTCCGTCCTTCTGCCAACACATGGCTTAATCTTTGTCGCTCATCTTCTTGACTCCATTCTACGCGACTTAATCCTGGCTGCTTATCGCAAACAATCTTGTCCGTTGATCTAGCTAATCCAACGGTTCCTGTGCACGTTTACTTCATTCCTTCGTGCCTTTACTTTCTTCGCCTTTATGTGGTTTCTCAAGGTTCTTCTGTGGTTTCGGGCTCCTCTAGGGTTTCTGGTCTTTGGTTGTTCTGCAACACAACTCCCTCTTGGACTTACTCCGCGTACTCTTAAACATTGTCACTCATGAACTTCACGTTGATCCTTCAATTGGATTCAATGATCCAACACGATCCTTCATCCTCACTTCTTCTATGTGTTTTGCTCGAACTCCACCTGCATACATATACTATGCAGAATTACACTAATTCATACACAATTCATAACTCCATTAATCAATACACACCACACAATTCAGGAATCGAATTCTCTATATTGATAAATAAATATTTACATAAGAGTCTCTCTCTCTCTGGCCTGATTTTTCTAATCAGTGGCCTCTGTTTTCCTACCTACCCGTAGGCTTACAATCAAACCTATCTAACTCTCGAACTAATTCCTAGTTAGCTAACCCCTAACTAGCTAACCCCTTTCTATGCCTTTTAGGCTTACATTTATACAAAAGGATTCTATAACCAATTCCTGGTTTAGATCCATAACTTTCTCAACAAAATCCTAAAATCTCTTCTTTATCCCTAAGGATCCTCTCTAGTTCCTCAAATCATGAAACCAACTCCTAATCTAAGATTTCCAACTGATTCCCAAATCTTTCAACTATCCTAAATCTCTCATGTTCTCCAACATTCGAGAACATTTACAAATATGCCTCACAATACTTAATTAATTCTTATTCTCATTAAAATCACTCAAAAGCCTAAATAATTACATTAATTTAACACTTAGGAAACCAACTTCCTTAACACACAAGACCCCCTATGTCTACTAAAATACAATGATTTTTTCTGAGCTGAATGCTCTTGTATCACGTACCACAATTGTTTCAATTAAGGAGAAGGGTAATATAAGTCGCAAGCTTAAGATATTCATAGTACGAGTTTTCATCTTTGGTGTTGCTCTGTTGCCAGCAGGCCTAGACAGTACCCCATTGGAGTCACTATAGGAACACAAGCATTGCTTTGTTGCCAACAAGCTTGAACAATACCCCAATGAAGTTACTTGCTTCATCTCCCCGCACAGGAAGCATTTCTCTTTTTTCACCCTTTATTTATTTTATTTTATAGGACTGCACTTCGAAACTTATTTATTTCATGTTAGAAATTAAGTAACAAAGCAATGAAACACATAAAATATTGTAGAAACAAAAAAAGATGCGTAAAATAAGAGAGACACAGATATACGCGGTTCACCCAATTTGGGCTACATCCATGGAGAAACAACCAGTCCTTCATTTTATATTATCCATCAAAATGAAGAGATACAACCTACAACATATCCGCTAGAATTTCCTCTTGGCTCTCACATAGTCTCCTCTCTCTTTCTTGATTAGAATAATAATACAAAGTCACAATACAATTCCCTCATATAAATTAAGGGTTTCCTTCTAGGGAAAAAAGCCCTAAATTAACATAACTTCTACCGTCAAATCATCTTCCTAATGAATGGTCTATATTGACGATGAAATTACAATATTTTACAAGGCAATTTTTCATCTATTTTTATCTCTGGGGGTCCGCTAACCCCCAGACTCCCTATCCAGGGGAGACAGCCCCTCCATTGGACCCCTACAGGGGGGACAAGTCCCCCTCAGGCCCCCTCTCATGGAGGGGTGTACAGACTTCCTGTGGTATATACCCAACTGAAACAAGACCTCTGAGTCAGAAAGATAATTAGGCTCCACACCCAACGTTTCATGGGGTGTAAGAGGGATCCTGACTTGTTGAGAGAAAAATAGGTTATTCCTTCAAAGAAGCATATATAAAACCTCTTATATGAGTTTTCTCATTAATATTTTCCCCTTGTCATTCACTACTTTATTGGATCAACACGAAAAACACCGAAACATTACAACACTGAGCTTAGAAATGAGGTTACTAAAATAGATAGGGGTATTGTGGTTCTACACAATTTTTTCCTCACAAAAGGATCATATTTTAATTAAAACACCATTCAATGAATGATATAAACCCAAGATAGAGAAGAGGATAACAGATTAGTGAAGCATTGTTCGTCATCACAATGTCACTTTTCAAATTTTTCCACATTGTATTTTGATCCAAAGGGAACATCCTTCATGCAAAGTCTTATTAAACAAAAAAAGAGAGAGAGACAAGAGACAACAAGGAAACAACATCAAAAGGAGAAAATGAATGGAGGCTAAACCGAAAACAGGATGCGAGACAAAGTAAGACAACACAAGAAATATTATATCCAGCAAGTGTAGTATGAGTGTGAAAGGAAGACTAGTATACAACTAGACCTACTTCTAACCTAACTAGCTAGAAGGTCAGGGTCAATTATAATGGAATTTCCAATGTATCCACTGCGACCTACATACACAAAGATACAAGGGATTAAGACTGATATAAAACAATATGCAATAGAAAAGATAAGCACTTGAATAACTTTCATAACAAATTGAAGGTCTTGCCTCTCAGCAGAAAGATACGTCATAACCTCTACTTCTAACGAACTCACATTCTTACTTTTCGATGAAAAACATAATTAAAAACACCTTAGAAGCTTCTTGCAAATGTATCTTCTTTTGCAATGTCATCCTTAGCAAGCATGAGAAACTATAGAAACTTGTTATTTGCGACAAAGCTGGCCAGGTAAGATTGCTCCAACCATCCAATGATTGGATCATGAAACTCAAAACAATCCTCTTGAGAACCCTTAGATCCTTGAAGAGATGAATTTTCAATTAAAAGTATGGGATTAGGATGAGAATATTGTAAGGGAAAATGAATATGATCAACTTAGAAGACTTATCAAGATAATGAGGGCTTGACATAACCATCAGTGAAGGATGAAGTGCCTCAAATGCTTGACAAGTATCCAAATAGTGAGATAAACCATAAATATTAATCAATGTGAAACAATTTTCATCAGATATATTGGTGGGAAAATGATAAAATGAATGACAATTAATATTATGATCAAATGGACCATTTGTGGCATGAGATTCTCGGTTAGAAGACAACAAATATAGATCAATTTGAACAGCTTTACAAATGCCTTGAACAAAAGAATCATCTCCCTCACATGATAAATGTAACAAACCATTTCCTTGTAACTAGTTACACATTGCACTAGCATTGTAATCATCGAAAGAAGTGAAAAGGAATGCCAGTATAGAAAACACATGAAACTAGTCAAGATACAATGAGTGAAGAAGAATTTGATTCACCAAATAACTCATGCATTCACTAGCACTCAAGAGGATTTCAGGTGTGATGAAGAAAAATATTAGCCATATAACATTCATAAGAAAAACCAAGAGTTGACTATTCTGAAAAGTATTTGATAGACATGATTCCTTTGGCCAAAGATAATCTTTGAAATGATCAACTTCACAGTTCCATGCTTCTATGAGAGATACACACTCCAAACTTGAGTTAAGTACAAGAGCCTTGCATGGAGATGAATCAACTGAAATAGAATCTTGAATCTAATCATAAACCGAATCTTGAAAGTTTGAAAGACTATATCCAAAATACCAAACATCTTTCAAGAAGGAATTTACATCCAGTGAAACCATGCAAAGAAAATAATTTTTTGAGGAAAACTGAAACTTACTTATTTCAGGGATCTTACCAAAGTCACAAAATCTTGACATAACCATCAACAGAAGTTGAAGTGACTCGACTTCTTGACAGGTCCCATAATGTTCAAGGATTGTAAAATCACATTTTGAAGATTGAACGAGATCATGCATGGTGTGAGGATAACTTCTATGAGTAATTTCAACAGGGACACTACTAACTAGATGGTAGCCATCTCTATCACTGATTTGATTAGATTTTAAAACTTCAACAAACATATTACTCAAGTATAAAGATTTTTCTAATCGCAAATCTAGAGATGTATGAATCAAAAAAATTCATGTGCAAGCTGATTTGAAGAGTTGTCCTCATGCAAAACTAAAAATGACAAGGATTAGACTGGATACTCAATGATTTGATTGTTTCTTTTTTTATCATGGCTAACCTCACAACCTTGTGTCAATTGAGAAGTTAACTCATCAGATGAAGAACTTGAAGAAGTTTCGATGAGAACATCTTCTTTGACTGGATCAGATTCTAGATCTAATTCTTTCAAATCAAAATTTTCTCGAGAAACCGAAATATCCACTGGTGCACTTGAGCATTCATCATTGCATACGTCAATAGAGTCATGAATATTAGAATGATGGTTGCCCAATACTGTATATTGATTAAGAAAACCCAATTCATTTGATTAACTACAAAGATTAGTAGATTCATAATCAACCAATAATGAAAGGGCATCATCCTAACATGGGGGACTTTGAAAAAGAGAAGAAAGATCGAAAGAATCCTCACTTTTTTTCTCCTCTACCTATGTAATATGACCACCTTGTACTTGATCGCAATTTGAACTAACAACTTGAAAATCAAGAGAGCGTGAAGAACTAGTTAGTGGAGCAGATTGATCAAGCAGATCATGGTACAAAGAGTCATGGCATATAGATGATAGAGGATGATAGATGTCCCTTGAAGAAGTAATAATTTCAATGGAACTAGATTCAAGATTGAGGTTAAGAATGCTAGTATCATCTTGAGGAATGGAAGGATTAGTCTTCACCCTAGGCTCCATGAACCATTCCAAGGTTTCCTCCACTAGATCTGAATCATGAGAGGTGGATGAAGGTTGAAGAGATGGATCGATGATCTGATTTACAAATTTCCCAACTTCGACATCATCACAAGGAGGCACCCACATCGGAACTAAAAAAGGAGGAGGACAAGGAAAAAAAGGAATAGTAGGTTCCTCCTTTGAAATTAGAGGTGTCTCACGATTTACAAGAGTTTGGGAAGCAGAAACATCAATGGGTTCAGATTCACCATGAAAATATATATGAACCAAAATATCAAACTTTTGTTTAAAGAAATCCAATCCATGTCTTCTTTAAGAAATCCATAGAAGTAATCGATTAGAAAATTCTCAATTGATTTATTAGATTTCATTCTAAATTTATTAATTCTTTTAAGAACATCTCGGTAATCATACATATCAAATGCTAAATGAAGACCCTTGATGAGGTGTTCAAAAGAATGAAAGGAAGAGGGTGATAGGGTATGACACCATTGATTAACGTAACCTTCAAGTTTGAGGCAGAAAAGAATACAAGCCACATCTTCACAAACAATTTCATAGTGTTCACATAACTTAAGAAAAAGAGATGCATGCTCGATAATAAATGTATCACCCTCACTATCAAACTTAAATGGAGACAATTCATTAAGTTGTTCCACGAAGATGAAAATTTACCAGGGGATAGGTTAGAGAAACATTATGGGATTATGATTTGGGGAAGAGCCATTTAAGATAAGAGGTTCAAAATCGACTCAATGGGCAAAACTTGTCATCTGGACCTCCTTCTAGACCATTTGTTGATGGTGCTAGAATTCTGTCAACCAAGGGGGTATCCCCGATGAAAAGTCCCTATTGGACTTCACACCGTTTGGTGTGGGAACCCTTCCGAAAATAAGGCCAGACTACCAAATATCATTAGAGATTTTCCTTGCCTACAATGGTTAGCACAAGAGAGTAATGTACATGTACTTTTAGATGAAAAGGTGAGTATTCCTTGTGGAATGTTTACTTGCAAAATGTATCAATGTTCTTCTACCGAAAGGGATATAAAAGTGAGATTTTAAAAGAAAAGTAATAGTACTAATCTAGTAAAGATACACAAGCATTCCCATATGAATGAATCGTTGATCAACTAGTGAAATAGTTCACATAGAAGCAACAATTGTTAAAACACATACAACACACATTCAACAAGATGAGTACCAAAGCCACCAAAATAGTTAAATTTCCTTAGTACATATGAAAACAACATATGTCACAAACATTCAAAGAGTAGTCTTACAATATTTACAACAAACGCATGAAAGTGTGTTGATTCAATGAGATTCAACATTAAGCAAAAGTTCCAAGATAAATCAGTACAATGAACACCACTAGCTCTAATAGTGGAGCATTAGAGCAACCACTTTCTCCTCCAAAAGAACTATCTTCCTCCCTAATGCATGGGTGGAGGAGCCAATGTGAAAATTCCTTTGCATGAGCTATGAGGGTGTATATATAGCAAATGGGGTGACCATTCACCTCCATTGTGACTCTTAGACTACCCTCATGACTGTTTGACTTCTCTATAACCTTTTGACTCCTTTATGACTTTTCACATTCTATAGATGACTCTTGGACTTCCACTTTTCATTACAGTTCTCATACATTGAAATTACATAATCCACGAATGATGTGGAAAATGATGACATGACACTTTGACAAGACATGACAAGACATTGATGATATGTACTACATGATGATATGATAATGTCAAGCCATTCTTGTTGTTGCTATATTTTATTATTCTTGAAGGATGGTTCATGTTCTTCTTTCTCCTCCTTCATCAGGATCGAAGGTAGGGAGTCTTCAATATGATCTTGATCTCCAACTACTACTGCAATCTGGTGTCCCTTTGTCTTTTCTATATTTATCAACTTGTATTTATAGCTACAAAGGTGTATTCTAGTAGGGTCTCCTTCTTCACATCCTCCTTCATTATCATGTCATAACATGATATAATACCTGTAACTGAAATCCACTCATGACAAAATGACATCAGTCCGATAAACCTCTAGTATGACATGCTTCATGACAACCATTAACTAAGTTGGAATCGGGTGATAGGCAAATAGACTAGCTCAAGGGTTACGCAGTTGCATAAATCAAGAGGTCAGGGGTCAGGATTGAGCCTTGAGATTGTGCAATGCACATTTTAGGTAGGCGAGGGCAAGAGAACTACGCATTTGAGGGGATCAAAGAGTCAATCTTGAGGCTTGAGGCTTAAGGTTTCCCGCTGTGTAGTTATGGAGGGATAAAAGCTTAAGGCTTGTGTAGTTTCATAGTTCAAGAGGTCAAGGCTAAGTCTTGTTGCTTGACACTGCGCAATGCACAGGAGAAGGTGACTGAAAGGAAAGAGTTGCGCAGTTCTGGAGCTAAGGGTTAGGGATAAGTACTGAGACTATGCAATGTGCAATTTTGGAAGGCAGGAACTAAGAATTGTGTAGTTCTAAGAGGCAATATTTGATCTTGAGTGCTGAGACTGCACATTGCACAGTTCAGGAAGGTTGAGTGACATCAGGTTGCTCGAGAATGCACTTTTCCCAATTTGGCTAAGTGTGGTATCAATAAGGACAAACTGAAAAAGGAAAAAAATTGAGCATGATCACACACTTAGGAAAATTTACGACTCAACATTGATCACTCATAAAACATAAACAATATAATTCCCTCAATGTGACGATAACGCAACAACTTTGCCCAAGTGCAACACTAAAGGTACACTTTGCGACGATAGTGATGACACTTGTGCGACAGTGCTTGAAACTTTGGGAATGAGCGTAATACACATCTATATGATAAACATGACTCATTAGAAACAATATTTCCCCTTGAAACAAACCAAAACTATATTTGTGCGATGTACAATGCTTTTCATGCTCAAAATACGACACTTGCGACAATAAGAGGAAAGTGTAAATGACACTTGCAAAATGCGAATGAAATTGAAAGTGACACATGCCATAATGAATATAGCCTGAAAATAACACTTATTAAAGTGAGAAAAATCAAAAGCGTATTTCATAAACATGAAAGCGATACTTGCGAGAGTGAAGGTGTGCAAAAGCGAAAGTTGGAAAAACTCACTAAAATACAAGAACAATCACAACCAAAAGTGAGAGATTGTCAATGAAAGTGCACACTGAATGTCGGCATATGTTGAACATTGCACAAACACTATTTTGATGAATTTGTGTTATGCCTGTTCAAGCTTGCATAAAAGAGTGCTCTCATGAACTTGTTGCGGACTAAGCATGCGTGAGCAGGGGATTTTGACACTTACAAGCTGAGAAAAAGACTAGAATACCTAACAAAGCATCAATCAACATAAAGTGACTATGGAAGGGATGATTGCAAGATCCACATTAGGCTCCAAAATTCAAGTGTAGACTAAATTTTGGGGGGTGTTTATCGTAGCAACAACACCACCTAGGAGCATATTAGTTAAAAGACATTAGGATATCTAAATAAGATTCTGAGGTTTATTGATCCAAAATGGATCTAGTATAGACTCTAAGTCTAAAAATATTCCTCATAGAGGAAAATGAAAGTCAAAGGATGCTCTTGGAAATAGTCTCATTGCATATATCTCTTCATTTTGAACCTAAGGCAATTTGAATGGACCAAAACGGACTCTGGACGAAGGAGTTATTGCAAAAAGAAGATTGCCCATTATCCTTAGAAAAGGAGGCAATCTCTTATAAAAATGGACTTAAGGGCTCTTAAGGAAATGTCGCATCGGAAAGGTTCCAAAGGAGAACTTAGACCAAAGGCCTTAAGGACCCCCGATTAGCGATCTCCGATATATCACATTGGAGGAAGGCCTGCATGCAATATCGGAACCCTGGGCAGAGTCTATTGCGATTGTGATTAAAGCGATGATCCGATCAACGATTGTGATGTGTGAGTTGCGATTGCGATGATAAGATCGGCATCGGCAATATATATATATATATATATTGCATCGGATATTGCGATATGCGATGCGCTGATAGCGCGATCGGCGATCAAGATTGCAACCATATAAAGAGCCGTTGACATATGCCTGTTGTGATTGCGATATGCGATTGAGGCACAGACCCGATGAGGTTTATAAACGTGATTGCATATAATTTGCAATCCGGAATTTCGGATTTTCTATGTATTTCTCGTGTATTGATGGTTTTGACCTCCCGCCTGTGCGATTGCGATATTGCGACCAAAGGCAGACCCGATGGGATTATAAGTGTGATTTCATATAATTTGAAGTCTGGGCTTAAAGGCCATGATGTGTTTTTCATGTGTTTCTTGTGTATTCTGTTATTGGGCTATTTCCGGGATTTCTGCATAGGAAGGCCAAACGACCAGGGTTCCTGTACCCGCTAGTCCATTTCCATTGGAAATAGTCTCTCGCACCTGTGCCATGCTGTAAGCGGGCGTTTTGTAAAAGGAATGCGTTATGTAATGTGCAGAGCCACAGAGCCAGAAGCCAAAGGGCCAGACACAGAGACAGAGGGATGATTGCACAGAGAGGAAGACAGAGGGCTAGTCGAAGAGACTCAGAGCTGCCAAGAATGATTCCTCATGATTGCACACAAAGAAACAGGCAGAAGGGTCTAGCACAGAGGAAGGCATTTTAGGGGAACCAAAGAGGTTTTGGTAACTGTCCAGGGGGTCTAGACGCATTATTCTTGTGGAATCGAGGAGTTCGAGCCATCTCAGGGATAAATCCCATTGTTGTGTAGAGACTCAGGGGGGAGCTCACACATTGTAATAATCTGAGCCAGTGAGAGGAGAACAGAGAGAAGCCACTAGAGGTTGGAGGTAGTTATTCTCCTTACAAAGAGCCAAGAGCCGAGAGCCAGAGCAAGAGCCAAGAGCCAAAGCCGAGAGCTAGAGCCAGAGTGAGAGCCAAGAGCGAGAGCTAAGAGCCAGAGCCAGAGCCGAGAGCCAGAGCCAAGAGCTGAGAGCCAGAGCCAAAGCCGAGAGCCAGAGCCAAGAGCTGAGAGCCAGAGAGCCAAACAGCCAGGGATAAAAATGGTATTCTAAGCCCAATGGTTCAGTCATAACCTATTGGAGTTGAGTGTGGAACTTGTAAAATAATTAAGCCATAATCCCAAAGAGTCTAATCGAGTTGATTAGAGCTCAAGGAGACGTAGACCAAGAGGTTTGGGAAAACTCCATATTATATTGCTATTATGTGTGATTGCTTATTGCTGCATTATATGTTTTACATCAGTTCAAGCAAATAAACTTAAAGCACTTAACACTTAAAGTACAAACACAAGCATACACCTATTTCAAGTTATTAATTCCGCTAATTATCAATCATAAGCATAGATCTTGGGAACAATTTGGAGTGGGAGAGGTTCTTGTAAGCATGACAAGAAGCCTTTAGTGCCCCATTTCAGATCATTTATTGAAACTTTTCCATATTGTGGATTGAACTTCCACATGTATGATCCAATATCCACAATAAGAGATCATTACAAGTCATGTAAATATACGTAAGAGTATCATCGAAAGACTTGGGTAGAAGGTGAAAAGAAGAAGAATGTTTTTATTTTCTAAGAAGTTATCTCAAAAATAGATTATAATTATACCCAAACAAAAGTGCCCAAGAGAAAGTATCTCAATAAGAAGGAGCTCAAGAAGAACATGTATAAAAACTAAAGAAAGAATAGGAGGCAACTCAGATAGAATAGGAAGCTTCCATAGTAGCTCATAAACTTGATCTAAAAGAATGGGAGGAAGAAGAGATGAGGAAATAAATTGAATGGAAGTGAGGATCTGAAGAAAAAAGGAAAAGACAAGAAGAAGAAGAGAAAAGACTATAAGATGAAGTAGAAGATAAATCTCGAGAAGAAGGGCTCCAGTATTAACATGAAAAACCATAATCGAAAGCTTAATAGGTTTCATCTATCATATAGGTTGACTCAGTGACATCGACAGTTCTAGATATCATATG
Source organism: Pinus tabuliformis (assembly GCA_031772625.1). Taxonomy (NCBI): domain Eukaryota; kingdom Viridiplantae; phylum Streptophyta; class Pinopsida; order Pinales; family Pinaceae; genus Pinus; species Pinus tabuliformis. The sequence continues at coordinate 1,641,541,915 of CM062820.1, forward strand.
AGCCCACTTGTCATCATGTTAGCCAAGAGGAAGAAGGTGGTTAGTTTGAACATGTTCAAGTTCAAAGATAGCCCAAACATGATTTTGGAGTATATAAAGAAGACATATGTCACACCACATATACTGTGGGTATAGATTACTGCTGAGAGGCCCATGATGCTTGACACTCAAAATGACCCCCTTGCCATGGCCTCAGTAAACATGGTATTTTCAAAATTTAGGCTTCTGCAATTTAAAATTGGTTGAGGATTAGTTTTAGGATTCATTGCATCAGATTTAGGATATCTCGATGTTTCAAGCCATCTAGTGTGGCTCATCTTTAGGAAGAAAAAACTGATGAGGAAAATGTATGGGATCTCCTGGAGCAAATGAAGAAGAAAGATGCACATATAGTTGAGCTAGAACAACATGTTAAATTTCTTAAATCAAAGACCAAAACAATGAAATAAAAAAGTATTAAGGTGGAATTCTACAAGCCATGTTCCTTAGAACTACATGAGTCCAACAAGTATCTACTCTTACAAGTGTATCTATTCCTATAGATTATGCAATATATTTCAACCATACTACTACTACTTTGGTAGCTAGCCAAGGAGAGAGGGACATAACTGTTAGGAGTATTGCATGTTTTAGAACTATCTAGAACAATGGCCCAAAGAATATCATCATATCTCATTAGAAATCCCTATAATTAGCACATAAGAACTAATGCATTACTATATCACTTTCAAACGAGCTTTGAAGATACTTGAGACGTTAGAGAATGACATAGCTCGATTAGTTTCACAATATCAACATCATTACTCCTTAGAAGAGAGGATAATTAGAATATATAAACTTCCATAAATTAGGACCCAAGAAGAGGTCGGGCAAGTGAAGCAGCAAGCGAAGAATTGGAGGAGTTTTTGAATGTGAGGGAATTGTCGTCACTTGTAAATTTACTAAAGACAAGTTAAAAAAACATTTGATGGAACCGGATAAGAAGCATACAATGTTGCAATCATTTTTGGTCTCATGAGTTAGTTCCATAGAACACATGAGCTCACTTGCCTATGACATAGATGGGCATCACACCAACCAAGAGGAAGAAGGTTGTTAATTGGAGAAGTTTAGGTTCAACCATAGGCCGAATAGGGGTCATGGATCATACAAAGAAGACATATTTCATGCCACATCTATTGTTGATATATATTAATATTTGAAGGCCCACAGTGCTTAACACTCGAAAGGACCCCTTTTCCACGGACTTAACAGACATAAAATTCTCTCAATCCATTGAGATAAATGTATGGGATCTCCTGGAGTAGATGAATAAGAAAGATGCACATATAGCTAAGCTAGAGCAGCACGTTAAATTGATTAAAGAAAAGACCAAAACAATGACACTAGTAGTTCCGTAGATCACATGTTCTAAATGAGTGACACTGAAAGTTCTAGAGATCACATTCCACTTACATATGACAGAGATGGGCATCGCGCTAGTCAAGAGGAAGAAGTTGGTTATTTTGAACAATTTTAGGTTTGACCATAGCTTGAGTAGGATCACGGAGCATACAAAGAAGAGACATGTCGCATGACATCTATCATAGGTATAACTTACTATTGAGAGGCCCATAGTTCTTGACACTTGAAAGGACCCCATTTCCATGGCCTTACTAGGCATGACATTCTCGCAAGCCTACGAAAGAAATGTACGAGATCTCTGCGAGTAGATGAAGAAGAAAGATGCACATATATCTTCTAAGCTAAAGCAATAGGTTAAATTTCTTAAATTAGAAACCTAAACAACGAAATAAATAAGCATCAAGGTGGAAGAATACAAGGTATGTGCCTTAGAAGTACACAATTCCTACAAGTATCTAGCCTTATAAATGTACAAATGCCTGCAAATTATGCAGTAGATTTCAACCTAACTAGTACCTCTTTGACAACTAGCCAAGGAGCAAGTAACTCAAATACAAGGAATATTGGATGTTGTGAACTATCTGGAATGATGGCCCAAATAATATCTTCAAGCCCCAACAACACTCCCTAGAATTAGCACATATGAACTAACAAATGAGTTTATCACTTTTAACCAAGCTTTGAAGACATAAGATAAATTAGAGAAGGTCATAGCTTGGTTAGTGGCACAATATAGGTAACATTACTCCTTAGAAAAGAGGATCTTAAAAATGAATAAACTTCCATTAATTGGAACCTAAGGAGAGGTTGGGTTGAGTGAAGAAGTAAGAAAATAATTGGAGGAGCTACAAAATGTGAGGAAATTGTCTTTTATTGTCTTCACTATTAAATTCACTAATGAAAACTTGAAACAACATTTAGTGGATCCCGTTAAGCAACAGACAATGTTGAACTCATTCTTGGTCTCACTAAAGAAGGATGTGCTAATTCTCTCCCAAACCACTTCATAGTACAACGTAGTCTTGGAGATGTTGCTACCTAATTAATATGTTGCATCATACCATGAAGTATGGGCGACTTATCTTCAGGACATCATGAAGCTCCCATTTGAAGATCCAATCATATTGTAAGAACTATCAACCTCATTGTTAAGACCTTTAAAGTATTTTCCTTTATTACATTTGCAAATCATGAGAAGTTGAAGATTTTTTAAATAACTTCAGATAAGTTCATCACTTGTAAGGAGGAGTTGAATTGCTCGGAGGTTAGGCCCTTCTGGAGGAGCTCTTGCTACAATGGCGGAACCCTAAACCCTAGGTCTTGTTACAGGGTTGACTAACCATGGCGACAGGCGTTTTGCGCATTGGGTACAGGGATCACTGATGGTCTGAGTAACGACAATAGCTACGGGTTTCTCGGCGCATTATTATACTCTGCGGTCCCCTCCTGGATACACTGGTGCTCTGGCCCCCCTACCTTTCCGCTGGACAGTTTCCCTGATCGTTTCTTGTTGGCATACACTGCACCGACAGACAGCATGGGAGAAGAAGATATTGTTGACTACGAGGCGGACCCCATGCCTCACCAAGACATCTGGGCGCATCCGAAGCGGCCTCATATGATCCCGCGGAGTGTTGCACTGGGCTACGAGACAGGTGCTTCGTCTCTACAGCCGCACTTGCCGCTCACTGGGAAGAACAAATCCCCAGACTTCAACCTCGTCGACTCTCTGCCACTTGAATGCCCGCCCCTATCTCCTGCGACGATTCAGTTGTTGGGCTCATGCTTTCAGAACTCACCTTCTCTCGACGCTCCGCTCCAGATTTCCAACCGCCCTGCATTACCACAGCCCCCACCGCCTCCGCCTCCATCAAACTCTCAATCACCTTCTGTTTCCTCTATGCCGTTGGCACAACAGCCCCCCCACCGCTCCTCCCTATCCCTTCTCCCGGGCACTAGTAGCTCTGTTCCTCGCTCTCCGATTCGCTCGGGCTGCTTTACTACCCCGCCGCTACCGGTTCGATCCGCTGGATCCGCACAGCATAGCTCTACTGATCCTTGCCGTAAAATTCTTAGGGAGAATCCTTTTGGAAAGCGCTCAGAGAAGGTGACAAAAGGCAGATGCCTTCGAGCAACTGATTCAGACTTCAACATCAACTTTGGGCCTGAAGCACCGCTGCCGGATGTGATGGATTCTTCTCGCAAGGTCCTGGTCGGTAGGGTCCATGGACGCACCTACACTGTGGAACGACTCAAGCTCTGGGTGGAGGAGATTTGGGGCACTTTACTCAAAGAACTTCCAGATATCATGGTCCTCACGAGGGGCTGGTTCGCCTTACATTTCCATAGACCCAAATACACCCAGTGGATCCTCTCTCAGTATTGGCACATTGAGTTAGCACCAGTCATGCTCAAGGGTTGGGATCCTCTCTTCGACCCGGAACGTGAACAACTGGGGGATGGACCCATCTGGGTTCGCCTACCTGGTCTGCCCTGGCAATTTTGGAACCCGTATGTTTTTAAGAGAATTGGGGACACTCTAGGTACCTACCTGGAGCACGACAGATCGTATGAGAAAACGGGAATCAGGACTATGGCTCGCATACTTGTTCATTTGGACACCAGGCCGGGATTAGAGGAGAAAATCACCCTGCACCACAACCATGTCTCACGCAAACAGCTACTAGACTACGAAGGCGTTCCCTTCCGCTGTCAAAGATGCCATAAAATTGGCCATCTCTATAAGGATTGTCCACTGAATTCGGGGGTGACTTCTGAGGATACCAAAGGACCTCGATAGCAGACCACAATGGATCAAAATGCAGGAGCTAATATTCCTACGGAAGGGGAGCAGACTCAACAGGAGACTCCATCCAAGAAGGCGGGTGATAGTACCAACAAGATTGCTCGAAGGAAGGCTTCATCTACTCCAGGGCTGCCGCATGCTCGCTCCAAGACTGCGGAGGCTGTACCTACTCATCCGGGTAATGCTTCCACTCCCAATTGTACTCACAATTTTTCTGATGATATGCAATCTATTGTATACTCTTCTTTGCGAACTTCCCACACCGAAAATGTCCCCCTCCCCTCCATCCTTTGCACCATAGCCCCTCCTCCACCCACTTTCTCTACCACACCTCCCTCTCACAACCTGGTATTGGGCTGTCCTGATTCCCCCTCCTCTCCGGTCGGATCCGGATCACATCACTATCATCTGAGACCCCGGGCACATTCTAGAATTCTGGGACTGGGATCATCCCCTGGTCGCCTCCGCAAGCAAAAGCGAGGCAGACCATCTAAAATCTCTTCAGCAAAGCTAAATGTTGTTGCGGAAGTCGCCATGGGGCGACAGTTTACCATTGATCGGGCACTTAGAGCTATTGAGCCCCTGACCTGCGGTTCCCCATGATCTGGCTCTCCTACAATTGCAAGGGACTAGCCAACCCCAAAAAAAGACTGGCTCTGAAAAGACTCTTACATGAATCTAGATGCGATATCATTTTCCTTCAGGAAACACTTTGTACATCCGAGGTGGCGGTGCGAAGTCTACAAGCTATGCTCCCTGGCTGGGTTTTACATGGATTGGATGCGAGTGGTCGATCTGGTGGGCTGCTCATTGGAATAAATCCTAGAAAAAGTAGGCTACTCTCTGTTTGGGGGGGTAGTGGCTTCCTTGGCATGGACATATTTATGGGTGACTTGGGCATCCCCATCAGAATTATTAATATTTACGGGCCTAATCAGAATAGACTCCCATTTTGGCAAAATTTTCTAAATGGCAATCATATCACTCAGAATACAGTGATTGGGGGTGATTTCAATTTCTCATTGGGGGTTGGAGAATCCTGGGGACATCATGCTCAGAGCGACCCTATTGCGGATCAAATGAACATGTTATTAGATGCACACCACCTCGTGGATATCCCCATGAACAAGAAGCTTCCTACTTGGCACAATCAGCGCACAGGAGAGGCTGCTCTGGGGCGGCGGTTAGACAGATATATGATACATGAGGAATTGATACAATTGTTCCCTTTATACAGACAATGGGTCAGCACTGGGGGCCTATCAGATCATCACCCGATTCTACTTCAGATCAGCGATAAAAAATTAAAGCCGCGCTCCCCCTTTAAATTCTTTGCTGGATTTCTCCAAGAGCCGGAATTCATCAAGCTGGTCACAGATTTCTGGGCATCACAACCCCCGCTGAGGGAACAGAGGAAAGCGATGGATTTCTGTGGTAGACTAAAGAAGCTCAAAGAAATGACTGAGACCTGGGCGAGATCAAAGCGGAATAGAGATGAACAGATACTGAAGGACACTGAAGAACAGATAGCTCTATTGACTGATGAGAGGGGGGCGGGCTATCAATCCGATGATTCAAAAACATTACTAAACCAGTTGCTTGGGCAAAAATCGAAGATATTACAAGAAAAGGAGGAGCTATGGAGACTCAAAAGCAGAGCCATTTGGCTCAAAGCTGGGGACAGTAATACTAAATACTTTCATAATCTGGCAAATGGCAGAAAGGCATCAAATACCATCTGGAAGCTACCACGGGAACCAGATGGTTGGGCTACCACTCACCAGCAACTTGCCAGTCTGGGGGTAACACACTTTAAGCGACTATTCACGGCGCCGAATGTTGTCAATCTACCAGACATCATCAGTCTTGCAGGAAATTTTCCTCGGTTTGTTGGACAGGAAGACATTGAAGACCTTAATCAACCAGTTACTATACAAGAGCTGGAAAGTACCCTTAAATGGTTTAAGAAAGATAAAAGTCCGGGGCCAGATGGCTGGCCAGTGGAGTTCTACCTGGCTTTTTATGATCTGCTAGGTGAGGACTTATTGGAAGTCATTGAGGAGAGCAGGATCACTGGGCACATACATCTGCCTATGAACCAGACCTTCATTGCCTTGATCCCCAAATCTGATGACCCCACATCCTTCAATGATTTTCGCCCTATCTCTCTCTGTAATTGCCTCTACAAAATCATTGCCAAAATCATTGCCAACCGCATTAAACCTATCTTGTCCACACATATATCTGCAGAACAATTTGCCTTTCTCCAAAACCGCCACATCCAAGAGGCCATAGGCACAGCCCAGGAAGCTTTACACTCTATTAAGTTGAAGAACCTCAAAGGCATTTCACTAAAGATCAATCTTGCAAAGGCTTTTGACAAGGTAAATTGGCTCTACCTTAAGATGATTCTTACCCATTTGGGATTCCCCCACATGCTCATAAACTGGATTATGGGATGTATATCATCTATCTCCTTTGCCATCCTTATTAATGGTGCAGCCTCTGCTCACTTTAACATCAACAGAGGTATCAGGCAAGGCTGCCCCCTTTCCCCACTACTCTTCCTTATTGTTATGGAGGGACTGAGCAGGCTCATTGCTGCTGCAAAAAGGAATGGAGACTTCAGCGGTCTCAAAATCACTGAACAATACTCTCTTACCCACCTACTGTTTGTTGACGATATTTTAATCTTTCTCAATGGAAGTGTCTGGGACACCATTGCACTAAATGATATTCTACAACTCTTCTGTAAAGCCACGGGCATGGAGATCAACAGGCAGAAATCCACCAGATCCATGATGAGATGCACATATCTGGAAACTCAACTGGCGGCACAACACTTCCCCTTCTCGGAAAATAACATGCTGGAGGGCATCAAATACCTTGGATTCAGATTAAGGCCGGATGGCTATAAATCTGAACACTGGTCATGGCTTATAAACAAAATTGAAAAAAGGATCATCTGCTGGCAACATCGACTACTGTCAAAAGCTGGTAGACTACTGCTGATCAAATCTGTACTTGAGGCTACCCCAGTCTACTGGATGTCCCTCACATGGATACCAAAAGGCATCCTTCAAAAAATTCAACAAATCTGCAACAGGTTCCTGTGGAATGGCAATAAAAAGGGTAAGATATTTGCTTGGACAAGATGGTCCCTGGTTTCCATGCCCAAGAGATGGGGAGGGTGGGGACTAAAATCTCTTTCAGAGTTTGCACAAGCGTTAACAGCGAAACAGGGCTGGTCACTCCTCAAGATGGACAGTTTATGGGCGGAAGTAATACACCAAAAGTATATTTGGCCCTCCAACATCATTGAATGGCTTCGCAGACCCACATGGAACCACCAAGGCATATCTGCGATCTGGAGGGCCACACTAAAAGCTATGCCACTCATCCGAGATAACCTGCTATGGAAAATTGGCAATGGTGCACAGGTCCGTATTGGCTTAGACCCTTGGCCTGGTTCAGGGAACGCACACTTACTGCCGGAAGGATTGATTCGACATCTAAACAACAGGGGCATAAAATATCTGGCACAGATTGGCGATCTACAACGATCAACTATCTTCACATAGGCATGGGTCACAGATCGTCAGTGGCATCTTTCAGACGAATGGACTGAATATTGGAAAGGATACATACAGGCACTTACCGAATCACACATCAAGCTTCATGAGGAGGAAGATGAACTAATATGGGCGCCTGCCAAATCTGGTATTTATGCTCCAAAGCTTGGCTACATAAAGCTTATCGAAGCTAAGAAACCTGACATACAAAAAAACTGGTGGTCTGATATCTGGCAGCTTCAAGCACAGCCTAGGGCCAGGCTTCTAATGTGGAATATCATTGCAGACAAGTTACCTACAGGCGCCACTCTAAGGAAACGGGCTTTCGCTGGACCAACTTGGTGTGTACTTTGCAGAAAAGAGGAGGAAACAACACCTCACCTATTTCTCACCTGTGAGGTTACAAAGGATTTATGGCATCAGGTCACACAGACTCTCAACATAAACACAGTTTGGCAAGGAGCAGATATACCCACAGCCTGGGAACAGTGGTGGACTGCGGTGGCTTCTGAAAAGGCCAGGAACTTACCGCCTGTGGTGTCCTGGTACATTTGGAACAGGCGTAATGCCATAATCTTTGAAGACAACAGGGTCAATTGGCAACTAATTCCGCCGTCCATCTGCGCGGCATACATGGAAATCCCATTTGAAAATAAAATTAACACACCCAGGAACATTACGCCTGAAAATATCAACAGGGATATGCCTTGGGCATATTTCGATGGGGCAGCACCAATGCAAGGATGTGGGGGGGGTATTTTATTTCATCTAACAGAAACACACTTTTTTCACCTGAGATTGGGACTCGGCCCCGGTACCAATAACCATGCAGAACTTATTACATTGAGACATCTTCTCTACTTTGCTCTATCCAAAAACTGTCGACAAATACAAATCTTTGGGGACTCAAAGATTGTGATTGATTGGGCAAATAATAAAACTATCTGTCATGCATATTCTTTGAAACACATCTTGGAAGAAATTGTTTTTCTAAAAACACATTTTGACCAGATCACTGTTTCTCACATCTACAGGGAAAGAAATGCAACTGCTGACCGGCTCTCGAAAGAAGCGGCGGATCGGCCTCTAGGAGACTGGCTGATTGAAGAATACAATCCAGAGGGGATGCACAGATTCTATCATCGACCATATATTGATGGCCTCCAACAGGGGGACAACCTCCCCATCTAAATTTTTGCTCTACATGTTTATTTTTGTATATAACAGCACAGTTCAGATCGGTTCTATACTTATTTTACTGCATGAGGGATATATTCCTCAACTCTGTCTATTTTTGGTTAAATTTTGTGAGACACTGTCTATCTATGACGGATACAGAACCATCGTATCCTAGTGACACATACTGGATGTAATTTTGTAAATTTTTGAGCAGTGGTGAAAACCACACTACAGCATATGCCTTGGCATCAACAGCATGTAATTTCTATTATTTCTCTTTAATAGAAATTATGAACTCTATTTTCTCCGGAAAAAAAACTTGTAAGGAGGAGTTACTAAATTAGTCTATACATGTTGTAAAACTCTCAGTATTAAGGAATTTTTTTTTTTCCTAGAGACCAGAGTTAGGAAGTCAATAATTTTGTATTCATTACTATAATATTGAGAAGCCTTGAAGGCCATTGTTGAACCCATAATTTGACATGGATAGTGTGTTTTTTTCAGACTACTCTTGAGTAAGTTCACTCAATTATGTACTTTGGGAGATGTATTACTACTAGAGCACAAACTAATTCATGCAATATATAGTCTTGTCTCTCATGTTTATTGTTTTTGTTATGTATATTTTATTAATGAGAACTTATTAGATAAAAAAAAAACTAACTATTATAAAAAAAAAATCTACTAAGTTAAACACTTGTTGTGTATTGGTTGTCAGTTAATTATTTCCTTAACTATGCTGTTTTGTGTTTATTTTCTCATTGCTTCCTGGTTCTTACCTATTTTCAACTTTAGTTAGCTTAAATTAGTTTCATTTTCCATTTAAATAGTTGTAGCATAGAGTTTGCATTCTTATGTTTTGAAGACCATTCATATATCACAATACTCTCAAAAACCAAGTATGGTTACCGAGCCAAAATCTAGAAGGTTCTCTTACCCCAAATAATGTGAGATCTAGTTGAGACCTTATACCAAATATAACCCCTTAGTAACTATTGTTGGATAATTTTCCTTGTCAATAGGTGCCAAAAAGAGGTTCTCAAATTATTGATGGACAACTTTAGTATAGCAAAAAATAAGATGAAACAACAAGTAGATCATCATCACAGTGAAAGGGAATTTGAAGTGAGGGATTGGGTCTTTGTGAGACTACAACTATATAAATAAATGTCCCTCAAGTGATAAAAGAAGATAAATAGACTAGCATCGAGGTATTATGGCCCCTAAAAGGTGTTGCAGAGGATTGTGGTTATGGATTACACATTGGAGTTTACTCTAACTTCACTTGTACATATAGTCTTCCATGTTTCTTGCTTAAAGGAGGTAAGCGATTTCAACATCCCAGTCTAAAAGATTTTTCTAGAGATTAATAAAGAAGGAAACATCGCACTAGAACCAAAAATAAGCCTAGAAACAATGATTAAGTAGCTGAGAAAATGAACAATCACTGAGTACCTCATCAAATGGAAGAACCTACTAATGGAAGAGGAAACATGGGAATATGAGTTGTTCATGTAGAAACACCCACAACTAGTCAAGTGTTAAGGAGAACACTTGTTTAAAGGGGAGGACATGTTAAGCACCATACAAGCCCATGTTAACCCTAAAATCTCTTATTAAACCCTATATATTGAGTTATATTATTATATTATTGAGTTATATTATTATTATATTATTGAGTTATATTGTTATATTATTATGTAGGCCAAAACCTTTCATTGTATCCTTCAAAGGAGACCTCACCTTTGGATCATCAAATAACGTCTTATACATTGTATTCATTGTAAAAAGAGGTTTCCCCTTGAAGTGGACTGTAATTATTGACTTCTTATCACTTTGAAGGTGCATGGTTCCTAACATCTAACATTTTCTCTTGGACTTTCAAAGAGAATTACATCTCCCACGAGATTTGGATCTATCCTTTTCTCTCTTCTTTTCTTTCTCCATTAATCTTCCATGAAAAACCAAGGCATCATTGGTGGATTCAAAAGATTTTCACCTCACCTCTTCTAATAGCAAGTAACATGATCTCATCAAGCACCAACATCTTTATAATGTTTGCAATGGCCATCACAAAGTTGTCCCATGAATCTAGGAAGTAACACAAAATATTCATATAATGATCCTTCTCATCCATATTTACTTATTAAACCCTAAAATCTCTTGTTAAACCCTATATATTGAGTTATTACATTTTATATTGTTATATTATTATGTAGGCCAAAACCTTTCATTGTATCCTTTCATTATAATTGTACCCTTTGTCATATATATATATATATATATTCAAAGGATACCTCACTTTTGGATCATCAAATATCGTCTTACACATTGTATTCATTGTAAAAGGAGGTTCCCCCTCGATCTGGACTGTAATTATTGACTTCTTATCACTTTTAAGGTGCACGGTTAATAGCATATAACATTTTCCCTTGGACTTTCCAAGAGACTTACATCTCCCATGAGAATTGGATCTACCCTTTCCTCTCTTCTTTTCTTTCTCCATTAATCTTACATGAAAAACCAAGGCATCATTGGTGGATTCAAAAGATTGTCACCTCACCTCTTCTAATAGCAAGTAACATGATCTCATCAAGCACCAACATATTTATAATGTTTCCAATGGCCATCACGAGGTTGTCCCATGAATCTAGGAAGTAACACAAAATATTCATATAATGATCCTTCTTATCCATATTTACTTAACTGAGACAACTAAGTCACAAAAGTATTAAGTATGTTGAGGTGCTCAACTATAGAATCACCATTACCCATTCTCAAAGTGAATAATTTTTTTGTAGAAAAAGCTTATTAACAAATGATTTAGTTTGATACAATCCTTGAATTTCTTCTATAGATTTGTTTCAATTTGTTTATTATTATTATTATTATTATCTATATATATATATATATATGTATATTTATTTTTTTTCTTCAGAAACATTCAATAATACTAAATTGGCCAAACAAAGCCCATAAATACTTCTTGTATTTCTCTCTAACACTAATTACTTTTCATCTTTCATACTATTGAGTTTCGCTCCATATACTACAATCCATAGATCTTGATCTATAAGAATATTCTCTATCTTGAGTTTCCATAGCTCAAATTTAGTGTCATTAAACTTCTCCATTTCTAACATAGACATGCTTGCCATTTCCTTGCAACATGATTCCTTTATGTGCAACCTCTCATTGAAACTAAGATTAGATCCAAAAACCTTGTTTCTAATAAGTTGGATGGAGGTGATCAAGATTTGTTACTAAATAAAAAGAAGCATAGGTTCATATTACACTAACCAATAAATAGAAGAATGCCCAAAAATTTCAAACAAATAGTTTTCATAGGAAAAAAAGAAGAAGGAAAGAAATAGGGAACGATTACACAATTATTTCCCTGGGAAAAATTCCGAAAGAGAAACCCCACAAATTAATGCAAATTTAGTGTATTATTCAACCACTGAATGGTTGAAATATATTAAAGAGTCTTTGTGCTCTCCATAAGAGTGTTAACAATATGATATAGATATTATTAAGTTACAACTCACGCATTTTGTTTTCCCCCTTTATAGGAATTAACAAAACCATAAAGCATTTATGGTTTTCCAATTCTACATGTTGGAAATTATCATCAATTAATTGGCCAATTTCTACTTTGTGTTTGTAGTGTTCATTTCTCACTAGTGCCATTTTGCTAGAAATGGAGTAAATATATTTGCAATTTCTCATATGCTTGTCATATCCCTCCTTGAGCTCATTGACTGTTACTATACCATTCCCATCACTTTAATTGATTCATGTAACTAGTTATCTAATCTCCCCTTTGCATGTGCTTGTGAAAATGTGATGTTGTTTATCAATTTCCTAAGGCGCTGAGTATTCCTTCTGAACCATATTTATGGTTGGCTATCTCTTACACATTCACAATGCAAAGGGCTATAGATTTTATTGATATTACAAGCCATCAAACATAATGAAATTTGAGTAAGTGCTAACACCAAAAGAAACTATGCTCTTAAAAAGAGTGAACCTACATGATCAATACAATGCTATGTGACTAAATATTGGTAACATTTCATATGAAGTACTGTTGATTGTAGAATACTAGGCTCATTATGTTAAGCAAAAGATTTAGTGAGGAGCTGATTGACAGGTGCTTAAAAATAAACAAAGCTTCTACTCAAATATAAAGTATTCTTTTCAGGTTCCATGCATTGAAATCAGATACAACATTTGACAAGAAGAGTATGAAGAAAGAGATAGGCTAGGCAGTTTGGAGTGGAGTTACAAGTGCCATGAGGCCTACATTAGGTATTATCTACTTCAAAAAACAAGTATCCAATTAGCAATAATTATATCCATATCTAAAATACACATTGTCATCTCCTTACTAGAAAATGAATATGGGAACTTCGAAGTTCATTTGGATAATCTTTGTTATTATAAGTTTGAGAATCAGGTCCACCATGAGAAAATTGTAAAGGGTGGTCTCAGATATAGTCATATTGGTGGGCTTTCAAGCATTGTTGCATAAGATATTTTTCTATGGTTTCCAATTAAGGTATTATTGTGGGCATTCTCAATAGTAGATTCATTTATTTTGATGTTGGAAAGTTATCACTTTATCTATTTGAGAATCCTCCCTACTGTAAAAAAAGTGGCATACAAGTTGGGCCTAAACTGATGGGAGGGAAGATCACCTCAAATATGTTATCCAAGATCTTATTAGGCAAATTCTGGTATGAGAGTGACAATCATGCAAGGAAATCCATTTGGTAGTGTAAGAACTATGTTGGGTGTTTGACTAGCTCTTTGAAGAAAAACAACAAAGTTTCAATTTATTTTTTTTAATGTCCTAATGATGATTTTTTAGCTCTACTCTTCGAATCTATATAGAAATTAAACTGGACATGGATTTTGTATGCCATGCATGGTTAAAGAAAAAAAAACTCAAATGTCTAGTGTTTTGGATGATTGAAGTCTGCTTCAATCTAAACTTTTATTTTTGTTCTTCGCACCGATACCATGGGATGAGTATATCATGTGGAGTGATGGTTTGGGAAAACAATAACCTCAGGTACTAATTTAGAGGGTGATCAAGTCAGTGATATGCATAGAGCCTTTCAAGAGGAGCACTGGTGATTTCTAAAGAGAAAAAGTTGCAATTTCAGAGTATAAAATTTGATATTGTGCTGGGTGATATGGTGTATCGAAGAAATTCCTTCGACATAGTTCTTTACAAGCAGCTAGTAGTGACCTTGATTATGCCTTCAAACTATAGTTGCAAGAGGCTCTCTTAGCCTCCATGGGAACAACCCAATACCACCACCACGATGCCTCCATTTTTTATTGCAATTCAAGCTTCTCTGAGATGGGTGGTGGTGACCAAGGGGAGATGACAATGTTATCGATATTGCAGGCCCTCAAGTTCGAGAAATTTTAGTAGCAGGTTGCCAACCATAATGTAGGTCGAGGAGGAAATGCAGAGTTTTTTTGAGGAAATTTATAGAAAAATCCATGACACTATTGTGGTTTCAACCTGGAGTTTGCACTGTTAAATATCACACTATCATAGTTACAAATTGGAATTTGCAAGGTTAAGTGGCATGCTATTGTAGTTCTTAGCTGAAATGTGCCATGCTATCATAGTGTTGAGCTTCAAATTCACACTGGTTATGCAAATAAATTGTAAAGAGAAGAGTGTTACGTGAATGTAGTGTGAAAGTTATTGGAGAAGCATGAAAATTGCTGAAATAGTTAAGGAGCAACATGAAGGTTGAAGTGTGGAAGTCATCAGAGCATGCCAAGGAGTGCTTGTATGTAGCTATAGATGCAAGATGTCACCTCATGTCAAGAAATTTTTGTGATTTTAATGCATTGTAAGTGTTCTTTGTACAATTGGTTACCATGTTTCACAAGTTGGTACAAATATTCTGATGAAATTGCTTTCTACATGGCATGTGCCATTGATGTGTAGCTCTTGTTGAGATTGAACCAATCTGAAGTTTAAGTCACCCCTCTAATAAGAATATTGAAGTTATTGATTATGGAAAATGAGAAAAAGGTTGTGTTCAATATAAATAAGGGAAAACCATAAGAGACCACTCTAGAATTTAAGGCTTATACATTTGACATCCTTTGAGAATGAAAAATGAGTATGTGAACCGCATAAGCTGTTTTTTATTCTACAACAAGTCTCTACCTTATGAGGAGTCCAACAGTGGAAGTCGAGAATGCTAGTGGTAGTCATTTTTGGAGGTATACTTTTCATGTGACAAAAAATATGGTTGTAATGAATCCAAAGATCAAGTAGCTTAAATGAAGAACAATTAATGAAGGTTGTAAGCATTGTCTATATAGATTTTGGCATTTACTTAGTTGTGTGTAGTGAAAATTTGATGTTGTTTATCAATTTCCTAAGGAATTCAGGATTCCTTTTGAACCATATTTATGGTTGGCTACTTCTTACACATTCACAATGAAAAGGGTTATAGATTTTATTAGCATTACAAGCCATTGAACATAATGAAATTTGAGCAGGTGTTGAAACTAGAAGAAACTATGCTCTTAAACAGAGTTAACCCACATGATCAATACAATGTTATGTGACTAAATATTGGTAACATTTCATATGAGGAATCGTTGACTCTAGAATAATAGGCTCGTTATGTTAAGTAAAAGATTTAGTGAGGAGATGATTTCCAGGTGCTTAAAAATAAACAAAGCTTCTACTCAAATATAAAGTATTCTTTTCAGGTTCCATGCATTGAAGTCAGATACAACATTTGACAGGAAGAGTATGAAGAAAGAGGTAGGATAGGTAGTTTGAAGTGGAGTTACAAGTGCCATGAGGCCTACATTAGGTAGTAGTTGCTTCAGAAAACAAGTGTCCAATTGGAAATAATTTTTTCCATATATAAAAGACATTGTGTCATCTCATTGCTGGAAAATCACTAACAATAGTCTCGGCTATTTGGTAAAACACTGCCCAAAGGCCTATGCTGTGAAGAGATTTATTGTGGAGGAATAGGGTTACTTCGAAGTTCATTTGGATAATCCTTGTTATGTTAAGTTTGAGAATCAGTTCCACCATGAAAAAATTGTAAAGGGTAGTCTCAGTTATGGTAATTTTGGTGGGCTTTCAAGCATTGTTGCATAGGATCTTTTTCTATGGTTTCCAATTAAGGGTATCCATGTGGACATTCTCAATAGTAGATTCATCTATTTTGATGTTGGAAATTTATCACTTTCTCTGTTTGAGAACCCTCCCCACTATAAAAAAAAGTGGCATACAAGTTGGACCTGAACTGATGGGATAGAAGATCACCTCAAAGATGCTAGCTAAGACATTATTAGGAAAATCATGGTATGAGAGTGAAAATCATGTAAGGAAAGCCATTCGGTAGTGTAAGAACTATGTTGGGTGTTTGACTAGCTCTTTGAATAAGAACAACAAGATTTGTTTAAAATTTTGTTTTTTAATGTCCTAATGATGATTTTTTAGCTCTACTCTACCAATCTGTATAGAAAGTAGATTGGACATGGATTTTTTATGCCATGCATTGTTAAGTCCCTATACTACTGGTGTAACCCCTTATTGTTATTAATGCAACCCCGTTATTTTATTATTGTGCCCATATAGTCCACATGTTATTATTATGCCCCATAGAAGCCCACTATTGTTATTGTTGTGCCCCTACAATATTATTCTTATGTAGGCTGTAATTGTATTGGGACCCCTTAGACTCCTATTTATAGAAAGGAGGTCTTGTCATTTGTATCATCCAAGAATTGTTCATTTGTGTAATGTAAAGGAGGTTTCCCCCTCAAAGAGGCTGATTTTGAAGTCGTTGATCTATCTTTCTATCTTTTTTGTGAGCTGGTTTCATAACATTTGATATCAGAGCTTTGGATTCTATGGTTTTGCTGCTCCAAATAGGTCATCATGGAATTTTCGCTATAACGTTTTCTCTACGAAGTTTCAAAAGCTAAAAAAAAAACCCATTTGAGCCAAAATCGTTCTTAACCTTGAGTCCGAATTTCAAATCTTGTCTGCCTATATTTTAGGAGATATGATTTAAGGAAGTTATGGTTTTTGCAAGCTCCATTATTCTATCTCAAATAGGTCATCGTGAAATTTTCACTATAATTTTTTTTCTATGAAGGTTCATACTCTAAAATTAAAACCCATTTGAGCTGAAATCTTTTTGAATCTCGAGCCCAAATTACAGAACTTGTTTCACTATATTTTCGAAGATAGGGTGCAAGACATTTAGGGTTTTTGCAGGCTCCTGAATTACATTCTAAACAGTTGACCTTGGGAAAATCGTCATAACTTTATGTCTAAGTATCAGATTGAAATTTTGTAAGAAGTTACTGAAAGAGGATGAACTGTACTTATATGTATATCGTTTTCAGGTCCGAAGGTCGAAATAGTGACACTTGGCACTTCGTACAAGTTCGCTCTACTGAAAAAGTATATAATCAGGTCATCTTGGGAGATTGAGCATAACTCTTTCTTGGAGAATCTAATTTTGATTAGACTTGTGGAATTGGAAGGAGGACGTAGAGGGCTATCACAGGTTGTAATTCCAGACCTTGGAAATTTGAACTTTCAGAGATACAACAGATTCAAGATCGATATCCTAAAAGCAAGAAAAATAATGACTCGAATCAAGAAAATAGAAACACCTAGTAATCAAAATTGGATGGATGATTTGAAGAATGTGATTGAAGCTAAGATAAATAGTTTTATCTATGCCATGGAAGATGATATCAATGGTATGGAAGCATATTGGAAGAAATGCATGGAAGGTTTGAAGAAAGACATGGAAGGTTTGAAGGAAGGCGGGACAAAGCTGCTACAAGAAAGGCCTCCTAATGGCGAAAACGTAGTAGAGGAAACTCATGATGAGAACAAAAGTAATGTTAATCATGATTTCATAGAATCTAACGTTGGATTGAAGACCCAACATATTTCAAAGATAGATATGAGGAAGTTTGATGACAAGGATCTCGTAACATGGATACTACAGATGGAGAAATATTTTGATCTACATAATGTGCAAAACACACAAAAGGTACGTATTGCATCTTTATATTTAGAACCGAATTAGTTTGTATGGTATAGAGGGATTTGTTCTCATAAAAAACTTGTCACCTGGTAAATTTTCATGGAGGAAATGATAACACATTATGAGGATACAAAGAGCAACACCTTCTTTAGCCAATTGATAAATCTCAAACAAAAGGGTTCAATGGCAGAGCACATTGAGGACTTCCAAAAATTGAATATAAGGGTAAATGATATTCTAGAGAAGCATAGGATTGAAGTATTCATAGGGACTTTAAATGATAACATCCAACATGAGGTTCGCCTTTGGGAATCTGATTCATTGGAGAAGGCATACAGGTTGGCAAGAAAAATTGAAAGCAAATTTATGGCAACAAGGAAGCCTACCACTCATAACTATAAAAATGGAATTGTTGTTGCTCCTAGCCTTTCACCACCTACAAGGTTGTTGCTAAAGCAATTGGAAGAAAAAAGAGCAAAATGGCTTTGCTACAATCGTGATAGAAAATACACTAAAGGTCATAAGTGTGATGAGAAGAAATTAATTTACATAGATGGGGATGAGGAGCAAGAAAAGGAACAAGAAACGTCAAAACAAGAGGATATACACGAGGAACCAATCCTAGAGAAAGAAGAAATACATATGACGATATCTTGTAATGCATTGACAGGAATTACCACTCCTCAAACTCTCAAGATAGAAGGGAATATCAAGAAGAAAAAGGTAATAGTGTTGATTGATTCGGGTAGTACCCATAAATTTATTCATTGTAAGATAGCTAAGGAATTGAATTGCTTCCTATATCCGACACCAGAGTGTCAAGTAATGGTTGCAAATGCAGGAACCATAAATTACTTTGGAAAGTGCCATAATATCAAGCTACCCATGGGAGAATATGTCTTGAATATTCCAATGCTTTCCATTCCAATGGGTGGTGCAGATGTTGTACTAGGAGTCCAATGGCTACAATCTTTGGGTACGATAGCTTTTAATTTTCAAGAACTTTTCTTGAAACTTTTTTGGGAAGGAAAGGAAGTTGAATTAAGGGGTATCACAAGGAAACTGGGAAAGATATTCAGCTCTAACAACATGAAAAAGCTTCTAAAGAAAGACCAACTGGCATAATTGCACAATTATGTTCACTAGAGGTTTGCACATCGAAATAATCTATTTCTCGAGATCTTAAAAATGTTTTGGACAATCATTCCAAGGTATTTGAGATTCCCAAAGGCCTCCCACCTATTCGTGATCATGATCATGCTATTCATTTGATTCCAAGAAGTGTTCCCCCAAACATCAAGCCTTAAAGATATCCATATGCCCAAAAGAGTGAAATTGAACGTATGGTAGCAGAAATGCTAGAGGTTGGTATAATTCAACCTAGTCAAAGTTCTTTCTCTGCTCCAGTGGTATTGGTACACAAGAAGGATGGATCATGGCGCATGTGTCCATATTATAGGGAGCTCAACAAGCTTACTATTAAAGATAAATTTCCCATTCCTGTCATTGATGAATTATTGGATGAATCACATGGAGCAATTTACTTTACTAAGTCGGATCTTCGTTCAAGATATCATCAAATCAGAATGAAGACTAAAGACATTCCAAAAACAAAATTTAGAACTCATGAGGATCATTATGATTTTTTGGTCATGTCTTTTGGCCTTACCAATGCACCTTCTACATTTCAAGGTTTGATGAATTCCATTTCCAAACCCTTCCTTATAAAATTTGCGTTAGTATTTTTTGATGATATACTAATCTACAACAAGTTTTGGAAGGATCATGTTCAACATGTTGAGAGGGTGCTCAAACTATTGGAGGAGAAACAATTATATGCAAAAAGATCCAAATGTTTCTTCGGAGTTAAAGAGGTGGAATATTTGGGTACTCAGTTAGCTCATAGCTCATCTTATCATCCTCAATTTGATGGGCAAACGGAGATAGTGAACAAATATTTGGAAGGATATCTTCGTTGCTTTGTATATGATAAACAGAAATAATGGTCAAGTGGTTTCCTCTGGCTGAATGGTGGTATAACACTTCCTTCCATACTGCAGCAAAAATGACCCCATTTATGGCACTTAATGGATATCATCCACCATCCATCACATCATCTGTAAAAGAAAATTCTAAGGTTAAAGTAGTGGAAGATCACATCGAGCATCATCAACAAGTTCTCAAATTCTTAAAGGATAACCTCACTTTGGCGCAAAATAGAATGAAATAACATGCAAATCAACATTGCAACGAAAGAAGTTTTGATGTAGGTGACTGGGTATTTCTACGACTACAACCATACAAACAAATTTCCCTCAAGCAATCTAAGAAGGATAATAAATTATCACCAAAGTATTATGGTCTGTACAAGGTGTTACAAAAGATTGGCACTATGGCATACAAATTGGAGCTTCGTGCATCTTCTCGAGTGCACCCAGTTTTCCATGTTTCATGCTTAAAGAAGGTTGTAGGTGAGAAGATCCCAGTTCAAAAAATATTGCTAGAACTTGACGAGGAAGGAAAAATCATATTGGAATCGGAAGCAGTCACAAAAATATGAAATCGACAGCTATGAAATCGATCAATTTTAGAGTATCTCATCAAGTGGAAGAACTTACCCACTAAATATTCCACTTGGGAAGATGAGAAATTTATATAGAAGCATCTAGAACTACTCAAGCATTGAGGACAACACTTTTTCAAGGAGAGGGGCATGTTAGGTCCCTATACTACTAGTGTAACCCCTTATTGTTATTAGTGCAACTTCCTTATTTTATTATTGTGCCCATATAGTCCCCATGTTGTTATTATTATGCCCCATAGAAGCTCACTATTGTTATTGTTGTGCCCCCACAATATTATTGTTATGTAGGCTCTGATTGTATTAGGACCCCTTAGACTCCTATATATAGAAAGGAGGTATTGTCATTCGTATCATCAAAGAATTGTTCATTTGTGTAATGTAAAGGAGGTTTCCCCCTCAAAGAGGCTGATTTTGAAGTCATTGATCTATCTTTTCTATCTTTTTGTGAGTTGGTTTCATAACATGCACGGTTAAAGCAAATAAAAAATAAACTCAAATGTCGAGTCTTTTGGATGATCGAAGTTTGCTTCACTCTAAACTTCTTTTTTATTCTTCACACCAATACCATGGGATGAGTATATCGTGTGTAATGATGGCCTGGGAAAATAAATAACCTCAGGTACTAATACAGAGGGTGATCAAGTCAGTTATATGCACAGATCCTTTGAAGAGGAGCACTGGTGTTTTTTGACGAGAACAAGTTGCAATTTCAGAGTAGAAAATTGCATTAAAAGTGTTCTTTGTACAATTGGTTACGATGTTTCACAAGTTGGTACAAATATTCCCATGAAATTACATTCTACATGGCATGTGCCATTTATGTGTAGCTCTTGGTGAGATTGAACCAAGCCAAAGTTTAAGTCACCCCTCTGATAAGAATATTGAAGTTATTGATTATGGAAAATGAGAAAAAGGTTGTGTTCAATATAAAGAAGGGAAAACTAGAAGATACCACTCTAGAATTTAAGGCTTATACATTTGACATCCTTTGAGAATCACAAAGGAGTATGTGATCTACACAAGCTGTTTTTTATTCTACAACAAATCTCTAACTAATGAGGAGTCCAACAGTGGAAGTTGAGAATGCTAGTGGTAGTCATTTGTGGAGGTATACTTTTCATGTGACAAAAATATCACTGCAAAGAATCCAGAGATCAAGTATCTTAAATGAAGAACAATTAATGAAGGTTGTAAGCATTATGTCTATAGATTTTGGCATTTACTCAGTTGTGTCTAGTGAAAATGTGATGTTGTTTATCAATTTCCTAAGGTGTTGAGGATTCCTTCTAAACCATATTTATGGTTGGCTACTTCTTACACATTCATAATGAAAAGGGCTATAGATTTTATTAGAATTGCAATCCATTGAACAAAATGAAATTTGAGCAAGTGTTTAAATGAGAAGAAACTATGCTCTCAAACAGAGTGAACCTACATGATTAATACAATGTTATGTGACTAAATATTGGTAACATTTCAAATGAGGAACCGTTGACTCTAGAATAATAGGCTTGTTATGTTAAGTAAAAGATTTAGTGAGGAGATGATTTTCGAGTGATTAAAAATAAATATAGCTTCTATTCAAATCTAAAGTATTCTTTTCAGATTCCATGCATTGAAGTCAGATACAACATTTGACAGGAAGAGTATGAAGAAAGAGGTAGGCTAGGCAATTTGAAGTGGAGTTACAAGTGCCATGAGGCCTACATTAGGCAGTAGCTCCTTCAGAAAACAAGTGTCCAATTTGCAATAATTTTTGCAACTAGGGAACTTCGAAGTTCATTTAGATAATACTTGTTATGCTAAGTTTGAGAATCAGGTCCACTATGAGAAGATTGTAAAGGGTAGTCTCAGATATGGTTATATTGGTGGGCTTTCAAGCATTGTTTCATAGGATATTTTTCTATGGTTTCCAATTAAGGGTATCCGTGTGGGAATTCTCAATAGTAGATTCATCTATTTTGATTTTGGAAAGTTATCACTTTCTCAGTTTTTAATAAAATACTTAACACAAAATAATCCTTCACATCATGATCTAGGTGGATCTCTAAAAAGTACCAGTGGCATGGTAAGAAGGCTCAAAAATAAAAGTGGTAGAATCCGGATAAAATTAGCATCAGATCGAAGTGCTCATCATCCTGATGCCAAAGATGCGAACGACACTCAAATTCGAGCTCATATGAAGACGTTAGAGCAAGTCAATGTTCAGGTTTGACTTGGAGAGGTGGCAGGAGAAGATGACGTGGTAGGACTCTTCAGTGAATGGGGAAGCGCCAAGTGCTAGGCTGCCATTGGCCCAGCATTTCGCAAATTGAGATTGGAGGCAGGTTGGCATTAAAGAATCGGCCCCAGAGAAAGCCAGAGTGTGATGCAATAAATTGCAGATTGCACATCACAAAAGGGAAAACGTTAAAGAATCAACCCTAGAGCATGCTAGAGTGCGATGCGATAAATCACACATCGCACATCGCAAAAGGGAAGGCGTTAAAGAATCGGGTCCAGAGCAAGCTAGCATGCGATGCGATAAATCACAGATTGCACATCGTAAAAGGGAAGAGTTACAAAATCAACCCCCGACAATCAGGGATGCGATTGCGATATTGCAATCACATATCACAAACGCCACGTTCAAAAACCATAAGACCCGCTGGTTCCCACCGATTGCGATATCGCGATGTTCTACCAGATCAGATATATATTATGCGTTGCGGTTGATAATTTCCACCGGGTTCGCCTTTTATCGCAAATCGCTCATCACGTAATGAAAAGGAACAGGGTCTGTACACTGATTTAAAAGCGTTGATTCTCTATGTTAAAGTCGTCAGGTTAAGGATTAATGTGCGGTTCAGAGGTTTCACTATGTTTGACAGGGTGTTACTTGCATACTATTTCAAGTTCCAGATTCTCTGTGTGGAAACCAGCCGCTTGCTATACTTGTCATTTGTTGAAACTTCCGGGATTGAGGAGTTAGCAACCAACATATATAATGGACTGTACGCACAAGAAAAGGGGGGGACTGGCATAGGAATTCAAAAAATCATTGTGTACAACAGTAACCCGACCTGGAAGCAGGCCAGAACCTCACCTTGAGTAGTAGGGAGGTTCCGAGAGGGTGCAAAAGCTTCATTTCTCCAAATTGGGTGTTCGGATAGGCGATTCTACATGATTTTTCACCAGGATTTCAGTGGTACTGTCTATTTCTGAAGTTGGGCTCTCCATTCTTTGTCCATCTTCTAGCTTGGAGGTATAAGGATTGTAATTGGATGTTGCTTGTACTTTATCTCTTTTTATGCCACTTAATGAATGAAGGCCTCCCCACTATTGAGCAGGGCCCAGAGACGTAGTCCAAATTGGATGAACTCTGTAATCAAATCTTTGTGTCATGGTTTCATGCTTATCTTGTTATTTCCGCATTGTTTTATGTGCTTTTAAGTTCCATGGTTAATAAGCTCTGTTTCATGTAATTTTGATGCATCTATAAGTAAAAGATCTTGGATCACATCATCATCTTATTATTATCAATAAGCTTCACACACATATTAGCTATTTAGTGAGAATAATACTAATAATAATATGTACCAAGGTAAGTTATTCAATCTCAGTTTTTAATAAAATACTTAACACAAAATAATCCTTCACATCATCATTTTATTATTATCAATAAGCTTCACGCTCGCAAAAAATTAGATTCAAATAATAATATAAAATTAAATATTTAAATGAGAATCCATTAATTACGTGAAGGTAGGATCTCAAATTCAACAAATAATTCATGTTATTTTTTGTATTTTAATTATAAAAAGACTACTTGAAAATTTAATGTTCAATTAATATTTGGGAACTGAATTTTTCCATATCTATATTATGTTTTACCCATAAATTTCCAAACCAGACCAGTGCAGTTGACTTATTTCTTCGAATAAATATGCAAAGTTAATATTACAACAAGGTCACATAACTAGCGTTCCCTGCCACTTAGTTTAATTATTGAACTTTGAAAGGTATGAACTAAAAAATAAATAAAGACATGCATGAATAGATAAACAAAGTGTTTTTCAGCAGCCATACACTTGCTAATGACCTCGAACTTATAGTATGTGGACCATGGAATGAAAATCCTAGAAACAAAAAATGTTTCTACCTTATTACAATAAGAGAATATTAAAAAAGTAACAAAAAAATATTGTTATCTTGCATTCAAAATCTAACAACTAGAACTGCAAACAAACAAACAAACATAGATACACACATATTACCTCTCATCAAATTCTATATTTGCACAATATTACATATGCATGAATACATAGACATAAATATCACAAATATATAATAATCATAAATATAACTATAATTTCATTTTTTTGGAAGCAAGGAAAAAAAAAAAACAAGAGAAATATGGAAGAATCCCGACACTAAGATTATGTAATGTTCATCTAAAATTAATGAAAAGTGAGATACCCATGACTTCCCTATATAATATTTATTGAATTTTTTTCTAAAAATTATGTTTAGCCAACTTCAATTATATTAAAAAACATAATATAAATATATATGATGTAGTAATTAATTATAGATAGTTTTAGTTATTATTTTAAAAGTGATGAATATATAATTTTTCAATAATAAGAAGTTCTATTAAATTATGTTTAATTAACTTATTTAATAATTTATTAAAATTTAATTGCCAATTTAATATTAAAAATAGTTATTATTAATTCCTAATTATTGTTTATAAAATAAAATTTATATTGAAATTGTAATTGTCATTATTTAAAAATAGATAAAATCGAAGTTTAATACTTTATCAATATGCAATTGTGCCCATTCATTTTTTTGTTGGGAGAGTATTGTGGGTTTAGCGATAGTGGGAAATTCGGAATGATATGCCCATGTTTTATTGATTTGATTTGGATGATTTGAGTGGGTTATAGATCTGAGGTTGTTCTTCATTGAGAAGGTCAAGAATGATTGAACTATAATAAGGTACTGGGCTGTTTTTTACTTGGTTTTATTTTTTTTGGTCTTCACCTTCATCCTTACAATCATAATTAAAATTTTATTCTTACAATCATAATTAAAACTAAAGTAGACTAGTGTTCAAAAAATGCAGAAATTTCAAGTAATTATGAGTAATTATGGCGACGATCAAAAGAATGACAAGTTCAAATCTAAGTATGAAACTTTTACATATCTTAAATCAAATCCTATATGCAATGCAACACGTGTAGGTTATTGAAAATTTAGTTAAAGATATGACCCATAGAGTGCTCAGTGTGGATGGTCGTATACTTTTTTCATGCCACGTCATGCACCCAGTGTGCATAGGATTTTTTAAGTCGGCTGTGAGCACAATGAATAGAGTTATGCCTCTGTGGCATGTGTGGAATTTCAAAACAGATCTACTCATACGATCTTCATTGAATTTCTGACCACTGGTGCAAAGTATAATGATTATATACTAAGACCCAATTGCTCTTAACCAATAGAAATGGAAATAAATAAATTAAATTAACAATAAATAAAAATAAAATAAAATACTATAATGTTAACTTTGCCAAATCTCGTTTAATTTTGGTTAGTCGTGGAACTAATTGAAATTCCACTCAAAATCGATTGCGTTACTACTGCATGCAGCGGGGTAATAAGATAAACTAAAAGTCACAAAATCAGAGCTTATTCCAAATTTTTCTCTCCATACACAATTCACCTACATTTGTAATGGAATTCACTGAAGGAATTAGTGAAGAAATGAAGCAAAACAATGTGTAGAAAGAAGGTAATGGTACAGTGGTAAGAGCTTGGACAACATGATGTCAAATGCATAACGTGCACAATGCAAATCCGTTAAGAGACTTTAAATGCTTTTCATTGTTTTGATCATCAACATTTATTACTGAACATGTGTTAAAATGGACTACAGAGGATGCAAAGATGAAACACATTAAGGAAAGAGAGATTTACTCATGATGGTATATTTGCGTGAATTTGTTTATCTAGAATCTAACAATTTCCTTACTATTACAAATAGGGATGCCCTGCGCTGGCAAGTTACTTTTAACTATGACTAAATTTATCCCAATGGGAGACTAAACTTCATACAAGTAACCTGTGTATTGGGTATTAATTTTTTTTTATGACAAGAGCTCCGCTGGACAAAATCATACAAAATTTTCTGCTCTAAATTCTAAATCCCACAGACTAAACATTAAAAAATGAGAGAGTATCCTAAAAATTCAAATTTGAAAAGGCTATATCAGCAAAAGTTAGATAATTTCAAATGAAAAAAATGGGAATAGTCTTTGAAATGTTATTTTCAAAAATACAGTTTATAAATTAACCTCTTACATTTAATATTTCTAAATGTTAATTAGAAATATTGATTAGAAAACATTAGCAAAGAAACTTCAATTTAGAAATACCTATCCGTTTATTCTACCCAATAATAATCTAACATAGATATACTAAGAAATAATTCTTTCTCATCAAATATCATATATTATTTCTTTTTCTCGCACTCAACAATGCAAAATTTCACAAAAAAAAAAATTGGGGCACACAATTACCAAGAAGTCATAGAATATCAATGACAGAAAAACATCTTGATACCATACCTCTTGGAAATATAATAGTTAGGGTAGAAAAAACAGGCAAGATCCAGTGCAATCAGGTTAGCGCTACAACCCATTCCCCCAAGATTATAGGTTTTGATATCGTTGCGAAGCCCAAATCTATTAATTATGACTGATGACAATGAGGGAATAGGGTTAAAAACACTGCAATTCAAAATGTAGACACTGATTTCCTGAACATTAACCCTTGTTTTCTCCGGTAGATGCCGCACACAACCAAACATGAAAATCTCTGCTTCACAGCGAGAAGCCTCATGCATTAACATAGGGGGCAAGTAGCGCAAAGCAGGAGGGACAACAAAATTTTCGGTCATGGAAACTCTTTTAAGAATCTTTTTATGAAACTCCATGCTCTTTCCTATGAATTTCTGTGAAATCATGGCATGTTCTATGAAATTGTGAAATGATACCTTCCATTCCTGAGGGGCCTGTAACAGGACACCTCGACTATATATATTTGTTTTGATGCACATAAATAATAAATCAATACACTCGCCATGCCACATATTAGGGGAAAAATCCATACCATTTCACCCACAACAACTACCATCCCATGTATTATACATACAAGCACAACAATCATAATCCATTGCAATCGCTATACACTGGTTAGCAAATAGGAGTATCCCATATTTATGCTATTAAAGTCCCCAATCTCTGCAAAATGAAAAAGTAGCTTATGAAAAAATTCTGCATGGTTATCCAAATTTGTATCCATATCTGAACTCCTCTTCTTCACTACTACTGTGAGTGATTTCTTGGCAGTTGTGCACATCATTTACACTCTGTTCATCACTACTGCGATTGAATTCTTCGCAGTTGTGAGTGACTTTTGCGCAACATTTACAGTCGCTCAAAGAACATTGAAACCTGAGCGACTCTAATGAGTTAGTTAGTTAAGGCAATGTATGTGAAGGAGTCTCGTAACAGTTCACATGCGGTGTATCAGATTGTGGAAGACATTTGAATCACATCAGATGAGCATAAGGAAGACAACTAAGACAGGAGGGGGAGTTCCTAACTGTTTTAATAGGAGGGCAGACCATTGTTCAATCGTCTAACAATGGACCCGATGGTGAACAATAGTGCAGAGTGGCAACTAGGGGAGTTCTTCCTAGAGTGAAACGCCTTACGACGTAACTATTTTAATTAAGTTTAATTACATTGAAAATTTTGAAAATATTCTAAACATGACTCAAATTAATTAATTGTTTAACCATATTCTTATGATGTGAATATTTGTAATAAAAAAATGAAATGATATTTTAACGTCCATGAGACAAAAAATAGTCTATAGGATCAATGTAAAAAAGATAGCCAACTGTTGTACTAAATATATTTGACTGCGACACATGGGCTTCATTCAATGAACCTCTGACCTAGTGCATTCTTGGCATATTAAACAATACCCTTAACTTGACTACATATTGGAAAATACCCCTAAAATTCACATTATTTAACCCCCTACTAATACAAAACCAATACACATTCCCAATTTAAAAAACCCCTACTTCCACTAGATATTGTAGGTATCCATTTTTTCATTAACATTTTTTATACCCTTTTATATTTCTTCATTAACTTTGAGCTCCATTTTTTATACCTGCCAATATAAAAACCCTTTACCCCCTCTATATCCCCCAATATATTATGCCAAGTTTTCCTCAATATATATCCCCTAATATGAACCCATGTGGTATGGTATTGCTCCAGTGACACCCCTAGACCATCACTGCCTTATTTGTAATTAAAAAACTATTTTATTACATTAAGTTTGTTGTTTATTTCAATTAGTTGACTTGGGACTACACGTACTTTACTTTCATAGGCATCGAGATAAAATATGTTTTATCATTTCCATGAAAATCTGTTATCATTCCTTCGGACACGCCGACACTCTTTGCCTTCCATAAAATTTGAAGTTTTGGGTAACATAATCAATTCACGTAAGAGATACTACATACAAGAAGCATGATAAAGACGAACTGAATAGAGATCTTAAAAATAATAACACATATAGATTCTATATAATTTTCGAGATTTAGATTGTATATAACTTTCCATATATAACCGGAAGGTTTTTGGTCCCACTGTTTTTTTTAAAGAAAAAAAACGCTTTTGTTTTATATTAATAAAACAGATAGTACGTTCATCATATTTTTTGAGTCTCTGTCTACATCTTCAGCAAAAACACAACAAAAAGAGTTACCTATAACTTCTTTCTTACAATAACCATATCTTCTAATTCTAGATCTCTAGAGTTTTGTAATCCATGCTTAGTCCTCCTCAGTCCATAATCCACAAAAAAAAGAAATGAAAACAACTTCTTACAAAAATATATGTCCCATGCTTTTAAAATTACCCAACACTGTCTCCTATTACTTCGAATAGTTAATGCTGCTCGCATTTGTCTTGACCCCTCGTTCGAAAATTGACAAAAAAAACTTACTCGGTGCCTTGCCAATGCCTCTTTTGGATAATATATCAATTGTTCAGTTTTGTTCCCTATAAATGTGATCAATTTTGATGTGTTGGAATGACCCTACCAGCGTCCTGATGCACTTCATCCAGTTATTTAAAATTGGAGGTTTGAATTGATTCTGGCCTTTCGCCCAGTCAATAATTCCTTTCGCATCCCCAAAAACCTATATGATATCCACTCCTAGCCATTTTGCTGCGATCAACACTCCCCACAATGCCACTATCTCTTCCTTTATATTCATGCCTTGGCCCCCTTCCCACCAAAAGTGATATCAGGTACCTAACTCTATGACAATGAATGCCCCACATCCACATTTCCTCCTACAACTCACACCATCGAAGAAACCCTGTAGAGTCTCCAAAACATCTTCAAAATATCATCCACTTTCACCTTTATCGCCACCATTTCACTCACATGTCGCAACTCCATAGCCATGTAATATTTAATTAGCCTCCATTTTCATGATTACATGGGGTTACCTTTGTGTTTTCCAAAAGCTAATGATGTCTAGTATTTTAAGTGAATTTATGGTTAAAACTTAGAGAAATTACATATACTTGCTAATACTTAAAAGTGGCTTGAGTTTCATGACATGTGTAGGTCATTTAGAAGCTTCCAAGGCACCCTTATGTGGCCTCCAATGCTCAAATTCGAATTCCCTTCAAGATATGGAAGAAGATTTGGATAAAGGTCAAAGAGGATATGTGTCTCATGATTGCCTATTTTAGTTGTAACTCTATATGTGTATCATCATTACCTATTTGAGTTGTAACTCTATATGTGTATCAACATTACCTATTTGAGTTGTAACTCTATGAGCTTTTCTAGGGATCTAGGGAGAGAATAATGAACCTCCATTAATGAGGTAGCTTCTTATGTGTTTGTATAAATAGGAGAGCCTCCTCCTTTCAAAGGCATGTGTAAAGTTGGAGATACTCGGGTGTACAAGTTAAGATTACTCATGTTTGAATGGAATTTAGATTTAGCACCATGCTCATGAGTGATTTTTTTCCCCTTGGAAAAATTGTAATTTTCATTAATAGGAAAATTACATGCTGTAGATGCTGAGTGCATATGCAAAATATGTGGCTGTGTGCCAGTTCAAAATTTTGAGATCCCAAAATATGTTCTCCACGTAGGGAGACAATCTTTTAAATAGTACTGCATAATTGACATCAAAATAAAACATACTCTACATAGAGAGTATTCCTAAAAACATGTACTGTTATATATATACATAGTTCAAATAAACAAAATAAGAGAGACTTGTTTTTCATAGTTCAGGCTCCTATAGAGTCTGTTCTGCATGGTCCATATATGGCTGGTGGTAGTACTGGAAATGTTCATCTTCCCACTGCTCCTGTATCATCCAGATGTTGCGTGGCCTGATCGTTGCCGCTTTGGAAAGTTGGTCAGCGATGGTGTTTCGTTCCCTATAGATGTGATGACAAACGTATTGTCAAAATATGTGATGCATCTACGAATTTCATCCAAAATATGTCCCAATGTGAATGTGTGACAAGTTGTGGTTTTGTTTATCCAGTCAAAAACAATTTTGGAATCATCGAAGATTTGCAAATTATGACAATCTTTTCCTATAGAAAATTTGATGAGGTAGTATGCCATGGAGAGTTCAACAAAGTTATTGGTGCCATTCCCAAGTCCCATTTGAATATGATAACAATGGTTTTATGAAATTTGTAGTATAGCCCCGCCACCACATCCTGTATCTTGTGCGGAGCCATCAAAGAATGCCCAGGGCTTTGAGTGATCTATGGATTTAGGAATGATATTCCTGGAAGGTGAGGCGGCCAAGTCCTCAGGGAGAGAGATGTAGTCAACTATAATTCTCGCTGAGATGGAAGTCCAATGAGGGGTGGTGTCTCGGAAGATGTAGCGATTTCTAGCTATCCAAATTTCCCAACAGATGAGAAGGGGAAGGTTTATGGTCTTGGGCGATGTAGTAGATGACCACCAATTTGCCTAAGCTTCCTTGGTAGTCTGTCCCCCCCAGATAGTAGGCAGGTGAAGGTGGGTAAGGGTGGAGGTCCAAAGGTCGATAGTGACGGAACAAGACAAATAAATGGTCCACGTATTCAGAATTATTCTTGCAAAAACAACACCAATATGGGCCATATTGCCCTCTTTTAATCAAGTTTTCACTAGTCGGCACCTTGACCATAGGAGTAGTCTAGTACGGGTAGGTGATTTCAGTTTCCACATGTCTTTAACCATGTTTCAATGTGCTGAGGCTTGTGGTTATTTTCCAATAATAGGTACCCCTCTTTTGGGGAGTACTGACCATTCTTAGCAATGGCCCATATGATCTCATCCTCCCCTTCTCTGAGCCGAATGTGGGATTCTTGAAGAGAATAAGTGTAGGTGTGCCAAGCTTGGTGCCATTGATAGGGGAGGAGCAAGCAGCAGGGCTGTCTTCCATGCTTGATGGAGGAAGGACGATCGCTCTAGATCTGCTGCATGAATTATATGAGTGATTGCTTTCTTGGTGAGGTTTGGAGTAGGTCCAGGGAAAGTTGATGTGCATTTCCACATCCTATCCATGGGTCTCAGCCAATTTGGACAGAAGCCGCATCGGATATTATCCAGGTTAGACCATCCTGTATAAGGGGTAGTGCGTTCAAAACCCGCTTTCCAGATATTAGAGATCCCCGATTTCTTCTAGCTAGGCAATCTCAACCACTCCAAAGGCCTGAGTGGGGCGATATATTTGGCAACATCAATTTTGGTCCAGAGACTGGTGGAGGTAAGTAGATGCCACCCTAGCTTGGCCGCCAGTGCAGAGGAAAATTCCTCCAATTTTTTGATGCCCCATCCTCCCCATTTCTTGGGTATAGATAGGAGGTCCCATCTAGCCCAAACAAATATTCTCCTAGGTTGATTGCCTTTCCAAAGGAATCTACTGCAGAGGTTTTGTATTTGATTGAGGATGCCTCTAGGTATCCATGCAAGAGACATCCAGTAGACCGGGGTGGCCTCAAGAATTGCTTTGATGAGCACCAGCCAACCGGCTCTAGAGAGATGTTTGTGGTACCAAATATTGAGTCTTTTCTCCAGCTTGGTAATCAGCCATATCAGTCTACAATCTTGTATCCATGTGGTTTCAATATGTATCCCAAATATCTAAGGCCCCCATCTATCTGATTCAGTGTGAAGGGAAACCTTTGAAATGCAAAGTTTATTTCATGGGGGAAGCATTCAGAGACTGTTATAGAGGATTTAGAGTTGTTAATGGCTATGCCTGTAGCCGTTTTGAAGAGATTGATAGTGTTCTGGATGGTAGTGAGGTCATTGATTCCTCCGTTTAGAAACATAAGAACATCATACACAAAGAGGAGGTGAGTTATAGTACAATCCTCCGATAATTTGATTCCAGAGAGTCTACCTCTGTGATTCATGTCCTTGATCAATTTTCTAAGGCCTTCCATGACAAGAAGAAAGAGTAGGGGTAACAGGGGGCATCCTTGTCTGAAGCCCCTTTTAGAACCAAAGAAGGGTGAGGCTGCCCCATTGACTAGTACACTAAAGGATACATTGGTGATGCAACCCATGATCCATTTGATAAATCCAACAGAAAAGCCTAGATGGGTAAGGAGCATTCTAAGGTATAACCAACTTACCCTGTTGAAAGCTTTCGAGAGATCAGATTTGAGGATCATGCCTTTGATCTTTTTAGATTTAATGGAGTGCAACACCTCCTGAGATGATCCGATGGCTTCGTGAATCTATCTATATTTTAGGAAAGAAAATTGTTCAGGTGATATGTGGCAGATAGGATGGGGCGGATGCGATTGGCTATGATTTTGGAAATGATTTTATATAGGCAGTTGCAAAGGGAGATGGGACAGAAGTCATTATAGGATGAGGGGTTGTCAGAGTTGGGAATGAGTGCTATGAAGGTGGTGTTTATGGCCCCGTGCATGCACACGGATTTCCTGCACTCCTATATGACCTTGAGTAGGTCATTCCCTAGAACCTCAAAGAAAGCCAGGTAGAATTCGACTGACCATCCATCTGGACTAGGTCTCTTATCCCTTTTGAACCATTTTAGTGTGGCCTCAAGCTCCCCCATTGTAACTTCTCTATTAAGATGCTCAGCTTCCTCCATATCAGTGAACTGAGGGAACAATTGCGCTACTCTGACGACCTCAGCAAGGGTAGCATTAGGAGGGTTCTGGTAGACCTTAAAGTGTGAGGTGGCCAATGAAGCCAGATGGGGGAAAGTGTCAACCTCCGCTCCTTGCTCATTTTTCAAATTCTAGATGGTATTTATGGCCCTCCTTCCATTTGCAAATTTATGATAAAACTTTGTATTGTCATCCCCTTCTCTTAGCCAAATAGCTCGACTTCTCAGTCGCCATGTTTCCTCTTTATCCTTGAGAATTTTGCCTCTTAGAGTTGTTATTTTTGCAAGCTTGTCCCTGAGCTCGGGCATAGGGAAGGTGCCTCCACTATTTTCCTCAAGGTTGGCTATCTCCTTTTTAATTTCATTCACCCAGTGTTCATCATCACATCTCTTATTGTGAGCCCAAATCTTGGAAATCTTCTTTAGTTCCTTCAGATTGGCCACAAATCCCTCAGTGATGTGTCCATTTCTGTCCGGTGGGTGGGCCTTCCAAAAGTTGTCACAAGACTGGTGTAAGAGATGTCATTCAACCATGAGGAGTTGAATTTGAAGGGAGCTCTAGGTTTGTTGATGATGCCACAGATTTCAAGATGGATAGGCAGATGGTCTGAGAGTCCGCCGGATCCCACCCATTGGCGATAAGTGTACCTTTGCTCCAAAAGATGTTCCTTGATGAGGAATCTTTAGGATCCTCGCAAAGGATGGCTCCCCAATTCTTTTATTGCTCCAAGTGGGGG